>CM066166.1:76049141-77364975 GCA_033629205.1 Lithocarpus polystachyus
CTCATCACTCATCACATGATCAAATTGTACCACAAATTGTGCCTTTTTACTTAGGTTGTGTGTTGTTTTTGCTGTAAAAGGAATACGAAAAATGTTTTACACCATGGGTGGTATTTGGATTGGCCGGAAAATTAAGTCAAATGGAAAATGATTTCCGTTGACCGTAAAATATCAACCCTTGAAGTGTAAAATAGTTTACACTTCTACTTTACCTTCAAATCACTTACACCCATTTTCAGCCTACCAGAGAGAGAGAGAGAGAGAGAGAGAGAGAGAGAGAGAGAGAGAGAGAGAGAGAGAGAGAGAGAGAGAGAGAGAGAGAGAGAGAGAGAGAGACCACTCACATGAATTCCAGCATGACTCCACCACTGTTTGTGGACTGGCCTCTCACCATTGATCTTCCTCTCACTTCCAACCTCTTTTTCCCTCTTCCTCCCTCTACCTCCATCTTCCTCCCGCTTCCTCCCTTTACCTTGATCTTTCTCCCTCTTCCTCCCCTAATGATCTTGTCGTCTCAACCTACCTGTAAACCCTCTCCGTCGCTGTTGCTTCAAGCTCAACACTGTCGCTTGAAGTTTGTTGTTATGACCTTCAGACCCACCCTATGATAACCCCTTGTGCTTTACCTCTCTCTTTCTCTTAATCTATCTCTCTCCTCTCTCTCTCTCTCTCACAATCGGTGGTTTTGAGAAAAATAGTTTTTTTTTTTTTTTTTTTTTTTTGTATGTGTTTCTTTTGTTTGTATTGGGATTTTCTATTGTAGTTGTGTTTGGAAGCTTAGAAAATGTGAGAGAATATGTTTTTTAGAGAATTTTCAGAAATATAACCTAACACTTTAAAATATTTTTCAAAACATTTTTTAAGACACAACTAAATGCCTAAAAATATTTTACACTCTTAAACATTCTACATTGAGCCAGCCAAATAGTGTATGGGCCCGTTTAGTACTAGTATTTAAAAAATAATTTTTAATTTTTTTTAAAAATATATAAATAAAAAAATATATAAAAATATATATATTATTATTTAAAAATTAAAAGCATATATTTAAATAAATATACCAATCATGAAAAGCTTCTTTCTTTTAACTTTTCCTGCCTTGCACTTTGATAATAAAACGGGCACCAAATGTGAACACCGATTTTTTTTTTTTTTTTAATTTTCCATCAGGAAAAAAAAGTGAATACTACTTTTTTCACCAGATGGTTGATCCGACAGAGTCTGAGTTTGGACCACAGCACCACAAATATCTAAAACTAAAGTATAAAATATTGCGTGAAGATGTTTTTATCGACATGCTCCCGTACGATCAATTAATAAATTAGTCAGGGTTTTGGTGTTTAGCAATCAGTCAGGGTGCAAGAGTGGATTGATGTGTTGGGTTTTGGGCCCCAATCAACAATTATATAATAAGAAAAGGAAAAGAATGAAAATTATAAGTAAAGGTGCATTTGAAGCTCCTCGTGATTGCGGTCAGAAAAGAAAAATTCTATTGGCACATTAATATTATATTTTTTGGCTTTTGTTTCCACTACTATAGATCAAGATCTTTTATTTTCTTACAAAGTTTTGGTGATCCAAATTTTGATGCTCGTAATTACTATTGTGTTGAATCATGTTGCATTTTGAGGAGGTGCTCAAATTATCCATATTGGAACAACTTTTTGAATTAATCTTACTTGGGCCAAAGTTAAGATTGATTTGATTAGGATTAATGGCCTAGAGTATATAATGCAGAATAGCAGCAACCAAATGCATGCCAATTTCCATGACGGTGAAATCTCTATTCCATAGGTTGATATATGCATGGTAAATTTTTCCTTTAAGAGAAGCAAAAGCAATTTGTTGGGCAATGAAAATAACAAAGCAAAAGAGGATGATATCTAGATTTTTTCGACCATTGCAAATTTAAAGCTACAAGTGACAAATTGAATTTGATTGAAAGCTGTTAGTTCGTTTAGAACCTAACAATCCCATCAAAAAAAAAAAAAAAAAAAAACCAGCTGCAAATTAATGCTGCTGTTACGCTACGAACTCGAATAAGATATAACTCTAAATTTTTTTTTTTTTTAATTTACTTTTCCATAAGGGAAGGAGATTCAAATTAAAGTTCTCTTCTGTGGAGAACCTAATAATAATAAGATAGAATAATTATACAATATTTTAGAATTATAATGACATTCAAAATCGCAACAAACTATTTAAACTTTAGAATAAAAACTGCAATAATATATGATGCCATTTATAGGACACTCAGTACTACCAAAATGACCTATTCATCAAAAAACTTGACCATGATAACTGTTAGGTTCTAAAGATTAGGATCTAATGTATTTAGAACTTAAATTTATATGTTGGCAAACCATGATCAAAACAATGTCTAGTCGTGTGTTAGACTTGCTCAAAGTATGGATCTTAATGTAAAGTTGGAATCGAGTTTTTATGCAGAATTACCTTTAACTTTCTGTATGACTCGATCGATCGAAAATTAGACTCAATCGATCGAAAATCGTGCAGAACGTTTTTCTGCAGAAAATTCCAACTCAGCCCAAGCCCGTTTTAATGTATAGGGTTTTATGTTTTGCCCTAAGTATAAAAGGGAAAACCCTAGCCACGTTTTTAGAGTTCTGTTTTGCTGTGTTTGTGAATCTCATTGTGAGATCTAGAGGTGTTTACTTTCACATACACTTAGGGTTTACAAACTTGAGATTTATGTCAAGAGTTGTGTAGATCAATACAGTTGCAGAATCAATAGAGCACAAAGATATACAAGCAGGTGCGCTTGTGGATTTGCTGAAGAATTCCGGAAAGAAGGAGTCCGTAGATCTCGGAGCTATCATGGGGTCATGGTAGTAAGTTTCCTACACTTGGGTAGCAATAGGATGTTAGTGGTCTAAGTCGCTATTGTGTAAACTTCGATTCTTTCATAGTGGATTCAGTTTACCTTGAGGATAGCTAGGTTAAATCCTCCCTAGGTTTTTTACCGGTTTGGTTTTCCTGGGTCATCATATCGTTGTGTTATTTATTTTTCCGCTGCTTTACTTGATATGATTGTTATTGTTTTAACCTAGATCTGAATAATAAACCTAAGTATTCACTTGGTTAATTAATTAGGTTAAACAATTTAAGTTTACAGGGGTCTAAACGAACTGACAATGACCTTAAATCTCAGAAACCCACCAAAGAAAAAGTCTGAAACTACATGAAACTCAAATTCGTTTACAAGCAGCAAACAAGCTCTAAAGACATTGAACTCAACCAAATTACAAGGATTCAGCACCGGTATTTATCATCTCCGGTGATTATAAAATATCAAAATTAACTGTTTGTGATGAATCAGATAATTCGGTGCTATTTGATTCCCAAAAAGGATTCTCAACCGTAGACGGAGAAGCACCTCTGCCATATCTGTTCATCTCAATCGGAGAATCATTACAGGTTAATTCATCAATGGGATAGTCATATTCACCTTCCTCCCTTGCAGCATCTGCGCTCTCTTGCAACAGCAGTGCATGTTCAAGTCCTACCTCCACTTCACCCATTGCTGGACGATCCTCTCCCTCATCTCGCACGCAAGAACTCGCAATGTCCACGTAAATCTTGAAACACTCTGGAGCTATCTTCCCCATCAGATACGAATCAATTATCTCATTTATGGTCCCTTCTCGTTTACATCGGCGGGCCCACTCACCCAGATGCCACTGTTCTCATCCAAATTTCTGATCTAATGCTTTTCTGCCACAGAGTAGCTCAAACAATACAACACCGAAAGAGTAGACGTCGGATTTATTGGTCACCTCCTGTCGCCGGAAATAATCAGGATCCAAGTATCCAAAAGTACCCTTCACATCAGATTCGATCCTAATTAAAGCCTTTGACAAACTCGGGGGACCCATCTTAGACAACCCGAAAGCTCCCAACTTGGCCTCCCATTTCTCATCCAACAGAATGTTGGTCATCTTCACGTCACGGTGGATAATAGTATGCTTTACCCCAGTGTGAAGATAGTGCACTCCACGCGCGACTCCGATGCAAATCGCTAGTCTTTGTTTCCACGGGAGGGGATCATGGTCAGTGCCGTCGATCAAGATGTGTTGGCCCAGGCTTCCATTGACCATGAATTCGTAGACAAGGCACCCTTCGATTTCATCAATACAATATCCGATGAGAGGGACGAGGTTAGGGTGGCGTAGCTGGCAAAGCAACACCCCCTCGTTCGTTAACTTGCCAACACCCGGCCATGACTTCTTATGCAAACGCTTTATTGCGACGCTTATGCCACGGTCATCAATAAACCCCTTATAAACTATGCCAAAACCCCCCTTACCAATTACTAAATCGTCAGCGAAGTCATTGGTAGCTTTCTTGATCTCATCGAGTGAAAATCGACGACATAATCCCTCAGGAAGAACTGAAGAGTAATATTGTTTTTTTTTTTGTCTGTCCTTCCCTTCCCGGACCTCCTTAATAACTTTGAAATAGACTGTGATACACCTTCCATTGACGCTTCGGTCCTATACCCACGAACGACGAGAGAATGATGAACTGGGAGTGGAAAGGATTAATTGTTTTGAAACCCCCTGCAAACAATTTTATCAGGTGTTATTGTTGTTGTTGTTGTTGTTTTATTTATTTATTTTGTTTCTTGGAGCAGATGATGGCAATTAATTATCATGGGCTAAGTTTGTTGCATACATTTTGTGCGTTTACACATGGTTCAAAATGTGTAAACGCACAAAAAAAACACCCATTATTGCTTACGGAAAAAAATGAGATCAAAACATCCCAATCTTGAGTTAGGCTCAAAGAATTGAGATAAAAATTCTTTTTTTTTTTTTAAATTTATATTATCGACAAAAATGCCACTCAATAGAAAAAAATAAATGACAAAATAAAAAACTTCACAGTTGAGATTGACAAAAATTTATATAAATATTAAAAGCTAAAATTGAGAGAAAATCAAAATAGAATTTCAAATGAAGTTTAATTTTGTGTCATGTCTCTCATTTAATTTTTAATTTGTATGTCAAGTAAATTATTGAATGTAAAAATTGAAATATTCCATCTATTTTCTTTTTTAATTTTTGTAACAAGTAAATTATTAGGTGCAACAAATGAAGAATTTAAATTCAATTAAATTCTAAATTATATATGTAATGAAAAACCATTACATATTTTAAAAATCTATAGTTTAAAAAATGTGTAAGTTAACACTATGTATAATTTGAATCTCTTTTTATAAAATATATTATTTAAACTATGTAATTGCTATTATTTTTAATTGTACCCCTGCATATACACAATGTTATACACTAACACTAGTGTGTGTCTGTGTTTTCTCTCTCTCTCTCCCTCTCTCTCTCTCTCTCTCTCTCTCTCTCTCTATATATATATATATGAGATGGGTTCAAGTTACTTTTAAGAGTTACACATTTTTTAAACCCTTGAATTTAAGTAGATTTAACAGTCAAAAAAATGCACTCATTAATGTTGATATTCTGATAAGGATCTCATTTATTATTCTTATTTATAACATTCCATACCTATCTCTAATCCCAAAAATATGTATATTTTTCCTTCCGCTCTCTCTTTCTCATCCACTACAAGTTTCTCTCTCCTCCGTTACCCTTCCACCTCCATTTTCATAAGATTCCACCTATCAGTGGAGCAGTTGATGCTATGGACCTATTAGGGCCTTAGGAAATTAGAGATATAGGCAAAGAAGTCAAATTCCACTTTGCAACATTTAGGCACTGTTCGTTTGGAGTGAAAATAGAGAAGATGGAAAATAAAGAGAGGAAAATAGGGTGAAAAATACTGTTTTTCACTATTCGTTCGAGGAAGGAAAATAATAAAGAAAGGAAATCCGGAAGAAAGTTTTCTCTCTAGGCCTGCATTTTTTTTCCTTCCAAATTAGAAGGAAAATCTGGGGAGAAAAGTGCTATAGCAGCACTTTTACAAAAATACCCTATTTCCACCAATTTTTTTCTCCTCTCTTTTTTTTTTTTTTTTTTTTTTTTTTTTCAACGTGAATTTTCTTTCTTTCTTTTTTTCTTCAATGTTAACGTTCTTTTTTTTTCTTTTTCTTTTTTCCTTTTCTTTCTTCAACGTGGCCTAGACCCTTTTTTTTCTTTTTCTTTTTTTTAACATGAATTTTCACATTATAATAATAAAAATAAAAATAATAATTTATTTATATGATGTGATAAATTTTATATTATTTAATGATTACAAATAAATATATTTCTTACATATTATGTAACAATGGTATAATAGTCAATTTATATAAATTACATTTTCCATCCTTCCTTTTTTCTCTTCAATCAAATAAAAGAGTTTTCCACCCTCTTACTTTTCTACCCCTCCAACTGAACACACAAGAGGGAAAACTAAATATTTTCCATTTTCCCACAATTTTCCATCCTTCCACTTTTCCACTCCTCTAACCAAACGGACCCTTAAGATTCAAACTAGTTGCCATTGGGGGTAGAATCGTAGATCTAGAGTTGTCTTATTGATTTTCACTTGGATAAGTCTTTTTTGTTTTTTGATACGACACTTGGATAAGTCTTATTGCAATGAAAGCACTGATGCAATTTCAATTATTTGACAAAACTATTTGTCATTTTCTTACATATTAACTTAAAAGCTGTGCCTGTGATAGAAAATATGACCAAGATTTTTTTTTTTTTTTTTGGTAGAAAGGAAATGCATTAAAAACTAAAGAGTTTTGGGACAAAGTTTATTACATAACACATCATTCAGATTTGAAAGATAACCTAACTAGTGCTACAATACAAAATCGAAGGTTGCATTGACTCCCAATCTCACCAACCATAAGCACATTCATTAATTTCGCAGTAATAATGCCTAATAAGCACCTAGCAAAGCTGGGAAACCAACAACCTGTGATTAAGTTATTTACTTCAGCCTTATGTTTAATTAGTTCGAGTTTTTGATTCATCAGATTCTATGTGGCTGTGGAGGTAGAACCTTATGGAAATGGAGATAGAAGAGCAAAGGAGGAGAGAGAAACGTGTAGTGGATGAGAAAGAGAGAGCAAAGAGAAAAATATACCTATTTTTGGGATTAGAGATAGGTATGAAATGTTATAAATAAAGATAATAAATGAGATCATTATTAGAATATCAGCATTAATGAGTGCATTTTTTGACTGTTGGATCTACTTAAATCCAATGGTTTAGAAAATGTGTAACTCTTTAGAGTTACACTAGGTGTAACTTGAACTCTAGTGTAACTCTAAGCAATATTACACCACTTAATATTTCTTAATTAGATATGAATTTTGACAAATTTACCGTTAAATTACATTATCTTCATATATTCTCCATGCTTGCAAAATTTCAAGGTGATCAAAGATTAATAGCCATATCCTCAATCAATTGTTTAAATTCAAGTTTTGTAGTTTAAATTAATGCATAAAAGACGAGTTTATGGATTGAATGGTAAATTACATCTAATTGGCATGAAAATTAGCATGAATGTTAAAAATATATAGAATATGCAATTCAATGGTGGAATTTTCAAATTATGAATTCTATAACGAGTTATTTGGTATTGTAACATTACTTAGAGTTACATGTAGTTTGTATACAAGATAGCTTAAAACTACATGTAGTTTGTGTACTAGATAGCTTAAATCAATTATCTCTACTACAAGCTGTTTAGTTTTGTCTGTTATTGTTAAATCTGTTTAGGAAGTAATTGTCTTAAATCGTAAAGAAATCTATATAACATCATCCATCTTAAATGGCTTAATTGCATTGGATTTGTTATAGGCACAACTTCTATCCAAGGCATAATTTAATATAACCTCAATGTTAATCCATTTGATATTTTACAGTCATTGTACGCATGGATGGACCTAGAAACTTGGAGTTCAGGGGAGCTACCCTATTGCTTATTATGTGCGGCAGCTCCGGCCTTTAACTTTACTGCTTTACTACTAAGAATTTTTGTTTAAAACTTTTTAAATGGCCAAGTTGTTTGTTTTGGGTAAAATAGGTTGATTGAGCTTAATTTTTTTTAGTTTTATTATTGGTAATTTTTATTGTTTTTTTGGCTTGTATATTTTGTTTTAGATTTAATCTATTAATTTTTTATATCCTTTAAAAGGTAAAAAATGCTAAACTATAAAATTTTTACAAATTGTTAATGTGATAAGTAGTTATTGGTAAGTAAAAAAAAATGTAAGTGTGTAAATCAATAAGAATTTGCTACCTCAATAGTTTGTAAAAATGTTGTAAAAATGTTTGTAACTATAGCATTACTCTTAAAAGAATTGATGACATTGTTAAGGGGGACAAAGTGAAGTTTTATTGAACGAAATTGCTAAAATTACTAAATTAGTACCTATTAATATAATAATAGTTTTTTAGAAAAATTTAGAGGGGCCATTGGCCCCTAGTTAATATATAGCTCCGTTAGAGCATTTGCAGTAGTGGAGCTAAATAGCTATATTGCTATTTTAGCTCCACCAATATAACAAAAGCAGCACGCAGCAATGGAGGTATTGTCAAATTTTTTTGCTAAAGTGCTATAGTGCATATCTATAAATAGATGTGCACTGTAGCACAAAGCTAAAAAAAAAAAATTATTTTTTTATTGATCTTCTCTCTCTTCACTCATTAAAAAACACACATCTCATATTTCTCTCTCTCTCTCTCTCTCTCTTTCTCTCTCTCTCTGGCTTCTCTTCTTTCTTATTTCTCCCTCATTTTTTTTTTCTCTCTAGCTCACCGGCCGGCCAGCTCCCTCGTCTCACCCCAAGCCCATTGCCGATCTCCCTGGGCCGGCTGATCTGTTCCGCCGACCCACCCCAAGCCCCATCACCGATCTCCCTAAACCCCACGCCTCCGCCAGCCTCAACGTCACCGGCCCAGCCGACCCAAGCCCAAGCTGCCGATCCATGTCTCCGTCCCACGCCGTATAACACCTCCACCGGCCTCAACGTCACTGGCCCAAGTCGACCCGTGCTGCCGATCCACGTCGCTGATTTGTTCTTCTTTTTTTTTTCCTGCTGTGGACCACTGGTGGTGGTGGTGGTGGTGGTGGTGGTGGTAGTGGTTGTGGTTGTGGCTAATGGTAGAGGTGGTTGTGGTTGGTGTGGTGTATATTTTTTAGTAGTGGGATATATTATTTTATTGTAGGGATGTATTATTTTATTGTTATGTTTATATTATTTTATTCTGTTGAAAGCTAAAATAGATCCACTGTTGCAGTACGTGTGTAGCTAAAATAGATAAAGTAACTTTTGGTGAAACTAAATTGCTAAAAATTTAGGTCCACTGCTGTGGATGCTCTTACTGATTGTACAAAAATAAAAACATTACATTAGCATGCAGGGGAAATTGGAAATGCTTACCTACTGTAGTCTGTAGTTGTTCTATATATGCATATCAAAAAAGAATCACACAATATTATTGTCAACTTACAGATGCAAATAAGGTTAAAATTCAATTTAATTAGCCTTGCAGCTGCTCCGCGTCAAGAGTTTCGTAACTCTTGCATAAAATTAAGTAGTAAATGACTCACTACAATAAGGACTACTACATAGCATAGCCTACACGACAATAATACATGGCCTACTACATAGCATGGCATAGCCTACACTACATGGTAGGATAAGAACCTCTCTTTTTTGGTAATCATGATAAGAACCTCTCAAACAATACTTTCTTAACCCAAAAATATATTATGTAGAAAGCATGATTATATATATTTTTAACGACGTGGGTGAAGACTGAAGAGTGGGAATAAAGTGTAAAGACTAAAGACAATCAATAAAAGAATAATTTTTCATCACATGTTTACACCATGGATAAGTACAGAGCTCACGGACAGCCTTTCCATTAATTTGATTCTAGATATCAAAATGAATTTTAAAACCTAATTACATGACCTGTAAAACCGCATGATTATCATAACATTTATGTATTAAAACATTTGATAATAAGGACAATAACGTGCTATTGAATTGAGTAACTAAATGGGTGAATGGTTAACATGACGGATATTGACGTTAATGAGAAATTAAAAGATATAAGTATCAAAATACCATGGAGTATATATGTCATCAGTTACTCAAATGAGTATTTAATCAAAATTATGATTGTTATAAAAATACTCCAACAATCTTCTCCAAGTTATCTTATGACTTTCTAAAAAAAAAAAAAAAAAAAAAAAGGTCTGGGAAATGTTGAGATAGTTGTGGTTGTTAATTAAGGCTTACAAAATACAAAGAAAGCTAAGTTGCACGGACACGGACACGGACACGGACAAGACACGGACACTGACACAGGGATACGGCAATTTTTGAAAAATAAGGACACGACACGGCGGGGACACGGCGGTTAAATAATTAATTAAATTTTATATTTAGGTATATTTTTTAATATTAGTAACATATTTCTATAGAGGAGCAACTGACTCAGCTGATTTTTCATATTTATTATCCATTTTAGTAAAATCACCTACAATATTTAACTTAAATAAAAAAATAAAATTATAGCAGGACACACAAATAAAAATCACTAAATTCATAATTAACATTATAATTTATAAGACAAAATAAAAAGTTGAGTAAAGAAATACCGTAACAGTATACTAAGACATCATGTGAGAATGGGATTAAAAAAAAAAACGCTTTTCCTCGTATAAATAAATAACAGTACACCACCCATTCACCAAAAGGTCCAAAAGGACCAAAACCAATATCTGAAAGAACAAAAGGACCAAGACCAAAACCAATATCTGAAAGAACAAAAAAAAAAAAAGAGGAGATCGGACCTCTTGTCCACGCCGAGAGAGAGAGAGAGATCGGAAGGGACAGCCGGCTAGGGCACGGCACCGACGTCGACGTCAATGGAGCTCACCGATCGGCCCGGTCTAGCTCCGGCGAGGGACAGAGGGCGATCGGACCTGTTGTCCACGCCGAGAGAGAGAGAGAGATCGGAAGGGACAGCCGGCCAGGGCACGGCGTCGACGTTTATGGAGCTCGCTGATCGGCCCGATCTAGCTCCGGCGAGGGACAGAGGGCAGCGGCAGCGGCAGCGGTGGCGGCCCGATCTAGCTCCTGTGGGTGTCAAAAACTGTGATTTTCTCTTTTTTTTTTTTTTCCTTTTTTTTTTTCCACTGCTGGCGTGTCGGACGTGTCGGAGCCGTGTTGGCGCCATGTCGGAGAAGCGAAAAAAAAAAAAAAAAAAAAAAAAAAAAAAAAAAAAAAAAAAAAGAGACACTCGCCGGACACCGAAATCCGGCAAGTCGTACCCATTCCGGTGTCCGACACCGACACGACGCCAAAAATGGCGTATCCATGCAACCTAGAAAGAAAGTCATGTACATCAATCTATGAATATTGTGTAGCATCCATCACCGTGAAAACTTCCAACTACAATTCAACATATAAATGTAGCAAAACAAAAATCAGATCCATTTCCCAAAACCATCAAACCAAGATTTTGAAAGTGAGCACCGGCATTTTTTATCAGCTGCAAGTGGAGGATGAGGGGAGACTTTGATGACTCACGTAGCTTTTGATAATTAATTATTAGACACCAACTGGTTTAAATGTGAACACCTGACTTTTTGTGACCTGCTGGTTCTGCCGATCTTTGGGTCTGGACGTGGACCACATAGGACTACAAATTTCTGAAATCATGAAGATATTTTTACTAAAATGCTCCCACAAAATTCCAAGAATGAAAATCCAAAAACACTCATCCTAATTAACCAAGATGACAATTCATCAAAAGACATTATCCACGATAATCTTAAATCCCAGAAAACCAGCAAAGAAAAAGTCTATGAAACTACATGAAGCCCAATATGGATGGGTAAAATAAATTTATTTAGCAAACAACTAAAATTTTCCAATTATACTCTAAAGACATTGAAGTCAACCAAATTACAATGATTCAGCACAGGTATTTATCATCTCTGGGGATTCTGAAACACATTGAAATCGGCTCTTTTCCAATTATATTTAATATTCAACTGTTTCTGGTTATTCATCCTTGGACAATTCGGTGCTATCTGAATCCCCAAAAAAATTCTCAACCGTAGACGGAGAAGCACTTCTGCCATATCTGTTCATCTCAATCGGAGAATCATTACAGGTTAATTCACCCTTCCTTGCAGCATCTGCGCTCTCTTGCAACTCCAGTGCATGTTCAAGTCCTACCTCCACTTCACCCATTGCGGGACGATCCTTTCCCTCATCTCGCAAGCAAGAACTCGCAATGTCGACGTAAATCTTGAAACACTCCGGAGCTATCTTCCCCATCAGATACGGATCAATTATCTCATTCATGGTCCCTTCTCGTTTGCGTTTTCGGGCCCACTTAACCAGATCTATCTGTTCTTCTTCTTCTCGTTTGCGTTTTCTTCCGAACACGTTTCTGGCACAAAGGACTTCCAACAGTATCACACCAAAAGAGTAGACCTCGGATTTATCGGTCAGCTCCCCTTGCAAGACGTACTCAGGAGCCATGTAACCGTAAGTACCCTCAATTCTAGATACCACCCAAAATAGATCTTTTGACAAACTCGGGGGACCCATCTTGGACAACCCAAAACCTCTCAGCTTGGCCTCCCATTTCTCGTCCAACAGAATGTTGCTTGTCTTCACGTCACCGTGGATAATACTATGTTTTAGCCCTGTGTGAAGGTAGTGCAGCCCACGCGCCACTCCAATGCAAATCTGGAGTCTTTGTCTCCATGGGAGGGGATCGTGGTCCGTGCCGTAGATGTGGTCACTGAGAATTCCATTTACCATGAACTCGAAGACTAGGATAATATTCTCGCGTTCATGATCAATACAATATCCGATGAAAGGGATGAGGTTAGAGTGGTTTAGCTGGCAAAGCAATGCCACCTCGTTCGTTAACTCGCAAGAACGCTGCCTTGACATGATACCTCGCTTTATTGCGACGCTTCTGCCACGATTATCAATAAACCCCTTATATACTTTGCCAGAACGCCCCTCACCAATTACGAAATCATCAGCAAAGTCATTGGTAGCTATCTTAATCTCAGCGAGTGAAAATTGACGGCATAATCCCTCAGGAAGAACCGAAGAAGATTGCTTTGTTTCGTCTAACTTTCCCTTCCTGGACGTCCATATTAACTTGGAAATAGACTGTAATATACCTTCCATTGACGCTTCAGTCCTATACCAACGAGCTTGATTACGAGATAATGATGCAGGATTAGTTTTGGATTCCCAACAAACAACTTCAACAAGTAAAATGTTATTGTTGTTGCTGCTGTTGTTGTTTCGTGTGTGCGTTTTTTATTATGGGCATTTACACTGGCAGTGGCCTTTCGTGTTCTTGTGAAGATTTGACTATATAAGCCAATACTAATTTGATAGGCTTATTAAACAAATTAAGATTTCTCAACTTAAAAAAAATTGTTTATTGAACGTGTCAATGACCTATTTATCAAATTTTATAAAAAAAAAAAAATACAAATTTTAGTATTAACCAAATTGATCTAAAGTATAAAAAACTAAATAAATAAAAATTTTCTAATATAAAATTCAAAACTAACTAGTAACTATATTATAAATAGTTATTTAAAACTAAAATATATCTTAATATCACAAACAATCAATTATAAAATGTCAAAAAAAAAAAAAAAAACCACAACAACTAATAAATTTATATACCTAGTGTTTGATGAGTATATTGGAAAAATATCATTTAATTGAACGGGTTAAATGAGTTCTATGGATTGGACACAAACCCGACAAGTTTATTAAACAGAAAAGTTGTGTCAATCCAAATATGATATGAATCTATTAAAACTCAACTCATAGCCAGCTAATTTTAGTATTAACCAAATTGATCTGAAGTATGAAAAACCATATAAATAAAATTTTGCTAATATAAAATTCAGAATTAACTAGTAACTACATTATGAATAATCATTTAAAAATAAAATATATCTTAATATCACAAACAATCAATTATAATATGTCAAAAAAAAAAAAAAAACCACGACAACTAGTAAGTTTATAGACCTGGGGTTTGAAGGATATATTGGTAAAATATCATTTAATTAAACAGGTCAAATGAGTTCTATAGATTAGACACAAACCTGACACGTTTATTAAACAAAAAAGTTGTGTCAACCCGAATACAAAACAAACCTGTTAAAACTCAACTCATAACAAGATACTTTTAGTATTCTGTGGGTTCTTTTTTTTTTTTTTTTTTACAAGGATTCTGGGCCTGATGCTCTGTTCTTTAAGGGACTGGGCTTGGTTCACCGCAGCTAGTTGGGCTGATTTCGACCAAGTGGTGCACAAAGCGCGGATCCTACAACATATACAAACTAACATACAAGATATATATATATATATATATATATATATATTTATATATTGAATAGCAATAAATTGCAAAGGAACCAAGTGATAACGAAAGAAAGTGAAATAGAGCGTTAGGTATCCTTAGAATAAAGTTGAATATTCCATTATTTCTTAATTGTATGGTACACCATGCTCACTAGGACATGTTACAAGGTCCAAATAAGTTTAAAAATTACAGACTTAGGTGGCTCTTCAGGCCCCTAAGACTTGCAAAGTTTGAATTCCTTTGAATCTAAGTGTGCTCTCTAGTGGCTGTTGGAGGATACCGAGCGATATCTCCCTCTCTTTTCTCTCTTTTTTGATTTCTCATAGAACTTTTTCAAGGATTCTCCTCTGATTCACTGTTGCTAGATGCCCCTTACTGTTGGCTGCTTCCTCTTTTTATAGTGTCATCTTAGGGTTCCCAGGGTATCGCTAATTCCCTCCATTTGCTCCCCTGGGTACCAAAACCAATGTTGTGTCAGCAACATTGGTGGCTGATCCCTTCCTCATTCCTCATTATCTTCTTCTTTTGAAACTTCTTCCTCAAAAGTCTCCTACTGCCTTTTCATTCTAGTATGTCCCAAAAAGCTGACTTTGGGTCTTCTTCTTTCAAGACTTCTAGATTCACCTTTTTTTAGACTTAACTTTTGGCTCCCTTTCCCTTTGTCATTTTTCCCAAGTGAGCTGATTCCTCCTTGCCAGGTTAAAAGTTTTTCCAGCCACTTCCCTTCATGGTTCTTCATTTTGGGTTTCCCAAGGTACCAGCCCCCTTGTTCATGGATTGTTGGTTCCCAAGCTTTCTGATTCCTTTCTGCATCATTGGGTGGCAGATAGGGACATATCTATTATCGTTTCTTGTGCTTCTTAGCATACCCTTTGAACTTTTTTAATCCATCCTTGGCCTTGTTGCACATCCCGAGGATCACGAGCTCCTGACAGTCCCCAGGTATCCCAGCCCAGTTCTTACCTAGCAATTTTCTAACTTTGGCAGGCTGGGCTTTTCCTCTTCCCTTCATTTCATGAGTTCTAAAATTCACCCATTCGTGGGCTTGGGTGTTCCTCCTTAAAACCCTTAATGAATTTGGGCTTACCATCTTTTTTTTTTCTTTATTACAGGCCCAACTATTTTATTTTTCATGGAATTCAATTCCTTGTGCCATTTTGGACCTTGGTGCAATATTGTAACTTTTTTAGACCTCAATAAGTATTAACCAAATTGATTTGAAGTATGAAAAACCAAATAAATAAAATTTTTCTAATATAAAATTCAGAACTAATTAGTAACTGCATTATAAATAATCATTTAAAACTGAAATATATCTTAATATCACAAACAATCAATTATAATATGTCAAAAAAAAAAAAAAAAAACCTCAACAGCTAACAAGTTTATATACCTAGGATTTGAAGGGTTTATTGGTAAAATAGCATTTAATTGAATGGGTCAAATGATTTCTATGGATTGGACACAAACCCGACACGTTTATTAAACAGAAAAGTTGTGTCAACCCGAATATGACACGAACCTATTAAAACTCAACTCATAACCGGCCAATTTCGTGTCATGTCGTGTTGGGTTAGCAAGTCATGTCGAATTTTCTTACCTCTAATTTACACATAGCCCAAAACAACTAAATTCCTAATTTTAAGTTGCGACTTAAAATCATATTTTTAGTAATGTTTGTGTAACGGAATTTTTTCCATTAACTATAGGGGAGTGTTTGTTACACACAATTACACAAACTTCGAAATCTTGACTTGAAGTAAACTCAGGAATTTTTTTTCCTATTATTATTTTTTCCATTACCAAATGCCCATATTTGCATACATGTTGCAATTTTCGAACAAATAGGCATAAGTTACTGATCAAGGTCTGGTCTCTTGTCATTTACTTCTCTAGTTGAATAATTTGGAAATGCATCCGGATTGGTAGCCAAAATCTTTAATTTCATGCTCTTGTTAACAAGATAAAGAGAATTGAATCACCAAAAGTTGCTTTAAGTAAACAACTTCAATCAAGATAATAAAATAGATCAGGTACGATGTAAGAATAAGGAATTCAGCATGCGTAGAGTGTTAGGTTCTAAAAGTTTATAACAATTGGCAAATCATGAACACAAACTTGTCTAGATATAGATCCTAAAGTCTATAGGTATTATTAGACAATACTCAAGGTGATACAAGTCAAGATTCAAGAACATACAAGCTGCAGAAAGAAGAATTCAAAATCTGCCTAGTTCGATCGATTGAAGAACAAGCTCGACCGATTGAAACACGTATCTGTAGAATTTTAAGTCAACCCAAACAGTAGTTCAAGTCCATTAAGGATTAGGGTTTTAGATCTACTTTTTCTAGTATATAAAGGAACCCTAAGCATGTTTTTAAAAGGTTTTTCAAAGAGAGAAGAGTGTCCCTCCTTTGTATCTAGGGTTTTGTACCAAAAATCTCTCTCATGTCTTCTGCTGGTGTTATTCCTTGAAAAATCTCGAGATCCGATGTTGTAAAAGTTGCTGCCTTCTCTAGTCATCAAAGGTGCTGATGATCTAAACCTTCAAGGGTGGTTTTAGAGTCATAAACAGGAGATTTTGTGTTTTTTATCACAAGTGTGGGTGCTTGTGTTGCAAAGGCCAGGGAAAGAAGTAGTCCGTGGACTCGGAGCTATCGTGGGGTTGTGGTTGTAAGTTTTCTACACAATGTAGCAATAGGATGTCAGTGGTCTAAGGCTTATTGTACAAACGTCAATTCTTTCATAGTAGTTTTGCTTTTTACCTTGAGAATAGCTAGATTAAATACTCCCCAGGTTTTTTACCGGTTTGGTTTTCTTGGGTCATCATATCATTGTATTATTTATTTTTCCGCTACTTTACATGATATGATTATTTTGTTTTAACCTAAATCTGAATAATAATCTAAGTATTCACTTGGTTGATTAATTAGGTTAAATAATCTAGTTTACATGGGTATAAAAACGTACAAGAATATTTTCAAAAAAAAAAATTCAAAAAAAAAAAAATATTTTATTTTGAGTCTTGTTTTATTTTTCTTGAGGATTACTTGAAGTATGATATTTCTCTCTTGATTTAAAACATGCTTGACATTGTAGAGAAACTTGAATAGTATGTGTTATATAAGTGCTAAGTTATTTTTGATTTTGTGTGAGTATGTACTAGTTTGTACATGTACTTATGAATTAATTAAGAAATTGATATTTCTTGTTTGTGTACGTTCTATAGCTTAGTTAAGCACTATCATGCATAGCTTTGCATTGTTCATTTAGCATAATATGTGTTTTTTGTTTTTTGTCATAAAATTTTTTTAAACCAAAAAGATTTTTGTGTTTTGTATTACATATCATGGATGTTTAGTTAAGGTTTGCCATAGTATCTTTACATAACATGCTTGTGTTCCTTGTTTAACTTGGATGAGCTTATTTTATTGCACTTTGCTAGTTTTAGCCATGCAGTACATGTTGTCTGGGAGTTGTTTATAGTTTTTGATCACGTGATCTTGATTTTGAAGTCAAATGCTTTTGATTGTTAAGACTAGAAAATCCTAAGAGGAAGGCATAAATAACCATCTCACCACTGTTTACTAGCCAATCATGAACACCTTAATGCATATCATAAGATTTTGTGCTCAAGAAAGTGTAGTACGTGCACAAAAAGAACAAAAGGTGTAGTCTTGGATTAATAATAAAATTGGTTTGTGTACATTATTTGGCTTAAATAATGTACACACACCAATGAGCTTCCAGCGATGACTATGGGTGCGATCTCGATGGTGCTACTGGCGGCGCGATCTCGGCGGTGCTTCAGGCGGCGTTATCTTGCTGGTGCTAGGGTGCAGTGAGACCAGTGCGATCTGGGATTGGGGGCAATGGTGCGATCTAGGGTTGCTTCTGGTGCGATCTGGGGTTGCTTCTGGTGCGATCGCTTTTGTTGTTTCTCTCTCTCTTCTATTTTCTTGGGGTGGAAATCATTTGAAGGTAAAATGAAACCTGAAATGGTTTTACGGGTCAAGTGGGTTATGTTACAGTCAACGCGGAAATTGATTTCCGTTTGACCTAATTTTCTGTGCTTACCAAACACATAGGCTGATGTAAAATGATTTCCTGAAACCCTTTTCAGCCAAAACAAACGCACCCTAATTGATTCAAATTGCATCATATTAATATAAAAGTAGAGACCTCATGTAGAAAAGCATGTGATTCTACCAAGTGGTACATTATATGCAAAGAGAATTGAAATATTCTTAAGTGCCACATCAGAGATAAGAACAAATTAAATACTAGTTTTTTATTTCATTTGGTTCAATATTTCAAGACTTTTCTAATTAACAAATAAATATTCTTTGTATCATTTGGTTCAATGTTTCAAGATTTTTCATTCCTCATACATACACATAAAATTCTTTGCATTTTAATTCACTATTTTCACCTCTTGCATTTCTACTCTTATATATATATATATATATATATATATATACCTACCTATAGCCCTTCGTGTCATCCCATCTCAAATTAATACACATAGACCAAAATAATGTTATTTACCTTCAATCTTTTGACAACAGCTATCTAGCTTTAACATTGTTGTCTTATCTAATCCTAACCTATATGAGTTGACTACAACCAAGGAAGTGGCACTTGCATTTTATATCGAATAACAATGACAATTACAATTTTGATGTTAAGGTCGAACGTTGTAAATCTATGAGTTTTGTAAATGATGTAATTGACTGTGGGTATTTGGGAAATGTATTTTGGTTTAAAATTAAGAAGAAAAAGAAAGATATATTCTCTGTATATCGATTTTTATTCTATAATATTTCTCCAAAGTTTTTTTTTTTAATTTCTCATCACTTCAATTAAATAATTATAATGTATATGTGTGCAATTTATAATTGTTACTTTTTATAATGAACTCATTTCTAATAAAATTCTATAACAATTATGATATAATACATATATATCATATTCTTCAAAACTATCTTACATAAAATATAACAACATTATCCATGCGTTGCACAAGTAACCTTCTAGTTAAATTAAGTGCAAGGGATTTGACCAAGAAGTATATTCAAACATGATTAAGAGCACCAAGTCCTATGTTGTTTGGGAGATTTTCTGTTAATGCATATTTGAGATTCAAGTATTATCTTGGGAGTTTACTTTGTCTTGAGAAAAGTCTAGATGATTTAATCTTTCTGGAGATTGTTGGATTATTGAGTGATTGGCTCAATGACTAAATATATTCAATTGGGAGATCTCATTTTGAAGTTCAAATTTCTAGGATTAAAATTTTGGAGCATTACAGTTTGGCTCTGCAAATCATTGCCAAGATGTCAAATATAGGGAAAAGGGTGCACATTTTGAGGGCTGATGAGAACTTGCTTGATGCTTATTTGAAGCATCATTTTTAAACCAGTCTCGGCCCTCATGGGTCAAACTTTGATGGTCATAATTCTGTCATTGGAGCAACAAATTGAGCTGACATACACCATGTATTTAGAATGTATTTGAGTAACTATAAAGAGAGTAATTGGTTTTCCAAAGTTCATACGATGAAGCTCTTGATGATGTGGAATTCGGAAGGTAGTGAAGGAAACTCGTGCATGCTGGTGTTGACCTTCAGCTTGCACTGAAGCTGCATTACAAATGCATTAGGGAGAAGATAGGTTTGAAAGATTACAAAGGTGAAAACATTAATGCTGAGATTCCCATTTCTAATGTCAATATGGGCGAGATCTTGAATGCTACGCTCTTGGGACAAGTAATGCATCTGTTTTTTGTGACAAAATGGTTGGAAGACAATGGTGGGCTTAAGATTGTTAAAAGGGAAGCATCAAGAAATGGTTCAATATGCAATGGTACTTCCTACAAAGTAGGAGAAATATGGTTGGTCACCTTCAAGATAAGTTCTTTGGTACCATAATTGTGGAAAAACTCTTCTTAGGCACGCAAATGTTAATGCTTGTCAATAAATTTCATTAGCATCAGCAGTCTTAGCTACTCACATGTTCAAAGAGATAAGAGGACAATGTTAGAGATGTCTTTGACATAGTCTGTCAACCAGCATCATATCCTTTTTCTTAATGAACTGAACTCCATTGCCAATTGAGAGTGAAAACAGAATGGAGAAGCTAGTGTGCTGCAGTCAAAATTCTGAGCCAGCAGCAAACTAAAATGGATTAATTACCATTCAACAGGCCCCTAATCGATTATTTTACCTTCCTTTACCAGATGATAGGCCACGGATACAAGTTTAACTTTTTACTATGATTGTCCTAATCAAAAACATTGACCTTGCAGCCTTTGCCAAGCATACAGGGAACTGAATCAAAGCAAACGTTCCCGCATGCATTCAAGACAATTGAAGAATATTTAAGTAATGGAAGAGATGCCAAAGGACCCTTGATTGAAAAAAAATATATGAGAACAAAGGCTTTCAACAAAAAGTAGAAGATTCATCTTAGAGTTGGATAGATCAGATTTCTATTTTCTGTTAGCTCATCACATTTTTCAACAGTTACACTCCATTGTTTTGGGGGAAAATGCTTTCCATATTTTCTTGTATTTTGTACAACAGAAAACACTAGTCAACGAAAAAATGTTTTTTAAGTGATCAACAGAAAACAAGCCCAATAAATGGAAAACCATTTTCCACTTTCAAGAGTAAAAAATGTTTTCCAAAACATCACATACTCAACAAACTCTCCACAATTTAATTGATTGTTAACTTTTTTTTTTTCCAAATGACATCTATGCTCAAAACAATAAATTTACCACTTAGTTTTGTGCAGATACAAATTCAGACTTGGTTTTCCCATTTGAGGCTCCAAGTGGCCAAAAACAAATCGTACTTGGGGTATGTTTTCATGACTGAAGGTTTCTACTCATATTTTTATTTGGAATCACGAGAAATATTAATGATTTTTCATGTAAGTCAAATAATAGAACAATAAAATTTCTATCTTCATTTACAGTCAATGTGCAAAAAAATACCAAGTTATGTTAGTATGCAGGAGAATGCTTACCTACTATAGTTTTCTATAAACCTTAAAGAAGATCAAACATATTATTCCTCCCTTATGGATACAATTAGGTTAAAATTCAATCCAACAAACTTAAATGGTATTAATATAGCTTAGTAAGGTTGGGGCGAGATTTCAAACCACAAAAAAATGGTCGTAAAGCTAAATATAAAGATTAATTGTCAGTCATAAAATCAAACTGAGCCATTAAAACTAAATTAAGACGGGCTAGCTTTTGGGTTGAGCATGTGTTGATCAAGTTTGTTACGATTAGAGAGTTGTAGTGAGTGATTTAGTCACTAGATTGGTGAATTGTGCTGTGGTAATTCAGAATATTATTTTATTTATTATTACTTCTAAGAGCAATCACATTATAAATATATGCAATCCCTTGATGTTAGTGGCTCATGAATAACACCAAGCCGGTGGTCAAGTCTTCAAATCGGCTTAACTTAACTGTTTCTTCCCTCAAGTGGCAAAACAAAGAAACAAACAAAAATCTGCATCAGCATTACCACAAATAAGTTTTAAAACATGCTATCTAGATTATCACTTCTTTTTTTCTTTTGAGAAAAGCTATCTAGATTATCTCAACCATTGAAAATTTAAAGTTGAAACTGATTAGTTATAGTCTTATAGACATATATTAATACAAAAGACTTAATTCATAAAACATTTCTATCTAGGAAGACTACTAAATATTCCAATGTTGTAAATTGGGTTTTGATTATGGAAAGTTCTAATGTACTAAATTGCCAAAGATGTTGATGGCCTAGTAAGCCTAAATGCACATGAGAAAAAAAGAGATGACCAGGCAACTAAAACCAAGAGGCACAAACCGTGAAGTCCACTTTAAACTAATGCAAGAGTGAGTGAAACATTTTGTCAAACATACGGTGTGTCTATTCCAAAATGGGATTGAGAAGATGTATCGTAATATGAATCCGCCAAAAAATTACACCCAAGACAATCTAAGTAAATTACAATTGAACAATTGATTAACTATCCCAAGTTGCCACTGCTTCGAATACTTGTGAATTGTTTGTGGTTAGTTATATTTGACCGTTTGGCATGGCGGTGTCCAAGGACAACTCTTCAGCAGATGCGGTGCTCTCTGAAGCTAATTCCTAAACCATATCAATTGGAGAAGCGTCTCCGGAAGAATCATTACAGGTATATTCATCAATACAATAGCTACAGTCACCAGTAGCAGCATCTGCGTTCTCTTGTAGCTCCAGTGCACGTTCAAGGCGTACCTGCACTTTACCCATGGTGGGTCGACGTTCGCCTCGATTTCGCACACAAGAAGTGGCTATGTCAACGTATACCATCAAACACTCTGGAGCTATCTTCCCCATCAAATACGGATCAATTATCTTATTGATGGTCCCTTCTCGTTTGCATTTTCATGCCAACCCAACCAGATCCGATATCGGTCCTGCACATGGACTTGGCGTCATTCCACTGAGTAGTTGCAGCAGTACCACACCAAAAGAGTAGACGTCGGATTTATCGTTCAGCTTCCCGAACATGACATACTCTTGATCCATGTAACCGTAAGTACCCACAACTCTATCAGTTTCGATCCTAATCAAAGCCTTTGACAAACTCGGGGGACCCATCTTGGACAACTCCAAATCTGACAACTTGGCCTCCCATTTCGCGTCCAACAGAATGTTAGTCGGGTCCACACCACTGTGGACGATAGTATACTTCAGCCCAGTGTGAAGGTAGTGCAGACCACGCGCCACTCCAACGCAAATCTTTAGTCTCCGTTTCCACGGGACCGGATTAGGATTGGGATCGGGATTAGTGCCACTGAGGTGTCTCGCGAGGTTTGAATTGACCATGAACTCGCAGACAAGGAACCCATATCGTTTAGCGAGACAGTATCCGATGAAAGGGACGAGGTTCGGGTGGCGTACCTGGCAAAGCATCAGCACCTCGGTCCTAAACTCGTGACATCCCTGCATTGACTTGATATTCACACGCTTTATTGCAACGCTTACGGTAGGGTCATCAATAAACCCCTTGTATACTTTCCAGTCACCACAGCAACCAATGAATAAATTATCATCGAAGTTATTGGTAGCTGTCTTGATCTCAGTCCGTGAAAATCGACGGCATGGAAGAGCTGAATAAGATCGGTTTGTTTTGTCTGACCTCTTCCCGGACGTCCTTAATAACTTTGATATACACTCTGAAATGCCTTTCATACCAACCAGCTTGAAATGATGCAGTAAGGAGTGGCCCCTTACCCCGGCAATGACGGAAAAGTACCCTTCCAAATTCAGACAAACTGATAGAAAATGCATGCCTTTAGATACACAGCTTATTTTATTAAAAATTAAAAAAAATTATTATTGAAAACCAAAAACAATAATAAAAAAAATTTACTGTTTATTATTGTATAAGTATAATTTATTGGTCTGTTATTACTGTTCATGACAAATAAATAGTACATAACACACTAAATTTTGAAAAAAAAAATACCCAAAACGCGGACACAGCTGCTTTCATACCAACCAGCTTGAAATGATACAGCAAGGAGTGGCCCCTTACCCCGGCAATGACGGAAAAGTACCCGTCCAAATTTAAACAAACTGATAGATAATGCATGTCTTTCGATACAGTTTATTTTATTAAAAATTAAAAACATTATTATTGAAAACTAAAAATAATAAAAATAATAATTTTTACTGTTTATTATTGTATAAACACAATCTATTGGCCTAAAATTACTGTTCATGATCAATAAATAGTACATAACATGCTGAACTTTGAATAAATAAAAAATACCCAAAATGTTGACGCAACCGCTTTCATACCAACCGGCTTGAAATGATGCAGTAAGGAGTGGCCCCTTACCCCGGCAATGACGGAAAAGTACCCTTCCAAATTTAGACAAACTGATAGATAATGCATGACTTCGGATACAATTTATTATATTAAAAATTAAAAACATTAAACAATAAACAAAAAAAAAAAAGTTTTACTGTTTATTATTGTATAAGTACGGATTATTGATCTAAAATTACTGTTTATGGCCCATAAATAGTACGTAACACGATAAACTTAAAAAAAAAAAAAAAAAAAACCTCAAAACGCAGACGCAGCCGCACTACCTAAACAGACTATCAATGGACTAAATGCGAGTGGGTGGACCTATTGGATACTTCAATTACTTCTTTTTTTTTTTTTTTTTGATTGCTTCAATTTCTTTACTTTTCTTCAATGTCTCATCCGCTGGTCAATAACATATAGTTTTAGTATTGTGGGAGTCAAAACACTGACTAAACAATGACATACAATATTGGGGTCTCGCTCGGGAGCAGGTAGAGTGCTATTATAATCATATTCAGGTAGGGAAGCCACATTGGTCACCCTCCTCTACCCATTTTTTTTTTAACCAAAAAAAAAAAATGACATGCGTTATTGATGTACACAACTAATTTCTACAAGTTGAGGAAAAGATCCATAATGGAAAGATTAGATAGTAGATTAAAAAAAAAAAAATCAAGCTTTCATATACGAAGGAACAACGTCCTCAGGGTACATATGAAGGATTCAAATATAAAGATACACAAGAAAAACTCTTTCTCTCGTTCTTGCCTAGACTTTCCCTCTCTATTTTTCTAAACCTCTTCTCCTCCTTTTATAACATTTTCCCCTCCTCTTCTAGCTGTCTAGCTCCCAGTTGGATTTTGGGGAATACTTATCCCATTAGGCTCAGCCCTCTATCCTGCCATTTCATGATCATGAAGAAAGACTTTTGGAGGTATTTCCACTGTTCAGGCCAGTTATTAAATATTTAACGTAGTTAACATTAGGTAAGGGATCTCATTAAAGCAGAGGTGACTATTTCATTGGGATCTGCATTTTCTTCGCCTTGTTCCTCAAGAAAAATGTAGAAGATGGGTGGTCCTATATAAGGGTGGAAGTTGCTATCTGGGGTACCTTAGTGACCTTAGGAAGACGGATTAAAGGGGTTACCTCAATTATGGTCCTTGGGAAGATTGTTATCCCATACTTCCACAGCTGTAAGCTCGGCTGGTTTCTATTCACTAGAGGGTCATTTCATCTTTTTTCATACCTTGGGTTGGGCTAATTCCTCAAATTTACCTTTTGGGTTTTGGTGCTCGGGTCAAGTCAGAGTTCACCCCCTACAACTATATAGTTTTATAGGCATAAGATAATGCTAAGCCCTGATCATTTTTGCCTTGAAGTAGACTATAATTGAGTTTTCAAGCACACTCTTTTATATATATATATATATACATTATTGAAATTCAAATATTATTTTGGGAGTGAACTCTGTTTTCAAAAAAGGTCTAGATGATTTGGGAGATTACTGGATTATTGAATGATTAACTCAATGACTAAATATATTCAATTAGGAGACCTCATTTTGTAGGGCCAAAATGGCCAAATAACACTATTGGCCGAAATATTTTGCGATCTAACATTGTTTTAAAAATATTTAGGGATATACCACTATTTTGAAGATCAAACATATTATTCCCCACTTATAGATACAATTAGGTTAAAATTCAATTCAACAAACTTAAATGGTATTAAGATAACTTAGTAAGGTTTGGACCAAGATTTCCAACAACAAAAAATGGTCACAAAGCTAAATAAAAATATTAATTGTATGTCATTAAAAAAAAAAAAAACTTAAACCAAAAAAACTATAAATTAGGACAAACTAGCTCTTGGGTTGAGCATGTGTAGTTCAAGTATGATACAATTAGAGAATTGTAGTTGGTGATTTAGTCACCAGATTAGTGTGTTGTGCTTATGACAATTCAGATTTTTTTTTTCCTTACTTTTTACTTTTAAGAGCAATCACATTATTAATTTGATCTCTTGGTCTTATTAGCTCATGAATAACACCAAGTTGGTGTTCAAGTCTTCAAAATTGGCTTAGCTTAAATGTTTCTTTCCTCATGTGGCCAAACAAAGAATCAAATAAAAATTTGCAGCATCATCGTTTTACCACAAATAAGTTATAAAACATGCTATCTTCTAGTGACTAAATCACTAGATTATCTCAACCATTAAAAATTTAAAGTTGTAACTGATGGCCTAGCAAGCCTAAATGCACATGAGAAAAAATGAGATGACCAATGACAACTAAAACCAAGAGTCACAAACCATGAAATTGACTTAACCTAATGCAAAAAAACGTACTAAATTGACAACAATGTTGATGGCCAAGCCCATATGCACAAGAGAAAAAATGAGTGAAACCTAGAGGAACAAACCATGAAGTCAACTTTAAACTAATGCAAGAGTGAGTGAAACATTTTGTCAAACATATGGTGTGTATATTCCAAAATGGGATTGAAATAAATGTATTATAACATGAATCCCCCAAAAAATTACACCCTAGAAAAACTAAGCACATTACAATTGAACAATTGATTAATTATCCCAAGTTGGCAAGGCTGAAGTAAAGTCCCCTGAATGATCAAATTTTTTTTTTTTTTAAATAGAAAAAATAGCATTAGCACATACTGTTGTCGAAGGGGAGTTGAGTAGCAGATTTAGAATACTCTAGGAATCCTACTACTAAATATTCTAATGTACTATTGTCCAAGCCTTTTTTGAATGTTTGGAATGAGCATTGCTTCGAATGCTTTGAGGGGAATTGAGAAATTAAAGGGGAGAAAAAACGGACTTTGTAAGAATTGAAAGACCAAAGAAAATAATAATTTGCAAGAATTGAAAAGTCAAAAATAAAATTCTGTGTGTTGCACAGAAAGATAAAAGGAGAAAGATTAGACAATATTATATAAACTTACCACATCAGCACATCATAAAATATCAACTTAGTGATGAATTCCGTAGTGAACGACTCAGTACAAGGAGTATTACATAGCATTGGAATAAAAATATGCAATAAACTATATATTTAAAAACATCAGGATTCCCCATCCCAATAACTTTAGGTTTCTTTCTCAAAAAAAAAAAAATAAATAATAATAATAATAACTTTAGGTTAAGGGAAAAGTTTGTCTCTTTTCCCACATTTTCTCAGCAAGTACAAAGACCATAAACTCCATCAGTAAAATCCTAATAATAGGCAATATAAAGACAAAACCAATCCAAAAACTGAAAAACACATACTTGTGAATTGTTTGTGGTAAGTCATATTTGACCGTTTGGCATGGCGGTTTCCAAGGACAATTCTTCAGCAGATGTGGTGTTCTCTGAAGCTGTTTCCCACACCATATCAATTGGAGAAGCGTCTCCCGAAGAAGCATTACAGGTATATTCATCAACACAATAGTTACAGTCACTAGCAGCATCTGCGCTATCTTGTAGCTCCAGTGCATGTTCAAGGCATACCTGCACTTCACCCATCGTGGTTCGACGTTCGACTCGATTTCGCACACAAGAAGTGGCAATATCGAGGTATATTTTGAAACACTCTGGAGCTATCTTCCCCATCAGATATGGATCAATTATCGAGTTCATGGTCAATCCGACGTCTACTCTCTTTTCCTAAGAGAGTAGACGTCGGATTTATCAGTCATCTCCCTATTCATGAACTCGTACACAAGGAAACAGTCTCGTTCCTCTTCTAAACAATATCCGATGAGACGGACAAGGTTAGGGTGGCGTAGCTGGCAAACACCAGCACCTCGTTCCTTATTAACTCGTCAAATTTCTTTTCCACACGCTTTATTGCAACACTTATTGTATTTGTAGGGTCATCAATAATCCCCTTGTATACTTCTCCCCAAGCCGACCCCTCAATGAATAAAAAATTCGACCCACCACCAATGAATAAATTATCATCGAAGTTATTGGTAGTTTTGTTGATCTCAGCGCGTGAAAAATCGACGACATGGAAGAGCTAAATGAGATTGGTTTAACCTTCTCTTCCCGGACTTTCTTATTAATAACTTTGATATACACTCTGAAATGCCTTTCATACCAACCAGCTCTTGAAATGATGCAATAAGGAGAGTTTTCTTGTTTTTTTTCCTTGGTTGTGATCAGCAGATAAGGGTAGGTAAGCAGCTCTGCCGTAAACCATTAGGAGTGTTTTTTTTTTTTTCCCTTGTTGGTTACTTTCAATTAGTTGAATTTTCTTCAATATCTCATGGTGTATAACATCCTATTTATTGCTTTGTGTAATTCATTATCTGATATTTCAATATTTTTTCAAATTATTTACACTATATAGTTTTTTAGGCCTAAGATAATGCTAAGCCCTGATCATTTTTGCCTTGAAGTAGGCTATAATTGAGTTTTCAAGTACAGTTTTATTATTATTTTTTTCTTTATACATTATTGAGATTCAAATATTATTTTGAGAGAATACTGTGTCTTGGAAAAGGGTCTAGATGACTTTGGTCATTTTGAAAATTGTTGGATTATTGAGTGATTGACTCAGTGACTAAATATATCCAATTAGAAAACCTCATCAGTAGTTTAAATTTTTGGGATTAAAAAGTTGGGGGAGTGTTACATTTAGGCTTTGCAAATCATTGCTACGATGTTAGATGATGTCAAATTACGGAACAAAATGGGCAAATGCCCTTTTCAAGTAAAGAAAGCAATATTTTGTCCTCCTTCTCAAACTAATTAAGGAAATGTCCTTTTTTTGAAAATCGATTTCTTAAAAATCGAGTTAAGCCCTATAGTGGCATTTTTAAGGAGCCTATAGTAACGTTTTTAAGACATATAGTGACGTTTTGTAACTCGACCTCTACAAAGTCGAGTTATAGGCAAAAAAAAAATGAAAAAATTGCCTATAACTCGACTTCATAGAGGTCGAGTTACAAAACGTCACTATATGTCCTGAAAACGTCACTATAGGCTCCTTAAAACGTCACTATAGGCTCCTTAAAATGCCACTATAGGGCTTAAATTTTTTTTTTTAAACTCGATTTTGAGAAAATCGAGTTTAAAAAGAGGGACATTTCCTTAATTAGTTTGAGAATGAGGACAAAATGCTACTTTCTTTGCTTGAAAAGGACATTTGCCCATTTTGTCCTCAAATTACGAGAGAAAGTGCATATTCCTCCATGATTGGAGGGCTTATTAACTTGTTTGATGATTCTTTAAAGCCTTAAATATAAGGATTATGTTAACAAGTATCTTAGGACAATTGTTAATAAATCATATTAATGAAAGTTATAACATAACTTTTATAGGTAATATAAAAAGTTAACAGAAAAATTAATTGCTTTATCATTTTTTCATAAAATGTTTTTTTTTTTTTAATTTAAAACCAATATTCTTAGAACATTCGTTATCATTTATCATATTTTCAATAGTCTTGCCCCATTTGGGCTATAATATTGTTATTGGAGCTACAAATTGAGCTAACAGCATATACCGGTATACCGTATTAAGAATGTCTTTGAACAACTATAAAGAGAGGTATACGTTTTCCGAAGTTTATAGGATGAAGCTAATAGAAGATGAGCCAAGGAAGCTCGTGCCTTTTGGGGCTGATTTTGCAGCTTGCAATAAAGCCGCACTACAAATGCATTAAGGAGAAGATAGATGAAATAAATTATAATGATGAAACTGGGATTCCCATCTCTGACACCAATATGGGTGAATTGACAGAACTTGAATGCTGCTCTTGGGACAAGTAATGCATATGCTCTTCATGATAAAATAATTGAAACTCTGAGAGACAATGGTGGTTAAGATTGTTAAGATGGGAGCATCAAAAACAGTTATTCAACGTTGCGTTCAAGGTAAGTTCTTCGGTACCATGATAGGGGGAAAACTCTTCTTAAGCATGCATATGTGAATGCATACCACATGAGTGAAATCAGTGTAGAGAAGCTAGGTTTCAGTGGACAAAATCCTGAGCCATTTGCAAACTAAAATGGGTTAATTACCATCCAGCAAGCCCCTAATCAATTAATTTACCTTCCTTTCCTTTGCCTGATGATAGTTCATGGATGCAAATTTTCATAACTTTTGATTGAGGACATCGCTCTAACCAAGAACATTGATCTTGCAGCCCTTGCCCAGCAAAAAGAATCTTAGGGAGACTGTTCAAAGTCGCATTCAAGACAATTAAAGAACTTTAAGCTATAGAAAATATGCCATGGAATCTTGATTCAAAACAATATGAGAACAAAAGCTTTCACCAAAAAACAAAAGCTTCATTATAGAGTTGGACAGATTGGGTCCCCATTTCATTCATCTCTGATGGTAACTTTCTTTTATAAGTTCATTCATCTTAAAAAGTACTTCCACCGAAAGATAATCAAGCAATCCCAATAATCATTCAATGATCTAATTTTAAGCTTCATGCCTCCATAAGCTCTCAAACTCCATGAAATGGTGAGCTTGAATCAATTAATTAGAAAGAGAAATGCTCAAGAAGCATTGCTTACAAGCTTTTCCTTTTTATGTCTCTTTCCTTTACCCTCTTTCAATTTAAATTTATACCCTATGGACTTCTATATGCATTTATTATTTCCATGGATCACACTGGTTCAGAAATAAGGTTTACTTCTAAGCAGCATAGAATTAAAAGACTTAACTAAGACATAAATCACATTGTATTCATAAACCAAAAAGGAGGTTGGGGGGGGGGGGGGGGGGGGGGGAGGAGATTCTTCACCAACATTACGTTTCCCATCAGGAACCATGATACATGCTGCAATTTGGGAACAGATTGACTAATGTTACTGAGGAATTTCAAGGTCCGGTCTCCTGTCAACTACTTCTCCTGTTGAATCATCTGGAAATGCATCTGGATAGGTAGCCAAAATCCTGGATTTCATGCTCCTGTTAACGAGAGAGAGAGAGAATTAAATCACCAAATGGAACCAAAATCTGGATAGCCAAGAGATAACCATCCTGAATTTGAACTTTCAAGTAAACAACTTGAATCAAGATGATAAAATAGATCTGGGACGATGAAAGAATAAGAAACTCGGCATACTTAGAGCTTCATAATCAACAGTATAGTTGCAAAACACATCAACTTTACAATATAATAGAAAAATTCAGACATTCCGGCAGTAGGAAATAATTCATATAAAAGAAATGAATTGCAGGGCAAGATGAAGTTGTAGATTCACACTGATAAAATATTGCGAAATGAATTGCAGTATAAAAGGCTGCACAAGACTTAATGGTTCAACAGAAAATATACTAACTGAACTCATTAACATCTTCATCCACACAAATTTGGATAAAAAAAAAAAAAAAAAAATTATATGCCCAATAAAAACTTGCAACCTGCCACCTGAAATATAAAAATAGTTTCATACCAATACACACAAATCTTCATAGGATTTGAACAAATACAGGTCCTTTCCAAGAGATGAATGAATATATATGACTGGAAATCTTAAAGTTCTCTTAAATTATCAAAAAGCCACACCTTGTTTTCATGGTATTGAATTTGGTTTTTTGATTATTGACTCCATGTGTGCCTGAAAGCAATTCAATTCCAATTTCAAGCATGAATGCACACATGCAGTAGATATGGCTGTTCAAGATACCAAGCAAACTGAGCAAACCTATTGATTTCAGCCAGTTTCCTTAGTTATCATGGTTCACTTTGATGCTTATTCAGTAAAAAAAAAAAAGAAGCACCTATGATATTGATTCAGTAAAGGTCTAATACACCACTTAAAACCAAACCAACCAATCAAAATATAATTTAATTTCTAATTATATTAGTATGCATGGAGATATTTTAAGGGAGAAGAAACAAAATCTTACAAATATGTTCACACAACAAATTCTTCTATTTTTACATCCCCAACACTCAAGCCTCCTAATCTCTTGCCTCCCTGCCACACATCTATCATTTCATTATTTTCTGTTCTAGTTTCTTATTCATTCTTTATTCTTCTCTTTCCTTTTAGTTCTGTATTTTTATGAAGGGTCCTGTTAACAGATGCTTTAGGGCATTTATTAATAGACCACTTCAGGAAACTTTTAATACCACTTTTATAGGAAATATAAAAAACTATCAAAAAAGTCAGTTGTTTTTTTCTTTTCTATAAAAAGTTTCTAAAAATATCTCCTAAAAATGCCCTTAATTAGGGCGTCCGTTAAAATTTTCTTTTATTAATTCCCCTTTCTTTGACATTCATCTTTTTTTTCTTCTCCCTTGTCTTCTCCATCCTCCTCTTTTGTTCTTCTTGCCTTTGTCTTTGTAACTGATTTTCTCTACTCTTTCCTCTCTACGTCCTCTTTTTTATTTCTACTGCTTCCGCACAGTTTTTGCCCCTCTTCATTGTAACCACTCACACTCACACTCAGACACCAGACATTGCAGATCACTTTCCTATTGCAAATCTCCATCTCCATCAATATCTGTCACCCCACTCTAGACCTTTGCCAATCTCTGCCAATCTTGGTCTTCGTGGCATCTTTGGTTGCTCTGAAATTCACAAACCAATGCTCCGCACCAATGGAACTTGAGCTTCGTACAGCTTATTTAGTAGACCTCCAGCACTGTAGTTCAGCTGGTGACTTTGGAAAGCTGACTGAGTCGGATCAGTTGGAAAATATCACTCAAAATCATTGTAACAACCCACCCATGGGCAACCCCTAGTGTAGATAGTTAGAGATGATGAATTTGCCTCAGAGAGTAGTTAATTTTGAACTTATAAAGAAAAAAAAATAGTTACTTTTGCCTTTCAGTTATATGAGAAACGTTACAGTATTCTAAGTCTATTATAGTATTCTTAGTTTCTCTTCCATATTTCTACACGGCTGCCCATATCAATAATGTGTTCTTATAGAATTTGATTCTGTTGCTGTGAGCATAAAAAAGGTAATTGTTGATTTGGAAATATTATGCTAAAAGAAGGGAACAACACTAAACAGACAAGATGCTAGGGAGATGAGAGAGGAATAGGTTTCTAGGTATCACAGTTAGATTGGTCACAATCACTGTAGAATTTCTTCGGCATCACATATGGCCTAAAGCATTACACGTCTAATTTCTTCAGCATCACAAGTCAGATTAAGCTTGCAACTCACAAACCTCAAACTAAGCTTTGCTTCAGAAATTTTTCAAAACAACTTAAGTAAAACCATTACATCCATATATATAGGCATCTAATGCTTAAACCTAATAGGACTTCTTAGGCTTTGTCTTGTCAACCCAAACTAAATGACAATTAAAACCCTATAAAAACCCAATAACATAATAAAACCTGAAATAAGACCCAATTGACCAAAACTTCAACCATACAGAAATCAGAAAATTAATTAAATACCCGACACTTTAAATACAAAACTAAATTAAAATGAAACCAACTTCTCACTGCCTACTTTAGGAAGACAAAAGAGTGAGAACATGAAGATGAGAGAGGAAAGGGAAAGAAGTAGGAAAGCGCGAGGTGGGGGGGGTGGGGGGGTGGGGTTGTTGTAAATGGGTAAGGGCGGCTAAAGTGACAATGTCATTATATGTCATCTGTCATTTATATCTAGAATACTTTTGTAACAGTGTCACTAAAAAATAACTGATTACATTACATAATATTAAAGAATAAGGTATTTTCAGAATTTTTTATGAAAAAATTGGTGATTGAAAGCTGACCAGGTTCTTGCTTAGTTAATAATCTATATCTATATAATAGCAGAAGCTTTTCCCTACAATTAAGGACGTGCTGCCATGTAGGAAAAATGATCCCTTCAAATTCTGACATCTGTACACTTGAAAGCTTAAAAAAATCGGACGGTGCGATTGGTTCAGCCACCAACCCGCCTATTCATTTAAAAAAAAAAAAAAAAAAAAACACGCGTGTAATATTCAGACACTAATCCGCTTATTAAAAAAACAAAAGAGAAGAAGAGGAGAACATAAAACACCAAGCCGCTTCTCAGAAGAACAAAGACTAACCTTAAAACCCAGGCCGTATTTTCCGATTACCGTTCAGACTGAAACTCGCGATCCTTTGCTGCACTTCTACATACACGCAGATCGGGCTACCGTGTTCCAACCCATCAAACAGACGAAAAAGAAAAAAAGAGGGAGAAACCCCGACGGTGCAAACATTTGTTCGTCCTCTGCAACCGTTAAAATCGGAAATCCTCTGTACATCCTCTGCTACGACAGCCGATTCAACAATAAACAATTCAGAAGGTCGGTATTGTTTCCCTTTTTTGGTTTCTATTCGATTGCCGTTTCTAGGGTTTTTTTGAAAAAAGGGTTTTTGAGAAGGAAGCCTTTTTCTCCATTCAATCACCGTTTCTAGGATTTTGAAATTGCTCTATAGTGTAGATTTATTTGATGATTCCTGTCAAACTGAAATCGATTGGCTCTGGAGAACATATTTTCCGCTTTGATATTTTCGTTTCCCCATGTCTCTTCTCTACCGTTGTTGTAAAAGTTTTCGCCATAGAGAAAAGGCACTGAATAAATTTTGTCTTTTGTTAAATCCAAAATTTTCGCCTTCGTTTTTATTATGTACCATTTCTGTTTTGGGCCTTTTTTGATGTCGTTTTCCCTGTGAGGTTTGAACAACCTTTTTACTTCATTTCTTTCTTTATAGTTACTGAAAAGGAAATTTCAATAAGCCGAGGAGACAAGTGAAGAATCTGTTATGTAGCCAAAACCACTACAGGTAAATTTTTTACTATTCGTTTTTAAATTACACCATAAATTGATTTTCATGTTTAGTGATTTGGTTGGATATGTTTGGATTTATGTATTGGGTTAGATTTGAATTTGGCTACAGTAATTGGGTTAGAATTGTTTTCTGTTTAGCGTTTTTGTTTTAGATTGAAGTATGATTTACCGAGACTTGAGCCAAGTAGAAATTTAATTATCTTGAAATATTGCTGGTATGTCTTGATCCAAGTAGAAATTATTTAATCTTGCAATCTTACTTATTTTAAGATAGATAATATCTAATTCCATTCTCATCCTGCATAAAAAAGGTTTAATGTGTTGTTAAATCTACAAGTCAGATTAATAAGACTTTGATTCAATGCTCTCTGATTTGTAAGTGTTAGGTTCTTGATGCTTGAGTTTAAATTGATCTGAGTAGCACATGATATAAGGTTTAAATTTCCAAAGTATTACATGAAGAAAAGGAACACAGATAACGACCATTTCTCCACTAAGTCATGCACATTCATGTTCTGATTACATAAGCTATTAACTATTGCTTTTGAAGATATATCAGTTCATGTTTTTAATAATTCATGGGTATATATATTAATATGGGCATGTTGTTCCTTTGGGAAAGGTTACCGTATAAATTTTAAGGATTTCTCTGTTTTCGCATTGATAAAGATACTGATATAGATGCTCTTATGCTATGAGGGCATCAACTTTTGTATGTTTATCCAAGTCAATGATATGTACATGCAGCACCATGACAAAGATAAGATAATCATGGCCTTTTATGAATCAAGTTCTAATTCAATAAAAAACAATATATCACATGTATTAATCATGACATACATGAATAAATCTAATACTTATGTAGAAAAAATTACTGCAAAATTTTTAATATGAAGAAAAGAACTTTTCTTTCATTCGAAAGCACAATTAACACATTAGTGCTGTTTTGATCTCAGAGCAAATTGACCTGTAAAATTGTTATGATTTCATTAATTTTTTCCCACCTTTCCCCAGCAGCCAAATAGATTGTTTGAGTTCTCTTTTTTCTTTTCTTTTTTTCTTTCTTTTTTTTTTTGTTTAGGCTATGCTTTGTAGCAAATTTGGCTTATTTGTGTTTTTATAGTTTTACAATTCAGTCTGCCCCTAAGATTATATGTAGTCTTAGTTTTGCGAAATTTGAGTTTCTATTAGTCATGATTCTATAACTACTAATTTTAAGTTCAAACTGAGTTTTATATATATGGTTTGTGGTTTCTAACATTTTTTCCTACAAAACAAATACATATGTGGTTTTAAGTTTGACTAAACCATGTTTCAATAGATTTTCATACTATATGTATTTTTTTAATTTATAAATTGACATTTAATGTAATTTTTCTCTTTAGTTAAGTATGGATGATAGAAAAGGTTCTAGCAAATGTGAAGATGAGAGACATACTTTGTTTGTGGTGGTTGACTATTTCAACAATTACATGTTGGTGCGTACACATGTATAGAAAGAAATCGATTTATGTGGGTGAGGTTTAACCAACATATATTGAACACTGAATTATATAATGGATTAAATGGTGTGATTTGAATCCCAACATTGAAGCTTAATTCTGACCCTGTAATTCTATTGAAATTACAGATTTGTTGAGATCTTCGTCAATTACAACACTTGGGTAATTTCCAAGAAGAGTTGCTGGAACAAACTGATAGGTTAGGATGGTTTGATTTCCCTTCTACTAATCTCATATTTCATATTAGATTTTGTCCATTTAGTGTATTTGTGTTTGAATTGGCTCTGATTTGCATGTTTTAGCAAACTTTTTTCTTTACAGATTGATTTTATTAGCCAAATCTGAAGTTTAGAGTGAAGATTTTGTTAAACTCTGTGTTACTGCTATTAAGGAATTATTTACCAAAGTTTTTTGATCTTGATATTCATATTCAAGCTAATGAGGATAATGTAATCGTTACTATCATGTAAGCCACTCAAGCATCAATAACTATATAATATAAACCCTGTTTTGAATTCTTTAAAAATACTATATAGAAATAATATTTTTTATTATTTTTAATGTTCTTTATATTAACTTTGACTAAGAAGATTAATGAAAAGGTTAGGCAATAGAGTTATTCTGAGAAAGAGGATGTAAATCAGCAGTTTATCTGTATATTAAGTTATTTGATTCCATGAAATTTCAAGTTAAATGAGTCACAAGTGAAAGGAAAAGATTTGAAAATATATCATAAATTTAAGAATCAAAGAAGACAAGGAATAGAGAAAATATACTTCTGCTTGGAAGAATTTCATCTTCACAGTTAAAATTAGAGTAGCAAATTTTTGAATACGACATTTTTCTTCTTCTTCTAGATTTGGGGATGAGATATGATTTTTCTTTGGTTATTTTAGTTGTATTAGTTTTGATTTACATGTTTGAGTTAGATTTGTTTCATCCTGAGTTTGAATCACATTTATAAGTCCTGGAAGTATTTTATGTGTCTTGATATTACTCAAGCAAATGATATTTTAAGGATTACAAGGAATTTTATCATTAGCAAAACCTATATTATATTTTAGTTACTAAAAAAGAAATACATATTTAGTGGCTTTCTTGGCAGATTTCTATTGATAATTGTTTGTTCTAAGTTTACTTTATGTTTTTACTATTAGATTGTATCTGAAACACCTATGACTTAAATCATAGTGCTAATATCCTATAAACCATTACATCTTTGTTGGGCTAATATTACATCTTTGTGGCATTCTAACTAATATTATGGTTTTGTATTTTCAGCCAAATCAACTTATAGATAAATATTGACAAATGGCAAGTGGTAGTTACACAGTTGTCACAAATCACAAGAAATGTTGGTTGGGTTTAAAAATGTGTCTTTGTTTCAACCTATATGTATTAATCCGAAGGATAACACACTCTATCAAGTCTATCAAATTCTATATGTATTATTATTGTAATCTTTTAAATTTATGAAATTCTATGTCTGGTAGTTTCAGTTTTTTTTAGTACCATGGGTTAAAAATGTGACAAAATGAATGTGTAGAACCTTTGAACATTTGGATTTCTATATTGAAACCATGCAGGCTTAATAAGCATTTGGAATTTACAAGAGATGCGAAATGAGTCATCTTTTTTTTTTTTCTTTTTCTTTTTTTCCTTTGTAGATATTATAATGCATTTGATTAATCAAATTTTTTATTATTATTTGTAAGGTTAAAGGTAAAAATTATTCGTATTTTTTATTGCGCAATTCTTCTGCTTATGACAAGATATGTTGAGTCTCTCTCTACTTCTAATAAAATGCAAAAAAAAGAAAAGAAAAAGGACATGATATGATATGGAGATTTAGTACTGGATTTTGTAATTTTTCAAGTTACAAGATTTTATGCTGCACCTACGCAAAAAAATTGCAGTGGTGTTGGTGAATATGAGTTTAGCATAAAAAATTAAAAAAGGGATGCATTTATTCAAGTATTTATTTTACTTTCTAATTTTCTTAGGAGTGGCAGATTTGGTTGGTAGTCTCTACACACATGTATTTGACTCTTTTGGAGCTTTTACATGTCAGCCTGCGGAAAGAGATTAGTGGTAAATATTTGTTGCATCAGAGAGTCTAGGATTAGAGAAACTGTCGCATATGTTTAGACCAACTTGCTTGATTGCTAATCTTTAGTCAACAGCAAGGACAGTAAATTAATTGTTTTGCTGCTGCAATTAATTATACATTGCAGATAGGTTTTGATTTTGATTATTTTCCCTTCTCAATAGTAAAGGGCTACTACTTCTAAAGGGACCATTTAGGAATGTAGTGATTATTTTTAGCAGACACACAGGCATCTCTGTGCTTCGAGTTCTCAATTTCTTTGTTGCAAAAATATGTTGCTTAGAAATTGGTAAGGTGCCTAGAATTTACAGGACAAGCAGAGAAGTTCATAGATCACTGTTCTCATCAAATACAATTAAAGCCTAAAATTGGTTTAAATTTTATTTTCTGACCATGTTGAAGCCTGAGCTCTGAGCTCCAAGATCTGCCTATGAATCTATTGTAGTGTTCAAAAAGGTTACTACATAAATAAGGAAAAAAGTCTAGGAGTCACAGGTGAGGCTGGCACTTGCTTTGACACTCGAGTGAGAATGCATTAAAAGGCTCCTTCAAGACCCTTGAGGTGAGGTAATTCTAACGAGGCACTCACTTTTTGTGACTAAGGATTTAGAACGGTGCTTCACTGAAATAGTGACGTTTTTACTGAAATAAAACTCAACTCAGGAAATTTTTACCATTTTTCATATTTTCTACTAATAATTCTGGCTTCCTAAAATGAAGAAAATTCATCAAGGCCTATATATTTTAAGAGAAAACAAAGAAAATAATTAAGGCGAATATATTCTTAAGAGTAACAAGGCCTCCTGAACAACATGAGCATCTCAAATATTGGTGCCTACTTTACCGGGGCCAGGTGCTTATTTTGGCACTAGGGCTTTAAATGATTGCGATTATATTGCATTAAAGGTTAATTTGTTTGGCTCCAAGTAATTGTGAAAAGGCATGTCTATTTTATTTCAATGTAATTTGTCAGGCTCATCTGTAAATACCACCAAAGTTTGGGTTGTGATGATTGAGAGTGAAGCTGTTGGAAAATATTGGACCAGTTCTAATTTTTAATCCAATGTGATAGAGATACCAAGGGAAGAGGTTAAGTTTCAAATAAATGTTGTTAGGACAACTTTTAATACAAGATGAAGAGGAAAATCTTTATTGATCGTGCAAATCTTTGTATTCAATAACTATATTCTCTCGAATCCACAACCTTTAAAAAAACTTTAACCAATTAGTTATAACTTATGAGGCTTCAATTAACATTTTTTTCAGATCATGTGTTGATGCCAGGTTATGTCTCTTCTTTTAGAAGAACACCTGCACATTAGCATCATTATCTGAATAACTAACCATCCACCCCCTTCCATATTTTACCATCACATTAAGTATAACATATTAAAATGATCCCGCGCATTGCGCGGGTTAAATGCTAGTAGATATAAAAAAGAAATCTTGGACTTTTGTTCTAAAGTATTTGCAGATGCACACACAGACATGGTTTGAAAATTTTACAATTAGATGTACAAGGATCAGCTTGGGGTTCAGTAAGGATTCAACTTCAATTTTTAGCAGTAATCAAGTGGGTCTTATAAAAAAATTTCAGAACATGAACAACATTCAGAATGCATTCCAAGCTAAAGACTTCCCTATTGTGAGGGAAAAAACCATGAACTCTATAAATGTATTATACATCTAAAAAATTTAATTGAACAATCTCCAGATAAATTGTAAACCAGATGTCCAATAGGTGACATGATGTTTTGTGTTTCATATTATTGGTGATTGCACATGCACCTGGAGAGTCTTAAACTCATGACCTCACCCTCCTCCTTGCTTTTACAAGGGGTGAAGGTGCCATCTGAGTTAGAGCTCATCGGCATAGTAGGTGACAAAATTATTAACTATATCAATAATTATGGGATCTTCCCCCCTTAACTATGGTACAGTTGCAATGTTCCCTAAACTTCAAAACTGAACAATGTCCTCCCTTAACACTTGGTAATAGGCACTTTACCTCCTGCCAGTAGAATTACTGTCAAATCTAATAGAAAAGTCGAAAATTTTCCAATGTTGCATCTAATAGAAATTTGAATTTTCCATTAAATTTGACAGAAATCATAACAGCATGAGGCAAAGTGTTTATTAACAATAGTTTAGGGAGGACAATGATTAGTTTTGTAATTAAGGGTAGTTTTTTTTTTTTTTTTTTTTTTTTTTTTTACAGGCATTAGGTAAGTACAATTGTTATTGAAAAAAGACATATTCATGTATAAATGACAGAAAGAAGTCAAAAGAATTACATAAAAAAATCTATGCACAAAAAGACAACAACTCTATTGATTCCTAATTGAAGTTACTAGTAGTAAATCTCCAAATGTGAAACCCATCAAAAAAGAAACTAGTAAATATGGCTAACAATTAATTCCTTACACTAAGTTGAAACAATCAGCATGGAACAAAATATAAGTTCTAATCATACCTTAGTTTCTGAAATATGTAATCAAGATCTGACTTCATAGACCTCAAAAGACGTGTATTCCTCGAGAAGTCTCCAGAAACCTCTGAAAAGCAGTGCTCTGAAGACTCATTAAAATGTGAGAGTACTGCATTGCTATCCTGTAATCTTCCTAATCTGTAATTTGGGGAACCAAAATATATTCAGTAGAAAGAGCAAGAGGCTACCACATGCCAGTGCCATCCCCAAGTAAGCAACCACCAATCAATCTCCCCCTATCCCCCAAAACAATCCCAGCCAAGAAAACAAAGATAAAATATGCTCAAGTCTAGAAGCCTGCCACAGAAAACCTTTTTCATTTTTCTTTACTTATCCCAAAAAAAACTGCAACCACCCTAAACATTTATTAGGTAAAACCAGCCCGGAAGTTTCAACAAAACGATTCAATTAACTGATCTTCAGGTTGCAGGTTTGAATTCATCTAAGATTCATGAAAATACAAATATGCAAGTTGGACTGCTCAGCAAATGGAAGTTCCTGCACCCGTATTTCCTATCTTGCTCTCACTTATCTCTTTTCCACAAAAGAAAAAAGGGGGAGGGGGAGAAGGTTTGAAGATATTTCCCTTTTCACTAAATATTGTTCCAAATGTATATTCAATATGATCTATTTGCATCTTTTAGATTAACCGCACTCAATGTGGGAATTTATGTATACATATAAAGTAGAGGTAATATTGAAGGGCACCTAAGGGGTACAACCTAAGTACACAAGAAGCAAATAAATGGAACTCCCTCTCAAAGAGAAAATCTTAAACATAGGAAATTGAAAGTATAATTTGAAGGATCAAATTATGGTCAAAATTAATTACTAAAACTAATAGCTTCATTTGTTCATCACAAACCTTATCTTTTATTATTGACCTAAGATTTGGCCATTTAGGTTCATCCTCGGTTTCAACTCATATCAACAACAAAGTATAAACACACTACGAATCTATTATTTTACCATAGCCTCTGTCATACCTCATACTCTGATATTCATCTCAACTATGCCTAAATCCCAACTGTGCCAACATGCTGTTACCTTAACTAAGAGCCCCTCTGCCATTTTTCACACATATCATAAAAAAAAATATACTTTAAAGTCTATCTTGGACCTCAGTTTTCTCACTCTGTGTCACATCATACTTAGACCATGCCTCAAGTTCCAGTATGTGCCTAGCTGACAGTCTACAGATGGTTCAGATGTTAGGCTATAGAAACATGGCTAAATCATCAAGTTTCCCACGTTTCTTCCTCTACATTCTAGAGGTTTAAGTGTCTGTTCATCCAAGGAAATATATATCTCTTTCCCAGAAGCAATTTTTCCCCCAGATTTTATACAAACCTTTTGAATTAATATTCATCACTCACACAAGTAATACCATTTTAGTTTTATCATGGGGTTATGGGCACTTTGTAAAAGTTGGAACTTTTCATCTCTCATTTGAGTAATTTCTCTCATAAGTTTCTAACAGAATTTGCTAGACTTGATCACAACCAGAACTAAATTATGATATAAACAAACAGAATATATTCTTATCCTACAATTCTTTCCTATATTTATACACACCATCTTATTCAAATTTGACCCATGCACTGCACATTTTACCACTAGTAAAGAAGAAAAAAACAGTTGTAGTAGCCAATCAGCTCTGGCACAAGTGGAACTTCCTGGTGGGTGAGTCCTTGATTTCATTTGTAACTAAACCAATAATAAAATAAGCAAACATAAACTTAGAACAAGTTCAAATCCAGGAATGTGTACAACATGAATTGGAGAGAACCATTAACGAAAATTGAAAATATTAAAAAAGATTAATAGCAGTATACGAGGTTGTTGTTAACTTAAAAAATTAATGAATTGGGACAAAGTCTTTGTTTTTGTTGTAATAGAAAAACAACATATTGTCTAACCAAGAGAGAGAGAGAGAGAGGAATGTACATAAGGTGCTGCGATTGCTTGAGGGAGTCCAAATCGTCAGCATTGATAAGGGTTTTAAATTCACGAGAAACTTCAGCTGAAGCCGCTCTTATCGCGTCTTTCTCCTTTTGCTCCATCTCCATTTCTCCACCCACTGATGACCAGAGAGAGAGAGAGAGAGATGCTAATGATGAAATGAAACTTTCGGCAATCTATAAGGGTCTTCATATTATTGGGCTATTTATTTGGGTGGATTTAACAAGACCCAATAACTTGGACAATATAAGGAGCTAGACTTTGGGCTTTTTGACACTTCATAAGCACACAAATTTTTTTTTTTTTTTTTTGTTTGGGGGGGGGGGGGGGGGGGGGGGGGAGTGGTGTTGGGGAGGGGCTGGGTAGGGGAGGATAAGTCATAAGCACACAGATCTAAAGTGTGTATATTATCAGTATATATATAGAGTCAAAGTATAGAGAAAATTCAACTAGATTTTAATTAGATTCTCAATTTTGTATCATGTGTCCTATTTAATTTTTTTATTTTGTGCCAAGTGAATTATTGAGTGTAAAAATCGAAGAATCCAATTCAAATTAAATTTTAAATTGGATTTCAATTGGAGTCTAATTTTTCGCCATGTATCTATTAAAGTTTTTCTATTTTTGTGGCAAATAAATTATGGGGTGCAAAAACTAAAGAGTCTAAAACTAATTAAATTCTAAATCACACACACACACACACACACACACACACATATAATGAGTTTTAAAAAAGTGTATGTTAATATCATGTATAATTTGAACCTCTTCTATAAGAAAAATATATAATTTGAACAGTATAATTATAATATTTTTAATTGTTTCTATGCATATATACGGAGCTACACACTAGTGTGTGTGTGTGTGTGTGTGTGTGTGTAGGCAAAGCTTAGAGAAAGTTCAATTAGAATCTAATTTTGCACCATGTGTCTAAATTTATGTTGAGACCACACCATAATTATTCACTTAAGTTTATGCCATGTGTCCACTTAAGGTTTTTAATATTTATGCCAAGTGAGTTAATGACTGCAATATAGTAAGAATTTAATATTAATGAACTATAAAAAAAATCACATATACTCAATAAAAATCATCATACAACAAAAATCACATGTTTTATCTTATTAAAAATTAGAAAAAAAATGATCATAAGTAGTATTAAATTTATGTAAGAATTTTAATATGTGACTAATTACGTTTACTTTTTTAAAAGAATAATTTGACTAATTATTTATATTTTTATAATAAAAATTGTGTTTAATTTTAAATGTATCCATGCATTTACATGGGTTACATGCTAGTCTATATATATATATATATATATATATTAATAAGTAAAGCTCAGAGAAAATCCAATTAGATTATAAAATTAAGCTCTAATTTTGTGTCATATATCTTGAAATCTATATATATAATAATAGGTGAAGTAAAGAGAAACTCAAATAGAATTTCAAATTAGAGTTTCAATTTTGTGCCATGTGTCTATATTTGGTTTCTCAATTTTGCGTCATTTGTCCTAACTAAAACTCAAAAAAAAAAAAAATCTAATTAGATTATAAATTGGACTCTAATTTTGTGTCATGTATCTTATCTAAATTTTCTAATTTTTGTGCCCAAATAAATGATACATTAACATTTAACACGGAAGTCAAGAAAACTACAATGATAATGCTCATTGGCCTAAGCAAAAACATCTCACCTACACATTTTTATGGCTGAACATCTCACTTGCCCACTATCAGAACCAAAGAGTCCAACGAGAAAGACTATAAAAGTAAAACATCATCTCCTCCTAATGCCATATCGTCATCCCATGTCTCTTCTCTCTCAACCTCTGCCAACTAGATCTACACATTATCCTCTCCTCCTCCTTTTGGATTTCTAAGAGCAAAGCCGGGTTCAAACGCAATATTCAATCCCACTTTTCCTTACTTCATACTTTCATATATTGCCGCTTCATTGGCGCCTCCAAGAAGATTCCAAGCTCAATGTGGAAACTGAATCTATCAAGATGAACATCTTATCATCACAATTGTTAATATTTCCGTGCGTAAGCACGGACTACATGCTAGTTTATCTTAATTTTGATGCACATATATGACACGCTAAAATCGAAGAGAATAAGCAAAATCGAGCTTTGATTTTGTGCCATTTGTCCTAAAATGTTTCTTAATTTTGATGCATAAATATTTACTACACACTAAAACCGAAAGGACCAGGCGTTAGAAACGAGAGAAAGATAAACAATGCAATTATTTAGAGGGGCACATGAGATACACGTCCATTGGCAAAACCTGGTGGAGAAGATAGCTACCTCTCTCTCTAACTCTAAAAACCTTTGTAGAGATCTCAATCCATTGTGTGTAGGATCATTCGTGAGACAAAAACCATGACCAACTTTTCCATGAAATCGAATCCAAAAGGTTTGTCTGCTAAGGCCCTGCCTCTTCTTCTTTTGATTAGATCCAAATTATACAAAATTTTAAGTAATGGTTTCAATTATTGTTAAAACAATCAAATAGCTTATGATGTTCGATTTGTGAAAATTGAATTTTTGTTGAAATTTTTTATTAAATTTAATTAATGGTCTGCTATATTTGGCTCTGATTTTGAGTTGTTTAAGTTAAATGCAAAGGCTCTTAGCAAGAGTAAAAGAGGGAAATTGACAAACTGTCTTCTTTTTTTGTTGTTGTTGTTGTTGTTGTTGTAGTAGGCGCTAGGTGCCTGGGTTACCTGCCTTTGTTGTTTCCTCGCTTAAAAGCCACATTTCAAACTTTGGCACACTTCCTTTAAGTGTAAAAGTCGTACCCTTTGAATTCCAATACCTTTATTTTCAATTTTTAATTTTTCAGTACGTTCTCACTCTTTAATTTTTTACATCATTCACTCTGGAACAATTATTGAAACTAATGCGTTTGTTCTTGGACCGATGCAAAAGAATTGGTTCATCAAGAGTGGCAATGTTTATATCTTTGTTGATATCCATCCTATTTATTTTGTTTAATATATGTTGACCGTTTCAAGTCATATATATCAATTACGTGGCAAAAAGATTTAAACTTTGTTAGGGATTGATTTCCATTATGCATTCAATATATTTGAAAGAATGTTTATGAAAACGAGTGAGATATATATATATATATATATATATATTTTTTTTTTTTTTTTTTTTGCTAAGCTTCAATGACATTAAACAAACTAAGAACACGAAGAGTAATCCCCCTTACAAACAATCTCGAGAGAATGGGGAAGATTACTTTTATTAAAACAAAACGGATAGGGGGAATTGAGCGCTAATCTAGCAGCTGAATGAGCTGCAGAATTGCAGCCCCTCCTAACCCATCTAAACTTGCAAGAAACAAAACAAGGCAGTAAACTAATAATGTTACTAACAATGGTGCTAATGCTCCAGTCAGGAACGAAGTCGGGTGATGATAGAGCATTGAAGCACACTTGTGCATCCCCTTCAATAATGACTGACTTCCAATGTTCCTGAATTGCAAGATGGACAGCCCAAAGAGTAGCAGCTGCTTCTGCCTGAGATGGTGCACAAAGATGATAACCAGAGCCCCAAATAAATAAAATCTCACCAAGGTGATTCCTGGCAACGACAGTTAAAGCAGATTTGGAGTTACTCAATGCAGCGTCCACGTTGAGCTTGACCCAGCCAAGTGGGGGAGGGGTCCACGCAGAAATGGGTTGCATAGAAGGGGTGGAGTTCATGACAGAGAAGGTTTTAGAAAGCTCAGCAAATCTTGAAAGTACAGTCTGCTTCGACTTGTGGATGTCAGCTTTACCTTCTTGGAATTGAGTCAGGTTCCTTGTCCTCCAGATCTCATCAATAATTATCGCCATTTTAAGCGAGATTGTCCATTGATCATGAGCTGGGAGAGGAGAGCTTGGGGGAGATATTATGAGCTTAACAATGTCCTCATTTGAAACAAAGGAAGAGCCATTAAATCTAAAACCCCCAACAAGTTGAAGCCCAAAGAGCCCTGGAAAATGGACATTCAAAGAAGAGGTGTACACAAGTTTCATCTCTAGAGTTACAAAGGATGCAGATAGGGTCAATATGATTAAGCTTTTGGTTTAGATTCACCTTCGTAGGGAGGACATCAACTCCAATCCTCCACAGCAACATTTTTAATCTCTCAGGTAACCTTGCGTTCCACAGCTTCTTCCAGTGGTTATTTTGTGGGTTATTACTGAAAGAGGATCTTAAGGCCAGTTCATGTATTGATTTGACAGAAAAAATACCCTTAGAATCTGGTACCCAAATGAGCTTGTCTTGCCTGGGATTATAAGGAATTGGAATAGCTAAAATAGCTTTGGCTGACTCAGTAGAGAACAAGTCAGTGATCATATTGAAATTCCAGGAATTAGAGTGTTGATCGATCAGCTGGAAAGCTTTCAGGGGGTGTTGAGTGTATGTGCTCACTCTAGGTTGAGGCTTGAAACCCTCTAACCATGGGACCCAAGGATCTGTCCAGACATTAATTGTTCTGCCATCACCAAATTGATAACATGCTCCTTTTTCAACAAGCTTTTTGGCGCGCTCAATTGCTCTCCACGTAGGCGAAGCTGTTTTGGGTGGGTCTGCTCGGAGCCAATCATTGCCTACTTTGTACTTTGCATGGAGAATATCCATACATATGCTCCTCTCACCTGAACATACCATCCAGGCTAGTTTCAAGAGAAAGGCTGGGTTCGTTTCCTTGGTTTTTCTGAAGCTGAGACCACCTGCACTTTTAGGACGACACAGTACATCCCAAGCCTTCCAAGCTAGAAATCTTCCTTCTTTTTCCTTTGGTTTCCACCAAAACCTCCTAGTTATGGAATCAAGCTTATCACAGATCTTCTCAGGAATATTAAATGAGGAGAGAGTGTAGTTAGGTAATGCTTGGGCGACTGAATTAATGAGGGTACACCTACCTGCCCAGGAGAGACAGCAACTTCTCCATCCAGACAATTTATTTTCGAGTTTATCTAGAAGGAATTTGAAATCCTTTGATGGGGATCTAGATAGGAGCAGGGGTGCTCCTAAGTATATGGCTTCCTTTTTAAGGCTCCTCATTTGGAATTGATGTTTTATGGCTCTTCTATTTGCCGAACAGGTATGTTTAGAAAAAAATATTCCCGATTTGCTTCTATTTATACCTTGGCCTAACCAATCACAGTACCTGTCAAGGCACTTTATCAAGATTTCCGCATCATTTCTGGTGGCTTTTGAGAAGAGGACAATATCATCTGCGTACATAACATGTGTCACAGCGGGTCCTCTAGCACTTGCTTTGGCGCCGCTGATGTTTCCGGAGCAAAGTTCCTTATCCAACATTCTCGAAAGAACCTCCTGCCCTAGAATGAATAAATATGATGAAAGGGGATCTCCTTGCCTCAAACCCCTACTAGGTTTGAATTGTTCGGACTTACCACCGTTAACAAGAACTTCAAATGACACTGATGAGATACAAGCTGAAATCCACCTTATAAATCTACTGTCAAATCCGAAATTGGTGAGCACAGTTTGGATGAAGCTCCAATTAACTCTGTCATAGGCCTTTTGGAGGTCCAATTTAATAGCCATGAAGCCCGTTTTAACTTTCCTGACTTTGAAGCTATGGAGAAGTTCATGCACAACAACCTGATTTTCTGTGATCCATCTTCCCGGAATAAACGCAGATTGGCAAGGAGAGATGAGTTTGTGGAGCATAGGTCGTAGCTTGGCAACCAACAATTTTGAAATGATCTTATACACAACATTGCAAAGGCTGATCGGGCGGAAGTTATTGACAGAGGAGGGGTTTGGAATTTTAGGAATGAGCACGATGAGAGAACTATTCACCTCTTTAGGCAACCTGCCAACCTCGAAGAAGGAGGTTACTGCTTGTGTAACGGACTCACCAACGATATGCCAGAATTTTTTATAGAACAGTACCGGAAAACCGTCTGGACCAGGTGCTTTCATATCATGCATTTGAAAAAGGGTGGCCTTGATCTCTTCGGGTGATGGGATACTTCTCAGGGTGGCATTTTCCTCCTCAGTGATACAGGGGAGAATAAGATTTTCCAAGTGATCCGGGAAGGAAACTTCTTCTTCCGTAAACATGTTTTTAAAGGAGTTGAAGAACAGAAGTCTAATATCTTTCGAACTAGTGACCCAGGAGCCGTCACCAGATTTGATAGCATCTATGTTATTATGCCTTCTACGGATTATAGTGGATAGGTGGAAAAACTTGGTATTTCTGTCCCCTTCTTTCAACCATAATTCTCTAGATTTTTGTTTCCAGAGTATTTCACACCTCGTAAGCCATTCTGATAACTCCAATTGAAGTGCCTCTTCTGCTCTGCCATTATCCTCTGAAGGAGGATTTTTTTGAATGTCAGAAATCTTATCCATCAATCTGTTGATATTAACTTGGCAATGCCCAAAAACTTCTTTATTCCATTTCCGAAGTGCTGATCTTGTCGCGGCCTGCTTTTTGCACAGCCTAACTAGTGCGGGTCCTGTTGTTTCTTCATTCCATGCCTTTTCTACTACAGAGTTGCACCCATTATCTCTCACCCAAGCAGCTTCAAACCTGAAAGGTCTGTGAGCAAAGCAGTCCTTTGGGTTTGTGTCCAGAAGGATAGGGGTATGATCCGAGTTGATTGCTCCTAAGTGATAAACCGATGCTTTAGGGAAAGCTAATCGCCATGAAATGCTCGCAATTCCTCTGTCCAACCTTCTTTTAATAGCAGAGCTGCCCCATTGACCCTTCGCCCACGTATATTTATTGCCAGAAAAACCCAAGTCCACAGCTCCAAACTCATAAATTAACTCCTTAAGGTAGTTAGTGGATGAGGAGCCACCTCCTATAGAACCGTTCAGCATTTCGTTGTCGCTTGTGGTGAAATTGAAGTCTCCAATACACACCCAAGGGCTATTGCAGGAATTAAGGAGAGCCATAAGGTTTTCCCAGGCTTTACGCTTCTTGGAGAAGTATGGAGGGCCATAAAAGCCAACAAGAAGCCAATCACTTAGAGCATCACAGACTTTGATGGCAATAAGGTTTTTATTGAATTCTACCTGCTGGAATGAGATACTGTCCTTCCAGAAAACACAAATACCACCTGCAGTACCCTTAGCCTCGACAACATACATATTAGAGAATTTTATTGAAATCTTAACAAACTCCATTCTACTAAATGAAGCTTTAGTTTCGTAAAGAAAAATAACATCCGGGCTATTCCCTTTTATTTGAGCCTTAAGGGCTCTGACTGTCGCAGCATTACAAATGCCACGACAGTTCCAGCTGAGTGTTTTCATGGTGAGGTTGGGGGCTTGATAAGGCCCGCCTCCTCGGCCACAGTAGATGTCACAGAGCATGTCTTAGAAGTTGTGGTTTCAACAGAAGAACAAATGTCTAGGAAGTACTTACCAGCAAGCTCATCAGTCAAGCATATATGATTGGCAGTAGTGGGTATTAATGATTGGCAGTAGTGGGTATTAATACCCACTACTGCCAATCATATATCCTTTTATAATATTATAAAAGGATATATTTGTTGTGTCGCTGATAAACATGTTTCCCCAAAAATGATCCTCTGGATGCCAAACTAATCTATTATGAGAAAAATATAGGCTATAGATTTAGAATGGCTTAGACAATGGTGATGAAGATGATCGCGAGAGGTACCCACTCAAATCCCTTCAAAACAACATTCAATTCCACAGCTCTTAATTCTTTTCTATATTTCAGTCTTACGCTGTCTCTATTCATTCCTTGAGAGTTTTCAGAATGGGGTTTCTAAACATGAATGCCAGACTATGGTCAAATCTTTTTTCTTAGCATTGGCCTTTAATTTTACCTCTTAAAAATTGGCTGCAAGATGTTTGTCAAATGCTTGACTATAAGATTTTTGTGACATAAGGACTTTAAAAGTGTTTGTTTGTGTTTTTTTTTTTTTTTTTTTTTTTTTTTAAGTTTCTTTCTAGAATCATTTGGCTATTCTGTTAGACTGAGCTCTGAGGTTTGAATTGATACTTTAAAAGATAAAGAAAACGTAAAAACTTCAATATGTTAGAGCTCCATTTAATTTAAATTGTCACACTACAAAACACGTGGGTTTTAGGCTGCATTTTTTTAAGCCGCGTTTTATAGACGGGATAAAGCCGCGATTTAAAAAAACGCAGCTTCAAGTAGGGAAAAAAAGCCGTGTTTTAAACATGCGGCTATAGAATTTGTCTATAGTCACGTTTTTAGTGTTTATAGCCGCATTTTTTGGGAATGGAGCTATTGTCACATTTTTAAGATGTGGCTATAGCCGCATTGTCCCCTATAGCCGCATTTGAAAAATGCGGCTAGAGTATGTCTTATAGCCGCGTTTTTCATTTGGTCTTGGTCTATAGTCACGGGTTTTAGGTCATGGCTGAAAATGCAGCTATAGGCCGAATCGTCCTATAGCCATGTTTTTAGGAGCTATAGCCGCGTTTTAAAAACATGGTTATAGGACTTTTTTTGTAGTGCAACTCCCTCTTTATTTATATTTTTGTGTTGTTAAGCATTTGTATGAGCAATTAGTCTATTGAGAATTACATGAGTCATTATTGGTAAACTTGAAACAAAACTTATGAGAGCATAATATCCGTTGATTCGAAAATTTACATTTGCAATTCTAATATGGAATGTTCTCTTTTGACTTGTTTTTTTTTTTTTTTTTTTTTGGTAAAAGTTCTCTTTTGACTTATTGTATCCATTTCAATAACATTCGTATCTTATTTATTTTATTTATGTGAGCAGAATATCCATTGTATTATGTGGACAATTGATTTGATTCGAAAATTTACATTTGCCTAATTCTAAAATAGAATGTCCTTTTTTGGCTTATTGTATTTATTTCAATGAATCTTCGTATCTTATTTATTTTTTCTTGCTTTAGTTTTTACATAGCCAATAATATTGATTGGGACAATTGCAAAATCATTCTTAATCATCCCTCCTCAAATAATAGAATCCCAATGGAAGAAATCAATAACCGATTATTAGTAGGTTTATCAGTATAGTTCATGTTGTTTGAACCCAAAACATACAGTAACATCAAACATTTCCAGGTCATGCAACAACCTGTTTCGAAATGCTATTCTAAATGAGTAAAAACAAACCATTGATATGGAATTGCTAGCACAAAACAAAGGTCATGCCTGAAAGAGTTTCAAGTTTCACGAATACAATGCCTACAACCCAATTATTATAGCATGTAATTGTAAAAGGTTTTCTTGCTTAGAGACAATTACTAAAGCTCCATGATTCAGTTACAACTGATACTAATTTGTTGTTTCTGTTCTTATTTTGTTGGTAGGTTGATTAAAGTGACACATATACAAAATTTTCCAATGCATCACTTGAGTTAGCAACTATCCCTAGAAAATTGAGATCAAAGCACAATATATGAGAAAATTGGTGATATATTAAAGTCAAGGCATAATCAAAATTAAAATTAGTCTCTAATTGTAGTTTAATTTTGTGTTAAGTGACCCATTTATAATACTGAACGAGAAAGCTGGGATGACTTTCATTAATTATTACTATTATTCAATATTTCCTTGTGTTAGCACGGATTACAAGCTAGTATATATATATATTATATAATAATAGGTGAAGCAGAAAAAAACTCAAATAGAATTCTAAATTAGAGTTTCAATTTTGTGCCATGTGTTTTGATTTAAATTCTCAATTTTGCGCCACTTGTTCTAACCAAAACTCAAAAAAAAAAAAATCTAATTAGATTATAAATTAGACTCCAATTTTGTATCAGGTATCTTATCTAAATTTTTTAATTTTTGTGCCCAAATAAATTATGCATTAACATTTTGTCGGGGACGTTTTTGCTACAAGGGCCAAAAATGCGAAAACGGCCCAAATCTCCCCTTGGGTTCTTTAGAAGTGTTTATTTGTGGAGAATCAAGCCCAAAATTCACAATGTATAGAAAACAAAGGCTAATGGTGCTTTGACAAGAGAGAATCAAAATGCTAAAAACAAAAGTGCAGAAAAAGTATAAAAACATAGTATGTCTGAAACTTCGACCCACAGTCACCGAGAAGAGAAAATTGAGGGAGGTCGTGAGGAAGAGAGGGAAGGTTCCCCTGTACCCATATTTCCACCCCCAAGCTTTGGAATTGTAAGAATATTTCTTGGCTTAGTGGGTTTTTGCTCTCAACTTTCAGCTCTATGGGAAAACGTGGTTCAACAGATCTGAAACTTCGACCCACAGTCACCGAGAAGAGGAAATTGAGGGAGGTCGTGAGGAAGAAAGGGAAGGTTCCTCTGTACCCATATTTCCACCCCTAAGGTTCGGAATTGTGAGATTGTTGGCTGGTTGAATGGGCTTTTGCTCTGAAGTCTCTGGTCTGTGGTTAGAACGTGCTCCCCCTTGTTTTGAACTAAAGAGAGAGTTTTATATGGAATTTGGGGTATTGCTAATGACTAGTTTTTAAGTAGTGGAAGAGGCTTTTATCCCCTATGATACTAATTTGATGTTTTGGCTTGGGTTGCTTTTGTTTAGGGAAGAGTTTAGCATGCTTTTAGCATGATTTTGGAAATAAAGTGGCTGACTCCATTAGCTATTGTTTCCTTGTCATTGTAGGCTTTTGATAGCTGCATTAGGTGGCTACAATAGACTAGTTAAGTAGTTTAGGGTCAGCTGTATTTTGGTGTGGAAAATGGAGTTGGGCTGAAAATTAGGGGCACAGTCACCTAGAGTATGAAAGCTCTTTTGAGGTGAAAATTTTGGGTACAAGATCTCCTCCATGAGCCTGAGGTGCTACCAGTGTCCCTTGCCCGCTTGGTAGCACGCATGGGCTAGGCTCATGCAAAAGATCCGAAAGGAACCGACCCATACCCTCCAAACCACGCTTCCTCAATTTCCCCCAATAAGTCGCATGGGCTTGGGCCATGCTTAAAAGAATAAAATAAAACATAATACATGAATTGAGCCTGTAAAAGAAATGTGTCGCCAAAATGGGTATCAACATTAGCCCCCCGAACACGCGTGGCGCTTGCGGCATGCGGTGTGAGTAGTTGATGTTTCCCATTGCTTGTAAATGTTGCGGGTTTGGGAATTAGCATACCCAAACGCTCCATTTTTGTTGAGAATGTACAAGTTGATGAAGCCCGCTTGTAAGAATGTCGTGCGTCATGACACCCACTTGTAATAGAAATCACGAGTCAAAGAAACCCATTTGTTGAAATGTCATGGTCACGCGACCAAGAAAATCGAGTTGTAACCAAGTGATAGGATGGCTTAAAAGGCTTTCATGCTACCATGAGGAATTTCAACATTTCCTCCTTGGATGACTAGGTGGTTTAAGTCTTTGCACCACTCTTTTTTTTTTTTGTAACATACATGCATACTCGGCTTTTGAATCTCCAAGCTCATTCCCTTAGCATTCCTGTAACTTGTCTTTCAATAAAATTTGGCTTTTTTAATTTCTAGCTGCTTTGTTTGGTGATAATATGCCACGCCAACTACTATAATTTCACCTCCTGTAGCCATCTTTTAAAAACAAACTCCTTATATCAATTGTAGAGAATTCCTCAGATTTGCAAAGGCCCCACGCCACTTTTGCTTTACCACATTATGGCCTTTGACTTTTCTTTTCAAGTTGCTTTCTTTTAGTCACCTACAGGTAGCATTAGATTTCTCCACTTAAAGGGTACATGGCTTTAAATTGACCACGTCACTTTTGCCTTGTATATGTAAAGCCTTTCTCCTTTGTACATATAAGGCCTTTAACTTTGCCAATTTGTTCACTTCCCTTCAGTTGGCTTTTGTTTCTCCATCAGATGCGCCACACCTCTTTCTTTTTATTTTCCTTAAACCAACGCACCAGTTTGCTCTACATTTTCAATAGCCCTTTCTTTTATTGCTTTTGGCTTCTCACTTCGGTTTGCTTCAGGTATGACTTCAAAATCTTTTACTTCTCTTAGTATGCGTTTGGATAGCGCTTATTTTGCTGAAAACTGAAGACTGAAAACTGAAAACTGAAAAAAAAAATAAAAAAATATTTTTTTTACTGTACGCTACAGTAAATGTCACTGTTCATTGGCCTAGAATCACTGTTCATGGCCAATGAACAGTGACACATGCGGGCTGAAAAAAAAAATAAGTTGGAAACGCGGAAACGCAAACGCGTTTCCGCGGAAAGCAAACAGACCCTTAGTCCTTCAAGGTCGAACTCTCCAAATCAAGATTTGTCAAGCCCTTTTTTTTTTTTTTTTTTTTTTTTTTCAAAACCCTTTGAACTCCATCAAATCTTGCGACACCCACTTTCAATCCTCCACCCATATTTCGGAAACGCAAGGGAGATGAGGTGATGGTGGGGAAACGGAGAAGATCTTTGTTGATGGGGAGCAAGTGGGTTCCATTGGAAAATTTGTTGGTGCCAATGGTGGCGGTGAAGCGATGCCGTCGGCAAAGAGCAAAGAACTGTCGTTACCAAGGAGCAAGGTTGTTCTGTTAGTGATGACAATGGAGGTTTGCGACAACTCGCCGCCCATGGCTGTGGGGTTTGTTTGCACCAATCTTGGCTAAGCAATGTCGATAGCGCAGAGAAAGGTACCCTTATCAGTGAGGAACAAAGTTTTGTTGTTGGAGGATGATGCCAAACATCGCGACAAGGTGTTGAATTCGTTCTTTGAGCAAACTTAATAAATGCGAATGCATGATGCCCACCTTGGTGAGCTGATTTTTTTTTGTTTGCTATACCTTTGTTGTGCTTGTTGATATGTTGAACGTGCTGCTCAATTCATGAGGTTGAGCCATTTGTTCTCATTGAAGCCAAAGCTCATGTCGAAGCCGATTCCCGTTGATTTCAATAGTCATGGAAATTAGTTTGCGATGCGGCCATGCTTGACTTCGTGTTGGAAGTAAATTGTCCCCATTGTTTGCTGTAAATTTGAATGAGCGAGTTGGGTCCATACGAGAAGATGATGATGAAACGACACATTGAGGATGATTCAATTTTTTAGTAGCTTTATTGTTGGCCAATTTGGTGAGATCGTGTTTGCCCAATTAATTTCGATGACGTCGTAGCCATGAGCGATACTACTGGCTGTCTTGGGACAACTTTTTTGAGATAGAATGGAGCGAAGATATCACTTGGCGATGTAGCATAAGGGCGTGACATAGTTACTACATTGGTTGGCAGCCCCCTGTATCGTATTCTTGTGATGAACGCAAGTGAGAGTGATAGTCACCAAGTGGTAATCGCTTCTTGATTCAGCGAGCTTGAAATGAAAGTGTAGGAATGCAACTTGAATTTCTAGTGCAGGGGCGCATAGCGGTTGAGTAAGCCTTTAGCCCCAGCAATGCCATTGAGAGTAAGCCATGTGTTGCATAGCTTGATTGTTAGCATGAATCGGTGGAGCCGAAGTTCATGATTCCATGTTGCCGCCACTATTCCTTCAATGTGATTGTTGATAGCCTCGACACCTTACATAGACAGCAACTCCATTTGTTTGAAAATGAAGCCAAAATTTCTCTGGCAAGTTAAAATTTGTTGTGGCAAGTTAAAACTCGCTGCCGACCCCTTTTCATTCCAATAGGGATTGTTGAGTGCGCCGCATTGCCGTCTTGCATAGAATAAGTGTACTTTGGGAAATACGCCATTATTGAGCAGAAACTTTGGAACTCACTTGGTAAGTCACACATCTTCTCCATTTTTTTTTTATTGCATATAATAGTAAATTGAGTGAGTTGTACTATGGATTCTTGTATAATGACTTTGGCTTAGGAAATTGTGGTATCATCGTTGGGACCTTCATTCACGATGCTAATCTCATTCCAAAAGCATCAATTTCTGAGGTTGAATTTGCCACGAACAGCAACATAGAGCTGCAATAAATGGTACTAAGGCTGCCTTTAGTAACTTTAAACCCCTTTCGGTCTGTTTCTTATTAGCTTTGGACATTCGATGAATTTGTCGTCTTGCTGTTTGTGTGCAGGGCCAGGTCGCTTTAAGTTCCAATGTTAAGAGACGACATCATAAGTTGCTATAAAAATTGAGTGCCCAAGTTGAAATTGAGTTTCTTTTGTCTAGTCTCGTCACTCCTAGCTCGCATCAAAAGGATTGTAAGGCTTTTTTGGTTGAGCCTGGTGAGGAAGATAGTAACAAACGTGGAGCTTTCCCTTTTTAATGACTAGCGAGTGGCTATGGTAATAAAAATGCTTAGGACTTGGTTCGTTCCTTTGGTCAAGGCGCGATTGTTTGAATGAAACAGCGTCGCCAAAAACTTGATTGAGGATAGGGCGATTGCTTTGTATTGAGCTTCTGGCTTCGGAAGTTTGGACTGGTTGTAATGTGTAATAGAGGTTGCTACCTTGGAGACACTTTCTTTGTATTTTGCCTTTGTGGACAGCCCACTTGTATAGAGCAGCTTTCTTTCACTTGTATTTATGAAAACTTTGAACTTGTGCTGTCATGGTTAGTAGATACAATTTGTGTTTTGTACAAAGAAACACATATACGATGTTTCAACATGTAATTTAAATTTTGGAATGAAAAGAATGATTTGTACTTCAAGAATGTGAATAGTTTGTGTTTTGTACCTTGAGAATGAGTTTCTACCTTTCATATGAGCATATTTTTGTTGCGAAAACAACTCTTGTATGGCCATGACCATTTGAATATGTTGAGAAAAGCTTACTTGGAAGGGTCGAGTGCACCTTGCGATGAAGTAGCATAATTTCAATAGATTATATGCATTTAGTCTCTTGAGAATGACTTGTGGTTGATTGGTCAATTTGTGAATATGGCTTTGCCTTTGCAAGGGCAAGTCAGTAAACATGTTGCTTGGTTGCCATGTCTTTACGAATAGGCTTTGGCGAAGTGCGCGTCTTGCTGTCTGTGCACCATTTTTCAGTGCTCTATTGACGGGCAGATTTGGTTCCACATACAGCAGCTCATATATGTTGAACCTTGGCTCGCCGCTTGGTAGTCGACTTATTCTCGACATGTATTAGGTTGTTATTTTGTTAGTTTCAAGAAGCCCCCACATATGGGCTACGTTTTTGCGCATTGTGGCTCATGATGCACTTGCTTGTTACCATTTCATAAAGGCTGGTGCGTTCTCGCTAACAGCAACTTGAATAAAGTTGGCATTGCATATGGCAGTGGGGTAATAGTCCATTGACTTCCTTGCCGCTTACAAGTTTTATGCATCAGCTTTCTCATCCTTTTGAGGGCTGGCTATGTCCCCGCATGTAGTGGATTACCGCGCTTGAATTTTAAGATATTATGCTGGCTTCCCTACTACTTTATAAGGCTTGCCGTTAGAAAATGTTGGCTTTCCCTACCTTGTTGAGGGCATTGCATCCTCGCAAGTAGGGGTCTTACCACATATGAATGATATGACATCTCGCAGGCTTCCTAATCATTCGGTAGGGATTTCCTTTGAGGACACATTGGCTTCCCTACCTTGTTGAGGGCTAGTCGTGCCCTCACAAGTAGAGGTTTCACCATAATAAAACGTCTCATTGGCTTCCTAGTCATTTGATAGGGCTTACCATTGAAAGAGTATGCGTTTGGCTTTCCCTACCTTATTGAGAGTATTTTACTCTCGCATGTAGAGGCTTTGCCTTAAGAGTAATTTGTTAGTTTTCTAGCCGCTTCGCAAGGTTTCTCATTAGAAGAAAACGTTGGCTTTCCCTACCTTATTGAAGGCATTGCATCTTCGCATGTAGGGATCTCACCATTCTTGGATAACATGATAGTTCGTCGGCTTCCTAGTATTTCATAGGGCTTGCCTTCGAAATTTGGTATAAGCGAGATGTATTGTTGTCGCTTATGAACAAGACGTCAAAGCGACAAATGATATGCCACTTGATGAGTTTGGCTACAACCATTCCCATCGCTTTTCTTGAGTCAAATTGCTTCTGCCCACTTAGTGAACTATTTAGTGGCGGTAAAGACCCAAATGTACTCATTCAAGGGTGCATGGATAGGTCCAATGAGATCAAGCCCCCGAGTATAAAAGGCTATGGAGCGCTCACGTCTTTAAGGCTTATATGGTGTGTGCGTATAAGCTTTTGAGTGCACTCGGAAGTGTGGCGAGTTTAGCGAATTTGGTTATGCCAATCCAATGGTATCCCATCGCCGAGAGTTGTTGGTAGGATTTGTTCCTCCCTTAGTACTTACCATATTCCTGAATTCCAAAAATGGGGTTTCTCATTTGTGATATAGAAGGCTGAATATAATTCCTCTTTGTCGAAGATTTGTTGTGTCGCAGACAGCGTCTCCATACTCAGCCATCTTGGCTTCTAATTTTGGAACAGTGATAGGTTAAGCGTCTATAGGGTTGTTTCATTCCCAGCACAACAGTTTTTCTCCCACGCTTCAGTTAGCCTTTTTGTCGAAGATACATGGTACCGCAAGCAGCGGCTCCATACTTTGCTTGCTTGGCTTCTAAATTTCGAACAATGATGGGCTAAGCATTAGAGGCATCGGTATAGGGTTATCGCAACCCTAGCACAATAATTTTTCTCGTTGGCCTTTATGTCGCTTATGTCGAGCTTTCACATCAATACTAAGATTCCATTCAAAAATTTGGAATGGATTTCCAGCAACTAGCTTGTGATTTTTGGGTTGTTTGACATCAATGTTTAGAGTGAGCTCTAGTAAAGCATTCTTCAAAGGTGCGCACGAACTCTCCTTATTAGTTGGCTTGGTCGCGGATTTCAATTGCAAGAATTGAGTGACAAGAACAATTCTCTTAATGATGGCAACATTTGAACTTTCCCTCTTCACGTATAATCTCAAATTTGAGAAGGATTAAGGTGGTGTCATGGCTAAGAATGCATGCGCTTGTCACGACTTGAGATATATGAACATGTTATGCCTAGGAGTGTACGGATCGACCATGATTTTAGATGTGTGAGCTTTTCACGGCTTAGAATGCATGTGCTTGTCACGACTCGAGATATATGAACATGCTATGGCTGGGCGTGCGCGGATCGACCATGATTTTGGATGTGTGATTTGAGCTTGTCATGGCTTAGAGTGCATGAACGTGTCACGGCTTCGATGAGAGGAAATCGAGCTCGGCTTTCCTTCTTTGTTAGATGCTCCGAGAAGGTTTTCGCTTTGTCCCCTAATGTAGTTATGATTTATATTAGTAAACGATAGCCATGGCTAAGCATAAGCACAAACAATTTGTAGAAAAATATTTTGATAAAAAAACTTGAAGGATTGAAATGGTTTAAGCGATATATAAAAAGATGAATTAGTAAAGAGAAAGAGTAAGAGTCTTAGCTTAAGCATGCTTTGACGATTGTTAATCACTTGCATGACTTCAAGACTTGGCGTATGGAACGTTGCTACTTGAAGACTTGGTGTGTGGAATATCTCGCAACTTGCGATAGGCCATTTGGCTGTGGCCTTCAGCTATTTGGTGTAGACTTCATTTAGTGGTGACATCAACTATTCAGCTGCGAAAGGATGCACACAGCGACGTTTATATTTATCCCAAAACGAGTCAATCACCAGCGACAGCCCCCATACGCTCAGCGCTAACTTCGACAACAATACAAACTCAAACAATGAAGAAGACATATGTTGAGGAGATGTCGATGATGAGCTTTTAGCATTGTCGTTGGGGGTTCTTGGGTTGAAGTTGAAGTTTAGAACTTCGTTTTGTTGATTATTAGTTGCAGCCTTCCTTCCCTTTGCAATCAGACTTGCGGCTCACCATTTTGCATTTTCAAGCTACAACAAAAATGTTCAAAAATATTATATAAAGCAGGAGATGTGGGATAATTCCTCCATAAGAATGATAGCTAAAAAATAATATAGACTAGTGGAAGAAAATTTTTTTCTTGAATAAGACAGTTGGTTCTCCCTCTATCCTTCACTTCTTGGATGGCTCCTGGAGGTTGCAGTGATTTCGTCACATGATTTGGAGCACCTCCAGCAGCTCAAGGAGCTAAGGATAGAACCTTTTTCAGCCCCACTTCACCATGCTCTTCTTGCGCGGCAAAGCATCATACGGTTTCTCTTGGAACGACAAGTTAGTGTGAGAAACATCCTCTTTTTGCTGGTTTTGCATCTTTGAATACATGACTTCTCTTGTTTCAGCTGCTTGACTCCCCAGCGGAGTCGCCAAAATGTCGGGGACGTTTTTGCTACAAGGGCCAAAAATGCGAAAACGGCCCAAATCTCCCCTTGGGTTCTTTAGAAGTGTTTATTTGTGGAGAATCAAGCCCAAAATTCACAATGTATAGAAAACAAAGGCTAATGGTGCTTTGACAAGAGAGAATCAAAATGCTAAAAACAAAAGTGCAGAAAAAGTATAAAAACATAGTATGTCTGAAACTTCGACCCACAGTCACCGAGAAGAGAAAATTGAGGGAGGTCGTGAGGAAGAGAGGGAAGGTTCCCCTGTACCCATATTTCCACCCCCAAGCTTTGGAATTGTAAGAATATTTCTTGGCTTAGTGGGTTTTTGCTCTCAACTTTCAGCTCTATGGGAAAACGTGGTTCAACAGATCTGAAACTTCGACCCACAGTCACCGAGAAGAGGAAATTGAGGGAGGTCGTGAGGAAGAAAGGGAAGGTTCCTCTGTACCCATATTTCCACCCCTAAGGTTCGGAATTGTGAGATTGTTGGCTGGTTGAATGGGCTTTTGCTCTGAAGTCTCTGGTCTGTGGTTAGAACGTGCTCCCCCTTGTTTTGAACTAAAGAGAGAGTTTTATATGGAATTTGGGGTATTGCTAATGACTGGTTTTTAAGTAGTGGAAGAGGCTTTTATCCCCTATGATACTAATTTGATGTTTTGGCTTGGGTTGCTTTTGTTTAGGGAAGAGTTTAGCATGCTTTTAGCATGATTTTGGAAATAAAGTGGCTGACTCCATTAGCTATTGTTTCCTTGTCATTGTAGGCTTTTGATAGCTGCATTAGGTGGCTACAATAGACTAGTTAAGTAGTTTAGGGTCAGCTGTATTTTGGTGTGGAAAATGGAGTTGGGCTGAAAATTAGGGGCACAGTCACCTAGAGTATGAAAGCTCTTTTGAGGTGAAAATTTTGGGTACAAGATCTCCTCCATGAGCCTGAGGTGCTACCAGTGTCCCTTGCCCACTTGGTAGCACGCATGGGCTAGGCTCATGCAAAAGATCCGAAAGGAACCGACCCATACCCTCCAAACCACACTTCCTCAATTTCCCCCAATAAGTCGCATGGGCTTGGGCCATGCTTAAAAGAATAAAATAAAACATAATACATGAATTGAGCCTGTAAAAGAAATGTGTCGCCAAAATGGGTATCAACACATTTAACACAGAAACCAAAAAAACCACAATGATAATGCTCATTGGCCTAAGCAAGAACATCTCACATGTACACTTTTATGGGTGAACATCTCACCTGCCCACTACCAGAACCAAGGAGTTCAACGAGAAAGACTAAAAAAGTAAAACATCATCTTCTCCTAATGCCATATCGTCATCTCATGTCTCCTCCTTTTCTCTCAACCTCTACCAACTAAATTCACACACTACCCTCTCCTCCTTCTTTCGGATTTCTAAGAGCAAGGTCGGGTTTAAACACAATGTTTAATCCCGCTCTTCCTTGCTTCACACTTTTATACATTACCGCTTCATTGGCGCCTCCAAGAAGATTCCAAGCTCTATGTGGAAACTGGATCTACCAAAATGAACATCTTATCATCACAATTGTTAATATTTCTGTATGTAAGCACGGACTACATGCTAGTATATATTAATAGGTAAAATCAAGAGAAAATTCAATTAGATTTCAAATTCAAATTCAAATTCAATTAGAGTCTAATTTTGTGCCACATGTCCTATTTAAGTTTTTAAATTTTTGTGCGAAGTGGGTTAATTCAGTGTAAAAATTAGATTTCAATTAGAGTTTAATTTTACGCTAGGTGTCTCATCTAATCTAAGTTTTTTAATTTTTGTGTCAAGTGATTTAATTCAGTGTAGAAAACGAGGAGTCTAATATAAATAAACCATTTAAAAAAAAACCTAATCATATATCTAACTCTATAAATAAAATTAGAGAAAAAGACAATTTGAATGATTTTATATTTATGAGCCATTTTTTGTGTAACTAAAAATAATTTAAATTTATAAGTTATTTATGTAATATACCATAATTATGTACGGTCCATTACTAACTAGGTAATATATATATATATATATATATAAAATTATTATTTACTCTAAGTGTTTTCAAATTGCCAGTAAGCCTGTGTAAAGATATAGAAGCCATGATTCGTAAGTTTTGGTGAGGGCAAGGGGATTCGAAGAAGATTCACTGGGTTAATTGGAGATTCTTGTGTTCCTCTAAATCTATTTAAGGTATAGGATTCAGAGATATTCAAAAATTTAATAATGCTTTGCTGGCAAAATTATTTTGGCAATTACTTCATAATAAGGATACTTTGCTTTACCGAGTTTTTAGTGCTAAATACTTCCCTGATGGTAATATTTTGGATGCTCCAGTCCACCCAAAATGCTCCTTTGCATGGAGAAGAATTTTACAAGCCCATGAGGTTATCCATAAAGGTGTTATATGGAGAGTGGGAAACTGATTATCTATTAATGTATGGAATCAAAGATGGCTGTCTGAACTTGGACAGAGTTAGATTGTTTCTCCACAACAAGATGCAGAGATCAGTAGAGTGCATGAATTATTTTACCCAGACACAAGAATGTGGGACCCAAGTTTGCTGGAGAGGTGTTTTTTACCGTGGGAGGCAGAGATGATCAAACAGATTTATGTGCATGAAGCTGGTGGGGATAACGTACTGGTTTGGCCACTTACCCCAGATGGTAATTACAATGTGAGGGGCGCATATCACATGTTGGCGGCCGAGGGATATAATCAAAACCCGAGCTTATCTTCTCCATCTGAAGCTAAGAAAGTATGGAAGGGAATATGGAAGATCAAGACCCCAAATAAAAGTCTCCATTTCATTTGGAGAACTGCTAAGGACTCATTGCCACCAAGCAAAATTTGAAGGCCAGACATATTCCTTTGGATGACACCTGTGCGATGTGTGATGATCAACCTGAAACTTTACTGCATTGTCTTTGGCTCTATTTTCATGCTTAATCGGTTTGGGGATCAAATATAACATTTACTAATCTGTATAAAAAGAAGCATAGAAGTTTCTTCGACTTGCTGGATGATGTGATGCAAAATAGCTCAATTATCGTGTGGCTTTGTTTTCCACCATTGCATGGAGTCTGTGGCAGAGGCGGAATCGAATTCAAGAAGATCAAGGGACTTGGCCATTGCATGAAGTTGGAGATAGAGCTAAGGCTTTGGTAGTGGAGTTTTTGGAAGCAAACAAACAAACATATACGCAACCCAGGCCTGAGATGGGTAGCACGTTGGTCGCCTCCATCAGAGAATTGCTATAAAGTAAATTTCAATGCAGCTCTTTTTGATCGTTTGGGCTGTGTAGGCATCAGGGTGGTAGTACGAGATTACAGAGGAGATGTTATGGCAGCATTAAGCCAAAAAATTGCTCTCCCTCTATCAGTTGCTTTGGCAGAGGCTCGAGCTGCCCATAAAACAGTCACCTTCGCTCAAGAAATGTGATTTTTTCGTATTAAGGTAGAAGGGGATTGTCTGGGGATTATTCACGCTTTGCAATCTTAGGCATGATGCAATACCTTATACGGACATGTGGTTGATGATACTTGGAGATTAAGCTCTACTTTACAGTCTTGTCAGTTCCATCATATTTTAAGGGAAGGGAATAAGTTAGCTCATGAATTAGCTAGAAGAGCAGTTTTATCTACCGATACTGATGTATAGGTAGAAGATCTACATTCTGATTTGGATGTTGTATTCCGATTTGATTTTATTAATGAAATTTTCTTATCGTTTTCTCAAAAAAAAAAAAAAATTACCCAATGTACCATAATATATATATATATATATATTAAACCATATGTTAGAGAAAATTCAATTAGAATCAAAATTGTATTTTGCTTTTGTTAGCTTTCCATAAACTAATAAGCATATTTTTTTAAACAATTTTTATTCAGATATTTTGTATGGGAAATTTTGAACATAAAAAATTGTAATTGAGCTGAACTATTCCATGCACCCATCTCCATTCAATTTAGGAGATACTATTGAACCAATCCATTCTAATTATTTTGTGTTGTCTTTAGTAGAATTTCATGTACAATGATTGTGAATTAATATTGTATATGTAATATCCAATAGTGATTTTCTAAATTATATACATAATAGTAATGAGAAATTTAGCGTAACTGATATCATAAAAATTGTAAGGAAAAACAATTTTAGTACCTCTAAATGTCCTTGTCGAACTAATATCCTATATGTTTAATAAATCAAGCTAACATCAATAGTACTACTTCAATTTACGCACGAGTTACATACTAGTATATATTAATAGGCAAAGTTTAGAGAAAGTCCAATTAGAATTTGAAATTGGAGTCCAATTTTGTGCCATGTGTCTAAATTATGTGAGACCACATCATAATTATCCTTCCAAATGTCCATTCTCATTCTAATTAGATTTTTGAATTGAAGTCCAATTTTGCGCCACGTAATTCTAAATTTTATTTTTCTTAATTTTAGTGCTAAATGTAGGGAACAGACCATAAATGTCCATCTAGGTGTCCAATATGAATAAATCACTTTTTTTTTTTTTTTTATATATAGAAGATAGAATTCTACTTTAGCCTAATCTAAGTGTATATGTGTGTGAAACTCCCTCTTAGAGACTTGAACCCCAACCCTTGCCCCCTACACCCCACAAGCACTTATACTTGTAGAGTGACTATCGCACCAAGGGTGTGCGGTGGTGAATAAATCACTTTTGGATTTATCTTAGAAGAGTAGATAAGGATAGTGAATGGTGACATTTATTCATCTCCCTCAATCTTAATACAATTTTTATGAGTTTGATGACCTTGACATTTAGGCTTCTACTTCTCCGCACTTGGTTGTCTTCTCAACTCCTTCTAAGGCCCCCATTAATTATTGGTTTCGCTTTTTATAAACAAGCAGAAGCAGGGGCAGTGGTAGTGGTAGATTCATCCCAAATTTACTCAACTATTGAAGGAAAACTCAAAGGTCTCTAGTGATGAATGCATTTTAGGGATCAGCAAGCCATCCAAATTTGCCACGGCCAATTTCTTCCCATTGCAAGTAGTTGTTCTTTAATCAAGATATTTTATTGTAGAGTATTTTTATTGCATTCAACAGTCATGCAATCAAAGTCATGAACATAAGATTTTTCTGAGTTTGTTTGTTTGATTAACATCTTATGTCTTAGAAGTCGTATGTTGATTAGTGAGATTATTTTATTGCCACACCATCTCTCTCTATCACTCTCATCTAGAATAAAACAACACGCCTCAATGATTATGAAATATTCACTGTAATAAGGTTTTTTGTTTTTTGTTTTTTTTTTTTTTTTTTTGTTTTTGTTTTGTTTTGTTTTTTTTTTTTTTTTTTTGTTTTTGTTTTTGTTTTGTTTTGTTTTGTTTTTCTTTTTTTTTTTGGTGTGGAGATTTTGATTGGTTGCGCAATTGTGGCATGCATTTAGTTCATTTAGTTTTGGAGGAGATGTGAGAGTAGTGGTGTTAACACTTCAACGAAGAGCACCAAACAACAACGAAGCACATTAAAATTAAAGAATTCATTTAGTTTTAGAGTATTTTTATTGCATTCAACAGAATCTTAACGAAGCAAATCTCAGGTAGGTAAAGTGAAACTTTTCAAATCACAAGTATGAAAGTGATTTCGGATCAAAGCATAGGTGGGTTTACTGCAATTACCTTGACTGTTTCTTTCCTCATGTGGCCAAACAAAGAATCAAATAAAAATTTGCAGCATCATTGTTTTACCACAAATAAGTTACAAAACATGCTACCTAGTGACTAAATCACTTGATTATCTCAACCATTGAAAATTTAAACTTGTAACTGATTAGTTATAGACATATATTAATACAAAAGACTAAATTCATAAAACACTTCTATCCAATAAGATTACTAATACTCTAATGTTGTAAAGTGGGCTTTGATGGTGGAAAGTTCTAATGGACTAGTATAATGTCAATGACGCTGATGGCTTAGCAAGCCTAAATGCACATGAGAAAAAATGAGATGACCAATGACAACTAAAACCAAGAGGCACAAACCATGAAATTGACTTAACCTAATGGAAGAGTACGTACTAAATTGACAAAGATGTTGATGGCCTAGTGTGGGTTTTTGCTTTGGACAAATCCCAAGCTTAATAGTTTGAGAGGATCTTGGGCCTCTAAAGGATAATGTAAATAATTAGTGGACTGGCCTTGACTCACCACGGCTTTGTTGGGCCATTTACAAGCCAATCTGTGCATAAGACATGGGCTCCACAACACGAATATACATAAGCATATATATATATATATATTGGTTAAACAAATAAGTAAGGAATAACAAAGGAACTATAAGAGTGCAAACAAAAGGAACGTTAGGGATCCTCAAAATAGAGTGAGATTATATTTTTCATTATATAAAGTATTTGAATACATTGAGTACTACTTTTTTAGGATATATCACAAGGTTCAATAAAATTCAAAAATCACAGACTTAGACAGCTCTCTTTGGGCTTCTAAGACTTGTGAGGTTTGAATCCCTTTAAATCCAAGTGTATCCTTCAATATTTCCACATATTTCTTTGCACTCTTGATATAAAATAGTTTAATAATCAACACTATTTTGGGAAAACCCCCAAAATTAGTAAACACCACTTACCTCTTATTTGCGAAAATAAAAGAAATCAACCTCCCTTGAATCACAACAATTCAGTAAAATTAGAACCTAGCAACACCAAAAATAGGTTCATCAATACACAATTTCCCACTTAAAATCTATTTTCACACTTAAACGGTTTTATCGTAGACAATATTAATATATCCAAAATTCTCCATTTATTCACCAAACCATCCAATTTACTTTCAGCTTTGATCAGATTTCTGAACTTAAAAATATTGCTGCCTAATCAGATTTTTCCATTAATGTAATCATAGATATTCATGAAACTTCAATATGGCTGAACCTAATGGCAAGGTCACATGTATGGAATAGCTTCAAGTAAAATAAGACTCAACATAGGCTGAATGATGGATGTCTTATCCATCTAATACCATATATTATATATATATCCATTCACCCTAATAATATATATATATATATATATATATATATGTGTGTGTGTGTGTGTGTGTGTGTGTGTGTGTGTGTGTGTGTGTGTGTGTATTCAGCCTAATATTGGAAGCCACGTGATAGTCTTAATTCATCAACCTAGTGGCTTTGTATTCCCTCTTGATGCCGCTGGAATCTATTCGCTATAATATAATATGTATTCACCTAATATTATATATATTAAACCTAACATTGGAAGCCATGTGATATCTTTAATTCATCAATCTAGTGGCTTTGTATACTCTCTTGATGCTGCTGGACTAGTTTTAGAGCTTAATAAAAAGTGATGGTTAATCGGTCAAGAATGGAGGCTATGTGTGAATGCATATTAACCACAAGAACCCTTTTCCCTTTAACATGGTGACAAAGTCCAAGCCAATTACTCTATTTGGTTCAATTTCAAAGTTTGTGGCCCTTTCTTGACATATTGACCATTCCTTATCTAATATAATACAATTATAGAAGCCCTTTTCTATTAGCATAATGATAGTCTAGGTTCATAACAATTGCTAGCTATTGACTATTCAAACTTCTTAAATTTAGAGCATGAGAAAATCAAACCTGTAGACTCTAACTCAATGCCACAGTGAAGAAAGCAAAGTTCAATAGTCGACTGAAGCAAAAGGAAGCTCCATCAGTAAATACACATGTAACTTAAGAGAAAAAAGGCTAAGGTTTTCAAGGCCTTTATATTTACTTATGCCACCTCACTTGAGCTTCATATTATATTTAATATCTTAGGTCCAAATCAATCAGATCCATTTAATTGTGGACCTCCTTTTTAATTTACATACAAGAATTAAATAAGTAATAAAATTATAAGGTATTATATAGTAAGCCTAAATGCACAAGAGAAAATATGAGATGACTAGGCAACTAAAACCAAGAGGAACAAACCATGAAGTCAACTTTAAACTAAAGCGAGTGAAACATTTTGTTGAACATATGGTATGTACATTCCAAAATGGGATTGAAAAAAATGTATTGTAACACGAATTCACCCAAAAATTACACCCAAGACAAACTAAGCAAATTGCAATTGAATAATTGATTAATTATCCCAAGTTGGCAAGATTGAACAAAAATCCCCAAAATGATCAATTCAAAAAAAAAAAATATATATATATATAATAATAATAATAATAATAGACTACTAAATTTTCTAATGTACTATTGTGCAAACCTTTTTTGATGAGTTTTGATAATAAAAGTTCGGAATGAGCATTGCTTCAAATGCTTTGAGGGGAATTGAGAAACCCAAGGGGAGAAAAAACAGAGTTTGTAAGAATTGAGAGACCAAAGAAAATAATAATTTGCAAGAATTGAAAAGTCAAAAAAACAAAAACAAAAACAAAAATGAATAGTCTATGTTCCAAAGAAAGAGAAAAGGAGAAAGATTAGACAACATTATATAAACTTACCACATCAGCACATAATAAATATCAACTTAGTGATGAAAGATTAGACAACATTATATAAATTTACCCAGGTTATTTGATAAGGGTGTTTATGAGTGTTTTTGCTTCATATTTACACTCATGTCTAAAATGACCATTTTTCCCACAATTAAAGCATTTTCCTGATGCTTTTGGGGGTTTCTCAAATCTGCATGTGGACTTGGATCTAGAGGGTTTTCTTTTCTTGTAGAAATCATTGTCCCTAGGATTGCTATATTCCTTTTTTCTGTAAAACTTAGCAGCAGTCCTTTTTCTATAAGATTTCTCAGGGGATTCTTTCCTCCTGGATTTCTTTGTGGAAGGGGCTATTGGGGGTAAGCCATACTGGGTACAGAAGGTTCCTACTTTGTACTTGGCTTTGTTCTTGTTGGCTTGGCTTTGTATCTTGAAATCTCTGCACATTTTCATTCCTTCACTTCGGATAGTGCTAGAGATATCTCCATAGGTTAAACTATCATAGTCAATGACTCCTAGTGAGTTGCAAAGTGTTTCTTTCACTTTCTCACCAAATAACCTAGGTAAACCATTGATGAATTTCTCCTTCCAAAACGGAGAATTACAATCACTTCTGTGCATCACTCTGGTGGTGAACACATCTTCGTATCACCTGTAATCTCCTAGGGTTCGACATCTAAGATTACTCAACTGGTCGTAAATCCTAGATGTGATGTTGCTAGGCTTTCCTATGAAGTGATTTATGATCGTATAGATTAGGGTATTCACAACATCAGGAATTCCTATATAGATGTGCACTATTTATGTGAGCTAAAAAAAAATATTATTTTATTAAATTTCTCTCTCCTCTCTTATTTAAAAAATAATTTCTCTTTCCTTCTTTTTCTCTCTCTCTGCCTCTCTCTCCGGCTTCTCTTCTTCTTTCTTCTTCCTCCTCATTTTTTTTTCTCTCCCTCATCTACTCTCTGCTTCGCCGATCTGTTCCACATCGCCGTCCCACGCCAGCCTACGTCGCCGTCTCACGCCGCCTTCCCAAGCCTCCGCTGGCCTCAACGTCACTGGCCCAAGCCGACCTAAGCCCCAAGCCGCCGATCCACGTCGCCGATCTGTTCTCTTTTTTTTTTCTTTTTTTTTTCCTACTGTGGACTACTGGTGGTGGTGGTGGTGGTGGTTGTGGGTGTGGCTGTGGTTGTGGTTGTGGTTGTGCCGATCTGTTCTCTTTTTTTTTTTCTTTTTTTTTTTCTTGCTGTGGACTACTGGTGGTGGTTGTGGGTGTGGTTGTGGTTGTGCCGATCTGTTCTTTTTTTTTTTTTTCTTTTTTTTTTCCTGCTGTGGACTACTGGTGGTGGTGGTTGTAAGTGTGGTTGTGGTTGTGGTTGTGCCGATCTGTTCTCTTTTCTTTTTTTTTCTTTTTCTTTTTTTTTTTCCTGTTGTGGACTACTGGTGGTGGTGGTGGTGGTGGTGGCTGTGGTTGTGGTTGTGGTTGTGGCTGTGGTTGATGGTAGAGGTGGTTGTGGTTGGTGTGGTGTATATTTTTTGGGTGTGGGATATATTATTTTATTGTAAGGGATATATTATTTTATTATGATATTTATATTATTTTATTGTGTTAAAAGCTAAAATAGATCCACTATTGCAGCATGTGTGTAGGTAAAATAGATAAAGTAAATTTGTGTGGAGTTAAATAGCTAAAATTATTACTCCACTGCTGTGGATGCTCTAACTCATCACTCAATAATTCCCAAAAAAAACCCAAGACTGTTTGGCAACTAAACCCGGTTATTTTTTCCTTCTTAAAAACACAAAAAACTCACATTTTATAGGACTCATTTACTATCCATCTTGCAGAGGGCATAGAACTGCTACCCGCGTTGCTATTTCAGTATTGGGTTTCCATTTTTTTTTTTTTTTTTGGGTTTCCCATTTATTTCCAGCAGCCTCTGTCTTCACCTTTCAAACCCCAAACCCAAAAGACCACCCAAATCTGTTTTCTCTTTCCATTTTTTAAGCTTGTATTGCCTTTCTTTAACACTTGCATTACTGTCTTTCTGTTTTTTCATTGACACATTTTTCTCTTGTGCTATTTATTTCTTCAGTTCTCCAAAAACAAAACCAAATATGTAGGGGACCCGTGTGTGCTTCTTGCAAGCTACTTTAAGTTCTTGTGTCTTCCATTATGTCACCCACGTTACTTTGATGCATATAAAGTAAAATACATGAGTTGCTATACTGGCTAATTGTTCTTAACCAAGCATTTACGGTGAAGAAATGGAGGAACATGGGGAAAAAAAAAATGCAAAACCCAGCAGCTTCGGCCATATCTCAATACAAAAATTCGAAAAAATCATTGACCTTCAAAATTTCTTTGATCTAATCTTGACCTCATTTTAAACCCATAAGCCGAAAAAACCAAAGCTTTCAAGCTTCAACCTTTTTTAACAGAGAGAAAAAATAAAGAAGAAAAAGAAATCACAGAGTTTTGAGGGAGAGAGCCCCACCGGCCATAGATCAAGCCTCCCTTTGATCAAGCCTCTTTTCAGTCAGCAACTTCCTCAGTTGGATGGGCTCTCTTCGGCTAGCCAAATGTTTCGGATGCAGCAGATTTTTGAGAGGAAGAGAAGTGAGAGGAGGAAGAAAGAAGTTTATGGAAGAGTAAAGGAAAAAAGGAGAAGAAGAAGAAGAACTGAAGCAGAGGAAGAGGTCTGAAAATGAAATAGGAAAGAAACAAAGAAGAAGAAAGGAATAAAAGCCAACAGTAATAAGTAGATGTGACAATACACTGCCATTGGGGGCCACCAGTGCACTATAATTACACTTTTGCCACTGAGTTAACAAACTCATAACTTGAAAACAAGCTTGGGCTATTTCCGAATTTGTTAACTCATAATCCAAAAAACTCAGTTTTGTTAACTGAGATAACACCCGTGAAAATCAGCCAAACAAACATATATACATGTGGGGCCCACGATTTTTGGGTTATGAGTTAACAAAACTTAATTTTGTTAACTGAGTTTGGCAAAATCCAAACACCAACTAAATCACTAGATTATCTCAACCATTGAAAATTTAAAGTTGTAACTGATGGCCTAGCAAGCCTAAATGCACATGAGAAAAAATGAGATGACCAATGACAACTAAAACCAAGAGTCACAAACCATGAAATTGACTTAACCTAATGCAAGAGTGCGTACTAAATAGACAAAGATGCTGATAGCCAAGCCTAAATGCACAAGAGAAAAAATAAGTGAAACCTAGAGGAACAAACCATGAAGTCAACTTTAAACTAATGCAAGAGTGAGTGAAACATTTTGTCAAACATATGATGTGTATATTCCAAAATGGGATTGAAATAAATGTATTATAACATGAATCCATCAAAAAATTATACCCAAGACAAACTAAGCACATTACAATTGAACAATTGATTAATTATCCCAAGTTGGCAAGATTGAAGTAAAGTCCCCTAAATGATCAATTTAAAAAAGAAAAGAAAAAATAGCATTAGCACATACAGTTGTCGAAGGGGAGTTGAATTGCAGATTTAGAATAGTCTAGGAAGTCTACTACTAAATATTGTAATGTACTATTGTCCAAGCCTTTTTTGAATGTTAGGAATGAGCATTGCTTCGAATGCTTTGAGGGGAATTGAGAAACCAAAGGGGAGAAAAAACGGAGTTTGTAAGAATTGAGAGACCAAAGAAAATAATAATTTGCAAGAATTGAAGAGTCAAAAAAAAAAAAAAAAAAATTCTGTGTGTTCCACAGAAGGAGAAAAGGAGAAAGATTAGACAATATACTATAAACTTACCACATCAGCACATCATAAAATATCAACTTAGTGATGAATTCCATAGTGAACGACTCAGTACAAGGAGTATTACATAGCATAGGAATAAAAATATCGCAATAAACTATTTAAACATCAGGATTCCCCATCCCAATAACTTTAGGTTAATGGAAAAGTTTGTGTCTCTTTTCCCACATTTTCTACTCCATCAGTAATAAAAGACAATAAAAAGACAAAACCAATCCAAAAACGAAAAAACACATACCTGTGAATTGTTTGCGGTTAATCATATTTGACCGTTTGGCTTGGCGGTTTCCAAGGACAATTCTTCAGCAGATGCGGTGCTCTCCGAAGCAGTTTCCCACCGCCACACCATATCAATTGGAGAAGCGTCTCCCGAAGAAGCATTACAGGTATATTCATCAACACAATAGTTACAGTCACTAGCAGCATCTGCGCTATCTTGTAGCTCCAGTGCATGTTCAAGGCATAACTGCACTTCACCCATGGTGGGTCGACGTTCGCCTCGATTTCGCACACAAGAAGTGGCAATGTCAACGTATACCATAAAACACTCTGGAGCTATCTTCCCCATCAGATACGGATCAATTATCTCACTGATGTTCCCTTCTCGTTTGCATTTTCGGGCCCACATAACCAGATCTGTCCGTTCTTCCACTTCACTTGGTTTCCTTCCACAGAGTAGTTGCAGCAGTATCACACCAAAAGAGTAGACGTCGGATTTATCAGTCAGCACCCCATGTATGGCATACTCAGGAGCCATGTAACCGCAAGTACCTGTAATTCTACTAGTTTCCATCCTAATTAAAGCCTTTGACAAACTCGGGGGACCGATCTTGGCCATCCCGAAATCTGACAACTTGACCTCCCATTTCTCGTCCAACAGAATATTGCTTAGATTCACATGACAGTGAAAGATAGTATGCTTCAGCCCAGTGTGAAGGCAGTGCAGCCCACGCGCCACCCCAACGCAAATCTGTAGTCTTCGAGTCCACGGGACCGGGTCGGGGTTTGTGGCATGGAAGTGTCTAGCGAGGTTTCCATTGACCATGAACTCGAACACAAGGAACCACACTTGTTCATCTTCGAAACAATATCCGATGAGACGGACAAGGTTAGGGTGGCGTAGCTGGCAAAGCACCAGCACCTCGGTCCTTAACTCGTGACATACCTGCATTGAATTGGTTTTCACACTCTTTATTGCAACGCTTATTGTATTTGTAGGGTCATCAATAAATCCCTTGTATACTTTCCCCGAACGCCACCAACCAAGGAATAAATTGTCATCGAAGTTATTGGTAGCTATGTTGATCTCAGCGCGTGAAAATCGACGGCATGGAAGAACTAAATGAGGTTGGTTAATCCTTCTCTCCCCAGACTTCCTTAACAACTTCGATATACACTCTGAAATGCCTTTCATACCAACCAGCTCTTGAAATGATGCAGAAGGAGAGGGTTTTTTTATTTTTTATTTTTCCCTTGGTTGTGATCAGCAGATAGGGGTAGGTAAGCAGCTCTGCCGTATACCATAAACAACGAAATATGGAGAATTCTCAGTCTCAATGAACTAAATGCGTGTGGGTGGGCTGTTGGTTACTTCAATTAGTTGACTTTTCTTCAATATCTCATGGTGTATAACATCCAATTTATTGCGTTGTCTCAATGAACTAAATGAGGTTGGTTAATCCTTCTCTCCCCGGACTTCCTTAATAACTTCGATATACACTCTGAAATGCCTTTCATACCAACCAGCTCTTGAAATGATGCAAAAGGAGAGGTTTTTTTTTTTTTTTTTTTTTTTTTTTCTGATCAGCAGATAAGGGTAGGTAAGCAGCTCTGCCATATACCATAAACAACGAAATATGGAGAATTCTCAGTCTCAATGAACTAAATACGTGTGGGTGGGCTGTTGGTTACTTCAATTAGTTGACTTTTCTTCAATATCTCTTGGTGTATAACATCCTATTTATTGCGTTGTGTTATCTGATATTTCAATATTTTTTCAGACTGTTTACCCTAGTTTTATAATAGTTTTGGAACTCGGCCGGTTTATCAAATCGTAAAACGGTTTAAAATTTTTAAAGTTGAATTAAGATTAAAGTGAAGTCGAACCTTGATAACTTCATAATTAATTAATATAAAATAAATATATACAAATTATAAATTTTAATTAAAATTTAATTTAAAATGATTAATTTTATTTTCAATGAAACCTAAACTACCCCTTAAAACTTGTTAAGAAAATATTGCAGTTATAATTTATATCATTTCTCTTCTAAAAAAAACACTTTTCTCATATAACAATATCTATAAAATTATTACATTAATATATTTTAACTGTTTAATATTGACAGGTACAATTACAAAATTCCAACTATCAAGGTGGTTTAGCTGTAAGCCATACCGGCAAAGTGCAATTTGTACAAGTACAATCAAAACAAAGAAGTCCAATCCAATCTTATTAAAAAAAAAAAAAAAAAAAAAGTCCAATCCAGCATCAAGTGGCCACTTGATAGTCCAAGCCATGGCTTAGCTGTAAACCATTTTGACCGTTGCTTTTAATCCAATGGCAAGTAACTATGTTGGGTTTTTCAAAGTTCACGCCAAACCTCAAACCTTATATTATTGTCTTCTTTTCTTTTTTGCTTTACCCTACTGCCGCCTCCTGTCTCTCCCTCCTTTGTCAACCTCTTTTTTTAAATTTTCAAACAATCAGAAGTTGCTCTTTCACAATTCCAACAAACAAAGAAGAATTAGATGCATATGTAAAAGCCAAAAGCAGATTTGTGGTCTCTCTTTCACAGATTTGGTAACCATGCTCAAACTCATATTTTCACATTTTAAATAATATTTTATATATTTTTACGTACTTTTTTACTTATACATATTTCAAAAAATTACAAACAACATTTCTCAAATTACGTTATCAAACACCTCCTCTTCTTCTTCTTCTTCTTCTTCTCTTTTTTTTTCCTGGGAAGATCTGATGTTGGGAGATTTATTTGGTAATGTTTTGTAATTTTTTTAAGGACCGTCAGACCTGTGCCCGGTTTTGAAAACCGGGTAGTTTGATAGCAGTTCGAAAGGTTCACTGAAAAATTAAAATTTTCGATTTTGGTAGTTTAAAAAATCGGAATGGTAAACGGTTTCCAGTTACCACGGTTTGACTGGCCGGTCCAGTCCAGATTTCAAAACCATATATAGGCTTGAGATAATGCTAAGCCTCGATCATTTTTGCCTTGAAGAAGGCTATTATTGAGTTTTCAAGTACAATTTTTTTTTTTTTTTTACGTTATCGAGATTCAAATATTATTCCGAGAGAATACTGTGTCTTGGAAATGGAAAAGGGTCTAGATGATTTTGGTCATTTTGAAAATTGTTGGATTATTGGGCGATTGACTCAATGACTAAATATATTCAATTAGAAAACCTCATCAGTAGTTTAAACTTTTGGGATTAAAAAGTTGAGTGTTACATGTAGGCTTTGCAAATGATGGCCATGATGTCAAATTACAAGAGAGCAGTGCATATTTTTCCTCCACGATTGGAAGGCTTATTAAGAACTTGCTTGATGCTTCTTTAAAGCCTTATGAGGGTTATGTTAACAAGTGTACAATTGTTAACAAACTATATTAAAAAAGTTTTAATACAACTTATATAAGAAATATCAAAAGTTGACAGAAAAATTAATTACTTTATTATTTTTTCATAAAATATTTCTAAAAATAGTTTCTAAAATAGTTTCTAAACCAATACTCATAGGGCATTCTCATAGGTCATTTGTTAACATTTACCATTTTTTTTTTGTTAAATAGTCTTGTCCCATGTGAGCTATAATATTGCTATCGGAGCTACAAATTGAGCTAACAGCATATACCGGTATACCAGTATTTAGAATGTCTTTGAGTAACCATAAAGAGAGGTATACGTTTTCCAAAGTTTATAGGATGAAGCTAATAGAAGATGAGCCAAGGAAACTCGTGCCTTTTGGGGCTGATTTTGCAGCTTGCAATGAAGCCGCACTACAAATGCATTAAGGAGAAGATAGATGTGATAAATTATAAAGATGAAACTGGGATTCCCATCTCTGACATCAATATGGGTGAATCGTCAGAGCTTGAATGCTGCTATTGGGACAAGTAATACATATGCTCTTCATGATAAAATAACTGAAGCTCTGAGAGACAATGGTGTTAAGATTGCTAAGATGGGAGCATCAAAAACCGTTATTCAACAGTGCCTTCTACAAAGTAGGAGCACTATTGCCTGTCACCTTCAAGATAAGTTCTTCGGTACCATGATAGGGGGAAAACTCGTCTTAGACATGCAAATGTGAATGCATACCACACGAGTGAAATCAGTGTGGAGAAGCTAGGTTTCTGAGGAAAAAATCCTGAGCCATTTGCAAACTAAAATGGATTAATTACCATTCAATAAACCCTTAATCAATTAATTTATCTTCCTTTGCCTGATGATAGTTCATGGATGCAAATTTTCATAACATTTGATTGAGGACATCACTCTAACCAAAAACATTGATCTTGCAGTCCTTGCCCAGAAAAAAGAATCTTAGGGGGACTGATCAAAGTTGCATTCAAGACAATAAAGCTTCCATGGAATCTTGCTTTAAAACAATATGAGAACAAAAGCTTTAACCAAAAAACAAAAGCTTCATTATAGAGTTGGACTGATTGGGTTACCATTTCATTCATCTCTGATGGTAACTTTCTTTTATAAGTTCATTCATCTTAGAAAGTACTTCCTCCTAAAGATAATCAAACAATCCCAATAATCATTCAATGATCTAATTTTAAGCTTTCATGCCTCCACAAGCTCTCAAACTCCATGAAATGGTGAGCTTGAATCACTTAATTAGAAAGAGAAATGCTCAAGAAGCATTGCTCACAAGCTTTTCCTTTTCCCTCTTGCAATTTAAATTTATGCCTTATGGACTTCTATATGCATTTACTATTTCCATGGATATCACACTGGTGCAGAAATAAGTTTTACTTCTAAGCAGCACATAATTAAAAGACTAAAGTAAAAAATAAATCATATTGTATTCATAAACCAAAAAGGAGGGGAGGGGGGGGGGGGGGGGGGATTCTTCACCTACATTGCATTTTCCCATGAGGTACCATGATACATGCTGCAATTTGGGAACATATTGACTAATGTTACTGAGGAATTTCAAGGTCCGGTCTCCTGTCAACTACTTCTCCTGTTGAATCATCTGGAAATGCATCTGGATAGGTAGCCAAAATCCTTGATTTCATGCTCCTGTTAACGAGAGAGAGAGAGAGAGAGAGAATTAAATCACCAAATGGAACCAAAATCTGGATAGCCAAGAGACAACAACCATGAATTTGAACTTTCAAGTAAACAACTTGAATCGAGAAAACAAAATAGATCTGGGACGATGCAAGAATAAGAAACTCAGCATACTTAGAGCTTCATAATCAACAGTATAGTTGCAAAACACATCTACTTTACAATTCAATAGAAAAATTCAGATATTCCGGCTGTAGGAAATAATTCATATAAAAGAAATGAATTGCAGGGGCAAAATAAAGTTGGAGATTCACTCTGACAAAATATTTTGAAATGAATTGCAGCATAAAAGGCTGCACAATACTTAATGATTCAACAGAAAATATACTAACTGAACTCATAAAATCTTCATCCACACAAATTTGGATAAAAAAAAAATTATATGCCCAATAAAAACTTGCAACCTGCCACATGAAATATAAAAATAGTTTCATACCAATACACAAAAATCTTCATAGGATTTGAACAAATACAGGCCCTTTCCAAGAGAAGAATGAATGTATGACTGGAAATCTTAAAGTTCTCTTAAAATATCAAAAAGTCACAACTTGTTTTCATTGTATTGAATTTGGTTTTTTGATTATTGACTCCATGTGTGCCTGAAAGCCATTCAATTCCAATTTCAAGCACGAATGCACACATGCAGTAGATATGGGTGTTCAAGACAACAAACAAACTGAGCAATTGATTTCAGCCTGTTTCCTTAGTTATCATGGTTCACTTTGATGCTTATTGAGGAAAAAAAATAGCACCTATGATATCGATTCAGTAAAGGTCTAATACACCACTTAAAACCAAACCAACCAACCAATCAAATTATAATTTAATTTCTACTTATATTAGTATGCATGGAGACATTTTAAGGGAGGTGAAAAAAATCTTACAAATATGTTCACACATAATTTTTTTTTTTTTGATAAGTAATAAAGATTCATTGATATCAAAAACAGAAAGACACCCAAGTACATAAAGAGTATACAGGGGTGAACAAATCAAAAACGAACATTACAAAAGTCAAGTAAATCCAAAATAGAAGAAAAAGGTTGGTTTCTCCACACAGAGAACCAGTCAACTAAGGTTCGGAAAAATAGAAGCTTGAGATCAGGCATAGAACGCTCATTGTTTTCAAAACATTTACTATTTCTCTCCTTCCAAATACGCCACATCAAACAATGAGGAACGACCTTCCATATATCTCCATTACGATGGCAACCAAAACGACATTGCCAGCAAGCAAAAAGCCCAACAACAGACATTGGCATAACCCAACAAACTCCAAATAAACCAAAAACCATATCCCACAACTCCAAAGCAACCGGGAAATATAGGAATAGATGTTCAACACTTTCACTATTGCATTTGCACATATAACACCAATTCAAAATGCAAACCTTTCTTTTCCTTAAATTGTCAATTGTCAGATTTTTCCCCAAGGTTGCAGTCCATACAAAGAAAGCCACTCTAGAGGAAATCTTCTGCTTCCAAATGCTTTTCCAAGGGAAAAACTGCTCACTATGGCCAACTAGAAGATGGTAGTATGCACTAACCGTGAACCCCTTACTATTACAAGGCAGCCAACATCTCTTATCCTCCTCGATCCCCTTTATAGGAGTGCAATAAATGGTATTGATGAAGCTCCTAAAAGCCTCCAATTCACGATTATACACCTCCCTACAAAACTGAATCTCCCAATGCAGGATTCCATTGGTGTACCTCATTAGATCCACCACACTTGCCTCTTTGCTACGGGAAATCCTATATAGTTCAGGATAGCGGTCTGCAAGAGAAGAAGTACCACACCAACGATCTAGCCAAAACTGCACTTTTGATCCATCTCCAATTTCATATAGAATAAATCGAGATAAAGAGTGCCACCCCCTTTTAATATTTTTCCACCAACTGACTCCATATGGACCAGAGAAAGAGCTAGAACACCAACCTCCCCAATCACAACCATACTTCACCTCTACCACTTGATGCCATAGAGCATCCTTTTCTTGCCCAAATCTCCATAACCACTTCTCTAATAGAGCTACATTGAAGGTTTTGAGGTTCCTAATCCCCAACCCACCTGAAGAAAGCGGAGTGCACACCGTAGACCAATCAACCAGATGAAATTTGGGCTCATCTCCTAGGCCACCCCACATAAAGTCCCGCTGAAGTCTAGCAATTCGGTTGGCCACAGAAGCAGAAATAGGGAATAAAGAAAGAAAATAAGTCGGAAGATGTGAGAGAGTGCTTTTAATTAAAGTGACTCTACCTCCCTTGGATAAATATAATTTTTTTCAACTAGCTAATTTTCTTTCCATCTTCTCTAGAATTGGATTCCATATTGACTTGTCCTTAAATTTTGCCCCCAAAGGAAGACCCAAATATTTCATTGGGAGGGACCCTTGCTTGCGGCCTAAGACAGCCACCAAAAGATCCATGTTATGAACTGTCCCCACAGCCACCAGTTCAAACTTACCCAAATTTACCTTCAGACAACATAGCCTCAAACCAAATGAGCACCATACGGAGAATCAGCATTTGATCAATATTAGCATCACAAAAAATTAGAGTATCATCAACAAAAAGGAGATGAGAAACCATCAAAGGTCTTCACACATAATAAATTCTTCTATTTTTACATCCCCAATGCTCAAGCCTCCTAATCTCTTGCCTCCCTGCCACACATCTATCATTTCATTATTTTCTGTTCTAGTTTCCTATTCATTCTTTATTCTTCTCTTTTCTTTTCGTTCTCTATTTTTATTAAGGGTCCTATTAACGGGTGCTTTAGGACATTTATTAATAGACTACTTCAGGAAACTTTTAATACCACTGTTATAGAAAATATAAAAAACTATCAAAAAGTCAATTGCTTTTTTCTTTTCCATAAAAGGTTTCTAAAAATATCTCCTAAACCAATGTCTTTAGGGTGTCCGTTAAATTTTCCTTTTATTAATTCCCTTTTCTTTGACGTTCATCTTTTTTTTTCTTCTCCCTTGCCTTCTCCATCCTCCTCTTTTGTTCTTCTTCCCTTTGTCTTTGTAACTGATTTTCTCTACTCTCTCCTCTCTACGTCCTCTTTTTTATTTCTACTGCCTCCGCACAGTTTTTGCCCCTCTTCATTGTAACCACTCACACTCAGACACCAGACATTGCAAATAACTTTCCTATTGCAAATCTCCGTCTCCATCAACATCTGTCATCTCCTTCCAGATCATTGCCAATCTCTACAGATCTTGGTCTTCTTGGGCTCTTTGGTTGCTCTGAAATTCACAAACCAATGCACTGCACCAATGGACCTTGAGCTTGGTACAGCTTATTTAGTAGACCTCCAGCACTGTAGTTCAGTTGGTGACTTTGGAAAGCTTACGAGGTCGGATCAGTTGGAAAATATCACTCAAAATCATCATAACAACCCACCCATGAGTCATCCCTAGTGTAGATAGTTAAAGATGATGAATTTGCCTCAGAGAGTAGTTAATTTTGAACTTATCATGAAAAAAAAAATAGTTACTTTTGCCTTTCAGTCATATGAGAAACGTTACAGTATTCTAAGTCTATTATAGTATTCTTAGTTTTTCTTCCATATTTCTACACATGACTGCCCATATCAATAATGTGTTCTTATAGAATTAGATTCTGTTGCTGTGAGCATAAAAAAAGTAATTGTTGATTTGGAAATATTAAGCTAAAAGAAGGGAACAACACTAAACAGACAGGATGCTAGGGAGATGAGTGAGAAATAGGTTTCTAGGCATCACACCTAGATTGGTTCACAATCACTGTAGAATATCTTCGGCATCACATATGGCCCAAAGCATCACACATCTAATTTCTTCAGTGTCACAAGTCAGATTACATTTGTAGCACACAAACCCCAAACTAAGCTTTGCTTCTGAAATTTTTCAAAACAACTTAAGTAAAACAATTACATCCGTATATATAGGTATCTAATGCTTAAACCTAATAGAACTTCTTAGGCTTTGTCTTGTCAACCTGAACTAAAAGACAATTAAAACCCTATAAAAACCCAATTACATAATCAAAACTGAAATAAGACCCAATTGACCAAAACTTCAACCATACAGAAATCAGAAAATTAACTAAATACCTGACACTTTAAATTCTACAAAACTAAATTAAAATGAAACCAACTTCTCACTGCCTACTTTAGGAAGACAAAAGAGTGAGAACATGAAGATGAGAGAGGAAAGGGAAAGAAGTAGGAAAGTGGAGGTGGGTAAATGGGTAAGAGTGGCTAAAATGTCAATGTCATTATATGTCATATGTCATTTATATCTAGAATACTTTTGTAACAGTGTCACTAAAAAATAACTGATTGCATTGCATAATATTAAAGAATAAGGGTATTTTCAGAATTTTTTATGAAAAAATTGGTGATTGAAAGCTGACCAGGTTCTTGCTTAGTAAATAATAGATATACAAAAGAAATCTTGGACTTTTGTTCTAAAGTATGTGCAGATGCACACACAGACATGGTTTGGAAATTTTACAATTGGATGTACAAGGATCAGCTTGGGGTTCTGTAAGGATTCAACTTAAATTTTTAGCAGTAATCAAGTGGGACTTATAAAATAAAAAAAAAATTCAGAACATGAACAATATTCAGAATGCATTCCAAGCTAAAGACCTCCCTACTGTGAGGGAAGAAACCATGAACTCTATAAATGTATTTTACATCTAAAAAATTTAATTGAACAATCTCCAGATAAATTGTAAACCAGATGTGTAATAGGTGACATAATGTTTTATGTTTTATGTTATTGGTGATTGCACATGCACCTGGAGAGTCTTAAACTCACGACCTCATCCTCCTCCTTGCTTTTACAAGGGGCGAAGGTGTCATTTGAGTTAGAGCTCATCCGCATAGTAGGTGACAAAATTATTAACTATATCAATAATTATGGGCTCTTCCCCCCTAAACTATGGTACAGTTGCAATGTTCCCAAAACTTCAAAACTGAACAATGTCCTCCCTTAACACTTGGTAATAGGCACTTTACCTCCTGCCAGTAGAATTACTGTCAAATCTAACAGAAAAGTCAAATATTTTCCAATAATGAGTCTAATAGAAATTTGAATTTTCCATTAAATTTGACAGAAATCATAACAGCATGAGGCAAAGTGTTTATTAACAATAGTTTAGGGAGGACAGTGATTAGTTTTGTAATTTAGGGGGAAATTATAACTACATCATAGCTTCTTCTTTTTTTCTTTTTTTTCTTTTTTTACAGACATAAGGTAAGTACAATTGTTATTGAAAAAAGACATATTCATGTACAAATGACAGAAAGAAGTCAAAAGAATTACATAAAAGATAAAATAAAATAAAAATCTATGCACAAAAAGGCAACAACTCTATTGATTCTGAAATGAAGTTACTGGTAGTAAAGCTCCAAATGTGAAACCAATCAAATAAGGAACTAGTAAGTGTGCGTTTGGAACGCACGTTAACGTGCATTCCTGCGTTTTGCTGAAAAACAATGGGTCCCATGCACTGTTCACGAGACCCGCAAGTACTTTTTTCATCAAAAAAAACTTTAAAATTGGGTTTCATGGCACTATTCACACATTTAAAAATTATTTTGCTACAATGTTTTCAGTTTTCAGTAATAAGCGGTATCCAAATAGACCCTAATTGTGCGTTTGGATACTGCTTATTTTGCTAAAAACTGAAAACTTATTGCTGAAAATGCACTGTTTACGGGACCCACAAGTACTTTTTTCAGCAAAAAAAACTTTAAAATTGGGTCTCATGGCACTATTTACACATTTAAAAATTATTTTGCTACAATGTTTTCAGTTTTCAGTAATAAGCGGTATCCAAACAGTCCCTAATTGTACGTTTAGATACTGCTTATTTTGCTAAAAACTGAAAACTTATTATTGAAAATACTGTAGTAAAATATATATTTATTGTTGCAAATTACTATTCATGCGTTTTTATCACTTGGCTGGTCCATGAACAGTGCCATGGACCAGCCCAAAAAAAACGCAATCTCAAAAAACGCAGCTGCAGCCGCTACACAAACGCACCTAGCTAACAATTAATTCCTTATACTAAGTTGAAACAATCAGCATGGAACAAAATATAAGTTCTAATCATACCTTAGTTTCTGAAATATGTAATCAAGATCTGACTTCATAGACCTCAAAAGACGTGTATTCCTCGAGAAGTCTCCAGAAACCTCTGAAAAGCAGTGCTCTGAATACTCATTAAAATGTGACAGTACAGCATTGCTATCCTGTAATCTTCCTAATCTGCAATTTGGGGAACCAAGATATAATCAGTAGAAAGAGAAAGAGGCTACCACATGCCAGTGCCATCCCCAAGTAAGCAACCACCAATCAATCTCCCCCCATCCCCCAAAACAATCCCAGCCAAGAAAACAGAGATAAAATATGCTCAAGTCTAGAAGCCTGCCACAGAAAACATTTTTCATTTTTCTTTACTTATCAAAAAAATAAAAACTGCAACCACCCTAAACATCCATTAGGTAAAACCAGTCCGGATGTTTCGACAAAACGACCCAATTATCTGATCTTCAGGTTGCAGGTTTAAATTCATCTAAGATTCCTGAAAATACAAATATGCAAGTTGGACTGCTCAGCAAAAGGAAGTTCTTGCAACCATCTTTCCTATCTTGCTCTCACTTATCTCTTTTCCACAAAAGAAAAAAGGGGGAGGGGGGAGAAGGTTTGAATATATTTCCCTTTTCACTAAATATTGTTCCAAATGTATATTCAATATGATCTATTTGCATCCTTTAGATTAACCGCACTCAATGTGGGAATTTATGTATACATATAAAGTAGAGGTATTATTGAAGGGCACGTAAGGGGTACAACCTAAGTACACAAGAAGCAAATAAATGGAACTCCCTCTCAAAGAGAAAATCTTAAACATAGGAAATTGAAAGTATAATTTGAAGGATCAAATTATGGTCAAAATTAATTACAAAAACTAAAAGCTTCATTTGTTCATCACAAACCTTTTCTTTTATTATTGACTTAAGATTTGGCCATTCAGGTTCATCATTGGTTTCAACTCATATCAACAACAAAGTATAAACACACTACGAATTTATTATTTTACCATAGCCTCTGTCATACCTCATACTCTGATACTCATCTCAACTATGCCTAAATCCCAACTGTGCAAACATGCTGTTGCCTTAACTACGAGCCTCTCTGCCATTTTTCACACATATCATCAAAAAAAATATACTTTGAAATCTATCTTGGACCTCAGTTTTCTCACTCTGTGTCACATCATACTTAGACCTTGCCTCAAGTTCCAGTATGTGCTTAGCTGACAATCTACAGATGGTTCAGATGTTAGGCTATAGAAACATGGCTAAATCATCAAGTTTCCCACATTTATTCCTCTATTTTCTAGAGGTTTAAGTGTCTGTTCATCCAAGTAAATATATATCTCTTTCCCAGAAGCAATTTTTCCTCCAGATTTTATACAAACCTTTTAAATTAATATTCATCACTCACTCAAGTAATACCATTTTAGTTTTATAATGGGGTTACGGGAACTTTGTAAAATTTGGAATTTTTCATCTCTCATTTGAGTAATTTCTCTCTTAAGTTTCTAACAGAATTTGCTAGACTTGATCACAATCATAACAAAATTGTGATATAAACAAACAGAATATATTCTCATCCTACAATCCTTTCCTATATTTATACACACCATCTCATTCAACTTTGACCCCTGCACTGCCCATTTTACCACTAGTAAAAGAAGAAAAAAACAATTGTAATAGCCAATCAGCTCTGGCACAAGTGAAACTTCCTGGTGGGTGAGTCCTTGATTTCATTTGCAATTTAACCAATAATAAAATAAGCAAACATTAACTTAGAACAAGTTCAAATCCAGGAATGTGCACAACGTGAATTGGAGAGAACCATTAAAGAAAATTGAAAATATTCAAAAAGATTAATAATAGTATACAAGGTTTTGTTAACTTAAACATTAATGAATTGGGACAAAGTCTATGTTTTTGTTGTAATAGAAAAACAACATATTGTCTAACCAAGAGAGAGAGAGAGAGAGAGAGAGAGAGAGAGGACTGTACATAAGGTGCTGCGATTGCTTGAGGGAGTCCAAATCGTCAGCATTGATAAGGGTTTTGAATTCACGAGAAACCTCAGCTGAAGCCGCTCTCATCGCCTCTTTCTCCTTTTGCTCCATCTCCATTTCTCCCCCTACCGATGATCAGAGAGAAAGAGAGAGGCGCTAATGATGAAATGAAACTTTGGGCAATCTATAAGGGTCTTCATATTATTGGGCTATTTATTTGGGTGGATTTAACAAGGAATAACTTGGAAAATATAAGGTCCCGTTTGGTTATAATTTTTAAACAGCAATTTTCAGTTTTTAAACAGCATTTTACGTATTCCAACACACTTTTTCACCCACACGTATTTCAAAAAACAATAAACAACAATTTTCAAACTACTTCACCAAACACCCCCTAAGTAGCTAGACTTTGGGCTTTTTGACACTTCATGTTTTTTGTTTTGACGAACCTTTTTGACACTTCATAAGCACACAAATCTAAAGCAATATTAATAATCTGGTAAAGGTATGTGCAAAACTTAAGTATAGTACCTTAGGTGCTGTTTTTTAAATTCTTTTCTTAAGATTTGGTAATGTGACTACTTAATTAAAAAATACACTTCTTTCCCATGGTAAAAAATCCGCATGGTAGAATTTTAAAAGGGAAACATAAGGAATAGGATCTAAGTACTGTATCTAAATTTTTCTCTAAAAGTGTGTGTGTGTGTGTGTGTGTGTGTATATATATATATAGCCAAAGTTTAGAGAAAATATAAGTAGATTTTAAGTGGATTCTAAATTTTGCATCACATGTTCTATTTAATTTTTTATTTTGTATCAAGTGAATTATCCATATATATATATATATAAATATAATAATAGGTGAAGCAGAGAGAAACTCACATAGAATTTCAAATTAGAGTATCGATTTTGTGCCATGTGTCTAGATTTAAATTCTCAATTTTGTACCACTTGTCCTAATCAAAACTCAAAAAAAAAAAAATCTAATTAGATTATAAATTGGACTCCAATTTTGTGTCATGTATCTTATTTAAATTTTCTAATTTTTTGTACCCAAATAAATAATGCATTAACATTTAATACGGAAGCCAATAAAATCACAATGAATCTAATTAGATTATAAATTGGACTCCAATTTTATGTCATGTATCTTATCTAAATTTTCTAATTTTTTGTGCTCAAATAAATGATGCATTAACATTTAACACAGAAGCCAAGAAAATCATAATGATAATGTTCATTGGCCTAAGCAAGAACATCTCACCTGCATACTTTTATGAGTGAACTCAGAACTAAGGAGTCCAACGAGACAGACTATAAAAGTAAAGTATCATCTCCTCATAATGTCATATTGTCATCCCATGTCTCCTTCTTCTCTCTCAACCTCTACCAACTAGATCCATACATTACCCTCTCCTCCTTTTTTCGGATTTCTAAAAGTAAGGCCAAGTTCAAACACAATATTCAATCCCACTCTTCCTTACTTTACATTCTCATACATTACCACTTCATTGGCACCTCTAAGAAGATTCCAAGCTCAATGATCAGTTCTTGTCGTTAATTTTGTACTATGTGTCCAATTTCTAATTGTAGTTTAATTTTGTGCTATGTGTCCAATTTGATTTTTAAATGTTGGTGTTAAGTTACCTCCATTCATAATGCTCAATGTGGAAACTGAATCTACTAAGATGAACATCTTATCATCACAATTGTTAATATTTTCGTATGTAAATACGGACTACATGCTAGTATATAATAATAGGTGAAACTGAGAGAAACTCAAATTAGAATTCCAAATTAGAGTTCCAATTTTGCGCCATGTGTCCTAAATTATTTATTCTTAAAGAGTTTTATTTCTTAATTTTAGAACCAAATGTGGGACCATATCATAAATATTCATCAAAGTGAGTTATTAAGTACAAAAATCAAAAAATTCTAGAATAAATGAATCATTAAAAAAAAAGTGCTTCACAATAATAAAAAAAAAAATGAACAATCTACATTTTCTACCTAATAATATCCTTACAAAATTTTTTAAAGAGTTAATAAAATATAAAAATGACTATCAATAGTATTTAAATTATATATATAGGAATTATATTATGTATCTTATTATATATTTTTGAGTATATCCATACCTACGTATGAGATTACAAACTAGTTGAGTGTAAAAATCGAAGAGTCCAAATCCAATTAGATTCTAAATTGGATTTCAATTAGAGTCCAATTTTTCACCACGTGTCCATTTAAGTTTTTATTTTTATGGCAAGTGAATTATGGGGTGCAAAAACTAAAGAGTCTAAAACCAATTAAATTATAAATCTCTCTCTCTCTCTCTCTCTCTCTCTCTCTCTCTCACACACACACACACACACACACACACACACACACATATAATGAGAAACAATTACATATTTTAAAAATGTATGATTTTAAAAAAGTGTAAGCTAATACCATGTATAATTTGAACCATATAATTATAATTATTTTTAATTGTTTCCGTGCATATGCATGGTGCTACACACTAGTCTGTTTCTCTCTTTCTATATATATATATATATATATATATATATTAATAGGCAAAACTTAGAAAAAGTTCAATTAAAATATAATTTTGCGCCATGTATCTAAATTTATGTGAGGACCGCACTATAATTATCTACTTAAGTTTATACCAAGTGTTCACTTAAGTTTTTTAATCTTTGTACTAAGTGAGTTAATGAGTGCAAAACACTAAGAATATAATATTAATGAACTAAAAAAAAATCACATATACTCAATAAAAATCATCACACAACAAAAATTACCACCATTATCTCAAAAAAAAAAAAAAAATCATCACATGTTCTATCCTATTAAAAATTAGAAAAAAAAATGATCATAAGTAGTATTAAATTTATGTAAGAATTTTAATATGTGACTAATTACATTTATTTAAAAAAAATAATTTGACTAATTATTTATATATTTATGATAAAAATTGTGTTTAATTTTAAATGTATTTATACGTATGCATTAATGTACGTGTTACATGCTTTTTTTTCAATAATTTGATTAATTATTTATATTTTTATAATAAAAATTTTGTTTAATTTTAAATGTATCATGCATTTGTATGGGTTACATGCTACTCTCTCTCTCTCTCTCTATATATATATATATATATATATATTAATAGGTAAAGTTCAGAGAAAATCCAATTAGATTCTTAAATTGAGATATAATTTTGTGTCATGTGTTCTAAAATTTATCTTAATTTTGATTCACAAATACTTACTACACGCTAAAATCGAAGGGACTAGGCAAAATTGAGCTCTAATTTTGTTTCATTTGTCCTAAGATTTTTCTTAATTTTGATGCTCAAATATTTACTACATGCTAAAACCGAAAGGACTAGGCGTTAGAAACAAAAGAAAGATAAACAATGAAATTATTTAGTGGGGCACATGAGATACACGTCCATTGGCAGAACCTGGTGGAGAAGATAGCTACCTCTCTCTCTAACTCTAAAACCTTTGTAGAGATCTCAATCCATTGTGTGCAGATCATTCGTGAGACAAAAACCATGACCAACTTCTCCATGAAATCGAATCCAAAAGGTTCGGCTAAGGCCCTGCCTCTTCTTCTTTTGATTAGATCCAAATTATACAAAATTTTTTAAGTTATGGTTTCAATTATTGTTAAAACAATCAAATAGCTTATGATGTTCAATTTGTGAAAGTTGAATTTTTATATTAAATTTAATTAATGGTTTGCTATATTTGGTTCTGATTTTGAGTTGTTTAAGTGCAAAGGCTCTTAGCAAGAGTAAAAGAGGGAAATTGACAAACTGTCTTTTTTCTTTTTTTTCTTTTTTTTGGCTATGTTACCTGCCTTTGTTGTTTCCTCACTTAAAAGCCACATTTCAGACTTTGGCACACTTCCGTGTAAAAGTCGTGCCCTTTCAATTTCAATACCTTTATTTTCAATTTTTAATTTTTCAGTACGTTCTCACTCTTTAATTTTTTACATCATTCACTCTGGAACAATTATTGATAATGCGTTTGTTATTGGACCAATGCAAAAGGTTTTGGTTCATCAAGATTGGCAATGCTTATATCTTTGTTGATATCCATCCTATTTATTTTGTTTAATATACGTTGACCGTATCAAGTCATATATATCAATTACGTGGCAAAAACATTTAAACTTTGTTAGGGATTGATTTCCATTATGCATTCAATATATTTGAAAGAATGTTTATGGAAACGAGTGAGATATATGATTGGCAGTAGTGGGTATTATAAAAGGATATATTTGTTGGGTCGCTGATAAATATGTTTCCCCATAAATGATTCTCTGGATGCTAAACTAATCTAATTTATGAGAAAAATAAAGGCCATAGATTTAGAATGGCTTAGACGATGGTGATGAAGATGATCGCAAGAGGTACCCACTCAATTCCCTTCAAAACAACATTCAATTCCACAGCTCTTAATTCTTTTCTATATTTCAGTGTTATGCTGTCTCTATTCATTCCTTGAGAGTTTTCAGAATGGAGTCTCTAAACATGAATGCCAGATTATGGTCAAATCTTTTTTCTTAGCATTGGCCTTTAATTTTACCTCTTACAAATTGCCTGCAAGATGTTTGTCAAATGCTTGACTATAAGATTTTTGTGACATAAGGACTTTTTTGTTTGTTTGTTTTAAGTTTCTTTCTAGAATCCTTTTTTGTTATACTCTGAAGTATGCGTTCGAATACCGCTTATTTTGTTGAAAACTGAAAACTGAAAATTGAAAAAAAAAAAAATTACTGTTTGCTACAGTGTTTGATACTGTTCATTAGCTTAAAATCACTGTTCATGGCCAATGACCAATGACATACACGGAGCTGAAAAAAAAAAAAAAAAAAAAAAAAAAAAAAAAAAAAAAAAAAAAAAAAGGTAGAAACGTGGAAACGCAGCAAACGTGCCGCGAATCCAAACGGAGTAGCTCCGTTTAATTTAAATTGTCAACTCCCTCTTTAGTTATATTTTTGTGTTATTAAGCATTTGTATAAGCAATTAGTCTATTGAGAATTAAATGAGCCATTATTGGTAACCTTGAAACAAAACTTATGAGAGCGTAAATGCGTAATATCCATTGATTCAAAAATTTACATTTGCAATTCTAATATGGAATGTCCTTACTTGACTTATTGTATCCATTTCAATAACATTCGTATCTTATTATTTTATTTATGTGAGCAGAATATCCATTATATTATGTGGACAATTGATTTGATTCAAAAATTTACATTTGCCTAATTCTAAAATAGAATGTCCTTTTTTGGCTTATTGTATTTATTTCAATGAATCTTCGTATCTTATTTATTTTTTCTTGCTTTAGTTTTTACCTAGCCAATAATATTGATTAGGACAATTGCAAAATCATTCTGAATCATCCCTCCTCAAATAATAGAATCCCAATGGAAGAAATCAATAACGGATTATTAGTAGGATTAATTATCACTATAGTTCATGTTGTTTGAACCCAAAACATACAGTAACATCAAACATTTCCAGGTCATGCAGCAACCCAGTTCGAAATGCTATTCTAAATGAGTAAAACAAACCATTGATATGGAATTCCTAGAACAAAACACAGGTCATGCCTGAAAGAGTTTCAAGTTTCACAAATACAATGCCTACGACCCAATTACTACCGCATGTAATTGTAAAAGGTTTTCTTGCTGTAGAGACAATAAAACTCCATGATTTACTTACAACTAATACTAACTTGTTGTTTCTGTTCTTCTTTTGCTGGTAGGTTGATTGAAGTGACACGTATACAAGATTTTCCAATGCATACTTGAGTTAGCAACTATCCCTAGAAAATTGAGATCAAAGCACAATATATGAGAAAATCAATGATATATTAAAGTCAAGGCATAATCAAAATTCAAATCAGCCTCTAATTGTAGTTTAATTTTGTATTAAGTGACCCATTTATAATACTCAAGGAGAAAGCTGGGATGACCTTCATTAATTATTACTATTAGAGGAAACCTAATCATATATTTAACCTAATCATATATTTAACTCTATAAATAAAATTAGAGGAAAAGAGAATTTGAATGATTTTATATTAATGAGCCATTTTTTTGTAACTAAAAATAATTCAAATTTATAATTTATTTATATAATATACCATAATTATGTACGGTCCATTACTAACTGGGTAATATATATATATATATATATATATATATATTAAACCAAATGTTAGAGAAAATTCAATTAGAATCAAAATTGGATTTTGCTTTTGTTAGCTTTCAATAAACTAATGAGCATATTTTTTTTGTATGGGAAAATTTTAAACCTAAAAAATTGTAATTGAGCTGAACTATTCCATGTACCCATCTCCATTCAATTTAGGAGATACTATTGGACCAACTTATTCTTTTTATTTTGTGTTGTATTTAGTAGAATTTTATATACAAAGATTATGAATTAATATTGTATATGTAGTATCCAATAGTGATTTTCTAAATTATATACACCAGTCACTAACCTGTGCAATACACGAAAACTTAAATTGATTAGGAAACTATACAATTGCATGAATTGCTCCTATCTGACTTGAATTTGTGTTACAATTTGATGAGAAAGTCAAAGCTTAAAATATTCGCCAATCGGAAGATTCATTGCCTAGGAATTGTTGAAACAAAACAAAATATATACAGCTACACAATAGAGAAATATAAAAAGAAATATTAGTTATTTTCGTATAGTTGTTGAAATCTACCAAACATGTTTAGTTATTGCTAAAACTAATTCAAAAAGTCAAATGTTAAAACTTCTAAAATGCCCAAAAAATAATTTTAAAAAATTAGAAGATTCTAAACCTAGAATTATTGAAACGATAGAAAAAAAATATATGACTATAGTCATTGCATACAAAAGAGAAATATAAGAGAAAGATGCCGATGAAATATGCTAGAAGGTTTCATATAATGCCAAAAATAAACCCAAAAATTCAGAAGAAACTAAAGAATTAGAAAATTCGGTGCCTACAAATTATTGAAAAAAAAAATATAAACAAAAAAATATGTAACTACACATAGAGAAATATAAAAGAAAGACATTCTACCCTCAAAAGAATAATCCATTGCTATAATTGTTAAAATCTACAAGAAAATTTTATGTGTTACAAAAAATTAACCAAAAAGTCAGCAGTTAAAACACAATAGTATTATTTAGATGAAACAATCTACTGGTGGGTTGAATCTAGTGCCAAGTTTACCCTATAGGATAATAGCTTGTTGTTGAGACTTGAGATTGAAATTATATATATAACGTGACTTTTTTTTCTTCCTCACCAATCAAGCCGTCACCATTGAGAGCCATCTATGCTGGCGCAAATAATTTCTCCACCAAGCGGTTAGTCTTCCAAAGTTCTAATATATCATGATCTTTTAATAGTCAAAGAGTTCAGTTATTATATATACATAATTTATAACAATAAAAAAATAAAATAAAATAAAACTCTTCCAATCTGTTTAATAATATGATTCAGATTTTGATGTTGGTAGATTTGGTTTGTTTTTACCCTTTCAATCTTAGGGTTTCAAAAAAGTGGTTTTCGAAGTAGCCAATCCCCTGTAAAGTTCGCAATTTCCTATGGAGAGCATGTAGGAATGCAATTCCGACAATGGAAAACTTGCATCGTCGCTGTGTGGTTGATAATCCGGTATGCTCCCTCTGTTCACAACAAACTGAGGACGTACTTCACTCCCTATGGTCTTGTCCGTGCCTCACACAGGTCTGGAACGAAGACTTGCAGTGGAGTTTCAAAAACCACATCACCTTCCAAGATTTCCCTCAGTTGGTGCTCCACATATTAAGCTCGGATTGTAGTTTGGAGCTCTTTGCAATGCAGGCTTGGACGATCTGGTTTAGGAGGAACAAGGTCAAAACGGCACCCCCAGGATTCCCTTTGAACCTTATATCGCAGAAAGCTTATGATGCTTTGTTGGAGTACAGGTCGGTTCAGCCAAGGAATATTCAATCAGGTCCCTCGGTCAGGACGGAGACAAAGTGGACACCTCCTCAAATAGGGTGGTATAAAACTAATTTTGATGCAGCAATCTTCAAAGATGATGGCAGAGCAGGCATGGGAGTAGTAATAAGGGACACCAATAGTCTGGTAATGGCCTCTTTATCACAAAACTTTCAGCTTGCAACTTCGATGGAGGAAATGGAAGCTACAGCTGCAATTCGAGCCATTGAATTGTCCCTGGAGCTGGGTTTTGATAATATCATATTTGAAGGTGATTGTGAGACTGTCATCAAGGCCCTAGCAGATCCATCGCCATCGCTGGCGTCCTATGGTTTGTTGATTCAGGAGGCACAACAGTTGGCAACGCAGCTCCATGGAATTAGCTTTCAACATGTGGGTAGGGAGGGTAACAAAGTCGCACACAACCTTGCTAGACATGCACGTCATGTAACAGGTTTTGATGTTTGGATGGAGGATGTTCCAATCCATTGTTTAGATGTTTATCAGGCAGACATGCCACTTTCTTAATAAAATTTCAAGTCTTCTTTCTCAAAAAAAAAAAAAAAAAAAAAAAAAGTTTTTGAGTACATCTTTAGTAAAAAAAACCTGATTATATACATTCTTCGTTTGTATATATCCTCCCCCTCCCCCAAAAAAGAATGTTTGATATATACACGGTATTAACGTAGAATTCAAGAATTTTAAGGTATTTGATTTTTATGGACTCCCTTTAAGTGGAGAATGTATATATATACATAGTTAGTTGGTGTTTTTTTTTTTTTTTTTTTTTGATGAAATTTTGTGTTCTTTAGAACTCTACTTTGGATTGGTACAATTTATGTTTGTATTTTTAAGTTGTTATTGTTTTTTCAATATAATTGAAGAAATTAAAAAATAAAATAAATTATAATGAGGTGTAAAAAATTTAAATAATTAAAAAAAATAATAATAATGATGTGGCAAGTTCTGGAGAGGTCAACAAAATGTCAAAGGTTTTGGTTTAAGTTTGAGTTTGATTTTAAGTTGGATTTGTTAGAGAGATAGAATCTCACTCATTGTTAAGTTTGGATTAAACAAAAATTATTTTGTTTTAAAAAAATGACAATGATGAGTTTGAGTTTAAGCTAGATTTATTAGAGAGATAGAGTTTCTTGTTAAGTTTGAACTAAACAAAAATAATTTTATTTAAATAAATGATAATTTTATTTAAATATTGTACTGACGTGAAAATTTGTGGGAGCTTCAGAGGTTTCGGTTATGCATATATATATATATATATACATATATCTAAAATAGCAATGTAATGAGAAATTTAGCGTAATTGATATCATGAAAATTGCAAGGAAAAATAATTTTAGTACCTCTAAATGTTTTGGTTAAACTAATGTCTTATATGTTTAGTAACTCAAGCTAATGTCAATAGCACCGCTTCAATTTATCAATCATGTGTGTAAGCACGGATTACATACTAGTATGTATTAATAGGTAAAATTTAAAGAAAGTCTAATTAGAATTTGAAATTAGAGTTCAATTTTGTGCCATGCGTCTAAATTATGTGGGACCACATCATAATTATCCTTCCAAATGTCCAATCTTATTCTAATTAAAATTTTCAATTGAAGTTCAATTTTACCCCACGTGTTTCTAATTTTTTTTTTTCTTAATTTTAGTGCTAAATGTAGAGAACACACCATAAATATCCATCTAGGTGTCCAATATGAATAAATTACTTTTGGATTTATCTTAGAAGAGTAGATAAGGATAGTGAATGGTGACATTTATTCATCTCCCTCAATCACAATACATTTTTTATGAGTTTGATAACCTGGACGTTTAGGCTTCTACTTCTCCACACTTGGTTGTCTTCTCAACTTCTTCTAAGGCCCCCATTAATTATTGGTTTCGCTTTTTATAAACAAGCAAAAGCAGGGACAGTGGTAGTGGTAGATTCATCCCAAATTTACTGCACTATTGAAGGAAAACTCAAAGGTCTCCAAAGATGAATACACTTTGGGGATCAGCTAGCCATCCAAATTTGCCACGGCCCAATTTCTTCCCATTGCAAGTAGTTGTTCTTTAAGCAAGATATTTTATTGTAGAGTATTTTTATTGCATTCAACAGTCATGCAATCAAAGTCATGAACATAAAATTTTTATGAGTTTGTTTGTTTGATCAACGTCTTATGTCTTAGAAGTTGTCTGTTGATTAGTGGGATTATTTTATTGCCACACCATTTCTCTCTATCACTCTCATCTAGAATAAAACAACAAGCCTCATTGATTGTGAAAATATTCACTAAAATAAGGTTTTATGGTTTTTTTTTTTTGGAGATTTTGATTGTTTGTGCAATTGTGGCATGCATTTTGTTCATTTAATTTTGGAGGAGATGTGAGAGTAGTGGTGTTAACACTTCAAGGAAGAGCACCAAACAACAACGAAGCACATTAAAATTGAACAATTGATTAATTATTCCAAGTAGGCAAGATTGAAGAAAAGTCCCCAAAATAGAAAAAATGGGTTTAGCACATTCTGTTGTTGAAGGGGAGTTAAATTGCATAATTAGAATATCTAGGAAGATAGCATTAGCATCCGGTTTCTAGAAAATATCTCATTTTATCATCTCAAAAGTTAATTTATTTATTATACCATATCATTTTACAATACATCCAACATCTCAATTTTTATTTCACCCATACAATACATTAAAATAATATATCTACACAATAACGTAATATAACCTAATACCTAAATGAGAACCAAAACCCAATAAAATATTATTTTAAAATTATACAATCTTGCTGCAGTAGCTTCTAAGAGCATTAGCATCCGGTATCTTCAAACCATTCTATTTTACCATCTCAAAATCTACTTTATCTATTATACCGTACCATTTTATAATACACCCAACATCTCACCTTTTATTTTCCCATACAACATCTTAAATAATATAAATAACCCAATCAAAAAAAATATCCCTACTCTCTCTCTCTCTGTTCTTTCCAATCCTCTACAGCTTCCCTCTCCTGCTCTTTATCTCTCTCTCTCTCAACCACCTAAACCACCCCAAATCAACCCTCCATTGCCCCATTGCCCACCAAAATTCCACCTGTTAAAATCAACCCACACCCAAACCACCCCAAATCAACCTTTTACTAGAATAAGTTTTTTTTTTTATAGAGATTTTGATTGTTTGCGCAATTGTGGCATGCATTTAGTTCATTTAGTTTTAGAGGAGATGTGAGAGTAGTGGTGTTAACACTTCAACGAAGAACAACAAACAACAACGAAGCACATTAAAATTGAACAATTGATTAATTATTCCAAGTAGGCAAGATTGAAGAAAAAGTCCCCAAAATAGAAAAAAATGGGTTTAGCACATATTGTTGTCGAAGGGGAGTTGAGTTGCAGAATCAGAATATCTAGGAAGATAGCATTAGCATCCCGTTTCTAGAAAATATCTCATTTTATCATCTCAAAAGTTAATTTATTTATTATACCATATCATTTTACAATACACCTAACATCTCAACTTTTATTTTATCATACAACACATTAAAATAATATATCTACACAATAAAATAATATAACCTAATACCTAAATGAAACCCAAAACCCAATAAAATATTATTTTAAAATTATACAATCTTGCTATAGTAATTTCTAAGGGCATTAGCATTCGATATCTTCAAACCATTCTATTTTACCATCTCAAAAACTACTTTATCTATTATATCATACCATTTTATAATACACCCAACATCTCAGCTTCCCTCTCCGTTTTTTCCCTCTCTGTTCTTTCCAATCCTCTACAACTTCCCTCTCCTACTCTCTATCTCTCTCTCTCTCTCTCTCTCTCTCTCTCTCTCTCTCTCTCTCTCTCTCTCTCTCTCTCTCAACCACCCAAACCACCCCAGATCAACCCTCCATTGCCCCCCTGCCCACCAAAATTCCACCTGTTAAAATCAACCTACACCATAACACGACCCATAACCTCCGCCACACGACCCACACAGCCCATAACCTCCACCCCTTAACCAACCACGCAAACACCACCTAACCCACCACTTGCTCCATGCCTCCAAACCCACCACCTAACCCACGGCATCCAAACCCACCACCTGACCCACGACTTGAACCGCCACTGCAACCACTTGCTACCACCACCACCACCACAAACAAACCTAAAAAAGCTATCAAAAATCAAACAAGCTACCACTAAATTAAGCATTTAAACAAAAACCCATCAACCCATCGACGAGGTTGAGAAGCCCATTATCGGAGGCGAGGTTGAGCAGGCCATCATTAGAGGCAAGCTTGAGCCCTTCCATCACAGGTCATGCAATCAAAACCCCTATCGGAACGGAACCCACGCCAATCAAAACCCCATCAGACCCACTCGATCTCCACCCAAAATCAAAACCCCATTGAAACCCACCCAAAATCAAAACCCACCTCTCGCCATGACCCACGGCAAAATAGCCCAAGCAGCTCTAGTGGCAAGTCTTGAACAAGAGAGAGATGTGAGAGAGGGAGTGAGGACAGAGTGACACGAAGAGAGACAAAGTGGGAGAAGAAGAGAAAGTGAAAGAGGGAGAGAGAATAAAGTAATAAAAAAAACTATACAAGCTTGCTACAGTGTCATCATACATATAAGACGATACCGTAGCAATATTGCAAATTTTTTTACAATTACAAGTTCGGATAATGCACGCTTTTTTATGCTTTGATGCTAAAATTTAGCATATTTTGAGTTATACAAGACCCAATACTGATACTTTAAATGTAGGATACTACTATAGCTCAATTGTAAATTTTTTTACAATTGGCATGTTGGGTAATGCTACACTTTTGTGATTTGATGCTAAAATATAGCATTTTAGGAGTTTTACATGTGTGGATATTGATGCTTAGTATTGGTTGCGTTAAAACGCTAAAATGCTATTTTTAGCACCACAAACTACAAAAACTGTGCTTCATCAGTGGAGCTGTAAGTAAAATTTTGGCGAAAATATACTTTTGGTCTCTACATTTTGGATCAATTCTCATTTTGGTCTTTAAATTGATTTTGCATCTATCCCAGTCCCCAAAAACAGAAAATCGATTTCATTTTGGTCCTTGCCATCAACCCACTAATAGAAAAGTCCTACATGGCAAACGGAGTGCATGGGTGGCATGTTAGATGCTGACGTAACTAATAAAATAATATTAAAAATACCATGTCAGTATCTATGTTAGTAGCTAACTTAAAAAATTAATTTATTTTAACAAAAAAAAAACATAATTAAAAAAAATTGAAATTTAGATCATGTGTGTTTGTATTTGTTTCTGTTGATGTTTGTGTTTGTGTTTGTATTCGTTTATTTTTTTTTCTTTTCGGATAAACACAAAAAAATAATAAATAATCTCATATCTCTCTCTTGGTCCGTGTGTTTGTTTGTATTTGTTTTTCTTTCTTCTATGTATTTCTTTTTCTTCTTTCTTGGTCCGTGTATGTTTCTTTTTCTTCTTGGTGACCCCATGTGTTTGTGTTTGTATATGTTTCTTTTTCTCTTCTTTTTCTTCTTTCTTTACAGATCCATGAGTTTCTTTTTCTTCTTTCTTGGTCTTTGTGTTTTTCTTTTTCTTCTGTTAGGTTCTAAGGAATTAGGAACTAATATATTAGAACTTCATTTTGTAATGTTGGCAAACCATGATCAAAATGTTTTTAGTCTTGTTTATACTTGCTCAAAGTATGAGGTTTTTATGTAAAGTTGGAATCGAGTTACTGCAGAAGTTACTGTGCAATTCTGCCTGGCTCGATCGATCAAGAATTAGACTTGATCGATCGAAAGTCGTGCAGATTGTTTTTTTCTGCAGAATTTCCAACTCAGCCCAAGCTCGTTTGACGTGTAGGGTTTTATGTTTTGCCCTAAGTATAAAAGGGAAAATCCTAGCCATGTTTTTAAAGTTCTGAATGCTGTGTTTGTGAATCTGTGAGATCTAGAGGTATTTGCCTTCACATACACTTAGGGTTTCCAAACTCAAGATTGATGTCAAGAGCTTGGTGATCATTCAGTTGCAGAATCAAGAGCTTCAAGATATACAAGCAGGTGTGCTTGTGCTTTGTTGAGAATTCAAGGAAAGAAGTAGTCCGTGGACTCGAAGCTGTCACGTGGTCATGGTAGTAAGTTTCCTACTCGAGGTAGCAATAGGATGTTAGTGGTCTAAGTCGCTATTGTGTAAACTCCAATTCTTTCATAGTGAATTCGGTTTTACCTTGAGGATAGCTAGGTTAAATTTTCCCCAGGTTTTTACCGGTTTGGTTTCCTGGGTTATCATATCGTGTGTTATTTATTTTTCCGCACTTTTGCATGATGTGATATATTTGTGTTAACCTAGAATTGCTTAATTTACCTAAGTTAATCACTTGGCTAAATATCTAGGTTAATCTGTTTGGGTTTAAGGGGTCTAAACTTCTTACATCTTCTTTGTCCGTGTGTTTATATTTATATCTATTTCTTTTTCTCTTCTATTTCTTCTTTCTTTACAGATCCATGAGTTTCATTTTCATTTTCCCCTCTCTCTCGGCTCTCTTTCGTTTTCACATCTTTCTCTCATTTTCCTTTATGGGTTTGATTTGGGTTAGAGAGAGAGAAAGAGGGGTCAAATCAGTGGTGGTGGAGGTGGTGGTTGCAGAACGATAGTGGAGCTGAAGATTGGTAGTAAAGTTAGTGGAAGGGCTCAGATCGGCGGTTGAGGTAGTTAAGGTGGAGATTGATGGTGGAGGTGGAGAATAGATCTGAAAAGTTAGATCAGCGCTGGTGGGTAGATTTGGAGCATTTTCATATTAATTAATTAGGAGTTAGTGAAAATAAATATTACAACATAAATGTAAAAATGTGGGAGTGGATATGAAAGATGAGGAGATAGTGAAAATATTTAATCTTATATTGAAAATGAGAGAGACTATTTTATTATTTTTAATTGTGGTGATTAATGAGTTAATATGTATTGATTTAGAAGAGGTGAAGGGAGGATGTGTCAAAAATGAAAATGAATCAGCCTTTTGGATCCTCTTACTTGGCAGTCTATTCAGAATAATTATCATATTTGTTGGTGAGTAAATGACCCAAATTGATACTCCATTTTTATAATGAAAAATGAAGAGCTATTAATCCACTTAATAGTCTCTATCCGTTTGGGCCTTTTCATTCTTCAGAAATTCCTTATTTCATCCATTAATTGCGTAACTCCAACGTATCAGATTAATATCCAGCAATTAATTTTGTAACACCTACTATATTAGAATAATGGACCCAATTAATCAGATTAATTTGGGTAATAATTTTGTGAGGCCCATTGAACCTATAAATAGACTCAATTAGACCTAATACCAGTTACAATGAAAACACCAAAAAATCTAGCAAATGCAAGCATTCTTATACACTAAAAAATAGAGAAGTTCAAGTTAAAGAAGGGTGTTCTTTCTGAAGGAGTTTTAGGCTTGAACACTTTGTGCAGAGGTTGTTCTAGCCATACGACACTTGTTAGGCTGTTGTATCCTTGGGGAGACAAGTCAGATAAGGTCTACATCGGTTACAAAGTTTAGCCAACCAATGGCTTGAATCACCTAAAGAGAGCGAGTACCGCGCTTCAATCCAAATAATGTTGTGGATTTTCTAATCTCAAATTAATAATATTCAGATAAGGTCTGCATCGGTTACAAAGTTTAGCCAACCAAGGGCCTGAATCTCCTAAAGAGAGCGAGTGCCGTGCTTCAGTCTAAATAATGTTGTGGATTTTCTAATCTCAAATTAATAATATTCAGAAGTATTATTCAGTTTCTCTTTATATTATTTCCATTATTATTGTATTTGCACCAACAGTTCTTGTGGTATGTAATCTTCATGGTTGATTTTGTGGATTCTTTTGGCAGTGGTGTATGTACGCCACTGCAAATTCGTTTTTCTATTTTAGCTTATATAGGCAGCAATAGTTCTTGATGGTGAACAACAACGGGTTGGCGGCTATGGGAGGGAGAAGACAGAGAGATAGAGAAGAAGAGAGAGAGAGAGAGAGAGAAAAATAATAATAAATAAATCAATATTGTATAGCTATCTTGTGAAAAATAAGACCATTAATATTTGTTGACATCCCATTTTGCAACCTGCATTTAACCTCATCTGGAGGGTAAAAGGGTAATTTTTCCTTGGAAATATACTTCTTGATTCTGGTTATTAGATCCTTAATCTCATTCCACCAAAATGATCTTAATATTAGGGGTGTCAATGTTCGACCCAACCCGTGAACACGATACGAACCCGACACGGATTTTTTCGGGTTAGGGTTGGGCCTTAATGGGTTTGGGTCATAAACGGGTCGACCCGAAAGCGACACGATAAGAAACAGGTCATAAGCGGGTCAACCCGCGTAACCCGCAATAGACACGTTTGACACGCCAATTTATTTGTGTCAAACCCGAAATGACCCACTTAACACAACCCGTTTAAGTCGCATAACATAACATCCATAGATTCTTACTTGTTTCATTAGTTATTATTATTATTATTATTATTATTATTATTATTATTATTTAGTTCTTATAAAACTGTTGAGGCATGATCATATTTTGTAACACTACTAATACTTATTTATTTTTATTTTTTTGGCATAAAATTTGCACAAATGAAATTGGATAAGCTTGTGGAAGATGTTATGAATTTGGACATCAACAAAGAATCTATGGATGATAATCATGGTCATAGTCAGGATTAGAATACTGTTTGCTCAAATTCTTTTAATATTGATATTTAGCATTTAGTGAGTTCCAATGATATTATATTTTTGTTGAACTATGTTATTTTATTTTTGTTAAACTATGTTATTTTGAATTTGGGTTAAAGTGTTACACTTTTTTTGGAGTGTAAAGAACTTATTTCTAGATGAATGTTATATTTTTGTTAAATTATATTATTTTGAATGTGGGTTGAAGACATGAAGTGTATGCACTGCTTTTTGGGATGTAAAAAAAAAATATTTCTAGATGGATGTTATATTTAATATTATATAAGTTAAAATGGGTTGTGTTACATTCGTGTCAACCCAACACGACTCGTTTATTAACCGTGTCAAATGGGTTGGGTCAGGTCAACCCGCCTTATTAACAGGTCGGGTTAGGGTTGAAGGATCCTGACACGATTATTAAATGGGTCGGGTTAGGGTTGAGTCATTTAGTCGAATACTCCTACCTCAACACGACACGAACCCGACACGCTAACCCGAATTGACACCCCTACTTAATATTGTAACAATCAAATCGACTGGTCATAAGCCCTAATCGGACCACAAGATTGAAAGTTATCATCAAATCAAGTTTTAACGACTGAGATGCATTATCACATGTTGAGTCCGACTATATATGATTATGAACAATTGATTTCGATTGGTTATAAGTATAATCAATTTGATATTAACGATGTGTCATAATTTGATTGGTTAGGACTACATTTTATGGTAAGGTTACACACACCTAATTAATTAGATGTTAAGCATTAATTATTCAATGAGTAATTTGTGCAATTATCTTTTAATTAGAGTAAATTTATGACCAATTAAGTCTGAAATGGGAGTGATTGGAGTCATTCAATATTAATTGAGAGCTAATTTGGGACATATTAATGTTAATTGTGCTGAAACCATTTTCTAACAAATGACCTCTGCTCACCATTTCGTCAATATCTCTCAGAATATTTTGAATCTGTGAATGAGGTTAATTTTCTCAGAAACTAGACATCCGGGGCTTCAATTTGAGCACAAGAACGAAATAATTCCTATCAAAATTGAGTCAGATATGATTTTTCGAAGTTGGCTCCACTGGCTGTTACAGCAGCTACGGGAAAACCGAATTTTTGCTTGCTCCTCACTCCTAACAATCTTTCCATTTAATGCACCAGATTTTCCCAAAGGCTAAAATGAGATCTAGGTTCATGATTCTTTGTCAACCCTCATTAAATTGCCTTCCATTCATATTTCCTCCACCACTACTATATAAACCCCCCTCTCCTTCATTCCAAGACACACAAAAACCCCATCTCTTCTCCTCTCTTGAGTTCTAGTGAAGTTAAGTAGTCTTATCATATCTTAGTTTTTTTGAGACTCAAGGTATTGAGTGAGACTCACTCTTCCTCTCCTAACTCTTCTTTTCCTCCACCCTTAGGACCTCCCTCAAGAGTCTCTCTATCCTCCATATGGATCTTGCATGAAGGTATAATCTCTTTCCTTAACTTGTTTTTGTGTTGGCATGATGAGAATTTAGGATTAAAGCATGATAATAATTATTTAAATTCTCTTGAATATGTTTGAATGTTCTTAAATGTTCTTCACGTGTTCTTGGTTGTTCATCACATGTTCATGCATAAACACTAGTTTTGATCTTAAATTCTCATAAAAAATATGAAAAACATGTTTGTTTCATAATTCTTTCAAATCCTTGAACCTAAAATATCACCATGCACACACATTCACTAGAATCTATTGTTCAATCCAAATGCAATGTTTAATAAATTGAATTAGGGTTTATCACATTCACACACAGTAAATTCAACATGCAAATTGATTGACATATTAGATGATGTGATATGAATGTTGGCCACCATAGTCTAGAAGACCGATTTCACCGCGCAAGGTGGGTGCTTAACACCTTCCCACCTTATAACATAGCCTCCGAACTTAGATCAAGGGTTAGTAGATCAAATGCTTATCCTTGTAATTTTCAATTTCTAGGTTGTAACTAGGAAATAAAGCTATGTACTTTATCTTAGATTGTATCTAGGACTAAAGCCATGTAATTTTCCTATGATCAATATAAATTCAATTGCAAATTAATAAAATGAGGAACTTTTCAATTTTGGTTTTCTTATTTATTCCAATAATTAAATAAGTGGCGACTCCATTGTAAAACCCTTAATCTAAAGGAGAAAATATAACTAGTTGAACCTCCATTTTGAGAGACAACAACACGACTCCACCCATTCACGTGGGTTTGGCCTAACACACCTAAAAAAGGGGGCCGGGGGCGCGATCTCTCACAATATTATATGGCTCTACCAATGTAGATGCTCTAAATATCCATTTTTCTACTATTATTCTAAAAATAAGAAATATGTGGATGCTCTAAATAGTTGTCCCAGAAAATTAAGTACTTTTATTCTACTGTTCACGATGTTGTGATTTTTTCTGGTGGGTTTGTTGTTTGGCTTTGAAACCTTCCTCTCTCATATCCGTATTCCCTTGGTCAAGCTTTGCCAAGTTGGGTGCTGCCAATGTATATCTAGTGGCTTTGTGTGAGTGAGATCTTGGATGTTGGAAACCAAAGCTTTAGAAATTGAGTGCTGGAAATTGATGGTCCTCCTTGGCTTTGTGTGAGTGAGATCATGCACAAAAAATAAGTATGACGAAGAAGACAAAGAATTGAAGCCTTTGAGAGAGAAATATTTAGTGGCTAATATTTGAGTTCTATTGGGTGAGAGAGATAATGATTGAAACACCATCAACAGAAAACAACAAACCCAAAATATTTTTAACTTTTGTTGTACACTTTTCTTCATAATTTTATATAATTGAGATTTCCTTCCAAAAAAAAAAAAAAAAAAAACTTAAGTTTATGCATTCCAAAGAAGTTCTTCAACTAAGTCTTTATAATTTTTACAAAAGGAACTTTTTGATCTTGTTTTCTCTTTTATTTTTATGTTATTTTTGTTTTGGTAGTAGAGAGACATAAAATTGGACAAAAAATACATATTTACCCTTGTTTTTAATAGAGGTGGGTTACGAAATCTTAATGGAACAAACCTCAAGTGAGTAAAGTGACACTTTTCAAATCACAAGTATGCAAAGTAATTTCGAGTTAAAGCACAAGTGAGTTTACTGCAATTACCTTAACTGTTTCTTTCCTTATTGTCAATGATATTGATGGCCTAGCAAGCCTAAATGCACATGAGAGAAAATGAGATGACCAATGACAACTAAAACCAAGAGGCACAAACCATGAAATTGACTTAACCTAATGCAAGAGTACGTACTAAATTGACAAAGATGTTAATGGCCTAGTGTGGGTTCCTGCTTTGGACAGAGCCGAAGCCCAATAGTCTGAGAGGATCTTGGGCCTCCAAAGGGCCAAAGGATAATGTAAAGAGTTGGTGGACTGGGCTTGACTCACCACGGCTTTGTTGGGCTATTTACGAGCCAAACTGTGCACAAGCCATGGGTCCCACAACATAAATATACATAAACATATATATATATATATATATATATATTGGTTAAAAAAATAACTAAGGAATAGCAATGGAACTAAAAGAGTGCAAATAAAAGGAACGTTAGGGATCCTCAAAATAGAGTGAGATTATATTTTTCATTATATCAAGTATTTGAATACATTGAGTCCTACTTTGCTGGGATATATCACAAGGTTCCATAAAGTTCAAAAATTACAGACTTATATAACTCTCTTTGGGTGTCCAAGACTTGTGAGGTTTAAATCCATTTGAATCCAAGTGTATTCTCCAATATTTCCAGTAGGATCCCTCACAGTATCTCACTTTTTCTGTATTTCATGCTCACAACTCTCTTTTTGTATCTTTTCTAGTGTATTAATTAAGTGCTTATTTGCCAAATGCCTTTTGGCTAGAGCTTTAGCCCTTTTATAGTGCCACTTCTAGGGTTTTTCCATGCCATTGATCCATTCTTTTGGTGCTCTGGGTACTAGAACCAATGTTATGTCTACATCATTGGTGGCTGGTCCTTTTCCCTTTCTCTCATTGTTTCTCTTTTGGAGATTTGGCAGCCTAAAAATCCCCAGCTGACCTTCCTCTTATTGGAGATCCTGTTTAAGTAATCCTAGATGCTCTTCCTAAGTCAAGGCTTCTCATCTTTTTCCCAAGGTCTTTAAAAAAAAAAAACATCTTAGAGCTCTAGTTGCTTCACACTTTGTCTTTTTCCTTTAAATGGGAAAATTCCTCATTGCTAATGATGAAAGGCAGAAAGGCTCCCAGCCACCTTCTTTCTTGGTTCCCCTTTCCTGCTTTACTCGAGGTACTAGGTTCCTTCGTTAGATGCTGACTTCTAAGCCACCATCTGTTCCCAAAGCTTTCTTTTGAATTGTGGGCGACTGATGGGACATGACTTCCTTCGTGGCTTGTGTTCATGGGCATGCCACCCTAAGCTGTCCAAATCCCAACTGGTTTTCCCCAGCATTTCCCAAGGATCCCCTTTGACTCTGGTGGATCCTATGTAACCTGGCCCAACTCCTACTTGCCTCCCTTTTGGGCTTCTTTGGGTACCACCTCTTGCTTAAGCCCATGGCCCATGCTTCCCTTTGTGTCTCTTTTTTCTTCATAAGGCCAAATACTTTATTCTTTTCTCTCCATGGGCCGGGCTCCTCCATTCTTTATTTTCTTGAGGGCCAAGCCTTTCTTCTTCATGGGCTGGGCCTCTCTCACTTTTAGGGGCCTGATTCCTTATTGCAATTTTGAACCTCAACACCTAGTAAGCCTAAATGCACAAGAGAAAAAATGAGATGACTAGGCAACTAAATCCAAGAGGAACAAACCATGAAGTCAACTTTAAACTAATGCAAGAGTGAGTGAAACATTTTGTCAGACATATGGTATGCATATTCCAAAATGGGATTGAAAAAAATGTATTGTAACATGAATCCACCCAAAAATTACACCCAAGACAAACTAAGCACATTACAATTGAACAATTGATTAATTATCCCAAGTTGGCAAGATTGAACAAAAGTCCCCAAATGATCAATTCAAATAATAATAATAATAATAATAATAATAATAATAATAATAGCATTAGCACATACTGTTGTCGAAGGGGAGTTGAATTTCAGAAATAGAATATCTAGGAAGACTACTAAATATTTTAATGTACTATTGTGCAAGCCTTTTTTGATGAGTTTTGATAATGAAAGTTCGGAATGAGCATTGCTTCAAATGCTTTGAGGGGAATTGAGAAACCAAGGGGAGAAAAAACAGAGTTTGTAAGAATTGAGAGACCAAAGAAAATAATAATTTGCAAGAATTGAAAATTCAAAAAAACAAAAACAAAAAACAAAAACAAAAACAAAAACAAAAATGAATTGTGTGTGTTCCAAAGAAAGAGAAAAGGAGAAAGATTAGGCAACATTATATAAACTTACCACATCAGCACATCATAAATATCAACTTAGTGATGAATTCCATGGTGAACGACTCAGTACAAGGAGTATTACATAACATAGGAATAAAAAATATAGCAACAAACTATTTAAACGTCAGGATTCCCCATCCCAATAACTTTAGGTAAGGGAAAAGTTTGTGTTTTCCCCATCCCAATAACACTTCATAGTTGTCTCAATTTCTCAGCAATTATACAGACCATAAACTCCATCAGTAATAAAACGTAATATAAAGACAAAACCAATCTAAAAACTAAAAAACAAATACTTGTGAATTGTCTGTGGTTAATCATATTTGACCGCTTGGCATGGCGGTGTCCAAGGACAATTCTTCAGTAGATGCAAATCTCTCTTCCCCGAAGCTATTCCACCCCATCTCCATCGAAGAAGTGTCATCTGGAGAATTATTACAGATATATTCATCAATGGGATAGTTATAATCACCAGTTGGATCCACATCCTTGCTCGCAGCATCTGCACTCTCTTGTATCTCCAATGCATGTTCAAGGCCTGCCTGCACTTCACCCATGTTGGGTCGATGTTTGGCTCCCCGTCGCACACAAGTAGTGGCAATGTCAATGTATACCTTAAAACACTCTGGATTTATCTTCCCCATAAGATACGGATCAATTATCTCATTAATGGCCCCTTCTCGTTTGCAACTTTGTGCCCACCTAATCAGATGTATCGGTTCTTCCACTTCAGATTTTGTTTCGTATGCCTTTCTGGCACAGAGGACTTCCAACAGTACCGCACCAAAAGAGTAGACATCTGATTTATCGGTCAGCTCCCCGCTCATGCAATACTCGGGATCCAAGTATACTAAAGTTCCCACCACCCTAGATTCCAGCCTAATTAAAGCCTTTGACAAACTCGGGGGACCCTTCTTGGACAACCCAAAATCTGACAACTTGGGCTCCAATTTCTCGTCCAACAGAATTTTTTGCGTCTTCACGTTACGGTGGATGATAGTATGCTTCACCCCAGTGTGAAGGTAGTGCAGCCCACGCGCCACTCCAATGCAAATCTTAAGTCTTTGTTTCCACGGGAGGGGTTCATGGTGGTTAGTGCCGTAGAGGTAGTTTCCAAGGTTTCCATTGACCATGAATTCGTAGACAAGGAACTCCTGGAGTTTATCTTCGATACAATATCCGATGAGACGGAGGAGGTTAGGGTGGTGTAACTGGCAAAGCAACAGAACCTCGTTCTTTAACCAGTCCGAACCCGGCATTGTCTTGATATTCACACACTTTATGGCAACGCTTATTGTAGGGTCGTCAATAAACCCCTTGTATACTTTCCTATAATTCCACTTACCAATGAATAAATTATCATCGAAGTTATTGGTAGCTGTCTTGATCTCAGCCAGTGAAAATCGACGGCATGGAAGATTTGTTTCGTCTGACCTTCTCTTACCGGACGGCCATATTAACTTTGAAATACATTCTGAAATACCTTTCATACCACCAACGAGCTTGAAATGATGCAGTAAAAGGAGTGGCTGCTTGCCCCGGCAATCACGGATAAGATTCCCTTTCAAAAATAGACAAACTAACAAAGTAGAGGTTTTCTATCTCTTATCTTATCTCAAAAAACACAAAGTAGAGGTTTTTTTTCGTATACAATATAGTTATATAGATTATACAGAACTCTCAATGAACTAAATACTAGTGGGGGTGGGCCTGTTGGATACTTCAATTATTTGACTATTCTTCAATGTCTCATCCAATTGTTCTGTTATTTCAATATTTTACAGATTATTTACCCTATATAGTTTTATAGAAATAAGATAATGCAAAGCCCTGATAATTTTTTCCTTGAAGCAGATTATATTTGAGTTCAAGCACACTTTTTTTTTTAAATATATATATATATATACACACATTTTTGCGATTCAAATATTATTTTGGGAGTGCACTCTATCTTGGAAAAGGTCTACCTGATTTTGGTCATTTTGGAGAATTGTTGGATTATTGAATGATTATATTCAATTACGAGATCTCATTCTGTAGTTTAAATTTCTGGGATTAAAAAATTGGAGTGTTACATTTAGGCTTTGCAAATCATTGCCCTGATGTAATTTGCGGGAGAGAGTGTATATTTTGCCTACATGATTGGAGGGCTTATTAAAAACTTGCTTGATCTTGATGCTTCCTTGGAAGCCTTATTTTATAACTAGTCACGGCCCAGCCCTTGTGCGCTATAACATTGTTATTGGAACTACAAATAGGGGGAAAACTTTGAGAGACAATGGTGGGCTTAAGATTGTTAAGATGGGAGCATCAAGAAACCATTATTCAACGGTGCCTTCTACAAAGTAGGAGTTTTATTGCCTGTCACCTTTAAGGTTAGTTCTTCAGTACCATGATAGGGGGAAAACTCTTCATAGGCATGCAAATGTGAAAACATACCACACAAGTGAATGCAGTGCGGAGAAGCCAGGTTTCTGTGGACAAAATCCTGAGCCATTTGCAAACTAAAATGGATTAATTACCTTTCAGCAAGCCCCTAATCAATTAATTTACCTTCCTTTGCCTGATGATAGTTCATGGATGTACATTTTCATAAATTTTGACTGTGGTCATCGCTTTAACCAAAAACATTGATCTTGCAGCCCTTGCCCAGCAAAAAGAATCTTAGGGGGACTGATCAAAGTAATAGTTTCAGTGTGCATTCAAGACAATTGAAGAACTTTAAGCTATAGAAAGGATGCCATGGAATCTTGCTTCAAAACAGTATGAGAACAAAAACTTTCACCAAAAAACAAAAGCTTCATTACAGAGTTGGATAGGTTGGGTTTTCATTTCATTCATCTCTGATAGTAACTTTCTTTTATAAATTCATTCATCTTAGAAAGTACTTCCACTGAAAGATAATCAAGCAATCCCAATAAACATTCAATGATCTAATTTTAAGCTTCTTGCCTCCTCAAGCTCTCAAACTCCATGTAATGGTGAGCTTGAATCACTTAATTAGAAAGAGAAATGTTCAAGAAGCATCGCCTACAAGCTTTTCCTTTTTATGTCTCTTTCCTTTTCCCTCTTTCAATTTAAATTTATGCTCTATGGACTTCTATATGCATTTATTATTTCCATGGATCACGTTGGTGCAGAAATAATGTTGAGTTCTAAGCAGCATATAATTAAAAAACTTAAGTGAAAAATAAATTACATTGTCTTCATAAACCAAAAAGGAGGCGGGGGGGAACAGATTGACTAATGTTGCTGAGGAATTTCAAGGTCTGGTCTCCTATTGAATCATCTGGAAATGCATCTGGATAGGTAGCCAAAATCCTTGATTTCATGCTCCTGTAAACGAGAGAGAGAGAGAGAGAGAGAGAATTAAATCACCAAACGGCACCAAAATCTGGATAGCCAAGAGGCAACAACCATGAATTTATACTTTCAAGTAAACAACTTGAATCAAGATAATAAAATAGATCTGGGATGACGTAAGAATAAGAAACTCGGCATACGTACAGCTTCATAATCAATAGTATAGTTGCAAAATACATCAAATTTACAAGTCAGTAGAAAAATTCAGACATTCGGGCAGTAGGAAATAATTCATATAAAAGAAAATAGAGATGGTGAAGCTGGGGCAAGATAAAGTTGGAGATTCACTCTGACAAAATATTTCGAAATGAATTGCACATTAAAAGGCTGCACAAGACTTAATGATTCAACAGAAACCTGTGGCAACTCCAGGAATTTTTTCCAGGGTGTTTCTCAACAAACATAAATTATACAATCTAATAAAAAAAATTATTAATTATTGTTGTTTAGTTGTTTCATTAATTTGTTTGTTTTTTATAAATTATAATTTGTTATATTGTTGTTTCATTAATTATAAAATTATTAATTGTTGATTAGCCTAACATAATTTAATTTGTTTATCTTTTATAATGTATTGGTTTATTAATTATTATATTGCTTTAATTATTGTTGTTTAACCTAACAATAAACTATATTGCTTTAATTTGTTTGTCATTAATTATACTGCTCTAATTTGTTATATTGTTTAGCCTCATGTGTACATTACACTAAAAACAGTAAAAGAGCCACTGATGTGCACATTATTTACACATCACATGTGTAGCACAATAATTAAAGCACTAAAACTGTGTAATGTGCACTTGTGTAGTCCGGCCCCATCCCATGTGGCCATGTGCCCATTAGGGCTGTCCACGGGTCGGTCCAGGTCGGGTTTGTGCCCAACCCGGAACCGACCCGCCGGAATCGGGTTTTGGAAAAGCTCACCCGCCGCCGACCGCCGGAGTAAAACGGGTCGGGCGGATCAAACTTCCACGGGTGGCGGACGGGTCGGTCGGCTTCAAAGAGGAGAGAAAACGGCGAGAAAACGGCAAGAAAATGGCGAGAAAACTGCAAGAAAATGTGAGAAAAACCCAAATCCGGCGAAATCTCATCGGATCTATGAGATTTCGCCAGATCCGGCGGTAATCTCACCAGATTTGATGAGATTTTGCCAGATTTGGTCAAAATCTAGTTGGATCTACGTGAAATAGCGTCAGAATCCAAGTTTTTCCTCCGAGATCTGGGTTTTTTTTTTCGCCGGAAACTGGAAATTTCTCGCCGGAATCTGGGTTTCTCGCCGGAATCTGGGTTTTTCGCCGGATTATAGGTTTTTGGCCGGTCGGTTCGGTTTTTCGGGTTTTTGAGGGAGAGAAACCGAAACCGACCCGCCGGAGTCGGTTTCTGGCGGAGAAAATCCGCCGCCGACCGCCGGAGTAGGTCGGGTCGGCCGGTTTCAGATCGGTTCCGGTCGGGTCTCCGGGTGGGTCGGGTCACCGGATATGTTTGGACAGCCCTAGTGCCCATCCACCCCACCCCACTTAACACACAAGCACCCTTCATGATGACCCTGCCAATCAGAAAACTTCACAATCACACATAACACATTACACTAAAAGGCAAGTAATATTTCACCAACACCAACACACTACACACACCAATACCAACACCAACAGATAAGATAAATTGATAAAGCCAAATTCAATTTTCAAAAATTCAAAAACAGACAAAATTTAATAAAGCTAAAGACTAAAGTTTAGTTCGGCCAATCAAAAGAGAGAGAGAGAGTGAGAGTCATTGACTCATTTCATTATTTTCATCTTTTCAGTTTAGATAGAGTGAGAGTCAGAGAGAGAGTGAGAGACTGAGAGAGAGTCAGAGAGAATAAGAGAGAGACTGAGAGAAGTTAGCTTAGAAAAAAAATGAAATACCTTGAGGGAGGGTTGGAGGGAGCATCGGAGCAGCAAGCAGGGAGGTGGTCAGGCTGGAACTGGACTGGGCACGAGCTGGCGGGCTTGCGATTTGCCGATCTAGCATTGGAGTGGCGATCTCCGTCCTCCGATCTGATGAGTGACGATTAGCTGAGCGGCGTTGGCTACTTGGCTTGGATGAGCCTCCCTCAACAAGCAATGTTGCTCAACAGCTCAAACTTAATACTTTGTGACCTCTTTGTCTTTAGGTTAGGCGTTAGCTTAGTGATTTCTTTTTTTTTTTTTTTTTTTTTTTTTTTTTTTTTTTTTTTTTTTTATAAAGCCTTTAGTGACTAGACTAGTGAGAATTTGTGGGTTTGAGGTGCTGTGTTGCGCTGCTCTGTTTTTTTTTTTTTTTTTTTTTTTGTGAGAATCTGTGGGTAAGTGGGTTTGTCTGTAATCTGTTGGGCACTTGGGCTTGCCGTGGGCTTGCCTCTATTACAATTTTTTTTTTTTTTTTAGATTTTAGTTCAAATTTGTTTTTTTGGGCTCCCCCTTTTTTTTTTTTTTTTTTTGCTTGAAAGTAGAACAAATAATTTTTTTTTTTAATTTGAGGGTGTTCCTAATTTTGTGTTGAGGGTGTTCCTCATACAGGGTAGATATAATTTTTTTTTCTTCAGGTTAGGGTGTTCTTAGGAACACCCTGAGTTGTACGTGGCGTCGCCACTGACAGAAAATATGCTAAATGAACTCATAACATCTTCATCCATACAAATTTGTTACATAAATAAATAAATATATATATATATATATATATGATGCACAAAATATCGTCAATAAGCCATAAGGTTCTCACGTACTCGAAGCAACCTACAAAACACAAGACAAGAAGACTTTAAAGGGGTACCGGTGTGGTACCGGCCAAAAACCCTCCGAAATTTAAGTCAGAAAAAGCTCACAACCCTAGAGAGCCAGAGTTGGGGAAATTATGCGTACCTTACTATATGAGAGCCTTTGGGTTTTTATAGTAGCGTAAAACCGACCTTCGTTTCTTGTGTAGGAAGTATTTTCCTTATAGGACTATGATTATTGGGCATATATTATGGAATCCTCCTCATGTTTGGATTCTATTCCTATTGGAACTCAATAAACTAGGGTTATGTGTGAAACACAAGTTGTTTCCATTTATAATCCTCGGAGATTACTAAAAGTGGATGCCACGTGGTCTTTAGATCCATCCACCTTGTGTCCGTACACCTATGATCCGTTCGCAAACAGTCTACCAATTCGAAACATCGTCGCGCCTATTAAAATGTACCCGTCATATCAAATTCTACCTTTTTCAGCTACCCCCTCACTTCACGGGTTCGTGACCTCTAGGGGAACAGACCCGTGGAGTGACAGTTCAATTTGTCCCCTGAGAGACAGACTTAGCCTAACAGGCTGGCATAGGGTTATTAAAAATGAAGGACATGTGTTGTCTATTCTGTGGCTCATCTCTGGGAACAAAGCGTTCCTTCGTCTTCCTTGCTACTCCTTTTATATAAACTTACCTCCTTTCCTCATTTTCTACTTTCCACAGAAATCATACGATCAGAGCGCTACCGTTATCCTTGTCAGATAATCATACCGTCCAGTTGGTTCATTCGTCATCTGCGCCCTTTGGTTGTACATCTACAACTGGTAAGCTCTCGTGTCCCTTTATTAATGAATTGTCATTCCCTTTTGTATCACCGTCATCTATTTTAGATTCGTCAGTGTCTTAGGGTTTATTGTCACGTGTAGGTGACAAATGTCTAGTGCATCGAGTAACCAGTCGTTTGTCCGCGAAGGGCGGGCTACGATGAAGTGTACCCGTCAGGTTAAAAAGATCCCACCACTTCAAGTGAAGAGAGAAATTTGTTCGCCACCTCTCCTTCCTCAAGGGATGAGGACTTGGAGATGGATATGCCAGAGAGTGTCCTTAGTGATGGCCTAGATGGGGCTAAGTCCCCGATTCAGTCTGTCATTGGTCCTGACGGACTAAGGGAGTTCATAATGCTACCATTGTGGACGGTTAATGATTTTAGGTCCACAATTAAAGACACGCACTTCAAGGCACTTAGGTCCAAGTATCAAATTCCTGACAGCATTTCTATCTGTCTACCCTATAAGTCAGAGAAGTGTTACTACAAGGGAGTGGACGGAGTTGGGGTTTACGAGCAGATGTTGAAGGCAGGGCTCAGGTTTCCTTTAAGTTCACTTCACCATCGCCTTCTTCAATACCTTGGTCTGTCCGTCACCCAAATCTCCCCCAACGCCTGAAAGGTTTTCCTATGAGTGGAGGTCTTGTATGGGGCCATGTTTGACGGAGCCCGGCGATTAATGGTGAAAGAATTCTTTCACTGTTACTGTCAAACAGAGATTAACCAGTCAAGGGGGATGTATAGTTTTGTGGCTAGGAGGTCGTTGTTGAGGCTTGTGTGCGACACCCCCGATTCCAATAGAAATTGGAAGAGTCGATACTTTTTTATGGAGGGTGACACATGGATGGGTCATCCTAAGGATACCGAATACATGCCCGTCGACACAATATAGGGCATAATGCCTCCGTCTGGTATGCATCGTCTATAAACCTATTAATTTTAACTTCTCCGCTCCTCTAACCATCTATTCTTTTTTGTTAACAGACTGGGACCATTCACAAGTTTCACTCGAGCAGTGGAGGTTTTTGGAGAAGATTTTCAAGAAAACAAAGTTAGAAGAGAGGATGTGGGCCAAACTGGTCAACCTTGACACCCTCTACTGGTATTGTGACGTACCAGAACCCACTCAATCTGCCCGTCACTATGAACTTCAAGTGCGTCAACGTAAGTCCATCACCACAAACTGAACGGTAATTCTATTCTTTTTCTCTTCTAACTCTATACACCTGTCCACTTTTGCAGAGATGGATGATGCTAGGAGGAGAGCCTTTATTAAGCAGCAAGCCATTGCAAAGAAGAAACAGGAGAGGGGTCAGCCCTCCAAGGGTACGAGTTCTTCTCATCCGTCTGCGAAGAGGAAGCAGCCGAAAAAATCTGACCGTCTTCCCAAGAAGCCAAAGACCGTCCCTGAACTCGTCGTGGGTCTCAGGGCAGAGACCAAGAAAACAATTCCTTCCCTTGGGCCAGGAGTGGGTAAGGGTTTGATGAAAGGCCCCTCCGTCACAAAAAAACCTCCCGTCCTCCTCCGTAAGGATTTGAAGTACGCGTTGGAAAAGCTCTCGTCCATTTTCACTCTTGACAACTACGAGGACCTGGGCAACCACGTTACGGCGGCTATGGGGGAGATAGGGCTCTTTAGCATTACTCAAGTAATATTATGCCTGTCGCCTTATTATTCCCTTTCCCTTCATCTTTCCTAGTATCTAACTCTTTTTTCCAGGCAATGGTGATAATGAAAGGGTTGATGGGCCGTTGCCTAAATCATGAGACGGCGTTAGATCGTATAAGAGCTAAAGCAAAGGCGGCGAAGGAGAAGCTGGCTAAGCTCAAGGCCTGGAAGGTGGTCCAGGAGAAGAAGCTGGCCTTGTCGGAGCAAGTCTGGGGCGAGCTTAAGAAACAGACAGAGGTGCTACAGTAGGTCCTTCAGGATAAATAACGAGAGATCAAAACCGTCAAGGATCAACTCCGTCAAGCTAAGGAAGACACGGTGCAAGAATATCGTGACTCCAAGGCGTAGCTGACGAAGCAAGGTGGCACCTTTACTGACGAACTTGACAACTGCCTCCGTCAAGTGAAGGCTTCTTATCTAGACCTAGACCTGTCAGGTGTTTCTATTGATGCTCAGGCCCAGACCTCGATTCTGCCCGTTCAATTCGAAAGCACAGAGGATCTATTTGCTAATGATGCCCCGGTGGACGATCCCCATGTTGATTGTGAGTCTGCTCCCATAAAAACACCTCAATCAGTCGAAGGTGATGCCCATCAACCTGATGTTGTGCCTATCTCGATGGAGAGGAACAGAGAAAACCCCGTCGTCCATTAGTGTATTTATTTATTTATTTATTGATATAACTTGTAAGATCTTTAAGAACAACTTGTGTATTGTTGTAAACAATTGCCCTTCACGGGCTTTCTTTAAGTAACATATTACTTTCTTTATTATCTATCCACTGTTAATTTTGCTGAATTTTCATACTTGTGCATAATTCATGATTTGATATGCATCCGTATCGTTGAATCTGTCCATTTTATGGACTTTGTAATTTTCATTCGTTCATGTGGATTTAATCATACTGTGTGAGCCATATTTGGTCTTTATTGAATCCGTCCATATGAATGGGGATAGTTATAGTCAGACCGTCATTGTCTAGTTGGGTCCGTCCTATCTTGCAGATCATAATGATGGATCCATCCACTTGAGGACTTCACAATTTGTCATCTTGTGGACTTGATAATTTTCACCCTTATAGGATTCATCTACTTGTGGAATATAATTTTCACCCTTATTGGATGTATTCGTCCACTTGTGGACTTGATAATTTTCACACTTGAGGACTTCACAATTCGTCATCTTGTGGATTTGATAATTTTCACCCTTATAGGATTCGTCCACTTGTGGACTATAATTTTCACCCTTATAGGATGTATTCATCCACTTGTGGACTTGATAATTTTCACCCTTATAGGATGTATTCATGGACTTGATAATTTTCACCCTTATAGGATGTATTCGTCCACTTGTGGACATTCTAGTTGAGTAGCCCAATGAAAGTAGAGAGAGAACACAAGTCATATATCTGAATAAACTCTTATCATAAAAAGGTGGTTCTTTAAAAGAACTAGGAAATTGCCCCCTAGGCTTAAAAAGTATTGTAGCAAAATCTAACTTGAAGTAATAAAGTAACTTAAAATAAGTATTGAATTGACTAGAGGAATAAGCTTTAAGGATCGTCGCTCTATATTATTGTCATCTACTGGTAATATTTTTTGAGATGTTCGGTGTTCCATGGATGGTGCAATTTCTATCCGTCTAAAGTCTCTAGGTGGTAGGTGCCTTTTCAATTGAATAGATGGGATTCTAGAATGATATTTATGAATTGATGCATAATTCAAATGATATTTATGAATTGATGCATAATTCAAATTTTTGTGCTTGATCCTATGTCACAATTATTATTTTTTAGACCTTAACAATATCAAATTGGTCTCTTCAATTTTTGGATTTCTAAGCATTTAGATTCATTTATATTAATTTATCTTTAATGCAGTCACACATTTATTTTATCTTTATTAATATAAATATAAGTGATTTTAAATTTAATTATTCCGTGCATCGCATGTGTTAATGACTAGTATAATAATAATACCTGAAATAAGACCCAATAGACCAAAACTCCAACCATACAGAAATAAAAAAAAAATAACTAAATACGCCTGACACTTTAAATTATACAAAACTGAATTAAAATGAAACCAACTTCTCATTGCCTACTTTAGGAAGAATAAGGGTAAATGGGCAAGTGTGGCTAAAGAGACAACGTCATTATCTGTCATATGTCATTTATATCTAGAATACTTTTGTAACAGTGCACTAAAAATTAACTGATTGCATTACATAATATTAAAGAATAAGGGTATTTTCAGAATTTTTTAAGAAAAAATTGGTGATTGAAAGCTGACCAGGTTCTTGCTTAGTTAATAATCTTAGACTCTTGTTCCAAAGTATGTGCTGATGCACACACACAGACACGGTTTGGAAAATTTACAATTAGATGTACAAGGATCAGCTTGGGGTTCTGCAAGGATTCAACTTAAATTTTTAGCAGTAATCAAGTGGGACTTTTAAAAAAATTTCACAACATGAACAATATTCAGAATGCGTTCCAAGCTAAAGACCTCCCTACTGTGAGGGAAGAAACCATGAATCTATAAATGTACTATACATCTAAAAAATTAAATTAAACAATGTTTTATATTATTGGTGATTACACATGCACTTGGAGAGTCTTAAACTCACGTGCAGTTAGAGCTCATCGGCATAGTAGGCGACAAAATTATTAACTATATCAACAACTATGGGCACTTTCCCCCTTAACTATGGTACGTTGCAATGTTCCCTAAACTTCAAAACTAAGCAATGTCCTCCCTTAACACTTGGTAATAGACACTTTACCTCCTGCCAGTAGAATTATTGTCAAATCTAATAGAAAAGTCGAAAATTTTCCAATAATGTGTCTAATAGAAATTTGAATTTGCCGTTAAATTTGACAGAAATCATAACAGCATAAGGCAAAGTGCTTCTTAACAATAGATTACGGAGGACATTGATTAGTTTTGTAATTTAGGAGAACATTGTAACTACTCATATATATATATATATATATATATTTTTTTTTTTTTTTTCTTTACAGGCATTTTGTTTGAAGAACCAGTGGTTGAGCTAATTCTAAGCATTCACATCCCTGTTTTCCAAAAGGAAGATTGCTGGGCTTGGACAGCTTCAAACTCTGGGTTGTTCTCTGTTAAATCTGCTTATTGGCTCTCGAGAGTGGAATCTCCTTCCTCCAATATTGATGCCATTAGGGGTCAGATTTGGAAGACAAAATTACATGAGCATTTCAAGATGCTTCTTTGGAGAGTTGCTGCTAACTTGCTGCCATCTAAAGAGATAATTAGCAGATTTATGAGAGTATGGATTTATCCTGCCCTCTCTGTAGTTAAACAGTGGAGACAACCTTGCATCTATCACGGTATGTCCCTTTTCTAAATCATTGTGGTACCAAAGCCAGTGGGGGTTGAGAATGGAAGTTTGAATTTTGAATCCCCTTCGAAATTTGTCAATTTCCTTTTATCTCCGAATTTTGCGAATAATCTGTTGTCTAGCGAAAGAGAGGAACTTTTGTTATTTGGTGCCATCCTTTGTGATGTTGTTTGGAAGCAGAGAAACCATTCCATATTTGAGAACATGGACATAAATTTGGAAGGAGTTACAGCCATAAATTTCAGCCTTTTTGTTGAGCAAAAATGTGCCAGACCCCCCCTTATTAAACCTCAAGTTTCTGCATCTGCCTTGGGTTGGAGTTCTCCAACAAGGCATGGCTTAAAAATAAATGTAGATGCTGTGGTAGGTCCAAGAATCTCTGTTATTGCTGCGGTCATAAGAGATTGGAGAGGGAAAGTGATATTTGTTGGTTCATGGAAAGTGGACACCACCATCCCTCTTCAAGCTGAAGTGGAAGCAGTGAGATGGACGCTCTCATTAGTTTTGGACTTGAGGTGTGATGTTGTCTCTGTGGAAACAGACTCTCAAGTCGTGGCCAAACTCCTCTTGAACTCAACAGCGCCTCCCCCTTGGAGAATCAGGTTTTTATGCTCTGATTTGAGGTCCTTTTTGTCTAGATATAGTAATGTAGCTATTAGTTGGGTGCCTAGGATCTGTAATAAGGCTGCCCACATTTTAGCCAAGTGGTCTTTGTTTTGCAATTTTTATGGCTCTTTTGATGTTAGCTTTAGCCCAGACTTTTTCTCCTCTGTTGCGCTGAGAGAGTCCAGTGGCTTGTTGTAGTTGTTTCTTTCTTAATAAAAGTTTCTAGTTATCAAAAAAAAAAAAAAAAAAAAAAGGTAAGTACAATTGTTATTGCAAACAAGGTTTTCAGACTCGGACCGTTTATTGAACCGTAAAAAGGAGAGGTTCAAGGTTTTTGAGGTCGAATCGAGGTCGAACCAGGGTCAAACTGTGATGACATCATAATTAATTTAATAATTAATTAAAGCCAAATATAGATATTACATTTATAAAACTAGCAAAATTGATTAATATATCTATATATGTGAAGGAAATTTAATGATTTTCAAGCATATATTTAATAAAATTGTGTTAAGTTGTTTTTATATAAAAAAAAAAAAATTGCTAAGGGGTTGGACCCCACGGTTCTTGAGACCGGTTCTTGCGGTCCAACTCCGGTTCTAGGGGTTCCCGGAATTAACTAAAAATCCGGTTTTTAATCTTAAAAAACCGGTTTTCTCACCGGTTCCCGGTTTTCACGGTCCGACCTCCCGGTCCGGTCCGGTTCTGAAAACCATGATTGCAAAAAGACATATTCATGTACAAAAGACAGAAAGAAGTCTAAACAGTTAGATAAAAACAAACCTATGCACAAAAAGACAACAACTCTATTGATTCTGAAAGAAGCCGGTTGGTAACGTTGTTCTAATAACGTTGTTTGTATTTTTTTGAAATACGTGCGGGCCAAAAAGTGTGTGAAAATGCATATAATGTTGTTTAAAAATTGAAAACATGTTGTTAAACAATTCTACCAAACAGGGGAAGTCATTAGTAGTAAAGTTGCAAATGTGAGACCAATCAAATAAGGAACAAGAAATATAGCTAACAATTATGGCTCTATTTGTTATTGATGTTTAAACAATATTATACGTATTTTCATACATTTTCTAACCTACACATATTTTCAAAAAATACAAATAACGTTACTAAAATAACATTACCTAACTAATTTTTTGTACTCAAACGAAATAATCAGCACGGAACAAAAAATAAGTTCTAATCACACCTTAGTTTCTTAAATATGTAATCAAGACCTGACTTCATAGACCTCAAAAGATGTGTATTCCTTGAGAAGTCTCTAGAAACCTCTAAAAAGCAATGCTCTGATTACTCATAAAAATGTGACAGTACTGCATTGCTATCCTGTAATCTTCCTAATCTGCACTTAGGGGAACCAAAATATAATCAGTAGAAAGAGAAAGAGCCTTCCACATGCCAATGCCATCCCTAAGTAAGCAACCACCAATCAATCTCCTCCCATCCCCCAAAACAATCCCAGCCAAGAAAACAAAGATAAAATATGCTTGTGTCTAGAAGCCTGCCACAGAAAATATTTTTCATTTTTCTTTACTTATCCAAAAAAAAATAAACTACAACCACCCTAAACATCCATTAGGTAAAACTAGCCCGAAAGTTTCAACAAAACGACCCAATTAACTGATCTTCAGGTTGCAGGTTTAAATTCATCTAGATTCCTGAAAATGAAAATATGCAAGTTGGACTACTCAGCAAAAGGAAGTTCCTACACCCATATTTCCTATCTTGCTCTCACTTATCTCTTTTCCACAAGAAAAAAGGGGGAGGGGGGAGAAGGTTTGAAGATATTTCCCTTTTTACTAAGGGTCTGTTCGGTTAGAGGAGTGAAAAAGTAGGAGGATGGAAAATATTTAGTTTTTCCTTTTGTGTGTTTAGTTGGAGGGGTGAAAAAGTGGGAGGATGGAAAACTCTTTTGTTTGGTTGGAGAGAAAAAGGGAAGGAAGGAAAATGTAATTTATATAAATTGATTATTATACCCTTGTTACATAATATGTAAAAAATAGATTTATTTGTACTTATTAAATAATATGAAATTTACCACATTATATATATAAATTTATATTATTATATTTATTATTATAATGTAAAAAGTATAATAGTGTACATATAAATTTAATTGGGCAAAGGATTTTGTAACTAGCGAAAAAGTGGTTAGCAAATTTACACAACATTCAGCCCAAAAAAACGTGGTAAGAAAAAACACCTGGGCAACCTTTCTTCACCTGGGCAACACACCATTCAACTAATAATCAAACTTTCTTCACCTAGGCAACACAGCATTCACGTTGAAAAGAGAGAGAGAGAGAGAGAGAGAGAAGAGAACCTAGACCCGTTGGTGAAGGAGATGAGAAGAGAAGAAAAAAAAAAGAAAAAAAAAAAAAAAAAGAGAGAAGAGAACCTGGACCCGTTGGTGAGAGAGAGAGAGAGAGAGAGAGAGAGGGGAGAACCTGGACCGGTGAAGGAGATGAGAAAGAGGAAAGTGATAATGTTGTGGGCAAAAGTTGATCATCAGGTGGGTACATAGCTCATGAATGGGGTAGGTGGGAAGAAGGTATTTTTGGAAAAGTGCTATACTTTTCTTCCCAAATTTTCCTCCCGATTTGGGAGGAAAAAAAATGTGAACCCGGGAGAGAATTTTCCATCCTCCCTGTTTTCTTTCCTCAACTGAACAGTAGAAAACAACATTTTTCACCTTATTTTCCTCCCTTTATTTTTCATCCTTCCTATTTTCACCCCCAAACAAACGAACCCTAAATATTGTTACAAATGTATATTCAATATGATCTATTTGCATCTTTTAGTTTACTATACATGTAATACTCATGGAAAACATAAACATATACATAAATATATGTTTCTAAATATGTATATAAGAGTGTGTCTCATGAAAAATATAGTTCTATGATAATTAAATAACATTTATGATGATTAACATACAATATTCATCTAAATGATTCGAAACGTATATTTCTATGATAACTAAATGAGATTTATATGTATTACTATGTGATATCATCTAAATGATAAAAAACAATTACGTATTTGGAATTGAGTTCAAGATAATTGAAGACTTTTGGAGATGCCTTTAGTTTTGGGAACTCTGATAAAGGAGAAAATGCATTTATTAAAGATATCTTTGGATTTTGGAACACTGATACTAATTTATTGTGTGTACTACTTCTACTCCTCTCTATCCCCTTATTCATTTTTAAATGAAACCTTGAACATATGTTTGCATGCCAATTCTACACCGTGATAGTAAAATTGAAAATAACTTGATAAAAATTCCTAGTGGTGTTTAGGAAGAGTTATAAAATTTCATGTTTATTTTACATGTTTGGTTGAGATGTACCATGATTGCAGACGCTTGTTTGGCTAATAAGTACATACACACATTCCTATTTTTCTGCATAGATCTTCAGATCCATAGGCTTCTATTGATGATCTAATCTAACAATTATGAGATTCCACGATTATATTCTTTTGAGATTTTGATTATGTTATTATTTGGCTAGATGCGGACATAATTATACACCTACACATATAGATCTACATGTTTGGATGTCCAATTAGCATGTTATGTTTGGATTTATGTTGATACATGTCTTGACAACAATTACGTGAGTAAATTCTCTTGAAATTCCATATATACTTATGAGTTAGATGCCTCTTTTGATTAGCATGTAAAAATTGACATGCTTATGTATATTTTATGCATGCTGAGATTTTATGCATGAAAAAGTATTTTTATGAGCAGTCCCATTGAAAATGCCGTTTTACAAAAAGCACAGTTAAAAAAAAAAAAAAAAACACTATCTTTAAAAGCTTTTTTTTTTTTTTTTTAAAAGCACTAGATTTTTTTTTTTTTTTTTTTTGGTATAGGATTGATGGCAATGGAAATCATAAGTACTCTTTCGGTGATTGTGATATTCTATTTCATGTTTATACTCAATATGAGTGTGGCCTCAACGAATGTGGTATTCTATTTCATGTTAACCATTTCTGTTCCGAATATGTGTGGCCTCAGTAACTACGCCATATCTTAGTACCATAATGATAGCACATTAAGTATCTAAAACTCATGATTATTGTAATGTACCCCCTTTTACTAATTGGTTTGAATAAAGAAATATTGTATCTATTCCAAAAAAATGTTGCATAGCTTGAGTTAAAATTTAAAAGACTAAAACCCACCTGATCCCAATCCGCAGACCTTAGTCAATAGACTTTGATAGGCTAAACGGCTTAATAATTGACGACGTTTGGATACTTTGCTGCATATTTGACATTTTTTTTTTTTTTTTTTGAATAGAAAACTTTCATTTAATTATAATAAAGAAGCATCATGAATCAAGGCTGCCAAAGTAGGTGGAGGAGAATCCTCAATCCAAAATAAGTCCTCATCTAAATGTCGAGCATATTGGGCATAAACATGTGCCACTGTATTCCCTCCTCTCCAAATTTGATTAGTCCTAGCCCAATATAACCCATGCATCAAATATCGAATATCATCCACCACACAACCGAGAATGGAATGATCAGGCGAAGATGAAGAAATGGCTTGAATGACATTAGCATTATCACCCTCAATTATCAAACTTGAAAAACCAGCATCCATAGCAAACTCCAAAGATCTTCTACAAGCCCTTAACTCGGCTTCTTCACTGTTTTCTGCACCTGGACCAACAGCAGACATTGCAGCCATAACCTACCCCTTATCATTTCGAATAATAGTCCCTATACCTATTCTGTTCAGCCCCGAAAACATAGCAGCATCAAAGTTTAGCTTGTATACATTCGGTGGTGGAGGTTGCCACTGGTCAGAATTAAAATGCTCAGCCTGAACCACTGTCAATTGCACCTGGGCTTGCTGAAATTCCATAAGGAAGTCCTCTGCTCTCTTGTTTAGGCATTTAGGATCCTTTAACTAACCTCCATGCACAACGTAATTTCGCTGGTTCTAAATAAGCCACGCCTGTACCCAGAACAACTCCAGCTCTTCAATTGTTAACATGTCCACTAAAAACTTCATTAGCTGAAGTGTATCATGAACAACAGAGGGTCCTTTTTGCAATTTCAAAATGCTACCAGCCCATACGTCTTAATATTCAAATAAAGTAAATCACACTTCTTTTTATGTTCAAGGTTTTTTTTTTTTTTTAATTCTATTTCTTTAAATGGTTGTCAGGTATTGTTTATTAGGAATAGAATAATGAGTTTAACATTAAAAAATCATATATAAAACACTAGATAAAATACTATATAAGTGATTGAATATCAAAATTTTCATTTAAAACCTATCAATTTAGGTCTCCAAATATGTTGAGCTGGCATGAAGTTTATAATTCTTTAGTGGGACATTTGTATGGAGTGGTTAAAATGGGAGTTATTCACAAGCATTTTTGGGTGTAAAAGTTTTTTTTATCTTAAATTTGAAAGTGAAATACTAGAAAATATAGTGTATGGCCATTTTTGTTATTATTATTATTATTATTATTATTATTATTATTATTATTATTATTATTATTTGTAGTGTTATTGTTGTTGACTTTTATGTAGTATCTTTGCCTGCAGTGTCAAATTTATAAAATTTAATGCCTACGGCAATGATTTTAAAATAAATTTTTTTTATATTTAATTAGTAATTTTGAATCAATATAAAGTATTTAATTAAATGCTTATCTCTTCTTGAGATACAAAATTATTAATCAATTTTTTTTGTCAAAATTTGCTCTCATGTGATTTTTAATTGATAATATGGCTAATTCAATAAATCTAAAGAAGAAGTATATCAATTTTAATAAAATAATTATTGTGGCGGGCTTTTTTTTTTAATTGGAATAAAACTTTATTTAAAAAAACAATTATTCACTCACAAGATAGGGAGTTCATTTTAATCGTCGTGGAATTTTAATTTGTATGCCTCAAATAAGTTCAGAAGGTGGAAACTTTCTAACACTACATATAACTTTCTATAATTTTTATCTAAAAAGACATGTGTGGGGGCCAAAGCCCAAATTCGGTGCTGGGCCTTGAGCCTGTCCGAGGACAAAGGGCCTCCTCGGACAACCCAGGCATGGGCCATATCCAAATCCCATGAGTCCCAGCCAGGGTTCATCAGCAAAGACACATACCTGAAGCACGGCAACCATCGAAATTGGGAGGTGACTAAAGAAAAGCTGCCGCCCTCGCATTTAATGCACTGCAGTCACTTTCTTGGCCTCATTTATGTGGAAGAGACCCCCAAACAGCGCTGCCTTGGCTACCGCAACTCACAGAAGGCTGAATATAGTGGCTAACGGGACAGGTACTCAAGTGGTAGCGCGGATAACCAACAAGTGGAGGCTCATGATCATCCAAAGAAGGGGTATATAATGTAAGGGACCCCTGAGGCATTGGAGGGATTTTGGGAGATTAAGTCTTATAGGTGAATAGAGAAAGAGAAAATCCCCTCGGACATGGCCGAGGACACTTGTTTGTAAGAAAGGTTGACAGTTTATCCTTCTGTTGTCCTAACGATATTGGCCCGTTATCAGGCCTATGTAAGCCCAGCCTTCTAACCCATTTCTCTATAAATTTATTGTTTGGAATTCTTGGATTCGAGTGCTTGCATCTCGCTGGGCCTAGAACTCAAATCCCGAGTCTCCACAACATGCATACAAACTGTTACTTCAATTAGTAGCAGAGTTAGGAATTTTTTCCAAGTGGCAAACTAAATGTAGTGATGTTTGTACAATATTACCTTCATGAATTAAGTTTAACAAAGTTAAAAAAAAAAAAAAAAAAAATTTAACAAAGTTATACTATATGTTCTTTCTTAGCATTAAAATCATTTATAATTGAATTTAAAGCCTTTTTTTTTTGTTATAATCTCTTTTTCTATATACACAATTAAACAATCACTTAATTAGATTTGTTTAATAAGTGAATACAATTTTTTATGTCAAATTTCAACTTACCCCCTTATGGTTTTGCTGAATTTAAGTTGCATACTTGTGGTATAAAACTTAACACTTTGCCGATTTAAGGTTAGCTTGGTTAGAGTTTTCTAATTCACTTATGTTAAAAAATGACTAAATATGTAATTTTACTATACTTTTATGTCTCTCTCCTCCAAAAACACAAAAAACATAAAAACACAAGGTCAAATAAGATTAAAAAGAATCCAACAGAACACTTACATTATGGAATTTTAAATCACAGGTAAATAACTTAAATTTTAATTAAACCACATGTGGATAAGTTGTAATTTACCATTTTTTTTTTCTTAATAAGTGTATATACTATATAGTAGAACAAAACCAAACAATTGAAATAAATTTGTCTTTACCTTAATATCTCAATATACAAACAAGTATATAACAATAAACGAATTAAATTATACATGCTATTATTATCAAATATAACCATTCAAAACAATCAATTTAGCAAAAAAACACAAATTATATGACAAACAAGAATATAAAAATAGCTTAATTTAATTATTCAAAGCAACTATTATCAAATAAGCAATAGCAAATCACTGCTAGCATAAAAAAATTAGGCGAATATACAATTTTGGCCCTTACATTTTGGGTTGATTACTATTTTGATCTCCAATTTTTTTTTTTCAAACAAAATCTCATTTCACAATTCTTTCCTATATTTATATACACCATCTTATCCAACTTTGATCCATGCACCGCACATTAAAAAATTGTAATAGCCAATTAGCTCTGGCTCAAATGTAACTTCCTAGTGGGTGCGTGAGTCCTTAATTTCATTTGTAACTTAACCAATAATAATATTAATAAATTAAGCAAATATTAACCTAGAACAAGTTCAATTCCAGAAATGTGTACAACATGAATTGGAGAGATCATTAATTAATGAAAATTGAAAATATTAAAAAGATTAATAGAAGCGTACTTTGTTAACTTAAACATTAATTAATTGGAACAAAGTATTTGTTTTGGTTGTGATAAAAAAAAATTAATTAATTTAAAAAAATAAACAACAACAACAACAACAACATATTGTCTAACCAAGAGAGAGAGGTGAGAGATAGAGCATAAGGTGTGGCAATTGCTTGAGAGAGTCCAAATTGTCAGCATTGATAAGGGTTTTGAATTCACGAGAAACCTCCACTGAAGCTTCTCTTATCACCTCTTTCTCTGTTTGCTCCTTCTCCGTTCTCCACCTACTGATCACTCAGAGAGAGAGAGAGAGAGAGAGAGAGAGAGAGAGAGATGAAATTTTAGGCCATCTATATAAGAGCATTCACATAAGGACTTCTACAATGCCATAATTGTAAAAATATAGCATAAAATGCTCAAAACAGCCCAGCATCTAGACTTCTACAATGCTAGAATTGCAAAATATTTTGGAATTGTGCTACAGTGCAATTCTACCTTTATAATTGCACTGTAGCACAATTCTAAAATGAAATATACTATTGTATTCGTTTTCTCTCTCATTCACACGACAGGTCTGGTCTCATCTCTCTCTCTCTCCATCACTGAATCTTCATCCCACGGTCTTATCTCTCTCTCTCTCCATCACTGAATCTTCATCACACGGTCTCAACGGTGGAGATCGGCGTGGCGGAGATCGGTGGCGAGATCGTGCGAGGGTCACGGCGAGGTCTGGTTTTTTTGGGTTCTGCGTTTTTTCCTTTTTTTTCTTTTTTGTGATGCTGGGTTTTTTTTTTATAATTATTATGGGTTTTTGTTCCAGTGGGATTTTGGTTGGCAATGGTGGAAATGGTGGAGGCGGAGTGGTGGTGACTGGGCAGTGGAGGCTCGGTGATAGAGGTTGAGGAAGGTGGAGGAGAAAATTGGGAAAAAAACAAAAAAGGAAAAAATATATTTTATTGTGTAGATATATTATTTTAATGAGTAGAATAGAAAAATAAAAGTTGGGATGTAGGAGTGTTGTATAATTGTGTTGTATAATTGATAAAAGGGCTTTTTGGAATGGTAAAATAGAGTAGAATTGAAATTGGAGTCATTGGACTGTTGTTGAGCTATTTATTTTGGAGGATTTAGCAAGACCCAGCAACTTGGATAATACATGAGCAAGACTTTAGGCTTTTTGAGACTTGATAATCCCACAAGTTTTGGCCCCACAAATAAAAGGAATCAATTTCAGGCTTACAAGCACAAACTAATCAGTTTTGGACCCCAAAAAGTTTGATACACTGACACGAGGGTGGGTTTAAATTTGTTAAAAAAAATCCTATTGTAATGGATCATATACACAAGTCCATTCACAACCTAAGATTGAGTAGATGATTGAAACAAGTAGCCAAAAAACCCATTGTGAAACGTTTGTTCTTCCCGGGAAAATCAATGGTTTGATGATTGTAGTAAATTGTTTAATTATTTTCAAAATAATTCATCGTCTTGAAATTTTGATTTTTATTCATTTCTTTATTTAGTGCCCTCATTAGTTGTCTTTAAAATGTACAAGCATCTTTAGTAGTAACACACACAAATATTATTTTGAAATCCTCTTGAATTCTATCCTAAACTGTTCTAGTTGCACTCATTCAACTCATCTTTAGACCACAAGGCTAAGCTAGATTCCATTTTAGTCCAACCATTCTCTACAAAGAACCAAACTCTCTTTAAGGATTCCAGTAAAAGTAGTTACTCCAATCAAAGTAAAGGGAAACTGTAAGGGATTATAATCTATCCATGATAACAGAGGTCAACGATTATACTCAAGATGATAAATCTTAATTAAAATGCTCTAAAACCCTTTAAAAAAATTATTTTAATTCCAAGCAATTTATGCATCAGAATTTTTTATTCAAAAAATTATTCTAAAATTTTAATATAAAATCCACACACACAAATATGTTAAATACATATAGCAAATACCAACTTTAAAGCAATACTAATAATGTAGTAAAAGCACACATATTTGGTAACAAAGTGAAAAATAAAGAAGAACCGCTTCAATAGAAAAATCACTACAGTTACCCAGTCTTGTAGAAAATTCATTTTGGACAAATAGTTACAACAATCTACTTCAAAACCTTTGTATATCTAGATTTTCTATTGTAGAATCTACAAACGACTTGTCTTTTACCTTTCTACCACAGTAGCCCCAGAATATTTGGAATATTTCTCAACGAACTTATTCTACAAACTCCCCGTTAGTAGAAACCAAAATCTATAGCACGTACTCCAAGAATTCTCCATGAAAATTAGATAGCAGTGAAACCTCATTGGAAATGAAATGTATGGTTTCAATCTGTCATACATTCACTTTGGGATCATAAGCAAAGTGGGTAAACAATTAAAGTTTAGGAATTTTTCTCAACAGATAAGAGACAAATATTTCTCTAAAGCTCAAGGATTCACAACCTTCTCTCAGTCAAAAATTCGTGCAAAGGAAACATTTTATAGGTACACAATTAGGGTTTAGAAAAAATAGTACAAAATATAGTTAAATGGAATTATGAAAATAGATTCATGCAGCCACATCTGAAGGAGCCTAGAGTAAGGGATGTGCAAAGTCAGGTGAGGTTTTCTTTTGACCGAGAAAAATTCTCCAAAAATCTTTTTATTTTTCAAGCAGTTTCAAGATAGTTCTTACCAACCTTGTACAATGAATGATTATATTAAAACTTGTATTGTAATTATAACCAAAGTTATGGAATCACACTAAAATCCTAACAAATATTTTTGAAAAATAAAAACTCCTACATAAGAAGTTTACTTTACATGCGAAGTGCATTAAAATCATGAACATATACATAAATATATGTTTATACATGTGTATATATACGTGTACCTAGTGAAACATATACTTCTATAATAATTAAATAACATTTCTGATGATTACCGTTCAATATTCATCTTTTTTTTTTTTTTTTTTTTTTGAGAAACACACACACACACACACACACACATATATATATATATATATAGCGGAAAAGGGATGAGATAAGGGAATGCACTCACACGCCAACACCAAGGCAGTTAGTGTCGTGGAGTAAGTGATAAATACTTTCTCAATATCACAGCTAACCGATGTGGGACGACTCAACAACACTGAGTACCTTTTTTTTTTGAGAAACACACACACACACACACACATATAGCGGAAGGGGGATGAGATAAGGGAATACACTCACACGCCAACACCAAGGCAGTTAGTGTCGCGAAGCAAGTGATAAACCCTTTCTCAATATCACACCTTACCGATGTGGGACGACTCAACAACACTGAGTATCTTTTTTTTTTTTGAGAAACACACACACACACACACACACATATATATAGCGGAAGGGGAATGAGATAAGGGAATACACTCACACGCCAACACCAAGGCAGTTAGTGTTGCAGAGCAAGTGATAAACCCTTTCTCAATATCACACCTTACTGATGTGGGACTACTCAACAATACTGAGTATCTTTTTTTTTTTTAGAAACACACACACACACACACACACACATAGCGGAAGGGGGATAAGATAAGGGAATACACTCACACGCCAACACCAAGGCAGTTAGTGTTGCAGAGCAAGTGATAAACCCTTTCTCAATATCACACCTTACTGATGTGGGACTACTCAACAATACTGAGTATCTTTTTTTTTTTTAGAAACACACACACACACACACACACACATAGCGGAAGGGGGATAAGATAAGGGAATACACTCACACGCCAACACCAAGGCAGTTAGTGTCGCGGAGCAAGTGATAAATCATTTCTCAATATCACACCTTACCGATGTGGGACGACTCAACAACACTGAGTATCTTTTTTTTGAGAAACACACACACACACACACACACAAATATATAGCGGAAGGGGGATGAGATAAGGGAATACACTCACACGCCAACACCAAGGCAGTTAGTGTCATGGAGCAAGTGATAAACCCTTTCTCAATATCACACCTTACCGATGTGGGACGACTCAATATTCATCTCAATGATATAAATCATATATATTTATGATAATTAAATAAAATTTATGAATTTCACTAAGTGATATTCATCTAGATGACCAAAAAAAAAAAAAAAATAGTATTTGGAATTGTGAGTTCAAGATAGTATAAGGCATTGGGAGAGACCTTTAGTTTTGGTAATTTGACTCCATTGCGAAGGAGAAAAAGGTCTCTATCAAAACTATATTTTGGACACTAATATTTATTTTATTGTGTATATTTTTACTCTTCTCAATCACTCTATTCTATTTTAAATGAAACATTGGGAGTTATTATCACTTCAGTTGTGTTAAACCATTCTATAGGTCCATGGTTAATTGATGTATATTAATTCAACTTTAGGCATTATGTTAAGTGATAAATATGGTAAAAATTATCAACAAATGCTACCTCAGTGTTATATGTTGATTAAACACATTGTCATTGTTAATTGGAATCTTTGTGTAGGAATTTCTGAGGTGTCCACTCACATCAAACGACTTTAGAATTATCTGATTAAAGCGAAATTTACAATTATAGTATTCAGTAATGTATTAGTTATTTGAGAGCTATTAAATATGAGTTTGTTTTTGTTTTTGTTTTTTGTAATTTTGTTTACTGATTTTTAGAGATTCAAATAATTTAACACACTTAAAAAATGATATAAACACTTTAGAAATGACAGCGGAGATTAGGTGGGTTTTGGCTCAAATTTAAGATGGAGATAATAGAAATAATTCTTGAAAATATAGATAGTAAAAAGGGGGTTGTGGTTGATTTCTATTATATGTTATATATGCGTTAATATATATATATATATATATATATATGTTACCACACATACATAAATTTATGTGTATGTTTGCATTCCCAATATGCATTGCATGCAAAATAAATTCTCACACTAATAAAAATCATCAATTAAAATTGAGATTTGATTTTTATAAAACCTATGAAATACATATAAAAGTATATAAAAATAAATATGTACTCATAAATTAAAATTGAGATTCATGCTTAATTATGGAATAAAAACATATAAAAATAAATAAGTGCTCATAAAATACATTTAAAATTTTATTTTAACATAATAAAGACTTATAATATATTGTCCTTACTTCTAAAATTGACTTGAGAATTTTTTTTTTATGTGCATTGAGCTAGGAGGATTGGTGGATCTATGGTTTTAGAACTTTTTTAAAGAATTTTTTTAGGGAATTTTTTTTTTTTTTTTTTTGAGGTTTAAAAGGAATGGAAATCGAATTTCTTCACAATTTGAGAACAATATGCGTGAACAGTACACAAGAATAATACATGTGAATAGTTTCATGAATATTACTTCAAGAAAGAAAAGAAGAAAAAGGAGAAGAGAAAGTGAGAGAAAATGAAAATAAGGTCAACATGCCTTAATACTTAATTAAAACACATGATTTTATATATATATATATATATATATATAGACTTTTTATCTTAAGTTCTCCTAATACAACTAAATTCATTCTTTGACTAATAAAGATAACACCAATTGAATGAAACAGAACCCCCCCCCCCCCCCCCCACACACACACACACCCAAATATACTAATAAACTAATTTAGACATATTAATAATAAAAAACACAAGATCATAACTATGACTCATCTAAACATCTATACATATATACATAATATAAAACCAAATAAACACGTTGTGTACTCGACAAAACGTAACATCATTTAAGAGTTCATAAGAGAATGAAATGAAATGGAAATTAAAGGAATAATAATAAGAAATGTAACGGAATGTATCTAAGTAAGGAAATGAATGGGAATGAAATGAGTAGAGTGGAATTAAGCAGCCCTGTTTAGATGTTATAAAATAAGGGAATATAAATTAATGTAAATGAATAAAATGTAAGTGATTTTGTTTGGGAGTAACATAAAGGAAAATTAATGGAATCATTTTATGACAATATTACTATTGAATCTCTATTTTAAAATAAAGGGAATGTTGATATTTCACCACCGCATATCCTTTGTGCAATGGTCACTCCACAAGTATAAGTGCTTGTGGGGTGTAGGAGACGAGGGTCAGGGTTCAAGTCTCCAAGAGGGAGTTTTCACACACATATCTACTTAGATTATGTTAAAGTAGAATTTCTATCTTGTATAAAAATAAATAAATTAACAAATAAAGAGCAGAATATATAGAGGTCTTTTGGAAGTTTTATTAAAACATTAATTAAATGTAATTTCATTCCCTCAAATTCCTCCCAATTTTGGAGGGAATGAAAATTTGAGGTTTTAAGATAATGGAGAGAATGAGTGTTCTCTCTGACCTATTCAATCCATTTCCTCCCACTTAAACTCCCAAACTAAAGAATGAATGTTCCATTCCTTACATTAAACTCCCAAATAAGCGAATGGAAGAATATTATAAAATTATTCTTTTCATTCTTTAGTCGCGAGTTTGAGTCACAAGCTAACTACCTGGCCAGACTGGAAGTTTTGTCCTGTAGTGCTCCAGCTATTGTGACCCTTCAGCTCCCCCTGCATGCTTCACACGTGTGTTATTTTGGCGACTTACCATTCACGAGATCTAGTCGTGAAGCTCTTCTTGAGTGCACACTTCTTGAATTTTCTTTACACTCTCTCGCATATTACCCTTACATAATTCCTACCTAAAAACAGGGTATCTAATTGCAAAATTATAAGCAAATTTGGTGGCACGGAATAAAGCCAACAAATTATTGAATAAATTCAAACTTACATAAACAATTAAGCATATCTTGATCAAACAAGAGTAGTCATAAAAGAATGATTACAATGAACATTTAGCTAGTAAATGATCATCCGGACACGCAATGCAATTAAGAGCAACACAAAAATCAATTGCATGTCCAACACACAACCAATGAGAAATACAAGAAGCATTTGCATCAATGATACAAGATCCAACAAGGGCACAAGCGTGTAGTCAACATAATCTAAAAATACTTAAAAATGATACAAAGCAAGGATACAAAAACAAAGTACTGAATATAAATTGAAAGATTTAAACTAGAGTACTTTACAAGCTTTAAAAGAAAGCAATGTAAATATTAAGTAGGCTTTTCTTGCTCTTGTTCTTCTTCTCCAATGCTCCCCCTTCAACCTAGCTCTTTCTCCCCCTATCATTACACTCCCCCTATCATGAACCATCTCCCCCTTTTTGTCATGGAATAGCTAGTCTTCATATTCCTCTAGCTTCCTTTGAATTTGACCCACAAGTACTCATCTTCCAATGGATGAACGCCTTTAAGCTTCAAAATTTTTGAGATAAGGCAACACAAGGGAAGGCAGCTTCTTGAGGCAGTTCTCTTAGCAGTTTTGCTCAAGATATGGAAGATATGAGAGCAAATATCGATCTTTTCATCATTGATCAGGTGGTGAAGGAATAAAGTCCAACCAAGATTCATATACCCAATGCTTGAGAGAAGATAGAGGTTGTGGAACATGATCTTTGTGAATAGCCTTAGTTCGGGAGATAAGAATGCAACACTTACTGATTTCCCATTGGAAGAAAACTCCAATGTGTCTCCTAAAGTTTCTCAATGCACTTCCTCATCCGGATTCAAGTCATCATATACCGGTGGCTTTGGAAACATCGGCTGGTTGATGTGCAAGATATTAGTAAGGTAGGTAGGTGTCACTGTGAAGCTCTTTCCTCTAACCCAACATTTTAGCTCATCCCCTTCATAAATGGCATTTGCATAAAACTCCTTCATCATTTTCTCGTATGTATCATCAAGGTTGGTAAGAAGATAGTTCCAATCCTTGGTGGCAAACCATTTGGGGATGCTTGTCTCAAGGAGAGATGCTTGGTCAACAACCCTTTCAACCAACAAATAAGTATCTTTGAAATAGCTCTCATAGGCTTGAAATGCAATATATGATCTGAACTTGTCGGGATCATAAAATCCTATCGATGATCGACTCTTCTTTGAGTTTAGGGTGAAGCTATCAACATCAATCACAGGTTCTTTTCCTTTGCTATAACTTCCTTTCACAGCTGATTTCTTGAATGGAGACATCTGCAAAAACAGTCACAAAGCACAAAAAGACAAGTGCAAAAACACAAAGACAAGAACACAAACTTGATTAGTACCAAGTTAATCCATAAAACAAATACAAAGTCCTAAAAAGAACATAAATACAGTCACAAAATCATGTTATAAGTGCTAAACATGTAAGCAACATGTGTCTAACAAGAGTAATATGCAAAACATGACAAGTGAACAAATGTGTGCATCAAGTGTGCATGTGTGATGCATGATTGAGGCATGACAAAGCACAATTGGGTCAAAGTGTGTAAAACACATAACCAATAATCAAAACATGAAAAACATGTATAATCATAGCAATCCCCAAAGTTTGGTACTCATTGGAGTCCAAAACAACATCAAAATGCCATCTAGACATTTTATCAAACACTTGGTATGCACCAACACAACTAACGTGTAAACAATGCATAAACATGTGTGGATCTTTCCTAAATACATGTTAAAATGCCACAATTAACCAACTCATACACAAACAAACCAAGTGGGACAAAGCCCAATCAAGAAATTGAAAAAAAATTCACAAAATTTAAAGTTCCCAACCCTTTTTCAAAAAATGAACCCAACTTAAGAAAGCCTAAAATCTAAGGCATAATCTAAGTAAAGAGAGAGAGAGAAAAGATTGTATAAACATATCTTAGAGATGATTTTGAAACAATTGCACTTGAGATTTGGTTGGGTTTTTTAGTGAAATTAAGTTTTGGGTTGTTTGAGGCTTAAGGGAGGCAAAGTGAGGGAAAACAATTGAATTTGAAAAACTGTCTACATCAGCCCTTTAAAACTGCAAACACACATTTTTCGCGGGTTATCTTCTCGCGAAGTTACTTGCGAAAAATGACTCTGAAGCACAAAGATTTTCATGGGTAAGCATTACTTGCGAGACAGTCGCGAAAGTTTTTGTCTAAAAATTTTGTGTTTTCATTTTTTGCCTATTTCATTTTCGCGGGAAGTACTTAGTCGCGATCTTCTCGCGAAAATGCATCTAAGGGAGTTTTTCATGAAAAACATGAAAAATGCAATTTGAACAAAAACCTAAAACATGAAAGCATAAAAACACTTTCAAAAACATATAAAATACTCAAAAATCTTTTTGGGTTTGATCGACAAACAATCAGTATACACATCACATTTGAACACGTACAATCACACAAAAGAAATATGCATTCATTGAACAAAAGTCTTATGTGTTGTGTGTGAGAATCAAATGTGGAATAGTCCTTAGTCCAGAGTGAAGCTTCAATTATCAATTCAATCAAGTCATACACAACTGGAACTAAGTCAAGTGGTTTATCTCAATTAGAAAAATGAACATATACAACCTCCCACAAGAAAAAGATTACATATCTTTGAAGTTTTTCATTTGGCTTCTTTATAATTTATAACATTTGATCATTTTGATCTTTACATCTCTTTTTGAGATCAATACCTAAAATTTTTGATATTTCAATTTTATGAGTAAGCCTTTGGCTTTTTGAGCACCATACATTTCAATATAAGTCGCTTTCCCTTTTTCCTTGTCAAAACTAGTATGTGCGACGACTTTTGCAACTCAGTATCTCTTTTCAAGATTTGACATTTGTTGAGCTATAAAGCAAAAACATAAAGATGTCGGAAAATATATAGGCACAAGTCTATGTATGTATTAAAACCATCAAGAATATTGACTAATCATTCATGACAAGTTTGAAGATCAATTTACAACAATCATACATAGATTTCAAGATTTTTCCCACAAAGATAAATGTACATATATAACAAGCTAAGCTCGTAAATACACTACGCCATTAGTATGAAGGTACTAGGCCAAACTTATACGTGATATACACAACACGAGCGATCAAAATTTTAGGAGATTTTTCAATTTTTCAATTTTTATGGGTTTTTGAATTTTTCAACATACTCAAAAACAGAACATATAAAGTAAGATCAACAAAACAAGTACAAAACAAACTTGAAAAGAAACAAGCTAAAATGTGAAACATAAGCAAACAACCAATCAAAGTCACAACATATAGGAAGAATTGATGCATGGACATGGTCTAGTGCTTATGCATGTGTACTCTTCTTCACCCACACGGCACATGCGTTTGGGGTGATATCTCTAGAGGATTGGGTACTAGAGCTGTAATTCTCAAACATTTGGCTAAAGCTTTCCAAACAAGAAATGATGATATTTATTATCTTCATCACATCACTAAAACCGGAATCAACTTCTTGCCCTTTTGATTGCTTGGCGTTCCAATTCCCTTTTCCTTGTTCTCTTAGCCTTTGAGAATCTGCTTTCTTCAATGCATGAAGTTTATAGCAATTAGGTCTTATGTGTCCTCGAACTCCACAATGGTGGCCATAGCGTTGAACTTAAGGACCTCTCTAAGACTTTAGAAGAAACTTCCCTTTAGCCTTGGGTTTGGCCATAAATGGGTTTTGAGGCTTTGTCAAAACCTTCTGAACAGTTCCATTTGTCTTCTTCTCAACCTTCACAGTCTCAACAATTGGTGTTACTACCATTGGTTCCTTAGCCTTAACAAACTTCATCTCTTTGGACACATTGGCACCCGAATTACTTTCTTCAGAATATCCTAAGCCACTTTTGTCAGAAAAAGGCTTTCGATATGCAAGCACTACGTTAAGTTTCTTGGAGGCAACGCACTCCACTTTGGTATTAGCTTCAATCACTTCAAACTCAAGAAACTTAATCTTGGAGTAGGCCTCGGTTAGTTTTCCATTCAGCGCCTCAACTTCACACTTCGTTTCCTTGTACCTCATGAGTATGCTTTTGTAGTCTTGTTTAGCTTTCTTCATTTTTTTGATGGCTACCTTAGCCACTCTAGCATACTCTCTGGTTTTCTCAAGAAGAGAATTATAAGATTCTTGCAATTCCTTAGTTCCTTCATCTTCATCATTGGATTCTTCCCCAATTCCTATAGACTTTACTTCGATGTGCTTACCGAGTTCTTCCACTAGAAGGCTTAAATCTTCCAATGAGTCCATAGGTGCAATGGCCACAATTACGAAGTAATTTCCTTCTCCGTCACAACTTTCTTCCGAATCAAAATTTAAACCATCTGAGTCACTAAGGGTAGTGGCAAAAACTTTACCCTTTGCTTTCAATTACGTGGGACATTCTTTCTTCACATGTCCATGCCATTTGCACTCAAAGTACGTGACCATTTGAGATGGTGAGGAATCTCTTGAATCCTTCTTCTTGAAGTCTTTCTTGTCTTTCTTGAAATTTGAGAATTTTCCCTTCTCAGAAGACTTTCCATCTCTCTTGAACTTTAGGAACTAACATAAGTTCTTAGCAAGGTACGCCACATCCTTTTCAACCTCATCCTCATCTGAGGAGTCTTAAGTTTCCAATCTCTCATTGACTGTCTTGAGAGTAAGAGATTTGCTCTTTCTTTAAGATGGTAGAGATAGCTCATAGGTTTGAAGAGAACGGATGAGTTCTTGGATTTTAATTTGATCAAGGTCTTATCTCTCTTCGATAGCAGTAACCATTACACGGAAGCTCTTCGGCAATGATCGTAGTATCTTTCTCACAATCTTGGAGTCCTTCGTCTTTTCTCCCAATTTGAATTTCCCAATCACCACTTCATTTAGCTTCCTATAAAATGAGTCAAATGGCTCGTCTTCACTTATTTTCAGCTCCTTGAAGCGTGTGGTAAGCATTTACAACTTGGTGTCCTTCACCTTTTTGGTGCCTTTATAGGTCATCTCTATGATTTGCCACACCTCCTTGGAAATTGTAATATGAGAGATATTGTGAAATTCGTCAGGAAAAACACCATAGAAAATAGCATTTAAAACCTTGCTATTAGCGTTAGCTGCTGCAAGGGCTGCCTTATGCCATTCGAATTTGGCGACCTTCGACCTAGTCCATCCTATCTCGACAGCGTCCCAAACACTATCATCAATAGAAAAAAGGAATGCCCTCATACGGACTTTCCAAAATGCATAATTTCTCCCATCAAAGTATGGAGGAGCATTGAGCGATTAAGATCAATCCATCTATAAAAAAAAAAGGGGTCTAAGATCACACTTAGGTAATGAAACCATAGCAAGTGCACCTACTCTGATACCAATTGAAAGCTCGAATTTGTGTGAAAACACAAGAGCTATTTAGACTTCCAAATTAAAACTTACGGCTTGGTTGATTTTACTTTAACTTAAACTAAGTGCAGAATAAAGTAAATGCGAGCGAATAAACAATAAAACTACTCTAAACCATATTCATCAAAACACAACAGTAAAATGAAAGCTAAAAGAGTATGGAAGAAAGATGCAAACATAAGATAACACCCCGATATGTTATCAGAGAGGAAACTGAAGATCTCGGCAAAAAACCTCTCTACCACCCTCTAAGTGGTAAATCAATCCACTAGAGAATAAATTAAAGTATATGAATAACAAAAGATCCTTCAAGCCTAGTCTACCCATGTACTCAAGCCCTCCAAGCTCCTACTACCAACTAACTTAACGAAGCCTTATCTTTTCTAGCTCTCTGAATCACACAATTCAGCCCGATTACATCCTCTAAACAAATGGTTTCTTTCAATACTTCCCAACAGCACCAAAACCTCACGTTACACTCAGAATGAGTGTGGTAAGTGTTTGTATTATCAACCTCTCAAAGATTTGGATATAAAGAGGTAGGAGTTAAGGAAAATCACAATGGGTTGTGTAGAGGATTATGGGTATGACAATCTCTAACTCTCAAGGGTTGTGGCTAGGGTTTTCTCTCTAAAAACACTCTTTTCAATATGTGGGTAATGAGGGTATATATAATGTGTGTAGAGACATGGTGTATCAGATATGAAAAAATAGCAAAACAGAATGTTCGCTGGTATTTCGCTGGAAGACCTTACCCGCAAAATATTCGCGAAAACTAGCTATCACGATCTGTCATGACTCTTCGCATTCCAATCATACGCTGAGCACATGGCTTCACTTCGTGAGAAGTCTTCTCGCGAGCTACCCCGCAAAAACTCCTTTGATCTTCAATTTGTGTTGAGTTTTCACACTTTCTCTCACACACAACCCATACAATGAAATTCCTCATAAAATACAGCGTACATAAGATTGAACAGAATTACAATTAAATTTGACACAAAATTAAAGCCAATACAAAATAGTTATAAATCACAACTTTACATTAACCAATAATAATATTAATAAATTAAGAAAATATTAACTTAGAATAAGTTCAATTCCAAGAATACGTACAACTTGAATTGGAGAGAACCATTAAGGAAAATTGAAAATATTAAAAAGATTACTAGAAGCATAACATTAGTTAATTGGGACAAAGTATTTGTTTTTGTTGTAATAGAAAAATAACATATTATCTAACCGAGAGAGAGAGAGAAATGTACATAAGGTGCTGCAATTGCTCGAGGGAGTCCAAATACGCAGCAGTCAGCATTGACAAGGGTTTTGAATTCAAAAGAAACTTCGTCTTTCTCTGATTGCTGCATCTCCATTCCCCACCAACTGATTACCCACACGCTGACGCTGATGATGAGATGAAACTTTGGGCCATCTTTATAATATGGGTCTCCTTATTGGACTGTTATTGGGCTATTTATTTGGGTGGATTTAACAACACCCAACAACTTGAACAATACATGAGCTTGACTCTAGACTTTTTGAGACTTTATAATCACACAAGTTTTGGCCCTACAAATAAAATGAATCAATTACAGAGTTACAGGCACAAACAAATAATTTTTGGATTCCAAAAAGTTTCACACGAGGGGTTAAAAAAAAAAAGAGAAGCTAAAATGCAAATTACATTGGAAAATAGTTAGTATTCTCAAATAAAAAAAATAAAAACAAAACAAAACAAAAAAATAGTGGGTTAATCCCACATTGAAAAATGAGTGTGAGTTAAAGCGGTTTAAAGCCTGTACTGTGTATCCAAGAATTGGGCTCTTTTGGATACACACCACTGTAAATTTCTTTAAAAAACTTTCTCCCCTCTCCTCCTGTGTGTATGTTAAAAAACACGGTATGTTTGGCAACTGTTTTTTCTCCTTATTTTCTGTTTTTAAAAACAACTTTCTATTTTTGAGACTAAAAAATTTGTTTGGCAACTCAAAATGGATAAAAAACAAAAACTTTTTTCAAAACTCATTTTGTGAATGAAACTGAAATATGCAAAAAACTATTTTCAATTTCTAATTTTCAAAAGTCAATGAAAACACGCATTTAATTTAATGAATTTGTCTCATTTAATGAGTTATCATTAAATTTCAAATTCTAGTAACAACATATTTTAGTATTTTCTATTTTTTTCTTCAAAAAACTATCTTTTTTAATTTCAACTAACCAAACATATTTTTTATTTCAAAGATACGAGAAAATTTTTTTTTCTTTATATTCCCAAAAACAAGTTTTTCAAAATAAAAAACAAAAAATGTTACCAAACATAGCCTTAGTATTCTCAAAAAAAAAAAAAAAAAAGTTTGACTGAAATTTAACTCAATTCTCTAACTTTACTTTTATTCAACTAAGTCCTTTAAGTTTCAAAAAAAAAAAAATTTAAGTCCTCTAAATTTCAAATTTATTCAATATAGGTATTTAGTCCAATTTCATTAAAAAAAATTCGCTAAGTATGTAATAAACTAATGAAAAAAAATTCTCACATAAAAATTCTATAAAATGTTTTTTTATTAATTTTATAAAAAATTTTCAAGTGAGAAAATTTTTTTTGCTAATGGAAATTTTTTAACGAAATTATACGAAAGACCTAAATTGAACAAATTTGAAACTTAGATGATTTAATTGAAAAAAAGTAAAGTAAGAAAACTAAAATGAATTTAGTCAAACTTAGATGATGGCATGCAATTTGCATTTTAGCAAAAAAAAAAAAAAAATCACATTATAATGGGTAATATACACAAGTCAATCACAGCCGACAATTGAGTAGGAGGATTGAAATAAGTAGCCAGAAAAATATTGTGAAACCTCTATTCATTCTGAGAAATTAATGTTTTAATGATTGTAGTAAATTGTTAGTTTAAGATTATTAAGATATTCATCATCTAGAACTTTTAATTTCTATGCCTAGACTAAGCAAGGAAGTCAATACCGATGTACCGTTTCGGGTTTATCGCTATTTTATATATTTAATACACACACACACACATACCAATATTAAGTGACTCCACCAATATTCAATATTATGTGACTCTACCAATATTCAATATTATGCATTAAGTGATTTCACCAACATGAATTCTAATTGCAACATGGAAAGAGAAATTTCAAACACTTGGACAGCAAACTTATATTTTGATTAAAACAAAGGCAGAAAACTTATATAAATAAATGTGTGAATGAAGTAATGGTAAGTGAATGAAGTAATGTGCCCTTAAAAAACTGCCACAATTACCAAAAAAAAAAAAAAAAAAAAGCATTTCGTGTTTCGGCCCAGTATGGCCAATATGTGGCTGAAACAACCAAAATACGCAAGTACGGGTGATATTTTTTCCGATTCGAAATAGAGGGTGTATCTGTACTGGTGCATTGGCCGGTACGGTATGTACCACCGGTACCGACCGGTACGGTACAATATCGGTAACACTAAACTAAAGTCCGAAAGGCTCAAACTTTCAAATACGCACTAATAATTGGGATCTTCTCTGTTTCTATTTAGGGCGGGTAATATTACGATTGTATTAGCGGGGCCTATAATTATGCTGGACAACACCTTTTCCCCTTTAGGGTGCGTTCGTTTGGAAGGAAAACAGGGAGGACGGAAAATAGAGGATGGAAAACAGGGAGGAAAATGCTGTTTTCCACTGTTCGTTTGGGGAAGGAAAATAGGGAGGATGGAAAACTCGAGAGAAAGTTTTCTCTCCGGGCCCACATTTTTTTTCCTTTCAAATCGGAAGGAAAATCTGGAAAGAAAAGTGTTCTAATAGTACCTTTACAAAAATACCCTTTTCCTACTTATTTTTTTTCAACTTTTTATTTTTATTTTTTATGAACATTGTCTTCTTCTTTTTATCTTTTTTTTTTTCAACGTTCAGTTAGCTGAACGTCTTTTTTTTTTTTTTTTTTTTCAACGTTAACTGGATGTTTTTTTTTCTTTTCTTATTTTTTTTTTCCATCCTTACCTGATCGTTGTCTTTTTTTTTTCTTTTTTCTTTTTCAACGTGACTAGATCTAATTTTTACATTATAATAATAATAATAAAAATATAAATTTATATATATATGATGTGATAAATTTTAAATTATTTAATGATTACAAATAAATCTATTTCTTACATATTATGTAACAAGGGTATAATAGTCAATTTATATAAATTACATTTTCCATCCTTCCCTTTTTCTCTCTAACCGAACACAAGAGTTTTCCACTCTCCCACTTTTCCACTCCTCCAACCGAACACACAAGAGAGAAAACTAAATATTTTCCATCCTCCCACTTTTCCATCCTCCCATAATTTTTCATTCTCCCACTTTTCCACTCCTCCAACCGAACGGACCCTTAGTGCCCTCGTGAGTTAGAATGTACAAGCTTCTTTACCAGTCACACACGTAGAAATTATTTTGAATATTAAAATATCCTCTCGTGATATTGCCATAAATTGCACATTCAATCCTTTTACTATTCTAGTTGCACTCATTCAACTCAAATTTAGTCCACTAAGCTAAGCTAGCTTCCACTTTAGTACAACCACGCTCTACAAAAAACCAGACTCTCTCATCTAAGGGTTTATGAAAACACTCACATTTGAACCTTCTAGCATGCATAGTTGCTCCAAACCCAATCAAAGTAAAAGGAAACTATAAGAGATTATGGTCTATCCATGACAGTAGGGGCCAATGATCACACTTAAGATGACGAAGTTTACTTAAAATGATTTGACACCCCTTTTATTAAATAAAAAATAAAAGCTTTATGTGTTATCAAAAAAATAAAAAAAATAAAAGCCTTATTTTGATCCTAGGCAATTTATGCATCAGAATAAAAAAAAATTTAAACAAAATTGGTTCAAAAAGTTTAATATGAATTCCACACACACAAAATATGTTAAACACACATAAGAGATACCAAATCTAAAGAACCGCTAATAATTTTGTAAAAGCACACGTATTTGATAAGAATGTGAAAAACAAAGAACCACTTCAATAGCAAAATAATTATAGTAACCCAATCGTATAGAAAATTCATTGTGGAAAAATTGTTACAGCAAGCTACTGCAAAACATTTGTATTTGCTAGATGCTTGGACAAAATTGGCCTATGCCCTTTTCAAAAAAACAATCCAGCATTTTGCCTCTTTTTTCAAATTAATTAGGGAAATACCCCTCTTTTGAAACTCGATTTTCTTAAAATTGAGTTAAGCTCTATAGCGGCGTTTTTAAGGAGCCTATAGTGACGTTTTTAGGATCTATAGTGACGTTTTAGAACTCGAGTTCCATGAACTCGAGTTATAGGTATAAAAAAAAATAAAAAATTTTGCCTATAACTCGAGTTCATGGAGATCGAGTTTCAAAACGCCACTATAGGTCCTGAAAAAGTCACTATAATCTCTTTAAAACGCCGCTATAGGGCTCCAGAAAATTTTTTTTTTTTAATTCAAATTTTAGAAAATTGAGTTACAAAAGAGGGGCATTTCCCTAATTAGTTTAGGAAAGGGGGCAAAATGCCACTTTTTTTGCACAAAAAGAGCATTTGCCCATTTTGTCCCTAGATGCTCTATTGCAATACAAACGACTTGTCTTTTACCTTTCTACCACAGTAGCCCTAGAATCTTTAGAATCTTAAAAAACTTCTTCCACGAACCCATTTTCAATATAAACTAAAATCTATAGCACTCCAACGATCCTCCTTGAAGATTTGATAGTAGTATTCCTCATTAGAAATGAACTCTATGGTTTCAATCTATCATACACTCACTTTGGGATCATAAGCAAGTGGGTAGAAAATTTAGGTTTAAGAATTTTGCTCAATAGATAAAAGCAACAAAATTTTCTCAATAGCTCAAGGTGTCACAACTACTTCTCTATCGAAAATTCATGCAAAGGAAGCATTATATAGGTGAACAATTAGGGTTTAGAAAAAATGGTATAAAACATAGTTAAAATAATTGGAAAATAGATCCATGCAACCTTACTCAAAGGAGCCTAGAGTGAGGGATACAAAAAGTCTTGGGTTGGTTTTTTGTTTTGCACAAGTGAGGTTCTCTTTCGCTTGAGCGATCTTTTTATCGCTTAAGCAAGCTTCACTTTTGTTCAATCAAAATACTCCAAAATGCTGTTCACTTTTCAAGCAATTTCATGATAGTTTTTACCAATACTTTACAATGAATGAATTATATTAAAACTTGAATTGTGATTACAACCAAAGTTATGGAATCATCCAACACTAAAATTCTAACAAATATTTTTAAAAATAAAATTTCCAAATTTATGAGGTTTACTTTACAGACATTGCTCAATTAAAACATAAACATACATAAATATATGTTTATAAATATATATTTAAGAGTGTGTCTCATGAAATATATAGTTCTATGATAATAAAATAATATTTATGATGATTAACATACAATATTTGTACAAATGATATAAATATATGTTTCTCTGATAACTAAATCATATACATAAGTATTACTACGTGATATTCATCTAAATGACAAATGCAAATTTTGTATTTATAATTGATTTTAAGATAATTCAAGATTTTTGGAGAGGCCGATAGTTTAGGGAACTCTACTCTATTGTGAAGGAGAAAATGCCTTTATTAAAGATACATTTTGGACATTGATAATTATTTATTGTGTGTACTACTACGACTCCTCTCTATCCCCCTATTCCTTTTTAAATGAAACATTGGGAGATATTATCAATTCAATTGTATTCTATAGGCCCATGATTGAGTGCTGGATATTGCACTTTGGACTTTATGTTTAATTATATATATGCCAATTTTACACCAAGATATTAACTCTAAATAATTAATTAGATTACAGTATTACAGTGAAGGTAATAGATAGAAGTATGGAAGATCCTTATGAGGAAGGTTTTCGAAATACTTGGCGGAGACACCATCATCTAAAATTGCGTAGATTAGTGAATATCATATTCTTTTAACTTTTGCTGCCTGCATTTGAGGGGGTACTTATTGGACAAGGATGGTATACGTGTTTCCTAATTTTAAAATGAAAAATTATTTGGTGCAAATTTATTAATATATGTATGTCTTTTTTTTTCTTTTTTTCTTTTTTTTTTTCATATGTGTATTGTCAAATGTCATAATGCAAGATCTATTTTATGGGCTTAATTATTGCATTAACAGCTAAGAGTCCATGGATCTTTTTGACAAGGAGGTCTTTAGTTGGCTGGGTATGGGGATGTCCACTATTGCATCCCTATTATACAAAGCATAATGCTCACCCATAGAAATGTGAGGCTTTTGGTTAGGAATAACAACTTGATGATGGAGCTCGGTCAAAGTTTTCCAAACCTCGTTAAAATTGTACATAGTTAGGTTTGACCTATGCTTGTGTCTTTTCATTTTAATGTTTGGTTATTACTTATATTATATTAATTTATATTTTATATATATATATATATATATATATGTTCACACATTTGCATATATAAACATATGTGTATGTTGAATTTTTGAAAGAATATAGGTATATGTTTATGTTCCCGTTCTCCACCCACTACTGATCACAAACGCAAAAAGATACACCGATGAAATGAAAGGTTTTGGGTCATCTATATGGGTTTTCATATTAGACTATTGTTGGGCTATATATTTGGGTGGATTTAACGAGACCCAACTTGGGAAATACATGAGCTTGAGTTTGGGCTTTTTGAGACTATAATTACATTAGTTCATTGGCCCCATGAATTAAAGGAATTACTTTCTTTCTTTTCTTTTTTTTTTTTTGCTGAATAATTAAAGGAATTACTTACAACTTACAAGCCTCAGCCAAAATATTAATTTGGACCTAAAAAAGAATGATATACTGTGGTTAGGGTAAAAAAATTCACATCGTATTGGCTCATATACATAGTCAATTCACAGTCAACATTTAAGTAGAAGGCTTGAAACAGGTAGTCAGAAAAACCATTGTGAAATTCTCTTCTAAAAATAAAACATTGTGAAACCATATTCATTCCGGGAAAATTATCGGTTTGATGATTGTAGTAAACTTTTAGTTTAAGATTTTCATGATATTCAACATCTTGAAATTTTCATTTTTATGCCTCAGGCCCTCAACTAAGTTTCGAAGTTGCAAACTTTCTAATAATAATTTGTTTGCTACTCTTGCTATCTTGGAGGATTTTTGATATATCATAGAAGAGGCTAACAAAGATCAATATAACTTAACATCACCATTCACCCCCAAAATCAAAGGCCAACGTATCAAAACCAGTCTGATAGTTTAATATATATGTCAATGACCAACAGAACAAGATTGAACAATCTGTCCACTTAATATTGCTCAACTGATTTTCCAAAGCAAAGAGTCCTATACATATTGATCGTAATATATACCGCAGCAACAGTGTATAGACACTATGAATCAGTAAAGTCGACCACCTATACACCACTTTGAAATCATCCCATAAAATCATCAAAGTTACGATTTCAGTTTCGCTTCTCTTCGACAAGCAGATAAACACCACTTTTAAATCCTTAAAACGAAACCAACAGTAATTGGAAGACACACGATTAAATCCTTTCTCATGAATAAATATAAAATATATATTTTTGTATAAAAATATATGAATAGATGTAATCCCGAAATAGTATATAAGGAGGGACGGAGTCAAAACTTGAAGTTTAGGGGACAGCTTTGTTACTGGCTGCGTGTAACAACTTTAGCTTCTAGGTAAGGACGAAATTATTTTATTTAAATTTTTTTTTTAATGGGTTGGATTGGTTGTTTTGGGTAAAACTAGTTGATTAAACTTAATTGTTTTTAGCTTTACTAATGGTAAATTTGTTGTTGGGCTAATTTGTTTGGACTTGTATATTTTGTTTTAGATTTTTTGATATATTAATTTTTTTTTTCTAGCCTTTGAAAAAATGAAAATGCTAGATCGAGTTACTAATTTTTTTTTACAAATTGCTCGTGTGGTGAGTGATTATTAGAAATTAAAAATTAATGTAAGTGGTAAGCCTAGATGCTAACCAATAAATGATGTAGAAAATTTTGTAGTCATAACATTACTTGTAAAAGAATCAATGATAATATTGGGAGAAGGGGTAACGTGTAATTTTATAAAATCAAATTGCTAAAATTGGCACCTATGTAATACTAATATTAAAATAAATAAATAAAAAATTAGGGGGGCATATATTGCCCCTCAATGTCCAACTATGCCTCTGTCCCTGTATATAAGTATCAACTAGCCACAACTTCTAGTTTTTCTTGAGAACAAGTTTAATAGTCTCGATTCACAGTTTTCATAGTCTTACCCATAGTTTCTAGTTTTTCTTGCTTTTTTTGGAAAAAAAAAAAATTAATTCCGGTTTTCTATAATAAAATAAAAATAAAAAAAAATCAGACCGAATTAGTGTTTGATTCTAGGTTAAACTAGCTGAATCCAGTCCAATTTTTAAAACCACGTTAACAACATAGTATGTTATTGCATGCTTCGGAAAGTCCAATCATTAACTGTGAGCTTATGCCTTACGTTGCAGTTAATTTAAGTCATTGCATCTATGTTTGTCATGGGCAATTGGGACTTTAAATGTACTAAATAATGTTTTCTGGTTCTTTTGACCTATTCCAGTGCAGTACTCGTCCAGGAAAACAAGTGCAAGTTGAAAGGTGAAGAAAAACAAGGTCTAGTACAATTTACTTATTAAAGCAAGAAAGTAGTTGCAACACAAAACTAACTGTGAAGCAGAGAAGCCAAGGAAGAAGAAGTGGAAGTTTAGAGAGGGAAGAGAGTAGAGGGAAGGAGAGTAGTGAGGAGCAGAATAGAGGAGAATGGTTCTCCTCTACATTGTTTGAATGTTTTTAAAACTAGTAAGGGAAAATTGAATAATTAGCCCTTTATAAAAAGTAATTTTATTAATTTAGAAAGGGTAAATTAAGAAATATATTTGATCAATAATTTATCAACTTTACTCTCCCTCCAAATCTCTCCAATTTGGAAGAATTAAAAATGAAGGGTTAGAGGTAGTCAAAACCCCTTCCTCTCCTTCCTTAAAAAATTTCCAAACAATATAATTGAATTACTCTCCCCTCCTCTACTCTACTCTACTCTCCCTCCTTTTTTTAACTCCCAAACAAGCCATTAGTCTGTGAGAGAGAGAGCAAAGATTGTAAACTATGTAATTCTTTAATTAATTTTAGTAGTGTACAAGAGTATATATAGTACAAAGATCAGTCTTAATCACATAACAATATTTCCACGTTAAGCGGATCAAATCCGTGATTCAAGGAAACAGAATGCAACAGAATTACGCGTCAAAATCAAACGGATGGGAACAGTAGAGAACGACACCGTTTAGCACTTAATCACCTGACACACACGAGATAAGTAATACGGTGCGTATTGAAAAATATGAGTAAGTGAAACGGTGTGTTCCATTGTAATTCAAACACTCCAACGGTAACTCACAAAGTTCGTCTTCAACCTCTGGCACTGCAATCCCTAAATCCAGTCTCTTCATGCTTTGCTCTTGGCTTTGTTCTGGAGTCATTATCCGTAACACTCTCAACAAAAGGGATGTGAGACATTCTAAAGATACAGATGCACATGATGAGGATCTATGCATCTCTGTATCTTGTTCACTCAGCTCAGACAAAGCTGTTAGTATTTGTTTGTTTTAGTTATGAAAATTGGGACAAAATTGGACCTTTGGAAGTGGAAGAAAACCTCAGGAAGGTGCTGTAAGTGTGCAATCTGCAGAAAAATCCATTTCTAATCTGGTGTCAATAGGAGTGAAAATTTATGGAGTTGATGAAGCCCGAGTCTCTTCCTCAAAAAATGAAAATACAACTTATTTTAATTGCTTTTGTTTTAATAAATGGTTCAAAATGAGACCAAGTATATCATCTTAAAAACCTAGTTTACTTTTGGTTCTCCAAAATCAAGTTTTAAATTTTTAGTTTTTCACATGCATAATTTCAATGTATATTTTTAATTTGAAAGTTTCACATGCATATTAACTAAAACTGAATCTAATATTACTCTAGAGTCTAGACAAACTTGATATAAAATTATTAAACTGTTTGAAATTTTCATTTTTTTTTTTGAATGTGTGTTCAACTTCTATTTAGAACTGAATCAGTTTGTGGTTTTGTAAATGTCACATTAATATATTACTAGTCAAATAAGCTACTCGCTATTTGTAAATATGCATATGCTGTATCTAAGATTCTAAATAGATGATTAAAGTGCAATTAAACTTTTGAGTAAGACTTTTATAATGATGATTTTTTTAACTTTTTATTAACAAAAATAATTTTGAAAAATAAATTCTCACATAAAAAATCTATCAAATATTTTTATTAATTTTATAGAATTTTTTCAAATGAGAATTTTTTTTTTTTTTTTTTTTTGTTAATGGAAATTTTTTAACGAAATTATATGAAAGACCTTAATCGAATAAATTTGAAACTTAGATGATTCAATTGAACAAAGTTTAAACAAAATTTGAAATGAAATTATACGAAAGACCTCAATTGAATAAATTTTGTAAAAGCGCACATATTTGGTAAGAATGTAAAAACCAAAGAACCACTTTAATAGAAAAATCATTATAGTAACCCAGGCCTATAGAAAATTCATTGTGAAAAAAATAGTTACAACAATCTACTACAAAACATTTGTATTGCTATTGCAGAATCTACTAACAACTTTCCTTTTGCCTTTCTACCACAGTAGCCCTAGAATCTTCAAAATCTTACTTAACGAACTTCTTCCACGAACTCATTTTCAGTAAAAACTAAAATCTATAGCACTCCAAGGATCCTCCTTGGAGATTTGATAGTAGAATTCCTCATTGGATCATACGCAAGTGGGTAAAACATTAAGGTTTAGGAATTTTGCTCAATAGATAAAAGCAACAAATTTTTCTCGATAGCTCAAGGTGTCACAACTGCTTCTCTATCGAAAATTCATGCAAAGGAAGCATTATATAGGTGCACAATTAGGGTTTAGAAAAAATGGTACAAAACGTAGTTAAAAGCAATTTGGAAAATAGATCCATGCAGCCTTACTCAAAGGAGCCTAGAGTGAAGGATATGCAAAATCTTGGGTTGGTTTTTTGTTTTGCATGAGTGAGGTTCTCTTTTTCATGAGTGAGGCTTTTTATTGCTTGAGCATGCTTCACTTTTGCTAAATCAAATTACTCCAAAATGCTTTTCATTTTTCAAGCAATTTGAAGATAGTTTTTACCAATCTTTTACAATGAATAAATTATATTAAAACTTGCATTGTAATTATGACTAAAGTTGTGGAATCACCCAACGCTAAAATCCTAACAAATATTTTTTTAAAAATAAAATTTTCTACTTTTGAAGTTTACTTTATATACAATGCTCATGAAAAACATAAACATATACATAAATTTATATTTATAAATATGTATATAAGAGTGCGTCTCATGAAATATATAGTTCTATGATAATTAAATAACATTTATGATGATTAGCATACAATATTCATCCAAATGATATAAATATATATATATATATATATATATATTTCTATGATAACTAAATCATATATTACTACGTGATATTCATCTAAATGACAAACAAAAATTTTGTATTTAGAATTGAGTTTATGATAAATCAATATTTTTGGAGAGTCCTTTAGTTTTAGAAACTCTACTCTATTGTGAAGGAGAAAATGCCTATATTAAAGATACTTTTTGGATGCTGATATTTATTTATTGTGTCGCGCCCCAAACCCCAAAGGGTCCAAAACATGAAAAAGGCGTCTCAAAGTACCCTTAGAATTTTCATTTTTGACAACTCAATCCACATAAATCATATCAAGTACTAACATCAAGAATTATCACAATAATTCCATTGAATATACTCTCAAAATAAGTCAGAGCTCTAAGCAATAATTACAAGGATCATTGCCCACAAAAGAATAGAGGTCTGAATATATAGTTACATATCATCAGCTTGTCTCATTAGTGGGAATAACATCACAACCACTATAATATACGAAAGAATGAGTCAAGCCTATTTTAAGATGTACATCATCCAATATCTCCATTACAAAAGGTCAGCCTCCATTAGTAGTTAGTCTAACTACCGTTAGCCATCAAAAAGTTATCTCAAATGATTGTTGCCTACTCTGAAAATTTTATAAAATAATAAAATGAGACAAAACCCAGTAAGTAGCATAATTAACAGGGGTGGGGGAAATGCAAGTTCCATTTTCAATACTAATAATATGATATGACAAGAATGATTTAATAATAAAACACAAGGTTTCTCAAAATAAATACCATGAAACTATATACCATAATTTGTGAGCACTAACAATATAGTTTCCAAAGTTATAAAATCTAACATACGTTAATTTATCATAAATATACTACACTACCACATAGACTGATCAGGGGATCCACCCATTCACAACTGGCATGATATTGTCCTCTCTGGTATGCAAACTCTTGGCCCCATGGACATCAGCCTTACCCATACCATCAAGGTTTTTCTCTCCCCCTATGGGCAGCAGAGAAAGCGCGTCAAATAGGACCTCTCTTGCATGCGGTCTCTTGGCCCCATGGGCAGCAACCTCACCCACACACAATCAAGGAATCTCATCCTCCCATGGGCAGCAAGGAAGAATGTGTCATCCAAAGTGAAATAGCACTGACCTAGATTTGATTCCGTTATCACAAAGACTACGACAACCAAATCGGGTGATCACTAGGAAATCACACATGGCATGTTATTAAAACGATATAAACCTCACCGGTATACATTTCCTTGAAACACATAGTTCACATCTAGGTAGTTTCAGAAAAAACCTTAAATATTCTAACTTCTGCAAAATTTGTAAGGTTTTCAGCTTCATTCTTGTCAAAAATATTTTCTATCAATTTCCCAAATAGCAAGACAAGATAAGCATCTTTAGATTTTCTAATAAACCATAAAATCCATAATTTCCTTATCAAAGAATAAATAAAAAGATGCTCATATTTTCCATGTCAACAATTCATGCATTTCGCCAAATGCAATACCAAATATGATGCACTTTTCATATATAATAATATATAATAGGGTCACAACACAATACTTCTAAGTAAACATATATCCATATATAATTTTCCAAAATGTATTTGACCCAAAAACAACATTTATAAAACATGGTTATTTTCCAAAAATCTCATTAAAAAGCTACTTACCTCGCAATCGCAAAATCCTAATTATCCAAGCTCCAAGGAGATTAGCTAGAACCTAAACAATATTAAGTAAACCTATCACAATAAGCATAGAGCTTGAAATTGCATCTAGCTACAATTTAGGAATTGCCAAAAGAGCACTTAATTAGGCAAGCCTATTATTTAACCTCATCAATAATAAAATATCCGACTTCCAAAATTTCTCAACAAATTGATTCACAAGGCATAAACTCCAATTTATAAAATTAACCCATTTAATATTATCTCCAACATTATGACTAGCTTTCATAAAATATACACTACATCATTAAGAGACCCATGAAAGCAAAATCAAACTATCCTCCAAGACAAGAATTTAGAACTTCAACTAACTCCAAATAAACCCAATAGCAATGGAAAATTTTAATTTACCAACCATCACATGTTATAACTCAAAACTCCTAAATTTTCCACTATAAATAAACCTTAGGTAGTCATCATTAGTACAAATCATATACCCACTCATCAAATAATTTCACCAATACAAAACCCATACAAAAAAACACATAAATATCACTTCTAATGCTCATAAATCACATGGGTATAATTATTAAAGCTTAGATAAAAATAACCTCAAGCAAAAGTGTAAAACCCACCAAAAATATTAGAAATTTTTGCCTTAAATAAAGGATGTGAAGGTGTTTATGGGTTCACAAAAATTTTCCGGTGATCTTGCCAGAAAAATGATGGTGAGATGGTGTGGTTTGGAGTGGAGTCCGGCAGGTGAGTTTGAAGAAGTGCAGAGGAGTGTTCTACCAAAAATGAAAAAGAAGAAAAGAAAGAAAAGAGAAGGAGAAGTGAGGAGCCGGTCAAAGAGAGTAAGAGATAAGTGAAATAAGTGGTGGGGAGTGGGGTAGGTAGGGGGCACGTGGGAACCAAAGAAAAATCTTATCTTTTTTTTTTTTTTTTTTTTTTTTTTTTTTTTTTTTGTGACTGACTGGGATGGGACATTACATATTGTGTGTACTATTACTACTACACCTCATTCCCCTATTCCTTTTTACAAGAAACCTTGTGAGTTATTATCAATTCAATTGTGTTAAACTGTTCTATAGGCCGAATTTTTTTCTCTCGCTAGTGCTGTCTCTGGATGGCGCTCACAAAGATGAAACCCTAATACCTATCGTTGTATAGGCCCTTTTTTCCCTCACTGGTGGAAACTCGGTAACCCACCCCATCCTTATACCACACCATAGGCCCTGTACTTCCTTCCCACCCTCTTTCCTTGATAGGCCAAGAAAGTATTGACCTCTTGTGACAAATTAACCAATTAATTTAGCCAAATAAATTAATTAAGTTAATTAACATGCAAAGCGCATGGTAGCACAAATGTAGCGAAAATTAAATGACACAGTGATTTGTTTACGAATGGGGAAAACCAACACGGCAAAAACCTCACTGGGTAATTTTAAGGTCACCACTCCCGAGAATTCACTATTATCATAACAAGCAGTTATAAGTAAAGGAATCTTAGTACCTTATACCAACCTACAGTTGAACCCTTACCCCAATACCCAATTGAGCTTGTTCTGTAGTGATAATCTCTCCTTGTAATGCATGGCTCCTAGTACGTGACTAACCAATTACGCGGATCCTAGTACGTGACTTAATCACCAACTTGAGAAGGATGTTGGCTGCAAAGTTCTTCAGATTATCACACGATGAAGATCACAAAACTCCTTGGTCAAAAAATCCTACGGTGTACAAACACATCAGCTTCTTCAAAAAAGGGGATGAACTAGGGCAAATTCTATCTCTGGTCACAATTTCCATGAACAAGACTTTGCTCTACACTCGCGGAATTGTGCAACATTTGACGACTTTTAAAATGATCCTCATATATGTTTAGGATTGTGAGAAAAAAAAGCCTAAACACATACTCACAAATTGGATGAAAATCAGCGCTGAAAATCTGTTTTTCATAAATCTCGATAGATAGCTTATCTATCGAGATAGCTATCGGGCATCCTACTTCAGCAGCTTTTTAACCTCGATAGATACTAGCTGTCAAGATTTAAAAACCAACACTTCTTCACTTGTTTCTCAAATAGATTTGCATTGCTTTAACACTTGAACTTGAAACTTTGTTCCTTGAAGTATTAAACACATCCTAGATTTGCCCAATTACAAGTAAAGTGCGTTTTGTCAAAGGATTAGCCAACTCCAATATGACATATGTTCCTAACATCAAATCACATATATCTTAACAATCTCTCCCTTTGGCAATCTGTGACAAAACCACAATAAACAAATGAACATATGAGAGAAGTTATAAATCACTTAACACATATTCACTTGTTGAATACAATAAAATCTATCCTAACACAAACTCTTAAAAAACTTTGCTAGAAGAGAGTTCATGGCAAGAAGATTTTAACAACCTGTATTTCTGAAACGCATTAAACAAAACTCATCACGGAATTTTAGTGTGAAAAAGAAATAAAAGATTTCATACTAGAATATAAGAAGCATGTGCATAAAGAGAGAAAAGAAACAACACATGTAAAGATAGGTGAATAACATACATCAACATATATATAGCAAAAATAAGTACAATATATGTCAAATGGTCAGAAGACCAATATACATGAGGTAAATATAAAAGCAAAAAAAAGAAAATACATAAAGACCTCACTACATCCTTCTAAAAAAATGGACACTCCCCCTAACAAAGTCTCCTATGCTAACTCTCCCCCAATATATATGACTACTCTCATATCGAAACTACTCCCCATTTTTGTCACAAGTGACAAAGGGTAAGTACATCAAGTAGATATCTCATCATCACTGGGCGAACTAGCACTATCGTCCTCATCACCATCATCATCAGAGTTACCATCATCATCCTCGTCCTCAGAAGCCTCTAGAGAAGGAGAGGGAGACTCGATAAAGCCACCAAGGTGAGCCTGCCGTCGAGTAATATAGCAAACACGGGTGTTCATTTGGCACATCTCATTACTGAGAGTGTCAAGGCGAGCATCCATGCGCTGAAGCTGCACCATGATCGCATCAAGAGTCACACCACCCGCAAAAGAAGAGGGAGCGGAGGTGGATGGAGCTGAAGAAGCCGGAGGAGCTGCCGTCTTAGTCTAAGTCCGACTCGAACGAAGCTGAGCATCACTTCGTCCAATGGTAGTTGCGTCAATGGCACCTATGATGAAGAAGAGATCAGACGCTAGAAAGGAGACAGAAAAGTGGCGAAGAATCCTTGTGATAGTCAAAGGAAAAATGAGCTTATCACGGGTCGCCGTATCCTTATAGAAATCTATAAGGGATAGGATGCAATGAGAAGAAAAGTCAATATGGATGTCCTCAACGAGGGATAGTAAAAATTAAGCACGAGGCTCTATGATAGTGTTATAGTGAGACAAAGGATGAAGAATAAATGTCATCACCATGTTTAGGAACCTCAGACCTTTAGCAAAGGTCGAGCGTCGGGTGTTTTGATGATCAGCCCATGAAGATGGTGTCTCACAAAATAGAAACATGAGTTCGTCTTTGGACGCGTTCCTTAGACGATTGCAACTAGGGTAGTCAAGTTGCGCTACCTTAGGAACATGTAGTACCTCGGATATAATCTCCGAAGTAACTACAATGCGCGTACCTCGAACACGAGAGAAGAAATGAGGTGCAAAAGTATCGAATCCATGCATATCAGAGTAAAACTCATGTATGATCACGGAGGGACAAGTGACCAAGACGTCACACAGTGACTCCCACAGAACAACTAAATAACATGAAACAAGATTAGGTTTACAGCCAAGGCCTCATAATCTTAAGTGCTAGCCTCAGTGGCGGTCTTGCTCTTTTTTGGAAACCCAGAACTCAAGTACACATCCAAAATTTCTCCCATTGGTTTATTGATGCCCATATAGTTTGTGACAGTATAGGTACAAAGTGGAGGCTCACCGGTTTTTACGGCCACCCTGAAACATGCAAAAATGAGGAAACATGGACTTTGCTTGAATCTCTGAGACATTCCACCAACCTTCCTTGGCTTTGCCTTGGTGATTATAATGAAATTATTAGTCGCACAGAAAAAAGTGGAGGCTCCTTACGCTCTACTCGGCAAATGACCAAGACGTCACACAGTGACTCCCACAGAACAACTAAATAACATGAAACAAGATTAGGTTTACAGCCAAGGCCTCATAATCTTAAGTGCTAGCCTCAGTGGCGGTCTTGCTCTTTTTTGGAAACCCAGAACTCAATTACACATCCAAAATTTCTCCCATTGGTTTATTGATGCCCATATAGTTTGTGACAGTATAGGTACAAAGTGGAGGCTCACCGGTTTTTATGGCCACCCTGAAACATGCAAAAATGAGGAAACATGGACTTTGCTTGAATCTCTGAGACATTCCACCAACCTTCCTTGGCTTTGCCTTGGTGATTATAATGAAATTATTAGTCGCACAGAAAAAAGTGGAGGCTCCTTACGCTCTACTCGGCAAGTGACCAAGACGTCACACAGTGACTCCCACAGAACAACTAAATAACATGAAACAAGATTAGGTTTACAGCCAAGGCCTCATAATCTTAAGTGCTAGCCTCAGTGGCAGTCTTGCTCTTTTTTGGAAACCCAGAACTCAAGTACACATCCAAAATTTCTCCCATTGGTTTATTGATGCCCATATAGTTTGTGACAGTATAGGTACAAAGTGGAGGCTCACCGGTTTTTACGGCCACCCTGAAACATGCAAAAATGAGGAAACATGGACTTTGCTTGAATCTCTGAGACATTCCACCAACCTTCCTTGGCTTTGCCTTGGTGATTATAATGAAATTATTAGTCGCACAGAAAAAAGTGGAGGCTCCTTACTCTCTACTCGGCAGATGGATCATTTTCGCCCCGTCATTCATACATACGGCCTCACTGACTTGGGCTTTATAGGCTCTCCATACACCTGGTCTCGAAACCACCCTGTTAAAGGTCGAATCCACATCCACCTGGACCGTGCACTTGCCACAACTTCATGGAAAGCTCTCTTCCAGGATGCCACCGTACACCATATCTCCATGTCCACCAGTGACCACTCCATGCTGGCTATACACTTGCAATACCATAGACACCATCCATAAAATCGAACCCAACATCCATTCTGCTTCAAAGCAATGTGGCTATGGGATCCTTGGTGTGCCAAAGTCATCCAGGAAGCTTAGAGTGAGGGTTTATAAAAAACTGTAAGTGCACCTATCACCAACTGCCTTGACAGTTACAAAGCACATTTAGCTCATTGGAACAAAACGGAATTTGGCCATGTGGGAAGGTAGATCACTCAGTTGGAAAAGGAACTACAAGTCCTTGAACACGACCCGCAGCACAACTTTGAACAAATACAGAGTGTTTGTAAATCACTCAACTCTTGGCTCGATGCTGAGAATACTATGTGGCACTATAGAGCAAAACACATGTGGATCACTGATGGAGACCACAACACATCTTTTTTCCACTAGAAAGCCTCAAACCACAAGCAGAGAAATACCATCCACATCCTCAGAGATGATACTGGCGTGTGGCAAGAAGAAGACCAAATTGTGGAGAACATAATATTAGATTATTTTTCTAATATATTCAAAACAAACGGGCCCACTGACACTTCTGTAGTTATTGATGCCATTCAGCCAGTGGTCACTAACTCCATGAACAGATTTTTATGTCAACCTTTCCAAGCAAATGAGGTCCACAGAGCACTTAAACATATGCACCCAAAAAAATCACGTGATCCTGAAGGTATGCCACCACTTTTCTATTAGCACTTTTGGTCTATCTGGTGAGTGTGTTACAAAAGCTATACTTGACTTTCTAAATTTAGGCATCATTTCCCCAAAGTTTAATGTAACTCATATTATCTTGATTCCAAAAAAAAAAAAAAAAAATCCTACCAAGATAACACAGTACAGGCTAATAAGCTTGAGTAATGTCATCTCTAGACTAGCCTCTAAGGTCATTGCTAATAGACTAAAATGTTTCCTCCCAAAAATTATCAGTGAACACCAAAGTGCCTTTATGTCTGAATGCCTTATAACTAATAATAGTGTAGTTTCTTTTGAGACCATGTATTATCTAAATCAAAAGAAGACTGGTAAAAATGGGGAGATAGCCTTGAAACTTGATATGAGTAAAGTTTTTTACAGAGTAGAATGGGGCTTCCTTAGAGATGTAATGATAAAAATGGGTTTTGATGGTAGATGGGTAAACCTTATAATGCAATATGTTACTTTTGTTACTAACTCAATCAGATTGAATGGCAGACCTCGTGGACACATTGTCCCATCTAGGTGCTTGACACAAGGAGACCCCATCTCCCCTTTCCTTTTCTTATTTTGTGCAGAAGGACTCTCATCTCTTCTCCAACAAGCCACTTCAACCGGCACACTTCATGGAGTAGCAACTTGCCCACAAGGTCCACGAATCTCACACCTCTTTTTTGTAGATGATAGCATTATTTTTTGCCAAGCCACACGGGAGGAATGCATCCATCTTGAGCAAGTCTTGGACACATATGAGCATGCTTTTGGCCAAAAAATAAACCATGACAAAACTGTTTTGTTCTTCAATCACAACACAACACCAAACACTTAGGAGGACATAAAGCAAAGCTTTGAAGCTGAGGTCATAAAACAACATGAGACATACCTAGGACTACCTTCTTTGGTGGGTAGATTAAAGAAGAACACCTTCCGGGCACTAAAAGAGAGACTTGATAACAAGCTGTTTGGCTTTAAAAAGAAAATACTCTCGCAAACAGGGAAAGAAGTACTCATTAAAGCAGTGGCCCAAACAATCACAGCCTATACTATGAGTGTCTTTAAGCTTCCAGATATACTTTGTGATGAAATGATTAGCATGATCCGTGCTTTTTGGTGGGGACAATCCAATAGAAAAAATAAAATGGCTTGATTATCTTAGGACAAAGTCTATACTCCTAAGGAAATGGGTGGATTGGGCTTTTGTAATCTTAAATCCTTCAACTTGGCCCTCCTCGCCAAACAAGGATGGCGACTTCAAACCAATACATTGATTTTCTCCAAGCTGAGTTAGGCTCGAAGCCATCCTTTGCATGGTGAAGCCTCATCGCAGCAAAGTGTATGGTTAGAGAAGGTTACAGATGGCAGATAGGTAACGGTGACTCTGCCTAGATTTGACATGACAGGTGGCTCCCACGACCATCCTTTTTTCGCCCCACAACACCACCAAATACCTTGCCTGGAGATGCAAGGGTCAGTTCACAGTTGGATGAACATACAGGCGAATGGGGGAGTGACTTGGTCAAGCAGATTTTCATGCAAGACGACTTCGATGTGATCCTCAGCATGCCACGCAACCATGGTCAAGCCGCTGACTAACTGGTATAGGCTTACACTCCAAGGGGCACCTTCACAGTTCGTAGTGCCTACAAGATAGCCCTTTCATTATCCAATCATACCCATGTAGCAAGAGCTTCTAATGACCAGTCTCAGCACTTGTTTTGGCACACACTCAAAGAGTCTCAACATCCCTCCAAAACTCAAAATATTTGCATGGAGAGCCCGTTGTAATGTACTCCCTACCAAAGTCAATCTCTGTCACTGTGGGGTTATAGAAGAAGCCACGTGCGAAGCTTGCCAACTAATGGACACATGTTTTGGGAGTGCACCAAAGCTCGTGACACATGGACAGCTACGGGTCTACCATTGGACACTAGAGGCGTATGATTTAGGGAATACATGGACCTTCTCTGGCACCTTATCTTCATTCAACACGCAGGTAAGGACATGCTTGAGTTGATTACGATTTCATGGTGCATGTGGTATAATAGGAACAAAACTCGACTTGGCTCTCCTCGGCAGTCCAGTCATGACATCATAATGAAAGCTCGATCCATGCTATATGATTTCCACCTTGCACACTTTTGGTATTGCCAACCCAGTGCTGCAGAAGAAGTTAGGTGGACCCCCCCTGTGTTCCCATGCTATAAGGTCAACATGGATGCTACGGTCTTCAAGAGCACCAAGTCCGTTGGTATTGGGGTCATTGTACGGGACCACATGGGTGATGTGCTCGTTGCTTTGAGCACGCAAAACTTTCGCTGCCATTGGGTCCACTTGAAGCTGAGGCCAAAGCAATGGACGTGGCCATCTCTTTCGCGAAGGACATTGGCTTACAGGAGGTCACTTTCGAGTCAGATAGTTCAGTTCTTATTGGAGCTCTCTTGGACACGTCAAAAGTACCTATCAGTATTGAAAATATCATCACAGGCTTCCATAACAAGCTACAGCATTTCAGGCAACATCAAATGCTACACGTCAAGTGACATGGAAACACACCAACTCATCACTTGGCATGCCCCACCAAAGGACATGATAATTTTGTAACTTGAATAGAAGAAACTCCATCTTTTATTGAATCTGCAGTGATTCAAGTTGCTTTATTATTTTCTCATTATTAATAAAATTCATGTATTTCTCATCTCAAAAAAAAAAAAAAAAAAAAAAAAACTGTTCTATAGGCCCATGATGGAGTGATGTTTATTGACTTTGGACTTTATGTTTAGAGTAAACCTTCAATCCGGAGGTGGCATAAATGGGCTTATGTATGCTACCAATAAATGAATGCCACGTCAGATGGGTATTGAAAAACCAATACACACTAACACACACAACTATATCTCAATTAAACTCAAAATCCTCAAACACGCATACACGATTCAGACCTGAAGAACAGCTCCTCCAACGTCTAAACCCATTACATCTCCTCCTCTCCTCTGGCACCGGAGCTCCACCGCGCCGCTGCGCCGCCACAAACGTTGTCTATAGAGCTAACGCCGCTGCACCGGACCTAATGTCTGTTCTTTTATGATTTTCTATTTCCCCAGACTTTGGATTTTGGGATTTTGATGGGTTTGGGATAATTTTTTAGATATCAATCTATTTATATTGGTACAGGTTTTGTTGATTTGGCATGGATTTTGCTTTTTTTTTTTTTTTTTTTTTTTGGTATTTTCATGGGTTTTGATTAGATTCTGAAATGGTAGGTTTAAACCAAAAAAAAATCTGATTGTGGTTTTTTTTTTTTTTTTTTTCATATATGCAAAACAAATTGCTCTGGAGTCTTTAACTTAACTATTCCAACACTTAAATACCAGAAATTGAATGTTCGTGCTGTAATGGGTTAATATATCTGACTACTTAAATTGAATCAATCTTATGATAGGTGGTTGTAGTTCAGGACAACAATGGCAAATTCAAAGGAATAGGCTTGTGGAAGCTTCCTACTGGGTTTGTTAATGAAGTGAGTACACCTTGAGTGCAATTCTTTACATATTCTTTAGAAACTTTTAGAAAATGTTTCAGTCTGTATTGATATTTTCCATACACAGGGTGAGGACCTTTGTACATCTGTAATTAGGGAAGTGAAAGAAGAGACAGGAGTAAGTGATAAAAACATAATTTGTGGACTTAAATGAGTATGATATTTACATACGTGTAGGTTTAAACATGAAATAGTAAATCGAAGACTTTTGCTTTTATTTTATTTCAGGTTGAGACAGAATTTGTTGAAGTTTTAGCATTCAGGTTAGAAATTGCCCAGTACTAGCCAATTCACCTGCATATGAAGATATTATTGTTTTAGATGTGTGAATAGTCTTCCCTGTAAAAGCAAGCCTACTGATGTTGCATTCTGAAAAATTTATTGGAACTTGTTACACTAAAAGCTAATGTTAATATATTGATTGTTTATAATAAAATTGTATGTTCCCTAATCTAACCAATAGAAAAAAGAAATTGAGTGGTATATTCTGATCTTAACGAAATAAAGATTAAGCTTTTCGTTTTTCTTAGCGATAAAACTTACCAAAAGTTAATGAGTCTCTTCTGATATAATATATTCATTTTCAGGTGCCCACTACTGAAAGTCCAGGCTAAACCAGGAAGCCCCTAAGAAAAGGAATGGTGAAAAAGATGATAGCTGGGATGATTACGAAGTAGATCTTCCATACTGTAAGCACTAGAAGAAGAAGAAGAAGCAAAACAAAAACAGAGGGGGGGGGGGGGTGAGGTTAAGAAGCTGTATCAAACACATTTTGGAATGCCTCATTTGTGAGGTTTTCACTGTCTTGTTTTACAAAAAAGTGTTTTTTCACATGCTGTAAATACTAACTTCAACCTACTGATATTAAGCCTTTTTTCTTTTCTTTCTTTTTAATGCTTACAACAAGCAAAGAATGGAGATTAGAGACCTCACAGATGTCACTGAACCATAAACATCTTATTGATTTTTACTTTTTAGTCCTATTTTTTGGGGTACTAGTTGTGTAGAGCTGGCTGTAAACATTAATAGTAAGCTTGACAAAACTGAACTCATCTTACTCAATCAAGCTTGGTCGTTGAGAAAAAATGCAACGAATCACTGAATCATCAGAACATAACCAAAAAAAAGTCAAGGAAGACCCACTCAATTGAGCCATGTCAATAAGCATGCTGTTGGGGCATAAAAATTCTCCATGAGGGCATCCTAATCTTTGCTACTAACCTTTGATATGTAGAGGTTCTATTTTATGGTTAAGATTTTATTTCTTGTATCTAACAATATACATGATGTTACATCATTCAACCTGAATAAATGTAACTTAAAATTTATAAGATATCATTGAAAGTGAATAAATATAGCTTAAAATTTAGAATATTTAATGAAAGCTATGAAATAAAAAGGATCATAATCCACTTAGGAATATGTATAATCTTAAATGGTGCCTTCTTTTATTCCCCCTTTTGACTAGTAAAATGGGGTATAAATTTGCCCCGGGAACACCACATTGTAAAGTCTTTAGCAGTGACTTTGAGAAGGAATAAAAATACAATACAAAAATTATCCAAATATTGAGAACTCCAAAATAGGTCTGAGAGGGATCACTTCTCACCGTTCTCCTTACATGCTTTCATCATAATCATCAAACAAATTGTTATACCTTTAAAACACCCTGTTTTAAAATAAGTTATCTAGCAATTAGAAACTGCTGTGCTGGTACTGCAATTGGTTATGGTCTTTGTTGCCATCGCTTAACTTTGAGACCGCTTATAATTACTCATCTCCAACTGCAGTAACATTATAGGTATGGAGAGTCTTCTTACTGTATATCAGTTTAATTCCCGAGAGAGAGAGAGAGAGAGAGAGGAAACAAACACAGAAGAGGAAGAAGGAAAGAAGAAATCTAAATAGCCAAATGGTAAATCAATCATTAATTAGCACCTTTATTTACCAATATACATGCCTCATTGACATAAACACATCCTAAAAAATTAATTATATGGACAAATTGTCATTTCCTAATACACTGACAACAACCTTAAACCTATCAAGCTGTCAGAAATCAACTACAGAAGCTCATCAACATCACATTTCTCTTTCAAGGACTCAATTTTCTCGCAGAAGCCTTTCAAGCCTTCAGGGTAAACCAATTATCTTTCATCTGCAGGAAATTACAGAGAAAGGTTAACTCCAGCACAACATCTACATATTCTTTTTTTTTTTTTTTTTTGATAAGTCTACATATTCGTTTTGATACTTCATATAACAAACGAAACAACAAGGAGAATTCACGAAGTAAGGAAAATGTTGAGTGCTAAAATCCTCTGGAGCACTCTCCATGAACAAGTTAATGAAGTAGAGAACAAAACTGCGGCATTCCTCACCATTTCTCTGTTGTGGCACCTAAAGTTAAATAAAAAAAATTCCACTTTCTTATTGTTTTGGATGTAAATACAAGTGAAAAACAATAGGATTGAGGTGGAAATTAATCAAGAGCACGTATTAACGATCACCTTAGCCACCAAGTGAGGAATTTGATAAAGAGTCTTTACTCTCAAGCCTGCCCTCTGCTTTATAGATGTCCAATACAAATCTGAAGGAAATTAAAAAAAAAAAAAAATCAAAACATTGAATAAACAATTATACCAACACATGGAGGCAGGTTTTGGTATACATACTTTCTTATATCTAGTTCAAGCAACCCTGGGTTTGCCTTCTCAAGTGAGTCCAGCAACAACATGCACGGTGTTCTTGTTTCTGATTTTGTGCTCTCACCAAAGTGGCAGAAGATCAAGAGGCTCCAGTGATGCCTAAAGAAATGGAATTTGAAACAATAAAATCTAAAGAATATGTAAAGAATTGCACTCAAGGTGTGCTCGCTTCATTAACAAACCCAGTAGGAAGCTTCCACACGCGTATTCCTTTGAGTTTGCCACTGTTCTCCTGAACTACAACCACCAATAATAAGATTAATTCAATTTAAGTAGTCAGATATATTAACCCATTACAGCACAAACATATTAAATTTTTGGTATTTAAGTGTTGGAATAGTTAAGTCAAAGACACCAGAGCAATTTGTTTTGCATATATGAAAAAAAAAAAAAAAACCACAATCAGATTTCTTTTTTTCTTTTTTTTTTTTGGGTTTAAACCTACCACTTCAGAATCTAATCAAAACCCATGAAAATACCAAAAAAAAAAAAAAAAAAAAAAGCAAAATCCATGCCAAATCAACAAAACCCATACCAATATAAACAGATTGATATCCAAAAAATTATCCCAAACCCATCAAAATCCCAAAATTTAAAGTTTGGGGAAATAGAAAATCATAAAAGAACAAACCTTAGGTCCGGTGCAGCGGCGTCAGCTCTATAGACAACGTTTGCGGCGGTGCAGCAGCGCAGTGGAGCTCCGGTGCCAGAGGAGAGGAGGAGATGTAATGGGTTTAGACGTTGGAGGAGCTGTTCTTTAGGTCTGAATCGTGCATGCGTGTTTGAGGATTTTGAGTTTAATTGAGATATAATTTTGTGTGTTAGTGCGTATTGGTTTTTCAATACCCATCTGACGTGGCATTCATTTATTGGTGGCGTAAATAAGCCCATTTACGCCACCGCCAGACTGAAGGCTTACTCTTATGTTTATATGCCAATTCTACACCGAGATATTAAGAACGTAAATAATCTGTTAGATGACGGTTACACAGTAAAGGTAATAAATAGAAACACGCATTGCTGTTTTAAAAATGACGAAAGCTAAAGATATTTTAACTTTCACTGCTAGCATAGGAGGGGTATTTATTGGGTAAGGATGGTATACCTATGTTTTTTAATTTCAAACTGAAAAATTGTTTAGTGCAAATTTATTAATATATGTATATCTTTTTTTTTTCTTTCATAGGTGTATTGTCAGATATCATAATGCAAGTTCTATTTTATGAACTCAATTATTGCATTAACAGCTAAGGGTCCATGGATCTTTTTGACAAGGAGGTCTTTAGTTGGGCTGGGTATGAGGGTGTCCACTATTTGCATCCCTATTATACAAAGCAGAATTCTCACCCATAGAAATGTGAGGTTTTTGGTTAGGTATAGCAGCTTGATGATGGAGCTCGGTCAAAGTTTTCCAGACCTTGTTAAAATTGTCAGTAGTTAGGTATTGACCTATATTTGTGTCTTTTCATTTTAATGTTTGGTTATTACTTTTATACACATATATTCGTGTATATATAAACATATGTGCATGTTGAATTTTTGAAAGAACGTAGGTATATGTTTATGCTCCCATTCTCCACCTGCTCTTGATCACAAACACACAATTATACACGGATGAAATGAAACTTTTTGGGCCATCTATATGGGTTTTCATATTGGACTATTGTTGGGCAATTTATTTGGTTGGATTTAACAAGACCCAACTTGGGCAATACATGAGCTTGAGTTTAGGCTTTTTGAGACTTGATAATTACATTAGTTTTGGCCACACGAATTAAAGGAATTACTTACACTTTACAAAGCCTCAACCAAAATATTAAATTGGACCCAAAAAAGAAAGATAAATTGTGGTTTAGGGTAAAAAAATTCACATTGTATTGGGTCATATACATTGTGAATTCAAATTCAAAATTTGAGTAGAAGGATTGAAACAGGTAGTCAGAAAAACTGTTAGGAAATTTAGACTCCGGTTGATAGAATTAACAAATTATAAACCCAAGTTGTTAATTAAATCTATTATGAATAATCCTTGTTCAAACAAACAAACATCAATATCATGCACAACGGAATAGTAAATAAGACAAGATATGATGACTTAAGAAAACCAATGAAACAAACTAGTTTCACAGTAAAAAACTTGAGGGGAAATCTTCCCAAAAAGCATTCTACTATAATAAAGAAAAGTTTCAGATCTAGTACAAAACATTTGTCCCTATACTCTACAATCTCAATAGATGAACTTAACAATAGAAACCTTTTACTGCTTCAGAACCTCTATACTGTTCAATATATGAACGTTCCACTCACAATCACAAATGGAACCTCCAACTAACTTCAAGAACCTCTTGAAGGTTTTCCTCACAGTAGCAAATCTGTAATGGTTGCTATGACTTCAGCTTCTTCACCAATGGAATCTTCAGATCTACTTTGAAACTCTTTGGATTGGTGAAATAAAGAAAACTTGGTTACAAAACCCTAGCCACATAAATAGAGTGTTTCTCTCTCTAAAAAGCCTTCTAATAGATGGCTTATGATATCCTTTAAATACCGGTTCAAACATTTCTCAATTCAAGCTTCAAACGAATAAGTTATAGGCTTTTTCACGTTGCTAATTTTTTCTGATCCACGAAACTCAATAGATCAAGCTGCTATAGAGCTTTTATCGAAGAGACAATATGTTTTGAGCTTCTATTGAGAGGTATCAAATTGCTATTGAGGAACATGCTGAAAATGTGTTTTTCTTGAGCAAACTTTGTGTCTTCAACTTTGTCTTCAATTACAACTTTAAGACACATAAAAACTCAATAAAAGACACATAATTTGACATGGTTGACAATACCAAAACACATGACCCTAACAATCTCCCCCTTTGTCAATCCATGACAAAACCTCAAGTACAAAAGTAAGTCCAATACAATAATAACCCGTATACAATGAATGAACCCATATTCAAATACAATAGCCTATCTAAAAATAACTAGTCCTGAGAAACCATAGCACGAACTAGGATTGACTGTTTTCATTGGCTTCATACCTGTCTTTCCTAAAAGCACTTAACAAACATGTTATGCACATCATGTGAAAAACAATGACAAATAATAAAAAAGTAAATTGCGTTTTGTCATAGGATATGCCAATTACATAAAAATATTAACCTAACAATCTCCCCCTTTGGCAATCCGTGACAAAACCACAAGAGTACATTGAATGTCCTAGAATACATTCTACTCATGATTACAAAATAAGCCTAATCTAAAATATCTAAACCTCGGAACTTGTTGCAAGAAGAAGGCTCGAAATCTTGACTTGGCTTTAACTTGTCTTTCCTGAAAGGCACTAAACAAGATGCATCAAGGTACCATGTGGAAAACAATGACAAGTTAAATAAACAAGAAAAATGTGTATAAAGTGAGAAAAGAAACAATGCGTGTGAGATAAAGAGTGAATCACATACATCATCATCATTTATAGATACAACACAAGATGCATTTAAAAGGTTACAAAACCAAAAGACACACAAAACAAAATATATCAATATCAAAGTGTATTAAACTAACTCTCCCCCTAAGTTAGTTATATCAAAGATTTTCTTCCCTTTAACATGAAGTTCTCCCCCTAAATCTATTACTCTCCCTGAGGAATGACATTCAAACCATAGACCTACAAGAAGAACATGACAACAAGATGCTATGGACACAAAAGGGAAAAAAAATACAAAACTCCAAAAGGAGAGACCTTTTCTCCAACTCACTTCCTTACAAACTCTCTACCCTTTTCTCTATTGTTCTATCTTGGTTCTTACCCTAATAGTCCAGCAACATGTTCCTTTTATAGTCCGAGGAGTGTTGCTAGGTACAGGACATATGTCACATTATGATTCCCCCATTTGAACCCTAATACAGTTGTTGTATTATGTAGTGGCTGGAGGAGAGAGAATGAGCACACCAAGGTCAATATAGCAGCATGAAAAGGAATCCTGCCACTGCATGGAGAGCAATCCTTGGACAAGCAAAGGGACATCAGGGGTCTTAAGAAGAATGCGCATATCCCCAACAGTGGTCCAGCACAAGCACAGCCAGTGGGAGGGAAGGATTTCATAACCTCTGACCAAAAAGAGTCACTATTGCCCTTTTGTGAGTTCTGGATATCCATGTCAGGTGCAAATCTCACTTTCCCCAAGATAATCACGCCATTGGCACGAACTAGAGACCTTTTATCCCAGCCAACGTTCCTCTTCCTTGCTCACAGGTAGGGTCCAGATCCAGCTATGTCAGCATTCTCCCATGCCTTAGCTGATGTATTGTACAACAATCATAACCATTTGACGGGGACCATCACCTTTAAGGTACATCATATAACTCCCACATCTCGTAGAAACACGCTTGCAATCATAAATAAAAGCATTTTGATTTTTATTGTTTTTCATGTTCTTTGCATATTTTTCTTTGAAACATAAAGTGACATAACATGCCTGAGTATGTAAGAGAGAAAAGAAATACCCAAATATGATAGCCAAACATCATTTTCTTGTTGTGCAAGTGCTACACCTTACCAAGCATGACTTTTATGAGTTGCACATAGATGATTTATGATTGACGAGTTTTAGTGGTGAGATGGTTATTTATGCGTTTCTCTTAGGATTTTTTAGTCATTTCCGTCAAAAAAGTGATAAAGATATAAAAGATAAAAGATTAACCAAATCATACAAATCACATAAACAAGCCACAAAGCTCACATTGCTTAGTTGTGCATGAGAATGCTCATCTAAGCTACAAGTGATACAAAGTTGAGAAATTTTGTTTCAAAGGCCATCAAAGGTACACAAGTACCAATAAGCAATAAAAGAAATAAAAAGAAATGCATATGCAAAAATAAATAAATGTAAAAACAATGTAGTTCGTGAAAGCATGATTCCAAAAATAGATAAGAAATCAAGCATGAAAGTCCTACTTTAGATAGAAAGAATTAAAGCAAAGGACAAACTGAAAGATAATTAAGTCTTAGGATCCTTCATCATCCATACAGCACGAGTCTTTGGCCATGAAGATGAAAAGACACATGTCCTAGTATGAATAATAAAGGACATAGAGAAAATAGAATTCCCCTGAAACTGAGTTAAAAAGCTCAAAACCAAATAACTCGCCAAGAAAAGGTGTAGAACCTTGAGAAGAAACCTAAGACCATTTTGACACTTGCTTATAAGGATAGAACTTGAAACAATCAGGGCGAGTGTGTCCGAGAACACCACAATGGTGACAAACATTAGTAGTTTTAGAACTACTAGATTTCCTAAAATGAGGTCTAACAAAGGATTTAGAATTAGACATATCAGTTATGGATTTCTTACCTTTATCAACCTTCTCAAATTGAGGCACAACAATAGGCTTTGATCCGGAAGCTGTGGAATCAACATATCCTAAGCCAATCTTATCAGGACTGGACCTTTAAGCACTTAAAACCTCATCAAGCTTTCCACTAGAAATCCTCTTTTTTGAGTTCTAGCTTGATTAAGCTCAACCTCAAGATTCTTGACCTCCTCATCTAATGAGGTGTTCTCCACAACAAGATTCTCTACTAACCTAGTAGTCTTACCTAATTTAACTAACAGATCAGCTTTTTCAGTTTTTACCTCATTAAGTTCTTTTTGGCAAAGATAGGAGGTTTTTTCAAATTTCATATATTCAGTGCATAGCTTATCATAGGCTTCCTGAAAGTCAACTTCTTTGGTACTTCATCATCAGAAGAATCCTCACTATCACTCTCCACAATCACCTTATCGGTTGTGGCGATATAATTACAACATTCATCCTCATACTCATCAAAAAAGATCACTCTCAGTATCACTCAAGGTGGCAACCAACACTTTACCTTTTGATTTCTTGGTCTTTTCCTTCATAATGTAGTTTGGGCACTCTATCCTCATATGACCGAAACCTTTACACTCATGGTACTGGATAAAGGGTTTTTCACTCTTAGCCTTCCTAAAAGATTCAGATTTCTTAAGAGCTTTGTTCTTTTCCTTTTTCCCATATTGGAGAAGCCTTCTAATCTTTTTAGCTATGAAAGTTAAGTCCTCATCTTCATCTTCAGAGTCATCACTCTCTTCCTCTATACCCTTAAGAGCCATGCTCTTACTCTTTCCACCTTTTCCTATTTTACCTAATCCCATCTCATAGGTTTGAAGGTTCCGTACTAGCTTAGTCAAAGAAATTTTATCAATGTCCTTTGCTTCTTCAATAGTAGTGATCTTGACATGGACTCTTGCAGGTAGGGACCTAAGGATTTTCCTAACAATTTTGGGTTTTGCTATAAATTCTCCAAGATTGAAGACAGAGTTCACAATATCATTGAGTTTAGCATAGAACTCATCAAAGGATCCATCCTCCTCCATCCTTATTTCTTCAAAATTGCTAGTGAGTCTTTAAAGCTTAACAGTCTTCACTGCCTTAGTACCTTCATAGGTGGTCTCCAGAATGGTCCTTGCTTCATTAGCAATTTCCGTAAATGATATTTTCTTGAACTCCTCATTGGTCACACCACTAAACAAAGCATTCAAAGCCCTATAGTTGAAATTTTCAGCTTTAATCTTACCATCATACCAAGTAGCAGGGGGGTCACTTGGTTTCTTCTAACCAACTTCAATAGCCAACCATACTTTTTCATCAAGAGCCTGCAAAAAAGTTTTCATACGAACTTTCCAGTACACATAGTTAGTGAAAGGCCAAAAATGTATTGATTCCTTGTGATGAATTAATTAATTAATTAGCCAAGTTTATTAATTAATCAAATTAACATGCCATGTACGTCGTAGCACAAACAAATCACCAAATAACTAAGTATGCAGCGGAAAATAAATAACACAGTGATTTGTTTATGAATAGGGAAAACCAACACGACAAAACCCCCACCAGGTGATTTTAAGGTCACCACTCCCGAGAATTCACTATTATCACAACAAGCGGTTACAAGTAGGAAATCTCAGTACCTTATACAAACCTACAGTTGAACTCTTACCCCAAATACCCAATTGGACTTGTTTTGTAGTGAAAATCTCTCATTTTCATTGCACGGCTCCAAGTACATGACTAACCAATTGCGCAGATCCCAATACGCGACTTAATCACCAACTTGAGAAGGATGTTGGCTGCAAAGTTCTTCAGTTCATCCAGATGATGAAGATCATGAAGTTGCTTGATCACAAAACCCTATAGTGTACAAACACAGTAGCTTCTTCAAGAAAAAGATAAACGAGGACAAATTCTGTCTCTTGTCACAATTTATATGAACTTGGGCAACTGTGTAACCTATGACGGCCCTTAAAACAATTCTAGGGTTGTGAGAAAAGAAAGCCCAAACATATACCCACGGATTGAATTGAAATCAGCTCTAAAAAACTGAATTTCATAAACCTTGATAAATAGCCATCTATCGAGCTAGCTGTCGAGCCACGAGCTTCATCAGCTTTTAAACCTCGATAGATGCTAGCTCTCGAGCTTTAAAATCCAGTACCTTCTCACTTGTTGCTTGGACAGACTTGCATGGCTTTAACACTTGAACTTGAAATCTTGTTCCTTGAAGTATTAAACTCATCCTAGATCTACCCCAATTACAAGTAAAGTAGGTTTTGTCAAAGGATTAGCCAATTACATAAAATAGTGACATATGTTCCTAACATTGAATCACATATGTCCTAACAATCTCCCCCTTTAGTAATCCATGACAAAACCACAACAAACAAATGAGAAATGAGAGAAGCCATAAATCACTCAACTCTATCCTAACACAAACTCTTAAAAAAATTTGCAAGCAGAGAGATTATGGCAAGTAGACTTTGACAACCTGTATTTCTAAAACACTTTAAACAAAACTCATCAAGGCATCTTAGTGTGAAACAGAAATAATAGATTGCATACAATAATAAAAAACATGTGTATAAAGAGGGAAAAGAAACAACACATGGAGAGATATGTGAAAATAACATACATAAAAATATATATATACATACCAAATATAAGTACAATGTATGTCAGATGGTCACAAGACCAATGTACATGATATAATGTATCTAAAATAGAAAGAAAGGAAAAGATACAAAAGTCCTCACTACATCCCTCAATATACACTCCCCCTGTCTCCTAAACTAACCCTCCCCCGATGAGTATGACTACTCTTATCTCAAAACTACTCCCCCTTTTTGTCACGAGTGACAAAGGGCAAGTAAATCAAGTAGACATCTCATCATTACTAGGCGAGGCATCATCATCATCCTCATCAGCATCATCACTACCGGAGCCATCGTCACTCTCATTCTCAAACGCAAGTGGAGATAGAGAAGAAGCAACCGTGAAAACACCCATGACAGCCTGTCGTGGTACGATACGACCAATACGGGTGTTCACTTGACATAACTTATCGCTAAGAGTGTCAAGGCGAGCATCCATGCGCACCAACTGTGCCATGATGACCTCAAGTGTCACTCCACTCGTTGAAGACGAAAGAGCAGAGGTGGATGGAGCGGTAAAAGCTAGAGGAGCTGCCCTCTCTGTCTGGGGCTGCATCGAGCGAAGCTGTGCAATACTCCTCTTAACAGTAGCAGCGTCAAAGGCTCTCATGAAAGTGAAGTGGGGAGACACAAGATAGGAGATAGAAAAATGGCAAAGAAGCCGCGTGATAGCCGAAGGAAAAATGAGCTTATCATGGGTCACCGTAATGAAGTGAGAAGGGAAGTCAATAGAGATATGCTCAATGAGGGATAACAAAAACCAAGCACGAGGCTCTGTGATAGTGTTATAGTGAGATAATAGATGGAGAACGAATGTAATCACCATGTTTAGGATTCTCGGACATTTAGCAAAGGCCGAGCATGAAGTGTTTTAACGGTTACCCCAAGAAGAAGGTGTCTCACAGAATAGAGACGAGAGTTTGTCCTTGGACACAGTCCTCAGACGCTTACAGCCAGGGTAGTCAAGATGCGCTACCCTAGGGACGTGAAGCACCTCGGATACAATATCCGGTGTGACTACAATGTGCGTACCTCGAACGCGAGAGAATAATTAAGGTACAGAAGTATCAAATCCGTGCATATTGGAGTAAAACTCTTGTATGACCACGAAGGGACAAGTGATTGGGACGTCACAGAGTGACTCCCAACCCCAACTGTAGATGACAGTAGGTAGGTCAGTGTTAGAAAAATCTGATAGAACGACTTGGTGTTCCAAATTAATGCCTCATCGTGAAAAGTTCTCCAAGAAGTCCGATTTGGCCTTCTTATCACAAAACCGAACGTGGCAAGAGCGGGGTCAGAGGGAGATGAAGATATCCCGGAACGAAGAGGGTTCTGGGACTGAGTGGATTTATGTTTAGGTGCCATGACGCAACTAACGTAAGAGGGAGAGAGAAAGAAAGGGAGAAAGAGAGACAATCAGAAAAGCACTAACAACAATATATCGAAATATAAACAATTGAAGGTACGAATGCATGAAAATGCATGAACATGTGATATGCAAATTTAAATGCATCACGTGCTCAGCCCAATCCAAAACTACCAGCACACCACATAGCAACAATGTAAACACACATCTAAAATGCATGTAACATTGTTATAATACACATGTGATGCAATGCATGAAGATTTAAACTCATTTAAGCAACACCCATCCCAAATATTTCATAAGAACTTCATTAATTTTGAAAAAGTCCCAAAATTTCTCAAAAAAACCCAAAAGTTAGGTCAGAAAACATGAATTGCATGATGAAGAGAGGGATTAAGGACCTTACTAGTGAAGAAAAGCAAGATTGAGGTCAAAGAAAACTTTGGAATGAAGTTTGGAGTGAGTGAGAGTTGTTTGGGAGGTGAAAAGACTCAAAGAAATCGAGAGAGATCGAGAAGAAGTGATCTAAAATTGCGAGGCACGTTTATATAGAAACTTCATAAATCTCAATCAATCGAGAGCTATCAAGATTTAAAAAGGCATGTATTAGCTAACGAACCAGCTATCGAGGATCTAATGGGAGGTTTTCTCAACAATGAAGCTCGATGGATCGAGGTAACTATGGAGAAGCTATCGAGGAGACAGAAAGTTTCTCGATTGATCGAACTAGCTATCAAAAGCTATCAAGAATGTGATAAAAATCAGCTGAAGGGTCTCGATAGATAGCTTAGCTGTCGAGAGCTATCGAGATTGCTTAAAAACAATTTTTCAAAGAAGAGAAAAACACAGATATGAATACAATCAAGTATGCTACTCAACCAAATATCCAAACAACATTTTAAGCTCTCAAAATCATCTCTCAACAATAAAAATGTCAAGCGCGCACACACACACACACACACACACACACTAAACAAGTCTAACCAATATTATATTTCAAAAACAAGTTAAGACAGTTTAGTGATCATACATTAACACATGTATTTCTTGCGATAACCAAATCACATTGTACCTGCACATATATCAAAAGTAGTAAAGAATATTACGTGTTGTGTGTGAAAACATCGCAAGATTGCATAAGCATCTACATGTCATGACGATTTGAGATATAAAAAAATCACTTTAACTCACATACAATCATAACTATTTTATGAGGACTATCACCTTCGAGGTACATCATATAACTCCCACATCTCCTAGAATACAGGCTTACAATCATATATAAAGCATTTTGATCTTTTTACTTTTATTTTTCTTTGCATATTTTTCTTTTAAGAAAACCATGCATGAGCATATAAGAGATAGAAAAGAAATACCCAATGATGTTAAGCATTTGACATTCCACTTTTTGCTATGCCAAAGCATACAAATGTCATTTCATGATTGGCGGGCAACGATGGTGAGATGGTTATTTATGCCTTTCTCTTAGGATTTTCTAGTCCTTCCCATCAAAAAGAGTGATACAAGTGTTAAGTATAAGAGATTACTTAATCCTACTCATCACAAACACGAACCACAAAGCTCACTTGCTTAGTTATGCATAGAAATGCTCATCTAAGCTACAAAAGATACAAAGTTTAAAAAACTTTGTTTCAATGGCCATCTAAGGTACACAAGTACCAATGTACATAAACACACTGTTTTTGTATTTTTTAATTTTTTTTTTTTTTTTGAAAACAAAATAGAACAAAACTGAAAATAAGCAGACAAAAACATGTTAAACAAAGCAAAGCAATGCATAAAACTAGACTTACTCAAAATAATAAAGCAAAACACCCAAGTAATGCAATCAAAAATAGAGAGGGAGAGAGAGAAGTGACTAAATCACTTCGAGCCTTTTTCCTTCCATACCTTGGAAGAACCTTACCTTTGTGTAAACCCTTGAACCGGAGGTGAGGGGGAAGAATTGAAACTGTTCAAGTTCAAAAGGAACATGAGGGCTTTGAGAAGATCTCCAAGAGGAGCAAATGAGGATGGAAACTAATTCTGGTTTCCTGACACGATCATGCTGTTGCTCTATTGAGTGGCTAACCACTTATAGCAATTAGGTTGAGTATGTCCAATTGCTCCACAGTGTTGACAGAGATGCTGCTTCTTTGTTTAGACTTTTAAGCATTTCCGTTCTTAGCCCTAGGGTTTTTAGTCTCTTTCTTATCAAGCTTAGGGGGTGCTCCTAATATAGACTTACCCTTGTCTATGTTATTACTAGCTAATTCATTTTTAATATCATTGTTCTTAGTTTCAACATTATTAACAGGAGGAACAAAAACAGTAGTACTAATAGAAGCAATATTAGAAGAAGAGAAATCATACCCTAAACCAGTTCTGTTAGAAGCAAATTTCTGTAGACTGAGCATCTCATCAAGCTTTGCACTTGAAGTCCTTTCCAACTAAGCTCTAACTTGAAACAGCTCCGCTTCATGCTTCTTAGTCTTCTCAGCCAAGAAATTATTCTCAAATCTCATTGCTCCAATAGTGTGATTTGCTTCATCAAACTTTGTGGAGAATTCTTCTCACTCAAGCTCCACATCACTGAACTTCTTGGTGGCCAGCCTATACAACTTCTCATGCTTTTTCGAGACCTTGTATAGTTTTGCATAGGCAATGTGGATTTCATCTTGTTAATCCATCTTCTCAAACTTTGACTCCACCAATTCTTCTTCTTCATCTACATCTTCTACAATCCCCTTAGTAGGATTGACAGTGGCGGTAAAGGCATTTAGGATTCCGTCATATTCATTTTCGGAATCATCCTCAAGTTCGGTGTCGCTTAATGTTACAACAAAAGCCTTGCTTTTCCCAATGGACTTAAGATAGGTAGGGCACTCTTGTTTCATGTAACCGAAACTTGACACCCGAAACACTTGGGCCCTAAGGGAATAGTGTACTGATCGTCATCTCTAGAATCCTTCTTCCCTTTGTCTCAGCTCTTAGATTAAGAAGAACTTGACTGTCTACGGTCCTTATCGAAGCCCTTTACATTAGTATTCTTCACGAACTTCTTGAATTGTCTGGTGATATAGGACTTCATTTTAGAATCTTCATCGTCAGAAGACTCGTCCATATCACTGCTCTTGGCCTTCAATGCCATGCTCTTGCTCTTGGTCGATTTCCCGATCCTAGATAAACCCAATTCATTGGTCTGCAGATTTCCAACCAGCTCTGTCAAAGGAATTTTATCAGTATCCTTTAATTCCTTAATTGCAGTGATATTGGCATGGAATTTCACAGGGTAGAGATCTGAGCACCTTTCTCACAATCTTGGGTTTAGGAATGGTTTTCCTAAGATTAAAAACTGAGTTCACTATGTCCTTGAACTTGGCATAGAACTCATCGAATGACTCATCCTCTTCCATCTTCATCTCTTCGAAAGTTGTAGTGAGCCTCTGTAGCTTTGAATCCTTGACAGCCTTCATTCCCTCGTAAGTCGTTTGAAGGATGGTCCATGCTTCTTTAGCAATTTCAGTAGAGGATAACTTCTTGAACTCCTCATTCGTGTCTACACTGAATTAAGCATTCAATGCCCTGCTGTTGAAGTTTGCCACCTTGATTTTTGCATCATCCCAATCGGCCGGCGCTTCCTTTGGCTTGGTCCAGCAAATCTCTACAGCTTGCCATACCTTCTCATCTAGAGACTGTAAGAAAGCTTTTATGCGTACTTTCTAGTATGCATAGTTAGTACCATCAAATAATTAAGGTATAATAAGAGACTGCCCTCTATCCATGACAAACAGGAGTCAATAGATCACACAGCAAAGATTAATACCTAATCAGAGTGTGCCTACTCTGATACCACTTGAAAGGCCAAAAATGTATTGACCCCTTATGATGAATTAATTGATTAATTAGCCAAGTTTATTAATTAATCAAATTAACATGCCACGTACGTGGCAGCACATACAAATCACCAAATAACTAAGTATGCATTGGAAAATAAATAACACGGTGATTTGTTTACGAATGGGAAAAACCAACACAGCAAAAATCCCACCGGGTGATTTTAAGGTCACCGCTCTCGAGAATTCACTATTATCATAACAAACGGTTACAAGTAAAGGAATCCCAGTACCTTATACTAACCTGTAGTTGAATCCTTACCCCAATACCCAATTGGACTTGTTCTGTAGTGACAATCTCTCCTTTTCAATGCACGGCTCCCAGTATGTGACTAAGCAATTATGCGGATCCCAATACGCGACTTAATCACCAACTTGAAAAGAATGTTGGCTGCAAAGTTCTTCAGTTCATCCAGAAGATGAAGATCATGAAGTTGCTTGGTCATAAAACCCTACAGTGTACAAACATAGCAGCTTCTTCAAGAGAAAGATGAACTAGGACAAATTTTGTCTCCAGTCACAATTTGCATAAACTTGGGCAACTGTGTAACCTATGACGGCCTTTAAAACAATCCTAAACCTCGATAGATAGCCATCTATCGAGCTAGATGTCAAGTCACGGGCTTCAATAGCTTTTAAATCTCAATAGATGCTAGCTGTCGAGTTTCAAAATCCAGCACTTTCTCACTTGTTTCTTGGACAGACTTGCATGGCCTTAACACTTGAACTTGAAACCTTGTTCCTTGAAGTATTAAACTCATCCTAAATCTAGCCGATTAAAGTGCGTTTTGTCAAAGGATTAGTCAATTACCAAAAAATAGTAACATATGTTCCTAACATTTAATCACATATGTCCTAACAGTTAGTACCATCAAACAAAAGAGGAATCAAAAGAGATTGTCCATGATCCATGACAAAAGGGGTCAAGGATCAAACTCAAGAAATTAATCCAATCAAAGTGAACCCGCTCTGATACCACTTGTTGGAAAATTTAAACCCTGGTTGATAGAATTTACAAGTTTTAAACCCAAGTTGTTAATTAGATCTATTATGAATAAAAAAACAAATATCAATATCATGTTAATATCATGCACAACCGAATAATAAATAAGACAAGATATAATAACCTAGGAAAACCTATTAAACAAACTAGTTCCACAGTAAAAAATTTGGGAGGAAATCTTCCCAAAAAGCAATCCACTATAATAAAGAAAAGTTTCAAATCTAGTACAAAATCTTTATCCCTGGACTCTACAATCCCAGTAGATGAACTTACAATAGAAACATTCTTCCGCTTCAGAACCTCTAAATTCTTTAATATATGAACACTCCACCCACAATCAAATTGGAACCTCCAACTGATTTCAAGAACTTCTTGAATGTTTTCCTCACAGTAGCAAGTCTATGGTTGTTACTTTACTTCAGCTTCTTCACCAATGGCATCTTCAGATCTACTTTGAAACTCTTTGGTATGGTGAAACAAAGAAAACTACAAAACCCTAGCCGCATAAATAGAGTGTTTCTATCTCTAAAAGCCTTCCAATAGATGGCTTATTATGTCCTTTAAATACCGGTTCAAACGGATCTCAATTCGGGTTTCAAACGAATAAGTTATGGGCTTTTTTGCGTTGCTGATTGTTGCTGATCTCCTATGCTCGATAAATCGAGCTGCTATCAAGCTTCTATTGAGAATAAAATCTCGATAGATCGAGATGCTATCAAACTTCTATCGAGGAGATAGTAAGTTTTGAGCTTCTATCAAGAGGTATCAAGCTGCTATCAAGGTACATGCTAAAAATATGTTTTTCTTGAGCTTTTCATGAACAAACTTTGTGTCTTCAACTTGGTCTTCAATTACAACTTTAAGACACATCAAAACTCCATAAAAGACACATAATTTGACATAAATGACAATACCAAAATACATGACCCTAACAAAAACCACTATGAAATCCTCTTTTAAAAATAAAACATTGTGAAACCATATTCATTCCGGGGAAATCAGCTGTTTGATAATTGTAGTAAACTTTTAGTTTAAGATTTTCATGATATTCAATATCTTGAAATTTTAATTTTTATGCCTCAGGCCCTCAACTAGGGGCAGAAGTTGCAAACTTTGCAATAATAATTTGTTAGCTACTCTTGCTATTTTGGAGGATTTTTTATTTATCATAGAAGAGGCTAGCAAAGAACGATATAACTTTAAATCATCATTGTCCCCCAAAATCAAAGGCCAACGTATCAAAACCAATCTGATAGTTTAATATATATTATTATATATGTCAATGACTAACAGAACAAGATTAAACAATCTGTCCACTTATATTGCTCAACTATACAGTCCTATACATATTGATTGTAATATATACAGCAGCAACTGTGTATAGACACTATGAATCAGTAAAGTCGACCACCTATACACCACTTTGAAATCGTCCGATAAAATCATCAAAGTTACGATTTCACAATCGCTTCTCTTCGACAAGCGGATAACCACCACTTTTAAATCCTTAAAACGAAAGCAACAGTAATTGGAAGGCACTCAATTAAATCCTTTCTCATAAATAAACACAAACATATATTTATGTATAGAAATATATGAATAGCGGCAATTCCGAAACTTTTTACTATAGTACCACAATTTTTGGTTCCCTAAGCTAAACTGAACTGCCTCTGGTATGAAATTGAGCCCTCAGCACAAATGATTTTTTTCAAAATGGAGAAGAGAAATCCTATAACAAAGCAACCATATTGCCTTCAATGAGAGAGAAGCACCAACTTTCCCATTAAAATGAGGAAGGTTGTTTATTTCATGGTTTTAAAAATTGGACCGGACTGACCTGATCTACCAACTCAATTTATTGAAACCATTGAGAATTGGTTTAAAGGTCTCAGTTCATGGTTTTCACCGTCTTACTGCAGTTTCCAGTTTTTCTTGCTTTTTCTTTAATTTTCTGTATTTCATAATAAAAAAAAATCATACCAAATAAGTGTTTTATTCTTAGTTGAACTGACTGATCAACTAAGAATCAAACACTTATTTGGTACAGTTTTTAAAACCTCGGTAATAACATAGAATGTTATTACGTGCTTAATGCTTCGGAAATTCAAATCATTAACTGTGAGCTTATGCCTTACGTTGCACTTAATTTTAGTCATTGCATCTATGTTTGTCATGGGCAAATGCCCATTACCTTAAGTGTACTAAATAATGTTTTCCCGTTCTTGTGACCTATTCCAGTGCAGTTGCTTGGCAATTGAATTGACACTTACTCGTTCAGGAAAACAAGTGCAAGTCGAAAGGGATGTGGGACATTCTAAAGATATAGATGCACATGATGAGGATCTACTAATCATTGTATCTTGTTCACTCAGCTCAGACAAAGCTGTTAGTATTTGTTTGTTTTAGTTATGAAACTATTATCCTAACAAGTTTTATTTCGCTTTCTATGCTTCTTATTTATAGAAAATGAAGAACTGGTTAGTTATGAGAATTTCCTTATCAGTAGGCATAAATTGCAGGAAATCGAATACATAAAGCACGGGAGCTCGAGTTCCAAGGAGTTTGACGCTTTTGTATATGTTTTAGGATTAGCTGGTGGAAAGTTGGGACAAAGTTGGACCTTTGGAAGTGGAAGAAAACCTCAGGAAGGTGCTGTAAGGGTGCAATCTGCAGACAAATCCATTGCTAGTCTGGAGTCAATAGGAGTGAAAATTGATGGAGTTGATGAATCCAGTGCCTCTTCCTCAAAAAAAAGAAAAAAAAAATACAACTTATTTTAAATGTTTTTGTTTAAATAAATGGTACAAAATGAGACCAAGTATATCATCTTAAAAACCTAGTTTGCTTTTGGTTCTCCAAAATCAAGTTTTAAATTTTTAGTTTTTTTCACGTGCATAATTTCAATGTTTATTTTTAATTTGAAAATTTCACATGCATCTTAACTAAAACTGAATCTAATATTACTCTAGAGTCTAGACAAACTTGATATAAAATTTAACTGTTTGAAATTTTTATTTATTTATTTTTTTAAGTGTTTGTGTTCAACTTCTATTTAGAACTAAATCAGTTTGTGGTTTTGTAAATGTCACATTAATAATTTAAGGGAAATGCTAATAAATGCCCTTAGGGCATTGATTAATAATCCATTTAAAGAAAGCTTTTATGGAGAAAAAAAAAAGTAATTAATGTTTTGACAGTTTTTTTCATTTCCCATAAAAGTGATGTCAAAATTTTCCTAAAATAAATTGTTAACCAATGCCCTAAGAGTACTTGTTAGCATGACCTATAATTTAATATATTACTCGCCAAATAAGGTACACGCTATTTGTAAATATGTATATTTTGTATCTAAGATTCTAAGTAGATTATTAAACTGCAATCAAACTTTAGAGTAAGATTATTATAATGATGGTTTTTTATTTTTTTCAGTAACAAAAAAAGTTGAATCAAAATTTTAGTGGAATTCCGATCTTGGAAATTTCAAGCACCTAAGTCCCAAACTCAAATTCTATAGGAAAAAAAATATATATGTAAGTTTGTTTAGACTCCTGTAAACTAGATTGTTTAACCTAATTAATTAACCAAGTAAATACTTAGGTTTATTATTCAGATCTAGGTTAAAACAATAACAATCATATCATGTAAAGTAGTGGAAAAATAAAGAACACAATGATATGATGACCCAAGAAAACCAAACCGGTAAAAAACCTGGGGAGGATTTAACCTAACTATCCTCAAGGTAAAATAGCAAATCCACTAGAAAGAATTGAAGTTTACACAATAGCGACTTAGACCACTAATATCCTATTGCTACCTCGAGTAGAAAACTTACTACCACGACCACGTGACAGCTCCGAAACCACAGACTCCTTCTTTCTTTAATCTTTGCAAAACACAAACACCCACGTTTGTGACTTTGAGATCCCACCCAAAGGTTTAGCAACACAAACTCTCCTGTTTGTGACTACAAGACCACCCTTGAAGGTTTAGATCATCAGCACCTTTGATGACTAGAGAAGGCAGCAACTTCAGCAATACTGGATCTTGAGATTCTTTAAGGAACAACACCGGTAAAAGTTATAAGAGAGGTTTTAGGAACAAAAACCTAAATACAAAAGAGGCACACTCTTCTCTCTCTAAAAAGCCTTATAAAAAACGTGCTTAGGGTTTCCTTTATATAGTGGGAGAAGTAGATCTGAAACCCTAATCCTTAATGGGCTTGAACTGCTGTTTGGGCCAACTTAAAATTCTGCAGATACGACTTTCGATCGGTCGAACCTGTTTCTCGATCGGTCGAACCAGGCAATTTCTGAATTCTTCTTTTTGCAGCTTACTTGTTCTTGAATCTTAACTTGAATCACCTTGAGCATTGTCTAATAAAACCTATAGACTCTAAGATCTATATCTAGACAAGTTTATGTTCACGATCTGCCAATTGTTCTAAATTTTTAGAACCTAACAATATATACTATCTACAAATTCTTCCAACATTACTATAACATCATACAATCTATCAATATTACTCTTCACACAATTGTCATCGCCCCACCGCAGCCATCACCACAACAATTGCCACCTCTACCACCATGTTAATTAGGACATAAGTGATTCAATGTTAGGACATATATCAATGTTTTGTGTAATTGGCTAATCCTTGGACAAAACGCACTTTATTTGTAATTGGGTAGATGTAGGATGGGTTTAGTACTTCAAGAAACCTTGTTTCAAATCCAAATGTTAAACCCATGCAAGTCTGTCCAAGAATCAAGAAAGAAAGTGTAGAGTTTTAAAACTCGACAGTTGGCATCTATTGAGGTTTAAAAGCTGCTGAAGCCCGTGGCTTGACAGCTATCTCGATAGATAAGGTATCTGTCGAGATTTATGAAACTCAGTTTTTCAAGACTGTTTTTTCATCCAATCTATGATTATATGTTTGGGCTTTCTTTTCTCACAACCTTTAACATATATAAGGGTTATTTTAAGGGTCATCAGAAGTTGCACAGCTGTGCAAGTGTCAAAAAAAATTTCTGTTCATGCAAATTGTAACCGGAGACAAAATTTGTCGTAATTCATCTTTCTCTTAAAGAAGCTACCGTATTTGTACACCGTAAGGTTTTGTAATCAAGCAACTTCATGATCTTCATTGTGTAATGAACTGAAGAACTTTGTAGCCAACATCCTTCTCTAGTTGGTGATCAAGTTGCACACTGGGATCTGCGCAATTGGTTAGTGACGTAATGGGAGCCGTACATTGAAAAGGAGAGATTGTCACTACAGAACAAGTCCAATTAGGTATTGGGGTAAGGGTTCAACTGTAGGTTAGTATAAGGTACTGAGATTCCTTTATTTGTAACTACTTGTTGTGATAATAGTGGATTCTCGGAAGTGGTGACCTTAAAATCACTCAGTGGGGCTTTTGCCATGTAGGTTTTCCCCATTCATAAACAAATCACCGTGTCAATTTATTTTCCGCTGCATACTTTAGTTAATTGGTGATTTGTTTGTGTTGCCACATACAATTGCATATTAATTTGATTAATTAATAAACTTTGCTAATTAATCAATTAATCCATCATAAGGGGTCAATACATTTTTAGCCTGTCACATCATACCACAATGCCCTCACTAACACGCCTCCACCATCCCACCATACCACAATGCCCTCACTAACATGCCTCTACCATCGCTGCCACAACCACTACATCACTACCAAAATCATGATATCATTTACCAATGCGACAATCATTGGCATATCAATATCTTTATCATTGTGGAAATTACCATATTGCTTAGGGATGGCAACGAGGTGGGGCAGGGCCAAAAGATGGGATTTTCACTCTCGCCCGGCATAGTTTTGTCTTAAGTCTTGACCCATTCCCTCCCCACCTCGCATGATGGGAAAAATTTTCTTGCCCCATCCAGTCCATTAAAACTCTATTTTTTGTTAATTCGCCCACAATTATTATAATTTTTTTTTTAATAAAACCATGTTTCTTTAATAAAAGTATACTTGAAATTATAACTAAATTTATCCCTTCACATCAAACTAATTTTAACAAAAATTGAATAATATTATTCAAGTGTTTAACAAAAAAATATCACAACAGAAATAAAAATCTCATAGTATAACAAATAACAAAATTGAGGCAAAGAGCCACAATGGGTAGAATAAAATAAACTAATTTTGATATGTTTGTTTAAATTGTAAGGTTTTAGGCTATAAAAAATTTATAATTATAACATTTAGCAATGCAGGGTGGGGCAGGGCGGTCTACTTTTTGTTAATTTGCCCCACAACTATTATAATTTTTTTTAATAAAATATATTTCATTAATAAAAATATACTTGAAATTACAACTAAATTTATCCTATCAAATCAAAATAATTTTTAGTAAAAGCTGAATAATATTATCCAAGTGTTTAACAAGACAATATCACAACAAAAATAAAAATCTCATAGTATAACAAATAACAAAATAGAGGCAGAGAGATAGTAGGGTTTTAGAGTATGAAAAATTTACAATTATGACATTCATCAACACGAGGCATGGCAGGATGGGTCTAAAAAGTCTAAGCCCATCCCCGCCTTGCCCTGTGGTGTGGGGCAAAAATCTCACCCCATCTTCGCCCCACCACCTTTGCGGGGTGGATGTCAATGCCCGGCCTCAAGACAGAGAACATCAAAGCCTTCGTTCGACCACCCACCGTGGCGAAACTCCCACACACACGAGACCTATTAGAGGCTCCTCTTGATGATTGTGTGGTTGTTTGCGTGGAGCTTCGAGTGCTCTCTCTCTCTCTCTCTCTCTCTCTCTCTCTCTCTCTCTCTCTCTCTCTCTCTCTCTCTCTCGGGGGAGGAAGGTAGGTCTACCTTTGGAGGTGTGGCAGGAATTTTGGCCAAATTTTAGGTGATTAACAAAGGTAAGTGAAGTCGCCACCAATCATTGGGTTTTTCTAAGGTGTGATTGGTCACCTATTTCTAGTTGATTTTACTACCGATCCTAGGCTAAGAAAATGGCATTTTTCCTAATCTAATGTGGAAGGCAAAAAATCTTGATTCTTGAGTCCAGAAGTTTGGTTACATGTGGGGAAAGTGTTAGGCACCCCACAACGCCTGTCCAAGGACAATCCTTTATTTTGATAAAACCTTAATTTTCGAAGATTAGCAGTAAAAAAAATAATTTTGGCATTGGCTTTCGGGGCTTTGCATGCATGGGGGGCTTTGAGGTTTGGCTTTTGAATAGGTGTGGTCTTAATCTATGCTTTCCTAAGGCATTCGTGCAAAGTACCAAATTTCTATGGCGAAAATCCGGTGACATGTCATCTTACTTTCGTGGTGAAAATTAGGCATTGTTTTGCCTTAGGTGACATGTATTGTGACAATCACACTGGGAGGGGCGAGCAGGTATATATATACATATATCATGCACAATGCAAGCACACAAAGTAGGAAAGTAAATGCCTACATTCCTAGAGCATGGCCCAAAATATAGGTGCAGGAAAGTAAACAGGGTTCGCCATACTCTAGAGATGATGACGAATGGTATACGGCATGATATACCTAATATAACCCATCTAAGAGAGAAAGGAGGGAGGGAGGAGGTGGGGTTTAAAAGAGTACATAACTCAAAGGGAGAGGCTAGACCCCTAAACCTACTGAACATGGCCACTCGGCTCATATCTACATGCTTGCATCCCTGCCCTTTTTGCTTGTGCCTAGGAGACCGTGCCCTAGCTCCATACGTCCTCACTCCATGTGTGTACATGTAAAGATAATGACAAAAAACCAACAAATAAGCAGTGGAAGGAAAAGATGCAAGGAGCATATGAAAGAGACATAAAGCAAATAAGCATGATAGACATGGCAAGCAAAGAATTAAGAAAGCAAGCAAACAAGCGAAAAGGCAAACAAGCGAAAAGGCAAACAGAAGCTAGTGTCCACGAGGGACAAATGTAGGTTTCGATCGAATGCCCATAGCTTCATTGTGTTGAAGTATGGACGACACACTAGCAAGCAAGACTCATGCATAGACATGTGAGCAAGTGTGTAAAGATGCATAGAAGGCTAACGGGTGGCACAAACAAACATGGTAAGCATGTCATCGCACGGAGCAAGAAAAGGAAAAGGTAGGCACAAAGCAACTGGTATCACGATAATACATCCCACATGGTTACATCCAAACAAGACCTCATGGGTGTCAGATGTAACCTCACAATCACAAACCTGCTAAAGGCGTCAAGCATGGCAAAGCTTAGAATAGGAGAGGCTAGCATAAGTATAAAGCATAGAAGTAAGCAAGCATAGACATGCAAATAGGATGATCCAAACCCTTTGATGTGGGCCTTGGTGTATAGACGATGACAAAGACCATAGGGTCTAGATCGGGTCTTAACCATTAGGCCAAAACACAAGAAAATGCGATAAAATGAACAAAAGGGCTACAATAACACATGGCATGACAAACAAGTTCTAGGCCTAAGCACATAAACAAGGTGTGAAGCATGCAAGCACATAGATGATGGCATAAATCATATAGAGAACATCGATCTAATCATGTAAACACACTGATCTACATATATAAGCATGGAAATATGCATGTAGGCATGTAAAAGTACATCTAAGCATGTGGATGTAAGCATAAAAGCATAGAAGATCACAAATCCAAGCATACAAACATGTGAAGGCATAGACATAGGCATAGGAGCATAGAACATGCATACAAACATGTAGATCTAGCAAGGCATGGCTGGAGACATAATATCAAGCATGTGAGCATGTAGACCCAAACATCTACACATGGGAAAAAGGAGATCTAAGCATAAAAAGCATGACATAAAGCATAAAACATGTAGATCAAGAAAAAAAAATGTAAACAAGCATGGAAGAACATGGATCTAAACTAAGAACATGCTAAGAACAAGATAAAGCAAGAAACATGCTAAAGAAAGCAATAAATCATGTTATTAAGGCATAAAAGAGCAAGATAAATGCTAGAAAAAGATTTAGAAAGTTATGTGGTGTGGATGATAGGCCAAAAACGTATTGACCCCTTGTGATGAATTAACTAATTAATTAGCCAAGTGAATTAATTAGGTTCAATTTCAAGCAATAAGCGTGGTAGCACAAACAAATCACCAATTAAACTAAATATGCAGCAGAAAATAAATGATACGGTGATTTATTTGCGAATGGGGAAAACCAACACAGCAAAAACCCCACCGGGTGATTTTAAGGTCACCACTCCCGAGAATCCACTATTATCAAAACAAGTAGTTACAAGTAAAGGAATCCAAGTACTTTATACCAACCTACAGTTGAACCCTTACCCCAATACCCAATTGGACTTGATCTGTAGTGACAATCTTTCCTTGCATTGCACGGCTCCCAGTACATGACTAACCAATTGTGTGGATCCTAGTACGCGACTTGATTCACCAACTAGAAAAGGTTGTTGGCTGCAAAGTTCTTTAGTTCATCACACAGTGAAGATCCAGAAGATGCTTGGTCACAAAACCCTACAGTGTACAAACAAAGCAACTTCCTCACAAGAGAGATAAACTAGGGCAAAACTTTGTCTTTGGTCACAATTTGCTTGAACAGACTTTGTTCAATGCTTATGCAACTTGTGTCCTCTTTATGGCTCTTAAAATAATCCTTTTATATGTCTAGAGTTGTGAGAATAGAAGGCCAAAGACATATTCGCATATTGGAGTCAAAACAGATCTAAAATTCTATTTTTCATAAACCTCGACAAATGCCTATCTGTCGAGCTAGCTGTCGAGCCATGGGGCTGGAATAGCTTTTCAAGCTCGATAGATAGCTAGCTGTCAAGTTTTAATGACAGGCACTTTTTAGACTTAAATCTTGGACAGACTTGCATGGCTTCAATACTTGATCTTGAAACAAGGTTTCTTGAAGTATTTAACACATCCTAGATCTACCCAAATACAAGTAAAGTGCATTTTATCAAAGGGTTAGCCAATAACATAAAATAGTGACATATGTTCCTAACAAGTGAAACACATATGTTCTAACAATCTCCCTATTTGGCAATCCATGGCAAAACCACAACAAACAAATGAACATATGAGAGAAGTTATAAAACACTCAACTCATACTCACTTGTTGAATACAATAAAATCTATCCTAACACAAACTCTTGAAAAACTTTGCAAGAAGAGAGTTTATGGCAAATAAACTTTGACAACCTGTATTTCTGAAACACTTTAAACAAAACACATCAAGGCATCTTTGTGTGAAGCAAAAATAATAGATTGCATACAAGTAATAAGAAGTATGTGTATAAAGAGAAAAAAAGAAACAACACATGTAAGGGTAGGTGAAAGAAACATACATCAACATATAAAGAGAATAAGTACAATGTATGTTAATATGGTCACAAGACCCATGTACAAGAATAAATGTATCTCTAAAAGAAAGAAAAGAAAAAATATACAAGTAATCCTCACTACATCCCTTAAACAAAATCAGCACTCCCCCTAACAAAATGTCCTATACTAACTCTCCCCCTAAGTATAACTACTCTCATACTACTCCCTTTTTTTGTCAAGAGTGACAAAGGGTAAGAGTGTCAAGTAGACATCCCATCCGAACCAAAAGAGCTAGCATCACCATCATCATCATCCTCATCGTAGTCAGAGTCATCGTCCTCAGATGCCTCTGGTGAAGGAGAGGGAGACTCCAAGAAGCCACTAAGGCGAGCCTGCCGTCTAGCAATACGGCCGACATAGGTGTTCACCTTACACAACTCATCAATGATTGCATCAAGGCGAGCATCCATGCGCTGAAGCTGCGCCATGATTGCTTCAAGAGTCACACCTCCCGCTAAAGTAAAGGAAGCGGAGGTGGATGGAGCTGAAGGAGTGGGAGAAGCTGCCACACCGGACCGCCTCGATCGAAACTGTGCCTCGCTACATTTAACGATAGTGGCATCAATGGCACACATGACGATGAAGTGGTCGAAAGAGGGAAAAGGAATAGAAAAATGGCTCAAAATCCGTGTGATAGCTAAAGGGAAAATGAGCTTATCATGGGTAACCGTATCCCTATAGACATCTATAATAGAAAGGATAAAATGTGAAGGAAAATTTATAGTGAGGTGCTCTAGAAGGGACAATAAAAATCGAGCTCGAGGCTCGATGATAGAGTTGTAGTGAGAGAGAGGGTGCAAAACAAAGGTCATCACCATGTTCATGAATCTAGGACCTTTAGCAAAGGTCGAACATGGTGTAAACTGACAATCACCCCAAGCAAAAAGGTGCTCGCAGAAAAGAGAAATCATCTCATCTTTGGACACAGTCTGCAGACGCTCACAATCAGGATAGTCAGGATGCTCTACCCTCGAGACACGGAGCACATCAGATACCAACTCTGGTATGACCATGATGCGCGTACCTCAAACGCAAGTAAGAAAGAGAGGCACTGAATAATCAAATCCATGCATGTTGGAGCAAAACTCCTGAATCAGCATGGATGAACAGGTCCTAACCCGATTGTGAATGACATCGGGTAGATCAATGCCGGCGAAATCCGGCAAAATGACTCGGCATTTCGAATGAACACCTCGTCAAGAAAAGTTCTCCAAAAAGTCCTTTTGGGCTTGCTCATCATGGAACCGAACATTAGAGGGAGTAGGATCGGAGGAAATGGATGCCCCGAAACTAAGAGGGTTCCTGGACGGGACAAACTTACGTTTCGGTGTCATTGACGCACTAACGTAAACAGAAGAGAGAGGGAGAGAGAGAGAGATAATCAGAAAAGTCCAAAAAACAATTCAAATATATCAAGATATATTGAAGAGTAAGAACATATGCATGGGAATGCATGAACATGTGATATGTAATATAAGAGCATCATGGACTCAGCCCAATCTAATCCTACCAGCACACAATCAATTTGCACACATCTAAATGCATGATAATACTGTTATAATGCTTATTTGATGCAATGTATGAGATTTTAAACTCATTTAAGTAAAGCCCATTCCATAATTTCAATAATAACTCAACGATTTTGAAAAAATCCAAAAAAAATTCAAAAAACCCCAAAATCTAGGTTTCAAAACATGAAATGCATGTAAATGATGGATTAGAAACTCACCAAGTGAAGGAAAAGCTTGAGGAGGCTTGAGAATTGCTTGGGAAGGAGGTTTGGAGTGTGAAAGAGAGGTTTGGGATGAGAGAGAGCTCAGATGGATCGAGAGAGATCGAGAAATATGAAAACCAGATCGCGCAGAACCTATATATAGGTGTTCAGTAATTCTCGACAAATAGAGGTGTCGAGAGGTGTCGAGCCAGGTGTTGAGGAAGGTGTCGGGCAAAATAGGCATCAACAGATTCAGCTGTCATGAAGATGTCGAGGAATAATTCATCAAAATGATTAAGAAGCTAAATTGATCCACCAGCTATCAAGCAGCTATCGTGAGGCCAAAAGAAATCTCGATCGATCCACTAGCTGTCGAAAAGCTATCAAGGATCTAGAAGGAATCTCGATTGATCCACCTAGCTGTCTAGAGATGTCAAGATTGCGATAAGAAACAACGCAAGAGCTCGACAGATAGCCAGGTATCGAGGAGTTGTCGAGATTGCTTAAAAGCAATTTTTCAAGAGGAGAAAAACACAGACATGAATGAAATCAAGCATGCAACTCAACAAGGATCCAAGCAACATTTTAAATTCTCAAAATCATCTCTTAACAACAATTTTAAGCACATTGATCCCACACACACACACACACACACACACACACACACACACACACACACACACACACACACACACACACACACACACACTAAACAAGTCTAACCAATTTTATATTTCAAAAATAAGTCAAGACAGTTTAGTGAGTATACATTAACACATGTAAAACTTGTGATGGCCAAATCACATTGTACCTGCACATGTATCAAGAGTAGCAAGGAATATTGTGTGTTGTGTGTGAAAACATCGCAAGATTATAAATGTGTATACATGTTATGACAATTTGAGATATGAGAAAATCACTTTAACTCACACACAATCATAATTGTTTGATAAGGACTATCACCTTTGAGGTACATCCTATAACTCTCACATCTCCTAGAGTACACGCTTGCAATCATATTTAAAAGCATTTTTGATCCTTTTGCTTTTGATTTTTCTTTGCATATCTTTCTTTTCATAAGCATATCATGCATGAGCATATAAGAGAGGGAAAAGAAATATGCAATTTTGTTAAACTTCTGACATTGCACTTTTGCTATGCCAAAGCATACAGATATCATTGACATTGCACTTTTGCAATGCCAAAGAATACAAATGTCATTTTATGACTGGCAGGAAACAGTGATGAGATGGCTATTTATGCCTTTCTCTTAGGATTTTCTAGTTCTACCCGTCAAAAAGAGTGATATGAGTGTTAAGTACAAGAGACTATCTAATCTTACTCATCACATACATGAGCCTCAAAGCTCACTTGTTTAGTTGTGCAAAGAGATGCTTATCTAAGCTACACAAGATACAAAGTTTAGAAAACTTTGTTTCAATGACCATCCAAAGTACACAAGTACCAATGTACACAAACACACACTGCTTTTGTATTTTTCAGATTTTTCAGATTTTTTTTATTTTTATATGAAAAATAAAACCAAGCAAAAACTGAAAAATAACCAAAAAAAACATGCTAACAAAACAAGACAATGTATAAAACTAGACTGACTCAAAACTTGAAAGCAAAACACACAAGTAATGCAAACAAAAACAAGAAGGGGAGAGAGAGAGAAAGAGAGAGAGAGAGTGAGAGAGAGAGTGATAGAATCACTTATTTCGGTTTTCCTTCTACACCTTAGAAGAACCTTTCCTTTGAGTGAAACCTTGAACCGAAGGTGAGGGGAAAGAATTAAAATCATTTAAGTTTGAAAGAAACATGAGGGCTTTGAGAAGATCTCCAAGAGGAGTAAAAGAGGGTGGAAACTGATCCTAGGTTCCCGATGCGATCATGTCATTACTTTGTTGAGTAGCTAACCACTTATAGCAATTTAGTCGAGCGTGACCAACTACACCATAGTGATGACAGAGATGCTGCTTATTCTGTTTCAGCTTTTGAGAGTTAGCCTTCTTCGCCCTAGGGTTTTTAGTCTCATTCTTAGCAAGTTTAGGGGGTGCTCCTAAGATAGACTTACCCTTGTCTATGTTCTCACTAGCTAATTCATTTTTATCATTAATGTTCTCAGTTTCAACATTATTAGCAGGAGAAACAAAAACAGTAGAACTAGTAGAAGCAACACTAAGAGAAGAGAAATCATACCCTAAACTAGTTCGATCGAAAGCAGATTTTTAAATACTAAGCATCTCGTCAAGCTTTGCACTTGAAGTTCTTTCCAGAATCAACTCCGCTTCAAGTTTCTTGGTCTTCTCTACCAAGAAATTGTTCTCGAACCTAAGTGCTCCAATAGTCTGATTAGCTTCATCAAACTTCGTGGAAAGTTCTTCACGTTCGAGCTCCACATCACTGAGCTTCTTAGTGGTCAACCTATACAACTTCTCATGCTTTTCGGAGACCTTGTATAACTTTGCATAAGCTGTGTGGATGTCATCTTGTTCATCCATCTTCTTAAACTTAGACTCCACCAATTCTTCTTCTTCATCCACATCTTCTACAATCCCCTCAGTAGGATTGACTGTGGCAGTAAAGGCATTCAAGATTTCGTCATCCTCATTGTCGGAATCTTCTTCAAGCTTGGTGTCGCTTAGTGTAGCAATAAGTTCCTTACTCTTCCTGATGGTCTTGAGATAAGTAAAGCACTCTTATTTTGTATGACCAAAATCTTAACACCCAAAACACTTTAGTCTTGCTAGAACAGTGTACCGACCGTCATCCCTTGCATCCTTCTTCCTTTTGTCTTGACTCTTAGACTAAGAAGAACTTGACTGTCTACTGTCCTTATCGAAGCCCTTTGCATTAGCATTTTTCATGAACTTCTTAAACTGCCAAGTAATGTAGGACTTCATCTTAGAGTCCTCATTATCTGAAGACTCATCAGTATCACAGCTCTTGGCCTTCAGTTCCATACTCTTGCTCTTGCTCGACTTTCCGATCCTAGAAAAGCCCAACTCATAGGTCTGCAAATTACCAACTAGCTCTGTCAAAAGAATTCTGTCAATGTCCTTTGATTCCTCAATGGCAGTGATCTTGGCATGGAATCTTTTGGGCAAAGATCTGAGCACCTTTTTTACAATCTTGGGTTCAGGAATGGTCTCTCCAAGATTAAAAGTTGAGTTCACTATGTCTTTTAGCTTGACATAGAACTCATCAAACAACTCGTCCTCCTCCATCTTAATCTCTTTAAATTGTAGTGAGCCTCTGCAACTTTGAATCCTTGATAGCTTTGGTTCCCTCATAGGTTGTTTGGAGGATGGTCCAAGCTTCCTTGGCAGTTTCAGTAGAGGATATCTTCTTAAACTCCTCATTAGTTACCGCACTGAATAAGGCATTCAATGCTTCGCTATTGAAGTTTGCTGCCTTGATCTTAGCATCATCCCAGTCGGCCGGCGCTTCCTTTGGCTTAGTCCAGCCAATCTCTACAGCTTGCCACACCTTCTCATCTAGCGACCGCAAGAAAGCTCTCATGTGTACTTTCTAGTATGCATAGTTAATGCCATCAAATAATGAGGTATGATGAAAGACTGTCCTCTATCCATGACAAGCAGAGGTCAATGGATCAACACAACAAAGATTAAACCTAATTAGAGTGTGCCTGCTCTGATACCACATGATAGGCCAAAACGTATTGACCCCTTGTGATGAATTAACCAATTAATTAGCCAAGTGAATTAATTAGATTCAATTTCATGCAATAAGAGTGGTAGCACAAACAAATCACCAATTAAACTAAATATATAGTGGAAAATAAATAACACAGTGATTTGTTTACGAATGGAGAAAACCAACATGACAAAAACCCCACCGGGTGATTTTAAGGTCACCACTCCTGAGAATTCACTATTATCCAAACAAGCGGTTACAAAGTAAAGGAATTCCAATACCTTATACCAAACTACAGTTGAACCCTTACCCCAATACCCAATTGGACTTGTTCTGTAGTGAAAATCTCTCCTTGTATTGCATGGCTCCCAGTACATGACTAACCAATTGCACGGATCCCAGTACGCGACTTGATTCACCCACTAGAAAAGGTTGTTGGCTGCAAAGTTCTTCAGTTCATCACACGGTGAAGATCCAGAAAATGCTTGGTTACAAAACCCTACGGTGTACAAACACAGCAACTTCTTCATAAGAGAGATGAACTAGGGCAAAACTTTGTCTTCGATCACAATTTGCTTGAACAGACTTTACTCAATGCTTATGCAACTTGTGTCCTCTTTACGGCCCTTAAAATAATCCTTTTATATATCTAGGGTTGTGAGAAAATAAGGCCCAAAGACATATTCACAGATTGGAGTCAAAACAGATCTGAAATTCTGTTTTTCATAAACCTCAACAAATGCCTATCTGTCAAGCTAGCTATCGAGCCACGGTGCTGGAATAGCTCTTCAAGCTCGATAGATAGCTAGCTATCGAGATCGCTGTCAAGATAGCTGTCGAGCTTTAATGACAGGCACTTTTCAAACTTGAATCTTGGACAAACTTGCATGGCTTCAATACTTGATCTTGAAACAAGGTTTCTTGAAATATTAAACACATCCTAGATCTACCCAAATACAAGTAAAATGTGTTTTATCAAAGGATTAGCCAATTATATAACATAGTGACATATATTCTCAACAAGTGAAACACATATGTCCTAACAGTGGATAGTAGCTATAAAGCTACATCCACACCCCTAAACCCCAAATTCAAGATGTAGGACCAAGGAAAAGAAGATTGGGTATAAGAACAATACATTGTATTTTTGGTCAAGAGAAGAATCAAGAGGCTTTGATGTGTTTTTTGTATTTGGAAGAGGGGAGAAAGGTGTAGAAAACAGCCAAGCAAAGAGCAGGATCCGAGGAGTCTCCCTTTTTTCTTTGGTCTAAAGGTGCCTGAGGCCTTTTATAGCCCCAACGCGCTTTTTGAGGCGGCGGCCTTTCAAGGGCTGCCATTTCCAAATGGCCTCGGATTGGGTTAATCTTAGCTTCCTGTTTCTAGAAAGGTATGGAACTTGAAAATCTAATGGTCAGATCAAAAGTTATGGCTCCTGGAAGTTAGTAGTGCATTGATTGGTGTGTTATCTCGATTTTCACGATATCTCGACCGTTCTAACTCAAATTTTGACCCATGAATAGTTATTGGAATGAAAATTTGATAATCTTCGTAAGGACGTTGGTTTCAACCCGTTTTAATGGCTAGATCAAAATTAGGGTTTCTAATGCCCGCCGGGAGTCAACTCCGGGTTGACTTGGTCAAACTTGGTCAAAGTTGTCAAAAATCTCCGAAAAACTCGAGTTTAATATAAAATCATGAAAAAAGTTGTTTTATGAGGATTTTTACTTGTTTAACTTTTGGTCAACCCAAGGTTGACTAGGGGCATTTGGTCATTTTGGCTAAAAGAGACACTTTGAGTGCTCCAATGTCCGAACGGGTTGCGCCACGTCATTCTAGATGTTCTCGCAACTCCATGGAGAGAAAATAATATTTTTGAATTTTTCAGGGTCAAGCACGCAAATCGAAGGCGAATAAAATATGGTATCAACAGTTGAGAAAACCCACTTGACGTAAAGCAGGGAGGGACAGGGCAAAATTGCCATCTATAGTGCTAGCTACTAAGCCTCTTGGCCTAAATGATATCCTTGAGCTCTACTTAGAGTTGTGACTCAATCCCTTAGGGTTTGTTCCCTTAAATATTTACTACAGCAATAAAAAATACAATAAAAAGTCGGTCCAATTGCTACAATAGTCTAATTTTAGCATTTGTCTCTTTTCATCTCCCTTTCCAACAGAATTTTCAAGAGTTGATCAGAATCATAACCAAGTTATGATATGACCAAACAAAATCTCTTCCTACAATTCTTTCCTATATTTATTACACCATCTTATTCAACTTTGATCAATGCACTTCACATAAACAACATTTTGTCTAACAGAGAGAGAGAGAGAGAGAGAGAGAGAGAGAGAGAGAGAGAGATGTAAATAAGGTGTTGCAATTGCTTGAGGGATTCCAAATCGTGAGAATTAGTAAGTGTTTTGAATTCACGAGAAACTTCCTCTAGAGTCGCCTTTATTCCTCTTTCTCTATTTGCTACATCTCCATTCTCCACCAATTGATCACTCACACTGTTAGAGAGAGAGAGAGAGAGAGAGAGAGAGAGAGACGTTGTTGCTAAGCTATTTACTTAGGTAGATTTAGCAAGACCCAATAACTTATGTTGGGAAATTTAGATCCCAGTTGATAGAATTAACAAGTTTTAAACCCAAGTTGTAAATTAGATTTATTATGAATAAAACTTGTTAAAATAAACAAACATCAATATCATGACAAAATCATGCAGCGGAAAAATAAATAAGACAAGATATGATGACCTAGGAAAACCAATAAAACAAACTAGTTTCATAGTAAAAAACCTAGAGAGAAACCTTCCCAAAAGGCAATCCACTATAGTAAAGAGTAGTTTCAGATCTAGTACAAAACCTTTGTCCCTAGACTCTACAATCCCCGTAGATGAACTTACAGTAGAAACCTTCTACCGCTTCAGAACCTCTGAACTCTTCAATATATGAACGCCACCTTTTTTGATGCACGGATCCTAGTACGTGACTAACCAAAGATGCACGGCTCCCAGGACGTAACCAACATACCAACTTGAAGAAGATTGTTGGCTGCAAAATTCTTCACTTCATCAACAATGAAGATCAAAAAGCACTTGATTACAATACCCTAAGGCACAAAGACGCAATAGCTTCTTTAAGAGAAAATAAGGCATCGGTCACGTTTCACATATGTTCTCCTTGTATTCTCTTATGTGACGGCCTCTAAAGTAAGCCTTATATATGTCTATGTTAGGTTCTAAGGAATTAGGAACTAATGTATTAGAACTTCAATTTGTAATGTTGGCAAACCATGATCAAAACAATCTTTAGTCTTGTGTTAGACTTGCTCAAAGTATGGCTTTTTATGTAAAGTTGAAATCGAGTTAACTGCAGAATTTACTGTGCACTTCTGCCTGACTCGATCGATCGAGAATTAGACTCGACCGATCGAAAGTCGTGCAGAATGTTTTTCTGTAGAATTTTTCCAACTCAGCCCTAGCTCATTTAATGTATAGGGTTTTATGTTTTGTCCTAAGTATATAAGGGAAAACCCTAGCCACGTTTTTAGAGTTCTGAATGTTGTGTTTGTGAATCTAATTGTTAGATCTAGAGGTGTTTACCTTCACATACACTTAGGGTTTCCAAACTCAAGATTCATGTCAAGAGATTGATAAATCATACAGTTGCAGAACAAAAGAGTTTCAAGATATACAAGCAGGTGTTGCTTGTGCTTTGCTGAGAATTCAAGAAAAGAAGGAGTCTGTGGTCTCGGAGCTGTCACGTGGTCGTGGTCGTGGTCGTGGTCTTGGTAGTAAGTTTCCTACAGGCAGGTAGCAATAGGATGTTAATGGTCTAAGTCTCTATTGTGTAAACTTCGATTCTTTCATAGTAAATTCGTATTATCTTGAGGATAGCTAGGTTAAATCCTCCCCAGGTTTTTTACCGATTTGGTTTTTGGATCATCATATCATGTGTTCTTTATTATTCTGCACTTTTACATGATTTGATATATTTGTGTTAACCTAGATCTGAATAATTTACCTAAGTTAATCACTTGGCTAAATAACTAGGTTAATTTGTTTGGGTTTAAGGGGTCTAAACAACCTTACAAGTGGTATCAGAGCGGGTAGCTTTTTGTTTTTGATCTTTTGATCTTTGAGCTGATCCTTGACCCCTGTTGTCATGGAACACGGACACTCTCTTGTTGTTCCACCTCATTTTGATGGGAACAATTATGCCTATTGGAAAGTAAGGATGAAAGCATTCCTGAAATCTATTGATTAGAGAGTCTGGAACTCTGTTGAATATGGATAGGAGAAGCCCACTACTCCTGTGAGTGAGTGGCAAACTTCTCAAAAGGAGGCAGCTGCTTTCAATAGCAAAGCTATGAATGCTATTTTCAATGCTGTCTCTATGGAGGAATTTAAGAGAATCTCTAATGTTGAGGTTGCTCATACTGCTTGGAATATCCTCCAAACTGTGCATGAAGGCACAAAGGCAGTTAAGATTAATAAGTTGCAGCAATTGACTACTAGATTTGAAAGCATTAGGATGAATGATGATGAATCTTTTGATGAGTTCTATGCTAAACTGAATGATATTGTTAATTCTGCATATAATTTGGGTGAAATCTATGATCAACCTAAAATTGTTAGGAAGATTCTTAGATCTTTGACTGAGGATTTTAGACCCAAAGTGACTGCCATCACTGAAAGCAAGGATGTGGACTCCATCCCTGTTGATGAACTTGTAAGATCTCTTCAATCCTATGAGTTGGACCTACCCAAGACAAACAAATCCAAATCAATGGCTCTTAAGTCAGTTGATGATGTTGAGGATGGTGAATTTGATGATGAACTCTCTGCTACAGAGATTGCCTATCTTGCTAAAAACTTTAGAAACTTTCTTAGGAACAATAACAGAAAGGCAAGAGGCAAGAACACTGCTGAACCTAGAAATTTTAGGAGGAATGATCCCACTAAGGTTAATAATACTGAAAAACCTAAAGAGAAAGTTGGTCAACCTTCTAGTAATTCTATGGGACAATAATGTTATGGATGTCAAGGGTATGGTCATATGAAATCTGAATGTCCTACATACTTGAATTCTAAGGGTAAAGCTACGGCTGTGACTCTTAGTGATGATGAAGTTTCTGACAATGAATCCGCAAGTGATGAGGATGGAAACTTCATTGCTTTCACTGCTACTACTGTAGTTAACGAAAGCGTGTCTGTTGAAGAGAACCTTTCTGATGGGGAACTCTCTGAAGATGCAGATCTACAGGAAGCCTTTAATAAACTTTGCAAAGTTGCTGCAAAGGATGCTATGAATGTGGATTTAGGCTTGAAGAAAATTGCATCTATTGAACTTGATAAAAAGAATTTGCTTGTGAAATTGTTTAATGCTAATGAGCTTTTGAATAATGTGAAAACTGAGAACATGTTTTTACTTGATAAAGTCAAAAATTTGGAACTTGAATTATCTGTTGCTAGAGAACAAATTAATAGGTCTGCAAGCTCCAAACTTGATCACATGTTAAGTGTTCAAAAGTCTCCTTCTGACAAAACTGGCTTGGGTTTTGTGGAAAGCATCTTTGTGCTTGAATCTCATTCCACAAACTTTGTTCCCTCTACTGAGCCTCCTAAGAGTAAGATTGTCAAACCTTTGGTGAGTGAACCTGTTAAATCTGTAGATATTACTCCACCTAGGAAGATTAGGGTTGATCTTCAAGAATCTCATTCTAGAGCTTCTAATTCTTCTAAGGGCAAATTGCTTGAAAAGCCTGCATGGGTCTGTCATTTTTATGAAAAGTCTGGACACATTCGTCCAAATTGTTTCAAGTTGCAAGCTGCGAAGCGAGCAAATAAACTTAAAGTACCTGTGCCTCAAGCACAAGATCCTATGGTACTTATTGATGAATTGGTAAAGGCGTTAAACCTTTATACCAATCCTGGAGTTGCTCCGAATTCTATGTGAATCATAACTCCAATGCAAGAGTTGCATCTAAAAGATTTTGGATGCAAAAGGCTAGACCTCATTAAGTCTATCTGACATGGTCCTTGTGCTTCATTGCTCTATCTTTAGTGACCATTTTTCTTAGGATTTGCATTGCATAACATTCATGCATTTCATTCTAGGTTGTTTTATTTCATTTTAAAAAAAATTAATTTTGTGCAAAATGTGTTTTTGCTATATTTTTCTTGAATTTGAAGACAAGGTTGGTCAATCTAATTTGCATAACATGCTTATGTACCTTGTTTAGCTTGGATGCACTTATTTTTACTGCACTTTACTAGCTGAAATTTTTGTAGTGCATGTTGTGTGGGAAGATGTTATAGTTGTTGATCACTTGATCTTGATCTTGAAGTCATATGTCTTTGATTGTCGGACTTAAACTTTTTGAGAAAGGCATAAATAACCATCTCACCACTGTTTATTAGCCAATCATGAACACCTTAGTGCATATCGTAAGATATTGTGCTCGAGAAAGTGTAGCACATGCACAAAAAGAACATAAGGTGTAGCCTCTGTTAAAATGATAAAATTGGTGTGTACATTATTGGGCTATAATAATAAATTCACATTTAAAAATAAAATTGGTGTGTACATTATCCCGGCTTTGTTAACAAGTTTCAGATCAATTAAAATTGATATTAATTATGAAGTAAATCAAGAAACTTACATGATTGCAAGCTTTTATTCTAGGAGATGTGAGAGTTATATGATGTAACTCTTTAAGTTATAGTCTCTTTCAATTTCATGTGATGAATTTTGTAGAAATTGTGATTAATCACTATATGCATATCACCTCACATGTTTCTCAAGCTTCTGCTAGTTGCACACACTACACAAGTTATTCTCTGCTAACCTGTGTACATGTTATTGTGTGTTTTTGGTCTAACCAACCAAGTTTGAAAATTTCTTAAAATTGATGCAGAACATATTTGCCTTTGAGTTCTTGAGGAAATTTAGAGAAAATCTTGTTTTGGAAGGTCTGGGATAAATTCATGTGTTTTTGAAAGACATTTCATTTCATACTCATGCATTTTATTCATAAAATCCAATGTTTTGAGGAGTTTTTGCACTAAAAATGCTTCGTTTTTCAAAAATTTAATTTTTCCAGAATTTCAATCGATCGAATCCGTTTTTCGACCGATCGAAATTGTTTCAAAAATCCCTGGAAAGTCTCGGGTTGTTTCGATCGGTATTCGATTGGTACTGGATCAATCGAGGTATTTTCGACCAATCGAATCTGTTTTTCGATCGATCAAAAATCGGGCTGAGTGTTTTTAAAAAGGAATTTTCTCTCACGTGATTCTTCACTTTTCAAAACTATTCAAATTTTTTTTCTTCTCTCACCAACCGGTCAAGCACTTTTTGCTGTTTGTGTCGTTTTCCTCCATTCTTTTTGCAAAGAATCTCTCTCCCAAGGCCGGTAAGTCTCTTTTGCCCCTTCTTTTGACTTTATTTTCATTTTTCATGCATTTTTGTGTATTTTCGGCATTTAGAGTTTTGGTATTTTTGGTATTGATTTTGGGAGTTTTTCTTTCAAATTAATCATGAGTTTTTGTGGGGACACCATATACAAGTACAACAAGTGGTTTAATTTGATTAATTTGGTGTTTTGTGGACAATTTGAAAATCTAGGGCTTGAAATTGATGAATTTGGAGATTTTGTTCAAATTGATATAAATTGATGAAATTGGCTTGTTAGATTGATTAATTTGATCATTATATTGTGTTTCATAACTGATGTGTTGATCAATTTCTCAATTTGTTGTGTTTTGTAAAATTGGGTTTTTGAAAATTGGAAATTTTTTAATATAAAATTCATGCTCAAGCCAATTTTGTTAATTTGGATCATATTTGAACTATGTCACTACATTAGTACATGCATCATTTGCTTATCATGCTCATGCATCATATAGATTGATATTTCTATATTTTTTTTGCTGTGCTAACTTGCAGTCTGCCCTTGGTTTCTCCTTTTTTTTATCTTTGTCTTTTTTCTTTTTTTTTTTTGTCTGTGTCTCTCTATCCTTAGCACCATGCCTAGGAAAACCAGAGCCCATAGGACTTCTGTTCCTTCTCCTTCTTTTGATAGTGATCGGTTTCCTAGTGAGAAGAACCAAGAGACATATAAGACCCTTAACCTTAGGCGTCATATTTGGGGTGAACGTAGGGTCATTCTAGATGAAGTTGATCCTGAGGTGAGACGTAATTTTGAGCGTCGGGGTTGGTTACCTTTGTTGGATATAGATCATCTACCTCTGACTACCTTGATTAGAGAGTTCTACTCGAACCTCTCTATCCACGTCTATGATAACAACACTCTAATTAAGAGTTTGTTACGAGGTGTGGAGTATCGCATTACCCGTTCGGTAGTGTCTGATGCTCTTGGGGTGCCTATTGTTGATCATCCTGTCTTTCCTTATGAGGAGTTTCCACCTCTTGACGATGTGATGTCTTACATCACTGGGTCTTCTATCCAGTGGGGTTCTGATCCTCGGATCACGTCTGCTGAGCTCTCTGAGCTTCACTATCTTTTCTTTAGGATTGTCTGTCATTCCTTGTGGCCCATTTCTCATCTTCACACCATCCCTATTGAGCGATGTGTGTTTTTGTATGCTCTTGTTACTGATGCTCCTATCAGTTTTCCACACCTGTTTCTTCATTCTTTGAACGAAGTGCATCGTAGTAGTTCTACGGCTCATGCTTTATTCTTTCCTGTCTTTATTCATAGGATTCTCCTTCATCTCGGTTTAGGTGATTTTCCTGCTTCTCAGCCCGTTCACATTATTGCTCCTATAGGTGCTACCTTTCTAAGGCAAAGGGCTGCTCAACTTCGAGCTAGCTCTAAACGTCCTAGGGTAGAGCCTTTCGGTGTCACTCCACCCCCTTCTTCTTCTACAGATGCTCCTGCGGCTGTGAAGTCTACTGACCCTGCAACGTCTACTGACCCTGCTACTGCTGCTGCTGATGTTCCTCCACCTTCTCCTTCGGATGTTTCTAATATTCGTCAGACTTTGGACACTGTCATGACCGTTCAAGCGGCTCATGGTCAGCTTCTAGTAGATGTACTTGATGAACTTCGTGCTTTGAGAGCGGATTTGGCGAGTTTTCATCGTTCTCCTCCGCCGCCTCCTTTTGATGATGAGTGAGTGCCCTTTGGCAATTCGTCACAAAAAGGGGGAGTACAATTCTACTGTGGAGTACATATCTTGTAGAGGAGATTTTTGTCTTAGGGGGAGTTTTGTATCTTGTTGTGATACTGAGGAGCTTGTGAAGTCTTTTAGATTGTATCTAGGTGCTTCACTATGTATTTACATTTTTGGCTCATGATAGGGGAGATATATTTGAGATACATTTTTCTGTATATGTTTCTTGTTTCACTATGCTACATTGCTTATTGATTTATATTTATGATGTTATTCATGATATATGTCTTTATTTTGTGTTATGTGAAATCAAGAAGTTTTTTTATTACTTGTATTTTCCACACATGCGTTTATGTGTTTATTAAGTGTTAAAGGAATATACAGGTTGATTCAGTCGTGCTGCTGTCTACTTTTGCAACTGATAGATAGTAGTTAGGTTGAATTGTTTAGTGGCTATTGTTGTGTAATGGGCTGTTTAATTTGTAAACTTTGAGCTTTTTTTTAAGCCTGTGTTTTGTCACGGATTGCCAAAGGGGGAGTTTGTTAGGTTCTAAGGAATTAGGAACTAATGTATTAGAACTTCAATTTGTAATGTTGGCAAACCATGATCAAAACAATCTTTAGTCTTGTGTTAGACTTGCTCAAAGTATGGCTTTTTATGTAAAGTTGAAATCGAGTTAACTGCAGAATTTACTGTGCACTTCTGCCTGACTCGATCGATCGAGAATTAGACTCGACCGATCGAAAGTCGTGCAGAATGTTTTTCTGCAGAATTTTTCCAACCCAGCCTTAGCTCATTTAATGTATAGGGTTTTATGTTTTGTCCTAAGTATATAAGGGAAAACCCTAGCCACGTTTTTAGAGTTCTGAATGCTGTGTTTGTGAATCTAATTGTTAGATCTAGAGGTGTTTACCTTCACATACACTTAGGGTTTCCAAACTCAAGATTCATGTCAAGAGATTGGTAAATCATACAGTTGCAGAACAAAAGAGCTTCAAGATATACAAGCAGGTGTTGCTTGTGCTTTGCTGAGAATTCAAGGAAAGAAGGAGTCTGTGGTTTCGGAGCTGTCACGTGGTCGTGGTAGTAAGTTTCCTACAGGCAGGTAGGAATAGGATGTTAGTGGTCTAAGTCTCTACTGTGTAAACTTAGATTTTTTCCATAATGAATTCATTTTACCTTGAGGATAGCTAGGTTAAATCCTCCCCAGGTTTTTTACCGGTTTGGTTTTCCTAGGTCATCATATCATGTGTTCTTTATTATTCCGCACTTTTACATAATTTTATATATTTGTGTTAACCTAGATCTGAATAATTTACCTAAGTTAATCACTTGGCTAAATAACTAGGTTAATTTGTTTGGGTTTAAGGGGTCTAAACAACCTTACAGTCTAGGATTGTGAGAAAAGAAACCCTACACAAATACATAAGCATGGGCCGAAAATCAGATCTGAAAATTCTGATTTTTGTAATCTCGATAGATAGTATTTGTCAAGCTTCATTAAACCCCGATAGATAGCTATTTGTCAAGCAGCTATCAAGCTATCTGTTTGTAGGTGTCGAGTATCTGTCCAGCTTTAGTGAACAGCTTTTCTTCACTTGTTTCTTGGTCCAATCTTCATTGCTTTGATACTAGACTTGAACAACATGTTCTTTGAAGTATTAAACACATCCTAGATCTACCCAAATACAAGTAAAGTGTGTTTTGTCAAAGGATTAACCAATTACATAAAATATTGACATATGTTCCTAACAAGTGAAACACATATGTCCTAACAACTTAGACAATATATGAGCTACACTTTGGGCTTTGTGAGACTTGATAAGCAAACCATTCTCAACAGAGAACCAAACTCACTCATCTAAGGATTAAGGAACGCTAACATGCAAACCTTCCAATATACATAGTTATTCCAATCAAAGTAAAAGGAAACTACAAGGGATTATGGTCTATCCATGACAGCATGGGTCAACAATCACACTTAGAATGATCAATTTTAATTAAAATGTGCTAAAACCCCGCTTTAAAAAAAATTATTTTGATCCCAAGAAATTTATGCATCAATTTTTTTTTAAAAAAATGATTCAAATTTTTAATATGAATTCCATCCACACACAAATATGTTAAATACAAATAACAAATACCAAATCTAAAGCAACACTAATAGTGTAGTAAAAGCACACATATTTGGTATCAAAGTGATAAACAAAGAAGAACCACTTTAATAGAAAAATCACTACAATGACCCAATTTTGTAGAAAATTCACTATGGAAAAATAGTTACAGCAATCTACTACAAACCTTTTGTATAGTTAGACTCCCTCTATTGCAGAATCTACAAATGACTTGATTTTTACGTTTCTACCATGGTAGCCCTAGAATATTTGAAATATTCCTCAACAAACTTCTTCTACAAACTCTTTATTAGTAGAAACCAAAATCTAGAGCACTCTAAGGATCTTCCTTGAAGATTTGATAATAGTGAACCTCATTGGAAATGAACTCTATGGTTTCAATCTGTGATAGATACACTTTGGGATAAAAAAGCAAAGTGAGTAAACAATTAAGATTTAGAAATTTTTCTCAATAGATAAGAGACACAAATATGTCCCAATAGCTCAGGGTATCACAACCTCCTTTCTATCCAAAATTCATGCAAAGGAAACATTATATAGGTGCACAATTAAGCTTTAGAAAAAAGGGTACAAGACTAAGCGAAAAGGAATTAGGAAAATAAATACATGCAGTGTCACCCGAAGGAGCCTAGGGTACTGAGGGATACCCAAAATCGGATTGTTTTTTGTTTTGCACAAGTGAGGTTTTATTACAAATGAGTGAGTCTTTTTTTCGCTTGAGCAAGCTTCACTTTTGCTTGATCAAAATACTTCAAAATGATTTTTTTTTCTCCAAGCAATTTCAAAATAGTTTTTACCAATCATAAACATTGAATGATTTATATTAAAACTTGAATTATGATTACAACCAAAGTTATGGAATTTTTCAACACGAAAATCCTAACAAATATTTTTGAAAAATAAAAATTCCAAGAAGTTTACTTTTACACACTATGCACAGTGAAAACATAAACATGTGCATAATATATGTTTATACATATGTATACATTTGTGTGTCTTATGAAACATATAATTCTATGGTAATTTAATAACATTTATGATGATTACTGTGCAATATTCATCTAAATGCTATAAAATAAATATTTCTATGTTAACTAAATAAGATTTATGAATATTAATTTGTGATATTCATCTAAATGGCAAAAAAAAAATTGTATTAGAGTTATAAGTTCAAGATATTTAAAGGCTTTTGGAGAGGACTTTAGTTTTGAGAACTCTACTCCATTGTAGAGGAGAAAAGGCATTTACTAAGGATATATTTTGGATACTTATTTATTTTGTATACTACTACTCCTCTCAGCAAGGTATTTAACAGACTGAAGTGATGTCTATAAAGCTTTCATGCTTGGTATGGCAACTTCTCTTTGAGACGGTTTTGGCTCTAATTTAAGATGAAGATAATAGAAACAATTCTTGAAAATAAAAATGGGCAAGAAGAGGCGCCAATTGTTTTTTTACTATATGTTATAATATGTATTAATTATATATATATATATATATATATATATATTAAGCTTTGCTTTCTTTTTTTTGTTATCATTAATTTTACACTAGTTATACATGCAATTTAAATTGAACTTTTAACAAGTCAATTCTTATATTATTATTAATTTTTTATTTTATTTTTCATTATATAAAAATAGATATTTATATTTAATATATTACTATTCAAAAAAAGAAAAATATGAGATATTGAATTTTTTTATACATACTGTTATTCCTCTTTAAATTCATAAGTTTGTGGACAATAATGTTTGTGTTCTTGTATTGGACACTTAGGTACAGTACTTTAGGTGTTATTCCTTAGGTTCTTCTATTAAAATTCAGTCATGTGGCTTTTTTCGCATTAGAATGAAGTATATTTTTAATTAAGTAGTCACATTACTTAATTTTAAGAGGGGAACTTAATAAATAACACCTAAGTATTGTACCTAAGTTTTGCCCTTCAATATATATGTTTTCACATACATACACACATAAACATATTTGTATGTTTGTTTTTTGAAAGAACATGTGTATGTTTATGTTCCCAATACGCATTGTATGAGAATTAAATTCTTGCAGTAATAAAAATAATGAATTATAATTGAGATTTGATTTTTTATAAAACCTACGAAAAAAAAAATTCAAGTATATGGAATAAAAACAAATGAAAAATAAATATGTGCTCATAAAATACATTTAAAATTTTAATTTAACATATTAAAGACTTGTGAATTTATTTCCCTTACTTCTAAAATTAATTGGAGTTTTTATTTTTTATTTTTATGTGCATTGGTCAAAAGAGGATTGGTGGATCTATGATTATAGAACCTACAAAAAAATGCTTCCGTAGGGAACAAAAAGATCTAGTTTGAGATTGAGAAGAATCAAATTTCTCCATCGTTTGTGAACAATACACGTGAACAGTACACACAAATAATGCATGTGAATAGTTTCATGATCATTCATGAATATTACCACAAAAAAAAAAAAAAAAAAAAAAGACAAAAGACAAAAGGTGAAATTGAAAAATAAAATGACAATAAGGTCAACATGCCTCAATATTTCAAACACACAATATTTTTTTGATTTGGATTTGGCTTACCTCCATTACTTTTTTAACTGGATATGTTTTCTTGTTTTAGAGATTAAATTCAATAAAGATGCAGTGTAAAACCCAAGTTTTACCCCTCGAATCCTAACATACCACATCGTCATATTACATATTAAAAAATAGACACAATCACAATTCTAATACCCATTTAAAAATCTTACTTAATTGTGCTTTTATTGAGATGTTATTATGTATGGTAGGAGGTACTGAGTTTTATGTAAAAGTTGATGTGATAATCTATTATTGGATGGTGTAAAACATGGGTTATACACTCCATCCTTACCAATTCGAACTCTTTGTTTTAAATATACAATGGCACAAGTGATAGTGGGTTTTAATCTCCACCTTTTATTTAGTTAGTAGGTGATGTGGTAACTCTCATTAAAACAAAATGAGATTTCAGTTAAAAAAGTAATTGAGGTAAACCAGACCCTTTCGAATTAAACACACAATATTATATTGATAAAATCGTTCTTATGTGAGCACAATAAGATATTTATATATCTTTAATCATATTTTTCTCCTAATATAACTAAAATTCCTTCTTTGATTAATAAATATAATCCCGATTGAATGAAACAAAATATCACAAAAAAAAAACCCAAATAAATTAATTTAGACATACTTATTAAAAAAAATCCACAATTACAAATTTACGACTCATCTATATATATAATAATAGATGAAGCAGAGAGAAACTTAAATAAAATTTCAAATTAGAGTTTCAATTTTGTGCCATGTGTCTAGATTTGGATTCTAAATTTTGCGCCACTTATCCTAACCAAAACTCAAAAAAAGAATCTAATTAAATTATAAATTGGATTCCAATTTTGTGTCATGTATCTTATCTAAATTTTGTAATTTTTTGTACCTAAATAAATGATGCATTAACATTTAACACGGGAGCTAAGAAAACCACAATGAATCTAATTAGATTATAAATTGAACTCCAATTTTGTGTCATGTATCTTATCGAAATTTTCTAATTTTTTGTGCCCAAATAAATGATGCATTAACATTTAACACGAAAACCAAGAAAACCACAATGATAATGTTCACTGGCCTAAGCAATAACATTTCACCTGCACACTTTTATGGGTGAACTCAATAATGTTTGGAGCTCTTCTAATCCCACTACCAGAACAAGGAGTCCAACGAGAAACACTATAAAAGTAAAACATCATTTCCTCCTAATGCCATATTGTCATCCCATGTCTCCTCCTTCTCTCTCAACCTTTACCAACTAGATCCACACACTACCCTCTCCTCCTCCTTTCGGATTTCTAAAAGTAAGGCCGGGTTCAAACACAATGTTTAATTTCACTCTTCCTTGCTTCACATTCTCATACATTACCACTTCATTGGCGCCTCCAAGAAGATTCCAAGCTCAATGATCAGTTCTTGCCGTTAATTTTGTGTTATGTGTCCAATTTCTAATTGTAGTTTAATTTTGTGCTATGTGTCCAATTTGATTTTTAAATGTTGGTGTTAAGCTACCTTCATTCATAATGCTCAATGTGGAAACTGAATCTACCAAAATGAACATCTTATCATCACAATTATTAATATTTTCATGTGTAAGCACGGACTACGTGCTAGTAAACAATAATTACAGAATTACTAAAATATCCTTGACATTGGAATAATCGAATAAAACATAAAATAAAATATAAAAACCTAATTAACTAACATGGTCATTTATGTGGTACTCGCACATGAGTCATCATTTATCTATGAGCCATCATTTATTCTTCTCTAATCACGTTATGCTTGTGCCATCATTTATCTATGAGCCAAGTAAAAGTGGTACTCGCACATCTTTGAAGGCGAGTTAAAGTTGAGTCATGTTCTCTTTTTTAAGAAGAATAATCATGATTTAAAAAATAGGACAAAACGACCCTATTCATGTGGTTCGATTGTGCTAAAAAAAAATCTCAATTTTAATAGAAACCCAAAAAGTACCAACTGGGGATTTGACCTATCAAACCATGAACCAAATCGAAAAAATAAAATAAAATAAAAAAATCGGTTTTCATTGGTTTAATTAATTGAGCAATAATAACACAAAATATAAATACGGTAAAATTATGAAATTATTAAGATAACTTTATTCTCAAGTTCTAAATCCTAATATTTCATTAATAAATAATTTTTTAATACTTCATTACATGATCAATATTTTTGAAACGTTACATGATCAATATTTCAAATAAATGCTAAAATTATTTGTATTAAATAAATTAATACAATAAAGTGATATGTATAAAGTTAGGGGTCAAGTTTTTTTTTTTTTTTTTTTTTTTTTTGAGAATGTAAGGGTCAAGTTTTAGCTACACAATGTAATTCTATGTATTTGTACACCATCTTATAACTTTTAATTGAAAGATTATTGTAGTAAATGAATCATTCATGCTTGCAAAACATTAATACTACTAGTCCCGTGTGATACACCAAGTAGTTAACGATTGGTAATTATTCTACAATTAGTTAAAAATGAATGAAAATCAATATTTATAATACAAAACAAAGGCATACTATTTATGTTTCTACCCTATTTAATTTTTTATGAAATATGGATCATCAAAATACAAACAACTTAATGACAAAAGAAAATTTTCTAAGTTCCACTAAGGCTTTTAACGTGGGGGGGGGGGACATTCTATAGCACAAAGTATGCATCCAACAAAACTAAGATGTCAAACATGAGAAATGAGATACTCTGGAGGCATCTATTTACCTCTAGCTTTCTTGTAGCATTTACTCCATCTATAAAAACTCTAGAATCAAACATGGTGTCTAGAAGTTTTTCTCTTAATAAAATATTACACAAACATGCGTGCAATGAAAGTAAAAATACGAAAAAATACATAAACACAAAATATTAAAAAATAAATATATGAAAGACAAAAGTAACTACGAAAGTAAATTCTTACAAAAGATATCTTGAGACGCAAGAACGAAGGGTTTGTAGAAACAAAAGAGAGACAGGGTTAACCACATAGAGGGTTTTGGTGTGATGCTGCATATATATAGTAGTAGGTTGATTTGGTTTAAAACTATCCACATTTATGAGTAGTAGTTGATTTAAAACTTTTCAATTTAGTCGATTTAAAACTCTCATTTTGACACAATAAATATATTTTTTTTAAATGATGTGTAAAATTATGGGATTACCAAAGCTTGTGTGGCAAAATATTAGAAGGTCAACTAATAATCAAGTGTCTTCAATTTGGTTTAAAACTCTCCATGTTGCTGAATAGTAGTTGGTTTAAAACTTTTCAACTTGCTGAGTAGTAGTCAATTTAAAACTCTCCTTTTGACATAACAAATAAATAAATATAAAAATGATGTGTAAAATTGTGGACTATCAAAGCTTATGAGGCAAAATATTAGAAAGTTGACAAATAGTCAAACGTTTTTGGCTATTATATAATATAAATTAAAAATCAATAACTATCTCATTATAAAATGTTTAAATTTCATGTTTTCCAAATTTTAAAATTATAGATAAAGCATGAGTTTGTAAACTACATGTTAACATCCAATTAATATGAAATCAAATGTGCATATAAAGAGTAACAAAAATATACAATCATATTGTCAAATTTTCAAAATGATAGTTGTATATATATATATATATATATATATATATATAATAAAAATAAAAAAAATTAGTTATTTAGTAAAATATCGCAGAGTGTTACAACCTATGTAACTTATAAGTCAAAAGAACATATTTTTCCCCTTCAAAGAACTCTATTTAGAGCCCGTGCTATTTGATCCACCAAGCAATTCCTTCTACGGAAATGAGATCCGGTACAATAATTAGGACAATTAACATTCCAAGAACTAAGTTTAAAAGTTAAAAAGTTCATTTTGAATTTCAAACTTTGGGTCATTTTTTTTTTTTTTTTCTTTTTTTGAACTCTTTAATTTTTACCCTTTTGCCTTTCGAAATTTTCCACTCTTGCTTAAGTTCTATTGCATGATCCAGAAGTCAGAGACTAAAAAAAATAAAATAAAATACAAACTTAAACACAAATCATGGCTCCGCCAATGTTTGAGACTCCTGAGTTGGAGATTTTCTTCGTATTGGCTGGCGAATATGGTATCATCTAAACTAAGTACGCCGGGGATCTACTCAATTGTCTGCCGGAGTGGTTGTGTTTAGTACTGTCTACCATATATGCCTTGGCCTACACAACATAGATATTAGAACCTCAGAGCTAAAGTGATCAAAATGGACGCTACCCGCTCAAGATGTGTATAAGCTTTGGCAGCTGGCGGAAGCTTTGTGTGAACGGAACGGTTCAATGATTTAGCATTGATATGAGAAGATTGAGTCATGGAGCAAGCATTGGCTGAGGGGATGCCATGACATTATTGGCTGTTGTGGAATTAATTAATGTGAAGATCATTCTCGATTGGAGTTAATAACAAGGTGGGATCAATAAGTTAATTGGCCTAGTGGTAAAGGCTTGGGCCAATATGCCTTAAGAGTTAGGACAAGGGTAGCTCCCCCACTGATAACATATTGCAACTCTTTATACCATACACTCTCAAGCTGTTCATTTAGCTTATCAGCGATTGTAGTGTGGAGTCTTAGCTCTGGAGTGTGTTAGGGTATTATTATGGTCACATCTAGGTAAAAGTCATATTGATCATCTCGCTTAGCCTTTAAAAAAAAAAAAAAAAAAAAAAAAAAAAGAAAAGGAGGCAAGCAAGGTGGGAAACGTGTTTGTCTAAGGAGGGGTCTTTGTTTTACTTTTTTTTTTTTTTTATAATCGGGGTTTTTGTTTTTTTTTTGGACGATATATAGGTATCGGTTTACTATCATCATCTTTTTCTTTTGAGCATATCTTTTTTTCTTTCTCAGCTATTAAGGATAAAATTTGTAATAAAACCTCCTCTGTCTGTAGCTTGAGGAGGAGGAGTTTTGTGTAAAATCACTTTTTTATTCTAAAACACACACATACAAACTACTGTTATGTCGATCATTTTGTATATGATCAATATTTACCTAAGGCAATTTAAGGTTTACATTGTCCTAAGCAATATAAACCTTATATTGTAGACTAAACAAATGTATACAATATTTACACATTTATTTAGGCTACAATGTATATATTACATTGCCAGTACAACATAAATTAAGATTTTTCCATTGAGCTATCCTCCTAATATTAAGAACTGTATATATTAGCGGGCACTACCATATACTTAATACTTTTGTGGAAAAACTTAATAGGACAGTGTATGGCTTTTCACTTGGTGAATGCGCCCGTAATTAGGGTTCTATAAAAAAAACTTTCGGATTTAATTGAGATTTAGGCTTTGTGAAAGCTCTTTTGTGTAAATAAAGCAAAAACAATTTCTCACCAAAAACCAAGGCAGTTTTAGGACAACCAGTGAGTGCAACTCGGGCATGGCGCACTGTGGCAACCATACCCTATGTACCCTTCGCGTCCTCACTCACGAGACCTTCCTCATCGTCACCACCACTGTACATGCGCTTCTCTACAGGCCAAATCAGCCAAATACCACGATTTTCCAAAATATTTGGCAAAAAAACACTGTTTCCGAACTAAATAGCAATCTACCACTTTTTTTCATACTCGACTTTACTGTTCACGAGTTCCCCTTTTCTATTCCACCGTGGCGCTGCTGACATGGCACTCGGGCAATAAAAAAATAGTACTTGGTACTCGAGTCTCTGAGACTCGAGTACTATACAAGCGATACCCAAGTCTCAGAGACTCGGGTATCAATCTGTGATGCCCCGCGTATTTTTTGAAATTTTGTCCTGTTGGTACTCGAGTCTCTGAGACTCGAGTACTGTAGAAGCAATACTCGAGTCTGAGAGACTCGGGTATCAATCTTTATTGCCGCCACAATCTTGAAATGTTGTCCCCTTGGTACTCGAGGCTAGGGAACTCGAGTACTGTACACAGTACTCGATTTTCCTAGACTCGAGTACTGTGCATGCTATCTCCAGTTTTCTTCCAAATTAGCTATAAGCCTTCTGTTACATGACTGCTATTTACACTCACTGCTATACAGTTCCAATTGGACATTCAAACCCAACTAAAAAGTATTAAAACCTTATCAATTTTGATATTGAGATAGGTTTCATCATCAACAATAATTTAGTCACATATACAATGTTGAGAAAGTATAATAAGTTAATATGGGTGTCCACACTGAGAGGAACTTCAAGGAAGATTGTATTGTTTGCTTCTACAAATGACGTTTTGCATCAAAAAAACGATACTAAAATCTATTACATGGATGCAGTCTTCATGGAACATCTTCTCCTTGGCTCTGTTACTTAAGACATTATGTTGCCCTTAAAGGAGGAAATAAGTGTCTTCCAGGGTAGCATCTACCCCATCCCAACACCTTCAGATTTTTGTCGGCCATGTCCACGTCCACCTGCCCCACAAAGAAAATCCATTAGTCATCCTACAAAGATTGCTAATCCTCCCTCAACCTGTCATTAAATATATGTGCAGGTGCACAATGCATAGAAAAGAGACGTAGTTAGTGGTGAACAATGGATCTACTCAATATGAAAACTCATTTCAGGAGAATTTAGAATAATCCTATAAACTGTCTTAAACTTTTTTTTTTTGGTACCCCGAGTGTAAAGCCTCAAGCTTATTTTAAAAGGAATTCTCTAACTCTCAACTCTCAAGGTTGTTTACTTTTTATAAAGCTAAAATCCAACTCCCTCTTCTAAACTATATATTTCCTAGCTTCAATTTTTAGGTGAGACTAATGACAGCTTATAAAGCTAAAATCAACTCCCTCTTATAAACTACATTTTTCCTAGCTTCAGTTCAACACAACTCTTTTTTTTTTTTTTAAAGGGGGCTCAATAAAGAATTTTATTTAAGAAGACAAAGAACAAAACAACAAATAAAATAAAAACAAAAAACTCACTTAGTGAGGTAGGGAGAGAAGCCAATTGCAACAAAATGACAACTTTTTATGGGCTGCAAACTTGGCGTAAGAATAGGCACTTTAGTTTGCCCTCTTGAGCCTTGACCTAACAGAAGAAACGACTATCAAAATTTTAACTAAAGAACTTGGCATCAGAGCAGAGATTTTGTATGATCCAAGGCACGTCATCATATTCACCCTTTAGAGCATTACAAAAAGAAAAAAAAAAAAAAAAAAAAAAACTTTTGCATAACCCTCTATGACTATGACTTTTTGTATGCATCCTATAGGGAAAGTATAAATGCATAATTGAATGGCATATAGGTTATACTATAAATGCATAATTGAATGGCATATAGCATGCATTTTGGTCTAATGGCTAATATCATGCATTTTGTTTCAAGTTGCATTTAGGAGGATGCCACAGTTCAAACTTAGCGTACCTAGTCCGTGAGACCACCACTCGTCGGCACCTCGTTCCGCTTAGGGCATGTTATTCTGTTATGCCCCTCTTGGTCACACAACCCGCATTGCACCTTCCGCCCCCCCTCCTTCCATGGTGTGGTTCTCGGGCGTCCCCCGCTCTCGTCCATCTCATTCCTAATTCGTGTTGAGACGGGGCGACCTTTCTCTCGGATCAATCGGGGGTTAGGGAGGACCTTTTGAGTTTCATTAGGATCCGGCCATGATAATCTATCTTTCAACGCAGGGAAAACGGGAGCATAGCTCCGAAACAATGCGTCCACACTATAGCATGGGTCAATGTATTGCTCTGCATCATGTCGATACCTAATACAGACTGCAATGACATGTGAACACGGTATCTTGTACAGTTTCCATTTCTGACATGTGCAAGTTCTTTGCAGCAGATTAACTCCATGCGTGTGATCCCCATGTCTAGTAGTCCCTGGATTATGCGGTGTATCTACTTGATATGGTTGTTGTTGCGCGCTCAATCTCGTCACCCTGTGATGCTCCGCCTTCGCCTTATTTCTCATGAAGATATCCAAGGCATACTGACACCATTTTTTTCCTAAATTGAACTGCTCTATACTCTTGTTGCGACGATCATCGAAATAAGAATTCAATTTGAACCATGTATATTTCACCATTGCCGTAATGGGCAGGCTACGAGCACCCTTTAGAACACCATTGAAGCACTCGGACACGTTTGTAGTCATCGCCCCATAACGGTAACCCTTGTCAAAAGTTAAAGCCCATTTCTCTTTGGGCACATCCTTCAGATATTGGTACGCATCCCGATTGACATTCTCAATTAAATCGAAGGTGGCATTGAACTTTCGCTCTTGGGTAGCACTTGCTGCCCTCCATACTAGATTCTTTAAAGTGTCGTTTTTTCATCTAGTGTTGACGTTACTGCATAGATGACGAAGGCAGTAACGATGTTCTGTCATGGGAGGCTGTAAATAGTGTCAATTGGTGTCTCTAAAGATAGCTTGTATCCCAGGGTGTCTGTCAGATATGACACACAGGTCTCTGCGGTCAGTAACATACCTTCTTATACAAGTCAAGAACCAACCCCAAGTCTCTGTGCTCTCACTCTCGACAACGGCGAAGGCTAGTGGATAAATCTTATTATTAGCATATGTCGCCATTGTAATCATCAAATTCCCTTTATATTTTCCATAGAGGTGAGTTGCATCAATGCTAATAACAGGCCTACAATGCTTGAACCCAAGAATACATGGACGAAACGCCCAAAATACGGATTTGAATGTACAGGTTCCCTGTTCATAATTGTCGTCCACTACTAACTTATACTTTGTACCTGGACTTGCATCCTTAAGCCCTGCCAAAAAACGCGGCAACTCTGCATAAGACTCCTTAAAATCTCCGTATATAGCTGCAACGGCCTTTTGTTTGGCATCCCATACCTTGTATGTGAACCAAAATGATTACATTAGAAATAAATACAAGTAAAATAATTATAGTTGAATTTTCTTTCAAGACTTGTAAGCCTATAAGATGAAGATAATATTTCTTTCTCTTTATTCCTTTTTTTCTTTTCAATTTCAGTTTTCATAATGTAAGGTATATATGGGTTTTGGGAAAAAAATATCATGCTTATACTTCACAGAAGACTGATGTCTCTACATTGTATTGAAAAAAATAACGCAAGTTAAAGAATATCTTGTAGTGAGATACTTCGTGTTTCAAGTCTGCTAAAGCAACGTGGCGTAAGTTCTTTATCTTATACGCAGGGTCTTCTCGTATATAGCGCTCAAGTACGTATGCTAGGAACGCCGAATCAATCATCCGACCATCATGAGCATTTTGAATTTTGTCGCACGTGTGGGGGCCCTTGCATTTTGCGATCTTCCATACATTGTCTCCCTTGCAACAAATCGCACGGACTGACCATGGACATGAATCATCCTCGCAACTCACCATAAGCCTCTCTGAGTAGGAATGCTCAGTTTTAAAGCTAAAATTCTCTCGCAGTGCGTACCAGGTCAATGCATGTCGCACCGCCAATTTAGTTGCGAATACCATCCCTTTCACTGGCTGCTCCCCTGGCGTTGAACTTGATACTTCCGCTTGCATAACCGGTGATGGATCACACATATTATCCCAAGTGTTTTGGGTGAACCATTCCGGCGTAGGATCGGGAGGGGGGCATGTGTCTCTATTCTCTTCTACAACCACATCTTCGATATGATCAACATCCTCATGGTCACCCATGGTATCCAGGAACTCCTCGAAGTCATCCCTAGTAACATCAATATGGGTCGCATCATCACTAAGTCCTTGATCAGCATCATTTTCGAATGTGCCCCCATGCAGCTCATCATGAGATAAATGCTCTCCGTCATGCACTTCCTGGCGCCCTTCCTCCTCCTCCGTTGAGTTCACATGGGGAAATGTTTGCCACGATTCACTGCCATACCCATCTCCTGTGTTCTCTGTACACCCTTGATAAGACTGTAATGGTATTGAGTTGATGTGCTCATCTACAGTTCCATCCAATACTGTGTGGTGTGAACTCTCTCCAGCCTCTACTATGGCGGGCTCAACAGTGACATAGAGTTCCGAAGCAACGAATCCTTTCACCACCATTTGTTCAACAACTTCCCACATCCTCTTCACTTCGGCACCACCCGATAACTGTAGTGAATTGTAGAAAACCTGGGTTCCTACCACCAGTTGAGGTGCTCGATACACAAGGGAAATGTTATGCCTAGACTGGTTTAACCCCATCGCCTTCAATATTCTTCGTTGCAAGTTCATAAGGCCTATCCCACGCTTCACCTTAACATATTTTTGCTTTTGGTTCGAGCCTTGGTATGACAACCCATGCAAGTCATGAAAATATGTCTCTCCATCGTAATACACATAGAAATGGTGAAAATCCATCACCGATCTGTTATTAACAATATTAAAAGCTGTCATACTCTATAAATAGTTACATAAATTTGGCGTATGATAAAAACAATTTATATATGTGCACTTAAAAGGTCAACAAAATATCATATTACCAAGGTCAATGGATTTGGCGTATGATATATATTTACATATATATATATATATATATATATGTTTGATACACATATAGCAAAAATAAAAGGTCAACAAAATATCATATTATCTCTATCTATCAACCCATGAGTTTCATACAATTAAGCCATACATGAACTATACTGCTCAATAATTGGGAATTGAACTAACATTTACTAGTCAAACACACTTGCTTATTCTGAAGGCGTTGTTGGATTGGAAATTTTCAAAGGATTTGCTTAATTTTATTGTTTTTACACCACTACACTTACATAATAAGTGTAATTTTTTGCCATTTTTTTGGTTTTTATTTGTCAATTTTTTAAACTTTTGTAGGAGGGGGCCAAGAATAAATATTAAGGGTCAAGTTCTAAAATTTTGTGTATTTAGGTTTAAAGATTGGACAATAAGCTTGTGTAATGCACTGATATGTGAGACGTAGCAATAGGCTTGTGCTAACATTTACTTTCATTTATACGGAATTTTCTCAACAATGAGAGGCACGTGTTTATAAGTTCAAATATTAAATAACCTTCCTCAAAAATAATAATAATATTAGCATATATACTTCCACTATACTCTTATGTACAATGCTAGTAATGTCCAAAGAGATCCCATTGCAGCAGTTCCAAGACCATGACCAAAATGCCATGTCTCCTATTGCAATGATGATTATGAACAACGTTTGGGATGCAAAATATTCTTATTGATCTTCGTAAAAAAAACAAAAATTAAATAAATAAAAACCCAATTGAGTTCAGTGCATCATCATCCATCTCTTTTATGAAATAGAAGAACTATAATTTAGAGAAAATGCTAGTGAATATGGTCTGCTTATAATCATCTACAGCAAGAAATTAAACCTTTAAGCGGTTCCAACAATCCCAAAAATACAGTAAAAATTTATCTTCAGATATCTCCAACCTACAAACAATCAAAGTCAGACATGACAAGACAAATACATGTACAGAAAATTACTAGTATTAGTATACAGCACTCTTAACTATAAATACTTCAAACATGAAGGAGGAATTACATCAGAGTTACCTTAAGATACTCAGACAGTCGTTCCAATTTTCTATATGTACCACCTACAGATGATTTGGCTCCTCGTTTCTGACTTGTAATGAGAGATGAAAGAGCTTCCATGGCAGTTTCATATGAAGATGGCACAGAAAAATCTTGCAAGTGCTCCTTCACAACCCCATTGCTTCCCAATTTTTCCATGATTTGTGATGACATCTTTGTATATCTAACACCTAAAACAGTTGGACAAAAAAACGTTTGAAAACTCAAGTTTAATCTTTTGTACCATGCAGCAAGATGAAGAGTTATTTAAAGAATTATATGATTCATACTTTCTAGTTCTACATCAATCAATCTCTAATAAATGATGAAATTGAAGGTCTATGTTATTGGCCACCTGACAACGAAAACAAAATGAGAAGATGATAAAACCATAATGGACACTTCTATGCTATCCTGGTGAGTTCATGCTATCCTGGAAACTTGATAGTACCCCAATTTCTGTTGGATGAGCAAGTTATCTAATTCCGTTTGGAAGTTACTGGAGTACAGTATTTCTTACTAATTTATTAAAAGCATGGATAAAAGCATATATGAGTTCTACATAACTCTTGACCTGTATCTTGTTTTAGAATAAAGCTTACAATGTCTAGTGAGATTACGTGCATCTAGGCAAGCTGGCAAACAAGTTAAGCTCCATGTTCTTTAGCTAGAAAACTGACAATCTCTCCTATGTAAGTAAGAGACTCCAAATATCCCACACTTCAGGCCAGAGTTTGTATAAACGAGCATCAGAAGATATCAATCCTGTGGGACACAACAGCAGTCAGTAAAAAATACCAAGATAAATTATTAAAGGAACGTAGAGCTCAATGCAAATTGACGGAAAGCTGCAATGAAGGTATAATGCAAGGGCAACATCCCCACTCTGTCACCACGTACCAGCCCATCGTGGAGTTGTTTCTTTAGGTTTCTGGTTCGGGGCATTGAAGGCGGTATCATCATCTATAGGATCATCCCCTTTTTCTTCTCCTCACTGGTTCCTTCACTGGTCTCACCTTGCCTGAAAATAATAGAAGCAAATACAGGTATGCAAATCATTTAACTATAAAAACATGTATATGTAATTTGTATTAACTCAAAGTATAATACCATGTCCAGTCCCACAATCAGGAGGATGTGTCCGTGTCCGTTGCGGCCTTCGCGGCCGATCCTCAATGTGTGAAGCCTTTGGTGGGGGGGTGGGTATCGAGACAGCACCAGGGGTGGGCATGAATCTCATCTCATCTCTACCACGAACATCTGCGGGGGCAGTACTGGTAGTCGGTGGGGGAGACGTACGAGTGCTGGGCAACGGAGATCCACTAGAGGATGTGGATGGGGACCGAGATGTGTCCCCATGGGCAAATGTATGGGATGGACCTGCATCATCGTGTGCCATGGAGCCCATGTCATAACCAGTGTCCAAACACATCTCATCTGCTGTCTGACTTGCCTCCTTCGTGGTGTGGTCATGCATGGGTGTGTGACGCCGAGTAGATGTGGGACGCCGACTAGATGTGGGCACAGGTGTGTCAGGCCGACTAGATGTGGGATGCCGACCAGATGTGGGATGCCGACCAGATGTGGGACGCTGACTAGATTGACGGCGGCCTCGTTGCCCTTGACGTCCACCTGCTTGCCGACCACGCCCTACCGTCGGTACACTAGTGTTGCCCACAGCGCGTGCATCATCCAAGGTCAGCCGACCGAGCTCTTCAACAGCTTGCAAGGCATTAACACATTCGGTGTAAATCTTAGACCCTGGTTCGCACTTCGCCATAATCTTCAACTGTGATTCAACCTGTCACAAGTATATAAGAGTACTGTTAGTAGATTGAACTTAAAATGCTTAGTGAGGTACATTTATAACAGAACAGTCTTTGTGAACTTACCAAAATGTCCCAGTACGAGGTCACTTTTGTAATATGGCGAACAGTGCGGGGACGAAACCAAACCAGATACTCGTCATTGTAGCTCATCTCCCTATGAAAGGGCGGTGCATCGGCAATTATGGCGTGCGCAGCCCATCTAGCAATATGTACAGCATGTTCTTCAGCCCAGTTTTTATCCTGCTTGCCCTGGAGTGTTATCTTGTGAAGTTCAATTGAAGTATCAACATCGCCCGGTACGCCTTGCGTCATCCCAAACTGTCGAAGAACACGTTCGGGGTGATGGCCTTCAACCACCCAAAAATGTATGAGCGGCACGATAGACCTCCATATGTGTTGGCCTGAGGTACAATATGCAGGCAGGGAACCCAAATAATTTCTGTATGGCTCCCAGACAATCTACAATGATCCAACAGATGCAAACAATCATATTAGCAATATAATTAGAAGAAATGTGTAACAAAAGTGAACAATACATGGCAACAATGTTGAACTCTGAAAAAAAAAATGTCAAAGCGAATTGTAAGTACAACAAGTACATGTCAAAGCGGTTCCCACTTATAAGGCACGATACCTGATTTGGTCGTAGCGAAGCAAGCGACATACGATAGGCGAATAGGACGTGTGTTGCATGTTCAGTTGTTATTTTAGCCCCTTTCCATCTAGCAAACAACACAGACATAACCTTCATATTACTTACTTACAAAATTCTCATACGAATGAGATAATGCAAAGAATTGAAAACGATAACTATCTACGATTGTACATACCTAACAGCAAGTGGACCTGGGGGCAGTTCATGGTGTGGATGCCTCATCACAGGAGCTATGTGTGGAAACCTCATCCATGCCCACAACTGCACTAATAGCACGGCACCACCAATCTGCTTGGCTGTCTTCTCTGATGCGTTACAGAGGTGTCTATATAGCCAACTTAGTGCTGCACTACCCCAACTATAATTCTTTCCGTTGCTAATTGGATTGAAAAATTGCAGATACATAATTGAGTGCCGTTCACCAGACTTGTCCATAAACAATATACCAGCCAACATCTCCAGTATGTAAAACCGAGCATACTGCTGCACACGCACCTCAGTGGCGTCAGCCGGGAGAGGATTGGTAAACTGCTCCTCAAGCCATTTGGCTTTTACCCTCGGCCCTTCCATCACTGCGGTGTTCGGACCACGACTGACTACTCTGTCCGGCGGCCTATGCCCTAGCAATTCGGCGCAGAGGTCGCCCCAATTCATACGAGTAACACCCACAACCGGCAAGCCAACTACAGGTACCCCCATTATAACCTCTATGTCTTGCAGCGTGATGGTCATCTCACCGTGGGGCAAGTGGAATGTGTGGGTCTCCGGCCGCCATCTCTCCACCAACGCCGTGATCAGTGCATGGTCAATGTCTATATTTGGGACCCGAAGTAGCCCATCTAACCCCGCATCTGTGATATAAGTGGCAATCCGTGGATCTACCACACCTTCAAGCAGACCTTTCTCTCGGTGACGACATTTCAGTACACCTGGCACTACCTGCAAACAGAACAGCTTAGTATTAATAATAGCATTCACTACGCATGTTATAATTTCGCTTCACATCTTTCTACTACAGATATTGACTACAATTTTGGACAAGTGCATACCTCGCCCTCCAAAGGAGCATCCCAAAGCGAACTTGAACGATGCACATCCTGCCTCCTCAAGACATCCTGTATAGAGGGTCCCTGTTCATGTGGGTCCATATCTGGCATAAATTAAAGGTGATTAATAGCCCATATCTAATAGCCCATATCTAGATGCATGGAATTAAATTTCATAATAAGTAAACTTTGGTGGGGACAAAATCAAAATATATGAAGGACAGAAAGCTAGAAAAGAATGGGAAGAATCATAGAAAAAGTTTGTGACATGTGCAAGAAAGCAAATGAAAGCATAGCTTATGCTCTGGTGGAAAGTGCAAATGTGAATATGCATCAAAGGTGTGGAATATTGCTTTTCCAATAATTCAAATTCTTAACAGGGTGCAATGACATGGGAATTGGGAAATGGAGGATCAAAATTCTAGGACTGCATTGGAGTCGCTACTCTCATCATGGCATGACAAATATGGAACCAAAGGAACACAAGACTTAATGAAGGTAATGTGAAGGATTACTTGTTAAGGGTTAGTGAGTAAGGGCAGAGTTGAGTGATGATTACTTGTTAAGGGTTAGTGAGTAAGGTCTCTTATTTGTGTAGTTCCCGAATTTTGGCTTAATGGTAAGTAATTGCAAGAAAATACATATTATTGTGGGTTTAAATTTATTGTTAAAATATATGATTCAACCTAATGGTTCATGAACCAAGCCATAATCGACGAACTCAACAGCATAAACATCGGAAATTTTGATCTTAGTTGCAGCCTTAGGAGCAAGTTTTCTGCCCAAACAAATTGACTCATCCTGTTTATTTAAAAATAAAAAATAAAAATCAAGTGTTACACTATCTTATTAACCTTAGAAGTTGACAGTTAGAAAACATATCTTAAAATACTTATTTTGGTTTAATAGTGATTTTACACAACCATCCATTACAAGATGATGATGCCAATTAATAGAGATTGTAATAAATAAATGATCAAGCAATGCAAAAATTATATTGTACTTGACGCCATACTTCTTATCTACATTAAAACATGATAACCTAACTGATTGTACCAAAGCTTAACCTATTGAATTTAACTCAATCATGCAGCAAACCAACTTCCAAACCATTCGTTTATTACAATTTTAGTATAAAAAAAATACTTCAATTCATTACAAATTCAACTTCCAATATGACCTCCCAAACCAAATATTAACCGATATATAGACCATCATTTTGAAATCTTATATGTATCATAACCTTGTTGTAGAAGGCGGCATTTTGTGGATTGTGCCTTCCACCAAAAGTGGCATGTCACGGTTTCGATTTTTGAGTTTGGGAATAAGCCCCTCCAAAAATAAAATTGGAGGTAAAGCTTCCTATTAATCACCTCTACCAGACCACGCAAAGATGAGACCTTTGTGTACTAAGTACAACCTTTTAACCTTGCCAAAGAAACTAGAAACCAAATTATTAACATTGACGCGGATCTCAAATTACTCCAATTCAATATTACAAGCCCCAATTGACATCAGGAAGGCCGGCTCCATTAAGCATTCAAACAACATTCATTCATTGAAAACCAAGCAATCCCCATTAAAAAAAAAGGGTTTTTTTCAAACGAAACAAAACAAATATTGAACACAACCATCATTTTCAAACCATTTCATTAAATACCCACAAATATTACACCACAAATAACCCTAACCCCCAAATAACCCTAACCCCCCAATGCTCAAACAAATATTGAGATAAGGAGACACACCTTGTGATTCCAAACTCAAGATGCAGAAAACGAGACCGAGACTGAGGCGAGACCGAGACCGAAATCGACACCGAGACTGAGGCGGAGACCGAGACAGAGAATGAGAGCGAGATCGAGACTGCGACTGGACGCCAGAGCAAGACCGAGAGGGAGATTGAGAGCGTGTGGGAGACTTTAAAGTGAGATGCTAGCGAGATTGAGAGAGTGAGACGGAGATGGAGAAAGTGAGGATGCGAGTGAGTTTTTTTGTGTTTCAGTTGAAAGTGAAACTGAAACTGATTTTAAGTGGATATAAGAGTTAGTGGTACTCGAGTCTAAGGAGCTCGAGTACTGTTAACAGTACTCGAGTTCTCAACACTCAAGTACCTATTTCAAAAAATACGCGGGGCATCACAGATTGATACCCGAGTCTCAGAGACTCGGGTATCGCTTGTACAGTACTCGAGTCTCAGAGACTCGAGTACCAAGTACTATTTTTTTATTGCCCGAGTGCCATGTCAGCAGCGCCACGGTGGAATAGAAAAGGGGAACTCGTGAACAGTAAAGTCGAGTATAAAAAAAAGTGGTAGATTGCTATTTAGTTCGGAAATAGTGTTTTTTTGCCAAATATTTTGGAAAATCGTGGTATTTGGCTGATTTGGCCCTTCTCTACATCTTGACTTCCATCATTACAAATACACTATTCCTCATCTTATTCTTCTACTAAAAAAAATCTTTAGATTCTATTAAATTCACTACTTATTTCCTAATAACTTACATTTTTTTTTTTTTAAGAGAATTGGTACTTTAAAAATGGTATCAAAATAAGAGATACTCAATTCAATCTCAGTTTCTCTTCTACCTCGATCCCATTTTAAAATCTACTCTACTCATTTTAAAATAAGATTTTATGAAGTTACCTAAGAACTTCAGAGGTTCTTAATTCGTTTTGTATTAGCATTTGAAGGTATTCTTGGATTAGTAGGAACTAAAATGAGAATGATTTTTCAATTTAGGGACCACATATGAAAAAAAAAAAAAGGGGAGAACTAAACAGTAATTTGCCCAAAATGTAAGTACCAAAAACGTATTTTCGCCATATAATTACTATAATCATATTTAAATTTAAAATAGTAAACAATAGTGACACAAGTCAACCATTTTTTCTTTAGATTTTAAAAATAAAAAAATAATAAAAAAAGAGAGGCTGAAAATCACTACACGTTAGTCAATAGTCACTATAGTGAGTAGTGACTCAGTAACTAACACTAACATTTCTAATATTTATCAAACACGTACACCACACCAGAGTGACCAGACTGGGGAAATTTGTCATTTAGCATTATTTTAGCAACTTTTAGTTAGTTAGCACGTTTTTTAAACATTTTAGCAATTAGTGAAGAAAATTGAGTTCCAAGCTGAAGAAGACACAAACCCACAAGTACACCACACCAGACTGGCAACTTTTAGTTAGTTAGCATGTTTTTTAACCATTTTAACAAACTAACATCTTAAACCTAAGAGGCACGAGTTTCAGTGAAGAAAATCGAGTTCCAAGCTAATGTGGAAAAATAGTCCACATGGAAGAAGAAGACAAAAACCCACAGCAAGAACTCGAGTCTCTTCCACATTAGATTACCACCAATTGCAACTCAATTCTTAGAGATTCGAGTTCCACATTAAACTCGAGTTTCAAAGTCTTGAGATGTTAGTTTTCTAAATAGTTCTGCAAACTTGACAACAAATGAAAATGTTTCAAAAATAATGCTAAATGCAAAAACAATTTCACCTTACTAGACTTTCAAAAAAATCAAAAACATGTACACCAAAGAGATTCGAAAGAGAGTGAGAGAAATACCACTATAGTGACACAATCTAGCTGTAAAATCTAATAAAAAGATATAGGAAAACTTTGAAAAGTAAGTAAATTTTAAGGTAATATGCCTATCTCTGCTACCAGGGATGAACTCAGGTAGGGGCCTAAGGGGGCCAGGGCCCCAAAAAAAAATTTTTAGCAACTAATTTTTTTTTTTTTTAAAAGGGCTTGGGCCCCTCTTAGAATTTAGCTCGGGCCCCCCTTAGCCCCCCCCCCCCCCCCCAAAAATCTCATGAACCCCAGCCTATCACCGGCCAGCCCACCAGCCCATGACCCGTGTAAGTCTAAAAAAAAAAAAAAAAAGAAACACTCAGCTCTCAACAGCCCTAAAACAAACGAAGAAAACAAAAAACACGAAGGAAAAAAAAGAAAAAAAAAAAAAAGGAAAGTGAGACTGAGTCACCGAGAGGTGCAACAGGGAGAGACCGAGAGAGTCATAAAGAGAAGAGAGTAATCAAAAACAGAGAGAGTGAGAGACCCACACCGCCCGCTGGCTAGACCCACGCCGACGAGACCCACGTGCTCCAGCCTTCACAATTCATGCGAGAAGACCCACTTGCTCGATCTACTCCAACCTTCACAAGTATTTACATTTTACTCTATCTTTTGCTTCAAATTTCAAAACCTAATAAAATGTTTATGATCTGAGAATCTGAGATTCATAGAAACTGTGCTTGTGCCTTGTGATTATGGACTTGTGGGGTGTTTCATGTTTGTGACTTTGTGTTTTTACTGATTGTGAAATGTGAATTGAATGAAAATGTGCTGCGGCTACTGCCTGTGGTGTTTTTTTTTTTTTCTGGCTTTTTGGCTTTGTGATTCTCTGTCACTCTGTGTCTGTGTGTTTGTGACTCTCTCTTCTATTATATAAAAAAGAGAGTTAGAGAGAGAGTAGTGATTAGTTTTTTGAGTAAACAAAGAAAAAACTTTTTTCTTTGTTGACTAGTGGTTGGGCATAATAGGGACAAATGGAGGTGGAGTTGGGCAACGGACAACAAGTGACAGAAAAAAAAAAAAAAAAAAAAAAAAAAAAAAAAAAAAGTAAAGTTAAGAAAAGTTTTTGGTTGTGAAAGCAGAATAGATTTTTCGGTAGTGGGATTCGTTGGGTTAGTGGGATTTGTTGAAAATGATATAGCTTCGACATTTAGTTTGGATTCAATTGTAGATGATTTTGAAAATTTGAAAGACCGTCGAGTTCCTTTTTCATAGTTTGCAATTTGGGTGGTGGTTTTGGGCGGATTTCTCCGCTATTATGAGTGATTATTTTGGGCGAACTTTAGGCAAATTTCTCTGCTGTTGTTGTTGCTGCTTCTTCTGCATCTTCTTCTTCCTCTTTGGCATTTTCTTCTTCCTCTGCTACTTTTGCATTTTGGGTTTGACTAGTTATATGGGTTTGATGATTTTTTTTTTTTTTAGGAGAGGGTTTAATGAATTTGGGGTCTAGATTTAGAATAAATTTGAAGAATTTGATGATTTGTATAAATTTTTTGTTGGATTCAAGAAGATAGAGGAGAAAGAGAGCAGAGGGATAGAGAGAGAATCGAATGAGAGAGGAGAGAGAATCGGATGAGAGAGAAAAAAAATTTAAAAATCAAATAAAAAGCTAAAGTAACCGTGTAAATATGCATGGTTACTGTAGCAATTTTGGAAATACACAGCGTTATAGAAGGACTAATGTGGGTAGATTTTGAGCAAAATGTGTAAAATGATGCACTTTTTCTATTATGGAAGAACTAATACAAGTGCTATTAGACCACTAAGTTAAGCTAGCTTTCGGTATACTAAAACCATGCTCTATGGAGAACCAAACTCTATCACCAAAGGATTTATGGAATGCTCACACTTTTAGTATATATAGATGCTCCAATTAAAGTAAAAGGGAACTACATGAGACTATGCATGATCTATCCGTGACAAGAGGAGTCAAGGATCACACTTAGGATGATAAATTCCAATTAAAATGATCTAAACCCCTTTTTTTTAATTAAAAAAAAAAATCTTATTTTGATCCCAAGCAATTTGTGCATCAGAATATAAAAATGATTCAAAAAGTTTAATATGAATTACACACACACACACACAAATATGTTAAACTCTTATAACAAATACCATATCTAAATCAATAAGGCAGTAAAAGCACACATATTTGCTAACTAAAGTGAAAAACAAAGAATTCATTGTGGAAAAACAGTTATAATAGTCTACTACAAAACCTTCGTATAACTAGGTTCTCTATTGCAAAACTACAAACGACTTTTCTTCTACCTTTCTACCACAGTAGCCCCAGAATCTTTGGAATCTTCATTAGCAAACTTCTTTTACAAACTCCTCGTTAGTGAAAACCAAAATCTATAACACTCCAAGGATTCTCCTTGAAGATATGATAGTAGTGAACCTCATTGAAATTGAACTCTATGGTTTCAATTTGTCATACACTCATTCTAGGGTCATAAGCAAAGTGGGTAAACAATTAAAGTTAAAGAATTTTGCTCAATAGATAAGATCATAAGGGCTACAAATATTTCTTTATAGCTTAGGGTATCGCAACCTCTTCTTTGTGAAAAATTTGTGAAAATGAAGCTTTATATAGGTGCATAATTATGGTTTAGAAAAAAAAATGTACAAAATATGCTTAAAAAGGACTTACGAAAATAGATTCATGTAGCCTTGGTTGAAGGAGCAGAGTAAGGGATACGCAAAGTCTTCGGTTGGTTTTTTGTTTTGCAAGTAATGTTCTCTTTTGCTTGAGTGAGTCTTCTCTATAAAAAATGAAGCTTTATATAGGTGCATAATTATGTTTTAGAAAAAAATGTACAAAACATGCTTAAAAAGGGCTTAGCAAAATAGATCCATGTAGCCTTGCTTGAAGGAACAGAGTAAGAGATATGCAAAGTCTTCGGTTGATTTTTTTTTTTTTTTTTTTTTTTTTTGCCCAATTGATGTTCTCTTTTGCTTGTGCGAGTCTTTTTATTTGCTTGAGCTAACTTCACTTTTTCCCAAATGAAATTCTCCAAAACGTTTATTTATTTTGCAAGTAGTTTGAAGATAGTTTTTACAAATCTTTTACAATGAATGAATTATATTAAAACTAGGATTTTGATTACAACCAAAGATATGGAATCATAAACACTACAACAAACTTGGCCTATGGTGACAAAATCTAGAGAGGAAAATGTTTTTTTGTCACCAAATAGTAACATTCAGTGATGAAATAAAAAATCTGTCACCAAATATTAAAAAATACATAAAAATGGTGACGAAATCATATTTTCGTTATTGAAATTATTACAATTGGTGACGAAACTTCCTTTTGTCACTGTAGGTCGTGGAAAAAACTAGTGCTGATGAAATTTTTAGGTGCGGATGTTTACGGTAATGAAATATTTTGTCACACAAAGTGAAATCAAGGGTGACGAAAATATTTGTCACCAAATATTAACAATAGGTGACAAAACACTAATTTTGTCACCCAATATAAAAAATTTACTATCATTCGTAAAATGACAATCTAAAATGTAAAGCACAAAAGACAAAGCTGCTAAACATTTAAAATAAAAATAATTAGTGACGAAATCCATAGATTGCAACCAGGAGCGCACATTGAGTGGCGAAACCTATTTTTGTCACCTAAAGCAATAAGAGAGATATATATAGACACAGTAACACACCAGCCCATTAAAAAAACAAAAAAAAAAAAAAAAGAGAGAGTCAAATTTTTAGACCCACATGATCCCCACCACACAATCACAAACATCTCTCTCCCTCTCTCTTGTTCGGCCACACAATCACACCCCTCTCTTTCTATTCTCTTTTCTTTCTTTTTCATACAAACACAAAGACACTCATATCTCCCTCTCTCACACTCTCCCACCGATGCATCACCCCACCTCCACAATCATTTTTCCTACGGTGTGGTGTGGTGTGGTGTGTGTATTTATGTGCTACGCCTATTGAATAAGATGCTATAGACTTATGGTTATAAATATTACATAGGAGATTAAGTGGTCACGGAATGGAATATGTTGCATTTACTCTAGCGTGTTAGTGCCTTTAGAGTATTCAGTGTAGTTCACTAATGCTTGTTACTGCCTTGAGAGTGATCATTGTATAATGACTTTCAATGTAAAAGGAGGTTAGTGTCTAATTCAATACAAAAGGGCAGTTTATTGTTGCAAAACCTTAAGGGAGAATTTTTTTTTTTTTTCCTATTTGATAAGAGCATTGTAATTGGGTCTTTTTTTTATGGGTTTCTTTCTTTTTCTGTAAGGATTATGTAACCTGTCCCTACCTTAGAAACTTAATCCGATTCCGCAGGAATGGAAAATGGGAATAAATGTGAATGCTACAACCAGGTTATAAAAGTGTCTCTATCTCTATTTGATTCTAGTTGTTTGGGTCTTGTTTGTGTAGTGCAATTAGTTCTTATTTCATTTTGTTATGTGATTTGGGTTTCTCTATTGATATAGATGAATTGCTTGTCTATAAAAATTATAAAAAAAAAAATTCCACTTACATATTATTATATTTTTCAGATTTTCATAAGTTAAATTGTAGTTCTTAAGTGGACCAAAAGTACACTGCTTGTAGTAAAGTCCCTCCTTTTTTCTTTCCTAACTACAATTATTGGTTCTTGGGTCATTTTGAATTAAAGTGAACCTTCCCAACAATGTTTTAATAAGCTTTGCAACCCTGTAAAGCATTCTCTTTGCATTGCAAATAGAAGTGCAGTTCCACTATCTTGTTCATTCCCTTGCCCATGATAATCATGTGGTGATGATGTTCAAGTTTATCATGTTGTAATCTTGAAATTTTTGGTATGTTATGTTAATAATCTAAGTATCAAAGGGCATAAGATGTACTTGTATCAAAATTTGTTTTTACCCTGGAACCATATTAATAATATCAATGTATCAAATTTAGCTAAACTTTGGACAATCTTGTGATTAGTTATACAAGTAGTTGCTTCTTCCAATAGATATGATATTGATGTATTTTTATTTATATTTGTGCAGATATGAGATTGGTGGCAAAAAGACATTTTTTGTGGGGCTACTTGAACTCAATTTCATTTTTGTAATGTATTGAAGAAATTATTTATCAATAGATTGTTATAATTACTTTGTAAACAACTTTCTTCAATGGTTTTAATAGTATAATGGTTCTTTACTTCCTTTTTAGATTGTATGAATGTATGGATGTGGTTGGAATGAATGAATGATTTGTTTACGGATGTGGTTGGAAATGAACAGGTTAATGTAATGGTAAGTAAATGTAAAGAACATTAGTAAATAAATAAAAAATTAATGACAAAGATTTTCGTCACCAACATCTGACTATAAGTAGAAATTGGTGACGAAATAATTCATAACTTAATCTATTGAAATTGAAAAAAAAAACATTTGGTGACAAAATATTTCGTCACCTAATCTATTGAAATTGAAATAAATAAATACAATCAACAACGAAATATTGTCACTGTATATGGTCAAATAAAAAAAATTACAACTAAACAATCATTAGTGACAAATTTATTCCGTCACTAAAAATAAGGTTTAGTGATGAAAATATTAGGTGATGAAAAAATTTCGTCACCTATCATTTTTTTATTGGTAATGAAAAATTTTCGTCACCAAGACATTTGGTGACAGGGCTTAGGTGACAAATGCAAATTCATCATCATATGTCATCGACAATAAAGTAAAGACATATTGTGATGAAAAGTTTCATCACCGTGACCCACTTTTGTTGAAGTGACAACACTAAAATCATAACAAATATTGTTGTAAAATAAAAATTCCAAATTATGAGGTTTACTTTACATGTGATGCACATGGAAAATAAACATATACATACATTTATGTTTATAAATATGTATATTTGCGTGTCTCATGAAGCATGTATGATGATTACCATGTACTATTCATCTAATAATATAAAACATATAATTATATGATGACTACATAAGATTTATGAGTATTACTATGTTATTTTCATCTAAATGACAAACAAAAATTTTGTATTTGGAATTATGAGTTCAAGATAGTTCAAGTCTTTTGGAGAGGCTTTTAGTTTTGGGAACTCTACTCCATTGCAAAGGAGAAAAGGCCTTTACATGCAATTTGAGTTAGAGCTCTTAACATGTATCAATTCTTATATTATTATTACTTTTAATTTTGATATTTTATTATTCATTATATAAAAAATAGATATTTATACTTATTATCTTAATGTTTAAAAAAGAAGAACAAACTGAGATATAGATTTTTTTTTTTTTTTCTTAATTAGATATTGTAGTTCCTTTTTAAATCCACACGTTCATTACTAATTTTGATAAAGTAAACACCCACCGGTTTCTTGGCAAGTCTTTAACAAAATTTGTTTAGGGAGAGTAAATACCAGTTTTCCACTTATTCACGTAATGTCTAATTTTGCAACATTTTCATTTTATATGAAAACAATTAAGGAGATAGGATGTTTTCAACAAAGTTTAGACAAATGTTAATTTGCTTTGTCTCGGAAATAAATGAGAGATCTTCAATATATTACTATATGCAAAATTGCATATCATGTTCTTTCGACTTTCAGTTTCACTACCAACATATAAGGGGTATTTTTTTTTTACCCCTTATATGCTGATAGTGAAAGCTTATAAGGATGGAATATATATGCTTTTAATTTCAAATTGAAAAATTGTTTAACGCAAATTTATTAATATATGTATATTTTTTCATGCTTTTTTTTATACCTTTAGGAGTATTGTCCCGTGTCATCATGCAAGTTGAGGCCAAGATGAATAGGCTTACTCAAGAAATGCATTAATATTGTGGCAATAATATGTACTGACTTGGGTTTTTTTTTTTTTTTTTTTGGATCCTTAATAACTGATAAATTGTGCCATAAAATAAACATTTTATCCTTCGTGACATCCTATTTTATGATCTCAATTATTGCATCAACAGCTAAGGGGTTCATGGATCTTTTTGACAGGAAGGTCTTTGGTTGGGTTGGGTTGGGTTGGGTTGGGTATGGACTATGAAAAGTCTGTTGTGGTATTTCAGTTATACTTTGCAGAATGCTCACCCAAAGAAATGCAAAGTTTTTTTGTTGGATTTTATAGCTTGATAATGGGTTCGGTTAAAGTCTTCCCAACCTCGTTAAAATTGTTTGAAGTTAAGTATTGACCTCTATACTGGTGGTGTCTTTTAATTTTTTTCTTTTGAGAAAAGGTGTCTTTTAATTGAAAGTGGTTATTAATGTTTGGTTATTACTTATAATAATATATGTTTCACAAACATACACATATGTTTGTTTTTGGACAAAACGTGTATGTCTATGTTCCCATTCTCCATCTACTTGTGATCACATACATACACACACAAGACACACTGATGAAATGAAACTTTAGACCATCTATATGGGTTTAATATTGGACTGTTCTTGGGCTATTTATTTGGATGGATTTAACAATACCCATTTGGATTTGGGCTTTTTGAAAGTTGATAATCCCATTAGGTTTGGCTCCACAAATAAAAGGTATTACCTACAACTTACCGGCTTCAGCCAAAATATTAATTTGGACCCAAAAAAGAATGATACGCATGGACATTAGGCATATTCATATGCGCAGTCCAAAAAAACTCTTAGTTTAAGATTTTACTGATATAAAACATCTTGAAATTTTCATTTTTATGCTTCAATCCCTCAACTAAGTTTAGAAGCTGCAAACTTTCTAATAATAATTGTCATCTACTCTTGCTATTTAGAAGGGTTTTCTTTTTTAATTTTTATGTATATCATAGAAGAGCCTAGCAAAGAACAATATAACTTAACATCACCATTCCACAGAGCCTCTTAGTTTAAGCGGTACTGCTTAGACTGAGAGCTTGAACTTGTTCCCTTGGAGCTTGTCCTTTTAAATATTTATTATTTAGGAATTAGAAATAAAAATAAAAATAAAAATAAAAAAACAATCGTTTTAACTGCTATGATATACTACTTTTAAAAATAAAAATAAAAATAGATATACTCACCCCAGAAATGAAAATTTAAAAATGATAGTATTGAAATTTTCACTAATTTAAAACTCATCATTTTTTTTTTTTAATTTCGAATGAATTTTCAAGTTCTCTGTCCAATTACAAAAATAAAATCTAACAAGAGGTTTACAAATGTCACTTTATTTTGGACAATTAACTAATTGCACAATTTGGTTTATATATCTCACCAGGAGCACTATTTAGTAAATTATTTTGTATATATTCTTCTTTTTTATTCAATTTTTATTTCTTTTGTATTATGTGATTCACCTGTAAGTATGTGTCACTTTAGCAATTTAGTGAACTTTAGACTTAGTCTTGTAGGCTACCATCTCATCTATTTTTCTTTTCATTTTTTGCTTTTACAAAATTATGTGCATGTAATGTGTAAGATTTAAAGCAAAATGCTGATATGAAAAACGTTCTATTTGTCATAAACATAATATATATATATATATATATATATCCAATATGTTAATTATTCAATTTGAAAATGCAAAAGCTTAATTGACAACTCACATAAAATTTCAAGGGTAAATTGTGTAAAAACCCTAAAGTTTTAAATTTGATTAAAAAAAACACTTTTTTATCCCCTTCGGGATCCAAAACTATATATAGGGATATTTGTAATTTATATCTTACGTTGTAGAATTATGCAATCAAGCTAGCCCTAACTTTAGCTTCTTCTTCTTCTTCTCTTTTTATAATATCTATCCCCCATTGTTCAAATAAATGCTTAGTAAGCAATTATCTTCCCTAACTAATAGGAATCTAATAATAATAATAATAATAATAATCAACACCCTATTTCGCAAATAAGTTGTCAACATTTGTTGATTGAAACAATAATTTAAAAAAAATGCTATATTGAAAATATTTTCACAGTACTTTCACAACAAATCATATGTAATGGATTGTTACTTGTTGTTATTAGTAGCAAGAAAGTTATTTCAATAGTGGATTCATATTAAAAACCTATAACAACCTCCAATTAAGATTTTTTGTAAGAATATTGTGAACATAGTACTTCTCTAATTTAAATGGTAGAATGGACATAACAAATTAATCTCAAATTAAAAGATTAATTGAATAATTTTGTGATTTAAGATGCACATTACAAATACCTCTATAATTTAAGGTGGGTAATTACAATAAAGCTTTAAAAATTAGAGAATAAAATAATAGCCTATAGATAGATATGGAAAATTCACGCTAAATTCTGGTAAATTCTAGTTAATTGAATTGGTAAAATATTTTATTGTCAAAGAATAGATTTGAGGTTCGAAATTCAATATTTGGAACCTTGTCTACACAAAACTAATTGATACCTTAGCTTAATGATAAAGATCATTCATCATGAAATAGATAGATGTCATAATTTAAATTCAATCATATCTATCAAAAATAAAATCACACTAAGGTCCCAAAACATAACCAGACGTTAACAAATATTTGGATTGAAATTTGTTTTCGTATCCATTTCCCCACCTTCTAAATTCACTGGATAATCATAGCCTAATAAAAGCACTAATAATTAATCTGACGTATGTACTCAAAATTCAATTCTACACTTGTGATTAATATTTGGGAAAATTTTTAAGGATATTTAGCTTACTTTTAGTACTTTTTTAAAAGAAATCTCATTTTGTTTTAATAAGAGACTGCTACATCACTCACTAACTTAATAAAAGATGGAGATTAAAACCTACTACTACTTGTCTTTATATATTTAAAACAAAAGGATAATTTCAGTTCAAAATGTACTAGAGGTAAGCCAAACTCAATTTAAAAAAAAATAATAATAATTTACCCATTAGTTAATTTAGTTCCATGCTCCCAATTAATTGTTCTTCAAGTTTCAACTACAAAATAATTCAAAACATCTCTCCTAAATTCCAATTTTGAAGATAATTTGATTTCATTTGAAAATTGAGGTTAATTGAAACACGATTTATATGATATATATTCTTGGCTGTGGTTTTATAGTTAGTTTCACAATAGTACTTAAAAATTTTCTAATTATAGTATGTACTAAAATAATACATACAATAGGTGACGAATATCATTATTTTATATATGAAAGTCAGAAATTTTTTTTAAAAATTAATGTAGAAGATCAAATTCAAGTTCTTCGATTATATAATTTTTTTTTATCAAATTTAATGGAAAATCAATTTTTTTTTTTAAATATATATATACACACACAATAGAAATTCGAATTTTTCATCAAATTTGATAGAAATACTAGTATTTTTAGGAAAACTGCTTATTATAATTAATAATGTGATGCATTTTCTCAGTTTTGAATTTTAGAGGGATACTATATATAAATACATCTTACACAGATAAGTTAGTGCAATTTACATATTTTATATAGTATTTTATTTCATTTTTAATTGTGTGTGTGTGTATTGAGATTCATAATTAAAGGAGTCAATTTCATATCAGAAGCTATTTTAGTTTGACTAGGGGAACAAAATATTTTAATAAAAGTTAATACTGGCATACCGTTTCTAGTTTACCGCTATTTATATATTTTTATACATAAATAATGAATTTATGAATTTTATATTTATCGACATAAAATTTAAAATCCCCATTTTATAAGCCTACATATTAGCTTAAGTACATTACCAATATATTAGATTAAATAATAATTTTTTTATTGTACCAGCCGAAACGCCAATACGGTACTGCCGAAATAGGCCAGTACAACCAAGTATTTTTTTTCCAATACGTTTTGGAGGAGTACCGATACCGGTTTAATGACCACTGTAGTATATTTTCCCGATACATATTGCTTCCTTGTTCATAACAGGTCGATATATAGCAATGATTCTAGATTTGCAATGGCTAAATATAATGTAGAATTTAGGTTAATTTAGATCATTATTGGGGGGCATTCAATTAATTCAGCGTTGGTAAGTAGAAAATTCAATGACATCTCAGAAGTTTCCATCAAACTTTGTCTACTACAAAACAAAATTTGATAATAAAGTGAAACACAAAGAACCAGTTCAATAAAAAAAATATATATTAAAAAAAATCATTATGGTAACCTAGTCCTATAGAAAATTCACTATGGAAAAATAGTTACAATAGTCTACTACAAAACTTTTGTATAGATAGATTCTATTGCAAAATCTACAAATGACTTGCCTTTTACCATTCAATTACAGTAGACCCAGAATCTTTGGAAACTTACTCAATGAACTTCTTCCATGAACTCATCATCAGTAGAAACCAATTCTATAACACTCCAAGGACCCTTCTTGAAGATTTGATAGTAATAAACCTCATTGGAAGTGAACTCTATGGTTTCAATCTATCATACACTCACTTTGGGATCATAAACAAAGTGGGTAAAAAATTAAGGTTTTGCTCAATAGATAAGAGCCACAAATATATTGCAATAGCTCATGGTGTCACAACATCTTCTCTTTCAAAAATTTGTGCAAAGGAAGCATTTCATAAGTGCGCAATTAGGGTTTAGAAAAAATTGTATAAAATATAGTTAAAAGGAATTAGGAAAATATATCTAGGCAACCTCACTCAAAGGAGCCTAGAGTGAGGGATACGCAAAGTCTTGGGTTGGTTTTTGTTTTGTGCAAGTGAGGTTCTCTCACTTAAGTGAGTCTTTTTATCAGTTGAGCAAGCTTCACGTTTACTTGAGCGAAATTCTCCAAAATGCTTTTTTATATTTCAAGCAATTTCAAGATAGTTTTTACCAATCTTTTACAATGAATGAATTATATTAAAACTTGAATTGTGATTACAACTAAAGTTATGGAATCATCCATTAAATACGTATACACTCAAGGAACAGCATAAACATATACATATAGTTATTTTTATAAATATGTATACAAGAGTGTCTTATGAAACATATAGTTTATGATCATTAAATGACATTTACGATGATTAACATGCAATATTCATCTGAACGATATGAAATACATATTTATATGGTAACTAAATCAAATTTATAATTATTACTATGTGATACGCGTATAAATGACAAACAAAAATTTTGTAATTGGAATTATGAGTTCAAGATAATTCAAGGCTTTAGTTTTGGGAACTCTACTCTATTGTGAAGGAGAGAAGGCCATTATTAAAGGTATCGTTTGGACACTGATATTAATTTATTTATGTGTGTACTATTATTACTTCTCTCTATCCCCCTATTACTTTTTATATGAAACCTTGAGTGTTATTGTCAACTCACTTAGTTTAAGTTCTTCTATAGATCCAGGGTTGAGGGACGGGACGCGCCGATTATTCATAGAGACATAAAGACTTCAAATGTCTTTTTAAATAATAATTACTCAATAAAAGATGACTAACTAGGAATTACTACTGGAATTTATTTTTGAGCTAACAATACATGGACATCATATAATATTATCTTAGCTTTCATTGCTAAAATAGGGGGGTGGGGGTACTTTATATAGGTGCACAATTAGGGTTTAGGAAAAATTGTAGAAAACATAGTTAAAAGGAATTAGGAAAATATATCCAGCCAATCTCACTCGAAGGAGCCTAGAGTGAGGGATACGCAAAATCTTGAGTTGGTTTTTGTTTTGCACCAGTGAGGTTTTCTTTCACTTAAAAAATTATTTTTATCACTTAAGCAAGCTTCACTTTTGCTTGAGCAAAACTCTCCAAAATGCTTTTTTTATATTTCAAGCAATTTGAAGATAGTTTTTACCAATCTTTTATGATGAATGAATTATTTTAAAAATGGAATTGTGGTTACAACCAAAGTTAAGGAATCAACCAAAATTAAAATCATAAAAAATATTTTTGAAAAATAAAAATTCCAATTTATGAAGGTTACTCATGGAACAACATAAACATATACATATAGTTATGTTTATAAATATGTATACAAGAGTGTGTCTCGTGAAATATATAGTTTTATGATCATTAAATGATATTTACGATGATTAACATGCAATATTCATCTAAATGATATGAATAAATATATTTCTAAGGTAACTAAATCAAATTTATAATTATTACTATGTTATTGCATATAAATGACAAACAAAAATTTTGTAATCGGAATTATGAGTTCAAGATAATTCAAGGCTTTAGTTTTGGGAACTCTACTCTATTGTGAAGGAGAGAATGCCATTATTAAAGATACCGTTTGGACGATGATATTTATTTTTGTGTGAACTAGTATTAGTTCTCTCTATCCCCCTATTACTTTTTATATGCAACCTTGGGAGTTATGTCAACTCATTTGGTTTAAATTCTTCTATAGATCCATGGTTGAGGGATGTGCCAATTCTGCATAGGGACATAAAGACTTCAAATGTCCTTTTAGATAATAATTACACAATAAAAAGTAACTAACTAAGAATTTCTAATGGAATTTATTATTGAACTAACAATACATGGACATCATATAATATTATTTTTGCTTTCATTGCTAGAATAGGGGGGGTACTTGTTGGATATGAGGATGGCATATATATGTCTTTTAATTTCAAATTTATTAATATATGTATATCCTTTTTTTTTCTTAGGTGTATTGTCAGGTGTCATTATGCAATTTGAGGCCTAGATGAATGGGCTTACTCAAGATGTGTTTTTGGAGCCCTTATAGCAGACAATTTGGGCTGTAAAATAACCATTACATATTCCGCCATATTCTATTTTATGGACTCAATTATTGCATCAACGACTAAGGGTTCATGAATCTTTCTTACAAGGAGGTCTTTTTTTTTTTTTTTTTTTTTTTTTTGGATAGGATACAAGGAGGTCTTTAATTGGGTTGGGTATGTGGATGTCCACTGTGGCATTGCTATTATACATTGTATACTGCTATATGTTTTCACACTTACACATATATAACATGTGTACGTTTTTTTCTCCAAAAATAATATGTATGTTTTCTTTAAAGAACATAGGTATATGTTTATGTTCCCATTCTCCACCTACTACTGATCACATACACACATAGACACACACACACACACAAAGATACGTTAATGAAATGAAACTTTGGTCTATCTGTATGGGTTTTCATATTGGACTGTTGTTAGGCTATTTGCTTGGGTGGATTTAACAAGACCCAACTTGGACAATTCATGAGCTTGACTTTGGGCTTTTTGAGACTTGATAATCACATTAGTTTTGGCTCCACGAGTAAAAGGAATCACTTACAACTTATATAGTTCTCAACCAAAATTTTGATTGGGGACCCAACAAAGAATGATACACTAACATTAGGGTAAAAAAATTAATATTGTATTGGTCATATATTATAATAAAGAAAAACGCTAGTCACATCTATGTTATACCTCAAAAGGACTAGTTACAATTGAAATTCCTTGTTTTTTAGAAGAATTGAATCTTCTTGTAGTTGTTAATAAAGTGCAGATTAATCCAATATATGTCCAATATAGGATTCATCACATACTCACACGACACACTTGAGTAAAAGGCTTGAAACATTTTGCCAAAAAACCACTGTGAAATACTTTCAAGAAAAAAAAAACATTGTGAAACCTTTATTCATCCCAGAGAAATCAACGGTTGGGTTTGATGATTGTAGTACACTTTTAGTTTAAGATTTTCATCATGATATTCAACATCTTTGAAATTTTCACTTTTATGCCTCAAGCCCTCAGCTAAGTTTAGAAGGTGCAAACTTTCTACTAATGATTGTTATCTACTCTTGCTATTTAGGAGGTTTATATATATAGATATATATCATATAAGAGGCTAGCAAAGAACAATAACTTAACATCACCATTCAAAACCACAATTGCCTCCTCAACCACGATACACGACCAAGAACCTCTATTGCCACCGTTTTGCCATATGTTATTTATCATTGATGTAAGTTGTACTGCTTAGCATTAAGGGAGAGCCCGAACTTGATCCCTTGGAGCTTTTTCTTTTCAATATTTACCATGGAAAAAACAAATCATTGTAACTACTAGGATATACTAATTTTTTTTTTTTTAAGTAGATATACTCATCCCAACTATGAAAATTTGAAAATGATAGTATTAAAATTTTCACAAATTTAAAACTCATCATTTTTTAAAAAAATTTCTAAGGACTTTTCAAGTTCTGTCCGAATACAAGAGGTTCACAAATATCACTTTTTGAACGTTAAGGTCAATTTAGCCTCTACATTTCTATTTGGACAATTAACAAATTGTACAACTTGGTTTCTATATCCCACCAGGAGCACTATTTAGTAAATTATTTCGTATTTTTGTAAATTCAATTTTTATTCTTTTGTACTATGTGATTCACCTGTAAGTATGTGTCACTTTAACAATCTAGTGAACGTTGGACTTAATCTCGATCGTAGGCTAGCATCTCATCTATTTTTCTTTTCATTTTTTTGTTTTTACAAACTCGTGTGCATGTAATGTGTAAGATACATATATATATATATATATATATAAAGAAAATGCTGAAAAAAAAACGTTCTATTTGTCATAAACATAATATATATCCAAATTCCAATACGTTAATTGTTCAATTTGAAAATGCAAGAACTTAACTGACAAGTGACAACTCACATAAAAATTCAAGGGCAAATTGTGTAAAATCCTTAAAAGTTCTAAATTTGATTAAAAAAATCTTTATGACAATAATCCACTTCGAAGTCCAAAGTTTACATAGGAATATTTTTAATTCATATCTTACGACGTTGTAGAATTATGCAATCGAGACCATAACTTGAGCTAATTTTATAATACCTGTCCCAGTGTCCCCCATTGCTCAAATAAGTGTCTAGTAAGCAATTATATGATTTATATTCCCTAAATAATAGGAATATATATATATATATATATATATATATATACACATCAAGTATCAACACCCTATTTCGAGAATAAGTTGTCAACATTTGCTGATTTGAACAATAATTTAAATGGTAGGATGGACATAATAAATTAATCTCAAATTCAAGGGTTAATTGAATAATTTTGTAATTTAAGATGCACATTATAAATACCTTTATAATTTAAGGTGGGTAATTACAATAAAGCTTTAAAAAATAGACAATAAAATAATATCCTCTAGATAAATATGGAAAAATCACACTAAGATTAAGATCATGCGAATTCTAATTAGCTTAACTAGTAAAGTTTCTTGTCGACGGAGAAGAAATTTTGGGATTCAAAATTCGAACCCTACCTACACCAAAACCAATTAATGTCTTAACTTAATGATAAAACCAATTATCGTAAAGTTGATATCAGAAGTTAAAATTCAATCATATCTATCAAAATAAAATCACAATAAGGTCCCAAAATGTTTGGGGGTTCAAAATTCGAACCCTTCCTACACCAAAACCAATTAATGTCTTAACTTAATGATAAAGACCAATTATCGTAAAGTTAATGCCATGAGTTAAAATTCATCATATCTATCAAAATAAAATCACACTAAGTTCCCAAAATGTTTAGGGGTTCAAAATTCAAACCCCACCTACACCAAAACTAACTAATAAATAAAGTAGATGTCATAAGTTGAAATTCAATCACATCTATCAAAATAAAAATCATCCTAAGGTCCCAAAATGATGCAACCAAACGATAACAATATTTGGATTGAAAATTTTTTTTTCATATCTATTTCCCTACCTGCTGAAATAAAAATTCAGTTCTTCACTTGTGATTAACATTGGGAAAATGTTGAAAAAACAAAATAATTTTCCCCCAATGTTGCCATATACTCGTAATTTGTTCCATGCTCTCAATTGATTGAGCAAGTTTCAACTAGAAAACAATTTTAAAAATTCTCTCCTAAATTCCAATTTTGAAGATAATTGGTTTGATTGAAAAATGAGTTTGATTGAAACACGATTTTATATATGATATATATACTCTCGGTTGTGATTTCATATTAGTTTCACAATAGTAATTAAGAAATTTCTAATCATTGCTCCAACTGTACAAGGATATATAAAATAGGTGATAAAAACTCTTTTAACTTAGTTGGTACCTCCCTCGTACACAAATTGTTTGGGGGTTCAGAAGAGAAATGTTTCAAGTTGCAGAGTAAGCAGTATATTGTAGCTATTTATACAAAAAAAAAATATTACAAATATCATTTTTTTTTATATATGAAATCCAAAAATAAAAAAATAAAAATAAAGATGTTATTTTGAAGATCAATTTTATAAAAAAAAATATACATAATTGAAATTTGAATTTTTCATTGACTTTGATAGATCCCTAACGATATCAGGAAAAATGCTTATTATCATTAATTATGTGATACATTTTGCTCAGTTTTGATTACAGAGACATTATTATAACTACGCCTTACATAGTTAAGTTAGTGCAATTTACATTTTTTTTTTTTTTAGTATACTATTTCATTTTTAACGGTACATGTATAGACGGTATATATATATATTGGGATTCATAACAGGTCGACAACAATAATTCCAGATTTGCAATGACTAATTATAATGTAGAATTTAGGTCATTTTAGAACATCATTGGGGGTCATTCAATTAATTCAGCGTTGGTAAGTAAAAAAATTCAATGACATGTCATAAGTTTGCATCAAATTTTGTAGGTTAAAGATAGAAACCAAGTTAAGAATAAGCAGCTGAAAATAGTAAAATTTTAGTCAAAAACTTCATCCATTTTTTTTCCATTGGTGCAAACGAGGATCCTTGTACAAATGCATAAAATAGATACAGCTAGGAAAAGCAAATCCTTTCACTGCACATTTCATTTCCGAGTTCCACAACCCAAAAATTCAAACAAATCAGTCTTCTCCTCTCTCCTTGGTCCAACACAAAATCCTAAAAACAAAAGGCATCAATCATGAACCCTACCCCAAATATTTCCCAAAACCCACCCTGCAGACCTTTAGACTTCCATGCATGCATGCAGTCTAATACACCATTACTCTCCCAGATTCCTATCAACAACAACAACAACAACAACAAGAAAATGCCACAACCCAAAAAAACTCATGCATCAATATAATCATTTCTCTCCTGCAAACCATCCACCAAAACTGTTAAAACCCTAATATCACGCCCAACAAATCACAAAGCAATTAAAGTCTCTGAGCTTCAGTCAAACCCCACTAATTGACACCCTAAAGTCCCAGACCCATGATAGTCTATTATACTCTCCTACTGAATCTTTAACAACCTGCAAACACAAAGATTTCTTGCTTCCACACAATATCCAAGCCGAACCTAGGTATTAAAAAAAAAAAAAAAAACCTAGAGCCTTCACTTTCCTCGGGTCCTGTAAAGCTAGAGATCTTTGCACTTTAATGTGTTTTCATTGGTATTTGTTTAGGAAACCAACGCCTGAGCTATGTTAAAGCATCCAAAAGCACACTCATTCTGAATCTCTCACCTAAAAAACAAAACTCCTTAAATACTTCTAGCTATACATAATTTTATATCTAATTTCAGGTTATCGTGTGCAATGTGAGTAGTGTAATGGATATTTTATGTTGATTTTTGTTTATATAAACTTATCACTTTTGATCAATTCCTCATAATTGTATAAGTTATAAAAACTATAAAATTATATGTGAAAATAAGTTTATCCCTAATATCGATTATCTTTCTTGTTGTTAACATGAGAGAGAGAGAGAGAGAGAGAGAGAGAGAGAGAGAGAGCATGAGATGATACTTCAACTGTGGACAAAAGTGGAAAGCGAAAGGGTCTCCACGCATGAATAGTCTCTTTACACTTGCTCTGCACCAAAAGATAGAGAGGTAATAAATATTTATTGTTATTATATTAGGTAATAAATCAGTAGAAAATAAAATACTGAAGTACTAAAAAAAAAGGCACGAGGCTCGAAAATACAGTACCTTTCGCACTCACCTTTAAAAAAATGCCTCGGATTTCAAACACTGAAAAGGGAAAGGAAAATGAAAATCCTATCCCCCTATCGATCCCTACGGCCTAGCTTAAAAACTCAGTGGACCCATTTATTATCCATGGTGAATTTTTATGATGATGATGGTGATGAATCATATATATATGGTGTTTCATTGCCATCTATGCATGGCATATATTATTTTTACGATAATAATGTACACACATCATGTGTTGGCGTATATATTGTATTGTATGTACGTGTGAGTGAGATAAAAAGAGCACGCCTGAGCTACTGGGGCCCGTATGAATCTACATTTCTCCACACCGGGTTGTACCCATGGTCCGATTGGTCAGAAAGTGCTGGCGCTTTTGGCCAAAAAACAAAAAAATTTAGTGATTCTGTTGCCGCAACATTGGCCACAGCATTATCGCGAATTGGAGTTGGTAGAAAGGTGACGAAGACACTCTACCCCCAATCATAACATGCCATATAATAAATTGTGGCTAATAATACGGCACCGGAATTTTTCGAAAAAAAAAAAAAAAAGACTTTTCTTCTTTATTTTTCTTGGTGCCCTTGGTATATTTCTATTGACTATTGACCATTGTATATACCATATGGGTTGGACTTGAAATTGTAAAGTGGGCCTGAATATGCTTTTTTGTTGTCTGCTTAAAATCCCCTCCACATTATAGTAAAAAAAAAATGTCATATTTTGGGTGCGATTTGAATAGTTTATTTTATTGAAATTAAATTATTTTTTTTAAATAGTACAATAAAAATTATAAATAATACTAAAAAATACAATGAAGCTCGTGAGTAGAAGCAAAAATAAACTGAAATTTGCTAGTTTATTTTACCATCCAACTTATTTTTGCTATTATTCATGACCACACTGCACTTTTTGATATTATTTATGGATCTCACTGTACTATTTCAGCTAATTTTTACCTTTATCTACAGTACTTTCAGTAAAAAAAATTTTATTTCATCAAAATAATCGAATCTCAAACAGACTCTAAACCAACTCAACCCACACCAAGTTAATGCGATGGTGTTTGAATGTCTTTTAATTTTGTGGAAATTTATTTTGAACATCGGCTTGAGTGAGGATAATCATTTTTCAATTCATATAACATAATTTTCAAATTTAATATATATATATATATATATAAAGTTTTTAAATACTTAATGAAAACCATTTTTTACAATAACATGAAAAAAGTAAGAACATCCCGTTGATTAAAACTGACCCATATAGATTTGGTTGATTTTTACACATGTAATGGGTTCAATTAAATTGAGGAACTTCAACTTGACATAATTATATTGGGTTAAAAAACAAAAATTCCTCCATCTAAGTCTAAACCCAATTTGACTCATACACCCCTTGACCGAAAACAATGGCAAGAGTGCAAGACTTTAGTTTATGACATTATTATTATTATTATTATTATTATTATTATTATTATTATTATTATTATTATTATTATTATTATTATTATTTCTAACTTCCTCTTATTATATAGAATGTATATCAATATATTTTTACATATATTGTTCCATAATATATTTCAAATAAGTGCTTGCATCCATTAAAAAAAATAGGTTTTAACTTTTTATCCATTCGAATTTATATATCAGACTAAATGTTATGGTACTTATTTAAGGTGGAATATAGTCTTAAATATTTTTAGTGCTCTCACTTTGGAGGCTCTTGGGCTTTTGCTTGTTGAGAAATATATATATATATATATATATATATATATATTACTCGTTTGCTTATGAAAGTTTAGCAACACTTAAAAATCAATGAGTAACTTAATACGAAAGGTACATGTGTATGCATGTAGCACAATAAAAGATCATTCAAATACATATAATTTATAATATAAGTGGTATTTTAGTCCATTATTAGTGAAAATACATAATATTGTTAAAATGTTGTCCTAAATCAAAAAAATAAGATCGGTCATTAGCATAATATGGTTGACTACTGATTAACAATGTCTTAAATTTATTATATTTTTGTTAAGAGTTTTGTAGTTCAACTAGTATATTTTAGTGTTTATAATAAATATTTTAAAAATTCAAATTTCAAATCTTGTCTCTTTTATTAATGCAATTATCGAATTTTATAACTCAACCGCCATTTCATAATATTTTTAAGGGAAATGTTAACGAGTGTCCTAAAGACACTCATTAATAATTTATTTAAAAAAAATTTATGAAAAAAAAAAATAATTAATATTTTAACAAATTTTTTTTTTCTATAAAATTGAAATAAAAATTTTTTTTAAATGAATTCTTAATAAATATTCTCAGAACACTTATTAACATTTTTCTATTTATAACAGGGAGGAGATACGCGTAAAGTTCATATCATACGTGTAGTCTCCGGAGAAACTGTAAAATATATATTCACTCTGCAAAAAGATTTCGATGGACAGGAGAGAAATGAATGAGTCGCAAGTTCCAATCCAATAAAAACTAAATTCATCATAAACAAAAACTTAAAAGAGACAACCCATAAAAAAAACAAGGGGCTTAAATTGGAAGGTAGTGTAGTAATCGGCTTAGGAAATTGTGTGTACTCTCTAATCTTTACACCACCGTAAGCCATATGTTAATGGTGGCAGCCTAAGGCTAGCATGGTGTACGTGTAGTCTTTAAGATTTGCAGCATCTGCTTTCAACAGAGTGTGTGTGCATATGCAGAGTGGGATTAATAGTTAGGCACACCTTTTAAAGCAGTAATTAGAGGAGTTATAAAAGAGTGACGGGGTTGTGTAATGAAGGGTAAAGATGTCAAAACATTCGAGTATTTGTAGGACTACGTGGTTTTTTTTGGTGGGGATTCCTGTGGACCCATTCAAATTTTTGTCCAACAGAATTAAAGATTCTCCTCATTTTATTGTGGGGCCGCCAGGCCGGGTGCCGGAAATAACGAGAGAATATTTTCATTTTTGTAATCTCTTTAAATATTATTATTATCTTCCTTTTACTAAATATAAAAAAAATTAAACAAAAAACTTTTTTTGAGAGTATTTAAAAAAAAAAAAAAACAAAACTTGAATTGAAGTTATGAAGTCAATTTAACTGAGGGTATTAGTTAATCGAAAAAAGGGTTTTTTTTTTATTTCTTTTCCTCTTATCTCTTGTAAAATTCCTTTAGGCCTTTGGTTTTTATATATATCATATTTTAATATTTTATTTGTTCTTTGGAAGTTCAACTTTAAAATTTTTTCTTCATTCACCACAATTTTCACTGATTAATTTCTTTTTAACTTACTCCTTCTAACTGAAGCACTAGTTAAACTTCAAATAAAGTATTAAAATATAATATATATATATATATATATATACCAAAATTTTCACTGATTAACTTCTTTTTAACTTACTCCTTCTAACAGAAGCACTAGTTGAACTTCCAAAGAACAAATAAAATATTAAAATATGATATATATTTTTTCTTCCTTCACCACAATTTCACTAATTAATTTCTTTTTAACTTCTAACAGAAGCACTAGTAGTTCTTTTTATCTAATAATTGGTAGCATTAGTTAATTTTATTTTGTTTTCTTGGTGAGATTTTACTTTTTTCTGAAATTTTAATAAATTTGAGTTTTTTTTTTTTTTAAGATAGGTAACAGGTTTGGGATTTGGCTATAAGAAAGATTTTTTGCTTTGAAGGTCATGAAGCACATGTCCCGTTCTATTTGTCCTCACTACAAGGAAAATATTTAGATCAGACATTATCAGTCAAAGTTTGGTTAAAAGTTACCATATCATGCAACATACAAGAGAGCAAATTTTAGGGGATGAGCTTAGTTTTTTATTCTTTTCATCAATAATAGATATATTTAGTGCAATAGTGGTGATAAGTAGACGAAATTCAACACGTTCATATTGCTATAGACTCTCTAGAATGGCAGAAGTCAACTTTATTACAACCACTTAAAGGGGATGAGCTTAATTTAGGTAAGACATATTATCAGTCAAAGTTTGGTTAGAAGTTACCATATCATGCAACATACAAGAGAGCAAATTTTAGGAGATGAGCTTAATTTTTTATTCTTTTCATCAATAATAAATATATTTAGTGCAATAGTGGTGATAAGTAGACGAAATTCAACATGTTCATATTGCTACAGACTCTCTAGAATGGCAAATTTCAACTTTATTACAACTACTTAAAGTAAAATTATTGGATTCCTTACTGTAGGAAGTCAAAGAGTGGTACCCTTGTGGGCCGAAGAACTAATGGGCCTAATCTGCCTACAAATCAAGCCAAGCCCGACCGAAGCGCCAATGTCTCCGAGGAGCTTACTATTCCTAAAGAGGTGCCAAAGGGGGTGCCCCAAGAGAGGCAAGGGAGAAGTCATATGAATAGAGGGCCAAAGAGCTGAAGAGGACCACAGTGGTTGATACAACCAATGTGGAAGGGAAGTTTTCTCAATAAAGCAACCATCATCTCCGCATTAAATACACTGCAACCACTCAGTCTATCACATTTTATGATAGAATGATACTGGAACAGTGCTCACAATAGCCTGACCTGTATCTCACTCAACCACCGCCAGCAAGACAAGGACGAGACAAGTATCTAAAGGAGAAACAACCGCCCTCCAAGTGTAGGGCTAGGATGGAAGCAGGCCAGTTATAATAGGGGAAAGATCCCAAATGAATAGGAATCGAAAAAATAGAGACTAGAATCCATAAAAGTAATTAAAAAAGCTCTCAAAATTTGTATCATCGATCCTCAGTCAGCCCAAGGGAACAAAGAAATAAGAAATATTGATTTCTTCCATCTTCTTTTTGTTAATTAAATTCAAATTCACTTTGTTTCTTTCACTATCCAAATTGCTAAGTCAAGAAACCCAAGTGTTGGTCCGCAATCCCATCTTTGAAAAATAAATTGTATTGGGCCTGAATCAAAAGCCTAGAGCTTCTTGGTTTTCGCCCCCACACACTTACCATTAGTGGATTCAACATAAAAGATAATGGAATAAAGTGTTGTAATTTTGATTTTGTTCCATGTCTTGAATTGTCTATATTATTATTACTACAGCTAAGCAAGACTAAGAAAGTCATATTACTGCTCAAATTTGAAGTTTGGTGTGTCCTTCTCATGTCATAGTCTTTGTTTATATCTTTGCGGTTTATATTTTCAAAGGTTGTTGATAGGAAAATTAAGACTTGGTTGTACAATATATATGTGTTCAAACTGCATTAGTTCTGTGTGTGTGTGTGTGTGTGTGTGTGTTACTTTTGGGGGTTCTACTTTATTAATTTAAGAATTGTGAATTACTTTGCAGGTTTTGCTAACTTGCACCTGTAGTGGGTTGTTGATAATATAAGCACATGTCTGGTATTAATTAATAGTTTATAAAAATCTTTCCTAGCAACCCAATAACGTTCGATATAGAAGTTAATTTTTTTTTCCCATTGTATTTTATTTTATTATGACCATTCATTTTTTTAAATGCTATCTTGCAAAATGTCTATAAGATGCATATTATTAACTCAATTTCGTATTTCTAAATTTCATTAGATCTTATTAGGTTTGAGACTAGTTGTTGTCTACATATTATTATTATTATTATTATTATTATTATAAAACCGAAGCCTCGGACTTTTTTGCTAAGCTCCACAATTTTTCACATCAGCATTATTAAAAATAAAAAATAAAAATAAAACTATTTCTAACCCAAAAATTTCAGCTAAATAGTATTGTAATATCGGCCTTCAAAACCCAATAGTTCTCTAATATCACAGCCTTCACCTCCAACCTCTCTCTCCTTCACGCACAACCTGTCTCTCTCTTTCTGTTGAGTGTTTCTCTCTCCCATGGCAAACTCAAATACAAACCTCATGGCTACAAACCCATACCCAAACACAGATCTCATGGGTACAAATCTATTTGCAATCTATGGTTTCATTGTAAACCCCACCTCTAAATCTCCAACTCTCACCATCTATGAAGTTCCAAAAAAGTCCCAAAGCCATCATCTCTCTCACCACTTTTCATCCAAATCCCAAGTAAATATTCTAGAAATTTCATGAGTTAAGGTCAATAAAGACTTTGAATTGAGGAAAATTTTCTAATTTATGTTTCTAGGGTAGTCAATGGAATATCAATAGTGTCTTTAATTGATGGTGGCCTTTTGTTTTCATGAATAAATTCATTCACTTAAGTTATCTGCAGCTTTATGAAGGAAGCGTTGGATTCTGGTGTGAATTGGCACATGTTGATAGTATTGCTAGTCAAAGGATGTTTTCGGTTGCATTGGTTTGTTGTGAAGGGGAAAGGTTTGGTTCATAGAACTCAATCATCCCCAAAGTGTTTGATGAAATGTCTAAGTTATACTCTCTACTGTCAAACTCAAAACTCATAATATTATTTTGCAATAAAGCATATCCCATATCCATTAAATAGGATTATGTATATATTTTCTTTGGATTTTACCTTGATTTCCATTATTAAGTTGTTTTCCTATCCTATTCGTAGCAGCCTTGCTGCAAAAATTAATACCAACTTGAAACATTGAGCATTCTTTTTGGCATGTTAGGATTTTTGTGAATGAATCAAGAAAACAGAGGGTCAGTTATTAACCAAGTTTTTTGTGAACTCTAAGACTAAACAGCCTTCTCATAAGCTCATCTCTTATTTATTCAACCCTGGGTTTAAGATGAAAATAGGAATCATCATCATGTATTAAATTCAGCATATTACTTGGGGTTGGCCTCAGAAATTACTTTTGTCAGTTTGATCTATAAAGGATCATATTGAGTTCAATCCATTAAAAATATTATAATTTTTTTTATTTAGTAAGTTTTTCCTAAAATTTAGTCAATGTTTCTTTTCCAATTATTTATGTAATTATTAAACAAAGACTTGAAGAGTAAAATTCCTTAGCCTCAAGTCAAAATCATTATGTCATGTGACCATAAAATTTGTTTTCGTAAAAATATGCCAGAGTAAATCTTCAGTAGTATTTAAGCTTGAGTTAGAATATCTAAACCTATTCTAGGCCTATAATTTATGAAGTAAAACATGTCATATCAATAAAAAATAAGATATGTATAAAGAAAAAGTATAAAGACATATTTTCAAGAGTAGATTAGGAGTTGTACATTAAGAATTATGTTCCCCCATCGTGTATACAAACAAACCCATTGTTCATTGCAATAGTAAGAGAAAAAAGCATAATATGTTTCAAAGGGGCCAACAGAGAAAGCAATGATGCAGCCCATGCCTTTATTTCCTTGAGATTTTTTAGATATTGTAGTGAAAGCCATTTTGGTAGCTGTTGTATTTCTATTTACTGCCAACTACTTGAATAACTGTTTCTTTAGTTTGTGAAAAGTGGGGGTGTTTATAACTTATTTGGATGAATTTAGCAATAAAATTATCTCTAAAAGTAGTTAAATCATTGAATTATTATCCCTAGTGTTGTTCTGAGTTTCTTCCTCTACATTTTTGAGAAAAATTGTATTCTCTTGATATTTTTTTTTTCCCTTAAGCTCTTGTATTTTAACTTTTTTGTGCTCATGTAAATTATGAGTATCATCTACGTTCTAGATTATTGAGGAAAATGAATATATTTTTTTAATTAGTAAAATAATGAATAAAAAAATAGTTAAATATATATATATATATATTTGCCTACCAAGGTTTGTGTTCTATCATAAAGTAAGCATTCATTTATATATATATATATATATATATATATTTCATTCAATTAATCTATTTTTTGCAATAATTGTTAAGTTTCATTTCAAATACAATAATACTTTCATATATAGTACGCTTTAAGCCATAATATGTAGAGGATGAAATCTTATTCTTTCCAAGTGATTATTAATTTGAGCAAGTAAATATATATAATTGCTCAAATAATCCCGTGCATCACACAAGTTATCGACTAATTATTATTATTATTATTATTATTGTTGTTGTTGTTGTTGTTGTTGTTGTTGTTGAAGTATACAAGAGAATTCTCCAAGTATTTGTTACACTTTTTAATAAATAATAATATTTGATTGAAAAATGTAATCATGTGATGAACATATGTTGTGTATAAGATATTACAAAAGATTAAAAATTTCAAGCAAACAGGAAGAGAATTAATCAATAAAGTCTACAAGATTGGGTATTACTAGGACTCAAAATATTAAATCATAACTCATTGATTCGGTATTTTGAGATTTCTACAAACCTAGTACATTTGTTCTTCATGTGAACCACTTTCAATGGCTCTGTACCATCACAAAAATGCTTGTTCCATGCCTTCCAAATACCTTTCTTAGTGGATTTGCAACATATCTAAACCCCTCCCAAATATCTCCTGTTGTTTATTCATTGTTTTTGAGTCAATTCGTAACTCTACGTCTCCCTTGCAGAGTAATTCTTTATTCCTTGGTTAAACTCACCTAGATGTCTGTAATGATATAATGTTGGAATTTGACAAGGGAAGTGATGGTTCACTGGTGGTAGTTGCATTAATATTTGAATAATATTCGGATTTCAATTTAGGCTTCTTTTTTTGTGTGAATGATTTTTGTTTAAATTAGGTTTTTTTTAAGAAAAAAATTGGGTAAGATATTTTTTTCTCTTGATAAATAATAAAACTCCACAGGGCAAGGTAATACTGTTTACATTCAAATTATTGGAATGTAATAGAATTTGCTTTAGGTTTTTGGCAAGCGTTTGACGGTGATGAGTTTGAAAATTTTGAATTCAACTTAAATTTGAATGCAAAGAAAAACTTAAATGCCTTGTATTTATATAATTATGAAATTTCGTTCAAAAACTTTCCCTTATTTGCCTTGCATTTATGTACTTAAGGAATTTTGTCCAAAAATTTTGGAGTATTTGTTTGAAGAGTGCATTAATTAGTACAGAAACTGGTTGGCGATATTTTCACCAAATTGTTGAAAGTCTGAACTACCTTCATAAAAAAGGTCTAATACATTGAGACATGTGCTCTTTAGAATCTATTTTTAGACTGAATAAGAACAAAATTAGAAACTTTCTGTTAAGAATTAAAACAAAATTGGAGACTTTCGGTTTGGTAGGTTGATTGTTGTGGGGACTGGGTTTGAGTTCTAGGCCAAATAAGGTGTATGGACTCAAATCCAAGAAACCCGAACAATAAATTTGTAGAGAAGTGGGTTGAAAAGCTGGGCTCAAGCAAGTTGAGTAATGGACCAGTGCTATTATGGCAACCAAAAAAGTAAAGCTATCTTCGTTCCCTGAAGAAAAGTGTCCTCAGCCAAGTCCGAGGAGATTAATTCTTTCTCTATTTTCTTTAAAGAATTATTACAAGTCTTCCTCCCCCCCCCCCCCCTCTTCATTTAGGGGTCCCTTACATTATACACCTCCTCTTTTGATGATCCTGAGCCTCCACTTGTAGGTTATCCAAGTTACCACTTGAGTACCTGTCTCATCAGCCACCCTATCTAGCTCCCTATGAGTTGTAGTAGCCAAGGTAACACTGTTCAGGGGTCTTCTTCATATAAATGCGGCCAGAAAAGTAACTGCAGTGTATTAAATGCGAAGGTAGCAACTTTCCCTTAAGTACCTCCTAGTTTTTGCTTGTTGCCGTGCTTCAGGTGTGCGTGTTTGCTGCTGAAGCCTTTTTGGGACTCATTCAGACTCATGCGATCTAAATATGGCCCGTGTCTGGGCTGTCCGAGGAGGCCTTACTCCTCGGACAGGCCCAAGGCCCAACACCAGATTTGGGCTCTGGCCCCTACAATTGTAATTTTAATTTATGTTCTAAAAATGAATCTTACCCAAATAATTATATTTCACAAATATTTATTTTCTAAAAATAAAATAAAATAAAATAAATTTCTAAACTTGTACAAAGAAAGAATGATGATGGAGATGTTAGAGTATATAATTCAAGTGATTATAATTTTCAGAATTATAAAGTTCTGAAGGTGCTAGCAGATTCTTGAATTACTCACAAATCAAATACAGGTATTAAGAAGGTTCGAAAAATTGGCTATTTAAAAAAATTCTGAGTTTCCTGATATTGGAATTCTTTGATTATATCTCCTTCATGAAGGAATTAATGTCAAAAGAGAATTCCAAATCTCCATTTGCAGCATTAGAGATATTGATAAGTTAAATTGTGTTTGATTAGGCCGGCAGTGACGAGTTCAATTATTCATTGCATTGACTATACTAAGTGCATGTCTAAAATGATTGCTAATTTGTTTTTTTCTATTTTGGTGTACTCTATTTCAACAACTAAGACAATCAACAACTTAAGAAAGAGGTGGAGATATTAAATTTAATGATACTAGCCAAATTTTTGCACGATGTGTGGTGCATTTTATTGTTAGTTTCTTCCAATATTCTAATAATTTTCTTTGTAAAAACGTGTAATATTTAGTGTCTATTTTTATAGAAAAAATAGAACAATAATAAGAGTAATGTAGTAAATTGATCATACTATATATATTTACAACTTTTAAAATTGCATAATATAGTGACTAATATAAATAAACATGTTTCATACCTACTCAAAAATGCAAATCTCGTTTTGATAAATAAAAATGTAAATATCTTTCAACAATTTTTTTTATACATTCCTAACTATGTTATTAAAATTTTCTTCCTCCTTTGTTGGACTTTGTTTCAATTATTGCAAAAGTAATCAAATTGGACTAAGAATACCATATTTTAAATCAATTTTTCTCATATAAACCTTAGAAAATTGACATCAAAATTTCATTATAGTTAAATAATTAAAGCACCACTTAAAAAAATTAATATAACAAAATAAATGTATTTACCCTATTAGTAATCTTTTTAATTACATAAAATAATTTTTTTTAAAGAAAAAATACAATTAATTTTTTGAAAATTTTTTTTATATTTTTCATAAAAATTCTGTCAAATTTTTTTAAAATTGTTTATTAACAATTGTCCACAAGTTAACATTACCCTAATATAAAATAATAAAAACAAGAATATGTGGATAGATACTATCATGTATCAAAGCTACTATTGGAGAGAGAGAGAGAGAGAGATAAAGGTGCTAAGAGACTTTGATTTTTTGAGTAGTTCTAAAACTACAAATTATTCTATAACTTTTTTAGCATAAATTTGATCTGACAGACTGTGAATAGTTAATTATCACTTACATATAAACTCACTTTTTTACATATAAATTCACTTTTTTTTTTTCATCAATTACACTATATCACGTGAATTTGTGTTACTAGACTCTTTTTTTTTTTTTTTTTTTTTCTGTAACTGTCAAAGAGAGTCGGGACCTGGCATGTTCATGATGGACTCATCAGCGACAAAAAAGCAAAAGTAGACCCATCAATTTGCTAATACGTCGACTTCAACTTCATGATTCAAAGGAAGCAAAGTGTTTGCACCATGGTTTTATCTAATCTTATCACCAAAGTCAAAGGAGTGAGCAGGCCATGGGTTTTCACTATGCCACGTGGTACGGCCTGCTGCCGTGGATTAATTAATGATCCGCTGTCATGTGACATGCCAGCCGAATCACCACAGTATCGCAACATCCGTTACGTGACTTGTGCTCGTGACTTTTTAGTCTTTTCAGTTTTTACTTCATATTTTTTCTTTCTATCCTCCATTTTGGCCAAAAATAAGAAAAATGATGAATCCCGCAATTTATAAACTTAAGTGGTAAAGTCTGGTGCTATGAAAGCATAAGCACGTAAAGAGTACATATGTTGAGCTACCAAAAAAGTAATAACCATTAAAGAGGCTAGAGCAAAACCTAACTGAAAACTAATCAAATTACTAACGGTATAAAAAAAAATTTTTATATCAACGCTCTAATCACCCTTGGAGGAATATGTGCTTCTAGAAGATCTTTTATACTTTGCCCAAAGTTTAGGCTACTCTCGTTTTACTCGCCGCTACTAGGGGAATCATTTTTGCTTTCTTTTCCTCTAGCTATTAAGATGTTTCAATCCACTAGGTTGTCTCTTGCCTGTCCATAAATTCAGTAGTAGTTTGAAGAGTTCACCTATTCGAGAATCTCTGAATTTTTAACTCCCCAAAGCATTTCATTGCTTAGTATACCTTTCCTTGTGTCTGGGTGCCTAGGTATACACCATAAGCCTTCCCTTATTTGAACCGCGCCTTTAATTTTAAAGTTATGTCATCCTAAAGTGTTCCTCACGAGAGGGACACGAGAATGTAAAAAAAAGGAAAGAGAGGCATAGCAGGCCCTAGCGCAAAGGCTCACACAATGGGTATTAGATCAATGGTAGAGCCTTTGATAATTGCATCGTTATACCTAAGTTGTGAGAGATCTAAGCCATATGAATAGTTCAATGTACTCATTAACACCTGACCCTGAGATATGGATCATTCAAAGCACATTAGCATGGCGTACTTCTCCTGTTTGAATCAAGGTTTAAGGTTAGATCTTTTTGGATTTAGATCTTCTAGATTTCCTGTGGTACTCTACCAATAGATTTCCTTAAATCTTAACCACTCTTTTATGATTTAAGGATCTAAATTTTACTATGTTAGCATTCCATTAATAATACTTTTAAAATAATAAAATAATGTTGCAAACAAAACAATTAAGATTATTATTAGTGAAAGGCTGTAATAGCAAAATCTAGACCATTAAATCATTAAACAATTGTTAAGATTTATGGAAATCTATTTGGTAAAGTATCTTAGGAAATCTAGAGGATCTAAATCCGATATTTTTTTTTTTTTTTTTTTTTTTTTGTTAAGAAGTGTCATTGGGATTGAGATTTAGGTGCAATATTTTTTAGTGGTGGAGATCAAGATTTAAAAAATTAACTTTCAATCTTTGACAACAAAAAAGCAAAAACAAAAAACAAAAACAAAAACAAAAACAAACAAACAAACAAACAGTAAAGAAAGTTAAAATTTGAAAATGGTTATTAAAAACAAAAATTGCAAGTGATTTACTAGATCCAACTGTCTCATAGATTTACACTTTACACCATAAAATAAATAATTTTATATATTTTAAAAATGAAATTAAATTGTGCAAATATATGTATATATATTATAGAGAGAGAGAGAGAGAGAGAGAGAGAGAGAGAGAATTACAATGGATTTGTTGGTGCAAAATGCAAATCAATGAATTATTATTATTATTATTTTTTTTTTGAATGAATCAATGAATTAATTATAAATAAAGATTTTTTTTTTTTTTTGAAAAGTGTAGATTTTAACATATAATTTAATATTATCATTTCTTAACTTGAGCATTTAAGACACTAACTAACTGGAGTACCGGACCCGTAAATAAAAAAGTGAAGATTTGTGGTTTTTTTTTTTTTTTTTGTTCATTTTGTGCTCTTTTAACCGACTATTAACTAGAGAGATACATGACGGTAATTGCTTAAAGCAAGCGGTGAATTATCATTACCATATATATAGCAAGTCATTGTGTATGGTCAAAAAGAAAATAAAAAACTTGAGCATTACGCAAATACTATAATTATGATTCAAAGCTTTCATCCTAAAACAAATTAAAACCATTATGAAGTGGAGGTAGTTGCAAAAAGATATACGTACGATGGTGCATTTACGTTACAATTAGATATGATTGCACATGTAAACAAGAGAATTCATGGTGGGAATATAGCAACATTTGTGCAAGGCGTCAAGTCAAGGTGGTGGAATTTGTATGAATTGCCTTTTGCATGATCAATACGAGGATGATTAGCTTGATATGGATTCCAACACATATAATCCTCATGACATATGAGAAAAGGTATCTAAGATCATGAGTAAAGCACAAGGAAACGAAGAAAATGAGTGCGGCTATGCGTGAAGAACAAGAATTCATTGGCTTTGTACGTTTATTTTAAAGTTTTTTTTTTTTTTTAAGTTTTAAACTCAAAAAATTCTACTCACGTAACAAAAATAAATGTCCACCCTGTAAAAATGTAGGACATTCTAGCCAACAGAGAAGCTTTGTGAAAATAATGGGGAAAAATAGATAACCATTGATTTAAGTGTAAATTACGCTAATCCTCAAGGGAGATTCTGTAATTTATCCTCTCAATAAAAAAAAACATTGGCCGGAAATGAAAAAGAATAAGAAATTAGGGGGGGAAAAAAACATTTCCAATTAGTTAAGAAATCGTAAACAAGATACAAGTGGTTTCGTATCATTGTTATACTGATGTCGTACCGCTCATGTCATGTTATAGTTTTTCAAAAATTACTCATATTACCGTGTCAAACCTGTACCACGTTTGTTCGTGCTTCCTATATTATAGGCCTACATATAATTGCAGGGATTTCTCAGTTGTTCTATACAGATTAACAATGAATAATTAAAGAAAAAGAACATATTTGCATGACATCCCAGAGCGAGTCATGCTTATAAATTTGACTACATAACACTTCCTTGACAATGACAATAAAACAAATTCCGCATGACTACCTACCAGGAATATTACACTCTCACTATTTTATCTTTTACCAGATATGACACCCAAAAAGGCCAAAAGCTAGTGAACAATGATAGAGATTGGAAATTTGAAGTGTCAAAAAGTAAAACCAAGCTATGCCAACAAACTAGGTAGGAGGTGTGGTACCCCCACTGCTACCACCTACGCTCCCAGCAAGCATTAACATATTATCTATTTTGGTTGAAATTTCAGATAAATTCATAGAGACGTTCTGATTAGAATGCAATAGACAGATGGAACCAAAACCCATTAATCAAACATTAACATACAGCCGTACATATATATAGATATGTTTAATGTTTTCATGAGATCCTGTCATGACTACATTCATATGTCATAATGTCTTTTAGTTTCTACAAGCAAAATAGATATAACTTAATAATAAATAGCTATATATATTACATATATAAATATTATGTTTTGAGGATCTCTCCATCACACAAAAGACCAGTTTAAAAACATGAAGGCCAGGCAATGATTTGAATCGTCATCGTTAAGAACTTTCCATGCAATGGCCTGCTCATAAGACACTGGCCTTCCCATGCTGGAAAGGCATATTCCTGCTGGCAGATATGCAAAGCCCTGCAAATTTAAACATCCACATTAGATGTTATCAATCACTTCTCAATGAATACTGAAGACCAATCTTACGTGTCAACTAATTAGACTGACATATAAGCTGGCTTATTTGTTAAAGTATTTGCAAATGCATTTTAATATTTGAACGTTATTTTTCTAGTTGTCTTAAGAATCAGTAATACCTGTTGCATGATCTTGGAGAACTCAGAACATAGAATCTTCCGGCCAGCTTCATCAAGAATCTTGTCAAGCATTATATCTTGAAGGGCCACAAGAGTAGTTTCTAGCATGTCAAGCCCAGCCTGGTTTGCAAAGGTGAACACAGGAGATGCCTGCAACCACATTTATGCCAATTGATAAGATATAGGGTGCATTACACTATGATGTATTGGTTGTGCATAACTTTGAATTATGGAACAGGTGAAGAAGCAGAAAAAGGTGATTACATTTGTTTTCACGGAGCAGCATAGTATAGCATCGGAATGGAGCCAAAGTTGCTTTAAGATGGCATCACTAGCTTGGGACTCCACCCGAAAGAGCTCTCCCCCAGTGTGGATCCTGAAACATACCAAAGTAAGCAATCAGAAATGAAAAAGTTTGACACCCCCTAGCCCTACATTGCATTTTCATTTAAAACCTCAGCATACTCAGTGCCCAAACTAATCATAATACTTTTGAGTTAAGCTCAGGACTTAAAAATCTTTCACAATAAAACAGATATTTTAACAACAATGGCAACCAAAAGAAAATGTGATTAGAAATAGAAGGTACAAAATATGAAAGAACATTCAAACCTGTAGCTCCGGCAAATCCAACGCGCCAAGGTAAGAGCCTCGGGTGAACCAGGAAGGGGTTTTGGCCCCATATGAGAGCTAAGCCGGGAGGGGGAAATAGCCATGGCAACTCTCTGAACAGACCCCACAACACTACGAACATACTGGCGAGCCATGGCAGCCACATTGTCCCGCAAGTGGCTCTCAAAAGTAAATTGGAAAGCAATAGTCAGGACTGATCTAAGGTTGTAACCGTTCAGATCAGCCTCACCAGCTGGACGAGCACCACCAGCTCCTACTTCAAGTGTAGAAGCCAAATCCAATGTACGAGTTGCAGCAGGCCCATCCTGCAATACAAATATCATAGAAAAAGGCAAGGGTAAATGCACTTTTGACAATACAACTCCAAATTAAGAGTTATGAAAGTTTTTTTGGTTCGCAAGGGGGAAAAGTGGGTGGGGGACTCTTTAACCCATGGTATCCTCCGAACACAGTTTCTGTGATTATTCCATTAAATAAGAATCTAGAGAAGTAAGATGAGAGATCACTGAACTGGTTTAGGATCCAGTGGTATCACACGAAATCCAGATGGCAACAAAGGAGCATCATCAGCAAAGGATTCATCAATAGGTGCAAAGACAAGCTGAGCACAGGCACCAACAGCATTTTCGTCGACCCCACTGCAAAGCTGCCACCATAGATTTCAATAAAAACAAATAGATTCATTAACAAGAACAATCCACAGTAATGACACAAGATTTTTAAGAACATACTAACAAAATGTATACCACAGAAGACAATAACTAGACTAACCTGTAACAGGTACATATCTCGTGCCAATGCCACATCTTCGGGGGAGAATGCATGACCCTCTAGCCGAACCACCTCCAGGAACTTCATTAAGATGAACGAAAATTTTTTAAACAAAATTGTACTTAAACATGGGGGAAAAATATAATCCAGAGAAAAGAGAGAGATAATGGTCACCTCCTCATGCTCCACGGTATGGGCGAGAGGTAAGATGACCTGGCTACCAGGGAAGCCACCAGGTCTTGCACAAGGAACGGCATAAGGGCTAGCTTTAAGACATGCAGCAGAGTAGGCATCAACCCCATAGTCAGCCCACTCCGAACGGTGCTCCCTTAGAAAACGAACAAGCAAGGCAGGGGGGACATTCTGCAGAACCCCAAGAAAAGTTGTAAACTTTTTAATGAACAATCAAATATGAACAAAATTTTAATATATATATTAAGGTCTAGATAATCCATAGGGATACTGAGAAAAAATCAAGACTTTTGGGGGTGGGGGGGGGTGTTGATGCGGATAAAATAAAAAATGCCAGAGTGAAGGCCATGAGCTAGCCAAAGATACCATCCCCAAATGATTAAATAGCATATGGACTAACCTGCAGCAGCATTGATGCCTTGGCACACAGCACCCCTCCTCCAAAAGTTGAGAACATTGATGTGCTATACTGGGAGCCAAGAAATTTGTTTGGAGATGAGTTTATCATGATGGTCACATCTTCCACACCATCACTACCCATTAGCGACCAACCATCATCCGCAAACCCGTTAACAGCATCATTGAAACCCCTAAAGTTCATTTTGAAAAACTTCATAGTCAATTAAGAATGCAGAATAGTCCAAGAAAATGGGAGAAAACAATTGTTTCAGATTTTATGTTTTAAAGCAAATAATTGATTGGTCAAGGCCATGTGAGCTTGATTCTGATGCCCAGGTTTCCAAATTTAAAGCATGGAAGTCTTACCTGCAAAGTCTCTGACTGAATGTCCTTAAAACAGCAGGCTGGCGGCCCCCACCATACTGAATTTCTCCGCTACTCTCTTGTGCAATTTGTCGTATGTGTCGCAAGGCCTGTTTAGCAAGAATACAAGAACAAAATGTGAAAAAACAAAATTGACCAAATCAACAAAAAAAGCTCTCTCTTGCGGTAGTTCTTACAGCGACAGTCATTTTCTGAGCAAGAATCTTTGATGATTCATAAAGTGGTCTGAGAACTTCAGGAACACTCCAAGCCTAGGTCAACCAAGAACTCAAATAAGCAAATGAATAAAAAGAAAAAGTTGTAGGAGAAATGAATTCAATCAGCTCTTATCCTCACATCTAAATCGACGTGATCAACAATGTGAATTATGGAGCCACCACCCTCACAAGGCCGTATTAGATAGCCACTGGGAAGCACTTCAGCTCTTACAAAACTAGTAGTGGGAGGCCCTGCTGGGCCACCAGTAGAAGAGGTCAATGATCTCTCACATATCTGCAAATATCATTTTGAGACAATAAAATGCATTACAATCAGATGAAAAACCTTCTAGGGAGCAGAGTCAACATACTTCATAAATTTGGGACATTTACTATTGCTATGCAGTACGAAGCGACATTTTTGCATTTAAAGAAACAAACTTTAACAAGAGCACAAAGCAATTAGTGGTAGACACTATATGAATTACCACAAGACTTCCATCTTCCAAACTTGTAGTATATCTCAACGTCCAGAAGTCGCGTGCCGCAGCCAATGTTGTAGGTGCATAAGTCTAATAAAGAACAAGATTGAAAGATTTAAAACTAAGCAAGATAAAAACTGAGAAGTCAAGCCCAGCTTATATAGACAACCAACCTGCATGTATATTAGCTCAATTGTTCCTCCGTTTCCTGTAGGGATTGCACTCAAAACATCAATGCTTCGACAATCACGAAACCACGATGGACGTTCTTTAAGGATTTCAGCGACCTGTAATGAAATTTATCATACATCATATACAAATAAAGCAGCATATGATTCCTGAGAGAGAGAGAGAGAAAGAGGGGGGGGGGGGGGGGGGGGAACCAGTAGTGTAGGAAGAAAAAATACCTTCGTGGGCTCTAGACTCACGAGACCGCAGGCTCGTGCTGCTACCCCACTACAGTTGCGGGAAACAGCAACGATGCCAATAGAATCCGGACCAGGCTACATATTGTCACTAGAAATGTTATATTTTTGAATAGGTGTAACATTTATGCAGAGCAATGCATACATGCACATAAACTCACTACATATCTCTAAAGAAATGTTTGAGAGGCCTTACCTTCATCCCAATCATCTGGACCCAGTCGACAGCAGTTCCAGTAGCCTTGGAAAGGAACTCTGCCAGGGTCTCCTCAGCAATCGCGAGAAGACTAAGGCACAAATAAAAAGGTTAAACCAAAACAAATTAGTGGGTTTTAAAATAAATTGGACTTAAGAGACATTACTTACCCAGCTGGGTTGTTAGCATCCCTTTGGGGATGCTGAGGTGTTGGGTTTTGCTGTTGTTGTTGCTGACCACTCATGACCACAGACTCACAGCTGTTGTCTGTGGTCGTTCCAGATGCCTGGTTAGAATCCGCCAAAGAATGATTTTAAGATTAAATGATGTGATAATAATTACGAGTTCCGATAAGGATGTAAGAGACACAACGTAGAGACCAAATCATGCATTGCTAATCTAACAAAGAAACTACACTTTCATTCAGTATATCTTTAACTGCGAATTAACATGTATTACAGCACATCAACACAAGAATTCAAGAACCATGGCCAGAGCACAAGAAGCTTCAAGCAATTCAAAATAATTGGCTAGAGATTATTTACAAAGTAGTACAGCCAGTGGATAAAGGTCAAGGCACTTACACTTTGCAGTTGCTGTCGCATGTATCCATTCTCATAGACCAGGTGTGAGACCTGCTTCTGTAAGCGGTCATTCTCTTCCATCAACAACTTGTTCATGGCAGTCAGCTTTCTATTCACTGTCTGGAGACGAGAAGCTTCCTTCCTTTGTTTTTCACGGCATCTACAAAGAAAAATTGAATTCCATATCAAATAAGTTCCCCAAATTTACTTATAACTTGCTTGGTCTAAAATGATAGAGAACTCAATATTAGCAAATATGAATGTAACAAAGAGATACCCATGTGGAAGTATGACAGAGACAAAGCAAATTGGTATATTGTTTTTTGATTTTGGTACAAGCAGAGGCAAAAGTCAAAAGAACAAAAAAAGATGAGATATTGAAAAGGATGGTAATCAATTTAAATCCTCAGTTTTTCCTTGATCTACAAATGAATAACATTTTTATGAAAGATTACATTTTATTGCTGTAAGATTTCCAAATTTGTATAAAATATATAATAATTTTAGTCCAAGAAACACCAAAACAATACCTAAAACCTCAAACATAAATTTTCCTAAACTTCCTCAAATTTCTTTTTGAATCATAAACCACAGAGAATCAAAACAAAATTATCTATTCATTAATTTGGTTGTGAGTTATAACAAAACAAAATAATGAATAGGTTTACAACACACTTTATTGCAACATTATCTATTCATTAGTTTGGTTGTGAGTTATAACAAAATTTTCTTTGTATTCTTTATTACTAGTAATAAAATGTGTTGTAATGTAACAACTAAACCTATTCATTAGTTTGGTTGAGTTATAACATTAGAATAAAACTTAACATTTATTTTAGAAAATATCTTGTTCATACAATTATCTCCCCTTAAAAATTGTTATTTTTAAATTTAAGAAAGATGTGTTATTTTTTATGATTTTTTATTTTTATAATTGTTAGATATATATAGAAAGTTTGTTTATTTGGAAATATACTAAGTTTTGAAATTATTGCATTTGCTAAAGAATAGCTAATACAACCTTTTAAAGAGGAATAATTATTCCTTATTTTAAAGAATAGCTATTCATAAGGAATGACTATTCCTTGTAATAAAAACATAACCAAACTAAATAATAACTACACCACAGGAATAACTATTATATTACAGCGCCTATTACAGTCTACCAAACATGCCATTACTGTGGACCGTCTAAAGACCAATCTTGGTAAAATCAGATGTGCAGACATGAGTTTACTAGGCCAAAATATACATTAAAGTCACAAGACATCAAATTTAAAGTAGAATTTATCTTATCTCAAATTATTATATTTTAAATTATATGCTTAAACTGGTTCAGCAACAGGAAGAATAATAATATTCATTTATTTAAAATTTCTGCAGGTGAAAGAGAAAATCATAAAATCCCAGAAATGATGAGAACACAGAAACATTCAATAAATAAACAAAAGAACGTTTTCAAGAAGCAGATTGATTAGCTGTCAATATCATTCTTTTAATTTGAACACCGAAGCAGAACTAAACAAACAAAAACCCATTTTAGGAGAACATATGTCATTATTGTCTACTACTAAATTTTCTAAAATAAAAAAGAATCATATAAAAGTTTCACTTTAAACCTCTTCTGCTATATATTGAATTAAAAATATCCAAAATGATGAGACACAGAGAATACCAGAGGAATAAAGAAAGTATATTTCATAAAAAAGCCAAACTGAATAGCTGTCATTATCTTTCATTTAATTTTTACCCTTTTCTCAAGGGCACATAATCCATTTAAAAAATATACAAGAAATTCCAGACACAAGTTTTGGAAAGAAAACAAAATGCGTAATGTGTGATATTAAACCTTGGTCCCCACTCCCCTGTGAGTGTGTGTTAGTCTTTCTCAAAAAAATAAAAAAAATAAAAAAAAAATAAAGTTTCTCCCCAAAGACAGAAGGAGAGAAACAAACAGGATCCCCCCAGAAAGCAGCCATTTAATGCATTACAAGAAGACAAGTTCTTTACCAATACAATACAAGAGGTATATGCTATAAATATGCAAACCAGAAAAGATTGTATTCTCTGCCAAAACTTGCATTAGATCATATCACTATTTTAAGACAAAGGGTTTAAGAGTGGGAAAGGAGTTAACAAAAAAGCAAAATCACACAGAATCAAAACAAAATCATGGGGAAAAATGAAAAAAGATAACAGCTTTTTCTAAGAACTTCTGTAACTTCGAAGAGAAATAGTGAAAAATCATCCAAAATAAAACCACATTTTCTCTACAAGAAAGGATCCATTAATTGCAAACAAAATAGAAGGAGAAAGAATGTCCATGACTAAACAAAAGCACACTTGCTCCCCACCCCCCTCATACACCAAAAATAAAAATACTCTTCTTTCTCATTATTTTTCCTAGTCCATACAGAAAGAAACAGAAAAAACTAAAAATGAAACAGAAATGGAGGATCATCAAAGAGATAAGTCCATTTTGACACAATAATGTACTGATTGTGACTAAAAAACACAAGAACATGAACTAGATGGAAACCCCACCCCTATTAGCAAAAGCCTATACCACTTCTAACTTCTTCACTAAAAACACACAAACATAAACTTAATGGAAACCCCACCCCTATTCGCAAGGCCTATACCACATCTAACTTAGACATTACATGGTAAAAAAAAAAACCATTTTGCATTCCCCATTTTCCCCAAACAAACAAAAAAAATAAAGTGCAAGCCACTAAAAGAGAAGAAAAAAGAAGACCTTTCATTTTTTTATTAAGGTCAAGATTAGTAATTAAATAACAACAAAGTAGAAAATTTTCATCTTGTACAAATATTCAAATTCCTCTCTATACCTGCGGTTCTGAAACCAGACTTTGATCTGTTTAGGCTCAATGTTGGAAAGTATAGGACACTCCCTAATGAGCTGCTGCCTTCTCAAAGAGCTAGGCTTTGGACATTCTGTGTACACTCTCTCCAACGCCTCCACTTGCTCTGGCGTATACCTCACGTACTTGCTTGAATCCATTTGCTTATTCACTAAATCTTTGTGCATAGAAAGCGCCATACATACAACAATACAATACTATAAACACCAAAAGCTTAAAAGTAAAAAACCACCCAAATGAACAAAAAAAGATAAAAAGCCAAAACTAACACAGACCCAGAAGATGCTTTTGGGGTCTCTAAGGATATGTTGAGCACACTTGTGAAAATGGGATTTTAGAAAGGTGGTAGCTTTGGTTCTGCTTCTTGATCAGCTTCTTTGTTATTGTTGTTGTTGTTGTTGGTGGTGGTGGTGGAACTGTTCTCAGGCAGGCTCTCTCCTCCAAGAGAGCCTACTTTCTCCTTCATCAGCTGGTGGGCTTTGGTTTTTTTTTTTTTTTTTGTTTCTCTCTTTCTGTGAAAGCAAAGAGCTTGAACTTGAACAGGGAAGAAGGGACTGTGGTCTTTATCTTAGACACCAATCTCGAGAATTTTTGAAAGGGAGAGATTGAAAAAACCAACCCACAGAAAGAGAGAGAGTGTGTAATGTGTTTTGTCTGTGTTTGTTTTTGTGTGTATGTGACTGAGAAAGTAAACAGAAAAAACAAATAGCCAATGGCAAATAAAAAGCCCAACTGGCTATATGGTTATAACTATTGGTAGTATTGGCTTTTTTATTTTATTTTTTAATTTTCCTCTGACTTCTCTGTAACTGTGTGATGTGAAAATTGAAAAGTACAAAAACAAATAAATAAATAAAAAGAGAGAAAGAAAGAAAAGGGAAAGGAATAAATGAGAGGACAGTAGAAATGCAGAGAGCTGATTTTGGCCTGCCAGAACCTCAGAGAGACGTTTTTTGACAAATGGGGTTGGCTTGTAATGTATCGTATCTCTCTCTCTCTCTCTCTGTCTAGGAAAAAGTAAAAAGCTACAGTACAGCTTGCCATTGCTACTCTTTCTCTCTCTTCAGCCAAACAGTAACATTTTCTTGATGATTATGCATGCATGGACGTTTATGTATCATACTTATGGGGATGGTTAGGCATGATATGTGTAAAACGGGGGGCATGTATGCTGTGGTATGTGAGACAGACTTGTGGGCATGTATGGAAGGCGTGAACACAGAGACAATGGACCACACCTCGGTAAAAGGAAATTTTCTTTAGAGGAAAAGAAAAACATAAAAACAAGACATAAATCACTAATATAAATAGACAAGAATTGCTTTGCTGTATGTCTGTATGTATGGTACACAAACAAACACATAACACAAATTTTTTTTTTTTTTTTTTTTTTTTTTTTTTTTTTTACAAGAGAACAATGACACAACTAAAATGAAACTGGGTCCTTAATAATTTACAAATAACCGAATTGAAGGGTTGGAAAATGGTCCATCTTAAAGGATTCACACCCTAAATACCAAATGTCAAATGTAAGCAATTTTTAGCATTTAAGCCCAAAATTTCCATTTCATCAAAAATTGTATAAACCAAGTATTGTAAAAAAATTGCGATATTATTACAGTGCAATTCTGTAGAATTGAATAGTAAATTTTCATATTTTTATTTAATTCTCTCTCCTACTTTTTATTAAATGCGCTGTAGCTAATGTGTTGTATAGTAGATAATAGTGATTTTAAGATATATTATTTTGTTGTGAAGAAATATTATTTTAATGTATTGTATTGTAAAATAAAAATTGAGATGCTGGAGTATTGTAAAATGGTATTGTATAATTGATAAAATAATATTTTAAGATGATAAATTAGAATAGGATGGCATTTTGGGGTGTGAATACTCTAAACATTCGCATTTGGTATTGCAAATGCTATATGTAAGAGAATTTTAGCATTAATGCACCAAACAATCCCAGCATCCAGACTTGCAAACACCAACTATTGCAAAAAAGTTTGTAATAGTGCTACAGTGCAATTCTAAAAGTAAAATTGCACTGTAGCTCAATTCTAAATAATAATAAAAACTAATATTTTATTCACTTTATCAATTCCTCTCTCTCTCCACGATACTAACTGCCGCATGCAGTTTTAGTGTTGACATGTGAGTGTATTTTCTTATCTCATCTCCCTTTCCCTATATATATATGTGTGTGTGTGTGTGTGTGTGTGTGTGTGTGTGTTTCTCAAAAAAAAAAAATTCATCTCTCTCTCTCACCGAGTTTTGGGTTTTTGTTTTTATTTGAGTTTTGGGATATATTATTTTATTATGTAAAAATATTATTTTAATGTGTTATATTGTAAAATATAAGTTGGAATGCTGAAAGTATTGTAAAATGGTATGATATAATTGATAAAGTAGTTTTTTAGATAGTAAAATTGGATAAGATGGAATTTTGGGATGTGAATGTTCTAAGAGCATTCACACCAAATGCCAAATGCAAGCATTTTTTAGTATTTAAGCCCAAAATCTCCACTCCATCAGAAATTGTAAAAGCCAAGTATTGCAAAAAAATTTGCAATACTGCTACAATGCAATTCTAAATGGTAAACTCTCATATTATTATTTAATTCTCTCTCTTCTACTTTTTATTAAATGCACTATAGCTAATGTGTTGTACTATAGATAATGGTGATTTTAGGATATATTATTTTATTATGTTGAAATATTATTTTAATGTATTTTATTGTAAAATAAAAGTTGGGATGCTGAAGTATTGTAAAATGGTATTGTATAATTGATAAAGTAGTTTTTTAGAATGGTAAAGTAGAATAAGATGGCATTTTGGAGTATGAATGCTCTAATGGATGCTAGAGTGTTACTTCTTATTTTTCCTTACAATGAGACAAGGACCTTCACAATTCTAAGATGATGTTTAATTGAATTAGAAAAAATTTTGGATCAAGTTATTTTTATTAACTAAAGTTTTAAAACTTACTGCCATAAAGAATTTTAGGAAGTCTCTCTCAAAAAAGAGAGATAGAGAATGGCTCTCGACACATTTTCGCACCTCTATACTAAAGTGCGCCTAAGTTGAGATAGAACAAAATTTACAATTTAATTTTGTAATTCATTAATTTTGATATTTTTATGTAGTTTTCCTTATTAGATTTAGTGTATTTATTTCCTTGCATTTAGGTGTTTTTAATTTTTAAGTCAAATTTGGTTTCTGTGAGAGCTCGTAATTTAAGTTCTAAGCCCAATGAGGTGATAGAGCCCAAATTCAAGAATCCCAAACAATGAATTTGTAGAGAAATGGGTTGGAAGGCTAGGCTAGCATAGGCCTGATAATGGGCAAATGTTGCTGGGACCGTTGCTGGATAAACTCTCAACCTTTCTTATAGATAGGCGTCCTCGGCTACGTCCGAGGAGAGTTTCTCTTTTCCTATTCTCCGTTTCTTTCTTTTCTTTTCCTTTCCTTTCTCTTTTTTCTTCCCCCCCCCCCCCTTTTGCATTAGGGGTCCCTTACATTATATACCCTCCCTTGGGATAATCCTGAGCCTCTACTTGTTGATTATCTGCTTTACCACTTGAGTACCTGTCCTATCAGCCACCATATTCAGCCTCCCATGAGTTGTGGTAGCCAAGGCAACACTGTTTGGAGTTCTCCTCCACATAAATGCGGCCAGGAGAGTAGCTGCCAGGCATTTAATGTGGAGGTAGTAGTCCCTCTCTAAGCGCCCCCTAGCTCTTTGTTTCTTCTCGTGCCCCCGGAGTGCTCACCCACTGTTGGAGCTCCTCATGTACTTGTTTTGACCAATGGGTCCAGGCTTGGTGAACGATCAATATGTCCGAGGAGGCACCCCTCCTCAGACAGGCCCAAGGCCCAACATCGCAGCTGGGCTTAGGCCCCCACAGTTTCTAATATGGTTAGGTATTAATTATGATTTATTTTAGATCTTTTTTTTTTGGTATGTCAAGTTTTACAAAGCTTTTAAATAGACCTCCAAATCTGTAAATGTTTTTTTAATAATTATTCAATCAATAAAAATTTAGACTTTAGTCTCTCTATTTTCCGGTGGATTCCATATTATCCCTTCTTGTCGATTCAAGGAAGTCTCGTAGATGCAAGGTTATTTTCTAGAAGAAAATATGTTTTGTTTCTTATTTTCTAAAGCTAGACGTGTTCTACTTTTTGTCGCATCCGCACCCCACATCATAAGTCCTCCACAACTTCGTTGTGAGTGTCATTCTCAGCGTGAGCCCTCCTTAACCCTAACATAGGGCCCAATTATGAGTCTCTTGCCACACTTAGAATCACTTTTTGTTGTCTTTATTGCGGATATCCAACCAGCCTAAATCAACTATGTCTCCTCCACTAGTGGTGATCAAGCCACCCTCTAGTACATGTATAACTCGAACCAATTTGGATTTGAGTTCCTTAGCACCAAACCGTTAGACATTTCCATGGGTTCTCTAGCGCAAATGGTTTCCTCTTGCACTAAACCCCATTATTTTTACAATGTGGTGGCCAAAATGGCAAAATACCCATTTTTCACAAACTTTCCAACAAAATATCCATTTTTTTAAGTTTCATTTTGCTATAACTCGATTGTCTAAAAATCAAGTTTCAAAACAGTGATATATCCCTAAATAGTTTCAGACAGGGGGCATTTTGCTGGAAAGTTTGTAAGAAATGAGTAAAGCCCCATTTTGGCCCAATGTAGTAGGATTTCTCTTCAATATCTAGTTTTGTTGTCTTTAGGATGTCAAATTGTAACGTTCTTCTTGCAGAGCATAGAAAAGTCTAACAAATTGAATTGGTTTTCTAAGAGAGCCTAGGAATGCTTGCCAGTTTGTATTAGTTTTTCGAAGAGATTGTATTCATTTTTCTCAAAAAGATTTCAAATTATTTTTAGTTATAACTAGGTAATTGTATTGAATATAATTTTTATGTTAATTATGTAACAAAAAACTAAGAGAAAAAGTTAATGAGTGCCCTAAGGACACTTGCTAATGAACCATTTTAGGAAAATTTTTATAAAAAAAGAAGAAAAACAATTAGGTTATGTTTGGTAACAGTTTTTTTTTTTCTATTTTTAAAAACTTATTTTTGGGAATATAAAGAAAAAAAAATTCTTATATTTTTGAAATCAAAAACATGTTTGGTTAGTTGAAATTAAAAAAATAGTTTTTTGAAGAAAAAAAATAGAAAATACTAAAATATATTGTTACTAGGATTTGAACTTTAATGCTAATTCATTAAATGAAACAAATTCATTAAATTAAATGCATGATTTCATTGGCTTTTGAAAATTAGAAACCGAAAACAACATTTTGCATATTTTCAGTTTCCTTCACAATTTGAGTTTTGAGAACAGTTTTATTTTTGATCCATTTTGGGTTGTTAAACAAGTTTTATAGTCTCAAAAATAGAAAAAAAAAATTGGAAACAAAATATAAGGGGAAAAAATAGTTACCAAATAAAACCTTAATGTTTTGATAACTTTTTCAATTTCTCATGAAATTGCTATAAAAACTTTTCTAAAATGGTTTATTAATAATTACCATAAAAACACCTATTAATATGACCTAAAAACTAAAAGCTATTCTTTTTTTTAACTAAAAGTTACAATATTTGCACGCCAAAAAAAAAAAAAAAAAATACATTAAAACAAAAGGCAAAAAGGCAAAAATATTTAAACAAAAAAACCCAAACACACACCTAGTTAGTCAAGTTCGGTGGACATGTGTGAGTAGGTAATCAGTATTGTGACCTCTGTGTCCAGATCTGTCATTTTGACAAAACATTAACAAATTTTGATGAGAAATGCATAAATAATGATCTCAATGCTAGTTTCCATACTTTGTAATTACACTCATGCTTAAGAGCATTTACATACGGGCTGCCAAATGTCAAATGTAAGCATATTTTAGCATTAAGGCCCAATTTGTCTCAACATCCAGAAGTGAAAACATGTAAAATTGTAAATTTTTTTGAAATAGTGCTATAGTATCATCGTGAATATATGATGGTACTGTAGCACTATGCCAAAAGTAATATTAATATTTTATTCCTGCTTTTCTCTCTCATCTCTCTCTCTCTCTCACTTCCCTCTCATTTCATCTCATCTCAACCTCCCTCCCTCACTCTTGTCCCACCCTCTCTGTCTCAATCTCTTTATCCTTCCTCATTCTCAGATCGGAGCTTAGTTTTTTTTTTTTTTTTTTGGGAGAACCAAACGGTCCTCACTCTCAGATCGGCATGGAGCTTAGGTCGGTGTGGATTGTGAGTTATGTCCATTGAGTGAAACAGAAAACAAATATGTAAGTTATGGTTTGGGTGATTGTTCTGATTTGGTATTTATTAGGTGGTGGGTTTCTCGGTGGGTTTCTGGGTTGATCTAGGCGTGATCGGAGCCGGGTGTGTGTTGTGATGTGTGCATGGGTTTGGGTCAAGGGAGATCTTGGTGGCATGGGTTTGGATCGGAGGAGATCAGAGATTGTGCTATGATGTGTGCTATGTGTGTGGCTTTGTCGGTGTGAAATATTGGTTTTGGTTTTGGTTCGTCGGTGTGCTGTGTGTGTGGTTCTGGTTTTGGTTTGATGGTCTGGTGGGTGGTGCTGGGATATGTGGGGGTGACTGTGTGTTGGTGGTGGCATAGTGGCTATGAGGGTGACTGTGTATTGAACTGTTTTGGTTTTATCTGTTGTGGCCGGTGCTAGAGGTTAAGAGAAAAAGAGAGGAAAAGGAAGAGAAAAAGTAAAAAAAGGAATAAAAAAGAATATTTAAATAAAATGGGAAAAAAAATAGAGTTTTTGGATTTTGGGTGTGTTATAAAATGGTATGATATAATTGATAAAGTAGCTTTTTGAGATGATAAAATAGAATAAGATAGCATTCCCGGATGTGAATGCTAGAAGGAAGTTCTTTCTATAAGAACTAGTGTTTATAAAATAGGTAACAGCACCACATACAAATGGGTAAAACTATGTCAATTTTGGCCATTTTTAGAAGTTGAGGTGTGAACATGATACACTTTTGAAAAAATGAAAAAGAAAAAAAAAAGCACATAGTAAGGGGGAGTTAAAGGATGTACCTAGTCAAGTGATAGTGCTTGTCAAGCCGTTGTGATCTAGGATGTGAGGTTCATATGCCTGATTTCTTGTATAGCCATAACCACCTCTGAAACTTTTTTTTTATATAACTTTTTCACACACGACATGCAAGTTTTATCACATATGGTACATTGCACTACTAATGTGACTTTGATAAACTATTGGTTGCATTATTTTAATAGGCTTTGTGCATCAATTCTGCAAGTTCTGCTTTGCAGAATTGTATTTCTGCATTATTTTATCGACTTTTGAGTTTTGACATTCCTTCAGTTGATTTAACTCGTTCCTTTGATCGCTTGATCAATTCTCGATCAATGAATTGAAACAATCTTCGACCATGCCTTGAGCCTTAATTATATTGATAAATAGTCAACTGCCATGACTCTGATTCTTTATAGGAGCGCTTGAAATGATTTGGTTTAATTAAATGCTCTCGTCAATGTCGACGAGCCCTTTTGCTCATTGAATCGCTAAGAACAAAGTTTCTTCAATCCAATAGTGACTTATCATAGCTAATGGATGATCTTCACCAAATTTGGTCAACACGCAACCTAATCCGAATGTGACAAGATGTCTCAATATTGACTAAGGGTGGCAAAATCTGACACAACACGGAATTAGCAAATTATAAGTTGAGGCTTAATGAGTTTATGTCATATTTAGGTTGACACAACTAACTTGTTTAATAAACTTGCCATGTCCGTATCCAACCACAAATCCCATTTGACATGTTTGACTAAATTCATTTTTTCAAGCCCTATGGCCACGTCTCACACTCAAACCTCAAACTCACTCATTTTATTTTCTTAGCCACCATTACCCTTATGTCACTGTAGTTCCAAGCTGCCTTTGCCCTTGTACGTCAATTCTCTCTATCACGTGAAACCTTAGTTGACGTTGTCCATACTTTCATCTCTAAAATTTTTGCCACCATCGCATCATTGTTGTCGTCCTTTACTTTATCTTTATCTATTATCCTTAAATTGATTGCTAGGGTTTAGCATTAGTTGTTGAGATTTAATTTGTTTGACAAATTTTGATTAATTATTTGTATTATTGAGATATGCTTTATTTTTTAATGATTATTTGTTATGCAGTTACTATGTTAGTTTTGAATTTTTTACTAAAAAAATCTATTTGTTTGGTTTTTTTTTTATAATTCAAATCAATTGAATTAACACTATTTTTTTTTTTCATTTTGATAAAATCCGATACGCATGTCAATACGACTGACTTGTTTAATAAAGATGTGGTGTTAGAGTTGAAGAATTTTGACCCATTTAATAAACATAGTTAGTGTCAACCTATGTAATAGAATAATCATGAATTGATATGATACGATCTCAACATGCAAACATGAATATATTGTCACCCTAATACTAAGTGACTTCACTAATGCCAAAAAGAGGCTAAAATACTGCCCAAAGAATCGTGGCCCTATACTGAGAAGCTATTTGCAAGTAATTCTCCCAGGATCTTTTGACTCTCTCCCAATCAATTAAACAATTATGGGAATTTCTTTGAACTCTTAATGTTCTTGATCGATCATTGATTGGTCAAACTCAATTTGACTGATGTTCAACCATTCGATAGTCAAGAAATTTAAATAAACTACATCAGTTTTCCAGTCATTTATGCATTTTTTTTTCTTTCACATCTTTTGATTCTCTCTTGACACTTTTTGCTCAGTTGTTCAAGATTGCCCTTGAGGTATTTAATTCATCAATGTTCTTCATCTTTGTGGTTGGTAAGTCATCTATTCATTTTCATAAATTCTTAACGCTTTACATGCATTAAATCTAAGGTTTTTAGATTATGATTGTTCATGTTCTTATATCATTTGAAAAACTATGAATCATAGTCTATGATAATAAGATCTTTTTTAGTAGCAGTTTCCACAATAAAATTCAAATTTTAACATTCTATATTGATGTAAACTTTTGTTCTTTTAACTGAAACTAAGCGATTGATTTAATTAACCACTTCTATTGGAGTTACAAAATTAATCCCAACTACATCGACCTAGGGTAGCATAACGACTATCAAGAGCAATATATCTTCAGGCTATAACTAATGACTTAGAACTCCATGTTGCACAACTCCGGTACACAAGAGATGTATGTAGTATATTTTTATTTTTTCAATATTACCCTTTAAGTAGTAAAGTTGTTCCAAAAATATATAGATTGAGCTAGAACTTAGAGAAATAGGTTGAATTGGTTTTTTTTTTGGTAAAGCATGCAATTCCTCTAGTCCCTCTCATTCAAGGTTTTAGTCCCTTTTGTGCATATTGCATGTAAGGATCTAGTTTTGTTTTGGTTTTGGTGTTTCTTTTTTTTCTTTTTTCTTTTTTCATTGTGTTAAACTGTTTTCCCTTTCCTTTGTGGTTTTTCCCCCCTCTGTGGCTTTGATTTTTTTCTTTTTTCTTTTTTCATGTGGCTTCTTTTTTCTAATTCGATTCATGTATCAACTATATTTTTATTCATTTTATTATTATTACCTGTTGTAATCAGCATTGGTATGTCATTTACTCATTTATTATTATATTTTTGTCCATGTAAACTTAAGTATTCAAATTTTCCATTTCAAGTTTTGAGGAATCTTTTCATTCTGTGTCTTTGCCTTGCATATTTTACCCACCTATTATATTGTTCTTTGCCTCGCATAAGTATCTTGTTTTATTACATTGAGCTTACAAACAATGTGTCACAAATCATAAAGAGATAATTCAAATATTTAATTATGAGGTTGTTGAAACTCATCAATTAGACTCATTGCCACATAAGTTTGTAAGTTTTATGTAATAAAAGTTGTAGTACCTTTAGCAAATTTTCCTTCTTCTATTCTATAAATTTAGCTTTTTATGGATTTGACAATTCTCCTTTTGTGTCATATAGCATTGGATTTTTGGGGATTGCTTCATTAACGGTGTTCAATCAAAATCAGGCAGGAATAGATGTCTAATTTTCCTATTTTGATCAACAATGAGAACTCCGCATTGAAACATGAAATTTATTTCTAGAGTGGTTTTAACTCGCATGCAAGTTAGTTCACTAGAAACCATGAAATGCAGCTCAATCTCTAACTGGCATGCTGATGTAACATATTTTTTTTATTGTTAAAGATGATTGACATACCAAGTTCCAAGTGCCAATTTCAAACCAACCATTGAAATTACTCTTTCAAAATTTACCTATTGAAATGGGAGATAACCTAGATTTTTCGGAACATGCGTCTGATATTGCTCAGGCCATCCATGTTTTACAATTTGCTTCAAATACTTCGTATAGACATCTTATCAATATTGTGTTTATATTTTATGTGGATTTAGGTAATGATGCTTTCATTGTTCCTCACAAGATGCTAATGGAGTGGCAAAAAAGTAACATCTTATGTTGGTAACTCTTTGAAAATTTGTATTAGGATGGAAGAATTGACTTGTCCAGTTTATGTAAGATGTATATTCTGAAGTTGCACATAAAAATAAGAATTGAGTATTAAACTATCTTATATCTTTGGATAGAAAATTTGTCAAACATATGGCATACATCTATTATGCTTGCCAAATAATATTCTTTGGCTAAATTTTTTATTGTCCTATGCTTATTTGAAAAAACAAAATATTTATAAATATATAGAATCCTAAACATATTCATAACATATAAGCAACAATATTTATTTTTGGCAAACTTTATTTCCATATCAAATTTTGTTTCTTAAACATCACCATTTTTAAATGTTCGATCCAACATTATAATGAGTAGAGCTGAGAAAACTGAATTTGAAATTGGACTTTTCCACTTCAAGTATTATCTATCTTAAAAATATTCTTACACATATATGCAATAGTAACAAGTACAAACATGCCGCGCATTTTTGATGTAGTAGTCACTCTACAAATATAAATGCTTGTGAGGTGTGGAAGGTAAGGGCTGGGGTTCAAGTCTCCATGAGGAAGCTTTACACATATATACACTTAGATTATACTAGAGTAGAAATTCTATCTTGTAAAAAAAAAAAAAAAAAAAAAAAAAAAAACAAACAAACAAGTACAAACACAAGAAATTTTACTTCCAATTTCCTATAGATCTCCTAAATCATAAAACTTCTTTTCAAATAAGAAAATCATTCTTCAAATCTAATATTAAACATATATTTAGACATAAATACAATAAAAATAATGAAAATATAACTATGATAGAAATTATTTTAACATTTTCATTTGATATGAAACTTCATTATTTTAATTGAAATTAAAATCTTGATTTTAATTAAACAACTTCTGTAAGTGGTTACAAAATCAGCACTTACAACACTTTAATTATTATAAAAGCGTTAACTATTAGTAATGTTGCGATTTCTAAATTATTAGCACGGGTGTAGTACTAGCAGTTATTACTCAGAAAAGTTGAAATGGATTGTGTGATAGAACTCAATGCTTTGAGAGGTTAAATGGTCATAAAAAATATTTATATCTTGTATAAAAAAAATGTAGAGTATATATTCTATATGATTATGAATTTCTCACTTTATTCTATTTGGTTTGTTTATTAAATTATCTTATATTCTTAAATAGACAAATTTGCTACACATGATGCATACTTAAGTTACGCTTGAAAAAAAAATACATTTAAGCAAATATTGTGATGTATTTTTAAGGTTAACAAGAAAGGAAAAAAAAAAAAGATTTTAGAAACATTCTAGTGGACGTTAAGTAGTATGTTATGTAAAATATTAACTTCATGCAAGTTGTTGGAGTTTTGTAATGTTGTATTATTTATTATGTTATAAGAAAAATTTTAAATAATTAGGTAATTCCAAAATTTTACAAGGAAAAAAACCTTAAAGTTTGATTTATAAACATATAAAATTAAAAACGTGCTCATAACATATAAACTACAACAATTATTTTAAGCTGACTTTATTTCCATACATAATTTCGTTTCTTAAAAATCACCATTTCTCATATGGTAGATACAAAATTTATAAGGAATGAAATTTAAAAAAAAAAAATTGTAGTTGAAATTGGATGATTCCATTCAAAGTACCATCTTAAACAATATACAAACAATAGTTGTTTGTATATATGTTTATGTTTATTTTAATTTATTTAAATGACTAGTTTTGGTGTGTTTTGTTATATTAAAAAAATAACATAATTTGTAATGTTATATTTCATATTGAAATATAAATACAAAATATTACAAATATTGATAATCTAAATTCAATAATAACGTTCATCATAATAAATCTTATATTAAGGATTACAAATCGCCAACTGTATAGTGAGGAGTGCCAGCGACCAAATAAGGATTACAAATCATCTGATCTAGTAGATTAACCCAATACTAATCAATGAACCAATGAGAGATATAATAGCCAATAGTTATGGAATATCTTCATCAACTGTTGGTGCCAAGTGAGAGAGAAAAATTAGATCCAATATGCTCGAGCAAGTTTGGACAAGCAGATTTGAGAAATAACTATCAAGAGTTTATGTTCTCGAATCATTGTTAATAGCCCATGATGACATGGATTATTAAGCGCCTGTTGGGCTAGTACAAACACAAGCAGAATTAATTGCAAGATTATAGGCCAAATAATGTTCTGGTGGATGCTAAGAAGTATGTTATGTAAAATTTAATTTTGTGCAAGTTGTTGGAGTTTTGTAACCTTGTATAATTTATTATGTTATAAGAAAAAGTTGAATAATTAGGTAATTCCAATATTTTACAAGGAAAAAAAACTTGAAGTTTGATTTATAAACATATAAAATCATAAACATGCGCATAAACATATACACTACAACAATTATTTTAGGTAGACTTTATTTTCATACCTAATTTCGTTTCTTAAACATCACCCTTTTTCATATGGTAGATACAAAATTTATAAGGAATGAAATTTAGAAAAAGGAATTTGTAGTTGAAATTGGATTATTCCATTAAAGTGCCCTCTTAAACATTTCACACATATTAGCAAACAATAACGAGTACAAAGATAACAGCTTTTACCTTTGAATAAGAAGATGACTCATTCAAACATTATATTGAACATATGTGTAAACATAAATACAACACGATGACCAAATTGAAAACATGGCCAGAATATAGGGACTAAAAATTTAATTTCCCCAATATGTTATTAACGGGTTATAAATTTTATACCTACATGCATCACCTCCTTCAAATGGCTTAATGGTAGATTTAAAAGTGAATGTATCTCTTTGAGGTGTTGGATCTCTTTATCCACATATTTTCCACGTCATTGATTGAGGGAGTTGTGCGTGTTGATGAACGCAATATGTTGTGATGCATGTTGTAGCTTGCTTGACTTAGATAATTTAAGTGTTTGGATATATGTAATGTGAATTAGTATTTAAAGATCTAAGAAGAGTGATGTCACATATGCAACCTAATGCCTCCTTTTAGTCAGTTCCCTCAAAATATTTGCAACATCTATCGATTCTCAAATTTTTAATAAGCTTCACAGCTACAAAAAGTTGAAATCTCTCAATTTAGTGATGGGAGGTTCTCTTTATAGAGGGGAATGGATTAGAGGGTTTGAATTTCTCTTATTTCCATCCTTCTAAGTGTTTTTAAACTTATTTTTTTTCTTAATGCATGTTTAAACTGCGTTTGAGCTGATAAGGTGTACCAAAACTCAAATATGGCAACAATCATGACATAGGGGCCGATTGGCACCCATGTCCCTCACAGCAATTGGGTCCCACACAGCTATGGGACCCACCTGTTGTAAGAGAGATGGCATATACACCCAAAATAAGATATAATTTTTCCTGGACAAGGTGCAAATCTGCACTTGTGTCCTGTGCACATCTTAGCTCGAATCTTGACTTTTGGTGGGTTTTGCTTGAATTCTTTTTTGTTTTAGGATAATTACAAAATTTTAAGCTATTTTAAAGCCACTTAATAATTAAAATATTATTTTAATAATTTTCAAATTCTAATATTCAATTTCCCTCTTCTTTCAAGTAGGAGAAATTTAAAAGTAATTTTTTTTTTGTGACTTCTTAGTTTTAAACATCTAACACGTCCTTGACAACCATAAAGCCTTTTAGGAGAGAAGTATGTACCTATGAAGTCAACGCGAGAGTTGGGATTCTTGGAATTGGGAATTGATGAAAGTCAAGATGTATCATCAGCAGCTATCTTCTCAAACACGATCATTGTAAAAATGGTTTATCCGATTCACCGGTGACACTCGAATGATAAAGTGAGTTTGAGATTTGTGGAATGGTAGTGTAACTTTTGGGCCTGTTTGGATTGAGGGGAAGAGGGAGGGGGAGGGGAGGATGTTAGTGATCGTGGTGGTTCAAATTCAGAGAAGTTAAAACAGAAACCAGAGAAGTTAAGACAGAATGCTATTGATTGATTTACACACAGTCATGGTTGTTGGTTGAGTTGAACACAGTAGGCACGAGGTTGAAGGTGACTAAATTGGGGATGACTGTTGAGGTTCTTCAAATATAGGTGCAACGCACCGTTTCACTAATGAAGACGCGCAACGCACCGTTTCACTAAAGAAGACGTGCACCGTTTTATGTATTTGATATTTTCAGCTATAGAGGACAGAACGATGCCGTCTTGAGGTGTGAAAGATCAGTAGGTTCTGGCACTGTGATCAGTTAGTTAGATGGTTGGGTTCATTTCCTAATTTCACGGAATTGATCCGTATAGTTTGGTTTAGTTTGTTATTCGTCCCTCAGGCAGATTGTATTATATATACATAGTTGTACTCTTAGTTTATTATTAAGTAAGAAAGTTCATTTTCTTTCAGAAAATATCTCTCTCTCATTCTCTTTCTCTTCTGTTATTTTTCTTCTCTTTTCTTCTCAAATTTTCTCTTCACACAAACAGATCTTATCTTCTTTTCAAGCACGGTTTTAGTACACAGATTGTACTACACGATCCTTTAAGAAAATCTTCATGGTATCAGAGCTAGAGATTCCTGTATAGAACTCATCAATGGCAGCCACAAATTCAACAACAGCATCGTCTTCTTCCACAGGTGCAAGCTCATCAACATTTACCAATTCTTCAATGAATTTGATGAATCAACCACTTCTTCTTCTTTCGAATATGTCAAATATGATGACAGTCAAGCTAGACAATTCGAACTATATTGTGTGGAAACATCAGATTTCTATGATTCTAGAAACTTATTCTCTGTATGAATTGCTTGAAGAACCACAATTGGTTCCAGAGAAATTTCTTAAGGATCTTAGTGGAGCTTACACTGCAATTGTGAATCCAGAATATACACTTGGAGGTCTAAGGAGAAGGCTTTACTAACCTTCATCAGTTCCACACTTTCTCCATCAATTTTGTCTCTCACAGTTGGCTGCACTTCTGCCTTGGAGGTATGGAAGGTCTTGGAGAACAGGTTTTCTTCAATCTCTAGGTCTCATGTGATGAACCTAAAGGGGGAGCTTCATAATCTTAAGAAGGGTGGAGATTCTGTGGATGCTTATCTGCGAAAAATCAAGGTTGTGAGAGATAAGCTCCTAGCAGTTGGAGTAATTTTAGATGATGAGGAGCTACTCCATATAACCCTTAAAGGATTGCCAAAGGACTATAATGCTTTCAGATCAGCAATAAGGACCAGAAGCACACCATTAAGTTTTGATGAATTGTCAACCATGCTCAATGGTGAAGAAGAATCTTTAAATGAAGGACTAGATGCTAAGGACTCAATCTTTGCAATGGCTACTACTGCTACTCCAAAGCCAGGTGGTAATTTCAATCAAAACAATAGAGGGAGAGGCAGAGGAAGTTATAACAATAGAGGTGGAAGAGGAGGCAGAGGTGCAGGAAATCACTCACCTCAGTATAATCCTTTCACTCCCTTCCATTCACAGCAGTCAAGTCCAAGTTCATCAATTCTAAGATCAGAAAGGCCTATGTGTCAAATCTGCAACAAACTTGGCCATACAGCTATAGATTGTTATCATAGGATGGATTATGCCTATCAAGGCAAGCATCCACCTACCAAACTTGCTGCTATGGCCACTGCATCCAATGCTTGCCTTGCACAGGAGCAACCTTGGTTGGCAGATAGTGCAGCCACTGATCATGTGACTGCTAGTCTCAATCAACTTAGCTTTCCTCAGCCCTATGGAGGTCAGGACCATCTTACAGTGGGAAATGGCCAAAATTTACCAATTACTCACATAGGTAACTCTCTTATTCCTTCTCCTTTTTCAACTCTTCAACTACATAATGTTCTTAGAGTTCCATCCATTTCTTCTAATCTTGCTTCTGTCCATAAAATCTGTCAAGATAACAATTGTTGGTGTTATTTTGATAAAAACATTCTGTCCATTCAGGCATTGGCCACGGGGAAGGTCCTATACCAAGGCAAGAGTGAAGATGGAGTATATCCCATCTATCCTCATAGAGCTTCACAGCTTCACTTGTCTTCCAAATTCTGTAATCATGTTTCTAAAGTTTGTAATAATGTTTCTAGGTCTGTTGACTTTAATAAGACATTGTGGCATATGAGACTTGGTCATCCACATGATCAAGTTCTCAAATATGTCTTTCCTAATGATAGGTCTGTCATGAATAAGTGTACAACTCTAGTTCAATCTTGTACTCATTGTTTGCATGGCAAAATGCACAATTTACCTTTTCCTAAATCTCAATTTGTTGCATCATCTCCTTTTGAACTTGTGCATTCTGATGTATGGGGTCCTGCTCCTGTCACATCTATCACTGGTTTTCGTTATTATGTTCTCTTTGTTGATCATTTTACAAGATTCACTTGGTTATATCTTCTTAAGTCCAAATCTGAAGTATTTTCCAAATTTCTTTTGTTTAAGGCCATGATTGAAACACAGTTCTCTAACAAAATAAAAACACTAAGATCTGATGGAGGTGGGGAATATACCTCTTCTGCCTTTAAATCATATCTGTCACAAAATGGCATTATCCATCAGATTTCTTGTCCATATACACCTCAACAAAATGGTCTTATTGAAAGGAAACACAGACATCTTATTGAAACCACAATCACCCTTCTGTCTCAAGCTTCTATGTCCACTACCTTTTGGTCTTATGCTCTCCTTACTGCAGTTTTCTTGATTAACCTACTTCCCACTTCTGTTCTTAGTTTTGTTTCTCCCTGGTCCAAGTTATATTCTGCCTCTCCAGACATGTCCCAGCTAAAGGTTTTTGGTTGTGCCTGCTACCCCCATCTTAGACCTTACTCTCTTCATAAACTTGACCACAGAACCAAGGAGTGTATTTTCCTAGGTTACTCCACCAATTCTAAAGGGTATCTGTGTCTTGATCCCTCTTCTCATCATATATATACCTCTAGACATGTTTTGTTTAATGAGTCAAAGTTTCCTTCATTCACACCTATATCATCAGTCAGTCAGTCTTCTTCCTCAGTTTCTGATATTTCCAATGCTTCTAACCAACCTTCTTTATTAGGACCTTACACTTCTCACACTACTTATTTACCACATGGCCCTATTACTTCTGCTGCTACTGATCTTCTCTTTACACATTCTCATACTCCTGTGCTCACACCTCCACCTGAACCTACCCTTCAACACACTATCACTTCCACACCTTCATCCACTGATCAGGAGTCATCCTTACCTATATCTTCCACCTCTCCTATCCAATCTCCTTTACCTTCTTTACCTGCTGCTCCCACTGTTCCTATCCAACATCCAATGCAAACTAGGTCCAAGAGTGGAATTGTTAAACCCAATCCTAAACTATGTTATAAGGCTGTGTTGGATTACACACACTCTGAACCACCTTCTTACAAGGTTGCTTCCAAGTATCCAGTATGGTGTGAGGCTATGGATACAGAATTTCAAGCCTTGCAAAGACAACATACTTGGCCCTTAGTTCCTGCACCACCTCATGCTAATCTAGTTGGTTGTAAATGGGTGTTTAAGATCAAACTTCACAGTGATGGCACCATTGCTCGTTATAAAGCCAGACTTGTTGCTAAAGGTTTTCATCAACAAGCTGGGATTGATTACTCAGAAACCTTCAGTCCAGTGGTCAAACCAGCTACTGTCAGATTAGTTCTTGCCATTGCTGTCAGTTGTAATTGGCCCTTGAAGCAGCTTGATGTATCTAATGCTTTTCTTCATGGCCATCTCAAGGAGGAAGTCTACATGCAACAACCTCCAGGCTATGTTGATTCAGCTCACCCTACCTATGTTTGCAAGTTGCATAAGTCAATCTATGGTCTCAAACAAGCACCTCGAGCCTGGTTTGAGAGATTCACCTTTCATTTGATCCATCTTGGTTTTCAAGCTTCATTTGCTGACAGTTCCTTGTTCATCTTTCAGTCCAAGAGTACTATCATCTATCTTCTTCTCTATGTAGATGACATTATTCTCACAGGGAACAACTCCAAGCATGTTTCTTCTCTTATTGTTGCTCTCAGCTCTGTTTTTGAGCTTAAGGACCTTGGTGATCTCAATTATTTTTTGGGTGTACAGATTTCTAGAAATCAATTTGGGCTTACTCTTACACAGTCTAAGTATGCTTCTGATGTCCTCCATCGTTTTCACATGGAGAATTCCAAGCCCACCAAGACTCCTTGCTGCCCTTCTACACGTTTGCTTCCTCATGATGGTGTTGCCATTTCTGACCCTACTGAATACAGAAGTATGGTTGGGGCTCTTCAGTATTTGACTTTCACACGCCCAGACCTTGCCTTTAGTGTGCATCAACTGTGCCAATTTATGAGCAATCCTACCACTGTTCATCTTGAAGCTGCTAAGAGGGTTCTTCGATATATTCGTGGCACACTTCATCATGGCATCTCCTTCTCTCCTGGTCCTTTGACTCTCACTGCTTTCTCAGACGCTAACTGGGCCGGAGACCCTTTTGATTGTCATTCTACCACAGGTCTTCTTGTATTTCTTGGTCCATCTCCCATTTCTTGGTCATCTAAGAAACAGACCACCGTTTGCTCGCTCTTCCACTGAAGCTGAGTATCGTGCCTTGGCCACTACTGCTGCTGAGGTGTCTTGGTTGCGCATTCTTTTCAAAGAATTGCGAATTTTTCTCTCCCATGTTCCTGTTATTTGGTGTGATAATGCTTCTGCCATTGCTCTCTCTGCCAACCCTGTGTTTCATTCTCGTACGAAACACATTGAAGTAGACTACCATTATGTTCGTGAGAAGGTGTTGCGTCATGATTTATGTGTGAGTTTTGTTTCAGGCAAGGACAATCTTGCTGATATATTCACCAAGCCCTTGCCTTCTCCCTCGTTTCTTCTTCAACGTCGCAAACTTCTGTTGGACACCTCCCCCAGTAGTTTGAGGGGGGATGTTAGTGATCGTGGTGGTTCAAATTCAGAGAAGTTAAAACAGAAACCAGAGAAGTTAAAACAGAATGCTATTGATTGATTTACACACAGTCATGGTTGTTGGTTGAGTTGAACACAGTAGGCACGAGGTTGAAGGTGACTAAATTGGGGATGACTGTTGAGGTTCTTAAAATATAGGTGCAATGCACCGTTTCACTAATGAAGACGCGCAACGCACCGTTTCACTAAAGAAGACGTGCACCGTTTTATGTATTTGATATTTTCAGCTATAGAGGACAGAACGATGCCGTCTTGAGGTGTGAAAGATCAGTAGGTTTTGGCACTGTGATCAGTTAGTTAGATGGTTGGGTTCATTTCCTAATTTCACAGAATTGATCCGTATAGTTTGGTTTAGTTTGTTATTCGTCCCTCAGGCAAATTGTATTATATATACATAGTTGTACTCTTAGTTTATTATTAAGTAAGAAAGTTCATTTTCTTTCAGAAAATATCTCTCTCTCATTCTCTTTCTCTTCTGTTATTTTTCTTCTCTTTTCTTCTCAAATTTTCTCTTCACACAAACAGATCTTATCTTCTTTTCAAGCACGGTTTTAGTACACAGATTGTACTACACGATCCTTTAAGAAAATCTTCAGAGGAGAGTAGAGTAGAGTAAAGTAGATTTGACTTAATATTAGATTATTTTTAGCAAACTCTACTCTACTCTCCTCTACTCCCTTTTTTTTTTCCCTCAATCTAAACGGTTAGAGTTACGTAAAAATCACAGCTTCTTCTTCAAGTTAGAGTTAGTATATATCTTTTATAGCCAACTCTCTCTTCTCCTGATTAAGCCTCAAAGCCCTCATTTCTCTAGTTAATTTGATGCATGTCACCCGATTTGGTGACATCCAAGGTATAATTAGGCGGCAGAATTTTCTAACCTACTTCAAAGAGGGGGGAGCAATCACGTCACATTAAATGCAATGGGAGGTTACTGGGTACAATAAATATGGAGATAACTATTATTCTCTATGAGGGGCGTTCCTTTCTAAATAAGGGATCCGATGACTTCGCTCAATCTCGCTCCTCATATCGTTTAGGTATGGTCTGACCCTCTATAGATAGGCTTATGAGAAACGGTTATTAAAAATAACAGGAAGTGACAAGGCTTCATGGTTGAGGAAGAAAGATTGGCCATTGATAGATCATTTACGAATACCTAGTACTTTTATTAGTTGTATAGGTCAAATTAAAAGTAGAGTAAGCTCTATTATGCTATAATTTCATGTGCAGTGTCATCATGGATTCAACTTGCCCATGCTTTTCATTTTCTATATATGTGCCAAGTGGCAAAAAAGATATATTAGGGTTCAGTCTTACTGGATTAAGAATATGTTTTCTTTGTTAAAGCACACCTTGCCTCACTATGTAGAATCTATAACCTCTTTATATTTAAATTCTACCAAACTTTTAAACCTCAAAGCTAGAATCTGGCCTTAAAATTCACCTTTTTTGGTTAAGGTCGACCAGCACCAACCACCCCTTTTGGTGACAATTGAGAGTGTTTCCCACCTCCATCCCTTGGCTCAGAAGAATCCAAGAGAGAGAAAAAAGAGAGAGATAATGGTAAGAAAAGCAATTGACTTTTAGATTTCACAAGGTTGACATTTCACATATAAAAGATTTCATATCTTGAAAGCATCCAAAGCTTGGAAACACTCCTTCAAAGATGGCTCTTCTTTCTCTCTCTCCTCTTAACACAAATATAATTAATGGGCTTATGATGGGAGCTCAAGGGAGAGGAGTCAATGGCTACACAGACTCACTTGGTGTTTTCTTGTCTCCCTGGCTATGTAATTATCATGAACCCCTTTGCTTCTCTTTTTCTTTCTTTTTAACTCTCTTTTTGGAAGAGAAGGGGTACACAAAATATGGGTTGGTCCAGGACACCAAGACCCCACCACTGGGGTAGGTCCACTGAGCCATGTTCCCATATCAGATTGCGTGATTTTGCAAAATTAACAGTGGTGGAAGTCCCTTTCCAGCCCCGTCTGAGGGACCCAAAAGGGTTTTTTCTTCTCTCTTTTTTTGGTTGTGGAGGTAGAGAATTTTGGAGGGTGGGTGACCCCATTTTGTCATGCAACAAAAGATTGTTATGGACTCGCAAAACATACCCCACCCACCACAATTTTTTCACTCTAGATTTGTGTGCCTTTGCTTCCATTTTACATCTCTCTCTCTCTCTCTCTCTCTCTCTCTCTTTGTCTGTGTGAGGTGTATGTATTGTTAGGGGTCCATGCATGATAGGAGGGTGTAAAGGTAGAGACATGGATAGAAAGGAAAAGAGAGGAACCCAACTTGATAGGATGCTCATCTGAGGGAAAATCTTGATATCTTTGCTACTAATTATGACACAATATCATATAATACTTGCTATGATTAGGAGTGGTATTAAAGTATATGAATTTAATTTGTCAAAACCTTAGAAAAGTTCAAGGAAAAACTACGAGTGAGACTGCAATTTATGGCAACATTAATAGCATTAATCAGCCGTCAACATGGCATGCATCACCATGCATTTTTGTTCTCCTCCTAATGTGAGTATGGACTTTGGATTAGAGAAGCATTATTATGTTTATTAAGTCGTCTTCTTTCCTTTCAAGCTTTATTTTATTTTTTTATATATTATAATAGTATTTTATTTGTGCTGGGAATCTTCATGTTCTTATTCAAAAGTAGTGGCAACTTTTGGTCGCAATGCAAATAATGGCCATGCTATATATAATATATTTTCAGACGTTTCCATAAGGTAAATTATTGTATGTGGCTTTGGTTTTGGAGGGAAGAAATTTCATGGTATTGATTAAATTACAACTAAATTTAGTGACTTTTTCTCTTAAACCTGTTTTAATTAGTTATGGCTTGTACTTGTATTGTATGATATGAACCATGTACTTATAAATAGATTTCTCAAGTTACCATGCACGTAAATTTATGGTCCATGTTGTAAGCTAATTAGTGTTTTTTTTTTTTTTTACAGATATAGTGTTAATCTTAAAAAGCTTTATCACCTTATAATGTCATCTTTTGTCGTGTATATTTGAGAGATAGCCGACGGTCTAAATTAACTTATGAAATGATAGGCGATTTCTTTTCAAAGATAGAGAAATTAGCGAGAAGAGCTATGTATAAATTATGCTGCCACCCCTTCAAGCACGCAGTGATTGAGTTGATGACTCAAACTCAGGCCCAACACAGTTATAGCCCCTGGACTATAATAGGATCTAAGAAAGGAAACTGCTTTTTCTAAGCATCTATAACTCATTATTATTTTTTCTTCTCAAAAAAGGAAACACCTCATTATTATTTAAGTAAATTTTTTCTTAAAGCAATTTGATAGTCGGGAAAAGGATTTAAACCATAAGCTTCTTTGTTGGAACACGTGTACTAGAAAATTTTAATTGAGCTACAGAATCCCTAGGTATCATCTAACAAACATTGGTTCTTTTGATTACGGTTACCAAAGACCCAATTCAATTATACAAGGCCTATCGTAGTAGATTGGCTATCAAATCTCTATAGGATATAAGCTAATTTTCAAAATATAAAAAATCAAAACATTGTGGTGGAAACTTAATTTATTAATTACATATGTATTTATCTAGGAAGTAATGATACTTCATTTAGGGTGTTGTACCCGTGTCAAATATGGGGCACGTTTGGTACACTACGCATGTCCCAGCCTTTTTTTTTTTTTGAAAATTTACAGAACACAAGAGGGACACTTATGACTTATCTTCTATTTATTTCTAGTTTCAATTTTAAACACTTACATAGTTATCTTTTATTTACTCTTTTGAATCTTATTTTTGGTTTGTATTCTAATTTCTAAATATTGTTTATTAGTCATAAATTCACTTTAGTACCTATTATTACTCTTAAATTGATATATGTTTAACATTATATGCAATAATAAATGATTAAAAATATTTCAAAATATAAATAAATGAATATTTAATAATTAATTAATATGCATATTTTTGTTGTATTATATTCTAATTTTTCAAAAATTTTCATTCTACCATGTTGTATCCATACCTGTAGCTATACTCGTATTCATGCGTATGTGCTTCATATGTCTCTATTTTGTGTTGGAAGATAGTAAAAGAAGCGCTACATTCTTGAGGAGCGTTCACTATTAAATCATGCTCACAATATTTCTTAAAAAAAAAAAAAAAAAAGTTTTCATGTAAGCCGGATAAGAGAATCTCTTTCATTGCATGAAGATTCTAAGACTATATGTATTAAATTATATAATTTAAATAAGTCATTTATTTGACTATATATCAAGTTGGGTTACATGACTAAAAGTATAAGTATATACTTATTTGACTTGACACATATTGAAGGAACTGTAATTTGTTCAAATCAAATTGAAAGAAAATTCTATCATTCATTAATTTCATTTTCTATCTATAGCAATTTTGAACTCCAAATATGAATATGGATTTTCTTTTCGTTAAGCAGCACTATAAAGCACCGAAAAAAAAAAAAAAAAAATTGCCGGGATAGACCTTTTTAGTCTATACCAGTTCTTTTTGGAACTATTCTAGTAGTTAAAAAACACTGAAATAGCCCTAGTTTTTTGAAGTGGGTGTGGGTGTAAAACAAACAAGTAGTAACAACTAACAAATATCATTAAACTAATTCTTTGAATTGATTGGATAGATTTTTGGTTATATAACGCAGTCACTTTACAATTTCATGACAAGCAGCCTATTAATTATTCAGCAAAAAAAGACAAGCAGCCTATTAATTAGCATCCTTCTTTTTGCACCAAAACACACAACATATATATGTGCTTTCCAGTAAAAGTGACAAACACTTATATTCCCATTAACGGATGATGTGGCATGATGATAGATGATCGTAAGCCAATTTAATATTTATTAGTGGCAATCGTACATGATAACTTTAAATATAAATTTTCACCAAAAAACTTTAAATATAAATCCATAACAAATCAAATAGTATCATGCATGTTACTATGGTCTCTATTCCTCGAAGACTCAGGAAAACTATTACTCACTTGTGCATTTATTTCTAAAGGCTTTAGAATACTCTCTCCTTACTTTCCATTACATTCCATTATAATTTATTCATTCTATTCTTTTATGAACTCCAAAACAAAATGTTAAGATGCTAAAGGAATTGTGATAACTGATTTTCATATTACTTACCTTTTCTCTAACCACAAGTGGCACTGCAAAAATGCTGACCTATACCGACATTTTTTAGAACCACCACTATGTATCACCTATTACGGCGGTTTTAGTGATTGATGCTATAAACAAAAGCTTACAGCAGCGCTTTTGTAAGTATTGGCATAGTTATGGTCAATACTGGCATTTGAGAGGACTATAACGGTGTTTCAGAAGAATAACTCAACACATGTATCTATTATAGCGGTTTGAAAGCGCCAGTATAGGTCTTAATTTCTGTGAAATTGAGTTTTTTTTTTTTTTTAATATTTTAATACAAGGCTTATTACAACACTTTTAGACCACTGCAATAGGTAATTACTCAAAAATATACCTATTACAGATTTAGATTATTTTCTACTAGAGAATTGGTTGATTCTAAAAAAACGAAATTTTTTTGTCCCACTCTTAATATTTGAGTTTATTTTTCATCAATCTTAATATGTCAGTAGTTTGAATTTTTTTGGTTTTAGCTTTAATTACTTTATAAAGAAAAGAAAAATAGAAGTACATGTGACATGTTGCAATTTAACGAAGTATAAGATGGCATAAATAATTTTATTCATTCTAAAGTTTCTTATTTTGAAATTCTGGTTGCAATTACTTCCTGCATATTGACTTGCTTCTCTATACTTTCTATTTTCTTGGTATATTGGTCACTAAACTTTCATTTTCATTTATATATTTGGGTCACATTCCCTATCATTATTTCTGAATACTGTCACTGCTAATCCTGACAAATGTGATTCCTGGTACCTCCTGAATTGTACATTCAACATTTCGTATGATTTGTTTATAAAAAAAAAAAAAAACATCTCATATGATTTACTATTATTAAACAACTTCCAATGATACATGTAGTGACAATTTTCAGTGATCTGCGTCAGTTTCTCATTTTATTTGACTTCAAGAAAACAATATTGTAAATAATAGAAGGTTGTCCAAAAGAAAGAACCAAAAGGTATTTTGCATATATCAACAATAATTGATATGATACGACTCATCATCGGTTCATGAATGGTGTGCTTAAATACTAAATAGTAATCCTGAAGTCTAAATGGACAATTTAGTGGTAAATTAATATAATGCTAATTTCCCTTATAAGTCCAATTGAGATACTCTTTTTGGGGGGGGGGGGGGGGGATTAGAGGATATCATTGATACATACACTAATACCTTGAATCCTGCCTAAATGGTAAATAGGGTGATCTTTAGTTTTTTTTTTTTTTTTTTTTTCCTTTTTAATTCTTGATTTGATTGACATGTGCAAAGCATTGTTGAAGAAAGTGAGTTCTTCTATAATTAGAGCTCTCATAAATAATATAGGTAAATTAAGGTGACAAAACTCACTAACCCCACCTTATTTGTGTGTGTGTGTGTGTGTGTGTGTGTGTGTGATGGGACTGTTTGGTTTACAGCTTACCGAAACTTTGTTGTATTTGGTCATGTGGATTTAAAGTAGCATCATTGGGGAAGAGAAAATAAACCAAAAACAAGTGCAACTCCAAAAAGCCTCTCTTATTCGATCCATCACCTACCAACTTCAGTGTAAGAGGTTAAAAAAATCATGCAATTTCTAATAAGACAAACCCAAACAACGTTAGAAATTTTAGGCAAAATTGGAATGATTTCAAGGTAGAAACATCGGGAATAAGATAACGTGAAACAAAAGAAGGTAATAGTGACTCGTTGAAATTTGAGAACCCAACCCCATCTTTGTAGAAGAGATAATTGAACAATATATCATATTGTTTGAATGACCCCTATAAATCATTGACAGTGGTCAACAGTGAAGGCCAACTTTTTGACCTTATTTTAATTAATAAGTTTCTCATTTTTTTTCTCTTCCCACTAAAGGATAGGAAATTCACATGGGGAGAATATCTCTAAATAATGTCATTTTCATTATAAAAAACAAAAGAGGGAAAAAAAATATGAAAGTGTGATGAAGATTGAGGTACAGATCGACTTTCATTATATTCTATTTGTCTATAAGTGAATATTTAATTTGGTCCATTGGAATCAAAGTTTACTTAGAAGGCTCATATGCTACACAATGGGTTAGGGTGTCCTATCTCATAAACCTTTCATTAAGGTATAGATTTAGTCATTTAGGTTCAATAATTACACACAAAAAGATATTTTAATCTCATGCTTTCAGTACAATAATGGAGAAAAATTTGGGAGTTACAATAAATTGAGAATTCATGGGTTTGAAGTTGTGAACATGGATGTTAAGATTAGGTGGTGGTCAATTAAATGATGGTTTTCTCTTTTTCAAAGTTTTGATGGGACTCATTTCACCAAAAAAAAAAAAAAAAAAAAAATAGCGTGTCAAAGGGAATAAAATGATTTTCTTCCCTATGATCTGTACTTAAGCTCTAATATATGACTAATGTTAAGGGTCCCCTCCAAAGGAATATGATAGATAATTGTTTGGCATGCATCCAATGCTGTAGAATTTTAGATGCGACAAAAATAAAACACGTGTCTAAAAATGATCATGTATCACTTTTGTATTTCTCTAATACACTAGAACACTAGACATAAACTTTACTCAAAATAAATATGGTCATTTTTGTTGGAAATTAAACATGGGCTTGTTTATACATTCTTATTCAGACATTTTTTGAATTCCCCTATAATGTAATATATCCAAAAGAAAATAACTATCCAAAATTTTGAAGTTGTGGTGAAGCAAAATGATATATTAGTGCCCCTATTTGTTTCGGTATAAAATATTTAAAAAAAGGATATGGTTGAAACACTTGGTCACAAAATCATCTTCTATTGACTAGAAAAAAAAACCCTTATTTAGGGCTGAAAAATGTTTTACACCTATAAAATATTGAATAACATTTTCAATCTCAAGATAACAAAAACCACCAAAATAATAGAAATATTACCAAAAAATCCTTAAAACCTCTAAAATGATACCAAAACCTTCAAAATGATTGATGCATCCTTGAAATCTCTAAAATGACAAAAATAGTCATAGATCTCCAAAATTATCAAAATACATTTAAAACCTAAAAAAATGCCTCAAAAACCTTCAAAATGACCATTTTACCTCTTGAAAACCTTCAAAATAACTAAAATACTCTCCAAACCGACAATAAATTCCTTTTATTGTGGTGGCATACTTTTATCAGACCTCGGCAAGTCTCTTGGAGAGTTAACTAACTAATGGTATACTACTGCCTTCGCTTCACGCTTATAAGGCAGCAAGTGGGGGCAGCTTCTTTCGATGTGGGACGCTTAAGTCTCCTCGGCCATGCTCTCCAAGAGACTTGCCGAGGTCTGATAAAAGTATGCCACCACACTAGCAGTAACTACATGGTTCAAATTCTCTTACCCCCAACTATTGAATTACCAAATATTTATGGCTTTATATGAAAACAAAATTATAATAAATACCTATGAGTAATTATAATAAATAACTATGAATAATTACCATAATTATTAAATTTTATATTTAGACAAAAAATAAAAGATAGAAAAAAAATATTTTTTTAACTTTTTTTTTAGATATAATTACAATATGCTGCTAACCCCGCAGTTCGAACCTTTTTCTCTCTAGACCCTCAAGCACTTTGTGCATAGGGAGATGCTAATTTAGCTACAAGGCCTTTGGCATTTTGTTTAACTTTATCCTACATTGCACCAATTACTAACTAGTTACTATTTTTCTTAAAAGTTTAATTAAGTGATAGAAAAGTTGTTTATTAATTAATTCCCTTATTTTAAAAATTATAAAGGCTACTCCTAAACAAGACTCTAGTGAGTAAAAGACAATTATTTGATTTTTTCTTAGATTAAGAATTTTGGGTGAGACCAAACTTTCAACATAAAAATTAAATTGAACTTGGACAAGCACAAGCGCATGTAACAGTGTGCCTTTTTCTTTTTCTTTTTTCTTTTTTTGTTAAAATTTAATTTAGTTCCTTAACTTTTCAATTATCAAATTAGTTTCTACGGTTTATGATGTATTTAGATACTGCTTATTTTACCATCAGCTAGTGTGGCGTAGTGATTGCCCCCTTCTTGATGGCTGTGCCAGGTGCGGGTTCGAGTCCTCATACCCCATAGGTGTGGGGTTTGAACTTTGGTTTCTAAAAAAAAAACGAAGCACATGGGTGGAGTCCAAGTCGCGGGCACCATTATGTGTTGGTGATACTCACAGGTGATGTATCTGTGGGGTGTGGTCGGCTGTGATATCACATGTGAGCCACCCTTTTTGAATTTTCAAAAAAAAAAAAAAATACCGCTTATTTTGCTGAAATTGAAAAATTATTGTTGAAAGTATTGTAGATAAAAGTAAAAGTTAGTTGAAATAATACAGTGAGGTCCATGAATAGTAGCAAAAATAAACTGAATAGTGAAATAATTTTCATTTTTCATCCTAACCCAAATGCACACTTTTGTCAATTTAATCTCTCACTTTGTCAAAACAAGTCAATGGTCCTTGTATCTAATTTTGTTAGCAAACAATGCAGGTTAAACATTTTTTTTTATATTAATATTTTAACTGAAAATATAATGAGACTTGTTTTATGAGTATTATTTAGAAATAGGAACATTTTTTTTAGAAACAAACTGACACGTACACAAGAGAGAATAAAATTCTAACATAAAGTCAGACCAGATTAACTCATTTAGAAACAAGAACTGTTTAAATGACTGCAAAACACAAGCCATATTTGACTCATTTTAATAAATACCCGAAATGATGGACCTATGACTATTAATTTTTAATAGTAGTAATAGGGCTCAGCTAGTCCACTTAAATTATGGTTTCTTCTTTTTCTCAAAAAAAAAAAAAAAATTATGGTTTCTTGAAGTTGTCCACTTATTCAAGCTCAATTAAAGTCTGCCTAACTCTCAAAACAAAAATAAAATAATTAAAATCTGCCTCTGAGTTCTGACCTTGATTCTTAACCAAAAAAGGATGAATATTGTTTGACATCAATCAAAAGTAACTTTTTCCTGCATATACTTAAAACACCATGCGAGACCCTGAATAGATTGGTATGTGTTGTTAATCCGCTGGAGAATGTTAATCCCATTGATGTTCTGAGTTACTGGTTTTCACATTCACGGTATCTCTGGAGACCGCCGTGTCACATACCAACTCATTACATGTACCTGTTACATAATATCCCTCTTTTTTTTTAGCTACTTTTGCCCTCATCTCCAACACAGTAGTTCAAAAACGACATAGTTAGTTGTACAAAGGCTGTAGACCTTGTACTATATTATCTAAAGATCAATTGTATTGGTATGCCTTGAATGCATGGTTTTCTCAGGCCTGCTTAATTCTTTTCTCAATGCCTTAAATCAATCCACACCTTGAATGAATGCCTTTACCACAACTCTTTTTTTAGTAGGCACCTGTACCACAAATCTCTAAGATGGCTAGACCCTGCAAGTGCAACAACCTTCTAGGTCCCATCCGACAAGTGCAACAATTTTCCAGCCTAACTGTACAAGCCTGTATTGAATCAAATGAGCATTGGTTCATGGAGAACTATATTTTAACTCATTTCTAGTTGTACATACAAAACGTTAAAACTTCCATTAGCAATGCAACTTGTACAAATACATTACATAGCACTATGACAATCACCCGCTAGAGTCGCCAACAATTTTAATTAAACAATTCTGACTTATTCTCCCAGATGACAACACAGGGATCGGACTGATACCATAAAGCAACAACCAATCTAATCTTTGCCAAGCTAATTAAACATAACCAAACCAAACAATCAACACAACTCAAATTTTGTGTTAGGAAGTCTTGACCTCGCCACAGATTCAAATGCATAAAAACACCCACACAGCATATTTAACCATCACTCTCAAAAAAAGAAAAAAAAGAAAAAAAAAAAAGTGAAGCCTGACGAGAAATCCATCGGAGAAGCTAACAGTCACTATTTCTGCCTCATCTTGCAACCACCCTACGAACTGCCTACAGATTTAACCTATACATGCTACTGAATTCTAAGTATAGATCCAGATTGAAGCAATACTGCTACCATTGGGAATGGTATTGAGCCTTGGTTGAAAGGACACCTTTGATCAATAACTGGTTTGTGCAGCAAAACTTCAGGATGTGCCATCTGAGGAAGAAATATCATTTTTATCAGAGTTGAGATTGATATTGGCCTGCGATTTATCACCTGATGCCACCTCATTTTGTTGATTCTCATCTTTCTTTGAATTGAGAAACCGACCCCCACATCCCCTTGCTCTTCTCAGTGCATGCAAATGTCGAGATTCATGCAAATATGGCTGCAAGATAAGTTGAGTGATGAGCAATAAATCAATTTACGTTTAAATAATATAAAATTGAAAGACAATTAGAACCAAATAAGACTAACACTTAAAAGGATAAAAAAGGCCAAGCAAACTCACAGATCACTTATTTATTTATTTATTTGGCAACCCACGGATCATTTATTTATTTATTTGCTCAGCATATGTAGGAGGGATTGAACCCCAGAAACTAACCCCACATAGGCCAGAATGCCATTGTAGCCTATGAAGCAAACTCAACACAATTTTGAATAAAAGAGGCAAGAAACGTGTGGCTTATAACATACCTTTCTAGACTTAATAGCTTTATGTTCTGATTCCGCTTTTGCACGAGACTGTCGACGTCGCAGGATGCCATGATATTGTTTTGCATTCACAAATACAGGTTCCTCAACTGCATCTGATGGCAAAGGAACCCCAGCCTGCTGGATTCCCATCAACTGAAGATGGACCTGAGAGGTAATTATCCAATAATTGTAAGGTGGATGGTCATGAGCAACGTGTGGTCTCAATATCAACAATGACCATATGTCATAAAGAATTAGGGATCAACATATGCCATCTTTTTTATCAACGTATCGACAGATAGAATCAAAGAGAGCATACCATTGGTTGCCCACCATAGGGCTGTGGAGGATAGGGTTGTGCATCATAGGGAGCAAAGATGCTTCTGTAATAAGGATCTGGGTACGGGTATGCCGCCGGTGCCTTCAATAGAAAGGCCAATATGGAATTAGTTAAGTGTGTGATATGACTTAGTTCCAAATTTAAATTTGAAAAAAAAAAAACAAAGGGAGAAACCACAATCATTCTGTCAACTAGTTCAGTAATAAAACTTCAATAAGAACTGTTGCCACCAAAACATTTTGTAATAATACAAGAATGAACAAGAGAAAGTTTAGAATTCATGCTGCCTTGAAAGGGAGAAAGGGGGGTTTTCTTTTTTGGGGGGAGAGACGGGTGGCTACTACAACCACCTACAAAAGAAATTTTTCTAAGCCTATTGTTCTAATCTGCATTCATTAATCATGAGACATTATTGTAATGCAAACATTTGATTTATGGCTTTCACATGTAATCAGATCAAGAAATGACAACATAAAATACTAGTTGAGTCTTTCTTTTTTATTCCATGATTTTCAGTGTTGCCAATTCATATTTTTTTCAAATCCTGCAATTGATATTAAACATTCTGAAATGAGAGCATACACATCACCAACTTCGGTTGACTGCTCTAAAAAAAGGTTGAATTCTTCTTCTTTTTCCATTTATTTTTATTTTTTATAACTAATATAATGTTATTAAGATGGAGGAACTACCTCATGTACACAGGATGCATACTTAAGATAGCCTAAAATTGCAACACATGCAAATTACAATCGAAATAAAGGGGAATCAAGTGAAATCTACAAAAAAAGAGTGACACTATAACTCAAAGCACTAGACCATTCAAACAATGATCTAGTGAAATACGTCTTCAATTGAACCGCCGAGTTTTCCAAATCTTCAAAAGTTCAGCAATTCCTCTCCCTCTGCAAAGTCCACAACAATCAAACCATAAAAGAGGGAAGTAGGGAACCCTAGTACCCAGGTTATAAAAGCAAAAACATGTGACCTCAGTCCTCACTCAATGACACTACAAAGCAGATTACCTTAGCTAATGTGTGTAGAGCTGTTGGCTAGATGGTTGAAAATATAATGCACTGCTTTAGTTGCTTAATGCTCCAATTCTTCTGCATTTGATTTACTCATAGAACACCAATCCACTAAAATATTCACAATTTTTTCAGTTTGTCCATTGTCAAAAGATTTCTCCTTGCTGCTGTCCAAACAAAACAATCCCCACTTGTTAGGGCCCTTGGCCTGCTTAATATTCCTCCATGGAATGGTTCCCGTTAAACCTCTATCTGAGCCAAATAATGATTTTACCTCAAAATTACACCAATCAATGCCCTCCCTATTCACGTTAACTGAATAACTCAGTAAACTGATCCGCTGACCCAAGTTCCCAATCCTGTACAGTCCTTATACATTTTGGTTCACAATGAGCCATATATGCATCCCTATCCAGTGCAACACAAAAAAAGCTTAGAAATCAAACAATTTAACATAATCTCCCCACACCGTGGTCCATTCCAAAAGCATACTCGATCCCTAATCCTCACTATGAAAGTAGCATGTCCGGAGAACTCCCAGCTCTTCCAAATGCTTTTCCACAAACTTACCCCCTTATGCAACCCTAGCTATCTATAACTTAGATATAATTATGCCAGCTCTATCTATAACATTGCAGTCTTACTGTTACCTAAAAACACAATCATGTTCCATTGATAGAATAAAGATGAGACCTAAAAGTAAAATAGGGTCTCTCTTAGCTCAAAGAATCCTGTTCATCAATGACAAAATTGCAACATGATTACAAATAGTTACAGAACTTAATTTTTTTCGGAAGCAACCCAACTTTTATCTTTTCTCTAGTTTCATTCTAAAGTAAAACACAAATACAAACAAAATAAAAGAACTCATTACAACTTTATTTATTTAAGATGTACTTATCAAAAAAAAAAAAAAAAAAACTTTATTTAAGATGTAACAAACAAGGACCGCCTAGTAAGACAATTCGAAAACCAAATATGGTTTCAATCGTGTAAAATCAACAGCTTGATGAATTCCTCATCATCATTAGCATCCATTAAAAGAAACATTAATTGAAAAGATATACAACCCATTTGTCATGAGTTGTGAAAGATAAAGGATCAAAGTCACCATTGAAGCAAGAGTGTAGTAGCTTAAACTCCTGTTTTACAACAAAACACCAACACTTCATAAATTGCCTTAACACAACTTGTGGTGCTTTTTGCCACTACCAACTCTTTACCAGATATGCATCACCCAGTGAAAACCACTGACTAGTACATTCTCTAACAATGAAACACAATAACTGTTTGTAAGTACACAGTGTGACAATGGAGGGGTGTAGTTGTGGTACACAGTAAACAAATGATAAACATAAAAAAAAATAATAATAAAAAAAGAAAAAGAAAAAAAAAAAAGATGAAAGAATGAAAAAGAAAAGAGAAGGCAAAATGATACACCTATGTAGAAGAAATGTTAAAGTTAAGTGTGTCAAAGAAGTTTTCACCTTTAATCTAGTACTCCCAATTGGTCACCAACATGTCACATCCTCTCTAACACCAGAAACATGAATAGCATTAAGAGCATAAAACCGCAAATCCACAGCCTCCAATTCCTAAATCATGGATGGTCCTATTGAATCTTAGATTCCAATGCAACTTCCTCCTGACCAATCCATATGGCTCACCACAGTTGCTCTCCTAATAATGGCAAAAGAATAGAGGTGAACATATCCTTTAAGGGGAGCTCATACATACAACCATGACAGCAATTGCTGGCCACATCAAACCTTGACTACTTCAAAACCAATTCTATTTCCACCTAAATTATCCGAATAAACTAAGTTTTTACCTCAGATTCTTTTTTTCTTTTTTCTTTTTTTCTATTTATATCCTTGCATTCCACTTTTTTCTCTCACTGCATGCATCCATAGTTAGATACCATGCTCCTGAATATAGATAACAATTGTATATTGATCACTCCAATACCAAAGAAATAAGAAAGTATATTGGTCTCCTTAGAAACCCCTCTCTCTCTCAACCTGTTTTAGCTTTTCTTTTTCCTTTCTTTTTTGGGTTTGATTGATTACTCTGCTTCGGTAACTCACCATATATGGTATCTTTTCCCAATATTTGGTTTCAAACTTCTTGACCCGCTGTGTTCTCACTGCAACTTCAAATCCTGAATGACAATCATCTTGAGTCTACTAAGGAAGATACCCACAAATTAATATATATCAAATAATATAAGCACCAAGAGATCCTTTTTCAGGTGTATCATTTAACACATTTCAATTATTCAAATGTGAAGTTTTAGAAGAAAGAAAATAGGATAGAATCAACATATACACTACTATGACACACAATTTTTATTCACGTTTGTGACTGCAAGGCTAAAATAATTACCAGTTACAGATATGTTCAGAAAATAAAAAATGAGGATTATTAGAAGGTTATCAGGAACAAAGAAGATTCCTAGGAATATTTGGAACGTGATTGAATGACAGTAAGGAACCAGGTTTCAAGATAAGGATTTAACAAAAATAAAGAGTAGGGAATCAGTCTCTTTTAAGGATCTAACAAAGACTGTTTATCATGATACAATTGGCTGATGAAGCCCAAGTGCCCAACACTATGTCCAGGTTAACTTCAACCTTTTTAAAAAAAAAATAAATTTATATATGTAGCAAACAGATTATTTGATTGAAAAAAAAATTCAATGTGGAACATGCTAATAATAACACAAACAGTTTAAAAGTTGAATAAAAAGTAGTACCATCGCAGGTCCTGCTCCAAGTTGTGGAGGTGTTGGATACTGAACATTAGAGGTAGTAACACCAGGGTGAGACATTCCAGTTATAGGAGACGAAGAATGAATCTGGGATTCTGAGTGCTTTTGCTGCTCATCAGCTTCACTATTATCTGGACAATCATTAATTTACAGAACATAAGTATTTTACGTAAAGTTTTTAAAAATACTAAAAAATAAATAATACAAGAAAGACAAGATAAAACATGTTTAGACCAAAGAAAGAAACTACTAAATAGTAAAACTAAGTGTAAAGGCACCAAGCTTTACAAATGAAGTGAGGGACTCCAGCTTTTAAATAATCAGCCTGGTGACTCAACTTGTACAATGAGATGTAGGTAAGTTTCTAGAACATAATTATCATAGCATAAGGGCAACACGTGTAAGCAGACAATGAGAACACTGTAAAGCAAAATTACCATGGATGGCTATGCACTTTGACCATGGTTCAAGAGGTAAGAAAGTGAGCTGAGATCAGGGTAATTCAAGTTCTAATCTAATAACTAAAAAATATTTTTTTGATAAGTTAGTAACTAGAAAAATATTACCACGGAAGGTAATGAAACTGCCAACAACAGTGCACAAAAGAGCCCTTTGTTAACAAAGATTGAGACCTGCCCTAAGCCACAAGAAAAAGAGCTATAGTTATAATGTGAACAGCTTCTTTGTGAAATGTGAAGCACAAGGAAAGATTTCTTTTAATTTAGACATTTGGAATCAATTGTATTATGTATTGGTCAATTGTATTTTATTTTAGTATTTTAGGTTTAATAGTACTTTTATTTAATGTGCTATAGTCAAAGTCATTTTTGTAATTTAATAATTGGGATTTCTTAAGTCACTTAGAATTAGGTTTACTATGTCAATTAGAATTAGGGTTTCCTATGTTAGTTAGAATTAGGGTTTGGTATTCTATTAAAGCAAAGCATTGTACTCCTATGAGAGAGGATTAATTCGATGATAAATAAAATTTCTCTTGAAATTGTCCCAATGGTCTGGTGCTGCTCATATCAGTTCTCTCTTGCTTGGTGTTAACTCCAAGCAGGCCTAGGTACCAACTATAGGTTAACTATCCTTCATTTTCTCATTCTTTATTGTTGCGTCATTTTGGTTTGTCCTGCATTACTTTGGATCTGGTGGTAAGGTAGCAGCGAACTCACACTTAAGATCCTTGGATCAAATCCTTGGAAAAGCATGAGCTAAAAAAGAATTAGATTTTCTCTTGTTACTGTTATTCTGTTTCTATGGAACTGATAATGATGAAGGGGGAAAAAAAAAATTAAAAACTTATACATTTTAAATGAAATAGTGTAATTTCCATATAACAGACGATGAAGAGTTAGGGAACAAAGCAGAGGCAATTAAGTTAGACTGAAGCTCGTAACACCAAATATGCCGGTTCAATTACAGCATATTAGAATTATAATTTAATCTATTCACAAAGATCAAAACAGAATTTTTAAAAGGGGAGCACTGATATAAGATTTTGAATCCAGATTTTCTAGAAAATACCGGAAAGATCGTTCACAGAAGAAGTCATGAGGCTGTAATGCACCCCAAATCCTGAATCCCGACAGTCAAATCTGGCAGCACAACCAACACTGTTAAATTAATACCAAAGCATTCCAGAGACATATTAAAAAAGAGATCCTAGTCCCCAAAATCATGCTCATTGGTCCAAACTAGGACCTTTCAGTCAGTGAATAGTATCAAAAGGTTAAATGATTAATATTTAACATTTATGAAAGTGCCTAAGGAAAAAGAACAGGGGGAAAAAACTGATATTCAGCACCATAATGCCAAGCACCAAAATAGTGCAGTGAGAATACAACTGTAGGAACTAATTTAATTTACTATTGGAATACACAAGTATACCACAAACCAACTAAAATATTACACATAAATAATACTACTGATCAAAAAACATGTACTATGCTTATCGCCCATGACATTACTAGGGTTGATTAACTACCTATCAAAAAACAATTACTAGGGTTGATTAACAAATACCAAAAAGATGTAATTGATATTAGAAACTAAATTTATTCGAGTAGTTACAGCTACTTACTATGGTTATATATAATCATTCATGGACTGAGACATATTAGGACTCAATTTAGTTCATTGCAAAAGCATCAGAGCTCCGTTATGTCATTAAACAATGGACAAACCTAAGGTTCATAGAAGGTGAATTGCTTCAAGAGAAACAATTCATATCAACAATGAAACCATTCAGTTCTTTTCCTTTTTTTGTACTATTGGAATGTTCTTTCAATAAGATCAGAAAACCCTACCATTTTTTTCCATGCATACAGTGGTAGAGACTAGAAGATGGTCAGACAATTTTTCATAAGGAAATCAAGAACCCACACATTCACAAATAGCAGATAAAACTGTTTAGGGTTGATGGCAGATGAAGAAAGTATATCTTCTCTAGGCTATTTAACCTTACAAACATGGAATATGCTCCTAACATTGATAATTTTATCAAAGTTAGTCCATATGTCAATGGAAATAATCTATTGATTTATACAAGGACAGAAACAAAGGCAAACTGCCTCCATTTTGATGACTAAAGAAACATAGCATAATAGTCATGTTAAGGAATTATAGTATCCAATGACAAAGTCAACTTAGCATATGGAAAGTGCAACATAAGACAAGGTTTTAATTGAGCTATATTCAGTATTTATAACATCAGATTTATAATGATCTAGACCAATGTATTTGCACACAGAGCTCTTCATTAGGTAATTTACTGGCAGGTAAACCATTTTGATATTCTTTTGTATTACTGAAGAAGCCAATGGCTGAAAGGAAGAAAACAAGAAATCAATTGGAAACTCAATAAACTTGCTAATTTTTAAGCCCAAAAAATGATGCATATCCCTCAATCTTCACTTAAGGCTGCATTTGTTTCGACGTAAAACGTTTTCCCCCAATAGCATTTTCCACATTTTCGGGTGTTTGGTCCAGCTGAAAATGTTGGTCAAACCCAAAAAAAATTTCTGTTTGACCAGGAAAATAACCTTCATGGATACAGACACAACACCCACCCACCCACCCTTTCTCCTCCCTGTTGCTACCACATATTTCAGTGCCACACTCAGCCAAATCCTAACCCAGCAACCCCCAATCCAACAACCCACGCCATTGCCACTTCAGTGCTTTTAGTATATTGATCTGCTACACCCCTCCAAGCGAAGCTGCCAATTTCTTTTTTTTTTTTTTTTTCCCCTCATATTTGATGAGTAACTTCCAATTTTCTTGTGATTGCAAAAGCCTATTATGGGTTTTTTTTTTTTTTTTTTTTTGTGTTGTCATGAGAAATTAGTTGATTTGTGTTGTTATGAGAAATCTATCGTGGGTTTTTTATTTGCAATAGGTAGTATGAAATTATTTGTTAGATCTTGCATATAGGAAAAATTGTGATTTTAAGTGCAAGCCAAACGGCTGAAAATGTTTTCCAAAGAATTTTCAACAGAAGACATTTTATGCCAGAACAAACACAGCCTTATATTCATCCAACTCTTGCAGTTCAGATAATCACAACAAATATTAGCACCTCAACACCAAGGGCATTACAACATCATCCAGCACACTGCAACTTCAATAGAAGCCACAACATGAAGGTACTAGGTATTTACAAAAGATAAACCACCACAAGCTAAAGAGAGATCTTTTAGAATTTTTTATTGCTCAGGAAAGACAGTATCTAAAATGTAAAAGACGAACATATATTTTCTTCTCATTTCAAACAATGTCAAGAAAGCAATTGGTAAAAAGCCTACTTTGATCCTTATATAGCACAACATGGTTTAATCCATATTTGGTAGCAGACTGAGAAAACATATCTATTAAATGGAAAAAAAAAATTAATAAATAAAGGAAAAAATAAGATAAAAATTGCTTTTATTAAATTTAATTGTGCTTGTTATCATACTTATTGAAAGAATCATGAGAAGTAAACCATTGATGTGCCAGTGACAATTTATATAAAAAGAAGTATGATGACCAACTCCATTAAAGAAACTATATGCCATAAAGCAAGGTTGACTTCAAGAGAACTAAAGCATGACAAACATAATTGGGTTTGGGATAAGTTTGTTAATACTTTTTTTTTTTTCTTTCTAATAACTGTAATTAATTAACAATTTAACAGACATTCAATTTCCAAATTAATCATGAGGATGCCTCATGAAAACTGACCCATAAATTTTGATTCTACCTGTTGTCTTTCAAAACGAACCGTAGCTTTCATCGTATATGATCATAACCATAATAACTCTTTCTGATTTGAAAAAAGACAGTACCTATGCAGACATGAATAGAATAAATCTTTCTGATTCAGTGGATAAAGCTTAAATGCTATCACCTTCACTTTAAAATGTGTAGACACAAGGTGGCTTCACAAACTCCTTCCCTACATGCCTCATTCCCTTCCTCCATTACCTTACTTAGTTCAAACATCTAACAACCAATCAGCTCTTGCCACACACTTGGCCTTTATCAACATTCCTATATGATATGCCTAGATTGAATTTTTTTTTTTGTGGATAATTTGATAATTGGGGGAGGGGAGATTTAAACTCTGGATGTCTCAGTTCAGCCACAAGGCTTTGGGCATGCCTAGGGTATAATTACCTGATAAAATACGAAATAAATAAGGAGTGATGTTTACCATAACACCACTAATTCCCTTGTTCACAATTCTAACTCAGTATCATCACAAATAATGCGTTAATCAACAACCTTAACTGTCAAAATAACAAGTTCACCCTCAGCCAAAAAAAAAAAAAAAAAACCAGAAATCAATTCAATAAACTAACTTAAACCCGAAAATTCAACTATATTACGACACCAAAACCTGGGAAATTCAGCTCAACTAAATCCCACCTCAATTATCCATGTAAGCCCCAAAAATCAGCTCAAATTCATCTAACTCAGGTAATTCAACTCAATTAACTTACAAACCATTTTAAATAAATAACATTCAAAACAATTCATAAAACTAGCCGAATTGCCCGTTTGGTTGCCCAGAAACCATCAAAAGAAAAGAAAAAAAAAAAAGGTTACAAACTCTCATTTTTCTCAGCAACCAAACAAACACCAGAGATTGATAAAGTTCAAAACTCTAAACAATTTTTCCATATCTTCTAATTTTAATTTCCGAGCAACCAATCACGCTTCCGAAAACAAACTATCAAAAAAAGAATAAGTGGAAATTGAACAGACTAGGGTTTCGAATTTCGAAATTTACCTTACAGGGAAAATTTCTTCCCAGGCCGCTGTAATTTGTGATAACAATTTCTCTTTCTTCTTCTTCTTCTTCTACTGCTACTTCTACAACTTTTTTTTTTTGTTCTTTTCCAAAATTAATAAAAATTTCTACTTAGGAAAAACTTTTACGGGAATTGGGAATCCATTAACCGCTCTGCTGTACTTCACTGCTACCCATCCAAGAGACACACCTCCTTTTTGCCCTTTTCCAATTCCCCTAAATCCTTTTTTTTTTTTTTACCATCCACTTTTTTTCCAATATATCGGGTTTTATACCCGATATATCGGGTTTAAACCGGGTTTGTGTGGTTAAATGTCAAGCAAGTTTGGTGGGCCAGACAATGATCATGACCGTTAAATTATAAATGGGGATTTCGGGCAGCAAAATAGGACTGACGGTAGAGAACGGAACAAATCTGAGCCACAAAATATGTTGAGCAGATTGTGTTTGTGGTTAGGATTCGAGAAGTGACTGCTGACCGCTGACCGTTGTTGTTGCCGTTTGTTTTTTTTTTGGTTTTGTGTAAGTGTACGGATAAGATGAGAGTGGGCCCACGGAAGAGATAGAGGATATATAGGCGTCATCATAGATGATGATCAAATACGTAATTTTGATGTGATATTTTTTTTTATTATTATTATTTTTTTCCAGTTTGCTTGGCACCAATAAAGTAAACCTCTTTTGCTTTGCCACCTATAAAAAGTAAAGTCATGTAATTTTTTTTTTTTTTTGATGAGTTTATTTATTTTTATTTTTTTATTGTATGCTACTAGAAAAGTCTAAATTTTTAGTCTTCCTTGCTTAAATGCGTGGCTAGTTTTGGACCGCAGAGCTTGCCAAGAAAAAAAAAAAAAAAAAAGAGAGAAATTTTTGGTCAAGTTTATGGTCAAGGTAAAAACTTCTTTTTCGTTAAACTCATACGTTATTGGCAAAATTGAATACGGCAGTTGGTAAATCATGATAAACTTGGTCAGGTATATATAACACCATTGTTTTTGCAATTAATGACAAATGGTGACCAAAGTAAATTTGATGTTTTATTTTTTTTTTTTTTTGAACACATAAATATAGTGATTTTTAGTTAGAAAATAAGGGATTTAAACCCTATACTTTTTTTTTACAGGAGAATATTAGATTTCGGTAGTGTAATTAAGTTACAAAACTTTTTACTATGTGTTAATATAATATTAATATAACAAATGAACGATGAGGGAAATGCAAACTAATGAGTTTCTACTCTAACATTACTCTATAGTCTACAAGGAAGTTTCTTTTGTCTAAAATTATTTCTGTATTATGAGTTTTAGTTAATTCAACTAGTAATTTTTTTTTAATCTCTGAAATAAGAGATTTAGGTTATGTTTGATAACAGATTTTGTTTTCTATTTTCAAAAACTTGTTTTTAGGAATATAAAGAAAATAATTTTCTTGTATTTTTGAAATCAAAAACATGTTTAGTTAGTTGAAATTAAAAAGATAGTTTTTTGAAGAAAAAAATAGAAAATATTTAAATATGTTGTTACTAGGATTTGAAATCTAATGCTAACTTATTAAATGAGATAAATTCAATAAATTAAATGCTTGTTTTTATTGATTTTTGAAAATTAGAAACTTAAAACAACCTTTTACATGTTTTCAATTTCCTTCATAAATTGAGTTTTAAGAACAATTTTTGTTTTCTGTCTATTTTGAGTTGCCAAACAAGTTTTTTAGTCTTAAAAATAGAAAATTATTTTTGAAAACAAAACATAAGGAGAAAAAACAGTTGCTAAACATACCTTTAGGATTCCAGTTCCGTCTACACCAACAATTAATTGATATTTTGGTATAATGATAAACCGCAATCATCATATAGCATGCATCATAGTTTGATATACTACACGATCTTTAAAAAATAAAAAATAAAAAATGTTAGGACTGATAACCTTCGTTTTAAAATTATATATATGTATATTACGATTTTGTCCCTATTTATGTTGTTCCTTTCCTATCTATCTGCTTCCATATTCTCTGCCATTTTACGAGTGTAGCTGATAATAAGCAGTCATAGGATTATGAGATATGTTCTGGCTAGTTTTACCCTTCCTTGTCTTTCTCTATCTCTATCTTCCTTTTTCTTTTCACTTTTTCATTATACATATTCCTTCTTTTACTTTCACCATGCCTTTTCTTCAATCAAAAACCTTATCCACTCCACTGAAGATGAAGCACTCGTCATCTATTTGGCACTAAAATGAAATCCAATCTCCAAAGTGCAAGCATAAAGTTGCTTTATTAGGTAAGATTGTTTTTCCGATGCTATTGTTTTTGTTAATTTTGGCTATAACACCTTTTCGGTCCATAAGATTTTATCTAAATTTAATTTTTACCACCTCAAATTTCATCCAAGTTCATGATAACTTTAAAATATATCAATTTCATTGTTTCTTTCCTTCTACAACTAAAAGAAATTGTATAGGTAAAACATAAAGATGACACAAGATTACCAAAAAACATGTTGATATTGGTACAATCCAACATAATTATATAAAGCATTCAATAAAGATTTTTTTTTTAAAAAAAACAGAGACTTAAAACACAAGAAAAAAAGAATGTGACATAAAGTTACCAAAAAATGTGATGTATCCATAAATGAATTATTACTATCAAATGTGACTTTATAAGAAATATATATATATATATATATATATACATATATTAGAAGCTAAACCCTAGAAAAAATTCAATTAGATTTCAATTGAATTTTCAATTTTGGCCACGTATTCCATCTTATTTTTTATTTTTGTGCCAAATAAATTTTATATATATATATATATATTTAAAGCTAAATCTTAGAGAAAATCAAATTATATTTTAATTGGATTCTCAATTTTGTGCCATGTGTCCCATAAAATGAGAAACCATTACATATTTTAGAAAGGTATAATTTGAACATCTTTTCAAAAAAAAGAAAATTGTTTAATTTGAACCGTGTAATTGTGATTGTTTTTAATTGTACTCGTGCATATGCATGAGGTTACACACTAATTAAGTGTAAAAATAAAAGAGCCCAAATCTAACTAGATTCTAAATTGGAGTCCAATTTTGTGCATGTGTCCATATAATTTTTTATTTTTTTGTGGCATATGAATTATTTGGTGCAAAAACCGAAGAGTCTAAATCCATATAAAGTCTAAAAAAAAAAAAAGCTAATATCATGTATAATTTTAACATCTTCTAAAATAAAGATATAATTTAAACCATGTAATTGTGGTTGTTTTTAATTGTATCTGATGAAGCAAGATTTCGCCTCGTCAGTGTGTTCCTCGTTAATACGATGGACGACCTAAAGATCCTGTGTAAGAGAAAACACTTAATGGGTAATAGCACCGATTTGGGGCCTGCCAATGACCCTCCAATGCTTCAATTAGTTTAAACTCTTTAGAAATAAGTAATCAGTAAAGCAATTTGTGTGTGTGTTCAATATGAATCATTTACCTGTCTTTCCTAGCTTTATATAGCCTTTGTGTGAGTAAATGCTCAGTCTAATGTTATACCACAGATGGAGGATTTATGCCTTAATGATGACCACTTAATCCCAGGCTTTTTTTGTTCATAACTACTGTTTAAATGCACATCATTAGACGGCAGTAACGGTTCCGTGCCCATTTATTACTTAGTCGTTGAATGTTGTCCGAAATTAATGCACTTACGCTCGTCCATACTCTTACTCGTCATTATTATGGATAGTTTGCAAGTAAGGATGACTATTTATGCACTACTCGTCAGTTGCCCCCTTTATTCCTTTGTCGTCCTTCGTTTGGATGAGCAAAGGAATATGGAAAGTCTTTTTTGGCGAGTCAGTTTATCTATGCCCCGAGATTCTTGTCTCATCACATTTAATGGGAGGCAATATTCCTGTCAGGTGATCGCCACATTTCCCTCTTGTATTGGTCGCACGTATTTGTTTTCCTCGTGTTTTCTGCGCATTGATTTTGCTTCCCCTTTTTAGCAAAAACTCCTCATATAATCCTTCTTATTGTATGCTATATTTGAAGTATGAAAATTTTCAAAAAAAGAGGGATCCTGCACATTTAGTACGGTAAGACTCCTTTTCTTCAAAACTCCATTAATGGTTGATTTTTCTTTCATTAGGCAGGAAGCTCCTTCTATTTCATTCTTCTTTGCTAGATTAGGGGTGTTTCTAGAGTTTTCTGGTGGGCATCGTCCTCAAGTAGGGTTTTTTTTTTTTACCTCGAGAATGTGGAGCTTTTAGACCTGCTTTGACCACCCTTTACCACTGATTTGTCATCTCTAAGTGATGCGCAATCAAGGTTAGGTCTAGCAAACTCGAAACTAGTTTGTCTTCAAGTAGTGAGTCTATGGATAAAGATTTTGAAATTGTAGTATCAAAACCATCGTCATCTTCAAAATCCTCCTCTTCTTCGTTTTCAATCCCATTCCATGCTCTCTCTGAATCTTGCTCTTTGGAGCAGAGACACTTGAAATCTATAAGAAAAAGGTTTCAATTCCCTGGAAGGGTTGTCACAAGATTACCTTATCCAAATGAAAAAGCCTGCTCCTTTGCCCATGGCGAGGTGAGTTTTTATGAGGCTACTTTTTTGTGTGGCGTTCGCTTTCCTGTTCATCCTTTCATCATGCAACTCTTTTCTGTTCCTAATGTTACACCTAGACAGCTTGTCCCTAATGCTTGGAGGAAAATTATTGGCTGTATGTTGGTTTGGGTATCCACCCATGATGGGGACATGATAACCCTGAATGAGTTCCTCCATTTATATCGCTTAAAACCTTCTACCCATGATGGGTATTTTGAACTTTACCTTAGAGTAGGGAGTTTAGGATCGTCCATAGTTTTCCTACTTCTTTTCAGGACTGGAAATCACAATACTTTTTTGTTTATGGATCTGAATGGGAAACCATGACTGACGACCTGTGGAGTGAGGTCCTGTGGTTGCTACGAAAATGGGAAATTCCCTTTCTTGGTGTGTTCGTCTACCTTTTCATTAGACCAATTGTTTTAGCTTATCATTTTCTGATTCTTCTTTTTCAATTTGTTTTGTAGTTTTTGATCATCCTAAATTGGAAGACTGTTATCAAGAACGAGTTAAGTCGCTCTTGAGTTTGCCCTCACAATCGACGATTTTGACGACTTGGTAGACCCTCGTCATTTATACAACTGTTTCCTTGGACCTAAACCCTCTGTATTTGTGTTAAAAAAGATTTCTCAGGAAGAAAAGAGTATGTTTAATTTACCTTCTCGTCTTTTATTCTTTATAAGAGTTGGCCTTCTGACTTTCTGTTTTATTGAAATGGCTACTAGGTACAACAAAGACAAATATGCCTACATGAAGAGCTTGAAAAATGAGCCTTTGTCCCAGCTTATCCCTGGATTGAAGAAACTCAAGCTAGACAAAGGAAAAGACGAAACTCTTGCCCCCTTGTCTCTTTTTGGTACCCTATCTTCTCCTTCACCTTCTCTCGAGATGATGACCTTCACACCTCCAACCATTCGTTCCAAAGGGAAGGGTAAGGTTGGCAAGAGCATCTAGGAAGATCCTGCCATGACCCTTGGACGAGCTCACAACGTTATTATTGATGACGAGCTCAGAGGTCTCTCGTCCATCCCTTCTCACAAACTAGTCAATTGTCACATTCACAAATTGGTACAGGTATTTTATTCAGCTACTTTTGTTGCTTATTGAATTTTTACACCTGTTAAAAGTTTTGACCCTTCTTTCATCTTCAAGGTCTCGGAGAATCCCTACGCTTGACGACAAACTATTTGAGCAGTGAAGGGAAGGTAGTGGTGGCCAATTCAAAGGTTGACTCAGTTGAGGCCGAGAGCTCGAGGTTGAGGAAGGATTTGATTGAGGTAATGGACCGAGCGACAAAGGCTAAGGAGAAGGTGAAGGAGCTCAAGGACACACTGAAGGTGGAGAAGAAGCTTATCATTCAAAAAGGTGAGGAAGTTCAAGTTGCCCTTCTGAAGACAAACGAGAACATGAGAAAGTGATCACCAAATTTCTTGAGTCTGATCGCTACTCTGATCTTCAATTCATCCAGTACTTCAAGGGCTCGAGCTTCTTCGTAGGTGGATAATGAAGCATCATAGTCAGGTGGCGGACTTTGCAAACCTTGATCTCTAAGCCATTGACACTGAGATCCTTGCTGACAAGACTAAAGAGAATGAGGTGAAACTGTCATTGTTGATGCTGAAGGAAATGGTACTGCCACAGGTGGAGTTGTGGACGAGGCTCACATGGATGAGGGCTATGTTGAGGAGGTCGTCACTACTCCTTGAAAGAAGATTTTTAATAACCTTTTTTGTTTTGTTTTTGTTTTTTTTTTTTTTTTTTTGAAGACTCTGGTTACCTCGTGTTTTGAGGCTTTAACTTAAAGACAATAGATGCCTCCTATTTTGAGGCTTTAATAAGGGTGTGCGTTCAAACCGAAAAACTGAATGGACTGATAGAAACTGACCGAAATTTCGGGTTTCGGTCGATTTTCCTTGATTTCGATTCAGTTTTAACTTAAAATTTTCAAATATTTCGGTTTTCAGTTCAGTGGCAGTGATGGATTTTTTTATACCAAAACCGACTGAACCGAACTGATATATATATATATATTTATTTATTTATTTATTTATTTATCTAACTTTTAGACATAGCTGAGTAATGGCTTAATGGTACGCTCCCTGTGTTTTGGCTAACTAATCCCAAGTTTGAGCCTTTGCGTGGGTTTTTTGCTATTTAATTTTTTAAAACCCTAATAGCATGATATAAATACCACTTTTTATCTTCTCTTTTCTTTTCTTTTCTTCAGCGGCCCCTTTCCCCAATTTTCTCTCTGCCTCTACCCTTCTCAATTCTCACTTCAGCCACCTCCTTCCCTAATTTTCTCTTTAAGTCTCTACCTTTCTCACTTCACTTCAGCCACCTCATTATTTCTTTTCTTTTCTTTCTCTAAGCCCCATGGACCATGGCCATGCCTCTCTCTTCTCTCTGACTAGAGGCATATCTCTGTTCTTTCTTCAATTCAGAATCTCATATTGAAAAATCATTGTAGAGACATGGTGGCAGGCTCAAGCATTATGAGACATACTGTGGCTCCTGCTATGGTGTAGCAACAATAAATTTGTCTGTCTAGATCCTTTTTCTTATTCAAAATATTTTCAATTTTATTTTGGAGTTTGTGTGTAAATTGTTGAACAAATATTGTTGGAAGTTGTTCTTTCTTTATCTTTCTAATTTGTTCAACGGCTCTCTCTTTACTGCTCTATTACTTTGTTTTTTTTTTTTTTTTTTTTTTTATATGTGATTAAAGTTAGGCTCTTAAAAATCTCAATAACCCTCTCTTTGGAAAACCGAAAACCGATCGAAACTAACTAAAACTGACCAAAGCTGACTGAAATGGAAATACTACCGAAACCGATTGATTTCTAGTCATTTCGGTTGATTTCGGTTGAGAATTTCACAAACCGAAATATTCGGTTTCGATTGGCCATACCCATACAAAACCGACCGAACCAAACTGAGCACACCCCTAGGCTATAACTTAGAAACAACGAATATTTTGGATGCCTCCTATTTTGAAGCCTTTTTTTTTATAAGCAATGCCTTTGTCTAAGCTTATTCACTTATTTAGTCTTTGCTCCAAATGTTTTGCTATGGCCTAAACCTCGAAGTTCTCGTTATAACATCAGACTTCGTTGTTTGAGGTTCTTTTGACCATTCATGATATTCCTTTGGGAACACATGATCTGAACTTGGAGTTTTTGTCATTAATGACGTACTTGGATGGTTCTTTCCATTTTGAATTCTTACTGTGTCTATGGTTTGAACTCGTTGCTAGAGTTTTTACCATATTTATGATAAAAACTCATCGTTTGAGTTTTTACCATGTTCATGATTTAAACTCGTCATTTGAATTTTTACCATGTTTATGATTTAAACTAGTCATTTGAGTTGTTACCATGTTTATGATTTAAACCCGTCATTTGAGTTTTTACCATTCGGTCATGGATATCTCCTTTTCTTAGCTCAATCTCGTCTGTAAACTTAACCTTGAGGCTTTGTCAAACTTATTGAAAAAAAGATGGCTTATGGAACCTTATTATTTCATGCACCCTTATTTATAAGGGGATTACAAGGGAAATTACTGAAAATATCTTGACCAAAATACTTGAAAGGAAAATGCTTAAAGGAAAAAGAAAACAATGAAATCTCGCTTATCTGATGCATCGTCAGGTGAGGTACTCCTAGAGAAATAGCTTATTAATCCAAGTACTTCTTACTGGTAGTACTTCTTGAGATGTTCCACGTTCTAAGGACATGGCAATGGATTGCCGTTGAGGTCCTTTAGGTAGTAGCTTCCTCTTCTTGAGTAACACACGACCTTATATGGACCTTCCCAAGTAGGGCCTAACTTCCCCTGGGCTGGGTCCCTAGTGGTTTCCAAGACTTTTCGCAGTACCATATCATCGGGGTTGAACCTTCTAATCTTTACCCTCTGATTGTGGTACTTTGCCATCTTCTGTTGATACCAAGCCATTCTCAAGGCTGCCTTGTCTCTAACTTCAAGTAAACAATCCAAGTTGAGTCTCAGCTTGTCATTGTTTGAACCTTCATCATAATGAGCTTACCTAAGGCTAGACACTCCCACTTCAACAGGAATAACTGCTTCTGTACTGAAAGCCAATTTGAATGGCGTTTCTCCGTTGGTGTTCTTGCAGTTGTCCAATAAGCCCATAGTACCCCTGGTAACTCCTCTGGCCATGCACCTTTTGCCCCCTCAAGTTGTGCTTTGATGAGTTTGAGCAAAGTATGATTTGCTACCTCTGTCTACCCATTAGCCTGTGGGTGCCCAAGTGATGAATAGTGGTTTTTTATTCCTAGCTCTTCACAAAATTCCCTAAATTTTCGATTGTCAAACTGTCGACCATTATCAAAGATGATTGTCTTTGAGATTCCAAACCTACAAACAATGTTCTTCTAGATGAAGCTCTGTATCTTGCCTTCAGTAATTATTGCCAATGGTGCTATTTCAACCTATTTGGTGAAGTAATCAATAGTGACGAGTAGGAACTTAACCTGTTTCTTCCTTCGAGGGAGTGGACGAACGACGTCAATCCCCTAAGTGGAGAATGGCTAAGGTGAGGAGATGCTTGTCAGTAGTTCTCTAGGAATGTGCTGTACATTTCCGAACCGTTGACACTTATCGCATTTTTTGACAAGTTCATCTGCGTCTTTTTTGCATAGTTGGCCAACCATCTTTCCCACCTAAGATTGAGGTTCTAAATGGTTACCATATATGCCTTTATGGATTTCTCGCAACACATATATTGCTTCTTTAGGAATTAAGCATTTTAGGTATAGCAGCGAAAATCCTCTCTTGTAAAGTTCACCATTCATGACACTGAATCTGGCTGCTCTGACTCTAACCTTCTTTGCTTCTGATGGCTCAGATGGGAGCTGGCTGTCTCTGATGTAAGAAAGGATTGGATCCATCCAGGTGCTTGGTTGTTGGACTGAAAAGGTTTGCAATCCGTCGATACTAGGGATTTTTTGGACTTCCATGAACAACTCTGTCGTTGCTGAGGCATCTTCAGTTAACACCAGTTTAGTGACTGTTAGGACATATGTGATTCACTTGTTAGGAACACATGTCACTACTTTATGTAATTGGCTAATCATTTGACATAATGCACTTCACTTGTATTTGGGTAGATCTAGGGTGTGTTTAATACTTTAAGAAACTCTGTTTCAAAATCAAGTGTTGAAGCCATGCAAGTTTGTCCAAAATTCAAGTCTGAAAAGTGCTTGTCATTAAAGCTCTACAGCTAGTCATCTATCGAGCTTGAAGAGTTGTTGAAACCCGTGGCTCGACAGCAGCTCGACAGATTAGGTATCTGTCAAGGTTTATGAATTTCAATTTTTTAGAACTGTTTTTCATTTAATCCTTGATTATGTGTTTGGGCTTTCTTTTCTCACAACCCTAAATATATATAAGGATTATTTTAAGGGTCGTATCAGGTTGCATAGCCAATAGCACAATTGCATAAGAGTTTATTTCCTCAAGTGTGACCGAAAACCTAGTTTGCCCTAATTCTTGAAGAAGCTGCTGTGTTTGTACACCATAGGGTTTTGTGACCAAGTATCTTGTCAATCTTTATCATCTAGATGAACTGAAGAACTTTGCAGCCAACAAAATTTTCTAGTTGGTGAATCAAGTCGGGTACTAGGATCCGTGCAATTGGTTAGTCATGTACTAGGAGCCGTGCATTGAAGGTAGAGATTGTCACTACAGAATAAGTCCAATTGGGTATTGGGGTAAGGGTTCAACTGTAGGTTGGTATAAGGTACTGGGATTCCTTTACTTGTAATTGCTTGTTGTGATGATAGTAGATTCTCGAAAGTGGTGACCTTAAAATCACCCAGTGGGGTTTTTGCCATATAGGTTTTCCCCATTCGTAAACAAATCACTATGTCATTTAATTTCCGCTGCATACTTAGTTTAATTGGTGATTTGTTTGTGCTACCAAGAGTTTGCATGTTAATTTGATTAATTAATAAACTTGGCTAATTAATCAATTAATTCATCACAAGGGGTCAATACGTTTTTGGCCTGTCAGCGACCTCGTCAAAAGCTGAGTTGTTTTCTCGTGGGATTTGCTCGAATTTGACATCATCAAACTCATTAATGAGTTAAGTTGTCAGCTTGAGATACCTCTTCATTCTTTCTTCCTTTGCTTCGTATTCGTTACTTATTTGCCCAACAATCAACTTAAAATCAGTCCTCAACTTCAAATTCTTGATTCCAAAGGCTTTTGCAATTTTCAAGCTAGCAAGGACCGCTTCATACTCTGCTTTGTTGTTTGTCGCTGGAAATTGGAGTTGAACTTCATACTTAAAGACGTCTTTCTTGGGTGATGTCATAATGATACTTATGCCTTTAAGCCCTACAACAGACGATCCATCTGCGCAAATCATCCAATACTCTGCTTCTTGATCAAGGTCTTGAAGAGTGAATTCAACAATAAAATTTGCTAAGGCCTGGGCTTTGATCGCTGTTCTTGGCATGTATTTAACATCAAACTAACTTAGCTTAACAGCCCATTGGACCATGTGCCCCGCTGCATCTAGTTTGCTCATTACTTTTTGGATTAGTTGATCCATTATTACCATGATGGTATAGGCTTGGAAGTATGGACAAAGTTTCCTTGAAGCAACAATTAATGAGAATGCCATCTTCTCTATTCATGGGTACTTCGCTTTGGCACACTAAAAAGCCTGACTTGTGTAGTACACGGGTTGTTGCACCTTGGATTCTTTACAGATCAACACCGAGCTAATGGCTATTTGTGACACAGCTAGATACAAAAACAGATCTTCTCCTTCCACTGACGGGCTCAATAGTGGAGGCTTGGCGAGGTACTCTTTGAGATTTTGAAAGGCTGCCTCACACTCGTCTGTCCATTGGAAAGCCTGCTTAAGAGTTTTAAAGAAGAGGAGACACTTATCAGTGGCCTTCAAGACGAACCTATTTAATGCTATCACTCGTCTTATCAGCCTTTGCACCTCCTTGACCGTCCTGAAAGAAGTCATGTCAAGTATGGCTCTGACCTTCTCTGGATTTGCTTTAATTCCTCGCTGAGATACCATGAGACCGAGAAATTTTCTTGAAGGGACCCCAAAAACACACTTTGCAGGGTTGAGCTTCATTCTATACCTTTTCAAAGTATCGAACGTCTCTTGGAGGTCTTCAAGGTGGGTTTTGGCTTCTTTGCTTTTCACAAGCATGTCGTCTATATAAACCTCCATATTCCTGCTTATTTGCTTGCTAAACATCTGGTTTACCAATCTTTGGTACGTGGCACCTGCGTTCTTCAGTTCAAACGACATGACGTTATAACAATATAGGCCCTGGCTAGTGAAGAACGTAGTTTTCTCCTAATATTCCTTCTTCATTAGGATCTAATTATAACCTGAAACAGCATCCATGAAGGTTAGCTGTTCATGACCAGCTGTTGAATCAACAAGCTGGTCAATTCTGGGAAAGGGAAAACTATCTTTGGGGCATGTGTTGTTTAAGTCTGTGAAGTCCACACACATTCTCTACTTTCGTTGGACTTTTTTACCATGACAACATTGGCAAACCATTCGGGATAGTAAACCTCTCGAATAAATCCTGTGGCCAAGTGCTTTTCCACCTCTTCTATCACTGCTTTGTTTCGCTCTGGGGCGAACACTCGTCTCTTCTATCGGACGGGCTTCTTCATTAGGTCGACATTAAGACTATGCTCTATCACTTGTCTATCAATCCCTCACATATCTTCATGGCTCCATGCAAAGACATCTAGATTCTTTTTCAAAAATTTCATCAACTCGTCCTTTAAAGGACTCTTGGAGCTCTTTTCCTACCTTGGTAATTTTGGAAGGGTCCCCTTCCACTAGCTCTATATTTTGCGCTTCTTCCATGGGCTTGGGTGGTTCCTCCTCTACCATCTAGGTGTGATTTTCTCTAGATGCTAGGACTGCCTTGTAACCTTCCCTGGCTAAAAGTTGGTCTCCACAAATTTCTCCAATACCGTAGGGAGTTAGGAATTTTACTTTCAACCAGTATGTGGAAGTTGCAGCATTGAGGCGATTAAGGGTTGATTGTCTAAGAATCACATTATAAGACGAAGGGCAGTCAACGATTAGAAAGTCTACCTCTCTTGTCACCTAGGTTGGGTAAGTCCCTGCTGTAATCTATAGTGAAATGATGCCCTTTGGATAAATGCAGTCCCCACTGAAACTGATTAATGGAGATCCAAAAGGTCTGAGGCGTTTTGGATCCAACTTCATCTGTTGGAATGTCATGTACATTACATCTGCCGAGCTTCTGTTGTTCACTAATACTCTTCGGGTGTTGTACCTTTCAATGGTTAGTGTAAGGTTGCAATTTGAGTTCTTAGCCCACGATAGAGATGGACCTAGGCTTAAAAAGCCCAAAACAATGAATTTGTAAAGAGTGGGTTAAAAAACTGAGTTTTAATGTGTTAGAGAGCAAATATAATGGATCTAGATAACCGAAAGAATAAAGATAAAGTGGATTTATTCAAAGACAAACGTCCTCGGATCAATTCGAGAAGACTAGTTCTTATATACTGATTCACAGGTTGATTACAAATTTAGCTCTAGGTTGCGACAGTAATCCCCTCTTTCTCTATTTCTTCAATCCCCTTCTCTTCTAGCCTTCTTCCCCTTTTATACTCTTTTCTTTACCTTCCACGTACAAACCAGATATTTGGTGTTGATACTTGTCCCATCAACACCTTCCTGAAATCTTCATGTAATAGCTGTAAGGCTGAAAAGCCACTGTTCAGACATCACTTCTCCATTAATACGGCCAGAAAGTTAGCTGTAGAGCATTCAATGCAGTAGAAGCAGCTTTCCCTTAGATATTTTTAGTTTCCATCTGTCATGTACGTCCACAAGGTCTACCTTCATCAGTGGAACCTTTTGGTGTATCATCCCAGATAGCAAAATACCTTCTTTAACCTTTACCTTGCTTAGTAGAGAATATAATCCTCCTCGGACCACATTCCTCAGCATACACAGTTGCAATTTACTTGTCACAGCCCTGCGTTTTCTACAGTATTGACCTATCCTTAAACAATTGAGCATCCTCAGACAAGCCCAAGGCCCAATACATATATTTGGGCCTTTGGTCCTTATAATAGCCCCTCAAAATTTTGGTTTTCTCCTTTTATCCAAGGATAAAAGTGGGGTTTTGATTTTTAATGGTTAAGACCACTCGTTTCTCTAGTTTACACACGTGGGAGTACCGTTTCATGCGCCTTATAACTGCTACTGACGCTTCGGAACCCGTGATGTGTCATTAATTGCTCTAGGCGGCACTTTGTTCCCTCCATCCAACAGTGAGATGTAGATCGTGCGGTTGACATTTCCTTTTGAATTTTACACGGGGTAACTCCCATTCAATTCTACTTCCTATATAAGGCACCCAGGGAAATCATTTTTCCTCATTTCACGAGCCTCCAAGTTCTCGAAAGATCCCAAATACTTCAACCTTCAAGGCGTACCTTACTCCTAAAGTTCTCAAGTCTTTTTCTTTGAAAAATCTAGACATTTAAGAAGTATCAGAAGTAGTACTAGCACTTGTTCCTGTAAGTCTTTAATTCCTAGGTCATTTTCTCCTTGGCCTATCATCTTCTGTTTCTTCCTTTTAGAAACTTCATCCATCATTCCTTCATTTAACTAGATGGGTAGATTTAAGCATCTCGTTGACTCCCTTGCCGCCATGGAGGCCTTCAGGGCGAAATACCATATCCCCCAGGGAGTAACCTTGAAGTATTGCCCACTAGACAAAATACTTACCTTTAGGAAAATGGGTGAGGTGGTCATTCCCATAATCGCCTTCATAGAAAAGGGAATGACACTTCCTATAGGCGCAGTAACTTGAGATTACCTCCTTAACCATAGTTTGTGCCCTCACTAATGCATGCCTGACCTATTTAGGGTCTTGGGTAGTGTTGACGCCCTCAACGAAATGATGGGTCTGAAACTCACATAGCACGACGTCGCATATATGTACGAGTGCCATTCTCTTGTTGACGCGGGAGGGGGGGGGGGATTACCTCAAATCTAGGTCCCCCATCGTTAAACTCATATCATGTCTTCCCAAGTCCAACAAGAGCATGAAAGACGACTACGTGATCGCCTCCGAGGAGTGGCACAATGGCCTTCACTGTCCAACTCAGGAGGGAGAGCCATGTGGGGTGCCTTAGGATTAGGTTATACTGACATAGATTTTAGTTCCTCGGTTTAGCTTTGCTGTAATACTTCACTTCCTTTCATTGATGTGGCTTATTGATTTGACCACGTTTTTTTTTTCTCGGCTATCACTGCAGATAAAAGGTACGTTGCTCCAAAGCTCAGCCTTGTCAACGTCGAGGGTCTTAACAAGGTACTGAGATTCGAGATCTTTGTGAGCGAAGATGGACAGCTGCGAGCAGTCCATCTAATACTGGACTTTGTGCCCCTATTGGATAAGTTCCAGGAGGTTGGTAACGCCATCAGGGCAAGTGACCTAAGGCTTCGTCGGATTGACGTCTCTCGGCTTGGCTTCCTAGCCAAAAAAGACCTCCCTCTAGTGGAGTTACCCCCTCAGCGTGCTCTCCCTATACCTGCAGCTCAAAGGGAAGAGATTGCTTCTTCTCGTCTATCTCTAGAGGCCGAGATAGACTAGTTCCACCTTAAGGAAGAAAAAGAGGTGCAGGAAGAACCCCTTGAAATTTTGAACTCCAAGGGTGAGCTTGACAGAGCTTCCGTAGCTCGCTCCCTTGTACTCATCGTTGCTTGCAAAGATCCAAGTTTTGAGGAAGGCGAGAGCATGGATCTGAACCCGAGGAAAGGCTTGAAGGACTTCCTTGCTGGAAGAAAAGATTCATCAACCAAAGAGGCTCCTAAGTCCAACGTTCCTGCTAATCTCCCTTTTCCCCCTCCTCTCCCTACAACCACGGTCGGACTACTCCCCTGTCCTGACCTAAAAAAGAAAAGGAAGGTGAAGGAGTTGAAGGAGGGAGAGGTGGTCCCCCAAAAAAGGGCCAAACAGCAAAAGAAGGTTAACGATAAATAGACCTCCTCCACGGAGAGCAGGGAGAATCTTAACATAGCTGAGGTCCTCCAGCAACGCGTATGGACACCGTAGCTGGAGTTGGATGGTACTCCCATCCCATGGAACTCTTCCATCCAGGAGTTCCAGAAAGGGCACTTGGCTTACATTGCTGAGGCCCTGGAGCAACCTCTACTCCTGTCCAAGGACATGGAGGCTGTTGGACCTCTTCATGTCCTTGAAGAGGGACCTTGCTATGGTAATCTCTCTACTAACTCTTCTAGATAAATGTTAAGCTTTCTTTTACTCTTCCCTCTATTCCTTTTGTTTTGATGGGATTCCTTTATTTTTTCCATGCAGGTTACCCAGCAGATTTTTATGGCTGAGGAGTGGGTTAAGGAAGCCTGTAATGAGGCTAACGCTGAGACCCACTCTCGCCTGGAGGCTGAGAAGTCCCTGGAGGCCGTGAAGCAAGAAAAATAAGAACTGGCCAAAAAGCTGGCCATTGAGGAAAAGGATAGGAGAAGCGCCGAAGCTAGGCTAAAGAGTGCCCAGAACCAAGCCGAAGACCAGTGAAAGAAACTGCACATCACCGAGATAGAGTTGGCAACCCAGAGGCAGCTAGTCCTAGAGCCAACTTGGAGAAGGCCAAAACCATTGCTCGAATTGTCGAGGAAGCTGCAGAGGCCGAGAAGCAAGCATCCTACCTTTGCGGAATAGAAGAGACCGAGATTAGGTTGGCCGAAGTATGCAAAGACTACTATAAGGCAACATGGGCGAAAGCCCTTAACCTTACATGGGTTCCTGCTAATTCGGAGTGGAGGCAGCCTGGAAGAGTCTCTTTCCATCCTGACATCTGTGAAATCCTAGCTGTGCCTCCATCTCCCTCTTCCCAAGTCCCAGAGTCTTCCAAGCAATCCCTAACTATGTAGGTCACCTTTCCTTTCCCTGAGACTGGCAATCAAGGCCAGGGAGATGAAGTGGCAAAAGACAAGGACAAAGGCAAGGAAACCACAAACTCTTAGAGGCCAAGGATGCTACCAAGGCCAAAGAAGTTGCAACCAGGGCAAAGGAGGTCAAAACCAAATCTAAGGAGGCCAATCCGAGCAAAAAAAATGATCTCCCTCCTCCAAAGGCCAAAGCTTAGTGCTAGGATTCTATGTACTTATTTTTTGTAGCCTTCTTGGCAAATTTTTTTTTAATACTTTGCCTTCCTCTGTACTTCTTCTTTTAATTAATGAAAAAAATTTATTTTTCACTTTGTGTTTCCATATTTATTTATATATATATATATATATATTTTTTTTTACTTATCATCTAGTTCGTATATTTATTATTTCTATCTTATCTAACGGTTAACAATCGCAATAATGTAGTAGAATTATTCTCATGTGGTCAGCAACAAAACAGGTTAAACTTACCAAGTCCACCATCTTGGCTAAGCATAACTATAACTTGAAAACCATATACAACAATATAGCACATACTCAGATTTGGTTATACTCTACTCTTTACTCATTAGTGAATTTGAAGAACTAGAGAGATAATCCATTCTCAAACAAATATAGATATGCCTACTAATGCTTTAAGTGATGCTCATGAGCATTTGCATGAGCTTTAAACATGTAATTCGAGAAGCCTGAAATAACTAAGGCTTAATCCTGATATATGGCAAAAATAATAGGAAGTAATGATTTACCCAAAGTATATGGTCCGAGAAACCAGGCATGACCAAGATTCTGTTTAACATTTAGTGAAAATGAACTGAAGTATTAATTTACCCAAGGTATGTGGTTCGAGAGACCAGGCATGATCGAGGTTCTATTTAACACTTAGTGAAAATGAAATGAAGTATTAATTTACCCAAGGTATGTGGTCCAAGAGACCAGGCATGACCAAGGTTTTGTTTAATATTTAGTGAAAATGAACTGAAGTATTAATTTACCCAAGGTATGTGGTCCGAGATATTTCGCATAACCAAGGTTCTGTTTAATACTTAGTAAAAATGAATTGAAGTATTAATTTACTCAAGGTATGTGGTCTAAGAGACCAAGCATGACCAAGGTTCTGTTTAACACTTAGTGAAAATAAACTGAAGTATTAATTTACCCAATGTATGTGGTTAGAGAAGCATGACCAAGATTCTATTTAACACTTAGTGAAAATGAAGTGAAGACCGCATTGTTAGAAAATATATATGTTTGCATCGCATATAAAACATACGCAGCGGAAAATAAACGGATCTACTTCATTCGCAATTGATAACATGTACTATGTAGGTTTCAGAATATAAGAATAAGAGAGTGTACCTTGATGCGGTGAAATTCAAAACCGAATGAAGAAGTACTCGGGAACACTTTCAATCTTCACTCCAATTCCACTTGATGCCCAAGATGTGTGGTCTCTCAATCAGTTCTATATTTTCTAGAGAGAATATATGAAAGAGTGTCTCTCTTCCTTATATCATATTCTTATCTTATCTCACATACAAACCATTTCATTCTATATAAAATTCTGTATGTGTCTCTCCACATAACTGATTATCTAATTGGGTTAGCCTTTTGGGCCTTCCCAATTGGGCTTTAGTGTGTGGCTTGGAGTGGGACCAAAAGGGAACAAATAAGACACTAGCTCCAATGGGCATCGAGCTTTTTTGTCAACTCTTGACAAATCCAAAGTTACCATTAATTATATTCAATACCACTATATAAATATAATTGCACTCTAGGCCTCATTAATAAATTATATCCCAAGACTTTATTATACATGCAACCCCTTCATAAAATATTCATAGCAATACAAAGTCATGAATATAAACTGCCAATTTGTAAATTACTACATCTTAATCCTTGAGTACTCGGTTTAATCCTTTTGAGTTATTCACCATATATTTATAAAATTCAATTTCATAAATATATACTTTAGTCTTATTAAAGTGGTTAGGCCTAACTCTCTGAATAACTGCACCCATTAAACTTATCTCAAGGGAATATTTTATATCTTCGTTAAGAGACTATGAATTTCATCTTGAGAATATATGTTCCATCAACACTAAATGTGGCTGCCCAACATACTGAGGTTTTGACTGTTACTTTAGATCTCACTCCTGATATATCAAAGTAGCCTACATTTCATGATTAGGTCCATTATTCTCTCAGGATTAAGAGTTCATGTGAATACAAGTCGTGAGATTTATTATTCAATTGACAGTCGTTAGGAGAATAATAAATCTCACAGCAGTCCAGTTCAATATGTCTTAACTCTTAAAACATATCAACATATTAACTAGAAGTCACCACTTCCATGATCAAGACAAATCATCGTAGTTAATATGTTATAGTCTTCGCAGATGAAATGCCCAATTTCATCACCGACTATGAACCAAAATTCTGAGTTTACAAAGAACTTGTGATCTATATCTTCTATGACTAAATCACATAAATCGCATACTATGCATCTCATGGACTATTTGATAATGTCCAAATATTCATGTTACCATTATTTTAGATAAGAATAAAACAACCTTATTAAACACAATATTGAGTCATACATCATTTCTCACATAATGTCATACATAGCATCATACAATAAGATTTAAGGGCACATATCCTAACACGCATGTTATGTAATATAATAAATTCAAGTGCAGTAATAAAAACTTTCGTTAATAGTAATATCTTCTTAGATTATTTACATTCCAGGGACGTGGTACAGCCCTTTCCTTCAAATCTTCCAAGTAATATGCACCTATTCCAGCCATTGATAGGATACGAAATGGTCCTTCCCAATTGCGTCCTAACTTTTCCTAGGCTGGGTTTTTTTGCAGTACCCATAACCTTTCTTAAAACCAAGTCTCTAAGTGCTAATGGCCTCAGCTTCACATTGACATCATATCCCTGCCTGAGTTGATGTTGATAGTAGACTAATTGGACCATGGCATTTTCCCTCTGCTCGTCAATTAAGTCCAAGCTTTCCCCTAATAGTCTATCATTGTTGCTCAGGGTGAAAGAATTCGTTTTCAGCGTTGGGAATTTAGTTTCTAGGGGGATGACAACTTCAGCTTCATAAGTCATTGAAAAGAGCGTCTCCCCAGTGGACCTACAAGGAGTTATCCGATAAGTCCAAAGGACATGGGGCAGCTCTTTCACCCATTTTCCTTTTACATCATCCGGCTTCTTCTTAAGCCCTTTTACTATAACTTTGTTGACAGCCTCAGCCTGTCTATTCCCCTGTGGATATGCTGGGGTGGAATACCTGTTTGTTATGCTTAGATCACAACAATACCTTCTGAAGGCGTTACTATCAAATTGAAGACCATTGTCCGAGATGAGTGTGCGAAGTACTCCAAATCGAGTGATAATGTTTTTCCATACAAATATCTTGGCATCCACATCCCTGATGTTTGCCAATGGTTTAGTTTCGACCCACTTGGTGAAGTAATCCGTGCCGACCAGCAGATATCTTTTATTTCAAGCTGCTTTAGGAAAAAGACCTACAATGTCCAAACCCCATTGAGAAAAAGGCCAAGGGCTAGACAGAGGATTAAGAACTCCCCCTGGTTGGTGAATATTCGGTGCAAACCTCTGACATTGATCACACTTCTTCACATACTCCTGTGCTTCCCTTTGCATGTTTGACCACCAATACCCCTGAATGAGGGCCCTGTGAGATAAAGACCTACCTCTCGTGTGGCTTCCATAGATCCCTTCGTGCAATTCTTCAAGGAGTAGCTTTGATGCCTCCGGGTGTATGCACAGTAAGTATAGCCCAAGAAAAGAATGCTTGTACAATTTTTGGTCCTCAGACAACCAAAACCGGGGAGTTTTTCTTCATATCTTGTCAGCCTCTGATTTGTCCTTAGGTAAGATATCTTCTTTGAGGAATAACATAATAGAATCCATCCAGCTGGGCCCCATTCTAATTTGATGGATATGAGCCGCCTCCTTCTTCATGTCAATAGGTTTGTACAAATCTTCAACAAGGATGACTTAGGGTAAGCTTTGTGCCGAGGAGGTCGCAAGAGTGGCCAGAGAATCCGCATGTGAATTTTCACTCCTGGGGATATGCAACAGGTTGAAAGATTCAAATCCCAACTGTAGCTGTTTTACATGACTTAAGTACTATTGCATTCTCTCATCCCTAGCCTCTAACTCTCCTCTTACTTGGCCAACAACCAATTTTAAGTCTGAGAATATTTCCATCAAATTTTTGCCCTTTCTTTGAACCATGGCCATCCCCACCAATAGAGCCTCATACTCAGCCTCGTTATTTGTGGCCAAGAAGCTTAATCTTAAGGATTTCTCAATAGTAATCTTTTCAGGAGATATTAAAACTAGCCCCACTCCGGATCCTCTCTGATTTGCTGCACCGTCAACGTATACCTTCCAGGACAAAGGTTCTTGCACGGAGATCAGGCCAACTAAATTTTCATCCATGCCTAGCCTCTCGGCACTTTCTTCAAGCAAGGGCTCAACAAATTCAACCACCAAATCAACCAAGACCTGACCCTTAATAGAGGTGGGAGGCATATATTTTATGTCAAAAGCCCCCAGGATCGTACCCTACTTTGCAATTCTTCTCGTGTAATCGGCACTACGAAGTAGAGATCTAAGCGGGAGCTAGGTTAATACAATAACCGTGCGTGACTAGAAATAGTGGGAGAGCTTACGAGTGGCGTGTACTACTGCCAAAATAGCCTTCTTTAGCGGTAGGTAACGGACCTCGGCCTCGTGTAGTGACTTACTTATATAGTAAACTAGTTTCTATAGGCCACTATCAACCCGTATAAGTACCAGGCTTATTGTGTGGGCAGCTACAACGATGTAAGCAAACAAAACCTCATCCATCTAAGGATTGGACATGATGGGTGGCCGAGATAAATACTCTTTCAACTGCTGGAAAGCCAAGACACATTCCTCAGTCCATTCGAACCCTTTCCACTTGTTCAGTAATTAGAAGAAAGGTCTACATCTGTTCTCTAATGAAGAAATAAATCGATTTAGGGCAGCAGTCATTCCAGTCAACTTTTGGACCTCTTTAGGATTTTGAGGTGGCTGTAAGTTGTCGATTGCTCTAGTTTGATCTGGACTGACTTCAATTCCACGATGTGTGACCATGTAGCCCAAAAACTTCTCTGATCCGACACTAAAAGAACACTTGGAAGCATTAAGTCGCAGCTTATGTTTCCTTAGGATCTCAAAGATATTTCCGAGGTCATTAACATGTTCAAATTCCAACTTTCTCTTGACCACCATGCCATCTATATAGATTTCAACGTTTTTTTATAATTGCAGCTCAAACATCTTGGTCATCATCTTCTGGTAAGTAGCCCCTACATTCTTCAAACCAAAAGGCATCATCTTGTAATGGTAATTTCCGATAGGAGTAACAAAGGCTGTTCTTTCTTGGTCGTCCAAGGTTAAAGGGATCTGATGATACCCTTGAAAGGCATTCAAAAAGCTCATTCTAGGATGGCCTACAGTTGCGTCCACTAGTTGATCAACCTGAGGCATGGGGAAGAGATCCTTTAGACAGGCTTTGTTCAAATCTGTGAAGTCTACACATACCTGCCACTTCCCATTCTTCTTCTTCTCCACCACTGTATTGGCTAACCATTCAGGGCAAAACACTTTCTTAATAGCCCCTGTCTGCTTAAGCTTATTCACCTCTTCCTTGACAGCATCAAAATGCTCCTTAGATGAGCGCCGAGGTGGTTGCTTTCTTGGGAGGACAGCTGGGTTAACATTCAAATGATGACAAATGAATTTTGGATCTACCCTAGGAGCCTCATAGGCATTCCAGGAGAACACATCAACATTCCTTCTATTGAATGCTAACAGCTCTTCCTTCTCTCGAGGGGACAACTAAGCTCTGATCTGAAAAAACTTCTCCGGATCTCTATCTATAGAAATTTCCTCCAACCTCTCACACTTCGCCTTTTCCGACACCGCATCAGTAGATAGGATCGGAATCCTTGATTGCTACGAGCCCCCCTCAGCAGAAGCCGATGACTCAGCTGCAGGCTGATGTATAATGGCAGCCACATTACACTGCCTAGCCACGGATTGAATTCCCACAAGCTCCTCAATCTGGTCCCCTAATGGGTACTTCACTTTTAAATGCAGAATTGAAGAAACGGCCCTTAGGGCATGAAGCCAAGGTCTGGCTATAATGGCCGTGTAGGGAGAGTATACATCCACCACAATGAAGTCCACTTCAACCACTTCTGATCCTGCTTGCATAGACAAACTAATCTGACCCCTTGGAATGACGACTTTCCCATTAAAACTTACCAAAGGTGAATCATATGTTGTCAGATCTTCAAGTGTTAAGCCCAAACCTCTATACAAATCGGGGTACATAATCTCTGCCTCACTGCCCTGATCCATCATCACCCTCTTTACATCATGCCCTTCTATTTTGAGGGTGACCACCAAAGCATCATCATGTGGCTGGATGGTTCCCTTTTTGTCCTTGTCCGAGAAACTTAGCGCAGGTTGGATTTCCACTCTAGCCCTTTTCGGCTCAGAATTAGAGTCCTCGGTTGTTAGCCGAGCTACAGACATCACCTTGGAGGGATGAGAACCAGTCCTCCCAGGTGCAGTAAAGAGGACATTAATCGTGCTTAACGGGGGCCTTGAAGATGTGCTCCCTTGAGTCCCTGACCTTAATTGGTCTCCTTGCCCACTGGGCCGATACAAAAACTGCTATAATCTTCCTTCTCTGACTAGTTGCTCCAGATGGTTCCATAGCGTTCTACAGTCCTCGGTGGTATGCCCCCACTCCTCATGGTATTGGTAATGAAGGCTCTGGTTGCGCTTCAAGGGGTCTCCTCCCATTTTGTTTGGCTATTTAAAGTATGGCTCGTTCTTGATCTTCTCCAGGACCTGATGTACTGGCTCTCGGAACATCGTGTTAACCACCTGAGGAACCGTAGACCCAGATTACCAGCAAAATCCTTTCGAGGTCTGTTATTGTTGTAGCGGTCCGACCTGAAATCCCTCCTCTCCTGAGAGATAGCCTTAGCCTTTCCCTTTCCTTGCTATTAATCCTCCTCAATACGTTTATACTCGTTGATACGATCCATAAGCCGACGCATACTCCTCACCGACTTCTTGGTTAAAGACTTTCTCAAATCGTGCTTAGTGGGCAGGCCGACCTTAAAAGTTCTTATGACCACGTCATCAAAATCCCCATCAATCTCGTTGAACATCTCCTAGTATCTATCCGAGTACGCTTTTAGAGTCTCCCCTTCTTGCATGGATAAAGATAACAAAGAATCTAAGGGCCGAGGAACCCTATTGCACGAAATAAAACGAGAGCAAAAAGCCTTTGTGAGCTCTTTAAAGGAGCTAATAAAACTTGTTGCCAAGCCATCGAATACCTCATTGCCACAGGCCCCAAGCTAGTTGGGAACATCTTGTACATTAAGGCTTCATTCCTGGTGTACAGCCATTCTTTAATTGAAATGACTCACGTGCTCCACAAGATCCGTTCAACCGTTATACATGGTGAACGTGGGCTGAGTAAACTGCCAAGGAAGCCTCTTTCCCTCAATTCTGCGCATGAAAGGCGACCTGAAAATTTGGCTAAGTGCCCTACTCATAGCATCATTTCCCAAGTCTTTGGTAGATGAGTTTCTATGTCTGTGCTCATGATGGTGTTCCTCATCATATGAGAAAGACTGACTAGAAGGAGTCCTTGAGTAAGGCATTCTTCTCTTGAGTAAGGCATTTCCCACCTCGAGAATGGCTTTTAGCAACATGGATGGTGTGCACATTTTCCTCATGGTCCTTTTCCCATTCAAGACAGAGAAATCGTCCCCATGCTAGGACCCCCTAGACTCTGCCTGGTTTAGACTTGATCCTACCATGGTTGAATGTCAAACTCATTGCCACACCAGATTTCTCACAGATGGCGCCAATTGTAAGGACGCAATTTGAGTTCCTAGCCCACGATAGGGATGGACCTAGGCCCAAACAACCTAAAACAATGAATTTGTAGAGAGTGAGTTAGAAAACTAGGTTTTAATGAGTTAGAGAGAAATTATAATGGATCCAAATAACCAAAAGAATAAAGATAAAGTGGATTTATTCAAAGACAAACGTCCTCGGATCAATCCGAGAAGACTAGTTCTTATATACTAATTCACAGGTTGATTACAAATTAAGCTTTAGGTTGCGACAGTAATCCCCTCTTTCTCTATTTCTTCGATCCCCCTCTCTTCTTGCCTTCTTCCCCTTTTATACTCTTTTCTTTACCTTCCACGTACAAACCAGATATTTGGTGTTGATACTTGTCCCATCAATATCTTCTTGAAGTCTTCATGTAATAGCTGTAAGGCTGAAAAGCCACTGTTCAGACATCACTTCTCCATTAATGTGGCCAGAAAGTTAGCTGTAGATTATTCAATGCGGTGGTAGCAGCTTTCCCTTAGATATTTTTAGCTTCCATCTGTCCTGTACTTCCACAGGGTCTACCTTTACCAATGGAACCTTCTAATGTATCATCCTAGATAGCAAAACACCTACTTTGACCTTTACCTTGCTTAGCCGAGGATATAATCCTCCTCGGACCATCTTCCTTAGCCTACACAGTCGCAATCTACTTGTAAAGCTCACCACCCTGCGTTTTCTACACTATTGACCCATCCTCGGACAATTGAGCATCCTTAGACAAGTCCAAGGTCCAATACATGTATTTGGGCCTCTGGTCCTTACAATTAGCATAATAACGATGGGGTCATCTTGTGGTTGCTTGATTCCTTTTGCATCTTGCTTAGAAAAAATAATGTTGTCATTCTCGATACGATGATGTTTTGCTATTGGGTGTTTGACATGAACACTGTTAATTTGTCTTTAGACTGCCTTTCTCAAGGACTTGTATGATCCCCTAACAACCAGTCCTCCGATGATCGTCCTCATTTCTCCCACAGTCTGTTAGTAGACTTCTCTTTCGTTTGGTGGTGGGCCTGTTGACACCTCATTTTGCAACCCGCATTTAACCTCACCGAGAGGGTAAAAGGGTAATTTTTCCTTAAAAATATAATTCTTGATTCTGGTCATTAGATCATTAATCTTATTCCACCAAAATGATCTTAATGTTATAACAATCAAATCGACTGGTCATAAGCCCTAATCGGACCACAAGATTGAAAGTTATCATCAAATCAAGTTTTAATGGCTGAGATGCACTATCACATGTTGAGTCCGACTATATGTGATTATGAACAATTGATTTCGATTGGTTATAAGTATAATCAATTTGAGATCAATGATGTGTCATAATTTTATTGGTTAGGACTACATTTTATGGTAAGGTTGGACACACCTAATTAATTAGATAGTTAAGTATTAATTATTCAATGAGTAATTTGTGCAATTATCTTTTAATTAGAGTAAATTTTGGACCAATTAAGTCTGAAATGGGAGTGATTGGAGCCATTTAATGTTAATTGGGAGCTAATTTGGGACCTATTAATGTTAATTGTGCTGAAACCATTTTCTAACAAATGACCTCTGCTCACCATTTCATCAATATCTCTCAGAATATTTTGAATCTGTGAATGAGGTTAATTTTCCCAGAAACTAGACATCCGGGGCTTCAATTTGAGCACAAGAACGAAACAATTCTGATCAGAATTGAGTCAGATATGATTTTTTGAAGTTGGCTCCATAGGCTGTTACAGCAGCTACAGGAAAACCGAATTTTGGCTTGCTCCTCACTCCTACCAATCTTTCCATTTAATGCACCAGATTTCCCCAAAGGCTAAAATGAGGTCTAGGTTCATGATTCTTTGTCAACCCTCATTAATGGCCTTCCATTCATATTTCCTCCGCCACTACTATATAAACCCCCCCCTCTTTCATTCCAAGACACACAAAAAACTCCCTCTCTTCTCCTCTATTGAGTTTTAGTAAAGTTGAATAGTCTTGTCATATCTTGGTCTTCTTGAGACTCAAGGTATTGAGTGAGACTCACTCTCCCTTTCCTAAATCTTCTTTTCCTCCACCCTTAGGATCCCTACCAAGAGTCTCCTCCTACACCATATGGATCTTTCATGAAGGTATAATTCCTTTCCCTAACCTTTTTTTTTATATTGCCATGATGAGAATTTAGAATTAAAATCATGATAGCAACTATTTAAATTCCCTTGAATATGTTTGAATGTTCTTAAATGTTCTTATGTGTTCTTCATATGTTCTTGGTTGTTCATCACATGTTCATGTATTACACTAGCTTAATCTTAAATCCACATAAAAAATATGAAAAACATGTTTATTTCATAATTCTTTCAAATCCTTGAATCTAGGTTATCACCATTCACACACATTCACTAGAAATTATTTTTCAATCCAAATGCAATACTTAATAAATTGAATTAGGGTTTATCACATGCACACACTTTAAATTCAACATGTAAATTGATTGACATATTGGATGATATGATATGAATGTTGGCCACCATAGTCTAGAAGACCAGTTTCACCGGGTAAGGTGGGTGCCTAACACCTTCCCACCTTGTAACATAGCCTCCGAGCTTAGATCAAGGGTTAGTAGACCAATGCTTATCCATGTAATTTTCAAACAAAGCCATGTACTTTATCTTAGATTGTATCTAGGACCAAAGCCATGTAATTTTCCTATGATCAATGTAAATTCAATTTCAAATGAATAAAATGAGGAATTTTTCAATTACGGTTTTCTTATTTTTTCAATAATTAATAAGTGGCGACTCCATTGTAAAACCCTTAATCTAAAGGGGAAAATATTACTAGTCGAACCTCCATTTTGAGAGGCAATAACACGACTCCACCTATTCACGTGGGTTTGGCCCAACACACCCTATAAAAAAAGGGGGGGCCGGGGGCGCGGTCTCTCACAGGGCCTGATAATCTTTTTTGATAATTTTTTGGAGTTTTCCCCTCTGGATCAATTCCTCTATGTGTTCTTTCAAATCTCGACATTCGTCAGTATAATGACCATGATCCTTGTGGAAACGACAATATTTCTTTGAATTTCTTCGCTTCGAGGTTGAGCTTAATGGTTTGGGCCATTTCAGTGCAGGGTCATCCTTTATCTACATGAGGATTTTGTCCATAGGCATCAGCAAGGATTTTATCCACGGGTATCAACAAAGGACTGAAATTCAGTTTTTTCTTTGATGACATCTCTGGACCACTTTTGCTAGCCTTGGCTTCTAAGAGATTATCTTTGCAATCCCTCTTCTTGCCCTGGGACTCAACACTTTCTTCCTTCTTTCGTTTGCCCGTCAATCCTTTTGTGGTCAGTGCATTTTCTCCATTCATATACTTTTGTGCTTGGAACAACAAATCCATCATCGAGGTTGGAAGGGTCTTCCCTAGAGAGAAGATGAGGTCAGGATTGTTCAACCCTGCATGGAAGGTCGTCATTATCACCTGATCATCTGCTTCGTCAATTTCCAATACTGCTTTGTTGAAGCGTTTTACATACTCTCTTAGGGTTTCCCCTTCTTGTTGCTTCACAGTTAGCAGATAGGAGGTGGGCCTCTTATGGCGTTGGCCCCCCAATGAAATGACAAACAAAAGAGTCACTCAACTGGTCAAAATTTGCAATAGACACCACGGGCAACTTACTAACCATACCCTTGTTGCTTCTCTAAGGGTTTTCGGGAATGACTTGCAAATGACTTCATCTGGGGTTTGTTGGAGGTTTAAATTGTCTTGAATGCCCCTATGTGATCCAAGGGATCCTTAGTGCCATCGTAAACTTCCAGCCGAGGAGAACAAAACTTAGGAGGCAAGGGACACTCCAAAACGCTGGTAGTGAAGGGTGAATTTGTCTTCTTGATCATGCCACCAAGATTTACTGCTGTCTTACCCTTCATGGCGTTTTTGACTTCATCTAACTCTTTCCTCATGATCCTCATCATTCGATCACTGCCATGAGTTGACTGCGCGGTGTGTTCTGAAGTTTCTCTTTTGCTATTTCCTAGGCTGTGGGCTTCGTCGTCATTATCGTTGCTGTTACGCCGTGACTGTGATGTACTCATGCCCTCTTGACGTACTTTCCATTTCAAGTCTTCATTCTGTTTCATCAATTCTTGCGCAGTAGCTGTTAGTGCTTAAATTTGTTAGACCATTACCACCGGATTCGGCGGTGTAGTCGTAATTAAATCCATCAGTTCTAAGGAACTTAGTTAGTACAGAATTCAACGGTTTATGGTCGATTTCCCACAGACGACGCCAAACTGATGAAGCAAGATTTCGCCTCGTCAATGTGTTCTTCATCAATACGATGAACGACCTGGAGATCCTATGTAAGAGAAAACACTAAATGGATGATGGCACTAGTTTGGGGCCTACCAAGGATCTTTCGATGCTTCAATTAGCTTAAACTCTTTAGAAATAAATAATTTGTAGAGAAATTTGTGTGTGTATGTGTGTTTGTTGAAACAAAAAAAAAAAAAAAAATACACATTAAAACAAATGTACCTCACCCGAAAATAATGGTTGACACATTAAAAAATAATAATAATCATGTGAGGGAAAAAAAAAAAAACTAGTAAAATAAACTACCTATAAGCTAGTCTGCCATTACCTATAAGAAAGGACTAAAGTGAGAAAAATAAGGGCTAAAGAAAAGCGGCTTAGCATTATCAAAAGGCAAGTCTGCCATTGTCCATAAAAAAAGGGAGATAAAGAGTGAAAAGATGGCCACAGCAGGAGCAAATAAAATATTTAAAAAAATTAAAAAGCTGAAAGTGGGTGATGGCATGAACTTGAAAGAAGTAAATGGCCCGGAAAAAAGTACTACACTTCCCTTGCAGTTTTGGCCATGATTCGATCAGTTAACAGAAAAAATAGGGGAAAGCGATTTCCCAGTTCCTCTATAAATTAAAGGGGGCCTTCAGCAAGCAAAAAAAGAAGGCAGATACACAAAAAAGAGAGCAAGTACACACACACACACGTCAAAGACATAGAGAGAAGAAAAAAAGAGAGGCACAGACAGAGAGAGCAACATCAAGCAGAGGAGGAACACACAGCATAGGTCTGTATATGGGATTTCACATCAGTCCCTTTCTTCTGTAAATCTCTTTCTCCCTCATTCTCAAATCTAAATTTTTGTTTGGTAAAGCAAATAGGGCCAGGTTTCATGGGAAGTTCCTAATTCTATACATGAAACTTTAGATACGAGTCCTTGACTCGTAAATCCTATTTGAGAATTACCAAATAAAAATTCTCTCACTACCAAAATTTCTCTCTCACCCTTCTTCAAATAATTTTTGTTTGATAAAACAAATAGGGTTGGGTTTCATGAGGAGTTCCTAACTCCATACATGAAGCTTTAGATATAGGTTTCTAACTCGTAAATCCTTTTTGAAAATTACTAAATAAAAATTTTCTCAAGTTGTGGTGTAATGTCCTTTTTAATTGGAGTCCTTGACTCTACCTCATTAATGGAATCCTTAACTCTACCCAATTAATGGAGTCATTGACTCCAGCATATTAATTTGGGATTCGTAATCCCTTAATCAATATTGGAATTAATGATTCTTAAAAAAAATGACCAAAAAATTGATTTAAGGAAATTTTTTTAATTCCCAATGTACATATAAAATAAAATTGCTTCAAAGGAGTTTTTCCTTCCCTTAATTAAATTTGGGAACCTCAATCAAAATGTCTTTAAAATTCCCACAAAGAAGCAAATAAAAGAAAGGGAAAATTGCTTGGACATTTAACTTCTCAAAGATAGAATCCTTGGTTCAATTTTCATAAAAACATGGTCCATGACTTATCTTTGAGATTAAAATTAATTCTCTCACCCAAAGCAAATTTAAGTTGATAAAAAGTATTTGACTTAAATATCCATTATTTAAATTGGGCAAAATCAATTTGAGGACTTTAAATCTAAAACCTCAAATGAGAACTACGAAGTAGCTTGATCCCCGCTAAGGGTACATAGGCAACCTAAACAAATTATTAGGTGCAGCCACAAATAAATAAAAAACGCATATCCCCTTAAATATAAAAAATAAATAAACTTATGTACAAAGACGATGGTTGGAATCAAAAGGTCTTTTCTTGAAACAAGGGATTGTAATTGAGAGATATATTATCTTGAATGGGCACTACTCACTTCAATAAAACTCATACGCCAAAAGGCCTATGGGTAAAATTATGTTTGACAAATTTGACTAATTTACTAATTCTTGTTAAAAGTAATTTGACAATATTTGTTAAACATAATTTGACAATGTTTGTTAAACATAAGTTGACAATGTTTGTTAAACATAATTTAACAATTATTGTTAACAATTTTCGTCAATAGTGTTCAATATGAATTATTTACTTGTCTTTCGTGACTTTATAGTTTATATAGCCTCTATGTGAGTAAATGCTTAGTCTAACATTATACCATAGCTGGAGGATTTATGGCTCAATGATGACCACTTAATCGCAACCTTTTTCCATTCGTAACGGTCATTTAAATGCACATCATTAGATGATAGTAACAGTTTCGTGCCCATTTATCACTTAGTCATTGAATGCTGTCTGGAATTAATGCACTTACGCTCGTCCCATTGAATGCTGTCTGGAATTAATGCACTTACGCTCGTCCATACTCTTACTCATCATTATTATGGACAGTTTGCAAGTATGGATGACCATTTATGTGCTATTCGTCACCCTCCAAATGAAATGTTGAATTTTACTTGGGACGTTAAGTGACCAAACTTGTTGCCAAAAAGAACTATGAGCATTCAAATTTGAGGAACCCGATTCAGCACTTTTTTCCGCATTACTGAGGAGCTGATAAGCTGTTTTAGTTGAATAAATGCCATTTTTATTGGCTGACCAGATCAGTTTGTCAGTAGTTCTGCAATGACTGAGGGACAAACCCGGGATTGATTTTGTTTATGAGGAAGAAATTCATCATGTATTTGAACTTCTAGCAAACTTGAATTTTCTTCATCAATAAGTGCACAAACCCTTGTATTGTTTGGCAAATTTTCTTGAGGTGAAATGATGCGGCTAGTGTGTTGATTTGGAAGCCATTTGCCCTTCCGAATAATCACTGATCTACCATTACCAATTCTCCACCTTGAACCCAAAATCACAACCTGCCTAGCTTTCAAAATGCTTTGCCAGGCATACAAGCCTTTTAGCTTCACTTCATCATCCAAGATCGAGCAATTGGGGAAGTATTTGTATTTGAAAACTATGTAAAAGAATGAATCAGTGTTATGAAGGAGCCTCCACACTTGTTTACCCAACAAAGCTAAATTGAAATTTTCAATGTCCTTAAAACCCAATCCCCCTTGGTATTTTGGCAAGCAAAGCTTTTCCCATCCTACCCAATGAATTTTTCTTGATTCCCCCTTATTGCCCCACTAGAACATGCCTATATATATCAATCACTATAGCATGCAATTTTCAAATTTGTAAATGCATATAATATGAACAAATCACCATACCACTCTTATTGTATGGTGTGACTAACTTTGACTACCTCATCACACTTGAGAGCTTGAGCTTTTATTCATTTAGCCTCAAGCCTTGGCTTGAAAGGTGGATTCACCATTTTTTTTTTGTCTCCCTTTTACTTGATACCTTATTCATTGCTTTTGTAGTAGAGGTTTTTAAATGCATTGGTAAGGAACATTACCCAAAACCATTAGCAAAGCCTTATTTGATTCCAGTCCTTCCTCATCCAAGTGAATCAAAATTGTGCCAACCAAAGATGTGACCATGGGCACCTAGGGGGTTTCTACAATGGTTAAAAAGAGAAATATGAGTCCTCATGCAACCAAACAACCAGTGCTTGCTCCCAAGCTTCATTGTCGTAATTGCTCTAACATTGAAATTGTTTAAAACTCAAAGACTTTAAAGGTAAGCTAAATAAAAAAAATTAAGTTACACATGAAATGTCTATGCTTAAAGGCTTTTCATTTTTCAAATATGTGAATTTTATGTTCATATCTTTTCTTTTTTGGCTAACTTGCCAAATGAATTCTGAAAAAAAAAAGTTTATTTTTCATATACATTTTCAAAAATCCTAATGGGTTAAAAATGTAGAAAATTAAAACTATTTTCTAATAAAATTTTTAAACAAAAATTTCATAACCATAACCATAAACATTGATTTCTTTTTCCTGCTAACAAACATATGTTATTTTTTATTCAAATAGAAGCATGAAAATATATTAAAATTTCTAAAACCAATATATGAAATCATTAAGGTGTTTACACTTAATTCCTCTTATGCTTTTAATGTATAAAACAATTTTATACCATAAATACGAGAGACAACTAACCTTTCAAAAGAGTTTTATTTCTTTAAGATATCTGACCCTTTTTTTTTTATTTGCTCAAATTCTAATGAATACAGTGTTTGGCTATGATTTGGAACTTACCATATGAACTAATGCGCTCTATCAATTCCACTAACAAATAACAAATGAATGCTTGCTCCAATAAATCATTAATTGTTTGAAGTCTATGCCTTTTTCTTTTAGAACTTTCATTTATTGTTAAATTTACTAAGCATTAACCTCTATTGATTAAATAATCTCCTAATGAGTACATTTTAAATTTAGTTAATTTTGAAATTCACATAGGAGTCATATTAAAACCAAAACTCTTATCAAGACAAAGTCTAAAACATAATATTAAGGACTTTACCTAAGAAATCCACAAACAATGTAGAGAAAGGATATTTGGAAAGGTTTATATAGAGTTATGTTTAATATTAACGTTGTTCCTTAAAAATATACTAGACATCGTGGAGGAAGAGTCTCTGCAAGACAAAGCCTTGCAGCTATTGTAAAATGGGATATTAAGGCCTTTACTTAAGGTTACTTCTGTTAAAATTCCGACCATTTTTTAACACCTTATAAATTTTGGACCTATTACCTTCGTAGGCTTGGATATGCTAGAATACACAAATTTGTATGGAACCCAAATACTCAAATCCTAAGGTAAAGAAAAATTAACTTACACCTGAATTATATCTGTGCTCAATGGCTTCTTATTTTTTCATATCTAAATTTTGTGTTGTTATATTTTAATAAGATGCTTAATCAATTCTAACATATCAACTTTACTTTTCATTTGCCATTTAAGAAATCCTAATGGGTTACAAAGGTAGAAAACCATATGTTTTAATAACAATATTTCTATAAAAACTTTATAAATATAAACATATAGATAAATATAACAAGTGGCAACTAAAAATGTAAAACACTTGATCTAGGTGGTATGATATCAACAATTGGGTTATCCATGAGAGATATAATATTCTTGGCCTCTCATTTCTCATAATGACAATGGAATTGAAACACAAAAATGCAATAAAGTCAATGAGAACATTAATTAGAAAGGCTTTTATCAACTATAATAGCATTCACATCCGAGGATATAAAAAAAGACCTATTTTACATGCTTAAATACTACTTTATCTATTTTACCAACCATTTAATAATACATCCAACATCCTAGTTCTTATTTTTACACAAAACCCAATCAAATAATATAAACTATACAATTAAATAATATAATAACTTAACAAACTCAAAATTGAACAAAATACATGTCCATGGTTTTAATCCAAGGTCCTAAAGCCTCCCCTTTGAAAACATGAGAGACATATTATAATTTAGTTGAATATTGATATTAGTAAAGTGGGTTGAGTTTCCAACACCCACATTAAGAAGAAGATTTTGATTTTTAGTTGATTTGAAGAATTTTTATGGTTAGTGATTCCGCAAAACTAAAAAGAACAATATACCATAACTTCCATCATTGGGATGTAGTTTCAACTTGTATATTTTGAGAAATTAACAAATAAATTATTTTCATAAATAATTGAACTTTAAGAATTGTTTGCACAAAACATGGGCAGATTGACTTTCCAAATCATAATGCCCCATAAACCACTAATATAGACAAAGGGAAAGAAATCTCCAAATTATTCTTAAACCCAAATTATAGGGAAATAATTATACAACTAAAAATAAATAAATCATCAAGTAATTCAACAAATATATGAATAATTCAAAACATAGTGATCTAATTTAAATAAATAAAAATAATTGGAAAGAAAAATGAATAAGGAACAACTTATGGACCACACGGTGACATCATTAACAAGTAAGAAAGGGTTATTATTATATATTAATTATTATATAATTGTGAAATTATATGATAATCAATTATTGTCAGCATTGAAACACTAAAATAATTTTAATTAATTTATATCTAAATCATATCATATCATATTACGTACAATTATCATTACATTATATCCAACATATTCTAAATTCTAAATTTTACTATAACCAAAATATTATTTTCATTATAATTTCACCCACAAATCCTTAAATTCTTAGGAGGTTAGGCTTTGTTTGGGAATAGCTTATTTACCTGAAATTGAAATTTTTTTGCTGAAAGTGTGCTAAAGTATGCTTGTACTTTAAAAATATTTGAAAATGTGAGAGAAAGCGAGAAAAAGTGAGGTTTTAAAAAGCTGTACATAAAAGCTAAAAATAAAAAACTGAGCTTATAAGCTCAATCATGCCAAATACACTCTAAAGACAAAAAATTTTCACAATTTGCACAAGAAAAGTAATCTTAATTATGATCTAATGTGAAAGTGATATTGTATTAATTATAAAATATCATCTCAATAATTTTGAACTTTGTCGTGTTTGTAGCATTATTGGACCTTTCATAGAGGTAGCCATTGATAGAGTCCTTTCCTAGTAGTATTATTATTATTATTATTATTATTATTATCCAAAGAGTAAGAATACAGGTTCTAATGTAGTAATGTGAGCTTAAATTCCATCTTTGCAAAAAAAAAAAAAAAAAAAAAAGAAAAGAAAAAGAAGAAGTCATTTTTTACTAATGCATCGACAGGTGTATTGTTAAAGGTTCATGGTTTCCCAAACAACCAAGAGGAAGGGAGAGGGTGAACCTTAGTAGCTAGCATTTTCTTATCCAATTACTAAACCTTCCAGAAGTACCAAATGACTTTCTCCACATGTTTCTGGCTTCCTTAATCATTTACCTAAAAGTCCAGTGGCACAAATTTAATTTGTGTCATTTTCCGAAATACTGCCATTGCTGGTAGCTAGACTTGTTGTGAAGTGTCTATAATCTATTCAGCTTAATTACCAAATATCCAAAATTGATTTAAATTCGCCAACACTCAACAGTAATCAGCAATTTTATAGAATCTATAAACAAGGTGTTTCTAGCTAACTTTCTAAACCAAAATATGAAAGAAGAAAAAGAAAAAGATAGTTCTAAAAATGGCTAGCCTCACTTGAAACCTTATCCTAGAGGCAACTCAATCTCAATGTCACCAAATTTTTTTTGTCAAAGGAATAATGCAAACATTTTTAGGCATCTATTCAAGATTCATTTTGACATGAGGATAAAACTCAAAATTTTAGTTTTACAATTTTTTTTAACCAAATTATTTGTGACGTTACAAAAATTAAAGAGATTGGAGATCGCAGTAAACATAGAGTCAAATCTCTCAAATTATTCAGCAGTCACCTTCTTGGCAAATTTTAGTTTTATTATTATTATTTTTTTTGTATGAATAAGAATTTCATAATTGACAAATTCTTCCATGTTTTTTACACTTCAATGTTTCACGTATACTGTCATTTTCTTTCCCACTTCAGTATAATGTTTGGGAAAATATCATAAATCTCCTCGATGTCTACCCGACATATCATGCCTACAACATCCGAATCACATATATGTAAGGGTAAAATTTATGTACAGTACTTAGTGTTGTTCCTCAAGTTCTCTATTTAAGATTTAGGTATGTGGTTGTACTTAACTAAAAATACATTTTCATCTCATTAGAAAAAAAATCATATAGCTGAATTTTAAAAAAAGAACCTAAGAAACAAGTTTTTCCTTATATGTAAATACCAAAATAATAAGGTGCTTACTGTTTACGGCATTTAAGCCAAGACAGTAAACGGTTAAAAGTAATTATTCACCGAATTTTCAAGTAATCCCATGAACTCTCTACTATTAATAATTATTAATAAAATCTCACTAATTTATTGTACAAATTTATATCTATTAGAATGATATGAAAAAACATTAAAAAGTTTTGTTTAGTTTTCTTGGTTTCCATATTTAAAAAGAACTCATTTTTTTTTTTTGAAGCTGGAACCAATCAACTTTCATTAATTTAGAATACTAGAATCCAAATACAACGCATCCACCACTGGCGGAGGATCCTCCTCCATTCATATAATGTCATTATTAATTAATCTAGCAAATCTAGCCAAAGCATGAGCAACACTATTTGCACTGCGCCTACCACAATTAGTTGAAATGGATCTAAAACCCACAGCCAAGCACCAGATGTCTTCATATATTAAACTAAGTCGCGAGAGGTCTAGTTGAGTTTGAGAAATCGTCTTCATCACCATAGCATTATCACCTTCCAGAATTAACTCCGTGAAGCCCGCATCAATAGCAAACTCAAGCGCTTTACGGCATGCCATCACTTCCACCTCCTCACTATCTCGCACAGCACCACCCCTCGCAGTTATAGCCGCCATGACTTCGCCCTTTTCGTTCCGAATGGCAGCCCCATAACTCGATGCAGCTCCATCATCAAAGCAAGCACCGTCGAAGTTTAGCTTATATAACGATCCCTGTGGAGGCTACCATGTCTGCTGCGCTGGAACATGAATCGGAGCTGGCACACTCAGATGATCTTGTGCATTTGTATACTCCCTCAAATAATCCATTGCGCGTTGGGCCAACCTTGAAGGATGCTGGAATGCACCTCCATGCATGACATTGTTCCTCTGATGCCATATCTGCCAACTGTAGCCCAAAACAGGTTCCATTCCTCTGATGAAAGCTTCGCCATGAGACCTGTGACCAGCTGTAAAAAATCATCATGCTCAGTATAGAACTCACCTTAATAAATAATATGTATGTATGTATATATATATATATATATATATATATTAAAATGATAAAAGGGTTAATTATATATATTAAAATGATAAAAGGGTTAATTATATATATTTTCTATCAGTTGTATAGGATAAACTCCGTTTATCAACTTGTAATGTAAAATGAATGAAATTCTATTGCCATTAAAACGTTTATGTGTAGATCATGTATTACACAGTTCACACTTATAATTTTAATTTTTTTTAAAAAAATTATTTATTTATTTTTTTTTTTTTGAGAAGGAACATTGTAATTTTATTGATGATAAGCCGAATCAACTTCAATTACAAAAATTAGGCGTGAAGGAACATCCTTTATCCACACTGAAAACTCGCTAACATGTTTTGTATGTCTAGCAATGTTATGGATTGCCTTGTTGGCCTGTCTTTGGACATGATTGAACTCAACTTCTTCCAACCGCTTTGCTATCTCCTTGGCTTCATCTAGCAAGTGAGAAAAGAGGTTTTGAGATTTTGTTGAGCCCCTAGATTTTCTCTCCCTTGAAAATTTGGAAAAGTATCATAAATCTTCTCTTATTTTTGGTAACAACACTTAAAACCCAAGGGTGTTACTTTTATGTTATCTTTCTTGATTTTTATTACTATTTTTTATTCATTTTGCTTATCACAAGAGGGGAAAGGGGGGATTTGAACCTAGATTGAGAAGTCTCTAATCTAGCAAGTGCATCAACACATTGATTGTTTCTTTGAATGTGTGTTGGACTATTATGTTGGAGAAATCTTCAATAGGTCATTAAGGAGAGGTTCCAACATAAAATTTTGAAAGGATGAGTTAAAAAGAAATTCTACAATAACATCTATGTAGTTCCACAAAAAGGGAGGATCTTTTGGCTAAGGGATGATCTAGCATTAGTGATAACAATGTTTTGTATTCCCATCCCCCTCCTCCTATTTTGTATCAATTATTTTCAGATGCTTAGGGTATTTCATACCCAAAACTTTGTAATCTGTGATTCAGTTTAATTAAATTCCCCTTTGCCAAAAGAAAAGAGGGATCTAATTCCAAGCTGTGGGGCAATACTGCAATAGTAAGCCCATCCTTTAATGCCACAATTCCGCCAAAATTTTAGATGTCACCCCAAGAGATCTAGCAAAACCATAAACCCATTCCCCTCTAAGCAAACCCCCTCTACTTGCTCGTCTCTTCCTTTCACATTCACCTTCTCACTTTTCGATCTCATTGCTTTAAAACCAAGTAAGTCAGTACCACACATTTTCATAAACTTTGTTACAACTGTCTTATGCGGTAGATTATGATGAGTAGTGAAAAAAATAGTGGGTTCATGTGATAGTGACAATAGCTAATCATAACATGCCATAGAATAATTGTGAAAAAGTGTGGCAGCATTATTGTTTTAAAACAAATAGATGAGAAAACTCAATTTCAGCCTCTCTTTCTTTCACCGTTTTACTTACTCACTCTCCATTTTCCAAACAATTAGATATGAAAAGCTGCTGGATTTTTTTCAATGACAAAATGCATTTTTCAACTAGTTTAGAGAGAATCTCTTTAAATTACTTTAAATGATGACATGTGTCTTTTCAACTTGACTCAACTAAACTCCACACCACCCATAGTTTGAGATTTTTTATTTTATTTTATTATAAATTGTAAATTCTACTAACATACCTTGAGATTTAGGTAAATGCTAACTAGGTTCAAAACTTTTCAAAATTAGCCAATTTGATCCCTAAACAATTAATTATTTTTTCTCAACAGTTTTAGGAACTAAGTTGACTTTAGGAACCAGATATGTTAGTTTTAAAATGTGTTAGACTTGGTTGGCATTAACCTAAACCTCAAGATATGTTAATGAAATTTACCCCCTCATAAAACCCAATTAACGTAACATAACCATAGGTGGCGTGGAATTTAGTCGTTCAAGATAGGACACATTCCTTTAATAATCCAACAAGATCGACAAACTCCCACCGTGCAGAGTAAAAGTGGGTGACCATTACTACAACATAGCACCCCAGCCCCAGGTGCAGCAAGCCCACGATGCTACAACACCCAGCGGACCCAGGCGGGCCGAAAAGGAAGTTAAAACTCCAGAGCCCAATCCCCCATAAGCCCGCGTCACAGAGCTCGGCCTGGTTTTGAAAGCCGAAGACTCTCTATCTATCATTGATTGGAGCACAAAACAATTCGGCAGAAAAGAAAAGGGGCAGTTTTTAATTTTAGTATATATGAATGAATGACTCTCAACGAGAGCGTCCTTTGGCAGTATCGAAAGGATCATTCACAGAGTCACACCTCGAAGTGTTGTCAGCTGATAATACTATTGACAACACTTCTCTTTCTCTAAGCGTTCTCAGCTTTCTCTCGAACACCTCTCTAAATTGATCTCTCATCAATGGCTCAATTGGCCGCATCTCAGGTTCACTACCCATTTCTTTCAATCTATCTGTCTCTTCTGTTTTTTCATTACCCAAATCAAAAACATGGGTCTTTGTCTTTTGGGTACTTTTTGGTTTAAAACTTTTGACTTTTGTTTTACTAATGTTTTTGGTGTGTGGGTTTGTTTTTCAGGTTGCTGTTACTGTTCCTGTTGGAAGCGATTTTTCCACTAGGAGATCTGTGTTTAAGGTTTTTCTAATCTTTTTCTATTTTTCTCTGATTAATTTTGTGCTTAAAAATGCTTACTTTGTTAAATCCATAATCAAATGGTTTTAAGTGTTTTTGTTAGTTCTTACCTCTTTGTTTGGGTTTTTTTATTTTATTGTTATGGATCGTATAAATTAATGGGCTTGTTTGGCTACTATTGGTTTTAATGGTTGTGCAGTCTTGTTTCAAGTTCACATTCATCTGTGAATTTGATCAGATGGAAAAAAGTTGTACTACTTTTTTATGTTTCATTTCTTTTTTTTTTTTTCTTTTTTTTTGAAGAATTTTTATGTTTCATTTCGACCCTATTGACCTAAAAGATTGAAATCCAAATCCTTCTCTTCAATTACTTTCATGCAAATGAACCAATAAAGAAATCGTAAAAGTTTCTGAAAAAGTGTTCAGTGTCAGCAGCATTTTTTTTTTTTTTTTTTTTTTTTTTTTTTTTTTTTTTAACTTTGAACGAGTTTTAAGTAGTAGAAGTTTGAGTTCTGATAGCCAACTTTGTGATTGCTTTCTCATTATTTTTCTCAATTTTGGAAGCATGAGTTTTAGTTTTAGTTTAATAGCAATTGGTTCAGATTGTTCAAATGGGTGGTAATTCATTGAATTGATAGCTTTCACCGTTCTTTAGAAACTGTGATACTGTTGATGGGTTATTTACAATGAAGCTTGTAGAAAACTGTTTATGTCTTTTACTTTAGCTTTCAAGGGGAAAAATCACTTACTTTTCCTGGGGAAAAAATATTTTGTAGAAAATCTTTGATCAAAGCAATTGACAATACACTGTTTTCTTCTACTGTGGTTTTACTCAAGTCGTACAACATAATCCAGCACCCGTATTCACTTCATTGTATGCCTTTTTATCTAACTATTGCTCCCGCTAAAAACCCCATTTCCTTGAACGGCAAAAGGATGAAAAAAAAAAGAAAAAGAATTGAAGTCACTGTAATGAAATTTTATTGTAACTTAAGGAAAGAAGCTTATGGATTTGAAGTCATAGGTATCTGATTTGTCTTTTCAGTGTAGTGATCCCTGTGCATTGTCCTCAATACCTTAGTGTATATGTATATAGAGTTTTAATAATTGTTTACATGATTCTTTGAGACAAATATGAATGATATAATTCACATTGGAACTCATTTTACCTGATTACTGTATACAAATCGAGCTTCTCTGCAATGTCTATGGTTAATGATTTTCTCAAGGCAATTGCTCCTCATTTTGTTGCAGACTCATAGCATAAGCTTTCATGATAAATCATGGGCGCCTTCCTTATCATTGGACTTAAAAATGAAGAATGCACGGTTGAGAAATCGACACATAATATGCCAATCAGTGCAACAAGCTAGTGTACCTAAAGTTAATGTTTCCCCTTTATACCTTGAAGATGCTAAAGAGCCCCCACTAAATATACACAAGCCTAAGGAACCTTATACAGCAACCATTGTTTCTGTGGAGAGGATTGTTGGCCCTAAAGCCCCTGGAGAGACTTGCCATATTGTGATTGATCATGGTGGCAATGTTCCATACTGGGAAGGACAGAGTTATGGTGTAATTCCTCCTGTAAGTAACTAGTTACCTGGTCATTATCCTCTTGCATTGTGCTTCTCTGAAGTTTTAGGTTCTCTATCTAAGCTTATTATAACCAAGATCTATAGCATTATAAATGATGTTGTCATGCTACTGGCTAGGATAAGAGCATTAAACTAATAATAATAATCTAGTTTTTGCGTTCAATTCCATTTGATGGAGGATCTCAATTCATGTCTTTATCCATATATTTATAATAATGTTCTTGCCATGCTATTAGTTGTCTCTGTGAAGTACAAGTGTTCCGTTGTAAAATCTATATAATCATTTTGTTGCACCACAGGGTGAAAACCCAAAGAAACCAGGGAGTCCACACAATGTTCGTTTGTACTCAATTGCCTCCACTAGGTATGGAGACACTTTTGATGGCAAAACAGCCAGCTTTTGCGTTCGTCGTGCTGTTTATTATGACCCTGAGACTGGAAAGGAGGATCCTTCCAAGAATGGTGTATGCAGCAATTTTTTATGCAACTCAAAGCCTGGAGATAAAGTTAGGGTCACAGGTAGGGTGTGCTTTACATAAAAAACATATTTGATGTTTTTGAAAACTTCCCACTCAAGTAGTCAAGAATCACATCACTTGTTCACGAAATCTTTCATAATTAATTTTTCATATGTACTGATTAGCTGATATTAACAGAGAATCAGCAGCTTGATATAAGTTCCCAATTGAAATTTGTGCGACAGAAGGCACGATATTGGTGGTTTAGGATGTGGATAGAAGTGCTTTTATTGCTACTTTAAACACCATATAGGGTTTTTTTCTGCTGTATAAAATGAACAAATTATTAATGCAGTTTCATGATTTGATAGAGGTAATTTAGGTAGTAAAAGGTGGGCAAGATAACTAGTTGCTACTGTCCAGATGGTCAATAGCCTGGATTGTTTGTTTAATTTAGACTGGTGGATCAGGATCTACTGGTCAATGATTCTTTCATCAAACTTTGACATTTAGATGCTTTTGATGATATCAGCATTTGAAGCTCAGGAGGAAAGATGATATATAACTCTCATATAATTTATTTGACCGGTAATTTTAACATGCATGTGCTTAAATTTCAGTATATTTTCTTCCTTCCCCTTGGAAGAAAGGGGTTTACATCATGTGCTAATTTTTTTTTTTACAGCGAAAGGAGATTTTCTTTTATTTAGGTTAACTGCAGCAATGTATCATTGGGCTTAACTAGTATGTTATTCATAATTAACATAAATAGTTAAAACATTCCCTACCTTTTCCAACCAAATCTGGCACATAAATGAGTACAATTTGAAGGGAAGACTGTTTACCTTATGCCAAGGATTTTGTTCTTACCCTAAGTGAAACATTTTTTTTTTTTTTCAAAAACTTTTTATTTAAAATTTCTAGAGGGTGTAAAGTGCATTTTAGCCAATTTTCTTTTATGGTTAAATTGCTTTGTTTAACCTTTTTTGGTTTATTATCCTGAGGTTTTGCTTATGTTTTCTACAGTTAATGAGCTCTAGCTCAAATGATGCCTCCTTCCCTTTGTATGAACAAGGTGGAGGGTGAGAGGTTCAGGCTGGTGCTGCTTTAGCAGTATGTGTCTTAATGTTTGTTTAGTTAGGTTATACTGTGGCTCAATTTGTTTTATCTATGATCACCATATTTGGAGGAATGGATAGATAAATTTATTTGTTGTTGTTAATTCTCTGGTGTTGGTAGATTTTCATTGCAATTTTGGTCTAGACTTGGCTTCTTATCTGCTCTTATCTGAATTTTATGGAAGGTCCCTCTGGCAAGATAATGCTTTTGCCTGAAGACAATCCAAATGCCACCCACATAATGATTGCTACTGGAACTGGCGTTGCTCCATATAGAGGCTATCTTCGTCGTATGTTCATGGAGTCTGTCCCTACATTCAAGTTCAATGGTCTTGCTTGGCTGTTCCTTGGGGTTGCCAATTCTGACAGTCTCCTCTACGATGATGAATTTAAAAAGTATCTTGAGGACTATCCAGATAACTTCCGCTATGACCTGGCCCTTAGTAGAGAGCAAAAGAGTAAAAGTGGAGGCAAGATGTATGTTCAGGACAAGATTGAGGAATACAGTGATGAAATTTTCAAACTGTTGGATACTGGTGCCCACATTTATTTCTGTGGTCTTAAGGGAATGATGCCTGGGATCCAAGAAACGCTTAAGAGAGTTGCAGAGCAACGAGGGGAGAATTGGGAAGAGAAGCTCTCACAGCTCAAAAAGAACAAACAATGGCATGTTGAGGTCTACTAAGCTTGATCTTATGACTTCCTGTTTCATGAAAATTGCATCAGCCTTCTGAAGTTAGGAACTTGGCCTTTTTTTCTTTTTCTTTTTCTTTTTTTATATATTTTTTTTATTGATCAGTTTTTTAGATGAGGAGCTTGAATGGTGGTTATCATTTTTCTGTGTTATTAAATGACAAATAAGACAAGTTTGATTCCCTTGGTTAATACAAATTAAGAAGCCCTTTCAATGGGATTCTTGCAGCATGACTTATTTTTAAACTTTGTAATGGCCAAAGCCAAAAGATACTCTACTTTGTCAAGTGTAGTTGTCCTTTTGTTGTGCCGCTATAATAGCCAGTAGAATAATTTAATCAATGCTGTGTTTTCTTAGGGCCAATGTTCAAGGCTGGCTTGGTGTCTGTAAGATATATGATTGAGGTTCATCAAAAGAAGAAGCTTGAATGGTAGTTATCATTTTTCTGTGTTATTAAATGACAAATAAGACAAGTTTGATTCCCTTGGTTAATACAAATTAAGAAGCCCTTTCAATGGGATTCTTGCAGCATGACTTTATTTTTAAACTTTGTAATGGCCAAAGCCAAAAGATGCTCTACTTTGTCAAGTGTAGTTGTCCTTTTGTTGTGCCGCTATAGTAGCCAGTAGAATAATTTAATCAATGCTGTGTTTCTTAGGACCAATGTTCAAGGCTGGCTTGGTGTCTTTAAGATATATGATTGAGGTTCATCAAAAGAAGAAGATGTATGATTGAGAAAAGTCCCCATTAAGCCTTCACAGGCGTTGGGTAATTGAATTCAACACATGCCCATTCTAATATAGATATTTAGTGTTATATAGAAATGTAATTTCTTAAAGATATTCTTGAGCTACACTTAAAAAAAAAAAAATACTTCTGCTATATTATAAAAAATAAAATACACTATTGATTAAACTCATTTTTATTTTAACACACATACGGGGAGAGAGGAGAATGTTTTAAAATTTTAAAACATGGTACAACTTTTGGAAGAGACCCAGATTAATTTTAAATAATTAAGTGGTTTCACAAAAAATCTACATTGAATGGAGTAGAAGTAGTTTTAGACCGACTTAAAATGGTTTCAAATAATTTGGAAGTAATACATATTCAAATTTGTATATGTAAACTTCGTCAAATGATAAATGAAATGATACTTGGCATAATTGAAGCCATTTTAAATTATAAATATAGTTGGCATGAAATTAGTGGGAATTAAAATAAAAAACTATAACAACAATTTTAATAAGCATAGACTTATGTTTATTATAACTTACTAGTTAAAAACTTATAATAACTGAACTTTGTGAGAATTTATATAAGAGTAATGTTACAGTCATAAATTATTTTACAATATTTTTACAAACTATTGGTGTTGCCATTTTTTTATTAGTTTTCATCTAGGTTTGTCATTTATAATATTTTTTTCATTTACCAATAATCATTTACCACAAATTTCTTACAAATTTGTAAGAAATTTTGTAAAAAAGTTTGTATTTCTAGCATAATAATAATAATAATAATAATAATAATAATAATAATAATAATAATAATAATAATGTATAAACATAACAAACATTAGTTGTTTGAACTTAATATTTTTGAAAAAGAAAACATAATTATTACTAAAAATAAAATAAAGAAGGAACATAATAATCATTAGGCAAACATATACTCTAATTATTTGGATGTGAACATATATTTTGGTTATTTTTCTAACTAGGGATTGTGTACTCTTATATTCGTGCATATTAAAACCCTAACGCAATGGACTGCTCATATGGGGCCTCTATTTAGGCCTCTTTATGAGCTCAAATGTTAACATTATTAATATTTGTATTGGTAATTTAATTGTTAAAATATTATTTAATCATATTAATAGAAATTATTATTATTTTTAGCTATTAGTAAATTAATTCATTCTACATATTTTATTATGAATCATACATAAACATATACCGATTCTAATAATAATAAAAATAAATAAATAAAAGTATACTTTGCAATATTGTGCGGATATATTAATAGTAATTGTGTCTTCAAATGAGTAATTAATAAGCTTTCAACCGTATGTAATGTTATTGTATAACATTTTGCTCATTTATAGGGATTCAATATATGGCATAAGTCTATAAAGACATAAATTGATAAAGAAGAAATTATGTAAGTTCAGGACCAAAAAAGTGAAATTACTTGTTTATTTTGGAATAAGAAATTGAAATTACTTTTTACTTTTTTTATATAAATAAATTTTGAAATGGAAAAAACACAAAAATTAGTATAATTTATGTAGCATAAATGTTTCTCTAATTAAAAACAACGACAACAATAATAATAGCAATAACAATAACAATAACTATAAAACCAACAGCAACATTTGTTTTTTATTTATAATTTGATAGTTACAACTTAAGAGGGTGCATTTCTATACTATAGATGACTTCATTGGAAAAACCTGACGGTATCAATTGGTTTAACTACAACGTTCTTAGCACAATAACAGTAATTTTAATAAATATAAACATGATTAATATATTTTAAAGAAAAACTTATTGTAACTTAACTGTATAAGAATAAAAATAATAATTATATCTATAAATGTATCTAACATAAATTATATGGTTTAAACCTTATGTATATTGAAAAAATATATCATAACAACTACTTTAAAAACTAAATAAATAAATAAACATAACAATTTTATGTTTATTTTCATATTCTTAAAAGACATGTCATATGATGATTTAATACAATATTGTATAAAGACTTATTAAGTCATTTGTTATCTTTTGTCCAAAGGTAGGGACAAAGATAACTCTTTTATCAATATTAGTTATTAGGTGCTAAATACGTCTTCAACACTTTGTTGGAACTTTTATCTATTCAGGATGCTACAAATTTTCTTTAGTGGTTGTTTACTTATAAATATAAATTAAATCTTTTTTTTTTAAATTATGCTTTATTTTTGTTAAATTTCTCTCCACACTTACTATAAGTATGAAATATTAATTTTGCAATAGAGTCATATATTCCATTCAGTTGTCAGTCTGTAATACTTTGTTAAGTTTAGATGAACACTGAGGTGATACCTTGTAATATGCTACACTCAATGCTCGGTATAACCATACATAGAAAATCAACGCAACTCAAAAGCAACCCTATTATAATTCAAGTTAATCTCAATATATTAAGAGAATTTAGAAAGTTAGTTATCATTTCAGAAATTGTCAAAAATACCCTCAATCTAATTAGATAGTCCCTGTTACTAAAAAAAAAAATAATAAATAAAAAATTCAAAAACCGAAAAGAATTGAGTTTCTCTTCTAATATATATGCCTTAATTTTTAATGGAGTTGGTTTATTTATTTGATAATAATAATAATTTTTTATGATGTTTTTTTTTTCTTAATAATTAGAAGAAGAAAAAAATAGGCTTGGGCTTTTGGAAATTAAATTTTTTTTGCTCACCCATCCCTCCCAACACCCCCCCCCCCCCAAAAAAAACTCATTTGAATAATTATAAATAGTTTTGCTTTATGATCTTGCTTTATAATTTGTAGGTCAATAGTAATAAACACTAGTTGCCAATTAACATGTGGTTATAAGTGGAATAGTATGTGTGTGTATATATATATTATCTTTGTACTTATTAATTTTTGAATTAGAAATTCAAATTACTTTTTAATTTGTTTTATATAAATAAATAAATTTTGAAATAAAAAAAATTACAAAGAATAGTATAATTTATGTAGCATAAATGTTTCTCTAATTAAAGACAACAACAACAACAATAATAACAATAACTATAAAACCAATAACAATATTTGTTTTTTATTTTATTTTACTTATAATTTGATAGTTACAACTTGAGAGAGGAATTTGAATCTTAGATGATTCCATTGGAAAAACCAGACGGTATCAATTGGTTGAACTACAATGTTCTTAGCACAATAACAAGTTTTAATAAACATAAACATGATTAATATTTTTTAAAGAAAAAACTTACTGTAACTTAATGAATAAAAATAATAATTATATCTATAAATGTATCAAACATAAATTATTTAATAGTTTAAACCTTATGTATATTGAAAAATTATATCATAACACCTACTTTAAAAAAAAAAAAAAACATAACAATTTTATGTGTATTTTCATATTCTTAAAAGACATGTCATACAATGATTTAATACAATATTGTATAGAGACTTGTTAAGTCACTTGTTGTCTTTTGTCCAAAGGTAGGGACAAAAAAAAAAAAAAAAAAAAAAACTCTTTTATCAATGTATTAGGTGCTAAATACCTCTTCAACACTTTGTTAGAATTTTTTATCTATTTAGGATGCTAAAAATTTTCTTTAGTGGTTGTTTACTTATAGATATATATTAAATCTTGTTTTCAAAAAAAAAAAAAAAAATTCTTTATTTTTTTAGATTGCTCTCCACACTTATTGTAAGTATGAAATCTTAATTTTGCAATAGAGCCTATAAGGATGCAATTTGAGTCCCTAGCCCAAAGTATGAATGAATTTAGGCCCAAAAAGTCCAATACAATGAATTTGTAAAGAATGGGTTGAAAAACTAGGCTATAATGAATCATACAACAAGTAAAGTAGATTCAGTTGACAAGAAAATAAAGATAGACTGGTTTAATCTGAAGAGAATCGTCCTTGGCACAATTCGAGGAGATCAGTTCTTATATATTTTGAAAGTTCAATTAGTGTATGAAACACCAATGAACGTTTATGATAGGCCACAAACATATTGACCCCTAGTGATGAAATTAATTGATTAATTAGTCAGGTTTATTAATTAATCAAATTAACATTCAAATGCGTGTTAGCATAAACAAATCACCAAATAACTAAATATGCAACGGAAATTAAATGACACGGTGATTTGTTTATGAATGGGGAAAACCTATACGGCAAAAACTCTACCGGTGATTTTAAGATTATCACTTCCGAGAATCCACTATTATCACAACAAGCGGTTATAAGTAAAGGAATTCCAGTACCTTATACCAACTTACAATTGAACCCTTACCCCAATATCCAATGGGACTCGTTCTGTAGTGACAATCTCTCCTTTTCGTTGCACGGCTCCCAATATGTGACTAACTAATTACGCAGATCTTAGTATGCGACTTCAATCACCAACTAGAGTAAGTTGTTGGCTACAAAGTTCTTCAATTCATCACACGATGAAAATCAAGAAGATGCTTGATTACAAAACCCTACAGTGCCCATACACAGCAACTTTTTCACAAGAAAGATGAACTAGGGCAATTCTTGTCTTCGGTCACAATTTGCTTGAACAAACTTTGCTCATTACTTGTGCAATTGTAGCCACCTTTGACGGCCCTTAAAATAATCATTTTATATGTTTAGGGTTATGAGAAAAGAAGGCCCAAACACATAAACACGGATTGGAGTCAAAACAGATCTGAAATTCTATTTTTCATAAACCTCGACAAATACCCTATCTGTCGAGCTGTTGTCGAGCCACGGGTTTCAACAACTCGTGAAGCTCAATAGATAGCTAGCTGTCGAGTTTTAATGAACAACACTTTCTCAGCTTGAATCTTGGACAGACTTGCATGACTTCAACACTTGATCTTAAAACAAAGTTTCTTGAAGTATTAAACATATCCTAGATCTACCCAACTACAAGTAAAGTGTATTTTGTCAAAGGATTAGCCAATTACATAAAGTAGTGACATATATTTCTAACAAGTGAATCACATATGTCCTAATAGTTTAGAACCCCAATTCTCAAGTTACTAACACAAGCTTATATACAAACAATATATGTGCGGAATGATGAATATAAGCTAAACACAAATTGGTAAAACACTCCAAACCGAAATTAATCACAACCACAGCAGTAATTGAAAGGTAAAGAGTACGGGAAGAGAGACGCAAATACAAAGATAACATGGTGATGTGTTATCAAAGAGAAAATCGAAGTACTCGGCAAAAAACTTTTCCGCTGTCCTCCAAGCGATGAATAATCCTCTAGAGAATAAAGTTGGGATATATGAATAGTAGAAGATGGAAGACCCTTCAAGCTTAATCTACCTAGTGCACCTAAGCCCTCCAAGCTTCTTGCTCCAACAGGGTTACGCCGAACCTTGTTTTCTTTAGCTTACCGGATTCCGCAATAGCCCATTGCATCAACCAAATGTATTGGTCCCTTCTGAACTATTTTCCAAGAACCAAAATACCTCCTCACTAATATGGGTATGGTGAGATAAGGATTTGGCTAAATGTATCTCTCAAGGATATGTCAATAAAGAGGGTGAAAGTAGAGGAATTTGGAGAATCAAAGGATGAAGATTGTAGATGAGTCAATCTTGTTTTTCTCTAGGGTTTCTCTCTCAAAATTCTCCCTGGAAGCTCTTTACATTTCGTGGGTATAAAGGTATTTATAGTAGAGTGTATAAGGAATGCAAAAGGTCAGTTTTCAACAAACAGGGCATTCTAACGACTCGAGCTCACGATTGGAACGAGTTGCAAGTTTAAGTCGCAAACTAACTGCTTGGCCAGACTAGATTTTTTGTCCTGTAGTGCTCCAGCTGTCGTGACCTTTTAGCTCTCCCTGCATGCTTCACACGTGTGCCATTTTGGCAACTTGCCAGTTGTGAGCCAGTCGTGAGATCCAGTTGTGAGACTCCTTTGAAATGCACACTTCATGAGATTTCTTCACACTCTCTCACACATTACCCTTACATAATTCCCACCTAAGTATAGGGTATCTAATTGCTAAATTACAAGTAAATTTGGCATGTAATAAAGCCAACACATGATTGAATAAATTCGACCTTACATATTTCTTTTATGTTTGATTACAAATTCAATTCTTGATTGCTACAGTGTTTTTCTCTTGATTTCTCAATCTCTTTCTCTCAGGGTATCTCTTCTATTTTATACTATCTTCCATTTTCACCTCCACCTTCCACATGCAGATCAGATTGTTGGTGTTGATCATTGTCCCATCAGCACCTTCCTAAAATCTTTGGATAATAGCTGTAAGGCTGAAAATTATTGTTCATATATCACTTCCTCATTAATGCGGTGTAATAGCTTTCTCCTCCACCTTCCACGTGCAAATCATAATTATTACTAAATATAAAATAAAGAATGAACATAATAATCATTAGGCAAACATATACTCTAATTATTTGAATGTGAACATATATTTTGATTATTTTCCTAATTAGGGACTGTGTACTCTTATATATGCACACATTAGAAAACCCTATTGCAATGGGTTGCCCATATGGGCCCTTATATGGGTCTCTTTATGGGCTCAAATGTCAACATTTTTAATATTTGTATTGGAAATTTTATTGTCAAAATATTATTTAACCATATTAATAGAATTTATTATGATTTTTAGCCATTGGTAAATTAATGACTTGTACGTATTTTATCATGAATCACACTTAAACATATCCCGATTCTAAAAATGAAAAAAAATAAATTATACTTTGAGTTGTGCGGATAGATTAATAGTAATTGTGTATTCAAATGAGTAATTACTAGTCTCTCAACCGTAGGTAGTGTTATTCATAAATGCAGAACCTCATAATTATACGAATTTTTTCCAAGACAACTCATAAGGAGTGAGTTTCTCTTCTAATATTTTATTTTCTCATTATGCCTTAATTTTTAATGAAGTTGGTTTATTTTTAATAATAATAATAATAATAATAATAATAATTTTTTTATGAAGTTTGTATATTTCCTTAATAACAAGTAGAAGAAGAAAAAAATAGGCTTGGGAGATTAAATTTTTTTTGCTCCCCCCCCCCTCCCCCCCAAAAAAAATCATTTGAATAATTAGAAATAGTTTTGCTTTATGATTTTGCTTTATAATTTATAGGTCAATAGTAAACAACACAATTCGCCAATTAACATGTGATTATAAATGGAATAGTATTTATTATCTCTGTATCCATTAATTTTTGAATTAGAAATTGAAATTACATACATTTAGATTACAATAACTTTTACTTTTTTAACATAAAAAACTAAATTATGAAAAAAAAAAAAATTCACAAATAAAATAATATAATTGATGGAGCATAAATGTCCCTCTAACAACAACAACAACAACAATAACAATAAAGCCAACAACAACATTTATTATTTTATAATAATTTGATAATTACAACTTCGGGAGGGGGGATTTGAATCTTAGATAAAGCCGGTATTAGAAAATAATTATTATTTTTTTAAATTAAATGGTGTAGGTTGTTGCATTTGATTTTTTTGTCTAAGTCAGTAGTCAATACTTCATGAGTCATGAATTCATGGCGAGAACTATTAATTTTAGTTGTTGCTTGGATAGTCCCAAAATGCTAGTTAAAGATTTCAAACTTAGGTCCTCATAGATATCGTGAAAATTTAAGAACCAGTTAACCAAAATGTTTTTAAATACTAAATGAAATGTAGTTCAAATTTTACTTCCTCCCCTTACAGCTTTAAATTGAGATCACATATTAAAACTCATGCAATGTATATGTCTTTGTAAGGATGCAATTCCCAATGAATGGATGAACTCAGTCCTAAAAAGCCCAATATAATGAATTTGTAGAGAGTGGATTGAAAAACTAGGTTTTAATGAGTTGGACAACAAGTGAAATTGATTCAGGAGACAAAAAAAAAAAAAAAAAAAGGATATAAACTGATTTAAACAAAAGAAAATCATCCTTCGCAAAATCCGAGAAGATCAGTTCTTATATATTTCTCTCAAGTTGAATTACAGATTTTAGTTCTTAACTGCTACAGTCTTTTCTTGTTAATTTCTCGATCACTTTTTCTCAGAGACCTCCTTCTATCTTATACTCCTTCTATCTCATACTCCATCCTTCCTCTCATCTTCACCTTACACGTGTAGATTTAGATTGCTGGTGTTGATACTTGTTTCATCAGCCCCTTCCTGAAGTCTTTGGGAGCAGCTGTAAACCTAAAAATTACTGTTTAGGTATCACTTTCTCATTAATGCGGTCAGAGAGTTAGTTACAAAGCATTCAATGTGGTGGCAGTAGCTTTCCCTTTAGATATTTCATAATTCCTCCTTTCTTCTACGCTTCCTCGAAGCATATCTTTATTAATAGAACCTTCTGGGAGGTCACTTTGGATGATTGAGGGCACCATTTGGCCTTTGCTTCGCTTTGCTGAGGCAATATTCCACCTTAGCACACATTCTTAGTCCTTCTCAGTTACAAACTGCTTGTGGAGCTCTGGATCTTATAGCTTCATTACCGTTTCCATCTTTGGACTAATAGTTGTCCTCATACAAGGCCCAAGGCCCGATTTGCACCTTTGGGCCCCTTCTCCCTACGGTCTTTATGAATCCCCCTCATGCCAATCCAAAAAAGAAAAAAGAAGCACAGAGTTCTCTGGATGGTATGATGAGCTTTATAATTGCACATTAAGGAGGAAAGCACTTCTAGGCTGTCGTTAGATTAGATAGATCACAAATATGGGCTTATATTAATTCTTGAGTCCAAAACTCCATAGAATATGGGTTTTACTTTCTGGCTTGTCCAGTAGATTAGACATTGCAGGCCCACTTATTGGCCCTAATGGCTTATAGACTTCCCATGTTTTGGTGATTTGGTGTGACTTATAAATAATAATAATAATAAAAAAAAATTATTTAGAAAAGTAAAAGGGACAATCATTATTCATACCCCAAAAGGATACAACACAACATACTAGAACAAGAAAAAAAAAAAAAAAAAAAAACAGATCTAGCTGATTAAGAATCACACAATATGGATCTGACCCAAACATTAAATAGGGAAAAAAACCAGCTCCAAATATCATTTGGCATATTTTTTGTGTGCTTTCATTTCACTCTATCCTCTCGTAGTGCTCTGATACCTTTGGGTGCCTTATCTAATTGTCCTGATTGAGGGATCACCTTAATTAAGAGGGTCAATTTTCTTTTATAACAAAGTTAAATTAATTTAATTGCTCATGCAATCTGTGTAATCATCCAGAAATACCAGTTTTAAAAAAGTGTCAATTCAAAGGGGGCTAGCTAGGCATATATGTGACAATGAAGTTGTGGATCTCCGAAGTGGCAGCACTAAATGCACTATTCTCCTTGCTACTTAGAATGAATATTGAATAGTCCATTATCACCTGATAGGTTGTTCGGAAGAGGTTTTTTTTTTTGCTCAAAATTAGAGTATTTAGTTACTTTAATTTCTTTGCTAGGGAAAGTCAAGCTCACTTTCATTGATAAAATTGGTGGATTGAGTTTAAGTTCACTTCTTTGAAAGAGTCAAATACGCCAATAATTATGTTTAGTTGTCAAGAGGCCTTTGGTTAAAACTTATTACATACATATATGTGTTTAAAATTGTGAGTTGAACTCACATTTTTAGTTATAAAACACGTGCCTAAGTACTCAAATCAGCGCTTATTTTAATTTGCTTGTCTTCCATGATCATTCGTCAAAAGAAGATTGAGAACCCACCGTATACAACTCAATGCTCTCTGTAGGATAAATGATCCCATTCCTTATTATTGTGTGTTAGAAATATAATACATACCCTTAAAAAAAAAATTATATCCCCTTGTTATGACTCAAAAAAATTCTCTATGAATATCGTAGAAAAAAAAATAAAATAGAATTAGAACTCTTTACTGAATATTCGAGGCATGTCCCTATTACTTTCCAGCTCTTCACGAGTCACTAGAATAATTTTTTGATACAAGATAGAATTTCCACTCTAACCTAATCTAAGTGTATATGTGTGTGTAAAACTCCCCCCTAGAGACTTGAACTCCAACCCTTACCCCGTACACCCCACAAACACTTATACTTGTGGAGTAACCACCGCACTAAGAGTGTGCGGTGTTGAGTCACTAGAATACTAAATTGGCCTATTGTTTGCATGTGATATGATCAATAATGATAACATTAATAAATATGGTAAAAGATGATTGGCATGCATTGACCTTAACTGTCTACACAGTTGGCTCATGATTATGGCTTTCAAAAAAAAAAAAAAAAAATCTCATTACCAAAAGAAAATATAAATTATTCTAAGGGAAAAAAAATAGTACTTAACTGCCCTGGATAGAGACTTGAACTCCAGCTTTTATCCCTTACATCCCACAAGCACTTATATTTGTGAAGTAGCCGCCACACCAAGAGTATGCGGTGATGAGTCACTAGAATACTAAATTGGCCTATTGTTTGCATGTGATATGATCAATAATGATAAAATTAATAAATATGGTAAAAGATGATTGGAATGCATTGACCTTAACTGTCTACGCAGTTGGCTCATGATTATGGCTTTCAAAAAAAAAAAAAAAATCTCATTACCAAAAGAAGATATAAATTATTCTAAGGGAAAAAATATAGTACTTAATTGCCCTGAATAGAGAAATGCTATGTTTACAATATTTTTATAGTATTTTTACAACAAATCCTACATGGCAGGTTGTTACGGGTTGTTATTGGTAGTGTAGAAAAGTAATTTCAATGGAAAGTTCAAATTAGAATTAATAACAACTAACAATTTATAATTTGTTGTGAAAATATTGTGAACGTAACGTCTTTCGCCCTGGATAACAGGCTCTGTTCATTTTATGTTTCCAGTTTCACGTACAAATTGTACGAGCCATGCTAGAATTGTTGTGTCACCTCTTTTATGCGTCAAACAATTACACCATGTGGGAGGGAAGATGATCCTTTCCAATTCACTATAAAATAGTGACAATCCGTTTTATTGGAAATGATCTGTGTCTGTTGCATTGTTAAGATTTTGTTTTTTGAATATAACTATGTGTAAATTGTAATATCATTTAAAATTTTAAATAACTTAACTGTTTATATACCTTTAGATTTATAAGATTTTTATTTAAAATATAAAATAGATCAAATTCAAAGAAAGAAGATCCTTTTCCATGAGGGAGAGTTTATAGAAACAATCTAGTTAAATTGAATGAATATATCATAAAAAATGATAAAATGAAAATGAATATAATGCATTTTTTTCCTGTATACTTGAGATTTTTAAAAGAAGGAATTAAAACGAAAGAAATATGTAAGTTTACTTAAAACGCTTCAACTTTATTATAATTTCTCAAAATTTGAGTACAATCGATACTTGGCTTTTATTTCATTAAAGAAAAGAAAAGAATGTTCCATTCTATTTCCTCATATTCATAATATTTATTCCAAGCAAACTCCTACAAAAATAAATAATTAGAGTATTCTTTAAAAATCATTTCAACCTATTCCATTCCACTCATTTTATCCATTTTAGATAAAGCCATTAGGATGGGATCAAACTAAGGTACATTAGTTTTGTTTCTTTGTTTAGGGCTAGCTAGAGCACATAGAATAGCTTTTGAGATCGACACATAATAAGGTTTGGCGGTTATCATGATAAAACTCAAATCAATCAAAGTTATTTCTTAGAAGGCAAGTTCGAAGTGCAATGGGCTTCAAGGTCCATTGACATTGTTGTAGGAAGTAGAGTTTTAGATCATAGAAGATGACGAAAATGGTAATTTATTGGGTGATATGATATGTACTTTCTATCATTTTCACTGTGGGGTAAGGGATTCAAGGCAAGGCGGACAAAACAATTCCAAGTTCCATTGATTAATTCATACACACAATATATTATCATATGTGTGAGCGTGTCCTTTTATATATTCCCGCTTCTTACTCTTCGAAATTAAGTAAAAGTAAATAAATAGAGAAACAAAAACAAAAAGCACATTTATATATATTTCCAACAAAAACTGAGTTTCCATCTCCAAAGGGTCTGAACATTCCATTCCATTCCAATACCATTACCACCACCACCTCCACACCTCTCTTTTTTTCTCGGGCAAAATGGGCAAATGCCCTTTTCGCGCAATTAAAGCAGCTTTTTGTCCCATTTTCCAAACTAATTAGGGAAATGCCCCTCTTTTGTAACTCGATAATATGAAGTGCGAGTTTTAATGAAGAACTCGATATTAGTATGGTCGAGTTTGTTTGACTGTTGTGCCACGTCGGCGAAGTAGACGTGGCTTTTTTCCCATTAAAAAAATTGCTGGTGTGAACATGCGTAACTCGGTAAGTACAAAATTGAGTTTTGTTTCCGATTTAAATCCCTAACGTCTCACAATGCTATTCAGTTTTCACTCTCTTCCTGTACACTCTACTCTCCCTCACTCTCTGCCATCACTCTCCCTCGCTCTCTGCTGTGTGATCAGGCTTTGCCACTCTCCCCCATTCTCCATTAGTCTCACTCTCCCTATCCAATCTCCCTCACCCTCTTTGATCAGTCATTGTTGCTTCTATTGGACCCTCACCGTACTCGCCGCCGTTGATTACAGGTACACATTGCTCTCCTCTGATATCTTTTTTGATTTTGGGTAATATTAGGTTGTGTTTTATGTGGGATTTTGATTATTTTGTTGAAACTTACTTAAAAGTAGTAAATTTACTAATCAAGATGAGAATTTTGTTGTCTTTTATATACTACAATGAGGATGATCTAAAGTATTTCTTGCTATATGGTTATGTTTATGTTATTTTCTCATTAATGAGAATTTGGTTGTCTTTTACATGCTGCAATGATTAGTTTCTCATTAATGAGTTTAAATGTGCTTGGGGTTTTGGCAAGTCAATTGGTAGTGTTGTGGTGATATCTCTGGGTTTATGTAAATACATAAGCCATGATGTATAACAGCATGCAAATGCTTACATTAAAAGACTTTTAAGTCGATTGGTGGACATTTTAGACCCCATTCCTAAAAGAATAAGAGCAAAAAAGTCTCATCTTTTTACATGTACACATGTGCTTTAGCTCATTCTATAACGTAGCATATGTTAGAGCTAAAGCTTACACATGACCTTAAAAGCCAACATAAATGGTAACAACACTAAATAAAGTGATGGTTGCAAGCAGAGAAGAGGTGTCTAAAGCCTCATTTAGTAGATCAAGTAGCATGCTTTGATGTTAACGCTATCAACTTTCAATATAAAAAGTAGGACTGGATATAGAGAGTAGAGTGGTTCAAACTTTTGCATGGAATGGGGACAGGCAGGCTTATCAAATTTTAATTTAAGCACCAACCATGGCTTTTAGTATAAATCCACTTTACTTGCCCTGAGTGCTTTTCTTTTAATTATCGATCCAACCAAAAGTGAAACCAATTTTAAGGATCACAACTCTCAGTGCTTTCTCTCGAAAAAGGCTTATATACAGGCAACTTCTATACGCGTTAAGCATATGGTAGTCGAGTGCTTTATGAAATCTGTGGATTTTGTCATTGTATCCATTTGCCTTTATTTTCTTTACACAAATTTTGCGTACAAGTGTACATTTAGCAGCATGAATGTCTATTTTTGAATTTAGTAAATGTAGAACATCTGGTAGTGCAGGACTACACAACGCAAAATGAAGTTTAGGAATATATACTAATACCATCACATATGCTGATATTGGAAAATTTTCATATTTGTAACAGCAAAGAACAATAATCATCTTATGAACCAAGATGTAGCTAGCTGAAGCACACATTAAAATAAAAGGGAGAAGATAAGACATTACTTGTACGAGAATAAACTGGGAAACAGTGTGCTTATCCATATTCTCGGATTTTTGTTATCCCCTTTGAAGTGAATGCTTCATTGCATCCAAAGCAAGCGTTACTTTGAAGTCTTAGTTCAAGAGTTTTGTGAATATGATCAGATAGAGAATGCTGCAAAGGTTGTGGAAGGTCTCTGGAGATGAACTTCCATTCACAGAGTAACCTTCATCCTATAGAGTAATGCTTAGGACTACTCTGATGGGAAATAATATACATTAAAGTGAAATTTGTAGTACATTCCCAATTTTTTTTTTTATATATATATATATATATATATGTACTTACATACACTAAAGGGATTAAATAGGTAAGACTGTACTGGTGATTGTGTCCCAAAGCTGTAAGTATGAACTAATAACAAAGAAAATTATTCGAATAAGTTTGCTAATTGACCTTTGAAAGATTTGAATCACTAATAGAAGTCCATATACAAAAAACAAAATTGTAAATTAAAATGAATCTGAGCACTATTAGAAGTCCATATACAAAAAACTAACATTAAAAACCCCTCCTAATATGGACCCTAAAAGGGTAGATAAAAATATAACTTGGTGATCAAAACTGCTAACTAGATCTTTTGCCATTACTTGGGTGTTTTTTCTTCGAAATGTAAAAAATTCTGGTATTATTACCCAATCATTGATGAAACTGAACTTATTAGTTGATATTAAAAAGCCATTTCCCAATGCTGATTTCCCTCCAGTTTGTGTGAAATGGACCAGTAGTTTATTTTATCTTGGTTGCACTTGCAAAAATGGACCAATAGTTGGCTCCACTTGGATATTTAAATAAGCATGCAACAGTGCTTCTATGTAGTGGGAAATGTTATTCGTGGATCAGCTTTTTTGCTAGTTGGACATGTTTTTAGTACATTCCCACTAAAGATGTTTGCCTAATAACTCATGGCTGCACCCTTTCTTTATTTTCAAACTAGCAGTGAACTTGCAGTTAGTATTTCCCTTTGTTTTGATGTAAATTCTTTTTTCTTATGCCAACCTGCTGCCCACTTTTTTCTATTATAGGAATTTATACAATTTGCTCACTCTTTCCTTTAAATATAGAAGTCCTTTACCTTGGAATAGGGATGGCAATGCGGCGGGGCGGGGCGGGGCAGGGCCAAAGGATGGGATCTTCGCCCCCGCCCCGCATGGATTTTTCTTGCCCCATCCTCACTCCGCCCCTCATGACAGGAAAAATTTCTTACCCCATCCCCGCCCCTTAAAGCCCCTCCCTATACCGACAGGAAAAATTTCTTACCCCATCCCCGCCCCTTAAAGCCCCTCCCTATACCGTAAAACTTTATTTCTTGTTAATTTTCCCTACAACTATTACAATTTTTTTAAATAAAATGACATGTTTCAATAATAAAAATATACTTGAAATTATAAATAAATTTATCCTATCAAATCATACTAATTTTTAGCAAAAAATAAATAATATTATCTAAATGTTTAAAAAGACAATATCACAACAAAAATCTTATAGTATGACACAATAAAATAATCCAAACTCCTAATACATAAAAAAATTAAAATTGCCTAGTTCTTCAAAAAGAATCTCCACTTTCTTCCATGATTGTGACACCACTTTCTTCTTCTTTATCATCATAATCATCCAGGATATTTTGGAATGTATCTTCAATTCCATCTATGGTAGATAAAGAACCTAAAAAAAAGATAAAATAAATTCAATCAAACAATTGAAAAATATAATAAAGAATGCAGCAACATAAATCATTGCATAATTAAACTAGTAAATTTAATTACCATTAATTTCAGCCCATAACCAATTTTGAGTGCACATTAATGCGTCCACAGTCTTTTGATGAAGTTTACTACGATGTGGACTTAACAATCGACCACTTGTGCTAAATGATGGCTCTGAGGTATTCCAAATCTGCAATGTCACATTAATTGGCTACGATTACAAGAGATATTTCAGTGTTTCAGGCTGTGGGGTTGTGTAATTTGTAAGAGTGATGGTTATGATTGCAAAGTGATGCTTTTAGCCTCTAGATGTTTAATGACCAAAGATAATAAACACCGTGATGTTTAAACACCTTGAAAATGACCAAAGATAATAAACACTATGATCTTCAGGATTTGTTTTGTGAAAGACCAAACACAATTAAGAAAATAATATAGCGAAATTTCAGTGTGAAAGACGAAAAACAATTAATATAGCGAAGTTTCAAGATGACCAAGTTCGAACTCTGAGGGCACGTCACCAGCCCGCTGCTGTAGCACCAACTGTAGTCATATCAAACTCTTTCAATCGCAGCACATGTACCAACAGATGCAGCTATTTAGCCAAGTCATGTTGCAATTCTGCATATGCTGCTCAACAGCTCGACACTGTTTCACACCCACACTCATGTGGATACACAATTGTGAAATTGGATGCATAGATGTCCCATTTACATCTAATGTTGCAACTACTGCTCACCTTTGATGTGACATTAGGAACATTTAAAATCCTGTTCATATAGTGTTTTTCCAGCCTGTGTTGACATGACAATCCCTAATGACTAAAATTGTAGTTCTTGGACCATGAAATGAGGTTATAAATGCACAACAATAATGATCTTCTTTCTACCCCGCTAATTCGTAGATTGATTAAGCTATGAGTCGCAACGCCTCAACATCAAATCGTACAATGCGAAACAAGTTTGGGTCTACTTCAACTAATGAATCATCACAAATTCCAATAGATAAACAACTACAGACATACACAGACCACTATAGAGGGAAATGGGTTGGAAAGAAGAGAGATTTCGTTAATATGCCAATATACACGTACAAGAGTCTTGGAAGCGTCAGGCACATCATGGTCGGCAAACCTATAACACTAAGTACAGATACCACTGCAATAGAGTTCACCGTAGCAAAACCACCATGGTCAACCCTATACGAGAAAAGGTGTGAGTTAGAGGTGTATTGTCGATGTCACGGGTTACGATTTCTTAAGGCACGCTCAGCCAAGTTACCTAGAGATGAACCTACCAACATACATGCTCGTCTTGAACAAGAGAACAATCAAATGCAAAGGCGACTAAACCATTTTCACGCAATCCAAAAAGCTAGGAAGCATCTAAAGGGGAAGGCACAAAAGCGAGACATCAAGTTTATTAATGAAATTACTACGTTAGATGATGAAAGAGATATTTTAGACTTCTCAGATTCAAGCAATGATGATTTCCAAAAATTTCTACCTACGAACATTAAACGTTGTTGTTAATGTCTGACAAATGATGATTATGTACATTCAACCTTTGCAACTCTAAAGATTAACTATTCATTAGTTTTGGTTAAGTTTATATGAAATCAGTTTCTCTTGTTTTCCCTGCTGTTCTTTGTTGCTACATATGATTCTTGTGCTTTGGTTGGACAATGTCATCTGCTTTGTAATGTAGGAAAAACCTTAGGAGGTGAAATGCCTCCAGTTAGATATGTTGATGTTTGTGTAACTTGAAATGTTACACACATAACACTCATCACCCAAATTAGATTTATTGCACATTACTTGTAGGAAAATTTAATAGATTCAATACATACAGACTCATCCAAACCACACAGACCAACCACACATATGATTCAATAATACGAATAATTCATTTATATGAGTTGTTTGAGTCGCCGTATCATATACACGTATCTGTGTATCTTAGTTATGCTAGTGTACTACTTTATATTGATACATTACATACAGAATCATCCAAACCAGACTAACCACTCACTCACTGAAAATCCATATGGCTCACACAACACATTGCCACAACAATATTTGGTTTATTTAGAAATAAGGTTAATGCCTAAAAGCCTGATTAGCCTCTAAAATGTTTCATTCAAGTTATTGGTTTGTTGTAGTATTGCTCTAAAGCTCCCTAATGTTGCAATTGTGATGATCGGAAGCTATTGATGTAAACCTTGGAAGCATAGTTGCACTTATGTAATTTTACATTGATGTTGAGAAAATGAACTACATTTTGTACCTGCAAAGACTCCCTGAAAAGTTTGTAAGGGAATATAGGGATAAAACTCTCCAGTGTTGCTACACTCACTACTCGTAATAGTAGCATTTGGCAAGTGAGGTTGGAGAAGGCTAACACAACTCGGCACTATTCAGTCAAGTCATGTTCGCAATTCTGCATGTGCTGCTCAACAACTTGACACCGTTGAACCCTGTTCAATCATATCATCCATGCCCACGTGAATACACAGATATGCAACCTTTTGCAATGCACTATTTTCAAGGATGCAGAAGATCCCTCAAATGTCTAAGCAAAATTTTGAAGGTGAGCTGTCCACCATTGCTACACTGATGTTCCCAGTTCTGCATGTGATGCTCAACAGTTCGGCATTGTTGAACCCTGACCACAACTACCCGTCCCTACTCACGTGAATACATAGATGTGCAACCCTTTGCAATGCACTGTTTTCTAGGAGGCAGAGCATCCCTGAATTGGTTCATTATAATTTTAGAGGTAAGCTGTCCACTGTTGCTACACTGATGTTCATAGTGCTGCATGTGCTGCTTAACAGCTTCGCACTGTTGAACCCTGTCCAGTCATATCACCTACACGCACGTCAATACACAGATATGCCTCTTTTTGCAATGCATCGTTTTCAAGGATGCAGAGCATCCCTGAAAATTTTATGATACATCTAACCGCTCGGCACTGTCTCGTCAAGTCATGTCAAATGAAGCATAGGAATGCTGAATAGTCTTCAACAAGACATACCAAACTGGTCAGAGAAAAGTCTTAAAACCACATCCATCAGATATAAACCATACCAGTGATCAAAGTCCCTAATTAAATATAAGCATAAACATCACTAGTTTAAAATTTAAACAGGTTATCCTAGTCTGAACTTTGATGGTCAACCATGTGAAATATTGAGACACTAAACACAACAGGCTTCCTCTCCATCACCTCGAAGACACAGACATCTCCTTCTTCTAAATTCTTGTCTTTCGAAAATGCAACCCATCCCTTCCCGAATCTCATTGTTGAATATGTTTTGATGGGGGGTAATAGCACAAGACATTGAAGTGTGACAAATTGCTTCCTAATAATATACTTGGTAGAAAATTTAGCAGGTACATACTGCACAAGAAGGAGAAACAACTAAGCATTAAAGCATATGTGTTTCAAGGCCATATTTAAGAGAACATCATGATCACATTATGTATAAAGGCTCACCATATTATGCAGCCGCAAGATGCCCATGAAAGAAGGATTTTTAGGTTTGAACTTTTCGGCTGCTTGGATTGCTCTCTCTCTCTTCCTTTGGACATGCTAGAAAATTTTTTCGTAACAAACTTTTCTCTGACTTCATGTTTTGTGGGCAAATCATCAGAAGGAGATATGTTTGTATCATCTTCATCTAAGTATATTATTTCTACTTGTTGATCTTCCAATTTACAGTTCTTTCTGGGTGGATATTGAATTCTAGTGGCAGTCTTATCAAATATAAGAACATGAAAGCTTGAATTACCTTCATATCTAAAGACTAAAAAAAAACCATAACAGATAGAATGGTATTCAATGAAATCCTGCCAACCATTACAAAATCAAATGTTGTTATCAACTTTCTTCAATCCTACTTGCCAAATACCACCATAGGGAGCAATGAGTGTAGCGAGCACTGTTGAACCCTGACTACAAATAACCATCCACTCACGTGAATACACAGAGCATCTCTGAAAAGTTTATGCATCAATTTTTGGGGTGAGCTGTTCACCATTGCTACACTAATGTTCGCAGTGCTGCATGTGCTGCTTAACAGCTTCACACTGTTGAACCCTGTCCAATCATATCACCTATACGCACGTCAATACACAGTATGCATTCTTTTGCAATGCATAGCTTTCAAGGATGCAGAGCATCCCTGAAAAGTTTATGATACATTTAACATAGCTCGGCACTGTCTTGTCAAGTCATGTCAGATGAAGCACAAGAATGTTAAATAGTCTTCACGTGAATAAATATGAAATCTCTTTTGCAGTACACATCACCAGCCCGTTGCTATAGCACAAGTTATAGCCATATTAAATAGCTGTCTCAGCGAACCACATGCATCAACAGACGCCACTGTACAGCCAAGTCATGTTCGCAGTTTTGCATGTGCTCCTCAACACCTCGCCATTGAACAAGACACTATCGAGTCATATCATCTTTATTCACGTGAATGCTTACCCTTACATATAGTCACATCCACGTGAATACTTGCCCTTACAAAACCCCTATATAAAGTCCCATTTACATCTACCCTTGCAAAACATCTACACATACCGATTTGAAGTCACATTTTCCAATGTCAATGTGCAATTGGATGCTACCCTGTTTTCCAGGTAACTATAGAAGGGAAAGAGATTCCGAAGAGAGGGAATACTATGTCGGACTGCGGCGGGAGTGGGACTTTTGCGTGACCAAGTCCAACGCTTTACACGATGATCTCGTGTGAGTCGGAGCGCCTCTTGGCGACCGTAGCTCTCTTACATTGTCACGGCGAAACATGTACCAATATGAGCATGCAGTGACTAAAAAAAAAAAAAAAAAAAGAGAACAATCTTATGATACTCCGTAGGTCTAGGTATCACATGCTACAACTGACGGAGGAGTTGGCCGCTGCAATAAATAGACAACTCACTCTGATGGAACATAACAATGTCCTCAACTACGAGGACTACCTATCGGAATGAATGCTTATGTGGTGTGTGTCTTATGTCTATGGGTTAAGTTAATAATGTTAGCAGCGTTAGTGTTCGATATGCAATGCATGCATATTGGTGGCATCGTGTAAGAATATTTAAGTTTTTTGTGTTATACCGTAGGTGCAGCCGCCGCAGCCAACAGGCAACTCACTTCGGCAAAATGTAACAATGTCCTCAACTACGAGGATTACCTGTCTGAGTGAATGCCTATGTGGGGTGTGTGTGTGTTATGTCTAGGGTTAAGTTAATAATGTTAGTAGCGTTAGTGTTCAATATGCAATGCATGCATATTGGTGGTATCGTGTAAGTTATTTTAAGTTTTCTGTGTTATGTTGTAGATGCTTATTGATAAACTTCATGTGTGGGAATATTTAACTTTTATAAGTTATGTGGGAATAATCTAGATTACGAATAATGTGCATGCTCCTCACAATCAATAATAAGGTTTACATAGTACAAATACAACAACAGTGACACACATACATATAAAACATAGTTAAGCAAAATAGTTCTCCAACAAAGTCTAATTACACCACGACACAATTACTCTTCATCTGACAACTCCACGTCTGATTGATAAATGTGATCAGCAAGAAGTGATTGCATGAATTGTGCGTGCTCGTACCACCCTCTCTCCACTGACTCTCGAATCTCGACTTGGGTCTGATATCGATTAAGACGTATCTTCATTCAATTATTTTCTTCTCTTATGTGGTTCAATGTTTTACGAAGTTCACCGATCGTGTCTCTGGGCATTTACAATGCGAGTCATCGAGGCACTGGCAATTTAAAACCAACCAACTCATCATAAAACATTTGCTGTTCACGAAATAACTAAGCCCACTCCTGTCTCATGGTATTGTAAACGTAAGCACTATTTTGCAGATTCAGATTGATTGGATAGCTGAACTCATCTTCCAATACCCAGCAACGACCCATAGAAGTGCACACATCGTGAGGCCTATAGAGTTTTGGGTTGCTAGAACCAGACATTGACGCTGAATACAATAACAGCAAATGATCAAGTTAACAATGTGCATCAACTATTGGTAAATAATGTAATGCTGCATAAGATGGTATACGACAAAGACATTCATAAATTTATGTACTATTACATGCTAAAAATGAAATACTAACACTAACATTTGACCATATACATTAGACATTATTGTTAATGTCTACACGTTGTGTGCAATACAAAATGTTGTTGTTAATGTCTGACCAATGATGATTATGTACACACCCCTATATGATTATGACCAATGATGATTATGTGCAATACAAATTGCTGTTATAGTAAAGATTTCATTCTCTTATGACCAACGTTTACTACAACAAACAACCAAAATCACACCAATGTACTTACTTCACACTCATTCAACCAAAAAAATAAAAATTCATTACAATATCAAATGAAAAGACCATTGCCATAAAATTCTGATATGAGTTTTTTACCTGAGGTGGTACAAATTTTAGTTGAGTCCAAAAGCAGTTATGGATCTGTGGAGCAGAGTGGAATTCAGTTCAGACGGAAAGCAAGACACTCTGAATGGGAGATGTGTAGTAATTATACGAGAATAATTGGATTTTCTGGCATTCGAGTATGCTTTATAACTCGATATTAAAGTAATCGAGTTATATTAAAAGACATGAACCTGTACGCCTGACACCAAGACAGTCTAAAGACAGTTTTTACGAGAGCATAACTTGATATCTGTATAATCAGTTACATAATTCGATTTTAGTATAATTGGTTTATTTAGGGATTGAAAAAAGAAAATGCCACACTGGCTATCGAGCATGGCACAAAGCTGAAGCTAACTCGACTATTATATGATCGAGTTCCTCACATAACTCACCTTTCATATTATCGAATTATAAAAGAGGGATATTTCCTTAATTAATTTGGAAAAAGGGGCAGAATGCTGCTTTAATTGCGCGAAAAGGGTATTTGCCATTTTGGCCTTTTTTTCTCAAAAGGGCTCTTTGGATTTCCAAGGCATTTCATTTCCTTAAAACTCCTTGCTGGCGAATTCTCTCTCTTTCTCTCTCTCTCTCTCTCTCCAAATATATATATATATATATATATTTAGATCTTTCATTCAATATATTTCATCATTGATTCGTTTTGACTTTAATGTGTGTGTTTGTGTTTTTCTTCCTGGTGGGTGTTAATGGTGGCAATCATTTAAAACCTGTGATGGGAATGTTTTTTATTTGTCAAAACCAATTTTTGACAATCTCAACGGGAAACCCAAGTAATTATCCAATGCAAAAGACCTTGAGAGTGGTCGCGATCAAAATCTAATACAAAGGAGCTAGTGATTACGACTTGCACTAATCCTAAGGGACTAAGTTAATTATGCTTACTTATAAAAAACTAAATTAAACTACTTGTAGAATCCAAGAAGAGACAATGTGTTGATTTGTGGACTAAGTTAAGTCATGAAGGTAGTTTTTTATTTATTTATTTATTAATAGCAACATCTCCTAATCTTTTAGTATTTTCCTTGGTAGATGTTGACACCCCATTTTGCAACCCGCATTTAACCTCACATGGAGGGTAAAAGGGTAATTTTTTTTTGGAAATATACTTCTTGATTCTGGTCATTAGATCCTTAATCTCATTCCACCAAAATGATCTTAATGTTATAACAATCAAATCGACTGGTCATAAGCCCTAATCGGACCACAAGATTGAAAGTTATCATCAAATAAAGTTTTAATGGCTGAGATGCACTATCACATGTTGAGTCCGACTATATGTGATTATGAGCAATTGATTTTGATTGGTTATAAGTATAATCAATTTGAGATCAATGATGTGTCATAATTTGATTGGTTAGGACTACATTTTATGGTAAGGTTGCACACACCTAATTAATTAGATAGTTAAGCATTAATTATTCAATGAGTAATTTGTGCAATTATCTTTTAATTAGAGTAAATTTGGGACCAATTAAGTCTGAAATGGGAGTGATTGGAGCCATTTAATGTTAATTGGGAGCTAATTTGGGACCTATTAATGTTAATTGTGCTAAATCCATTTTCTAACAAATGACCTTTGCTCACCATTTCATCAATATCTCTCAGAATATTTTGAATCTGTGAATGAGATTAATTTTCCCAGAAACTAGACATCCGGGGCTTCAATTTGAGCACAAGAAAGAAACAATTCCGATCAGAATTGAGTCAGATATGATCTTTCGAAGTTGGCTCCACAAGCTGTTACAGCAACTACGGGAAAACCGAATTTTGGCTTGCTCCTCACTCCTACCAATCTTTCCATTTAATGTACTAGATTTCCCCAAAGGCTAAAATGAGGTCTAGGTTCATGATTCTTTGTCAACCCTCATTAATGGCCTTCCATTCATATTTCCTCTACTACTACTATATAAACCCCTCCCTCCTTCATTTCAGGGACACACAAAAACCCCCTCTCTTCCCCTCTCTTGAGTTCTAGAGAAGTTGAGTAGTCTTGTCATATCTTGGTCTTCTTGAGACTCAAGGTATTGAGTGAGACTCACTCTTCTTCTCCTAACTCTTCTTTCCCTCCACCCTTAGGACCTCTACCAAGAGTCTCCTCCTTCACCATATGGATCTTGCATGAAGGTATAATTTCTTTCCCTAACTTGTTTTTTGTGTTACAATGATGAGAATTTAGGATTAAAGCATGATAGTAACTATTTAAATTCTCTTGAATATGTTTGAATGTTCTTAAATGTTCTTATGTGTTCTTTACATGTTCTTGGTTGTTCTTTATATGTTCATGCATAAACACTAGTTTAGATCTTAAACTCACATCAAAAATATGAAAAACATGTTTGTTTCGTAATTCTTTCAAATCCTTGAATCTAGGATATCACTATACACACACATTCACTAGAATTTATTTTCCAATCCAAATGCAATGCTTAATAAAATTGAATTAGGGTTTATCACATGCACACACTTTAAATTCAACATGTAAATTGATTGGCATATTGGATGATATGATATGAATATTGGATGATATGATATGAAATGTAGTTTAGATGCTACTTCCTCCCTTTACACTAATAAATTGAGATGACTCTATAAAACTCATGCAATGTTTATGCCTTTATGAATCCCCCTCATGCCAATCCAAAAAAAGAAGAAGAAAGAAAGTACAAAGAGTTCTCTAGATAGGATGATGATCTTTATGATTGCACATTGAGGAAACCGCTTCTAGGCTGTCATTAGACATATCAAAGATGTGGGCTTATATTAATTCTCGAGTCCAAAATTTATCATTTTTCTGTGTTATTAAATGACAAATAAGACAAGTTTGTGTTGGAGCATTTTAATATTAAATAATTAAAATGAATAAATGTTACAACATAAATGTAAAGATGTGGGAGTGAATATGGAAGATGAGAAGTTAGTGAGAATGTTTAATTCCACATTGAAAAGGAGAAAGACTATTTTATTCTTTTTTATTGTGGTGATTAATATACTAACATGAATTGTCTCAGATATTGGGCTAAATACGTGCACAAGGGGGAGGTGAAAGGTGGAGGTATCAAACATGGAAATGAATCAGCCTCTTCAAATTAATAATATTCAAAATAAGAAGCTCTTTCAATGGGATTCTTGTAGCATGACTTATTTTTAAACTTCTTTGTAATGGCCAAAGCCAAAAAATGCTCTAGAATAATTTAATCAAAGCTGTGTTTTCTTAGGACCGATGTTCAAGGCTAGCTTGATGTCTTTTTAAGATATATGATTGAGAAAAGTCCCCATTAAGCCTTCACACGCGTTGGGTAATTGAATTCAACATATGCCCATTCTAATGTAGGTTTTTTGTGTTATATAGAAATGTAATTTCTTAAAATATTCTTGTGCTACACTTAAAAAAAAAACTTGTGCTATATTATAAAAAATAAAATACACTATTGATTAAACACATTTTTGGAATATGGTATAAATTTTGTAAGAGATCCAAACTAATTTTAAATAATTAAGAAGTGGTTTCACAAATAATCTACATTGAATGGAGTAGAAGTAGTTTTAGATAGACTTAAAATGGTTTCAAATAATTTGGCCGTAATACACATTCAAATTTGTCTATGTAAATTTGGCCAAAATGAGAAATGAAATGATACTTGGCATAATTGAAGCCATTTTAAATTATAAATACACTTGGCATGAAATTAGAGGGAATTAAATCAACAACCATAACAACAATTTTAATAAGCATATACTTATGTTTATTATAATATACTAGTTTAAAAAAATATGATATTGAAATTTGCGAGAATGTATATAATTATAATGGTTATGTATAAACATAACAAACATAAGTTGTTTGAACCTACTATTTTTGAAAAAAATCATAATTATTACTAAAAATAAAATAAATAATGAACATAATATTCACTAGGGAAATGTATACTCTAATTATTTGGATGTGAACATATACTTTGATTATTTTTCTAATTAGGGATTGTTTGCTCTTACATATGTGCATGTTAGAAAACCATAATGAAATGGGTTGCCCATATGGGCCCCTATTTGGGTCTCTCTATAGGCCTAAATGTCAACATTATTAATATTTTTATTGCTATTTTTATTTTCAAACTATTATTTAATCATATTAATGGAATTTATTATGATTTTTAGCTATTTGTAAATTAATGACTTTTACATATTTTATTATGAATCATACATAAATGTAACTCGATTCTAAAAATGAAGAAGAAGAATACTTTGTGTTGTGCAGACAAATTAATAGTAATTGTGTCTTCAAACGAGTAACTAATAGTCTCTTAACTGTAAGGAATGTTTTTTTTTTATAACGCATTGCTTGTTTGATAAAGATTCGGGAAATGATAAAGAAACCATCTTGCTGTAGTACAAAATAACATTAGCTCAAAGATATAGAGAAATTTCTCCAAAACAACTTATAAGAAGTGTGCTTCTCTTTTTATATTTGATTTTCTCTTTATTTCTTAATTTTTAATGAAGTCGGTTTATTTATTTAATAATAATAAGAAATTTTTACGAAGTTTTTTTATTTCCTTAATAATAATAGTAGTAGTAGTAGGCTTGGCATTTTGGAGATTAAAAACTTTTTGCTCCCCCACCCCACCCCCCCCCCCCCCCCCACCACCCAAAAAAAAAAAAAAAAAAAATCATTTGAGTAATTATAAATAGTTTTACTTTATGATCTTGCTTTATAATTTGTAGGTCAATAGTAATAAACATAATTCTCTAGTAAACTTGTGATTATAAATAAAATAGTATATACGTGTTAATTTTTGAATCTGAAATTGAAATTACATAAATTAAGAATGCAATATGTTTTACTTTTTTATATAAAAACTAAATTTTGTAACCGCAAAAAAATACAAAAATAAAATAGAACAATTGATGGAGAATAAATGTCCCTCTAATAATAACAATAACAACAATAACAATAACAATAACAATAACAATGACAATAATAATTACAATAACTATAAAGCCAATAACAACATTTTTTTTTAATTTTTTATAATTTGATAGTTACAACTCGGGAGGGGGGATATGAATCCTAGATAAGGCCGATATTAGAAAATAAGTAATTTTTTGTTAAAATTCAAATGGTGTAGGTTGTTGCATTTTATTTTAAGTCTAAGTTAATAGTCAATACTTCATGGTGAGAACTATTAATTGTAGTTATCTCTTGGAAATAGTCTCAAAACGCTGGTTAATGATTTCAAACTTAGGGTTTTATGGATATCATGAGATTTTAAAAACTACTCAAAATGTTTCTAAATAATAGATGAAATGTTGTTCAAATGTTACTTCCTCTCCTCACATCAATAAATTGAGATGACACTGTAAAACTCATGCAATGTATACGTCTTTATGAATCCCCCTCATGCCAATCCAAAAAAAGAGTACAAAGAGTTCTCTGGATGGGATGATGGGCTTTATAATTGCACATTGAGGAGGAAACCACTTTTAGGCTGTCATTACACAGATCACAAATGTGGGCTAATATTAATTCTTGAGTCCAAAATTCCATAGAAGCAGGGGCGGAGCCAGGGGGGGCAGCTGCCCCCCCTGGCCCACCCAAAAAAATCCCTTACTTTATCACTAATACTTATTAAAAAGCCTAATCTAATTTTTTCTTTCGATAGAAATAGCAATCTAGATCAAAGTAATACATCAATTTGGACTATCTTCCTTATCCTGTGAGGAATTTCATCTAACCAATAGCTCTACTCATTCACACTTAATGATAATTTAGCCAAATAAAACTCCACTCTGTTTCTTTATTCTTGAAACAGAGCATTACTCTACCTAAATAAACTAATAAGTAACCTCAAGTCCTCCACTAGCATGCCTTCCACATAAATTTTAGTGTTTCCAATATTATATATTCACATGATGTGCATAAAGTGCATATATCTTATACAAGTTTTGCCCCCCCTCAACTCAAATCCTAGCTACGCCACTGCATAGAAGATTGGTTTTACTTTCCAGCTTGTCCAACAGATATTGCAGGCTCACTTATTGGCCCTTATGGCTTTTAGACTTCCCATGTATTGGTGATTTGGTGTGACTCATAAAAAAAAAAAAAACACAAATAGTTTAGAAAAGTAAAGGGACAATCGTTATTCATATCCCAAAAAGAATAGAACACAACAAACTAGAACTACTTGAAAAAAAAAAAAAAAAAAAAAAAAAACAAATCTAGTTGATTAGGAATCACACAATATGGATCTGACTCAAAAATTAATTAGGGGAAAAAAAAAAAACCAGCACCAAATATCATTTGGCATGTTTTTTTGTGTGCTTTCATTTCAATCTATCCTCTCGTAGTGCTCTGATACCTTTGGGTGCCTTATCTCGTCTTGATTGAGTTCCCCTTGAGAGGGTCTATTTTCTTTTATTACAAAGTTGAAATTTGTGTAAAAGGGCTCATGCAATCTATGTAATCATCCAGAAATACCAGTAAAGTGTCAATTCAAAGTGCAGCCCTGAATGTGACAATGAAGTTGTGGATCTCCAAAGTGGCAACACTAAATGCACTATCCTTGCTCCTTAGAATGAATATTGAATAGTCCTACTCCATTATCATATGTTGTTCGGAAAAGGGTTTCTTTTTTTTTTTTTTTTTGGCTCAAAATTAGAGTATATAGTTATTTTAATTTCTTTGCTTGGGAAAGTCAAGCTCCCTTTCATTGATAAAATTGGTAGATTGAGTTTAAGTTCACTTCTTTGGGAGAGCCAAATACGCCAATAATTACGTTTAGTTGTCAAAAGGCCTTTGGCTAAAACTTATTACATATATATGTGCATTTATAATTGTGGGTTGAACTCACGTTTTTAGTTATAAAACATGTGCATAAGTACACAAATGAGTACTTATTTTAATTTGTTTGTATTCTATCACTACAACAAAATGTATTTTTAGTAACGAATTTTAGTGAGAAAAATTTTTTTCGTCACAAAAAGGTACCATATAGTGATGAAATTTATATTTCGTCACTATTTATATAAAAAAAAAATTAGTGATTTTTAGTGATGAAAATTAAATTTCGTCGATATATGTTGTGTTGAACTAAAGGCGCCAAACAAAAATGTAGGCGCCAAACTGAATTCACCTACATTGACGAATTATTTCGTCGCTAAAAGTTTAAATTTTTTGTGACGAAAACTTTCGTCACTGAAGGTGTTGCCAAGAACACTATTAGTGAAGAAACTCATTTCGTCGCTGAATGTGACAAATAGTGACGAAAATAAGTCGTCACTAAAAATAGGAACATAAAATCAGATGGGAGTATTAGTGACGAATCAGAATTTTCATCGCTAAAGGTAGCCTATAGTGACAATATACAAGTCGTCACTAAAAGTTTAATACTTAAAACACTTCCGCTCTTTTTTTTTTTTCTCACTTTTCCCACTTTATTTTTCCTCCCTTACTCAATTCTCTCTTTCCCTCACTCTATCCCTCACAGACGCTTCACCCAATCTCAGCCGTCGCACCGATCAAGCTTGCCATCGCCGCCGATCGACGCTTCAAACTAGGGATGGCAATTTTGCCCCGCCCCGCTTTGACCCGCCCCGCCCTGCAATGGTGGTGGGGCGGGGATGGGGCAATATTTTGTCCCCGCACCCCGGGATGGGGCAGGGATGGGTTTAGTATTTTTATCCCCAACCCGCCCCGTTCCCACCCCACACTAATAAGGACTATAATTGTAAATTTAGTAAACCCTAAATCACTAATATTTAAAGTGAAACACAAGAGTACAAGATATGAGATAAAATATTTTTTATTCTAAAACCCTATTGCTATTGCTGCCTCTAACCCATCCCTCTTCTCTGTAATCCATCCGTGTTTTTCAAGGTTCATCTCATTCAAGTTACGTAGTGCTTCCAGACTTCCAGTAGGCAGGTTTGTTTCATATATATATATATATATATATATATATATTCGGCCCCCAAATTCTTTCTTGTTTTTGCACATTGTTTCATCATGTATTCGGCCCCACATTGTTTCGTTGTTTCATCATGTATTCGGTTATATTCCAAAAACATTAAAATAATTGCAAAATTGAATGTTTAAAATTTCTTCAATTCCAGAACAAGCCAAAATAGTGAAGGGCTTACATAATTACACTTAGAAGAGTTTTTTTTTTTTTTTTTTTTTTTTTTGTTGTATATATCTCACAATAGTTGAGTTTTAGTACTCATTCTATTCGGTTATATTTATATTTTTATATCCACCTTATTCTTTTCTTTACTATGTGATAGAGTCATAGTTTTTAAAACTTATTGGATTGATAATCTTAAAGATTTTATCTTTGTTAATGTGGTTAAATACTTATAACTATATCTTTCTATTGACAGTATTTTTCCTTGAAATGTGTGAAAGCATTACACATGGCTTAATTTACTTGAATTTTTTCATAAGTGATACAAGTTTATCTTTTACGTTGTTCTATATTGTTTCTGTTGGAGACTTTCGGCTTAGGTTTTGGTGTATGTATATTACTTTTTTATGATTGCTAAGTTAGTAAATTATCATAAATAATTTTTATAGGAATGACTTCAAGTGAAAACAATGGTAGCTCCAATCCACCTATCACACCAATTGGCAGCCATCAATCTCCAATGATGGTAGATGAAGATAATACAACTCCTTGTTCAACTCCATTGGATAGGCCAGAAGATGCCCAAGCCCAACCTAACAATGAGATAACTGAGGAACGAGGGAGGTTGAAATCAGTTGTGTGGAATCATTTTAAGAAAAGGAAAGTTGTGGGAAAGACAAAGCTGAGTGCAACTATTGTACGAGATTGCTTGTAGGGGGGGGGGGTCTAAAAATGGTACTAAACATTTGCATGACCACTTAAAAATATGTCCTAGGAAAAAGTGTAAGGACATTAGGGATATGAAACAAAAAATTTTGGTGAGGGATCAACATAACGTGGACTCAATGGCAGGTGTGAATGCTTATCATTTTGCTCAAGATTAATCAAGAAAAGAACTTGCACGTATGATGATCTTGCATGAGTATCCCCTTTCTATAGTTGATCACATTGGCTTTAGAAGATATTCAACTTCTCTAAGATGGTTTGTAGGAACACAATTAAGAAGGACATTATGAGCATCTATGATCATGAAAGGGAGAAATCAATGCATGAAATAGAAAAGAATCGGAGTAGAATTGCTATTACCACTGATATGTGGACTTCACAAAACAAAAAGCGAGGGTTTATGGTTGTAACGGCACACTTCATTGATGATTTCTAGAGATTACAAAGCTGAGTTATGAGGTACATTTTTTTAAGTATATATTCATATTTTTTATTTAAATTTTTTTTCAAATATTGTATGAACTTATTTCACTGTTATTTATGATAATTTAAATTTCTTATTTTAGGTTTATTTATGTGCCATCTCCACATACAAAAGAAGTGATTTTTGATGTCCTTTTACAAACCTTGTTGGAATGGAACATTGATAGGAAGTTATCTACTATGACAGTGGACAACTGCAGTACCAATGATGCAGTTATAAATATTATACTAGACAAGCTTCAACGTAGTACCCTTGTTATGCGTGGATCAATATTGCATATGCGTTGTGCAGCACATGTTCTTAATTTGATTGTTCAAGATGGTTTGAATGTTATTGGATCATGCATTGAGAAGGTTCGTGAGAGTGTGGGATTTTGGACTGGATCAACAAAAAGAAGGCAACGGTTTATAGATACAGCTCGACAATTACATGTTGAATATACCAAAGAACTAGCCCTTGATTGTAAGACTCGCTGGAACTCTACCGATCTTATGCTTTCTATTGCTATAGAGTATTGAGATGTCTTTTTTAGATTGAGCCAAAGGGAGTCATCTTATAAGTGCATTCCAAAAGAGGAAGAATGGGAGATGGCAACTGGTATATGTGAGAGATTGGCATTGTTTTACAAGGTTACAGAGCTATTCTCAGGTACCTCATATCCTATAGCTAATCTTTTTTTCCTAAGGTGTGTGAAATAAATTTTTTTTTGAATTCTTGGTTCACAAGCCCAAGTGATATAATTAGGAGTATGGCATTTAAAATGTTAGAAAAATTTGACTATTATTGGAATGTGATTCATGGTGTTATGGCTGTGGCAACCATTTTAGACCCAAGATATAAGATTTAATTGTTGGAATATTATTTTCGTCTTATTTATGGTGATGAAGCTAAAAATGAAGTTCAAAGAGTTAGAGATACTGGCTATGAAATGATTCGTAACTATACTTCTAGGAGAATGGGTGGGGAAGGTACTCGTGGCACTTGTGTAAGTGAGGATCCACAAGTTGATAACTCCCTTATGGACTTTGAAAGATATCTTAGTCAGAAAAAAAAGGGTGGGAATATTAAATTGGAGTTGGAGCATTACCTTGAGGATGATCTAATGCCAAGAACTTTGGAGTTTGATATTTTGGCATGGTGGAAATCTAATGGGCCTAAGTATCCTACTTTGCAATGTATTGCAAGGGATATCCTAGCCATTCCAGTGTCAACTGTTGCCTCGGAATCAGCATTTAGCACAAGTGGTAGGCTGCTAAGTCCACATCGCAGTAAACTTCATGCAAAGACCGTGGAGGTATTGATGTGTGCTTAAAATTGGTTATGGGCTGAAATTAAAGGTAATCAAATTTACTAGTTAATCTATTTAATGATTTATGTTGCTGCATTCTTCACTGTATTTTTCAATTGTTTGATTGAATTTGTTTTACTTTTTTTAGGCCTTTCATCTATTGTAGATGGAATTGAAACTAATACATTCCAAAACATCCTTGATGATTCCGATGATGAAGAAGAAAGTGGTGTCACTACATTGGGAGAAAGCGAAATTTATTCTTAAAGAACTAGTCAATTTTTGTTTGTTATAAGACAATGTTTATTTTTTTTATATTTATTTTGTTAAAGAACTAGTCAATTATCATTGATGATTCTGTTTGTGCAAAGACAATGTTTATTTTGTTATAAGAAATTTTGAATTATGTTGTTACGTATTAGACTATTTAAATACTTGGTTTATTTAAATTCTTGGATTTTAAAACATTTTATTTTGTTGTAATTTATATTATTGTACCAAAAAATTTATTTATATATACAAAATTGTATTAGGGACGGGGCGAGGCGGGTCCCCGCAGGGCCCCAAGGGGCGAGGATGGGGCAAGGTAGTTTTACCCACACCCTGGGGCGGGGCCGGGATGGGGAAGGGCAACAACCATGCGAAGCGGGAACGAAGATCCCATCCTCCGGTCCCGCCCCCCCCCCCGCCATTGTCATCCCTACTTCAAACACTTTAGCTCGCGACGCTTCACCAGATCTCAGCTGTCGCCACCGATCGAGCTTGCCGTTGCTGTCGATCGATGCTTCAGACGCTTCAGCTCGCATCATCCGGCGACGCTTCAGTCCTGCGCACCCATTCGGCGACCCTTCACCTCCCACCCCCAACCGGCGACCCTTCATGTATTGGGTATTTTTCTTCATTTTTTTTTTTCTTTTGAGTTAATTTTTGTTTAATGATTCTAGTTCCTTTGGGGTGATTATATATGATCCAAATTTGAGTTTGTTTTTCCATGTTGGAAATACATAATGTTGTTACTTTAATTTCTTTTTTTCTTTTCTTTTTTTTTTTATTTAAATTTTTTATTGCTCTAGTTGAAACAGCAATGGGTGATTGCCTATGTGTTTGCTCCAAAATGAGGGAAAGATTACTTGTTTGTTGTGTTGTGTTGCTTGATTGATTTAATTGAAAATGTTAAACAATTGCTTGCTTTTTAGTAGAAATTTAAGGCAGTGTTTTATAGGATTTGGATTCATTCTGGACTCTATGATGATGATGATGATGATGATGATGATGATGATAATAATAATAATAATAATAATAATAATAATAATAATAATGTTTGTTACTCTTTTGCAAGTTTTAGTGATATAAATGTGGGATTTTTGGTGAAAGCTTTTGTATTAATAGTTGGTATGTTGATAATGGTTGTTGAACAAGGGAAATCTCCAGTTAAACAGTGTTAGTTGCACCATCTTTATGTTGGTGTTGAATTGGGTGAATCTTCACAATTAGGTGAATGGTTATTGTTGTTTCTCTAAAGAGTTGTTCAGTTGAATGGTTGATTTTTGAATCTAATTTTTCCATTATAGTACAAGTAGTGTTGTTTGTGGACTGTGGCTTTTGTTTGCTACTTTTCATGTGGGGTAGTGATTTTGAAGAATTAGATACTTGTGCTGACATTTGGTTGTTTGCAAGCTTTTCATTCCCCTGTAAATATCTTTCTTCATTGGTGGTTCTAATTATTGCCTTATCTGTTTGTTTAACTTTTCTTTAACTTTTGTACTTATAAATTTAACTTTTCTTTTGCAGACTAAATACACATTGTTTTGCAATAACTTTGGATTTTTTCTGAAAGTTGTAAACTTAGCTTGTGCAAAGTAAGTAAATTATAGTTAAAAACTTATAAAACTTTATACTTGTGATGTTGAAAATTGGATTTGTGGTGGTATGTTATGTTGGAGCAAGCGGGTGGCTTGCGTGGTGTTATAAGGTAGTTTAAATATATATTGAAAGTGTTTTTTATTTCTTGCAAATGTGAATGAGTATTGTTGATTAAATGTGATGAATAGTATTTTATTTGATTTCAATATTTGTAAAACTCTATACTTGTGATGTTAGAAATTGGTTTTGTGGTGGTATGTTGTATTGGAGCAAGCGAGTAGCTTGCATGATGCTATAAGGTGGGTTAAATTCATATTGAGAGTGTTTTTAGTTTCTTGCAAATGTGAACAACTATGCTTGTTTAGATGTGATGAATAGTACTTTAATTGATTTTAATACTTGTAAACACTCTATACTTATGATGCTTGTGATTGATTTTGTAGTGGGTCGTTATGTTGGAGCAAACGGGTGGCTTGCATGGTGTTATAAGGTGGTTTAAACTTATATTGGGAGTGTTTTTTGTTTCTTGCAAATATGAATGACTATGCTTATTTAGATGTGATAAATAGTACTTTAATTGATTTCAATACTTGTAAAAACTCTATACTTATGATGTTTGTGAGTGGTGAGCCGTTGTGTTGGAGCAAGCGGGTGGCTTGCATGGTGTTATAAGGTGATTTAAACTAATATTAAGAATGTTTTTCATTTTTTTCAAATTTGAATGACTATGCTTGTTTAGATGTGATGAATAGTACTTAATTGATTTCAATACTTGTAAACACTCTATACTTGTGATGTTTGTGATTGGTTTTGTGGTGGGTCGTTGTGTTGTAGAAAGCAGTTGGCTTGCATGGTGTTATAAGGTGATTTATACTAATATTGGGAGTGTTTTTCGTTTCTTACAAATGTGAATGACTGTGCTTGTTTAGATGTGATAAATAGTACTTTAATTGATTTCAATACTTGTAAACACTCTATACTTGTAATGTTTGTGATTGGTTTTGTGGTGGGTCATTGTGTTAGAGTAAGTGGGTGGCTTGCATGGTGTTATAAGGTGGTTTAAACTAATATTAGGAGTGTTTTTCATTTCTTGTAAATGTGAATGACTATGCTTGTTTAGATGTGATGAATAGTACTTTAATTGATTTCAATACTTGTAAACACTCTATACTTGTGATGTTTGTGATTGATTTTGTGGTGGGTTATTGTGTTAGAGCAAGCAAGTGGCTTGCATAGTGTTATAAGGTGGGTTAAACTAATATTGGGAGTGTATACTTGTGTGCAATGTATATTTGTTTAAGTATTAATATAGACTTGTGCATTCATGAATGAGATAGAACTTTATCTAAGTAGCTTATAGACTTAGATGTTAGAATACATTATGCATAAGTTGTCCTTATCTTACTAAAGTAGCATTTATCTTGTAATTGTAGTCAAACATGGATTAAAGTTGGATGACAATGGGTAAGACACCCGATGGCAGATTAAGTCATCCATATATTAAAGGGGTCAATGCACTTATTAATTTTGCAAGAGCGGTTGTGGACTTGAGTGGTAATATTCCGTATCCGTGTATTCATTGTGTGAATTGTTATCGACAATCTTCTCATACTGTGCGTATCCATTTGCTTCATCGTGGGATTATGCAATCTTACATTAATTGGTATAATCATGGAGAATCTCGTGTATTGAACGAGAACATTCATGATAATTAAATATTGGATGGTGATCATATGGATGATATCGATGCCTTAGTAAGTGTCCGAATTAGAGGGGAACCAAGAAATGCAACCGAAGATGAGGAGGTGCGTCATTTTGACAAACTTGAGGAAGATGCAAAGCGTGAGTTGTATCTAGGTTGCACTGATTATAGTATCTTGAAGTTTGTTATTGAGATGTTAAATGTAAAGGTAATAACTAACTTGAGTAATAAGGGACTTGATATGATGCTAGAATTGTTGACAAAGGTTTTATCGAAGGGAAACTTGGTTCCAAGGTCCACTTATGAAGCAAAGAAGATATTACGTGACTTGGGCATGCCATATGAGTATATAAATGCATGCAAAAATGATTGTGCACTATTTTGGAAGGAAAATGAAAACTTTGATAAATGTCTGGTGTGTGAGGCGCTTAGGTATAAGGATACACGTGCCCAAGGTAAGAAGATTCCTCATAGGTATTGTGTTACTTCCCGTTGACACCGAGATTGAGGAGATTGTACATGTCAGGCTAAAGAGCTAAGGACATGAGATGGTATATAGACAAATGTGTGGATGATGGGATAATGAGGCATCCGGCTGATAGTGAGGAGTGGAAGGAGTTTGATTTGCAACATCTTGATTTTGCTCTCAAACCTCGTAATGTAAGGCTGGGGTTGGCTATAGATGGATTTAACCTTTTTGGGAATATGAACAAAAATTATAGTATATTGCCTGTTATACTTATCCCCTATAACCTACAGCCTTGGTTGGTTATGAAGAAGCCATATTTTATGTTGTCCTTGCTTATTCCTGGTCCCCATCAACCGGGAAATGAGATTGATATTTACTTAAAACCATTGGTTGATGAGTTGAAGAAGTTGTGGGAAGAAGGTGTAGAAACTTATAATGCTTATAGTAAAGAGCATTTTCAGATGCGTGCAACTTTGTTGTGGACAATACATAACTATTCTGGATTTGGTAATGTGTTTGGGATTCTTGTTACACTTGCAACGATGAACCATATTCAAAAGCTTTGGAAAGTAAAATTGGATTCATTAACCATCGAGCTTATTTGCCTATGGAATATCGTTGGAGACATAGTCGGTTGCATATTAGTTTATCAGAGAAACGGAAGAGATCTTTAGAGTTACAAGTGGGAAAGATACTGTTGGGTAATATACATGTTTGCATCGAATACAAAACACACGCAGCGGAAAATAAACGGATCTACTTCATTCGCAATTGATAACATGCACTATGTAGGTTTTAGAATATGAGAACAAGAGAGTGTACCTTGATGCGGTGAAATTCAAAACCGAAATGAAGAAGTACTCGAGAACACTTTCAATCTTCACTCCAATTCCACTTGATGCCCAAGATGTGTGGTCTCTCAATCAGTTCTATGTTTTCTAGAGAGAATATGAAAGAGTGTCTCTCTTCCTTATTTCATATATTATTACACTTATTAAACATACAAACCATTTTATTCTATATAAAATTCTGTATGTTTCTCTCCACATAACTGATTATCTAATTGGGCTAGCCTTTTGGGCCTTCCCAATTGGGCTATAGTGTGTGGTTTGGAGTGGGACCAAAAGGGAACAAATAAAACACTAGCTCCAATGGGCCTTGGGCTTTTCTGTCAACTCTTGACAAGTCCAAAGTTACCATTAATTATATTTAATACCACTATATAAATATAATTGCACTCTAGGCCTCATTAATAAATTATATCCCAAGACTTTATTATACATGCAACTCCTTCATAAAATATTCGTAGTAATACAAAGTCATGAATATAGACTGCCACTTTGTAAATTACTACATCTTAATCCTTGAGTACCCGGTTTAATCCTTTTAAGTTATTCACCATATATTTGTGAAATCCAATTTCATAAATATATACTTTAGTCTTACTAAAGTGGTTAGGCCTAACTCTCTGAATAACTGTACCCATTAAACTTATCTCAAGGGAATATTTTATATCTCCGTTAAGAGACTATGAATTCCATCTTGAGAATATATGTTCCATCAACACTAAATGTGGCTGCCCAACATACTGAGGTTTTGACCGTTACTTTAGATCTCACTCATGATATATCAAAGCAACTTACATTTCATGATCAGGTCCATTATTCTCTCAGGATTAAGAGTTCATGTGAATACAAGTCGTGAAATTTATTATTCAATTGACAGTCGTTAGGAGAATAATAAATCTTACAGCGATCTAGCTCAATATGTCTTAACTCTTAAAACATATCAACATATTAACTAGAAGTCACCACTTCCATGATCAAGACAAATCATCGTAGTTAATATGTTATAGTCTTCGCAGATGAAATGCCCAATTTCATCACCGACTACGAACCAAAATTCTGAGTTTACAAAGAACTTGTGATTTATATCTTCTCTGAATTTTCACATAAATCACATACTATGCATCTCATGGACTATTTGATAATGTCTGAATATTCATGTTACCATTACTTTAGATAAGAATAAAACAACTTTATTAAACACAATATTAAGTCATACATCATTTCTCACATAATGTCATACATAATATCATACATAGCATCATACAATAGGATTTAAGGGCACATATCCTAACAGATACAAGAGCAGCTAGATAAAATGCCAAATATAATTTTAAGAAAACATCCAAGTAACAAGAAGAGACAACTCATTGGGGAGCCAAATTGGTCAAAGGTAAGTACTTTGTACAAGCTTCCATACTAGAAGAATAAGAAGCTTAAGCACAATATTGATGTCATACATGTGGAGAAGAACATTAATAAGAGTACTTACAGAACTTTATTAGGCATTAAGGGGAGAAACAAGGATACTGACAAGGCACGGATAGACTTGCAAAATATAAACTTTAGCCACACATTGCATTTGAAACAACATCCTGATGGATCATATGACAAGCCTCGGGCTTTCTTTTCATTAACCCCAAATGAAAGGGATGGTTTCTATGACTTTTTGAAATCAGTAAAGTATTTGGATGGCTATGCAGCCAGCATATCAAGGTCAATGAATGCAAAAAATGGTGGATTATCTGGTTTGAAAAGTCACGACTGTCATGTGCTACTACAACAAATTCTTCCAATCGGGTTGCGAGAGTTTGCACATAAAGACATTAGTATTGTATTATTTGAGTTGGGCAGCTTCTTCCAAGACTTATGCTCAAGGACTCTAAAGCGGAGTGAATTGGAGAAACTAGAAGAACGTATAATTCTTATACGATGCAAGCTTGAGAGGTTCTTTCCTCCAACATTCTTTGAGGTTATGGTCCACCTTGCTATTCACTTGCCTCGAGAAGCAATTCTAGGAGGCCCGGTACAATATCAATGGATGAACCCAATTGAAAGGTAATTAGATCCTTTGATGCATCCATCAATTGCATCTTTTTCATGTGGTATAAAATCACATAATGTGCGTATTTTTTCCTTGTAGATACCTTGGAAAATTGAAAAGATACGTTTCTAACCGAGCTCGACCAGAAGGTTCGATTGCAGAGGCTTACATTTTCAAAGAATGTATTAACAACTGGTCTTTGTATATTGATGGAATCGAAACTTTGCATAATCGAAAAGAAAGAAATAAAGATTTTGGTGAGTCTAGCGAAGGATTAATAGTTTTTTCACAGACTGCCCGACCTACAGGTGGTAGGTGGAATGATGGCAACTTGTGTCGTGCATTGCTTGATACTGCTCATTGGTACTTGTTGTACAATAGTCCTAAACTAGAGCCTTATTTAAAGTATGTGATTTCATATGCATGTATTGTTTGATCAAGTTTTGAATATTATTTGCAATGCTTAGTTGAAAATAAATCAAACACAAAAGTACATTGCATAATCCTACTGGAGAAGCTATAACTCAAATCCATCGACAAGAGTTTCCCAAGTGGTTTAGAGAACGTGTAAGACATTTGAAATTTAATCACACACAAATAAAAATTAAACATTGAAATAGTTTTGTCATTGCTTATTACTAATTAATATCACTTGTTGTATGTCATTATAGATAAATAGATTGAAAGTTAACGACTCACCAAAAGCTGCTAAACAGTTATGGTCATTAGCAAATGGTCCTAAGCCACATGTGAAAGGGTACACAATTTGTATGGTCAATAGTGTAAAGTTCCATACAAGGGACCTAGATAATCGTCGTATAACCCAAAACAGTGGTATATGTACCGAAGGGAATCATGAGGGAGAAATGCATGACTTCTATGGTCATGTGTGCAAAATTTGGGAATTAGAGAAATGCACGACTTTTATGGCCATAAAGTTGTTTTGTTTTAGTATGAATGGTACAATACTGGTACCAATGGTCGAAGGAGAACGATGAGAACCGATGCACACTGCACAAGCATTGATGTTACAAGTCGATGGTATGAAAATGACCCTTTTATACTTCCTTGTCAAGTGAGACAAGTTTTTTACCTTCAAGATACCAAACTGGGTGAACCTTGAAATATTGTACAATCCATCCAACATAGGGGAGTGTTTGATGTCTTAGAAGTCAGGGGTGAAGAATCCAATGATAATACAGAAGATAGTGATGCATTTTAACAAAAAGCAATTGTTGATGTTATCTCTATCAATGTTGAAGACAATATGATTGACTATTGTATTGGTGATGTTGAAACTGAGGTTGTTCTTGAAGGTGGAACTTCAAGAGATGCTAATCAAAATGAAGAGCATGACATACCTGATGTTGATGTTGATATGGATAATGATATGTAAAGTTAGTAGTAATTGTCTTAAATGTTGTGTGCTTGTCATAAAGTTTTATGCTTGTCTAAGTAGCAATTGTTTTGTACTTAGCTTGAACTTGATATGGATATTGATGTGGTCATTTATTGTGTTGAGTTAGTAGTAATTGTGTTCAAATTTAATACTTGTGAATTACTTAATATGGATAATGGTGTAGATTATGATATGTAAAGTTAGTAGTAATTGTTATTGAGATGTTTTATACTTATCTTGAACTTGATATGGATATTGATATGGTCATTTATTTTGTTAAGTTAGTAGCAATTGTGTTCAAATTTTGCACTTGTGAATTGCTTGATATGGATAATGGTGTGGACTTTGATGTTAAGTTAGTAGCAATTGTAATTATCTTTTTTGTCAATACATAGTTTCAAAAAATGCCCAAAAAGGCTAAATACACTCATAACATACCGAGGTATGAGGTGGTAAGATTGGATAAAATAAGGCAAAACCAGGAGAGAATTGATGGTTTGGGATTGAAGCACATCTCAACTTTTCTAAAGGATACTACTCAGTCCAATTGTGCAAAAGGGAAAAGAAGTAGAGCTAGTGTTATGGTAGATGATGATTATGTACCACCTATTGGTGACGATGACAATGACGATGAGTGATCTAATTCTGTAATCCATAAGGTACAATAGATGTTCCATAGGGTACAATAGATGATAATAACTTTATTGTTTCATTACTTGTAATGACTTTGTTGTTCCATTATATGTATGTTTGTTAATTACAGATGGCACTAGGACGACTTACACGTTCGCGAGGTGAGGCATCTATCCCGGTGGTCCAATCTACGGTCCAATCTACAGAAACACCTCCTGAAGCAAATTCTCCTATCCAAAGTTCTTCTAGTGCGGAGGCGCAAACTACCGGCACATTAACTAGCACGACTAGTAATTACATAGAACATACTTAATTACAACTACACCTTGTTTTTACTATTGAGATTATACTTTACTTAATTTAGCTATAACGTACATGGAATGTATAATTTTTTAACATTAATAATGTTTAAATAGGATCTGCTAGCAGAAATACCCGTGGAACAACACATGGTATAGCAGTACGGGCACTTGTTGAAAAAAGTGGTAAACTGCCAGTACGTATATCTGCAGAGTATGATTCTCCTGTTGGGAAGAATGCGTGCAAGCTTGTCAATCAAATTGGCGTACAAGTGCAAAGTAATTTGTCTAGTTACAACGTGAAAAATTGGAAAAATGTTGATGCTGCTACTAGAGATGTGGTGCTTCAAAATATCGTGGTAAATTTACATTGATAACGTCTAACTCGTCTTTGTTGTCACTAAGCATATTAAATTCATATAATAATATTCTTATAATACATATACACTTCATTTTACCAGATCAGTTTGAGCTACAAGGAGATTCCAACTTGGTAACGAAAACATTAAATACAAAATGTGGAAGATTATTGAGTTCCAACTCCCACAAGTTGCATCAGGTTTATAAAAAGCTCGTAGAATCTCATGGTGCTGACTATGTTAGAAGCCACCCGCCGAAGAATGCCAAACTTGAGTTGTGGACTGAACTCATTGATGGGAGATGGACCAATGAGGATTGGCTGGTAAATTATTTATGCGTATATTATTATTATCCAATATTTACTATATTATGTTGTAAACTGATTAGATTAATACTTAGATGAAGTAAATGTATACTGTTTTATTCATGATTTAATAAATATCTTGAATGTTGTTTATTAGAAAATATCAAGAAAGAACTCTACAAATAGGAAAAAACTTCAGGCAAACATAGATGCGGGACAAAGGCACTTGCCGTTAGGGTTGATGAGGAGGTGCGTGTTTTTTCATTTTCTTAAATCTTAGTATATTACATGTTGTGATTAATTAAGTATATCTAACACTTGAATGTTAATTAATCAGACAAATAATAATGACGGTCAAGTTCCTGAATTGGCAAAAATCTTCAAAGATGTTCATTTTAATCCAAATACAAATATGTGGATACACCATGAGGATGAAGCGACATATGTATGTGTATCATTCTATCCTTATCACGTTTGTAAAGCTATAACATATGTAGTATTAATGTTCTGATTATTTGTTTCTTTCTCTGTTTCAAATGATAGGAAAATATTCTCAAAGTGCAAGAGGATCATTGTCAAGATCTTAATGCAATTCCCCTTACACAAGAGGAGATCTCAAACTTGGTTTTTAAGAAGAAGTCCGGTATTGTAAAAGGACTTGGCATGAGACCTTGCTCTTCTCTAGTAACCATTGTCGCATCTAATTCTTCGGTGGAGTATATTCAACGGCTAGAACATAAGATAATTAAGCTCAAAGAGGCAAGAGCTAGGAACCAAGAGGAGTGAGTTAGGGACCAAGAGGCACGAGCTTAGCAAAAAGAGGTCCAAAAGAATAATCTTAACTTTTTGAGGAGCAATGGTTATGATGATGCTCTTACCTATAGTGGTGATTCAACTTCAAGTTAAAACACTTTTTGGTTAGTACTTAATTTTAGCAATTGACCCACACTACATGGTGTGATTACTTTTTTTGATGCATTATTTGAAACTAATAGTATTATATTACACTTGAAAATCTATGTTTGCTTTCTACAACTTATACATTAGGAGTAGTGATTATAATTCATTGGTGTGGCTACTCTTAATGCATTGTTAGAAATGTTTCTTATAACATAGTTAATGTTTTTACTTTACTATTTTAATGTAGTATTATTTTTATATTTGTACAGATTTCTTATTGGTAGTTTTTACGGGATTTACTCTTTGTATTACTTGAAGACATATGAGGGTATCTTCCGTTAGTTCTAATTATATTATGCTACATTTTTTGCATTGTTATAAAACATCTTGAGTTATTATATGTGTTGCAAACAATTATTGTATGGAAGGAGTTTGAATTGGATACTTGTTTTATTTTTTATCTGTGGAATGTATGGATCTTTTTTTATAAATGTGTTGTTGAAATAAATGTGTTATTGAAATATGAGGTTTTAATAATATAATGATAGGTTACAAGTTAATATCAAAGACATGAAAAAAATAAAAATAGAAAATAAGTTTTAGGTACGAATTTTTTCGTCACAAATATAGAAACAAAAAATTTTTTTGGTAACGAAATATTTCGTCGCTAAATGTAGCAAAATTTTGTAAGAAATAGTTTTAGTAACGAAAATTTTGGTCACTATATGTGTTTGGATTTTCTTAAAAATACTTTTAGTGACGAACTTTTTTGTTATTATGTATACCCGAATATACAGTACAAAAAAAAGGGGCTATCCCAACGTTTTCAAAAGCGTTGGGATAGCCCCAAAAAATGCTGGGATAGGGTCAAAAGTCCTATCCAGGCGTTTTTTTTTTTCCCAGCGCTTCAAACCGCCGCGCAGTGATAGCCGGTATAGGGTCGTCGGATCTGTACCAGCGCTTTTCAAAAGCGCTGGGAAAGGCATATACCCTATGCCAGCGTTTTCAAAAGCGCTGGTATAGGTCTTTTAAATGTTAATTTATAAGACCTATACCAGCGCTTTAAAAACGCTGGAATAGGTATTACCTATGCCAGCGCTTTTAAAAGCGCTGGTATAGGTCATGAATTACGTTAATTTAAAAGACCTATCCCAACGCTTTTTAAACGCTGGAATAGGTCCTGCCTATGCCAGCGCTTTCAAAAGCACTGGTATAGGTCATAAATTAAGTTAATTCAGAAGGCCTATCCCAGCGCTTTTGAAAACACTGGCATAGGTATACCTATTCCAGCGTTCACGAAAGTGCTGGTGTAGACCGCAAACGGGCAGAAATTAAAAGGACCGATCCCAGCGCTTTTGAAAGCGCTGGGATAGGACCTTTTTATTTTTTTTTTTTATTTTTTCAGAACCTGATTTGAGCAACCATTCATATTTTCCAATACCTGTGCACCTGATTTAAGCTACCATTCATATTTTCCAATACCTGTGCACCTGATTTGAGCTACCATTCATATTTTTCAATAGCAAATACCATACCACATTAAACCAAGAAACTAAATATATTTAATTAAACAATATCAATAATTACATCCCAAATGTCTAAAATTTTATACACAAAATAATACATTCTAAACAACTATGTACAATGTCCTACACAAAAGAATACATTCTAACTATATAGAATGTCCTACACAAAATAATACATTCTAACTATATTTAACTGCATATCGCCTACTCCAAAATAGGTGCCTAAAGTATCGCCTACTGCATATCATCAGATGATAAGCGCTGAGCACCAGGAGAGTGGATATCCACTGCAGAATCACCATCACCATCACCATCACCATCACCATCCTACGAATTAAGAAATACACAATGGATTAGCGTGCTAAACAACCAGTATTACTACCAAGTGCCACATTAGCAATTAAAACACACTTAAAATGACTGATTTCAGTTAAGCATATCCATTGGGTATTAGTCTCAATAAATTTCTCAAGAAGTGATTACCAAAGCAATTTATGCAAAAGATTCAATAAGTGATTACTTACACATATTGTGGAAAGCCTTAGAGGTTACATTTCTACTTGATATTTCTATGAGTTTTATGTGTTACAATGAGCCCTAAACTGATAGATATAAAGATTACAGTATATATTAATGAAGGAGTTGAGAAAGTGGTAGTTGGGAGTTGAGGGGATACTTTAACCATGAGTGCTAATAAGGCTAGTCTTTCACAACCCTATCATCCAGTCACCAATATAATATAAACAAATGCAAGTGATAATCCAATACAATTCCTGCAACTTTTTTTTCTTTTTTGAGAAGCCAGTTCGTGCACATATTATGGAGGTACCCCATGAATCAACGCATTGATTATAGGCAGGCTTTCAAGCATTCACTCCTATTAGTTCTCAAGCCCAATACTCACTTGTTGCACTTCTTGCTATATACTTAGAACTTCAGAATATTTTTATAATACAATGCAGTTTAGAGACAGCCATATGATTTTCAAAGCCTTGATTTTGCAAAAAGATTTACAGAAAATAATTTAATCAGATTCCGGAAAACTACTAAGACACGGCCCCACACTCCCCACACTTAACCCATTTCACAGCAAAGTTCATAAGATCAAAACTCACCAATCACCTACACACTCAAACACACAAAAAAAGCACCATATACTATCCAATATCCCATTAACTTCATAAATTATCCATAAACCATTTCCAAACAAAATTTCATCTGATTATTTTGCATCAAAGAAACTTCATGACAACTCACCAATCACCATACAAACATAAACAAAAATGCACATACTTTGTATTCAAATTGCTTACCATAGACATACTAGGAAACGATGGGCATAGTTGGGTCAACATCCTCTGCATTAACTGAACTTGAGCTTCAAGGGCATCATAACAAGTGAATTTCTCCTTCATTGCTTCTACTTGAGCAGACAACTCCAAAACCCTTTGGTCGGTTGCAGTAGATGTTGGAGGTGGCGTACTATCATCCATTGACCTCACACGATTGCTAGAGGGGGTTGGACCAAAGCCTAGCCCTCTGACACGGCCACCTCTCTCTGCACCGATGACCTGTCCAAATGAATCATTGGGCTGCCAAAGTATGCCAGCCTCAATGTCATTTCCCCGCAACTGTGACCCATCTGTCATAAGTTCTTTCATCTTTGTCTAGTAATCACAAATAAACAAAACAACATGTTAGCAACAAGGGCAATAATACACATGCCAATATGAGTAATATGCTTTTATATATATATATATATATATATAAGTTGGATTAGAATATCTAATAGTTTCCTTAAGAGTTTCCATCAAATATCTAAGCATATCAGAAATTAAGAACCAACATGTGAAGAACTACAATGTTTTGAACCTAAAAGTTTCCTAGATCATATACAAACACATTTAAGAAACATTTGTATAAACCCAACCCAAGAGAAGGGGAAATTCAAACAAGTCTGATTTTCAAGAAATGATGCTCCCCAAGTTTGTTATGGGAAGCTCATGTACAATACTTACCAGTAGGGACATATCTATTAAATTTCAAGTGATTTTTTATTTTTATTTGTTGGCCTCCTACCGTCTAGTTGGAAAATTTTGTTTGTGAATGGCCAACAGAACTTCATTCATATCACTAAAGCCACCATACCTTTAAGAAGCAGTCTATCATCCCCAGAGAATATTCTTCTCCACACACTCAAGATATTATAGCAATGGTGATGACTGCAGCCTTTAGCATGCTCTATGGAATTTCAAAAAACATATAAATGGAAAACATAGGAAAAGTTTAAAGATCTGCCTACCTATGTTTTTGGTGGACTTTAGAATAGGAAAAGTTATGACCTTGGGGTTAGTCATGGTGAGGACGGCTTTAGGTTTTGTATATTGAGTTATTTGAGTGTATTGACTGATGACTCTTTCTTGTACAAGTAGCATTATAACTCATAAACTAAAGTAGTGAACCAAAGACCTAATAAAACCCAAATAAAGACTAACTTTACTCAAATAAAAAAAGACATGACATTAGAATCTCTTAGAAAAAAATATACTTTACTCAACTACCAATACACCCTTATTGGCAGTAGTTGTAGAAAATTATAAACCTGCCCCTCCTTACAAAATCAACAATAACTTGTAAAAGTAAAAACAACTTAAAAACTATTTTAAAACCAAGAAACCAATATCAAGGCCTTTAAAACCATAAGACACTTGCAAATACTGGCACTGAAGATGTAAAGTTACCCTTACTTGTCTTTTTATTAAAAAAATTTGTAAACTACACTTATAACTGAAATGAAGAGCATCTGAGCAAAATCCTCAATATCTAAGGACCTTTGAATAAATAAAAATAGTAATGTTATAAACTTGTCTCCCTTTTAACAAGGACAAAGTTTGGCAATGAGAAACCAGTCTCCCTTTTAATTAAAGTCCCTACCATGTGACGTTAATCAAAGAACTTTTTTCCAACTCAAAATATAATACATTCAAATTACTAATCTAATTTGTTACAAACTTACAATGTTCGCTTGCGCAGTGGCATTCACAGCAGTACCATCGCGGTGAGAATACGCCACTTCGTACATCTCACCTCTCTTTAGTTGCCTGCCTTTCTTTTCTGCCTACGACATGATCAGTACATTCAGCATATTAAAGCGAGGGTGTTAATTCGATGGCGTCGAATCACATTTATTCCTACTTTAGAACGCAAAATAATATAAGTTTTGTTATTTTAAGCATGTTATTGATATATATATAATATTGTTCTTACAATACTATCCGCCGTCTGGGCCAGGCTTCTAGATCCTAATGTATGCATCTCAGTTTGATTCCTATGCCGCGCTTTGTTAACTCTCGACAAGTCCTACACACATTTCAAGAAAGTCACTACCAATTACAATAACAAGGTAATATATAATACCCCTAAGCATGGAACCTATAAAAGGAAAACGTCTATACATTTGTAACTATTACTACCTTAAAATCGCCAGTGAACCAGTACTCCACCAAGCCATGAAATTGACTATCATCAACCTCCGACACTGATAGCTAAAGTAAATCTTCCTTAGTTGTGTTCGTTTTGCAGTACTTCTTCTTCAAGTCTGTTTTGTGGCTCCTCTACAACTTCCCAATCCGTGAGAGTGTCCATTTCCTTTGTTCGGCAAATGGGATGCGGTTTCTAGGAATTACCCATCGTGCCTACCATTTGTAAAGTTTAATAACCTTCCATCATATAAATTTATCTAAAACTAAGAAGAAGCAGAAAAAAAAATTGAAACTAGCATCAAATAAGCACATTCACAGTTAATTACGAAGTGACGCAAGACCATCTGCAGTAGTACTTTTTGTAATAAAATTTTCAGTAACTTTTGTAACAATTAGGGGGACTCATCCACACCAAACATCAAACAAAAACCGGGTGCAACAACCATTCCCTCCCACTAGTTAGTTCCTAGGGTCTTTTGTAACAATTACCAAAATTGACAACTTCGTTGGAGCAAAGTTAGTTAGGAGGCTGTTAGTTAATAGTTACTAATCAACCAATTAATTAGCTTTGCTTGCACAATGTACAATCATTTTTTTTTCAACAAAAATTCACTAAGATATATATATATATATATATATATATTTATATTTATATAGTTATTGATATTGATATTGATATCATTAGCATCATAATGCACGTTGCATTCATATCTTGGAACCATTCAATTGAGAATCCTACACACTTTTTTTTCTTATCTTTTTCGAGTGATTTCATATACTACAAATAATACATGCTATTTTTTAAACCACTAAATAACGTATTAGGAAAAAAAAAAAGGAATGAAATAAAATTTAAATAATAAACAGAGACAAATGACCAAGGAATAAAAGAAATAAAATCCACTTACTTGTTAAGCTATAAAAATGATTGGATTTCATGATCAGAACAAGTAGCAAATTAACATTAATATTTATCTCATAAAGCATAGTTACAATAAATATGTTTCGAGAGAAGGGAAATGGAGAAGTTGGAAGGATCAAATGGAGAATCCTTCAATTCTCTTTGATTTTAACTCAATGTGAGACATATTGAGATTTATTCGATTTTTAAGTGCCATAATTCTTACATTTAATTTAATACTTAAATCAAATTAGAGGATTTAATGGGAATGGATCTTATCCCCTAAAATTTCACACCAAAATAAAATTTTTAAAAACAAAATAACTAAGCAAAATTTTATGTCACATTCCTCCACTTTCTCACCAATCGATCAACTCAAATTTATCAAAAAATAATTTTTTGAAAAATTATTGCCATTTGATGACATGCTAGAGCATTCCCCTCTAACAATCTCTGCCAGCACACTCACTCCTACGCCCTCAATGCTATACCCTTAAATACAAAAGTCTCTAGATATATTACTACAAATACCCACTCTCAAATACAAAATTCTATTTCCTATTCTTGTAGTTTGCATAACTTTATATAATTTTATTTAGAAAGATTGAAGTTTATTTTGAACCAACAGAGAAAAGAAAAAAAGAAGAAGAAAATCATGACTATTCAAACAATTGATGTATGTTTAAAGGAAATTCATGGTCAATTCTTTTACCATTGCTTTTTGCCTCATACCTGAACGGCTTCCCAGCATCGATTCTTGTATTGTAGTGGCATTTTAGGCCATGAACGGTAATTGATTGGGCACATATCAGGCTTTCTTGCCACTATTCCTAGCCACCTAGAAAAAGACCCAGCATTCTTCCCGACCGGCTGGCCCGCTTTATTTATTTTGAAGAATAATTTTTGCCCCATGGCATATTCCATATATCATCAAATCGATTAGGCCCACGTTTGTTGGGCACAATGATCGCTCCAGCATCGGGTACGTCCTGAGTATCTATTAAAACACCAAGTTGCATCAAATTACAATGAAACATGAAAGAATGAAATTAAAAAGAAACTAGCCATTTGGATACTTGGATATTCCAAAAAACATATAAGTCAATAAACGTTTGTATCCTTATTAGTATAAGGATATTTAATGAAAATATTAATAACATTGGAATCGCCAAAGAGTGTGAATTTAAACTTTAAAACAATGAGATACTAACAAACACCCCTAATGAAAAGGCTAACAGGTAATAAATTATGTGGCATAAAAAGTCAAAGGACAAAAATGCCTCCCACATGTCATTGGTTGAACTTAAGATCACATGTGGACCTGATTCTGAGAAATAATAGGCCAAACTAATAATTGGGACTATAATTGCTTGTAGAATATGAATATATTTGTACAATTGTACCAATATAGATTATGAGGTTCATACACAAAGGGAATGTTACTTATGCCAATTGTACCAATTTATATTGAGATTTTCCTTTTATCATCTACTTTGAATGCTAAAAGTAATAGCCTTTATTATTTCCTTCAAAGCCTCCAAAGCATGTAAAAGAATCCAAATTTAAACTTGAAAATAATTTGCAGTGAGAATGTTTTTGCCATTTAAATAGTTTAGGAAATAATCATGACCAAGTGGTACAGTTAAAGGAAGTAATTGTTGAACAGAAAAAAATTAATACTTCAAAAAAATTCCAAAGATCCCTTTGGCAAACAAAATGTACAGACAAAATAGAAACTTTAAAGTCTTACAAATACCGATAGTTGTAAGAATTACTTCCTTAACTTCAATTCACTCATTCACTGCCATTTGGATCTACAAGTTTTTGGCAGAAGACATCCTAGCTAATGTATGTCATTCTGTATGGCACAATATGGTAATGCAACTTTCAATTTGAAAACTGTCATGTTAGAGAATATTATGGTAAGTCCCTAGACCAAATATGGAGCACATGTACAAAAATGTAACAAAAAGAACAAATTGATGTTTTACATATGTATTATATATAATTGCTAATTTTTAATAATTTTCATAGGAACATATTTATTAACGCATTAATAGTGAACCTATAAACTTCTGATTATCTTACAAATTACTTAAATTGAATTTTATTTATTAAAAACAAAACATATTTACAACAGCTATATAAATAATTATTTAAAAAACAAATATGAAAAAAAAAATATAGGAATGGAATTTCATAATCGTGCTATTGAGTACAAATTTAGAAATACACCAACCTGTTGCTTGTGTCTCGTCATCACTCCCCTGGGAATGTCGTCTATCATCATCAGCTGGTGGAGCTTGTTCACGTGATGGTACTTCATTCGACCCCACATGTGAGGAGCTCTCACCAGGCTCAACGAACTCAAGTCGCCGCTTCCTCCCCATTCTTCTATGCAGTACCTAAACAATGCAAGCTTGTTAGTTATAAAAAGAATAATGTTACATATACATATGTCTATATATATATATATATGTATGTATGTATATAATCTCTAACAAATGCTTTAAACATGCAGCACTTCACAAGCACACTACCAAGCCAAACATGTCTATATAGCGTTTCCATTTACTTAAGTCCAAAAACAGTATACGTGACAATGAAAATGCATATTCTAATCCAAAGTGTTATAATAGAAATGTATTAGTTCAAAAGATGGTCTTACTACATTACACTACTAATCGTCGTTGTACTCATCGTCGCTATACTCCTCATCGCTGACTTTGTCATCAATAAAGTCATTATCATCTATGAAGTTCCCATCTTGCTTCTTGTTCTCCTCAATGACCATTGCATCAATTGTGGTTCCTTGGACATCAGGTCGAGCCAAACCAATGTTGTCAGAAGCCGCATTGTCACCGATGATATTGTAAGGAACATTTTCGCAATAAGTATCACCATCATCATCCTCACACAAAGGACCACTGCCCGCGTCAAACACATCCCTTGCTTTAGTTTTAACAACTACAAACCAGTCCTTGTCCCTCTTGTCCTCTTCATAAAACACTTGTGAAGCTTCAGATGCCAATACATATGGCTCATTCATCAGTTCATCCCCCATATGTATCAAGCGGGTAAAATTCACAAGTGGAAACCCTAACTCATCAATCTTGTACCCGCGGCTATTATGAACGTCGACCCATTTACATTTGAATAGCACATGTCTTATTTTATCCGAATAATTCAACTCAATAATATCCGTTACAATACCATAGTAAGCAATGCCACCGTCAGTCACGACACTTACTCCACTGTTTTGAGTTTTCTTATTCTTCTCCGAATCTTTAGTTCGAAATTTTAAACCATTGGTGACATAGTGCTTCATCCGCTTGGCTCTAGAATAAGGACATGCACCAATTGTACTAAGAGTGCTAAGTTTCTGCCTTGCAACATCACTCATAGACATAACCTAACACGTTTATCTGTACATATTATAAGTAAGTTAGATTACTTCCCATATACAGCCACGAAAAAAGTCACTAGCATTCATACTTACAAGATCTCTAAACCAGCCACAAAACTTCTCCATGTGGTGCTTATGAATGACACCATCAGTTATACGACGGCGGGCATTTCTTAATTCATCCTTGATCACTTGTTTGTGCATACTGTGCATGCATTTGTGTTAGTCCTAGTAAAACAGTATTTCCAGTAATGGACTACAATCGTAAAGTAATTGAATCAACCATAACTTACTCGCGAAAATGTCCAACGTCGGCATAGTTGAAAAGAATGTAACGATGAGCTTGAATTAATTCTGTTTGACTTGGTGTGAAGTAAGACACCGCACCGGTAGAATTTTCCACCGTCCTGATAGATCGTGTGAAAATTGTTTCAATGCCATGCATGTACCTTGAACAGAATGTTAAGCACTCTTCAACTATGTACCCCTGAGCTATAGATCCTTCTGGAGCAGCTTTATTTCGCACGTAAGACTTAAGTCGGGATAGGTACCTAGGCACAATACCAAACTCCCCAATTGAACAACATACCATGCATTAAAATACCAAATCAATCATAAGCCAAATATTAGGATTACCTCTCAATAGGATACTGTCAGTTCGTTTAGACCCCTGTAAACTTAGATTGTTTAACCTAATTAATTAACCAAGTGAATACTTAGGTTTATTATTCAGTTCTAGGTTAAAACAATAACAATCGTATCAAGTAAAGCAGCGGAAAAATAAATAACACAACGATATGATGACTCAGGAAAACCAAACCGGTAAAAAACCTAGGGAGGATTTAACCTAGCTATCCTCAAGGTAAAATCGCAAATCCACTAGAAAGAATCGAAGTTTACACAATAGCGACTTAAACCACTAAAATCCTATTGCTACCCAAGTGTAGGAAACTTACTACCACGACCCCATGATAGCTCCGAAATCCACGGACTCCTTCTTTCTTTAATCTTTGCAAAACACAAACACCACTGATTGTGACTTTAAGATCCACTCAAAGGTTTAGCAACACAAACTCTCCTGTTTGTGACTCCAAGACCACCCTTGAAGGTTTAGATCATCAGCACCTTTGATGACTAGAGAAGGCAGCAACTTCAGCAATACCGGATCTTGAGATTCTTCAAGGAACAACACCGGTAGAAGTTATAAGAGAGGTTTTAGGAGCAAAACCCTAAAAATAAAAGAGGCATACTCTTCTCTCTCTAAAAAGCCTTATAAAAAACGTGCTTAGGGTTTCCTTTATATAGTGGGAGAAGTAGATTTGAAACCCTAATCCTTAATGGGCTAGAACTGCTGTTTGGGCCAACTTAAAATTCTGCAGATACGATTCTCGATCGGTCGAGCTTGTTTTTCGATCGATCGAACTAGGCAGATTCTGAAATCTTCTTTCTGCAGCTTGTATGTTCTTGTGTGCTCACGATTTGCCAATTGTTTTAAACTTTTAGAACCTAACAATCTCCCCCTTTGGCAATTCGTGACAAAACTTTCATACAAAATGAAATGTTAAAATACAAGAACAACCCAATACAATAAAATGCCCAATTACATCACAAATCCCAATCTAAGACTCATAACCTAGAAGTTGCCAAGAAGAGGTAGAAGGTCTTAATCAGAATGCACCTGTCTTTCCTGAAACACTCAACAAACACATCACCGTATGTGTGGAAAGAAAGACAAATAAACAATAATATGAAACAGAATACAAAAACAAAAATAAATTCTAACTCTCCCCCTAAGTTAGATACATCAAACAGTTTTTATATTCTCCCCCTAAACAAAACAAAACAGGATTCCCACATTTAATCTATTTCTCCTCCTTTTTGCCACGTATTGACAAAGACAACTCAAACAAAGAGTAAAGTGACAGTAAACATGAGAGAAAAAAGAGAACTAAGGGAACATAAAACAGATTAGCTCTATAGAAAAAGAGATAACTCCCCCTATAAAGAGCAACAACTCCTCCTGTGAACAACACAGGTTAAAAAAAAACTTTTCTCCCCCTATAAAAATAGGAAAAACAAAACAAGTTTTGGGAAAAACAGTTTTAGGGAAAATTTAGGAGGTGGGGATAATAAAGACACACAAGCCAAAAAAAATGAGTTGAGGATACACATGAAGAAAAATATTCTCTCTTTCAATAAATGCAAACTGGACACTATGTGACCCATAAACAGTGGCATGAGTAGAGAAAATATTTGCACATTGATTATCCATCATATCTCTTAAGAAAAATATTTTCTGTAGTTCACACATTAAGAAAAATAGCATATACTAAAATGTACAAAGGACTCAAAAATTAATCAATCAATTTTTAATTCAAGTTGAATACCCAATTTAGCAAAGTGTATGCATGTTATGTGTGAAAACAATGAGAGATATGATTGCAAAACTGCAAGATGGATACAGAAAAACAATGCAACTCATGTGAATCCTAACCATAAATGATGCATGAAAAATATTTGGTCAAAAACTCTAAAAACTGAAAGTTTTTCAGTTTCGATCGATTGAGCATCGATCGAATACCAATCGAGTCAGACAGATTGAAACCAAAATTTTTATCGCAATTTCGATCGGTCGAGAAACAGCTTCGATCGGTCGAAATTCTGGAAAACTCAATTTTTGAAAAACTGAACAATTTAATGCAGTAACTCCTCAAAGCATAGTGATTCATGAATGAAATGCATGAATATGAGACTGAAAGTTTTTCAAAAACACATGAATACAGCCCAGATCTTCCAAAATTAAGATTTTCAATCAATTTGTCTTTAAAACTCAAATTTTGCATCAAAATCAAGGAACATATAATCTTGGATGGCCACAACAAAATCACACACAATAACATGTACAAAGTTTAGCAAAGAGTAACTTTGTGTAGTGTGTGCAACTAGCAAAAGCTTGAGAGACATGTGAGGTGATATGTGAATAGTAATCAATCACAAAGTCTACAAAATTCATCACATGAATTTGAAAGAGACTATCACCTAAAGAGTTACATCATATAACTCTCACATCTCCTAGATTAATAGCTTGCAATCATGTAAGTTTCTTGATTTGCCTCATAATGTACACACCAATTTTAATTGAATTGTGAAATTATTATAGCCCAATAATGTACACACCAATTTTAACAATTTAATCCGAGGCTACACCTTATGTTCTTTTTGTGCATGTGCTACACTTTCTCGAGCACAAAATCTTACGATATGCACTAAGGTGTTCATGATTGGCTAGTAAACAGTGGTGAGATGGTTATTTATGCCTTTCTCAATAAGACCAAGTCCGACAATCAAAGGCATGTGACTTCAAGATCAAGACAAAATGATCAAAAACTATAAACATCTTCCCACACAACATGCACTATAAAGACTTCAGCTAGTAAAGTGCAAAAAGTAAGCTCATCCAAGTTAAACAAAGTACATAAACATGTTATGTAAAGATAATATGGCCAACCTTAATTATAAATCCAAGATATATAATACAAAACACATAAAAATCTTTTTGGTTAAAAAAATTTATGACCAAAACTAAAAACACACATTAAGCTAAAAGATTAAAAATGCAAATGCAATGCATGATAGTGCTTAACTAAGCTATAGAGGGTACACAAACAAGAAATATCAATTTCTTAATTAATCCTTGAGTACATGTACAAACTAGTACATACTCATACAAAATCATAAATAGCTTAGCACTTATATAACAAATACTTTTTAAGTTTCTCCATAATGTCAAGCATGTTCTAAATCAAGAGAGAGATATCATAATTCACGTAATCCTCAAGAAAAATAAAACTAGACACAAAATAAAATATTTTTGTCTTTTTGAAATTTTTCAATGTTATTGGATTTAAAAAAAAAAAAAAACAACCTACAAAACAAAACAACCAAAAACAAAAACAAAACATGTCCACAAATAATTGAAAGAATTAAATCAGGGACAAGTCAACAACACTCACCTTAGAGAATCTTTTCTCACCCATATAGCATGAGTCTTTGGCTTTGTAGGTGAAAAACCATGTGAAGCAGAGTGTATTTGAGGAATTACACCAATCTTCTGAGAAAGACTGAAATCCTGCAATTTCCTTTCACAAGCCAACAAACTTAAATTTTTCAAAAGCATATGAAATAATTTATTTGGACTTATAGCAGGAGAAATATCATCACATGTCCTAGACTGAAACACAAAATGCTTAAATTTCAATTTATGACAATTAGGACGAATGTGACCGGAAACACCACAAAAGTGACAAAAAGGAACAAATTTAGGAACATCAGTATTCCTAACAGCAAATCTAGTCTCAGATTTTCGTTTTTGCCTCAACAAAGAACAATTTGGTCTAATATGACCAACAACACCACAAAGGTGACAGGTAGGCACAAAAACAAATTTCTTTTGCACACGAGCAGTAGGTTTAGACTTAGGTTTAGAAACTTCAGCGTCTACATCAGAACTTTTACCTTTGTCTAACCTAGCAAAATAAGCATTTTCTTTATTATTCCTCTTGAAAGGAGAGATATAAATTTTTTCAACTTTAGGTTTAAGAGAAACAGAAACACTTCTGTTATCAACAGCAAACTTGGTACTAGTCAAATTTTCAATTTTAGCTTTTGATTCAGCTAACTCTTGTTCCAAGCTTTTCATCTTCTCATCTTGAGAGGAAATTTGATTTCTCAAAAATTTATTCTTTTTATTAGATTCATCTAATCTAACAATCAATTCCTCTTTTTCAAGATTAGCCAATTTTAACTTTTCCTTGAATTTTTAGCAATTCTCATAGTTTTCAATAATTCCTTACGAAGAGTTTCACAGGCTTCAAAAAGATCAACAGAAACATCAGTGTCCTTTTTATTCAAATCATCACAAATATGAGCAGAAAGACACTTCAAATTATCCATGATAACAGGGATCAAGGATCAACTCTTAGATCAAAAGATCTACAACAAAAGAGTTACCCGCTCTGATACCACTTGTCAGTTCGTTTAGACCCCTGTAAACTTAGATTGTTTAACCTAATTAATTAACCAAGTGAATACTTAGGTTTATTATTCAAATCTAGGTTAAAACAATAACAATCATATCAAGTAAAGCAGCGGAAAAATAAATAACACAACGATATGATGACCCAGGAAAACCAAACCGGTAAAAAACCTGGGGAGGATTTAACCTAGCTATCCTCAAGGTAAAATAGCAAATCCACTATAAAGAATTGAAGTTTACACAATAGCGACTTAGACCACTAACATCCTATTGCTACCCAAGTGTAGGAAACTTACTACCATGACCCCATGATAGCTCCGAGATCCACGGACTCCTTCTTTCTTTAATCTTTACAAAACACAAACACCACCGTTTGTGACTTTGAGATCCCACTCAAAGGTTTAGCAACACAAACTCTCCTGTTTGTGACTCCAAGACCACCCTTGAAGGTTTAGATCATCACCACCTTTGATGACTAGAGAAGGCAGCAACTTCAGCAATACCGGATCTTGAGATTCTTCAAGGAACAACACCGGTAGAAGTTATAAGAGAGGTTTTAGGAACAAAATCCTAAAAATAAAAGAGGCATACTCTTCTCTCTCTAAAAAGCCTTATAAAAAAACGTGCTTAGGGTTTCCTTTATATAGTGGGAGAAGTAGATTTGAAACCCTAATTCTTAATGGGCTAGAACTGCTATTTGGGCCAACTTAAAATTCTGCAGATACGATTCTCGATCGGTCGAGCCTGTTTTTCGATCGATCGAACCAGGCAGATTCTGAAATCTTCTTTCTGCAGCTTGTATGTTATTGTGTGCTCACGATTTGCCAATTGTTTTAAACTTTTAGAACCTAATAGATACATCCAACGATAATGAACTGGTCCACCAAGCTTCGCTTCCCTTGCCAAATGCATGACTACATATACCATAATCGTGAAAAATGATGGAGGAAATATCTTCTCCAATTCACACAACGTAACTGCAATACCTTTCTCGAGGTTTTCAAGATCCGGCACAGTTAGTGTTTTGGAACAAATTTCACGAAAATAACTTGATAACTTGAGCAAAGGCCTTGTTACTTGTGACAGCAAAGATCCGCGCAAAGCTATTGGAAGGAGTTGCTGCATCAAGATGTGGTTATCATGGCTCTTTAAACAAGAAATCTTGCGCTCTTTGAGATGGACACGACGTGAGATATTCGAAGCATACCCATCAGGCACTCTTACATCCTTCAAAACTTGTAGGAACCCGTCTTTCTCACTTGTAGACATATTATAACAAGCTGCTGGCATCTCAACCGTATTAACCCCTTTATGGACTAGATGCAGTTCACTCCGTATACCCATGGCCTTTAAGTCAAGGCGTGCCTTGTAGGTGTCCGTTGTCTTGCCATCCAAGTCTAGCAACGTCGCCATTATATTATCAGTTACATTCTTCTCCGTATGCATCACATCGATATTGTGACGCAACTTCTGATCAGCCTAATAAGGCAAGGTGAACAAAATGCTTCTCTTTTTCCAGACACACGCATCCTCCTTCCCCCTCTTTCTTTTGTTATAAAGAGCCTGCTGCTTCTTCCCAAGACAACTCCAATTAACTTCTCTGTTTGCTGCATGATCTCTGAGCCCGATGGTGTCACTGGAGCCACTCTAAACTCCATAGTCCCATTAAAATTTATATCATCTTCACGGAACTCATGATCGTTATCCAACCATCGCCTATGTCCCATGTAACAAACTTTCCGACCATGTTTAAGGTAACGGGACTCAGAATCATCCATGCAACATGGATATGCAAGCAAACCCTTTGTACTCCAACCGGAAACGTCAGCATATGCAGGAAAATCATTTATGGTCCACATCAGTACTGCACGCAATTGGAATCTGGTATTAGAAGATACGTCATATGATTCAACTCCAACATCCCATAGCTCTCTTAATTCTTCTACCAAGGGCTATAGGTACACATCTATAGCAATCCCAGGTAAGGTTGGACCAGGAATTACAAGTGACAAGATCAAGGAAGACCTTTTCATGCACATCCAAGGAGGGAGGTTGTATGGAACCAACACAACCGGCCATGTACTATGCGTGGTACTTATGTTTCCATACGGGTTGAACCCATCCGCTGCTAACCCAAGTCTAACATTGTGGGGGTCAGATGCAAACTCTACATGCTTATTATCAAATTCTTTCCAAGCTTCAGAATCAGCAGGATGCCTCATTACCCCATCATTTGTTCGACCAGTACCATGCCATTTCATATTAGTGACTAGTTCAGATGATAGAAAGAATCGTTGCAATCTTGGCTTTAAAGGGAACCAATGTAGGACCTTTGCGGCTTTCTTCTTGCTTTTGCTTGATGAAACCTGTGTCTTATCAGCTACAAGCGACTCGGGTGGTTTCCATCTTGTTACCTCACAATGTGGGCAAGCATCAAGGTTACTCTTTTCCTTCCAATATAGCATGCAGTCATTAGGACAAGCATGAATCTTCTCATAATCCAAACCCAAATCCATAATTATCTTCTTAGCCTCATAACAATCTTTTGGCAACTTAGCATCTGAAGGAAACATATCTTGCAATACTTGAAGCAACAAAGTGAATGATTTGTTAGTCCAACCACAAAGAGTCTTTAAGTGGTACAAAACCACAATGGCTGAGAATATGCTAAATTTCGTACACCCTTCATATAAAGGTTTCTCCACATCTTGTATTCGATCGTAAAACTTTTTTGCATCATCATTGGGACCTTCAACCGATTGTTGCATAGAAGGACCATCTGGACCTTGTTGCACACTAGGACCTTCGTCCATTGAATTCGGTGCCATATCATGCATGGGGTGTAAGTCATGCAACATCCCATGGAAATCGCCATATTCATCCAAAGTCTCATGCACACGACTACTTCCACCTTCAGTAGTGGTCGGTGTAGACTCAAATTCCCCATTAAACACCCAAGTTCTATAATTCTTCACCATCCCAAATGAGTATAGGTGATCACGCACGACCTCTACATGAAACATATATCTATGCCTACAGTTCCTACAAGGACATGAGATCTTCTCTTGACATGTCGTGCGAGCAGCAAACTCCACAAATGAGTCAAGCCCATAGAGGTATTCTTCAGAACCCTTTTTAGCGTCCATCCAAGTCTTATCCATTGATATGTGCCGTATTATGAGGCGCACCTACACTACAATTTCACCATTGCACATTGAGTTTCAAAAATGTAAGTCATAAAACAAATAACACTCCTAATAGAAGACACTCCACTTGTTAGGTTCTAAAAGCTTAAAACAATTGGCAAATCGTGAGTACACAAGAACATACAAGCTGCAGAAAGAAGATTTCAGAATCTGCCTGGTTCGATCGATCGAAAAACAGGCTCGACCGATCGAGAATCGTATCTGCGGAATTTTAAGTTGGCCCAAACAGCAGTTCTAGCCCATTAAGGATTAGGGATTCAGATCTACTTCTCCCACTATATAAAGGAAACCCTAAGCACATTTTTTATAAGGCTTTTTAGAGAGAGAAGATTGTGCCTCTTTTGTATTTAGGGTTTTTTTCCTAAAACCTCTCTTATTACTTCTACCGGTGTTGTTCCTTGAAGAATCTCAAGATCCGGTATTGTTGAAGTTGCTGCCTTCTCTAGTCATCAAAGGTGCTGATGATCTAAACCTTCAAGGGTGGTCTTGGAGTCACAAACAAGAGAGTTTGTGTTGCTAAACCTTTGAGTGGGATCTCAAAGTCACAAGCGTGGGTGTTTGTGTTTTGCAAAGATTAAAGAAAGAAAGAGTCCGTGGATCTCGGAACTGTCACGTGGTCGTGATAGTAGGTTTCCTACATTGGGTAGCAATAGGATGTTAGTGGTCTAAGTCGCTATTGTGCAAACTTCAATTCTTTCTAGTGGATTTGTTATTTTACCTTGAGGATAGCTAGGTTAAATCCTCCCTAGGTTTTTTTACCGGTTTGGTTTTCCTGGGTCATCAGATATTTGTGTTATTTATTTTCCGCTGCTTTATTGTTTTTGATTATTTGTGTTAACCTAGACTTGTTTAAATTACTTAAGTTAATCACTTGGCTTATTCTCTAGATTAATCTGTTGGGTTTAAGGGGTCTAAACGAACTGACAAGTGGTATCAGAGCGGGTAGCTCTTTTGTATTAGATCTTTTGATCTAAGAGTTGATCCTTGATCCCTGTTATCATGGATAATTTTAAGTGTCTTACTGTTTTTGATTGTGATGATTTGAATAAGAAGGACACTGTTATTTCTGTTGATCTTTTTGATGCCTGTGAAACTCTTCGTAAGGAATTATTGAAAACTATGAGAATTGCTAAGAAATTCAAGGAAGAGTTAAAATTGGCTAATCTTGAAAAAGAGGAATTGATTGTTAGATTAGATGAATCTAATAAAAAGAATAAATTTTTGAGAAATCAAATTTCCTCTCAAGATGAGAAGATGAAAAACTTGAAACAAGAGTTAGCTGAATCTAAAGCTAAAATTGAAAATTTGACTAGTACCAAGCCTGCTGTAGAAAACAGAAATGTTTCTGTTTCTCTTAAGCCTAAAGTTGAAAAAGTTTATATCTCATCTTTCAAGAGGAATAATAAAGAAAAGACTTATTTTGTTAGGTTAGACAAAGGTAAAAGTTCTGATGTAGACGCTGAAGTTTTTAAACCTATGTCTAAACCTACTGTTAGAGAGCACAAGAGATCTGCTTTTGTGCCTACTTGTCACCTTTGTGGTGTTGTTGGTCATATTAGACCAAATTGTTCTTTGTTGAGGCAAAAACCAAAATCTGAGACTAGATTTGCTGTTAGGAATACTGATGTTCCTAAGTTTGTTCCTGTTTGTCACTTTTGTGGTGTCTCTGGTCACATTCGTCCTAATTGTCATAAATTGAAATTTAAAAATTCTGTGTTTCAATCTAGGATATGTGATGATATTTCTCCTGCCATAAATCCATATAAATTGTTTCATATTCTTTTGAAAAATTTGAGCTTGTTGGCTTGTGAAAGGAATTTGTAGGATTTTAGTCTTTCTCAGAAGATTGGTGTAATCCCTCAAATACACTCTGCTTCACATGGATTTTCACCTACAAAGCAGACTCGTGCTATATGGGTGAGAAAAGATTCTCTAAGGTGAGTGTTGTTGACTTGTCCCTGATTTAATTCTTTCAATTATTTGTGGACTTGCTTTGTTTCTGTTTTTGGTTGTTTTGTTTTTTTTAGGTTGTTTTTAAAAAAAAAAATCCAAAAACATTGAAAATTTTCAAAAAGACAAAAATATTTTCTTTTGTGTCTAGTTTTAATTTTTCTTGAGGATTACATGAATTATGATATCTCTCTCTTGATTTAGAACATGCTTGACATTGTGGAGAAACTTAAATAGTATGTGTTTTATAAGTGCTAAGCTATTTCTGATTTTGTGTGAGTATGTACTAGTTTGTACATGTACTCAAGGGTTAATTAAGAAATTAATATTTCTTGTTTGTGTACCCTCTATAGCTTGGTTAAGCACTGTCATACATTGCATTTACATTTTTTTTAAAATCATTTAGCATAATGAGTGCTTTTTGTTTTTGGTCATAAAATTTCTTTTAAACCAAAAATACTTTTGTGTTTTTCATTAATTTTTCTTGGATTTGAAATGAAGGATTGGCCATATTATCTTTACATAACATGTTTATGTACTTTGTTTAGCTTGGATGAGCTTATTTATTGCACTTTACTGGCTGAAGTCTTTGTAGTGCATGTTGTGTGGGAAGATGTTTGTAATTTTTGATCACATGATCTTGATCTTGAAGTCACATGTCTTTGATTGTCGGACTTGAACTTTTTGAGAAAGACATAAATAACCATCTCACCACTGTTTACTAGCCAATCATGAACACCTTAGTGCATATTGTAAGATTTTGTGCTCGAGAAAGTGTAGCACATGCACAAAAAGAACATAAGGTGTAGCCTCGAACTTAATACTAAAATTGGTGTGTACATTATTGGGCTATAATGAATTCAAATTAATTAAAATTGGTGTGTACATTATGAGGCAAATCAAAAAACTTACATGATTGCAAGCTTTTAATCTAGGAGATGTGAGAGTTAAATGATGTAACTCTTTAGGTGATAGTCTCTTTCAAATTTATGTGATGAATTTTGTAGACTTTGTGATTGATTACTATTCACATATCACCTCACATGTTTCTTAAACTTTTGCTAGTTGCACACACTACACATGTTACTCTTTGCTAAACTTTGTACATGTTATTGTGTGTGATTTTGTTGTGGCCATCCAAGATTATATGTTCCTTGATTTTGATGCAAAATTTGAGTTTTAAGGTCATATTGATTGAAAAACTTGTTTTTGAGAGATCTGAGTTGAATTCATGTGTTTTTGAAAAATTTTTAGTCTCATACTCATGCATTTCATTCATGAAATACTATGCTTTGAGGAGTTTCTGCATAAAATTGCTCTGTTTTTCAAAATTTGAGTTTTCTAGAATTTCGACCGATCGAGGGTGTTTTTCGACCGATCGAAATTGTGATAAAAATTTTGGTTTGATTCTGTCTGACTCGATTGGTATTCAATCGATGCTCGATTGATCGAAACTGAAAAATTTTCAGTTTTTAGAGTTTTGACCAAATTTTTTTCATACATCATTTATGATTAGGATTCACATGAGTTGTATTGTTTTTCTGTATCCATCTTGCAGTTTTGCAGTCATATCTCTCATTGTTTTCACACATAACATGCATACACTTTGCTAATTTAGGTACTCAACTTGAATTAAAAAATTGATTAATTAATTTTTGAGTCCTTTGTACATTTTAGTATATGCTATTTTTTCTTGATGTGTGAATTACAGAAATTATTTTTCTTCAGAAATATGATGAATAATCAATGTGCAAATATTTTCTCTACTCATGCAATTGTTTATGAGTCACATAGTGTCAAGTTTGCATTTATTGAAAGAGAGAATATTTTTCTTCATGTGTATCCTCAACTAATTTTTTTTTGGTTTGTGTGTTTTTATTTATCCCCACCTCCTAAATTTTCCCCAAAACTGTTTTTCCCAAAAATTGTTTTGTTTTTTCCTATTTTTATAGGAGGAAAAAAGTTTTTTTTAAACTTTGTTGTTCATAGGGGGAGTTGTTGCTCTTCATAGGGGGAGTTTTCTCTATTTTCTATAGAGCTAAACTGTTTTACATTCCCTTGGTTCTCCTTTTTCTCCCACGTTTACTGTCACTTTACTCTTTGTTTGAGTTGTATTTGTCAATACGTGACAAAAAGGGGGAGAAATAGATGAAATGTGAGAATCCTGTTTGTCTTGTTTAGGGGGAGAATATAAAAACTTTTTGATGTATCTAACTTAGGGGGAGAGTTAGAATTTATTTTTGTCTTTATATTCTGTTTCATATTATTGTTTATATGTCTTTCTTTCTACACATGCGGTGATGTGTTTGTTGAGTGTTTCAGGAAAGACAGGTGTATTCTGATCAAGACCTTCTACCTCTTCTTGGCAACTTCTAGGTTAAGAGTCTTAGATTGGGATTTGTGATGTAATTGGGCATTTTATTGTATTGGGTTGTTCTTGTATTTTAACATTTCATTTTGTATGAAAGTTTTGTCACGAATTACCAAAGGGGGAGATTGTTAGGTTCTAAAAGCTTAGAACAATTGGCAAATCGTGAGCACACAAGAACATACAAGCTGCAGAAAGAAGATTTCAGAATCTGCCTGGTTCGATCGATCGAAAAACAGGCTCGACCGATCGAGAATCGTATCTGCAGAATTTTAAGTTGGCCCAAACAGCAGTTATAGCCCATTAAGGATTAGGGTTTCAGATCTACTTCTCCCACTATATAAAGGAAACCCTAAGCACGTTTTTTATAAGGCTTTTTAGAGAGAGAAGATTGTGCCTCTTTTGTATTTAGGGTTTTGTTCCTAAAACCTCTCTTATTACTTCTATCGGTGTTGTTCCTTGAAGAATCTCAAGATCCGGTATTGTTGAAGTTGCTGCCTTCTCTAGTCATCAAAGGTGCTGATGATCAAAACCTTCAAGGGTGGTCTTGGAGTCACAAACAAGAGAGTTTGTGTTGCTAAACCTTTGAGTGGGATCTCAAAGTCATAAGTGTGGGTGTTTGTGTTTTGCAAAGATTAAAGAAAGAAGGAGTCCGTGGATCTCGGAGCTGTCACGTGGTCGTGGTAGTAAGTTTCCTACATTGGGTAGCAATAGGATGTTAGTGGTCTAAGTCGCTATTGTGCAAACTTCAATTCTTTCTAGTGGATTTGCTATTTTACCTTGAGGATAGCTAGGTTAAATCCTCCCCAGGTTTTTTACCGGTTTGGTTTTCCTAGGTCATCAGATCTTTGTGTTATTTATTTTCCGCTGCTTTATTGTTTTTGATTATTTGTGTTAACCTAGACTTGTTTAAATTACCTAAGTTAATCACTTGGCTAATTCTCTAGGTTAATCTGTTGGGTTTAAGGGGTCTAAACGAACTGACACCACCTTTTCTCTCCATACAAGCCACCCGCTTGCTCCAAAACAACAACCCACCACAGCAGTAATGTAGACACATTATATGTGTGTCTATATAATATATATAGTAATCTATGTCCCTCCTTAAAGTTTTTGTATTCCTATGTAAGATGATTCCTAGTCTTAATGAACAAGCTTCTTTATAGAGTAATGGCATTTTGATAAGTAATAGCGTTACTTAAGTAATCACAAAGCGTAACAGAAAATTACAAAAGCTTGTATTATAATAATAAACCAAAACACAAAACTGCAAAGGAAGTAAATGATAATAAACCAAAACATAAAACTCAAACAATATGATTCATAAAAACAAAGAACTACAATAATTATTTACATCAGAATGGTATTTGTTTTTAAATAATTCAGAGGTATTTGAAGTATTATATTCAATCTTATTAATTATTAAAGTATACTCAATTAATTTGTAGTATTAAAATATATTTACATAAGTGTTGGGTATTAATTATATTGTTATTCATTAGTAAATTACATTTTATTGACAATTGTAGTATTAAATTTAATTTTAGTAATTTGAAGTATTAAATTATTTATTTGTTAATTTGTAGGATTAAATAATATTTTTTTAATAATTAAATAATATTTTATTACTTTGAAGTATTAAATGAAATATTTTTATTCATAATTCTCTTCAATAGTACCAATTGTCTAATAAAACTAAACAATAAAAATTAATATCAACGTTTAACAAAATAACATGTCCATGTAAATTAATAATTAAGCATTAAATTAGTATCAACACAAAATTCACAAATTATAACCTATCTAAATGTATAAGCATTAAAATTATATTCCATTTTCTATATATATATATATATATATATATATATAAGAGAATTGATTGAGTATCACAACTCTTAGCCTACTCGATGATGTAGTTGAAATTCTACATTGTATTATACTTGGGTGATGCGCGACTTATTTAAAATTTATATGGCCTATTTTTGTTAATTTTTTCTCAATTGTTTTAGCATTCATAAAAAGAATTATGCAATGCCAGCACAAAACTTTGGTTTCAATGTACAGCTCAAGCTTTATCTAGCACACTCAAAATTACAAGTTTGACCATTTTCACGTGACAAATATCAAATCATTCTCCCTATGGACCAATCAATTCATTTATAAAAAATATCTGTATTCCAAAAATGAAAGCATACTTTCAAAAGTCTAAAAATTATATGGGCAAGTCTCTAGCGAATTGACCTACTATTCAGCATAAACATAAACAGATCAACCAACAGATACAAGTGAACAAGACCAAAATAAAAAGATGCCAGTGATCCAATGGCAACTAAAACACGGAATTTCGAATCAACTTCTAGATTTTCCTCTTCCACAATCTGTAAAAAGAAAAAAAAAGTACCATGATGCATGAATATGAAGATTGATATTTCTTGAGAACATCAAAAAACAACGTAATATTGATAAAACAAAGGAAGTTTTAACACTACAATGACATGGAAACAAAGAGTACAAATGGTCCTAACTCCTAAGAACATTAAAAAGTTTCCCTACAACCCACATACAGATAGGAATTACATACAGTGTCACAAAAGACTGAATTTGTTTTAACACAAAAGACTGAAATGTTTGTTTTTCAATGGGATGTGAATGTGAATGTGTTTGGTGGGAAAACGATTGAAATTATGTATTTACCAAACGGGAAATGGGATAATGTTGATTTGTGTATTTGATATATAAAGTGGGTTGTGATTTTTTTTGGGAGATGGTAATGGTGGTGGTGTTTTTGGTAATGGAAACTAAAAAAAAAAAAAAAAAACAAAAATGAGCCCGGTTTTTTGGCTTTTAATTTAAGGCATGTTAGTTTGGAAAATGGATCAAGGGTAGTGTGAAATTATAACTTGAATTAGAGTATGCTTTAAAAATTGTGTGGGAATTTTGAACTTCTAATGAGAATTTTCCCTGAAAAATCTAGGTCGGTTTTGGTTAATGACTGAATTTTAGTTTGATAATTTGAAGAGATGGCGGTTTGGCAGTCAAGGAAGTTACTTACCTCGTACTCGTAGAAAAGCCTATACTACTTTTTCTTTACATCCTTGGGACTGAGTGTCAAGAGTCTTGAACAATCTTAGAACCCATGGAATCTTCTACGACAACACTGAAAAAGAAAAGAAAAGAAAATATAAAATAACATTTGTATAGCAATAACTAAAATTGAAAATAAAAATCAGAAAGAAATTAAAATCTAAGTTAAAAAAAATAGAATAACATAGATTACAACCTTTGAATTGTATGTCAATTTAGGAGTCTTCAAAAATTTTATAGGATGCTTGCTTGGAATCATTGGTGAGTAAAATGACCGATGTATATTGACCCAATATTACATTTTCCTTTTATGAGTAAAATGAAACTTCATTAGGAAAAAAGAAAGACCTAAATACAGGATGTATACAATAGGCACACCTAGAAAATACATACAAAATTATCGGATCTATGAAATCTGTACAAAAAAAATTGGATGCAGTCAAACTAAAGCATCCACTCATTCAAAAATAACTGGCAAGGATCCTAAATAAGGCCCTCATGTCAGCAAAGCAATACAAATGCTTGCCATAGAGTTCCACTTATTGATTATATACATATATATATATATATATATATAAGAAATTTTATTGAGAAAAGACTACAATCATGATCAAAGGACACAAAGGAGACAAAATAATTACAAAAAAAAGAGGCTCAACAAAACAAATAAGGAGTGTGACAGACACGAACCCTACTAAAAAACAGTCTTCCATGTACCCAAAAATAAATTAAAAAAAAGAAAACCACAAGTCCTTTAGTTTTTCTTAGTATTAGGACCAACAACCATACCTCAATACCTATCAAACAGTTTTTTCATAACAATTTTTGTGTCAATCTCTTGCGTCTATTTAAATATGTTTTTTTTTTTCCTGAGTAAAGGAGTATGTTTAGTTATAAGTTTCTTTATTTGGCTAAATAGTTATGGGATGTGATCAATCATAGATTGATGTTTCATTGAAACTTGAAACCACGTTAAGTAGCAACAATGTTAGGACGAAATGACTCGGGGTAAAATTATTCAGATGGGCCATAAAGAAATGTCAAAGAGTTGCGGGCATAAACAAAGTCATTATAGAAAGGATACTCCTAAGGATTTGGAAAAGTCTTTGAATAGTATCACACATTGTGGTTTTATGGTCTAAAGGTTTTAAATCTTGAAGTTTCTGCCAGGCCCCATGAGAAGCAAAAATTGCTTTTCACTAACTGGAGAAGTGGTCAATGCAACACTCTTTTATTGCATTGGATTCTGACTATAATTAGGGACAAAGCCACACAAGGGCCCAATGGAGCCTGGCCCATGAGTTTCATATATATATATATATATATATATTTTTTTTTTTTTTCTATAGGTATATTAGGCCCTAAATCTAATTGGGTCCAGAGAAAACAAACTTTGTCCCCTTCCATTCCAAATCTAACTAGTCAACACTAGAGGTAAAAGATATTCATAATAACTAATAAGGCCGAGTTCTCTCTTTCCTTTTGTGTATTTATTATTTTTTGGGAAACATGCAGCAATCTTATACGTATAAAATTGAAATTGACTGCAAGTCTACAATCGATTCCAATTTCTATTTCTTGATGGATTACTCCAGTACTTTATGCTAGTCGCATTCTTCAACAGGAATGCACTTCTGAAATTGTCAATTCAATTGTAACCTCTGTGGCCCCTATATCATGTTTCATCTGATAATGTGAATTATACTTATTTTCCTATACTTCAGATAAACACATTAATACAGATATTAGGAGCCTAAATGAAACAAACATTTTTTAAAAGTAAATTCATCCTATCGAGACAATAGAAACTTTAATATCATTTTGTTCTAAGTATAATTAATCACAGTAAGTTTATGTATAAAAAAAATGAAGTATAGAACACAACCCAAAGGTTTTGTGTTTATATGATTCAGTTTTGTATTTTTTAACCAAATGTGGTTCAGCTTTAAATCTATGTGTATTAGCAGAACGAGTAGTGACACCATTACTAGCAGCAATGTTATGATAAGATTTCTCTAGGTTGGGTCATTTTTTTTTAGGTGTGGGTGTGGGCATCATATGCACTGTACACAGCTTCTGGCATTATAAATCCCAAGGGATAGCAAAATCAGCTACGGATCATGTGTTGTAATGTATAGGTTGCTACTTTGAATCTTCCATTGCCCTCCCTGGGTGCTAAAACTTGTATTATATATATATATATATATATATATGTGTGTGTGTGTGTGTGCACACACTCACAACTTTTGGCATTATTATGTGGAATCGAAGTCTCATGTATTAATCATTATTATTTTTCTTATTGATTTGTTGCATTTATCAGTAGTAAAAGTTTTGTTCCCACTAATTTTGCCTGAAATCACAATTTGGATACTTGACTATTGATGTTGGAGAATTTAAGCTTAATGGTAAAGGAAAAAAAGGCCCATTAGGCCATTTTCTTTTATTTCTATATGCTATATTTAATTTGTTAAATTGTCTTGAGTATTTTAATTTCTATACCTGACTAGCATGTTACTTATTTCATGACCTTTTAATGAGGTTGGATGGTTAGGGTCTATTCATTATTATAATAACCTTTAACCCTATATGAAGGAGGCTAGCTAGAACTGGAAAGAGTTGGAACAGGTAATGTATAACTTTGTCCCTAAATTGCTTCTTCATTTTGCATCTATCAGTAATTATAATCTTGCTTACTAATTTTTTTTCCTATAATTATGCTATCGTCAGTTAACACGCACATTATGTGTGTGTTCAAACCTGTGGCTTTATGTTTATGAAAGCATATTAGGTGATGTCATGACTCATCCATTGATCCAGATGGCTGAATCAATGACTGTTAAACTGGTCTACTTATGGACTAGAGTTACATATGTTTTCCCAACCCTTGCTGACAACACTTTTGAACAATGTGAACAGAGACTCAAATTAAACAAGCTTACTGACGCCGCGATGACAAAATTTGAGAACTCACACCCCTCCAACACCCTCAGACCTGATCTCAGGAACCAAATTGAAGAATGCATTTGCAAGAAACTCCCTGATTTGCACACCCCTGATCACCCCACTTATGCCCTGGTATTATTCTCTTTTTCTTTGATAGTGCTTCTCCACCAGTTTTCTGATGATTTTAGATCTCCTAACTTAAAATGTGAGTTTGTGTAGATGATACGCCGAGCGATTGAAGAATTGAATGATGGAAAGGGCTCAACCATGGAAGCAATATCTAAGTTTATTTTGGAAGGGGTTGAGGATTTGCCATGGGCTCATGCAAGTTTTTTAAGTCCTCATCTGAGCAAGTTTTTTAAGTTCTCAAACATCATTTAAAAATGGCTTTCCTCACATTTTCACAAACACCTACAATGCATAGACTTTTAATAAGAAAACAAACATCAAAATCCAAAATATAAGGCACAATAACAACACAGAAAAGAAAGAATAAAAGAAAAGAATATTATTGACTTAAAACTTAAAAGGCAATATCTTCAACTCTATATATAAACAACATGTATTTATACCCTTACGGAATCAACAGTTCAAGAGAAAACCTAAGCCCGATCCAAAGAGTTTGCGGTAGTTGTGGGTGGAAGCTATACCGTCAGGGGTGTGTCAGGCGGCTGAGGGAGGAAAGGAGTCCGAGGATGGCTGCGGTGGCTGTGTTGTTGGAGGTGGTAGTGTCGGCTGAAGAAGACAAGGCCGACGGAGCGTGAGGGAGAGAGAGGAAGGGAGTGAGGGAGAATGGGTTGTCGGAGGACTGTTGGCCGGTGGCGGGGAGGACGGTGGTGGCTCGGCAGTCCGAGCGGTGAGGGTACGGAGACGAGAGTGCGGGAGAATGAGGTGAGAGTGTTTGGGTGAGGCTTGGTAGTAAAGAAACTCTTAATTTTCACTTTGGCTGTAAACGATTTCCAGAAAATATTTTACACCCAGCGGCATGTTTGGGTGCACATGAAAAATGAAGTTTTCCGGAAAATCATAAACATTGACCGTAAAATAAGCCCTTTGACCCGGAAAATGAATTTCGGTTCTGTTTTACCTTTAAATCATTTCCGAAAAGACGCAGAGATAGAGAGAGAGAGAGAGAGAGCAAGAAGAGAGTAGAGAGAGTTGCGCCGCCAACGTCGCGCCGCCAAGATCGTTCCGCCGATCGTCCCGCCGAGTTTGCGCCGTGAAGATCGCACTGGTGAGCTAGATCGCACCCAACACCAGACGTGCCGGCGAGATTGCGCCTTGGAGATATCATCGTTAAGCTCGCGCCGGGGAGATCGCGCCTTGAAGATCGCGTCGTCAAGCTCGCCGATCTCTTTCCCAATCTCTTTCTCGTCGCCGATCTCTTTCCCGATCTCTCTTTCCCTCAGTCTCTCAATCTTTCTCGATCTCTCGCTGATCTCTTTCCAGATCTTTTTCCCGATCTCTCACCGATCTCTTTCCCGATCTCTTTCTCGTCGCCGATCTCTTCCCCGATCGTCCCCCCGATCTCTCTTTCCCTCAATCTCTCACTCTTTCCCTCAATCTCCCACTGTTTCGTCCTCAGATTGTGAATAAAACATGTTTTTATTTTGATTTTTGGTTGTGTTAAGTGCATGGATTGAAATTTTTTGGTATAAATTTTGTTTGGGAATTGAGAAAATGGAGGAGAAAATGTGTAAAATTGGTAGGAAAATAGCATTTTCAGAATGCTACCAAACACCGTAAATTATTTTTTGGACTATTTTCCATTGCAAAACCAAACACCTAGGTTTCATTTTACTTACGGGAATTCACTTTCACCTGCATTCATTTTACACTCAGAATTCAATTCATTTTACACTCAGAATTCAATCTAAGCCCGCCTTAATAGCTCCTTAAGGATTAAAAAAAAAATATTTAATACTTGAAATTAATAAAATATAATTTAATCTTACAAATTAAAAAATATATAATTTAATACTTTAAATTACTAAAATGCAATTTAATCCTACAATTGTCAATAAAATATAATTTACTAATTAATAACAATATAATTAATACTTCCAATTATGTAAATATATTTTAATACTACAAATTATTTGAGTATAATTTAATAATTAATAACATTTAATATAATACTTCAAATTAATAAAATGTAATTTAACACTACAAATTAATAAAATGAAATATATTAATTAATAGAAATATATTTTCATAATTCAATTTAACAAAATTTAATTGAATTTAATACTTCAAACTAATTTAATATATTTTAATTTAATACTTGAAATTAATAAAATATAATTCCTCGCTACAAATTACTAAAATATGATGTAATAACTATAAAAAAAAATGTAAGATGAGACTGGAGGACCAAAAATTAAAATATAACTACATATTACTGTGGAATCACTAAATACACTTAAAAACCACTGAAATGACCAAACTAACTCCAAAATCTCTAAAATGACCAAAATACCCTCCAAAACCTATAAAATTACTTACAATACCCCCCACAGAATAACAAAATTACCAAAATACCCCCAAAACCCGAAAAATGACCAAAATACCTCAAAAATCTAGAAATTACCAAAATACCCCAAAAACATAGAAAATGACCAAAATATCCCTGTAACCCAAAAAATTACCAAAAAACTCCCACAACCTACTCTGACAACAATACCCTCAAAACCCAAAAAACCTCTGAAACCCAAAAAATGACTAAAATACAATTGAAACCTAAAAATTACAAAAGTACCCCCAGAACCCAAAAAAAATGACAAAAATACCTATGAAACCTTAAAAATGGCCGAAATAACCTTGAAGCCTAAAAATTAACCAAAATATCCCTAAAACCTTAAAAATGACCAAAATAGCCCCGAAGGCTGAAAATTGAGCAAAATAACCTAGAAACCTAAAAATGATCGAAATACCCTTGCAACCTAAAAAATGATCGAAATACCCTGAAAACCTAAAAATTCACTAAAGTATCGCCCAAAAGCTAGAAAATGACCAAAGTACCCCTAAAACCTACATATTAGCAAAATAACCCCTAAACGTTAAAATGACCAAAATATCCGCAAATATAATTAATGATTTACAATACCCCGAAACCTATAAAATGACAAAAATTCCCCTTCAACCTGTAAGTCGATAAAAATACACCTTAAACCTAAAAAATTACCAAAATCCACCTTGAAAGGGTATTTTGGTCATTTTTTGGATTTCAGGGGTATTTTGGTCATTTTTGGGCAATCAACGGTAGTTTAGTAATTTTTTATGTTTTGGGGATATTTTGGTCATTTTCTTGGGTTTCAAGGGTATTTCGGCCATTTTTTGGGTATTAGGGGTATTTTGGTAATTTTTAGGTTTCGAAGGTATTTTGGTCATTTTTTGGGTTTTGTGGGTATTTTGAAAATTTTTAGGTTTTGCGAGTATTTTGGTCATTTTTCTGGTTTCAGGGGGTATTTCAGTCATTTTTTTTTATGTTTCGGGAGTATTTTGGTAATTTTTAAGTTTTGGGGATGTGGAGGAACGAATCTCTCCTTTAGAAGGTATTGTCCGCTTTGGGAATGGGCCGAGGAGGTTGATGCCACCTGCACGGATTTACTCAATCCCACATTGGGAAAAAACGCCTCCCACCCTCAGCTTATAAGCATGAGCTCACAAATGAAGTGTACACATCAAGTAATACACCATTCCTTAGGCCAAGTGCTTATAAGGTAAGGGTGGGAGGCGTCTCTCCCCGATGTGGGATTGAACAAATCTGTGCGGGTGACATCGGTCTCCTCGGCCCATTCCCAAAGCGGACAATACCTGAGAGATTCGTTCCTCCACATGGGGTACTGTGGTCATTTTTTGGGTCTTGGGGGGTATTTTGGTCATTTTTAGGTTTAAAGGGTATTTTGGTCATTTTAGTGGTTTTGGAGTATTTTAAAGTTGGTTGATTTGTAGATATGATACTTGGATCATAATTGGGTCTAATTGGGTACCCATTTAAAACCCAATAAACATTAATGTTAATTGGGTGGGTTTGGATCTCATTTAAGTGGGCGGGTTTGGGTGGGCAAATGGATTTGGGTTGATTTTTCCACCCCTAATATTATTCAAGTAATCAAAGGGTTTTCCACATTTTTCAGGTATGGGGGGTTCTTTTGTCATTTTCTTGCTTTTAGGAGGTATTTCATTCATTTCGATGTTTTGGAAGTATTTCGGTCATTTTTTATGTTTCAAGGGTGTATTAGTACTTTTCTGGGTGTCGGGTGTGTTTTGGACATTTTTTTGTCTTTCTGGGGTACTTCAATTATTTTGGATGTCTTAGAGGGTGCTTGGGTCATTTTTGATGTTTTGGGGGTATTTCAGTCAGTTATTAGGTTTCAAGGGTATATATCGGTCTTTTTCTAGGTATCGGGCGTATTTTTTCTCTTTTTCGATGTTTTGGAGGGTACATTGGACTTTTTTTAGGTTTAGGGGAGTATTGATCATTTGATAAGTGTTAGAATAGAAATTCTATCTTGTATTTAAAAAAAAAAAAATCAAATCCCTATATATGACCTGTCCCAGCGCTTTCAGAAGTGCTGGGATAGGTCCCTTTCCGTACTCTAATTGGGAGGGACCTGTCCCAGTGCTTCTGAAAGTGCTGGGACAGGTCCCTCCATTTCCCTTATGCAGAGGGACCTGTCCCAGCGCTTCTAAAAGTGCTGGGACAGGTCACATATAGGGATTTTTTTTTAATACAAGATAGAATTTAATATTTTTTTAAATAGTACTATTAATAAAAATATAATTTAAAAGTACAAATTAATAAAATAAAATATATTAATTCATAAAAATATTTTTTAACTTAATACTTCAAATTAATAAAATATAATGTAATAGCTAAAAAAATGTAAGATGAGACTTGAGGACCGACAATATTAAAATATAATTTAATATTTAAATGACCAAGATATATAAAACTCATTTACTCATTAAAAACCATTTAACTAATTGTTTCTTAGAGAACCTAACCCAACCCTATTATTAAGGGTAAACCCCAATCCACCCAATTACCCAATTACCAAACTTACCAAAATGCCCCTAAAGTGTAAATGACTAAAGTACTCTAAAATTTTCGAGAATGACCAAAATACCCCCAAAACCTCAAAATTACCAAAATAACCACAAAACCTACAAAATAACGAAAATACCCCCAAAACCCAAAAAATGACTAAGATACCCCTGAAACCTAAAAATTACCAAAATACACCAAAAACTCATAAAAGGAGAAAGATTAAAAAAAAAAAAAAAAGGGGGTGAGCAGAACCATATCTACAAAGAAAGAAAAAAAAAAATCCTCAATATCCAATGAGTTAAAAGAGCAAAATGGACAAGTACCCAAAAAAGGTGAGCAAATGATCGGCGACGGAATGCTGAATACGGCGATGATCGGCGACGGAATGGTGAAGATCGGCGACGGGTTTGTGGGAAAACGACGACGATTTGGTCTTATCAGAGACGGATTTGAGGGAAAACGGCGACGGTTTGGTGAGCTCATCGGCGACGGTTGGTGAGGCTCATCGGCGACGGTTGCTCTCTCTTGGGAGCTGAAGGTTTTTTTTTTATTTTTTTATGAGATTGGGAGCTGAAGGAGTTTTGGGAGCTGAAGGGCGGACACATATATATGGCCTTTAGCGACGACTTCATTCCGTCGCTAATGGGATGATTTCGTCGCAAAAGGTTATGAATTAAAAAAAAAATTCTTTATAGGTGACCTGTCCAAGCGTTTCTAAATGACCAAGATACCCCTGAAACTTAAAAATTACCAAAATACCCCAAAAACTCATAAAAGGACAAAGATTAAAAAAAAAGGGTGAGCAAAACCATATCTACAAAGATTAAAAAAAAAAATCCAACAAGTTAAAAGAGCAAAATGGACAAGTACCCGAAAAAGGTGAGCAAATGATCGGCGACGGAATGCTGAAGATCGGTGACGGATTTGTGGGAAAACGGCGATGATTTGGTCTTATCGGAGACGGATTTAAGGGAAAATGGCAACGGTTTGGTGAGCTCATCGGCGACGGTTGGTGAGGCTCATCGGCGACGGTTGCTCTCTCTTGGGAGCTAAAGGTTTTTTTTTTTTTTTTTTTTTTTTTTTTTTTTATGAGATTGGGAGTTGAAGGAGTTTTGGGAGCTGAAGGGCGGACACATATATATGGCCTTTAGCGACGACTTCATTCCGTCTCTCGCTAATGGGATGATTTCGTCGCAAAAGGTTATGATTAAAAAAAAAAAAAATCTTTATAGGTGACCTATTCCAGCGCTTCTAAATGACCAAGATACCCCTGAAACCTAAAAATTACCAAAATACCCCAAAAACTCATAAAATGACAAAGATTAAAAAAAAAAAAAAAAGGGTGAGCAGAACCATATCTACAAAGATTAAAAAAAAAAAAAAATCCAACGAGTTAAAAGAGCAAAATGGACAAGTACCTAAAAAGGGTGAGCAAATGATCGGCGACGGAATGCTAAATACGGCGACGGAATGGTGAAGATCGGTGATGGATTTGTGGGAAAACGGCAACGATTTGGTCTTATCGGAGACGAATTTGAGGGAAAACGGCGACGGTTTGGTGAGCTCATCGACGACGGTTGGTGAGGCTCATCAGCGACGGTTGCTCTCTCTCTTGGGAGTTGAAGGTTTTTTTTTTTTTTTTTTTTTAATAAGATTGGGAGCTGAAGGAGTTTTGGGAGCTGAAGGGCGGACACATATATATGGCCTTTAGTGATGACTTCATTCCGTCTCTCGCTAATGGGATGATTTCGTCGCAAAAGGTTATGATTTAAAAAAAAAAATTTTCTTTATAGTTGACCTTTCCCAGCGTTTCTAAATGACCAAGAAAAAAAAATCCAACAAGTTAAAAGAGCAAAATGGACAAGTACCCAAAAAAGGTGAGCAAATGATTGGCGACGGAATGCTGAATACGGCGACGATCGGCGACGGATTTGTGAGAAAATGGCGACGATTTGGTCTTATTGGAGATGGATTTGAGGGAAAACGGTGACGGTTTGGTGAGCTCATCGGCGACAGTTGGTGAGGCTCATCGACGACAGTTGCTCTCTCTTGGGAGTTGAAGGTTTTTTTTTTTTTTTTTTATATGAGATTGGGAGCTGAAGGGCGGACACATATATATGGCCTTTAGCGACGACTTCATTCCGTTGCTAATGGGATGATTTCGTCTCAAAAGGTTATGATTTAAAAAAAAAAAAAAAAAAAAAAAAACTTTATAGGCGACCTATCCTAGCGCTTTTAGAAGCGTTGGAACAGGGTGATCCTATCCCAGCGCTTCTAAAAGCGCTGGGCAGGTCTTTCTCCGTGAGGAAATGGAGTGACCTATCCCAACGCTTTTGGAAGTGCTGCAATAGGGCGACCCTATCCCAGCACTTTTGGGATACCTATACCAGCGTTTTTGAAAAACGCCAGCATAGGTACTGGCTATACCAGCGTTTTCAAAAAGCGCTGGTACAGGCGTATCTATTACAGCGTTTTTTAAAAACGCTGGGACAGGACGAATTTTTTGTAGTGATAGTTTTAGTGACGAAATTATTCGTCACTAAATATGATTTAATAAATTAAGGTGTTTTTAGTGATGAAATATTTTTCACTAAATAGTGTTTTTAGTGAGAAAAACATTTAGCGACGAAACGTTTTCGTCACTAAAAGTTTTTTTTTTTTTTAACAAATTGGACTTTTAGTGATGAAATTTTTCATCGCCAGGACTTTTAGTGATAGGGTTTCAGCGATAAAATGAGTTTCGTGACTTTCGTCACTAAAGGTTCTTAGTGACGAAAAACTGAACTTTTAGTGATGAATTTTTTCGTCACTAAAAATACATTTTGTTGTAGTGATTATTCATCAAAAGAATATTGAGAACCCTCCATGCACAACTCAATGCTCTCTGTAGGATAAATGATCCCATACCTTATTATTGTGTGTTAGAAATAGTATATACCCTTTAAAAAGAATTATATCCCCTTATGACTCCAAAAAACTCTCTACTGAATATTGTAGCAAAAAAAAAAAAAAAAAATGAGTACTCTATAGTCTCTATTGAATATTCGAGGCATGTCCCTATTACTTTCCAGCTCTTCATGAGTCACTAAAATACTAAATTGGCCTATTGTTTGTATGTATTGTGATCAATAATGATAACATTAACAAATATGGTAAAAGATGATTGGCATGCATTGACCTTAGCTGTCTACGCAGTTGGCTCATGATTATGGCTTTCGAAAAAAAAAAAAAAATCTCATCGCCAAAATAAAAATGATTCTGGGAAACAAAAAAATAGTTCTTCACTGCCCTGGAAAACAGGTCCTTCCCCATTCTCTTCAATATTCTTTTATAATTTGATTACAGTATAATATTTTATGTCCTGTTCTATTTATAATTTTATGCTTCCAGTCTCAGGTGCAAATTGTACATGACATTTGTTGTGTTACCTCTTTTTTATGCGTCAAACAATTACACCATGTGGGAGGGAAGATGAATAGATGTAGACAATATTTTCCAATTCACTAGAAAATGGAGAGAAGATATTTCATTGGAAATGATTTGTGTCTGTTTCATGGTTAAAATTTTATTTCTTGAATCTAACTGTGAACATATTGTTATGTTATTTAAAATTTTAAATAACTTAACCGTTTATATACCTTAAGATTTATAAGATTTTAATTTAAAATATGAAATAGATCAATTTCAAATGAAGAAAATCCTTTTCCATGTGGGAGAGTTTATAAAAACAACCTAGTTAAATTGAATGAGTATATCTTAAAAAAATGATGAAATGAAAATGAATATAATGCATTTTTTTCCTAGTATATTTGAGATTTAAAAAAAAAAAAAAAAAAGAATCAAAACGAAAGAAATATGTAAGTTTACTTAGTATCCTCCAACTTTTACTATTATAATTTCTCAAAATTTGAGTACAATCGAATACTCGACTTTTATTTCATTAAAAAAATGAATGTTCCATTCCATTTCCTCATAGCCATTAAATTTATTCCAAGCAAACTCCTACAAAAAGAAATAATTAGAATATTCTTTAAAAATCATTTCAATCTATTCCATTCCACTTATTTTATTTCTTTTAAACAAAGCCATTAGAATGGGGTCAAACAAAGCTACATTATTTTTGTTTCTTTGTCTAGGGCTAGCTAGAGCACATAGAATGCCTTTTAAGATCGTCACATAATAAGGTTTGGTGGCTATCATGATAAAACTCAATTCAATTGAAGTTATTTCTTTGAAGGCAAGTTCGAAGTGCAATGGGCTTCAAGCTCAAGGTTCATTTGACATTGTTGTAGGAAGTAGAGTTTTAGATGTAAAGCTTTAGGAGTAGAGCTTTGGAGATGAAGAATTTTATTTTAAAAGAGATTTAACATTTGGGGCCATCTTATCACTTCCTTCTCCAAGCTCAAGTTATAGAAGAAGGAATCAAGACAAAAGTATTAGAAATAATTAGCTTTATCGCAAGACGGTTAATGATGTTCATATCGATCTATTTCGAATTCATGCGTGTTTGCATGCATCTAGGTTTGGCTAGACTTCATACAATAACAAAGAGAGCATTTGGCAAACTATAATGATAAAATGGCGGTTTCGAATCATGGGTGTGACCCTTTTGAATCGTTTGATCTTGACTCGGCGAACTTGCTTGCCTTTTGCTATTAAGGAAGGGTTGTGCGGCTTGTGCCCACTAGATTGGTTGTTCGCTGGGTACCAAAGTGGTAAGTTTGGAAAATTTGTTGAGTTGGACTTTAAAATGCTAAATTGGTATTTTAATTGTTGAGTTAGCATTTTTAAAGGACATACTCCCTTTAAAACGAGGAAGGGGTTTTATGCACCTAAATATGATGACATTAATTCCCGTTTAGTATAATGATGCCATAATAAATATCAAAAAAATAATAAACCCAAAAATTTAAGGGGAAGTAACAATAACAAATTAACAACATCAACATACCAAATAGCATTTTACCGGGAAAAAACATATTTTATCCTTTTATTTTTTATATTTTTTATGGGGTATGTATATATATGATTTCGTTAATGTATATCTTTCTTTCTTTCTTTCTTTTTTTTTTTTTTTTTTTTTTGAGAATAAAGATAAAAGTTAATTAATGTCTTAAAGGCTTTCATTTGAAAAATACTTCTATAAACTTCTTATAAGAAAGGGAAAAAAAACACAACTGATTTTTTTCAACAATTTTTTGTATTTTCTATAAAAATAGTATCAAAAGCTTTTTTTTTAATTGTTTATTAACAAAATTTTTGTTAACACACACAGTCTTCTTTTCTTATGTCTTCTGCGTGGAGATAATCCACACAGCCCATATCCCCACTTGGCAAAATAATTTAATGGATTTTAATGGCAAGACATCTTTTTTAATAATTTTAGTACTACAAACTAATGTACAGGTTTTAAGTCTTTTACTACAATTATTCTACACGATAAATTATGATAATTTCCTTATCACTTTTATATCGTCTTATAACATTTATTTTTACTACTCACAGTCAGACATATAAATAGTTGATGCTTAGTTTGCCGACGAAATATAATTTTTGTCATTCAAGGATTGGTTGAGCGTTCAAGTTTTACAGCTACAAGGGAAACCGAAAAAGTCAATTTCTGCAAAACTTAACGACAAAACCTATTTGAATTTAAGGGTTTCACGTTTCGACTGTCAACTGTCAAGTCTCACCAATGAAAACAAAACTGAACACTTTTAGTTAAACGGCCTGCCACAACGGCCCCTCCATTCTATAATAATTTATTAAAAATAAAATGTGAAAATGCGATGTTCGCACTCGACTTTTCAATTTAGATTATTTAACTATCATTAAATTGGGCAGGGGCGGACCTACATTAGGACAGAGGGGGGCCATTGCCCCCCCCCCCCCCCCCCCCCCCCCAAAATTAAAAAAAAAAAAACTAGTATAAAAAAAATTTAAAATTTCCCTTAAATATATATATATATATATTTGTCTTTCTTTTCCTCAAATATTTAGATATTGACCTACAAAAAAAAGAAATAAATAAATAAAATTCATACCTCTTTAACTATAAAAACAAAATAAAAAAAATAAATATAGACTAAACAAAAATTGCACACAAAATAAGAAACACTTATTTTGTATGTTATACTTTGTTGATGTGTTTTATAATATGAAATGTTTAAGAAATATTTATTTTATATGTAGTATTTTGTTAAATATGAAATAGATGTTAGTTTTTATTTTCATAAATTTTTTTTTTTTTGGTTTTAAGCTTTGCCCCCCCTAGGTACGAATCCTGGTTCCGTCCCTGAAATTGGGTGAAATGTCAAAATGTGCGGTTCAAAAAACATATAAAAAATAAAAATTGTCAAAACGTGAAAAAGTGAAAATAATTCTATGGGGAGAGAAAAAAATTGGTCATGCGCTGAGAAAAAAAAAGTTTAAAAACTTCCAAGGAAAAAAAATGATGGAGACATATAATTAAGAGATAACGAAACAAATTTTACGCAAAATGAAAATTTAAGAAAAGTAGAGAATAAAAAGCCAAATATAATGAAGGAGATATTATATTATATGAAAAGTTAGTAGATGCCTGGCATAGGTTTAAAAAATATTTTTAGATATTTTTATGGGAAAAAAGTTATTTTTTGATAGTTTATATATATATATATATATATATATTATTGAAGTGGTATCAAATTTTTCTAAAATAGTTTATTAAGCATTGTTCTAAGAATATTCATTAATAAGTTTGTAGAATTGTGTAAAATGGATAACCTTTGCTACAGCCTACATGCACTACTTTTTTTTAATAATAGTTTTACTATTAATTTTGGAGATCACGTTTTGTATATTTATCATTTTATCTCAATTTAGAGAAAAATTAATTTTATGTTCTATTGTTTAAGTTGAGTAAAAATCCAAGAGCTCCTTGATTTTTAAATTAGAGTGAAAATTTATTTCAACCCTATAGCGTTGCTAAAGTTGATTTGACTATAAACACTCATGAATTATTTTAGATATAGACAGTAGACACCCACAAATTATGCTAACAAGTCATAAATAGTTATGTTAAAAATAGGTAGTGCCACTAGATTTGCAAGGAATTGAAATATGTTAAAAATTTATTGTTGAATACAAACTTTTTGTCACATACTAACTCTCAAAAAAAAAAAAAAGTAAATAATTGAAAATATAATGTCAAAATGCTTATTGAAAATCCATTTAATTAGTTATAATTTGCAAATATCATATTAAAGATTAGTATTTCAATTTTATAAAGACATTTTTTTTTTGATTGATAAAGACACCTTATAAAGTCTTTTGTTTATATACCAAGCAATTATCTACAATCACAACATTTCTTTCTTAAATTTAGAAAATGCATTTAGATTGGTACTAAATTTAGTTCTAACTAGTCCTAATTAATTTTCCTAAAAATGAAATACTAACCCTAATTAATACATAATATTGGATTATTTTGGGATTATGTTTGATCACTAGAAATAGATAATTGGACTATATATGTACGCTGTTTTATAACTTTAATTACAGTTTGAAATCTAATAATTAACAACAATATTTATAAATCTATCACTCTTATCCAATCCATTTCAAAACTTCTATAAATAACTTTTAATTTGGTTTACGTGAATTTTTTTTTTTTTTGGGGAAAGTTTATATCGATTCATTTGTCAACAATGGATTCTTCTACATGCCTCTAAAAAAACACTAATGGATTCTTCTAAAAAATTTCTTTTGTATATGACTTTTTTTCTTATTATTTAAATTGCTTTCCTTTTTTGATCGAAATCGATTCACTTTTTTTTTTTAGTAAAAAAATATCGTAGTTGTGTCAATTTGTTATTATTAACCTGAGAACAAAAATATAAAAATTATATTAAAAAAATAGTCAAATTGATTTGACTATCAATTTGATTTTTTTTTTAAGTCACCCACCAACGATTTTGAAAATCTATTTTGATTTTCTTTGATTTTATTACGATTTTGAAAATCAATTTATTTTAGAAATCAAATTGACACAGCTATGATTCACTGCAATTTTCTTTTATTTTTTTAATTTTATATAGTTTTTATAGTTTGGTTCTCAAGTTTGACTTTTTTTATATAATCATATTGCACCCACGAAATTATTAGTTGATTTGACTGTCAAGTTCGATTCACTTGATCTGTTGGTATTCTATATGCCATGGAATAAAATTTGGGTCATAAAAATCGTAGCTGCGTCAATTTGTTATTATTAACTTGTTATATTTTGTAATTAAAGCATTGGTCATAAATATGGTTCTACTTTTTGTATTTTATTTTATTCTCCAAGTTTTTAATATCTAAAAAAAATAGTCAAACTCAAGCACAAAAATATAAAAATTATTAAAAATAAATAAAAATGAAAATTCATAGCTTTATCTTTGAAGTATTCGAATTTACAACGACAACCTAGGAGATACCCAAGCTGTCTGCGAGTGGGAAAGTACATAAAAAAAAGAAAAAAAAAAAAGTGTGTGTATTTTTTGTTTATAAGATAGAATTTCATTTTAATATAATTTAAATGTATATGTGTGTGAAACTCATTTCTTGAGACTTGAACTCCAATACTTATCCTCCACAAGCACTTATACTTGTAGAGTGACCATCGTACCAATAATGTGCAATGACGTGTTTATGATTTTGAGGTGTCCTCATCTTTATTTACAAGGCCACTCAACCATCTCCATGTGGCATTTTTCAAACTTTGAAGATTATGAAAACGGTAAATTGGGTGATATGATATGAACTTTCTTTCCTATCATTTTCATGTGGGGAAGGAATTCAATTTCAAAGCAAGGCGGACAAAACAATTCCAACCTCCATTGATTACTATTTCATTTCATTTACAATATTATCATTATATATGTGTGTGCAGTGCGTGTCCTTTTATATTTTCCCACCTCTGACTCTTCGAAATTAAGTAAGAGTAAATAAATAGAAAAAAAAAAAAAAACACATTTATATTTTATATATCCAACAAAAACTGAGTTTCCATCTCCTAAGGGTCTGAACATTTCATTCCAATACCATTACCACCAGCTCCACACCTCTCTATTTTTCTCAAAAGGGCTCTTTGGATTTCAACTCCAGGCATTTCATTTCCTTAAACTCCTCGCTGGTGAATTTTCTTTCTGTCTCTATATTTATTCAGATCTTTCATTCAATATATTTCATCATTGATTCATTTCTGACTTTTGTGTGTGTGTGTTTATGTTTTTATTCTTGGTGGGTGTTAATGGTGGCAATCATTTAAAACCTGTGATGAGAACGTTTTTTTATTTGTCAAAAACCAATTTTTTCTGAACCTTTGACCATTTATCCTTCATCATTGTATGATCCTTTATCTTAGTTTTGTTTTTTTTTTTTGTTTTTTTTCTTCTTTTTCTGTTGGGTTTGGCTGCCGAGAAAACGTAGGATTGTGAATGATACTTGAATATCGAGTCCTATTGGATTTCCCAGCTTTTGGGACCTTAGCAAAATCAAATATATTCTTCCACTAGTGTAAGGATTACGTTTTGATTCTTTTGACCCGGTCTGGGTTACCTTGGTTTTTCTTTTTTTGGTCAGTTTTGGGTTGCCAAAGCTGTCGAAATTAATAAGATTCTAGCTCCGTTTTCCCAGCTGCAAGACAAGAGATATATGTTTGACTAATTGATTCAATAAGATATAGATGTGAATGTTTCAATAATTGGATTGCATGCTATTGATCTCCACTACCCCAGACACAGTTTTGAGAGTTACTGCTTAGTTTGGGTATTTTTTTTAGCTACTTTATGTTACAGTTTTTGAGTTTTTTGTTCTCATAGGTCAATTTGATATATATTTTTTGATAAATGTATGTCAATTTGATATCTATGATCTAGAAATAAGTTTATTTGGAGGTTTATGTTATTCTAATCTGCTAATCCTGTTTTATCCATACTAATTATTGATTGATTGTTGAAAAAGTTAAATTTTGAGAATTAACATGCGGGTGTGAGTTCTTGGTTTTTTAGCATAACTTTTTTCTGATACGGGTTCTTTTCCTTTTCCTTTTTTCGGTCATGCTGTCCAGGCTATTTGGAAGAGCTAGGTTAAGTTGGATGATTGTGAGTTATGAGCAGAGCAATGAGTAACAAATCACTGGATTTTGGGAAGCCTGCTTCAGGTATCTGTAATACTTTCAAGTGTTTTACCATCATCAGTGGGCTCTAAGTGATTGGATAGCCTTACCAATACTAAGTAATGCATCCTTTAAACTGTAACATCTATTTCAGTAACTGTAGGGAATTAGTGAGTACTGTAACATCTATTTCAGAAATTGTTGGGATTATGTCAGTGTGTGTTTTGTTCATTCTTTTTATTTCCCCCCACCCAACACAGGGTGTACCATTCGCTAAAGTTTTAAATTTTTAATTATTTTGACTTGTTGAGCATAGATATGCTTGAGTATGTGGCACTTTCATATCTCATTACAATGGTAATGATTGCATCTTTGCATCAGTATATGCATGTCGATTGTATAATAGTAGAGTGGTAGCTCACACAATTGCAGTTTCTGATGATTTGAAGAAGTTGCTCAATGACCAAGTTTCAGTCACTCATCCATAAAATGCAAAAAGGGGAAAGAAAAAAGGGAAAAGAGCAAGAGTGACAAGCACCTGAAAAATAAAAAATAATTAAACCTGTGTAGGGGCCTCTGAGTGTAGCATGGGGTGGATCTTTATGCTACTAGTTGACAATTCTATATTAAATGCTTTTGAATGAGGGTGTTGTACTCTTGTAGAGGAAGGAGTGACTGATAATTTTACTTTCCTCCTATAATTTCTTTTCTTTTTTGCCACCTCTTTCCATGGAAATCAGCTTCGATACAAAGCAAGTTTTTAGCACATCTGTTTTTTGATAAGAAAGCTTTTATTTAAGAACCAGACACTAGACTAGTGCACATTAGTAAATCTTCTGTTCTCCTGTTGAAAATTAAAATTCTGAAAAATTGAAAAATTTTATACGTCCTAGTCTATTCTGATGGCTAATCTGTAGCTAATGTCTTGTTTCATTATACATTTTTTCAATTAAGTTTTTAAGGCTTTGTTCACAACTACCCCTCCTTATTTTGTTTTTGGTATGATATTAGCTCATAAACCTTTTTAGAATAAAACTTGAAAATATGTGGAAAAGATGAGGACAAATTAGGGAATCTATCTATGTGCGCTTGTGGTGGATTTAGTATTAGGAGAGTTAGTGGATCTAGGGTTAAGAGTTGTAGGAGAAAAATCTAGTGCTCGTTGACTAGAGCATGATGATGCGGAAAAAGGCAAGAATGCTATTCCTTGATGCAACTAAGTTGCTCGAAATTCTAGGTATTGTGTTTGGGATTTAAAGGATAATTTGATGAGTTATTTGATGGCTATTTGATAGAGAAAATATATGGAGTTTCAGGGTTTTATTATGTAAGAGGAAGGGCTTGCTTTGTGGTTGTAAGGAAGAAGAAATGGAGAGAAATTTATTATGTTCGGAGCTATCTGAATAGTAACTGTGAACAGTATCATGAAAATGAGAAATAAGGAGAAAAATCACGCTAGGGTATGTGTGTCTTTCATAACTAAATCATCAATTCTTATTATTCAATTCCATCTCTGATTTGAGTACAATGACACTCTTATATAGACCCTAGAGCTTAAGTTTTCCAAATAGAATTAGATCTCCTAGCCCTACTAGTCAATAAGTTAATAAAAAATAACTTTTATTCAATGTAATAAACCTAAATTACTTAGAATCTCCTAGATAATTCTGTACTCAATAAATTACCCAAATACCCAAATTTGTAGGATTTACAAATTTGCAGTTTTATCCCTACATGCAAAACTAACTATTACTTATAAAATAAAATTCCTACTTAAAAATTGTTTTAACCCTACAATACATATAACTAGACCTTTTAAACTATGTGACCTTTGCTTCAATTGTACTTCACATATTGACCAAATAAAATAAATCTGAAATGGAAAAAAATTCCGATGTAGCAACAAACTAGTCTTCCATGACTGCATCAAATATCTTTTTGTACAAGTTGCTTATTATTTATATTTTCTTGTACAGGTAAAAAAAGATTAAAAGATTTATTGCTTCAAAAAGATAATCGTTATTGTGCTGATTGTGGTGCCCCAGATCCTAAATGGGCGTAAGTTCTCCACCTTGACACTTTTGTTTGTTAACTATACATGTCATGTGCATATTGTCACAACTGATAGTTCATGCTTGAGAATAAGCATTGAAAGGTGAGGATTTTGTGTGTGATCTTTTGATTGACATCGTGTGCATGAATTTGTGCAAGTCAAAAAATGATTCAAACTCATGAAACACATTTTTTTGCTTTATCATCTTCTTTTGTTGAGGAATTGGTTATAAATTCATTTTCAGGTCAGCAAATATTGGAGTTTTTATATGCTTGAAATGTTGTGGTGTGCACAGGAGCCTTGGTACCCATATATCAAAGGTAATTGCTCCCAAATCACCTTTTACTATATTGTTCTCACAATAATTATAAAACATAAAAGGCAACTAGTTGCCTATAGCCACATATGATATGATATCTACTGGAGGAACTTATTGCACATTGTAGTTCAATTAACTAAGGAGAGATTTTTGGCATCATGCTAATGCCATTGGTCAACCTGGGTCAACCCAGAGTCTAAACATTAACCCACACCCTGAACACTTTTTTAGGGCTCATTGAATGGTCATGGTTAGTTTTTTTCTTCTTTACTAAGCTTAAATTGTCCATGAATGTGAAACAAATAGAGATCAAGGAAATACAAGTTTTGTAGGATGGTTATTTTTGTTTCTCCTACCAAACAAACCTACCTTGCTTTACATTTTCTTATATTTTGTTAATTTAGGAGGGATTGACCACCTTTAATTTTTTTCCCATTAATGTAGCATTTCTACCAGTTCAGAAAAACATTTCAGTTATTTCTGACTAAATGGTTGATAGTTATGATTATTCTATGTGGTGGAATCTGCTTGCTTCTGATTGCTTAATTTTTATTTTTATGTTGATAATTTCCAATTTGATGTATATATTTAGCCACCTTTAACTTGTTCTTTTTTTGGTGCTCAAGTTTTTTTATTTTCTCTCCTAAGTCCCACACATGCACATAAACATACTTTTCTCTGAACAAAATTAATTTGGTATTTTTAGGTTTTGTCTGTGACATTGGATGAGTGGTCTGATGATGAAATTGAATCGATGGTTGAAGTCGGAGGAAATTCTTCTGCTAATGCAATTTATGAGGCCTTTGTCCCTGGAGGATATGAAAAGCCTGGACCAGATGCCAGTCATGAGCTGCGTGCAAAATTCATCCGGTTAGACATGATTTATAATTTTTTAAGCATACATTTATGTGACACTTTTCTGAGACATCTCTGTGTGTTTGGTTGCCCTGTACTAGGTGGGCAAGGCACTCGGATGGATTTACCATAACCATCCTACTTGTCCTACCATTGTACTGCCTTGTCCTGTTCATACTTTTTTCTTTTTTAACTGTTAGACTTTCATGATTCTACGGTTAATTATTAATGTGGCAGGTTGGATGAGCAGATTCAATTTTTGGGCATATCACAGGCTCTTAGGGTGTTATTCACTTAATTACTTTCTTCCTTGTAGGGCTAAGTATGAGCTTCAAGAATTTTTGAAACCTAGCCTGCGGATTGTGTCACTTCCTTCTGAGAAAGGCTCTCTCAAGTCAAGTTTTTCTAGAAAGCTTATGGATAGTTTTCAGTCAAATTCTTCTCATAATTCGGTAACTTTCTTAACCTTTTCTTCTTCCTGCAGTTGTTGACTTAAATTCAAATGTGTAAATTAATCGCTAGGAAGAAAAGGATTAGTCAGATAAACTTGTATAGGGACCATAATTCCAGGCTTAGTCAGTATCCAAATTATATGAATTTTCTAGTGGGCAGGTGTCTGATGTGACAATTTTTAAATTGTGGTAGTAACTTTAGTTTATCTGATCCTAAAAATTGTACCAGGAAGGAATGGTAGAATTTATTGGACTATTGAAGGTCAAAGTGATAAAAGGCACAAATTTAGCTGTCAGAGATATGATGACAAGTGATCCTTACGTTATATTGACTCTTGGGCAGCAGGTTAGTCACTGTTCCTTTTTCACTTTTATCTTTGGGGTATTGGGTGAACAACCCAACCTTTGGAACATAAAATTGTAAAGTCTACTCAGGTTTTGTTGATTAGTTTTTGAACATAAATACAACACACACACACAAATGTATTTGCATGTGTGTATGTGATTTTTAGACAGTTAATTGCTGGTGTGGCCCTAGATGGAGTTGAGTGCATCCATGGACTCATGTAGCCGACCCCATTTAGTTTGGATTAAGGCTTAGTTTAGATGTCTGTGTTTGGTGGTGTTGTTGAGAACTTTCTGGTATTAGAAGTCATATTAGGTCAATAATGGTTAAAATTCCTGCTAAAACGGCAGAACATATATCTTCATTTTGATGTTTTCATTATTCAAAATACATAGCTCACAGGTTGATGATTTTTTTTTTCCCTAATGATAATAAGCGGTGTTGATGCTATTAGACTGTTCAGACAACTATAATAAAGAGCAACTTGAATCCAGTCTGGAATGAGGAACTCATGCTGTCTGTTCCTCAGCATTTTGGACCCTTGAAGTTGGTAAGCTTGTCTATTCCTTGCTCTTCACGACCATTCAAGTAATTTTTCTTTCTATTGCATTATGGATTTAATTTTCCCAAAGTTGAGCTCTTCCCATGCTTTTTGATCCATTAAATTTTCAGCTATAAAGTTTAATTCCTCTATGCAGCGTTTTTTTTTAATCAGTAGATAGTGGGGGAGGGGGGAGGTTGGGTTCAGTTTCTCTATGCAAATGTTACATTCTAAAGGAATTGATATGTAACCAATCAGTTCAATGTATGCCAATTGCATAGCGTTGTCTCCAGTTAATATGTAACCAATCAATCTACCACTTAAGACCCTGTTGAAATGTGCCAACCACAGTTCTTTTTCAGTTCCAGACAATGTGTTAATTCTTTGTAGTTTGTATATGTAATTCATATGCCATCTTTTGTGTGTAGAATTATTATTTTTGAATGTTAGTGAGCAGAAAAAGATGAACCAGAAATGTTCAGTCCTGCTCTGATACCATGATAGTGAGGAGTTGTAAGGAGAATTCAAGAATGAATATTCAAAAAGAGGAGCTGAAAATATGGTACAGCCCTCTGACACTATATTCCACATATATGGGAGACAACTCACCACTAGGATATTATAGACTCTCCGATAAGATCAGAATGCAATGATACTACTCAAACAATATTATCTCTCAAACAATTGAAAACTAAAAGCAGTGGTACATGCTTTCTACCTTACCTTTTCGATCAGTCAGCTTATTCTTATGCTTGCACACCATAGATTTTAGTCAGACAGTTTTTACTTTGCAGAGAATCTGGTTGATAGTGGATGTTTTAGTTATAAAATAGAGGCTGGATGTGTAAGGATGTCAATCCCACTTATATTACTATATTACCCTTAATAAATCAGATTTATGCTGGTGCTGATAGTATGTACTACTGTTAAGCATTCAAATTAGGGTTTGTTGCTTTGTTTAGAAGTATGAGGGCTAGTTTTCGTATATATAATTCTATACTAATTCATAGAAGAGCAAGACTTAGGTACAGTAGTTAGGTGTTGTTTCTTAGGTTCCTCTCGTAAGATTTTGCTATGTGGATTTTTTCTCATGGAATAGAAGTGTATTTTTTAGTTAAGTAGCTATATGGCAAAATTTTAAGAGGGGAACCTAAGAAACAGTACTTAAGGTACTGTACCAAAGTTTTGTCCTTCATAGAATTATTGTTAAGCACTTTCGCTTTGTCTCATACCCAAACTATTTTCTGCCTAAATAGTTGGTCTTTTTCTTTTGCTTGCTCATTTTCTCCCCAATTTTCTTCCTTGAGTAGTCAAAATGTCAAATAGGCACTGACAATCTTTCTTATAAATAACAGATAAAAAGGAAGCAAGCCATGTACCATGTGCTAGTGCTTTGTGGAGGGCTAGTGATAGAATAAGCAAATAATTAATAACTTGAAGTGACAATGTTATATCTTATATGACAGTTTATCTGACCTTTTGACTTTCCATGTTGCAGCGGGTGTTTGATCACGACACATTTTCATCTGATGATATCATGGGAGAAGCCGAGGTTGATCTCCAGCCCCTGATAACATCCGCAATAGCATTTGGAGATGCAGGGATGTTTGGAAACATGCAGATTGGGAAATGGCTGAAATCACATGACAACGCCCTTAAGGATGATAGCACTGTCAACATTATTGATGGCAAGGTGAAACAGGCGGTGTCTCTTAAGCTTCAGAATGTGGAATGCGGAGAACTAGATCTAGAACTAGAGTGGATGCCACTTGATCAATAGGTACATATTTATTTATTTTTTCTTCCCCATTGCTTTTAATAAAAAATTTTGTAATATTGATTTGTGTTACTCATATGGAATGATACAGTACTCTGTCTTCTTTCACTTGTATTTGTTCATTTGAATTCATTTATTTTTTCTTCTTGTTGCTATCAAATTTGTATGAGTGACACAAATCAATACGCACATGACTTTGTATAGGTTTGTCCGAACTTTGTTAGCCTCGCAGGTGTAGCGGTCATGAAAACATTGTGAATATATATCATCCGCTTGGAACTTTATATTCATACAACAAAATGTAAAGCAGTGTGAGTTTATTTGCTTGAAAATGATTATATTACATTATCTCATTATACCATGATGTGTTGCACCGTGTGTTATCTGCTTCTCCAGAAAGGTACATTGCTTTAAATGGTTCCAACATGAACTGTTGTCATTGCCAGCTGTTTGAGAGCTTTGGCTCCTTCAACGTGCATTCAATCTTTTGAAAATTGGACAAGTTAAAACGACCATTAAGTGAGTACTAGTATTATATATTTTATGGTATTACCAGATGTGACACAAGAAGTAGGTAAGGTACGATCTCAAAGTTAAATTCTTTAGAAGATAGCAACAAAAGAATGGTTGAAAACATAGGTAAAAATAATGAAACTGGTTACACTACCAATTTCATTTATACTTTAGACATCATTTGGGGAAAAACGAAAATTGATCATTTCATTATCTTCTATTTGATCTAGAACCTGGGCAATGATCTCATTTGTTTCAGAAAATCGGTTGAGGATAAAGATAATACTATGTTTCATCTTTATTAGCCCCCCAAGTGTGTGTATTTTGTTGCAATGGTAAAGCTTAGCTCCAGTGCTCCAGTGCATTGGAGCCGACACGATACGGACACATGGCAAAAATTGGACATGTGTTTGTATCATGTCGGCTCTAGTGCATTGGAGTACTAAAGCCAAACTTTATTAGCCCTCCAAATGTTTGTATTTTGTTGCAAGGGGAAGGCTTAATTTCAGTGCTCTAGTGTATTGGAACCAATACGATACAGACACATGACAAAAGCTAGATGCATGTTTGTATCGTGTCAGCTCCAGTGCACTAGAGCACTAGAACTAAGCTTTGTCCTAGCTACAAACCCATTTTCTCTTTTATTTATTTATTTATTTTATAGATATTAGAATGTTGCATCTCTATCAAAGTTTCCAAAAAAAAAAAAAAATGTTACATCACTCTTTAAGTCTATTAGCATTCTCACCCCATCTATTAGAAAGAATCTAAAAATTTGAACAAGGGAATATATATCTGTTTTTTCTTTTGGAAACAAGATTTATTTATTTGTTTTTTATGTGCTGAGCAAAATAGAAAAATGAAACCTTAATTGAGTTAATTCCTAGTTTAGGCAGTGTATTAAAAAAGGCATTATCCAAGTCAACAAGTTGAGCTGGATCAAATCACAACAACCGACAATTTCTAAATGTTAGGCATTAGCTGGAACATTTCTATGTGGTAGATAAGAGTCTGGCCGAATGTTAATTGTTAAGGACGGTAGATACCTACAACACTAGCATTATACATCTGGTAAAATTATAAAAGAGGGCACACTCATCTTTTACTTTTGACCAAATGACAACACACTCTCATCAAGTCCTACCAACTAAGTTTTGAATTTCACGGATCTCCCATGATTCCGACTCTTACTATTATTAGATGCTTTCAATAATTTTGTTTTCTTACGCAAAGGGTAGCAGAACACGACCTTTGAGCTTAAATGAGGTCTCATTATAAAGTTCTTCTCCACCTAGAAAAATTCAAGGTCACGAAAAAGATTTACAAGCCACGACAAAGGTACATGATAATGGAGTGACACCCATGTTTCGTCATCATTGTTGTAAATTCAATTTACCTTACTAGTAATTCAAGCAGATAATTAAACTGTGAAGTCGATTAGCTCAACAAATAAATTCTTCTATTATTGAATAAGATATTAAAAATCAAATCTTGACTACATAAAAAAGAAACCAATTGACATCTTGATTTAATAATAATGAACAATCATTCTAATGCATATATTATAAATTCAAATTATAAAAAAAGAAAAAGAAGAAGAAAAGAGCTCATTTGGACTCAATTAGGTATTCTAAACAAAAAAAAAACTTATGACAATGTCGTTTTATCCAAAAACGAGTGTCCTGATCTCAACAACTGATGTCCAACTAACTAAGCAAACTAAAATATGAACATTCCTTAAGACATAAGAACCAAAAAGATATATATGTAACTAATTATTATAGTATTATACTCTTTTTTTTACTTTACATAACGTGGCACATAGAATTAGCACACTAAAAAACATTAAACATTAAAAAATTGAAGTAAAAAGAAAGCAGAATTCAAAAAGAATCACGAACCACTATTTGTAGTTTATTACCACTATCATTATCATGACAAGATAATGCTGCTGACGATGGCAGTGCTAGTGGTGGCGGTGGTGCTTGTTGTTGTGGCGGTGGCGGCGGCGATCCTTGTTTTCGAAACTTGAAGACATAAAGCAAAGCAGAAGCCACTAACAAAACGACGCCTGTTAAACCACAAGCTACACTGCCCACCAACAACACGTCCCTCACGTGGTCTTTACTCTTACCTCCGCCGCGACCGGCGTTGTTCCACCACGACGTGTCGTCGTCGGCGGGGGAGGAGGAGGAGGAGTTGGAATTCAGGGCCTTGGGCATTGCCACGTCGGACGAGGCAGAAGAAGAATTGCCGAAAAACGACATCATCTCTGGCGGCGGCGACTTCTCTGAGTCCGACGAGCTGGGAGTGTTGGTCTGGAACTCCAGCCCGTGATCCGACGGTCGCAATTCGTGGGATTCTGAATGGTCAGCGTTCATCATGGTCATGGTCATGGTCATCAAGATCAACGGCCCGTAGATAGCGATCATCACCGTAGACACTCCTCTCAAACACACCATGTTTTTTTCAGCTTAGCTTTCTGCTCTGCAGTCACTAGAGAAAATTAAGGAATTGGAGAGTGATTTAGTTTAGTACTATATATATACATAAAGGTGAAACAAACGATGTCGTTTGAGAATACTAAAAAGGTTAACTGCTGTTAGTTAGTACTTACTAGTTACTAGAGAGAGTGTGTGAGTTGTCGTCGGAGATTAGTAGCGTGTTCTTTTTTTTTAAAAAAGGTCTACGACTGTTCAATATATCGCCGCTTCGTTATTTGTCTTTTACTGCTAAAATCAACGTTGATGAAAGACCCACGATATACTGTTTTCACATTTTTCTTTTTGGTCGGGTTGTTTTTTTATTCACTTTTTTAGTTTTTACAACTACAACTTGTACTATAGATTGTCCTGTTTAATGGTTGGTGGGTTCACTCTTCACATGGAAGTTACGTATCGAATAGATGCCAAAATTGATTGCTGATTTGTAGGTATAGGACGTTTCTCTTTGTTAAATTAAAGAAAGAAAAAAAAAAAAAAAGATGTCAAAGCTTAGTTCACATTTTTCTTTTTCTTTTGGTCGGGGAATTTACACTTTAAAAAAAAAATTTATCAAATAGGACTTATGGTTGATACATTGACATTTATTTTTTTGTCAATTTAAGGAGGGTGTTCTTAAATTTTCAAATCCAAAATTTTATGAAATCTTAAGAATCACTACATCAGCTCTTTGGATTACAATTACATACACAATGTAACTTTGATTTATTGAGTCACATGTGCAAAGTTAATTTATTAAATCATTAATTGATGCACATGTACATGACATGGTGGCATGAAATAGTGTCACATGTGACGTGTGAGAGATAATTGAATGTAATCACATTAACTAATACGCATGTACCCGACATGGTGGCATAGAACATATATATGCCATGTGTGAGAGATAGTTGAATGTAATCAGCAACAAGGATTTAGCCAAATTGTCTTTGCTTTTAAAAGGAAGAGAGAACAAAAAAAGACAAAGAAGATAAGAGTTATTTTGTTGTAGCTTTTAAAAGGGAAAAGAAAAAGAATGGTACATAGAAGATAGCAGTTTTTTTTTTTTTTTTTTTAAGAAAAATTCATAAGTAAATGTATGCATTGATTTTTAAAAGTGTAAATTGCAAACTACTATATATCTGTTCTAAATTATGATAGAGAAATGAAGTAGATAAATAAATAAGTTTACATGGAAAGATTTTAAAATTTGTAAAATAACTCAAATACTAGTAAATAAAAAAACTGTATGAATTTATGTACATGTGACTCTAGAACATGTATGTGTCTTATGACACACACATGATTTTTAATTTTACTAAAATAAGATGAGATCCATTGGATCATAATTAATGAAATTTTTTCTCATACATAAATAAAAAATTATTTAATAAGATAAAACTATTTTTAAAAATTATAAATTAATAATGTGTATTATGAAAATTCATTTAAAAAAAAAACAGTTACCAATTTAAATGAAGTGTTAATATCTTTCAATTGCAACTATTCACTGTCTATAAATTAAGAGCTTGAAATAGAAGCAGTTCCAATTTCATTTTCATTCACCATTTTACTAAAATACATAGTTTTATATGAAAACTCTAAGAAAAAACTTCATAATGGTTGTTTGTAATTTTATTACACTTTGGAGATAAATTTCTTGCAACTCGAAAACTCTTTCGAATGAGGACAAGTATTGCTTTTAAGGATAACTAGGCATTGCACCTGCCTCCACTGTCCACTCCTATAAATTAGGCAAGCCTCGCAGGAGTAAAGATTTGAGTTGAGGAAAATCTTTCATAGAGCAAACCATTTGCTTCCCAATGAAGGCTTCCCATCCTCTTAGGACCCTCAAATAAAGTAGCTTCTCTAGTATTGGCGTTGGATCTTGGTGATTTGGTAGCTTGTTAATCTGCCCTTCTATGTGCAACTTGTGAAGACGAGGACAGCCTTGTACTACACGTCCTACATCTACTACCTTATTAGGGAATGAAAGCATTTCAGTCTTCATGGACAAGGATTGAAGGCTATTTAATTTTTCGTTAGGGTAATTGAAGATTTCCCCGAACTCTTGGAAGTCTCTTAGGTCATTTAGCACCAATTTTCTAAGATTTGTCAAACTAAGAAGATCTCTTACATCACATTTGTTGGTGGGGAAGTTTACTAGTGTCTGCATATTACTCAAATTTGCTAGTTGCAGCTTTTCATCAGTTAAATAGTTACACCACTTCGGAAGATAAAGATGTCTCAACTTTTTCATCTTCCATATCACTATCGGTATTAGTACAATTGATTCCCAACTCAGTTCTTCAATGGTTTCCAAATTTAGGGTCTCTAAAAACACCAAATTGACTATGGAGGAAGGCAATTATCGTATACGAGTTTTCTTCAAGCTTAAGAACCTCAAATGAATCAAGCTTCCTATTAGCTTTAGTAACTGTCCATCCAACGACTGGATTCCTTGCAGATCCAAAACTCTAAGCAATTTTGAGTACTTAAAAATTGATTTAACTTGCTGGCTATTTTCATTGAAGTATATAAGGGACCTGATCTGAGGATTCTCTTTGTAATAATTATTTGCGATGAGTTCATCAGGAAATATGGCAAGTCTTCGAATACTACCAGTTGATGAATCAACTGTCTCATTTCCACTCAAGGACTTACTATGTGGAGGAAATTTTCTTGCTTTGCCTTTGACAAGCATAGGTCTCTCTTAAGATCATGGAGACAACAGGATTTAATCCATACATTTGACCCAATTACACCCATTTGAACCATGCATCTATTCATCAACTCAACCAAGTAGCGTTCTGCATAATCTTCTAACATTTCATCTCCCTCTAGTTCATACTTCAGTGGCACAAAGCCTTTTGCCACCCATAGTCGAACCAACTTCTTTGCTGGTATATCAAAGTCCTATGGGAAATGGCTCAAATAAAGAAAGCATGGTTTCAATTGGTAAGGCAATTGAAAGTAACTCAAAGCCAACACCTCGTGAACTCTTGATTGTTGTCCTTCACCTTGGCCTTTGCCTAGGTGCAATTTTATATTTCGATGCCCAATATCCCACTTATCCAATGTTTCTTTTGTTGCCAAAAGTCCTCCAAGCACAATAATTGCCAGTGGTAAACCAACACACCTTGCCACCAATTCCCTCCCTAACTTCTCCATATCTTTGAATATTTTGAATTCTGCATATTCAAAGAAACTAAATTAGAAAGTATTACATTTTCAAGTATTACCTGAATTTCCACACAATGTGTGGTACAACTTATTATTAGTTTTCTCCAATATTTCAATAATTTTTATAAAGAATATTGTAGCTTAACTGGTTGGCACTCAATTTTCAATAGAGACATTTATAATTCAGATCCCTCAACTATTGATGTGTAAAAAAAAAATTCAATAAATTTTCTTGTAAAAATTATCTTTAGTTATTTTATCGACAAAATAGAAAGACACTAAGAGTAGTGTAGTGATTTGATCACACTATATATATGTGTTCACTAATTGAAAATTACATGATATAATGGTTAATATAGATAAGAATGATTCACGCCTACTAAAAAAATGCTTATATACTTTTTTTTTTTGTAACATTCTAGATTGTGTGTTACTAATTTTCCCCCTTTTTATTGGGCATTGCATCAGTTGTTGCATAATATAGTGTTTCAATTGTTTCTCACATAAAAAAAAAAAAAAAAAAAATCTCATATGATTCCTAGAAAAAATGATACTCTCTCCGTCCCAGTTTGTTTGTTTTTTATTCTATTTTGGGATGTCTTAAAATATTGTCCAGTTTCTAAAAATAAAAGTCATTAATGTACTAAAGTTCCTATTATATCCTTACTTATTTTCAAAATTATTTGAAATGAAAACTAACAAATATTTTAAAAAATCAATCTAATTGGGAAACCTTTTTAGTTGCCTCCTTAAGAATAACTCTTAAAAAAAAAAACTAATAAATTTATTTAAGGATAGTTTTGGAAACACAAAACAATAAATGATATTCCCTTAAAAAGTTTAACTTTTCAAATAGGACAAACAAATTGGAAGGAAGAGAGTATTAAAATTTTATTATGCTATAACAAAATAAATATATTTATTCTATTACACACACACTTATATATATATATATATATATATATGAAAGGAGTTAGGAAATTTAAAAGATTAACTACTAAACATGAGTAAGAATGTCATATTCTAAATTTATTATTATTATTATTATTATTCCAACTAATAATTATCTCTTTTATAAAGTTTATAATAAATAATAATAAAATTTCATTTAATATATATAATTAATATAAAACTATAGATAATTAATATATGCATTTAGATTTTTTATGGAAGATGGTTTTGGATAATGTCGTACATATATTATAAAGAAATAGTTAACTAAATTAGAGTAAATAAACATATACATTTTGAGATATTAAAAATTAATTTAGTAGTTTCACTGGATATTTGTAACCTTTTCAAGGTAAGATTAATTTAAAAAAAAAATCATGAAACCAAAGATAAATGCAAAAAAGTATCGGGATCATGAAAATCAACTGATTTGTGTTGTGTTCACATATTTCATACCATAAAATGAAAGTATGCCCAACTCTTTTACCGTCTTCTACTCATCCATAGTGTAACATTAAAACATGATGTGGGCAAGTATATATGCATGTATCTTATAGATGATTTAAAATTAAATTATGGTAGAATATGGCTTTATATTACGCACCAAATATTTTCTTTCCTTATATACCCAAAGTAAAAACTATCTAACCAAATTACCCAAACCTAAATCATATTTAAGCACCTAATTTTAAAAAGAAAAAAGGAAAAAAATTATAAATGTAGGGGTTTCAGCGTCTTCATAATAGTGGGCGGCTGGTATAACAGAGGTAGTGACCTCTTAGATTCCTCTTTTTCTCCCTTTCAAATATTTTTTCAGTCTCAGGTCTTTTATTTTGGTAATACATAGTGAAACAATGCGTTTTATTTAATAATTCATAACATTTTTGTGTCTTTCTATCTCTTTTTCGGGCCTTATTTGGTTAGTTATTACTATTAATCCTTAATTATTTTTATTTATTTTTTGTTTTTTTTAAAATACTAAAACAGTGAGTATGCTAAAAACCATGAAGAATATAAAAATGTGTGGTGTAAATTTAATCAATTAATTGATTCTCCCTTCTCAAAAAAAAAAAAAATGATTCTAAAAAAAAAGTTTAATCAATTAATCAGACATTAATAAGATAACAGTAAAATAATTTGATGTGAACTTTTGGATAACAGTGCAAAAAACTTAATAAAAGAGGTAAAAAAATAAAAAAAAGTTAGATGCAAAATTAGAGCTTCACTTGGCAGGACTTCATGCACTCTCGCATGAGATCTCTGCTTTTATATATATATATATATATATATTGATATTTCTAGGATAATTATAGAATATTTTTGAAATATCATAAATGCATACTCCTCCTTTCATAAAATTATGAGTTTTACTAATTAAATTTATAGTGAGACTCACAACTCATGTGAGAAAAAAAAGTACGCATACTTTGGAGTATTTAATAATGTTCTATATTTCTGACACTTCTCGAAGTCCCAACAATTTTCTTCTTCCGATTTCCTGCACAATTTTCTTCAACACGTAGGAGTACGGTTTTGATATCATAAATTCATAATTGGAATAGCAGAGTGGTTAAAGGAACAATGTGCTCATACTGAGGTTGTGGGGTTCGAAGTGTTTGAAGACAAAACAAGATGATAAAAAGTAAAGCCGGTGCGTTTGTTTTGTTTTTGTTGTTTTTTTTTTTTTTTTTTTTTAGCTCAGTGCCTCTTATACTGTTCATGCGATATAAATAGTACAAACAAGCTTATCAACAGTGATTTATTAATGAACAGTAAACTGAAATATATATATTTTTATTGTTTTCAATTTTTAATTTTCAACAAAATAAGCGGTATTCAAACACACACTAAACATATAACTTAGAGGTACCGCAATGCTTGTAGGTTCAAACTTCAAATCCTATTTAGAGAGATTTTTTAGTTATCACTTTTTCTAACCTACCAGCATATTCTCCTTAAATTTCTAAATTAGCATAATTGTGGGACATAAAAAAGTGAGAAGTTGATTGTGGTTTTTATTCCCCACTCTCATTTAGAAGAAGAAGAAGAAGGATCATCCAAAAAGAATGAATGGGAAGAATAAAGTACTCTCTTTATTAGCCACAAGATTTCGTGTAAAAAGATGAATAAGTATATTTATTTAGTTCCGCAGTTGCTGTATTTTTTTACTATTTAATACATATAATCTATATTGTTTATTTTATTGATTAAAATTCTATTGCATGTATATATTATTATTATTATTATTATTATTATTGTTATTATTAAATTACATTTGTTTAGATATAGAAGTAAAGCCCATCAAAAAAAGAAAAGAAGAAAAGATATAGAAGTAAATAGGGTGAGCCCTAGGGTTAAGCCACTTAGGCCATAACCTACAATTCATACTAGAGAATGGCTCCCAAATGTAGATAGTCTCATAAAACATCTCTTTTACAATATATGTGAGTTTCATACTTGTGGGTCTTACATGTGAGAGAGAGGCCTCATGACTTATGATATACATTATCCAAATGCCACATGTTGTGAGAAAGAGGTCTTATGAGACCATCTTATGAGATACTTTCTCTAAATGTGGGGGCAATAAGTGTCTTTTTTTTTTTTTTTTTTATAAAAGAAATTGAGCTCACTTTTTCCTCCATTTTGAAAATGCTTTTTTTTTTTTTAGTTTTGCTAAAGATACTACAAATTTTACTACATATATTTTATAAATTGATGTGTAACTTATAGGGTCGATGGGCAAGAAATTCTTGATCCCTGTGTATGTTGGGCCGAGAATTCTTTACCTTATACATGTTGTACCCAAAGCCCAAGCCGAGGATTAAGGCTAGTCCGAGGATGGTTCAACTTAGCCTAGAAAATATGCATTCAAGGTGAAGGGGTTAAGTACACTTAACCGCCCTGGAAGTTGTGCCGAGTATAAGGTCACCTCGAATTATTGAAGCCGGGGTGGGTCTGGGAGTTTGCCATTCAGGAAAATACCCCAGAGGGTTCTGTCGGACTGGGTGAGTACTGCTGAAGAATATGCCAAAAAGAGATCCTAAAAATATCAAGGAAGAACGTTGCCACCCCTGTATTGAATGCTCTGCATCTAATCCTCTGACTGCATTTATGTGGAGAAGATCTCTGAACAATGATTTTCAGTCTTCCAACTATTATTGAAGGACTTCTAGAAAGGTTGGGATGGGACAAGTGTCAATAAGAGTCATCCAATGTGCACGTGGAGGGCTAAGAGAAGGAGAAGAAGTATAAAAGGAAGAGAGATCTAACAAAGAAGGGGATCAAAAAAGAAAAGAAAGAAACACTATAGACATAAAGAATTAATCCTGTATCCAAATTTAGAACAAATATACATATCAAACTGATCTCCTCGGCCATATGCCGATGACCATTTCTTACAGTTAAACTCGTCTATCTCATTCTCATGGTGATCTAAACCCACCTTATTGTTTGTTTGATCTAAAGCTAACCCAGCTTTCTTTACATTCTCTCTACAAATTCATTGTTATTGGGCCTTTTGGGTTAGTCCATCCACTTTTGGGCTATTGCACCAAAACCGCGTCCTTACATAACTAATTATAATAAATAATTCAAATATTCTTTTATTACCATGTTGAAGTTCCACCAATCTCATATATTGCCACACAATTCATAAGTTTTTTCTATTACAATTTGTACTAGCTTTAGCATTTTTCCCAAAAAAAAAAAAAAAAAAAATCCAACCCAATTTACCATTAAGTGAATTAATCATATTATTATTATTATCAATATATATATAAAAGCAGAGACCTCATGCGTAAAAGCATGAGATGCTGCCATGTGGCGCACTATTTGAAAAAAGAATTAAAATCCTCTTAAGCCACAATATAAGAACCAAAAAAAAAAAAAATTAGAGACTTTTTGTTTCTTTAGTTCAATGTTTCAAGACTTTTCTTATTAAAGAATAAAGATTCTTTGCATGACTCTTAGATTTTTTTGGTTCAATGTTTCAAGATAAATCTCTTGCACTTCTACTCCTTTATATATAACCCACAACCCTTCATGCATCTCATCTCAAATACATTCCGACCAAGAATGATGTCATTTATCTTCAATCTTTCAATGACACCTACCCAACTCCAATTTCATCGTTTTATCTAATTTTAACTAACATGAGTTGGCTATAACCAAGGAAGAGGGCTTGCTTTTTTCTTTTTCTTTTTTTTTTTTTATTGAGTGACATCAGATTACATATGGTTTTAATGTTGAGGTCAGATGTTTTGGGTTTTGTAAAAGTTATGGTTGCTTTACATCTTTGGGTATTTAGTGTGAGAAAACCATAAATGTATTTTTTTTAGAACTAAAGAGGAAAAAAAAAAACCTTATAATTGATTATAGATGAGATTAGTTGCTTTTTTTTTATTTATAATGTTTTAGAACTAATCATTTATAAGTTCCTTAGTAGTTTTTTTACTACTATTTAGTACAATATCGATATAAGCTATGATGATAAAAGTAAAAGTTAATGATGATTTTAGAGTGTTTTGTGCTCTATTAAATTTTTATTTTATTTTTTTAAATGTGGAGAGCTAAAGGCAATTAAATATTGATAAATGGAATTGTTTTAATTATTTTTTCAATATCTTATCACATTCTCTATATACCGGTATTTACAAAAAATTTCATTTTGTTGAGATAATGAAATGAGTGTTTGAGATTTAAGAATCGGTATTTGGTTAAGAAAGTATTTGGGAGGTTGCCTGAATTTTTGTAATTTTAGGATATGAAAGTATTTATGATTTGAATTTAAATTTATAAATTTCAATTTCAAAATCATCTAACCAATTTTAAAAATATAGTCTACAAATAATATAATATGTTAAGTCTCCTACAAATGTCAAAAAACTTGATTGTTCCAACCTTAAAAGTTTAGATTAGTAGAGCAATTCTACTCAATATTCGGAAGCCAATTCTATGATAATTTTTTTTTATATAAAATATGAATTAAGAAAATTGAGTTTCAAAGCATTCAACAATATTTTGGTAAAACATAAATATTATACAATAAAATAAGTATTATAAATAGGTCTTAAAAAATGTGAAAATTATTTCAAATGAATCTCCAAAGTGTCCGCGCATCGCGCGGGAAATTATCTAGTTATTATTTAATAGTTGTGGAGAGTGAATTTGAAGTTCGAACTTATAACGTCTTCATTGTGGGTTTCAGTTAGCTTAACTGGTAAAGTCTCTGATGGTTGTATAAGAGATCTAGGGTTCAATTTCTGCTTACACCAAAAACTGATTGGTGTTTTGGTTGATGATAAAGAGTTATTATCAGGAGCGGACATTATAAGTTGAAACTATCTTAGAAAAAAAAAAAAAACACTTATAATGTCTTCATTAAAGAAGTATCGGTTAGTTATTTTGAAAAGACTATATTGAGCCAACCTTGGTAGAAGATACAACTAAATATATTATGAAGATAATAAGGGACAAAACCTTTGAAAATCATACTACGAATTCCACTTGAGCTAGGAGTTTACAAAGCATTTTCGAGAAAATTCTCAGAGCAATGAAAATGCCTTTTCCATAAGTACTTGTTAGTTATTATTACAACTTTTCGTTTTCGTTTTCTTAAGTATCAATAGCGGGCCTAGAATTCAAAATATGGGCTCTGGACACACGCTAAAGGCTAAGGCTACCTAAAAAGCAGGGACCTTGGAACATTTGGTTTTTTGTTTTTTGGGTGAATGGACCCTTTAGGTCCATTTGAGGGTATTTTTATACTTGTCAGAAATGTTGGGTTGAGCTGAACCCAAAGGGTATACCCATAAGGAAGAGTCGATAAGGAAGAGCTGTGACTCTTGATGAATAAGTGTGATTCTTGATGACAGTTAACAACCTTTGGCAAAGGTTGCAACCATTACAAGGGTTGTCTTATGAAGGGTGAATGTGTCCATAAACAAGACACTACATGTTGTTAGATAATCAATTTAGAGTGGTTTTGTAAAGAACTAAAGATCAATACACAATAAAATATCTCTTTTTGATCATTTTGTTTAATTATTTTTTAATTTTTAAGGTCCATCAATTTTTTTTTGTACATATAAGTTATGGATGTTGTGTGTTTTGTGTTCACTACAAAACAATTTAGAACACTAACAAAAATCTTGTTTGTAATATTGATTGAGGAAAGGTATAGGTAAAAAATAATAATTTTTTCCCCCTATATATTTCATTGCTTGCACTTTCCAACAATACTGTAGTTTGCAACCAATGAGCTCTAGCTCAATCAACCTCTTCCCTTATAAGCACTAGGTGGAGGGTGAGGTTGTGAGTTCAAAACCCACTAGGTGCTAGTGGGACTTACCAATCCAAAACAATACCAATGTTTGCAAGTTTTGGAGGGGATTGGTGCCACAAGAAATCTGCCATTTCAGCTAAAAATTTGCCATGAGAAATCCATTGAATACCTTAATGGTTTAACCCAACAGAGTTCTCGACAGTTGGAGCTGTGAAGTAGTCCTAAAATGAAAAATTGATAAAACATAACCTGAGCTAAACAATGAAACCAACCAACTCACCAACAAAGATTATCAAAAAGAAAGGTACCTTATTAAAGCAATTGCTCTCAAAAGACAAAAAATAATTTCGAATATTAGCGAGCCTTTTCAGAAGCAAGGGCTTAAAATATGACTAAAAACTCAATTGAACATAGCAACATCTATTACAAAGAATATTGTTTAAAACATTATGATGATCTCCTCATGATTTACTCCTTCACTAGTAGGCTAATATGAATGGTACAACAGAAAAATAAATAAAAAATAAAAAATCAAGTCCATATTGAAATTAATGAAACAAATATGAAAAGAATTTATAATGCAATAGAATTGAATGCAATATCTTTTCCTCACTGTTCATGTAGGCAAGTTTACTGTGAGAGCTCATCAGCTCCATTCACGGTATCTGATTGAATAATTACCCAGGTGTCAAGTTATTCTTGGCATACCATTTTGCCACCTGAATTGTTCTCTTCATCTAAGCTGTGAGGTTCTTGCTTCTTTTCTGCTGCTGCTTCTTCTAAAACCCCCAAAGCTTGACCACTTGAAAAGGAATTTTCTGCATTATTGGTGCACATCCAAGCTTCCTGGAGTTGCAAGACATACTCCAAGTACCACAAAACTTCCCCCATTGTAGGCCGGTTCTTCCCCTCGTCAGCAAGACATTTTTCTGCTATCTCTCCGAACTTCTTCAAGGACTCTGGAGAATAATTTCCTTTGAGATGAGAGTCAATTATAGTTTCTAGTGATCTCTGCCGTTGCCATCCCATTGCCCACTCTGCAAGATTGATCTGATCTTTAGGCAAGCTTGGATTTATAACAGCTCGAGCACAAACAACTTCAAACAACACTACTCCAAAAGAGTAAACATCAGATTTCTCAGTCAACTGCTGTCGTCTGTAGTACTCAGGGTCTAGATATCCGAAGCTTCCTTTTACTGCAGTACTAACATGGGTGTGATCCAAAGCAGGACCAGTTTTTGACAGCCCAAAGTCAGACATTTTTGCTACAAACTTTTCATCTAATAGTATGTTAGTCGTCTTAACATCCCTGTGGATTATTCCCCGGTCTGCTCCTGTATGAAGGTAATAAAGTCCTCGTGCAGCACCAATACATGCTTCTAATCGCTGCTTCCAAGTCAATGGTGAGAGATCACTCCCAAAGAGGTGACTTCTAAGAGTCCCATTTGCCATATACTCGTAAACCAAAATCATCTCATTTTGTTCATCACAGAACCCAATCATGGACACCAAATGCCTATGTCTGAGCTTTGAAAGCATCTCAATCTCTGTTTCAAATTCAGCCAGACCTTGCTCAGATTGTGGGTTTGACCGCTTTATGGCAACAAGGGTGCCATCTTCAATCTCTCCTTTGTACACCTTGCCAAAACCTCCTACTCCAATCACTAAACTGTCTTCAAAATTGTTTGTAGCTGCACAAATCTCTGGTAGTGTAAACTGTTTGCCAACCCTAGTAGAGGCCACAGATCCATATGGATATTGGCTTCCAGTTGCTCTCTTGCCATTGGCTGAGTTATTTAAAATAGACCCATTAAGGAATAATGGCCTCCAACCAGGAGAGTTGTTTTTGGTATCACTCAATTTTTCTCTTTGGCGTCTGCAGAAACAATAGATGAAGCTGATTATAACTCCGAGAATAACAGCAGAAGTTACACCTGCTCCTATTCCCACCCAAAGAATTTTAGTTTTTGAATTGCCTACTGAATTCCCAATAGAATCATAAGGCTCTACATAGGCAAGGCTCCCACTTTGGCTCAGCTTGAAAATCTCCAAACCGTTCAAGAGGGCGTCAGTTCCTGCAGCACCAGCTGCTGTCTCAGGACCTAGTTGAATCCAAAGTGTCTTAGTTTTGGATGACACAGCATCAATGTAATCCTGGTGATATGCTTTATTCAACCCTCCTGATAGCTCAAAAACTTCAAAATTGTCTGCTGCAGTCCTGTTATTTATATAGATTCTGAAAATCCTTTGCTTTGGTACATCAAAAACCAGCTCACAGAAATGTAATCGGATCAAATATTCAAAATCAGGATCAACCTCAAATTTCCATGACATGTTGAACCTTTTCTCTAGGACTCCAGTGTTGGACATTGTTCTTGCTGTTTCATAAACAAGAAGAGGAGCCACAGAGGAATCATTCATGAAAGCATAGGTAATATTCGAACTGTTACTGATCTCTGAGCCAGCATTTGCTGTGATCATGTAGCTGGAATCCACTTCCCATGTTCTCCAAAGATTTGAATCTTGATTGGATTTAACTTCAGAACCTCCTACATTCAACCTATACATGGTCTGGATGCTCCTTCCACTCAAATTCACACTATTGTCACCCACTCTACTAATTGAGTCTGCAAAAAGCTTATCTACAATGGGGACAATCTCAATGGCATTTATGAACCCTAATGATCCTCTTACCGGCAAGAACTCTACCACAAGCACATCCGTATTGATGGGTAAAATGTACTCTTTAATAAAAAAGAATGAACTTGAATTGCTTCCTGAACTCTGCAAGTTTGAATTCTTATGTGATATCTCACTATGAACATTGAATTTTGAGACCAATTTTAGACCATTTGCAACAACATCAAATGCAGACTCATTTACATTGTAATTCCCAAATGAGAATGGACAGAAATGGAGCCTAACGAAATAGTTCCCTTGAATTCCTTTAAAAGTATAATTCAAACTATCTGTAAAAAACCGAGCAGTTTTGTAGAGAGGTCCAAAATTTGAACTGTCACTTAGCGCAGCAGTGGATGCAGCAATGCTGGGAGAACTGAGGGTGAGATTGCCATCAGGTACGAAGTCACCAACCCATCTCCTACCATCCACATTAACACTGGAATTTGTACCACAATTTATCAGAAAAGACTTTGACTGAGCTTCTACAGTTGTAACAAAAGCAGAGATTATCACCAAAGACATCAGAGCAAAGACTTCCCAACCTTGGACTTTCTCCATTACCCTTCTTCCTCAAGAATTCTTTATATTATTTTCAAGCTAGAAGGGAAAGCCTGATGGAATAAAACAATAACCCAATGTTCAAGAACACACAATCTAGACAAAAAAGCATAAACACCCAGCTCTTAAATCACAGTAACTACTTCCATCTCCAAGATTTTTAACCATGATAATCAGTTCATTAAACTTCATAAGAAAACTCAATACAACAACATAGATATGTAGATATCTCAACAAGTTGAATAACATGCACTAACTCAGGTTTCAGCAGAGCCATGAATGAATGACAAATCATCTCAATCCAACACACCTAGGCTAGACAAAATGCAGATCTGAACCCAGAAGAAGTACAAAACTTTGGAGCAAAAGGGAAGAACAAAAGGTAGCAATGGAATGTGTAACAAATGGAAAGAATACAAAAACTCACCAGTGAGATTCAAACCCGGAGAAAATGTGACTAGCAAATGAATTAGCTTGTGAAATGTGGTTCCCCTTGATAAAGAAATAACAAAGAATACAAGAACATGAACATGGGTTGTTGTTAGAAAAACAGACTGGAAAAGTTCATTTCATCTCTGCTTTTGTCCTGTCCTGAGTCTTTTCGAAAAGAGCCAACAATCTGACACAAGAAAATTTGTGGTTTTTATTATAATTTTTTTATGAAACTGTTGTGACAGTTGGTACTCTTTATGCATTATTATTATTATTATTATTATTTTGTTGTCTGTATATAACTTTAGACTTTTTTTTATTGTATGTATATGAGTGCCAGATATGGGTTTCCATAATTTGTGATGTGGGTCACATGCTCAAAGATGATCAACAGTGCAATTATTCTTGCAGCATTCCAAAACTACCCCTTGTTTTTCAACTATAAAAGCTGTCCTTCGTCTCTTCTTCTTTCCGTACCAAGAGTACACTTTATGGGGGTACTTTGGGAACACTGCAAACCATGGTCAACAACTGATCTTACCATCATGGCATCATTTTTTTTTATTTTTTATTTTTTTAAAGAAAGGGAATATTTAAATTATTATATGAAAAGCATTCCCATTTGTATTATTCTTTTTAGCCAAATTTTTTTACAGTATCCAATATATTATACATACTAGTTGGAAATTCACAAGATACGTGGGAATGAATAATTATTTTATAATTATGATATAATGTATAATTTTTTTAATTAAAATTTGTTGAAGAAAATTTTTTTTCTCTAAAAATTAAACAATTTTTGAAATTATTTTTCATCTTTTTATCTCTATCAATGTATCATTCTATTATTTTTTGTGTAGTTTTTGATTGATATTATTCTTTTATGAGCTGGCTCATATTCTTTGAAATTATGTTATAGTGTATTATGTTTTTCCAATTTTTTTCTCTACAACTAAACTTTTTAAGTTTCAAATAAATTATTCAAATTCTTCATTTTCTTTAAAGGAGATTATCATGATAATAAAAACTCATGACAAAATTACATTTTATTATTTCAAATGCATAGTCAATATTGTGTATTGATATAAATTCAAATTTACACTTCCAAAATAGCTAAGTATTAACTTAAACAAAAATCAAACCAATGTTATAAGAGGGAGATAGATTAATTGTGTTGGGGAACTAAAAAAATACAACATTAAAACGTATTAACTTAAATAGAGTTATAAAAAAAAATGTTTCATCTACCCAAAGTAGAGTTGCAAGAAATAATGTGAGAGAGAGAGAGAGAGAGAGAGAGAGAGAGATCATTTTTTCAAGAGAGAATTTGAGAGATAATAACAAATTTATAGAAAATTAGATGAGAAGAAAAAGAGTAAAAAGATATAGTAATAAACATCAAATTATCATAGTCATGCTATGTAATAGAAAAACACTATATTCGAATATGCTATCTTTATAATGCAATAGGATAACATTTATGAAATCAAATAAAAGAAAAAAAGATAACAACTTTAAAAAACAAAATTAAATCACATCAACCCAAAGTAGAGTTCTAAAGAACACAAAAGTTAATCAACCTAAAATAGCGATGCAAGAAAAAAAAACCACCAAAAAATGAAAAAAAAAATTGAGAGAGAGAAGAGAGAGAACCTTTTTGTGTGGGAATTGGGAAAACTATGCATAGAATGTAAGAGAATTGCAAATTTATAGTTAAATGGTGAGAACAAGAAGAGGGAAAAATAAAGGAAAATAAAGGGATAGAGGAAGAGTGATATTAAAGTAGATAGTGGTGGGGAGATGAAAAGGTAAAATGGAGGTGAAAAATTGGAAATAGTATAACAATATTTTGGGGGATTGGTAAGAAGAAAAGTAGTTAAAAATGAGAGAGAGAGAGAGAGAGAGAGAGAGAGAGAGAGAGAGAGAGAGAGAGAGAGAGGGGTGGATGATGTGTCTGCTGATGTAACTTAATAGCAGCGTGAGAATAATAAATGTTATGCTCCGGCTTATATATATATATATATATATATATATATATATAGATTAGTTGCCACCAAGACCATGATACCTTTATGAAAGCAACACACACAGACTGCTTCAGAAGTTACGAGTTCCTTATGCTGACAGAGAAATGAAAAATTCAATGCCATGATCTAAGAAAAGGAAAAAGAAAGAAAGATGTCAATTCTTGGTGCTGGTGTAAATTTGTCTTAGACAAAGGTTTGGGAGTACACATGTAACTTTTGGTTAGAATGGACATGGAAGCTATCGTTTGGTCTAGGTCCAAGAATTGCTATTTTGACTTGTATGCAAATGTCCAATTCAATCATACTTTATGATCGGAGTAAAGGTATGGGCTTATGAATGTGTTAAGTAGCTGAGCCCACATAATCTAGTTGATTAGCCTCCACTTATGCTACCTAGCCATTTTCTAACAAGGAGCCTTCCAATAAGACTTGCTTCCTTCCTAAGCATGCAACATTTGAATAAAACAAGAATAACGCTGGAGATACAAACTATGTTACAAATTTTTTTACAAACTATTGATGTGGTAAATGATTATTGGTAAATGAAAAAGTGATATGAATTGTGGGCCTAAATGAAAATCAATAAGAGGTTGGTCACATCAACATTTTGTAAAAATATTGTAAAATAGTTTGTGATTGTAGCATTACTCATAAAACAAATAAATTCAGATAAAGTCAATCATTCAAGAAAGTGGATTACCTAATGTGGGTGAGTTGGGCCCAAAGAACAGGCCAGCCCACTTGGGCAAAACCCAACACGAAGTCCAAGGCCCATTAGGTAATGTAGGCCCGATAAACAAGGGAGAGGTAACCCCGGGCTTCATCATAATGGGCCTGATCATTAGTTGAGTGCCGTGAATTGGGGCGATCACATCCCGAGAGGTTCCTTAGAGGTCGGTGGCCTGAGCCGACCACAAAGAAAATCTATGTGTGGTCCCAACAAGGTTGATCACTGAGAATTAACAATTCTAAAAGAAATCCACTCCCGAACACTGTCTGGCGTCTGGAACAAGTTCCAAGAAAATTCTCTGAATTCGTGAGGATCCTTTGTAATTCTGATGGACATGGGAATGCGTGAGTAAGTGGGGAAAGAAATGATAGCCACCCCACTAATGGTGAGCTATAAAAGGAGGTCGAAGCAAGGGTAGAAGGAGTTGGATTTTGGAGAGAGAGAGAGAGAGAGAGAGAGAGAGAGGTAACATACTGGAGTATTTAGGGGAATTGAGGGAGAGTGCTACCACTGGTTTGGGGCCTCGCTTGGTAGGATTGAGCACAACACCCACATGCAAATAAATTGTGAGCTCCTTATTGCGTCAAAGGCGATTTCAGGCTTACACACCTAATTATAGGAAACATAGCATAATTCAAGCCAAATTAGAGGGAAACATACCATAGATCCACAACACATATGGGCATATTTATTGAAAGAAAGTAGCGATAAGCCAAATTTTTTTGTTTTTGGGGAGTTAATTATGTAAATATAGATGGAAGTACACTCACCTACCTTGAGGTTTGGGGAAATGACATTCCACCCCAAACCTGAAGAGAAAAAATACCTTCCTCCCTTCAAGTTTGAAGAAATTAACATTTCCCCCATTTGTTTATATTAGTAACGAAATATTGTAAATTTCTATAATATAAAAGTAGAGATCTTGTGCGGGAGAGTATAAAGTTTTGCCATGTGGCCTACTCTTTGGAAAGTGTATTGAAATACTATTAAGCCACAAGATAAGAACAAAAAAAGATAAAGGGACTTTTTGTTTTGTCAGTTTAATGTCCTATTAAAGAAAAAAGATTCTTTGTTAGACTCTTTGTTTTCTTTGGTTCAATGTTTCAAGACAAACCTCTTGCACTTCTACTCCTTTATATATAGCCCACAACCTTTCATGCAATCTTATCTCAAATACATACCGACCATGAATGATGTCATTTATCTTCAGCATTTGAATGTCACTTACCTAGCTCCAACTTTGTCGTCTTTTCTAATCTTAACTTATATGTATTGGCTATAACTAAGGAAGAGGGCTTGCTTCTTTTATTGAGTGTTGAGGAATTATGGTTTTGATGTTGAGGTCAAATGTTGTGGATTCTGTAAAGGTTGTAATTGGCTTTGGATCTTTGGGCATTTAGTGTGGGAAACTCATAAACGTATTTTGTTTTAGAACTAAAGAGAAATAGAAAAAAACCTTCTAATTGATTATTGATGAGATTAGTTGTTTATATATATATATATATATATATATTATGTTTTAGAACTTATAATTTATAGGTTTCATTGTAGTTTTTTATTATTATTTAGTACAATATCAATATGAGCCACAATGATAAAAGTAAACGTTAATGATGATTTTGCAGAGTATTTTTCATTTTTTTTTTAAATGTGGAAGCATTGCTAAAGACAATTAATCTTGATAAATGGAAATGTTTTAACCATCTTTTCTTTATTTTATCATGTTAAGTTATGATTTTTCTCATAACATTAGTGTTGGCTTATTCCATGACAAAAAATGTTGTAATTGTATTAATTTAGTTCCTTATATTTTTGTGGGATTTATTTGTAATGGGTTTAGTATTAAGTGGTGAAGAGTTGATCAAGATAGCTGAAGGTCACATGAGAAGCACATGCAGGAAGGTGAACAGTCAGGCCAAGTGTCCAGCTCAGTACAGCCTGTCCAGGAGATTATCTTACGACTTGGATTCGCGACTTGCACCAGTCATGAGTGACCCGCGAAGTTCCCCTATTTTATTGAAAATTGTGACTTTTCGTATTTCTATCACTTATGCTATATATACCCTCATTATCCACAGAAAGGGTAAGGAGCCTATTGAGAAAAAAAATCCTAAGAAAGGTTTTTACAATACACCCACATTATTAGAGAGAGAGCTACTCATTCTTAGAGAGAAATCTTTATAGTCTCTTCTTCTTCTTCCCTCTTTCATTGTTATACCCATTGAGAGGAGATTTTCACCCAAGCACTACCTACACCCATTCAAAGTGTTGAGAGTGTTTTTGGAGCTTGGGAAGTATTGGAAGATGCCAAGGATGGCAGATGCAATATGGAGCTTATTGCAAGATTCGGAAAGTTAGAGAAGACATGGTTCGGCATAACCTTGTTGGAGAAAGAAGCTTGGAGGGCTTAGGTGCATCGGGTAGATTAGGCTTGGAGGGTATGTTGCTATTCATGTATCCCAACTAATTTTTTAGTAGATCATTTTACTGCTTGGAGGGTGGCAGAGAGGTTTTTCGCCAAGTTCATTGGTTTCCTCTTCGATAACACGTGTCGGTGTTATCTTTGTATTTGCTTCTCTCTTCCTTACTCCTTTCCTTTTAATTGCTGCTGTGTTTGTGATTAATTATGGTTTAGAGTGTTTTGCCAATTTGGATATTGCTTATATTTATCATTCCGCACATCAATTGTTTGAATATAAGCTTGCTTTGGTAATTTTGTAATTGGAAGTCTAAACATTTACTAGTGTTTTACACACTAAGTGAACTTTCAATTGGCATCAGAGCGGGTACATTTGTTTTTGTTTCATTACCTAAGTGTGATCCTTGACCCCTTGTGTTTATTGCCATGGATAGTGCTTTGTATGCTTCTATGCATGTTTTGGTTGATGATGAATGTAGCATGCCACGTGTTTGTGAAAATGCCTCTATGAGTATTTATCCTCATAATTATGATGATGTGTTACTTGAATCATTGGGTGTTGTTGATATTCCAAACATCAAGCTCTTGAAGAAAGAAGCTAAGAAGTTTCATAAGAATGTGAGCAAGTTCATTTGTGAAAAGGATGATTTGATTGCTAAGCTCAATGAATTTAACAAATTGGTTGAGAAATATAAGAAACTTGTTGAATATTCTATTGAAAAACTGAAAGAGTTTGAATGTTTAAATATGGACTTGGATGCTAAACTTGTTTTGTCTAACAAACTTGTTGATGAGCTAAAATGTGAAAATGAATCTCTTAAGATGCATGTCAAGTGTTTGATTGTTGAACCTATTGTTAAAAAGGATGAAAATATTTGTTGCAATCATGTTGTGGTACCCGATTGTGTGCTTATAGTGTGTTCTACCTCAAAGGAAAAATCGGTGTACATTCCTCTACACAAAAGAAATCAAAAGGTGGAGATTGGTTATATAAGACCTCAATGTCCAAAGTTGAAGAGAGAACAAAACCATGTTGCTGGATCCCTTCCCAAAAAGCCTAGTGGACCTAAATACGTTGTTTGTCACCATTGTGGTGCCTTTGGTCATCTAAGATCTCATTACTCTAAGTTTCATGCTCTTAAAAGAATCAAAAGAAAAGAGAAATTTGAGCTTCTTAAAAGTTGTGCTAAAAAGGGTAAACCGGATTTGAGTGAAAACAACATGTTGTTAAAGAAAGTGTTTAATGCTCTTAACTCATTGTCTATGTGCATCTTCGGTTCTCATTCTTCCAACCCCTCATCTGTCTTCTCATAAGACACTCATTCCAAACAATTGTTCTGTTTGGATGAGGAAGGGTTCCTATGGTTGAGCTTTAGTTCTTTTGGTCCTTGATCTAATTATTTCGATCTTTGTAGGACCCTTCATGCGTTGAATGTCATATCTTCATGCATTTTGTGCATCTTGCATATCTTTATATGCATTGTTTTTGTTTTGATATTACTTTTACGTTTTAGTTTTGTGTGAGTAAAAAATCCAAAACCATATAAAAAGTGAAACATTCAAAAAATTTGATCGTATATGTTTGAGCACATATCACATGTGAGTTTAGCTTTGTACCTCCGTACTAATGGCTTAGTGCATTTATGAGCTTAGCTTGTTATGTATGCACATCTATCCTTGTGGGAAAAATCTTGACATCTATGTGTGATTGTTGTAAATCGATCTTCAAGCTTGTCATGAATGATTAGTCAATAGTCATGTTGGTTTTGCTACATGCGTAGACTTGTGCCTATATCTCTTCCCACTCATTTTTTTTGCTTAAGAGCTCAACCAATGTCAAATCTCGAAAAGAGATAATAAACTGAAAAAGCCGTCGCATAAACTAGTATTTGACTAGGAAAAAAGGAAAGCGACATGTATTTAAAAATCTATGGTGCCAAAAGCCAAAAGTTTGTTCATCAAATTGAAACATCAAAAATTTCAGGCATCAATCTCAAAAAGAGATGTAAAGATTAAAAAAAAATGATCAAATGTTATGAATTGTAAGAAGCCAAATGAGAAGCCAAATGAAAAGTTTCAAAGATATGTAATCATTTTCTTGTGGGAGGTCATATATGTTCATTTCTATAATTAAGATAGACCACTTGACTTAGTATTAATTGTGTATGACTTGATTGAATTGATCATTGAAGCTTCACTTTAGACTAAGGACTATTCCACATTTGATATTCACACAAAACACACATGTCTAATATTCAATTAATGCCTTATTCATTTGTTCGATTGTACTTGTTTAAATGTGATGTGTGTGTGCTCAACTATATATGGATCAAATCAAAAATATTTTTGATTATTTTATTTGTATTTGGAAGTGATTTTTATCACTCTTTGTGTTCATGTTTTGTGTTTACTTTGTTTTTTATTGTTTTAAGCATGTTTTGTGTTGAAAAATAGGTGTCAGAGTTTTTCGTGACTCGCTCGTGACTCGCTAGTCGCGAAATTGGAAAAATGCATTTTTTCGCATTTTTTGGTTCTTTGCTAGAGAGGTTCGCGACTCACTTGTGACTTACTCGTGGGTGAGCAATCAAGTCGCGAAAAGACTTAGAAAATTTCATGAAAATTGTCTTCGCGACTCGCTAGTCGCGAAACCCTCGAAATCAGCTTCTTAAAGAGCTTTTCGTAAGAAACCAGTTTTAAACCTCTCCCATCCTCTCTAAAACCTCTCTTTCAATATTTTTACATCAAAACCTAATCAATTTGGATAGTTTTCATTCCATTAACATCTCTAAGATAATTCTAAATGTTAGGTTCTAAGAATTATGAACTAATGTATTAGAACTTCAATTTGTATGTTGGCAAACCATGATCAAAACAATGTTTAGTCTTGTGTTAGACTTGCTCAAAGTATGGGTCTTAATGTAAAGTTGGAATCGAGTTGTTGTGCAGAATTACTGTTAACTTTCTGTCAGACTCGATCGATCGAAAATTAGGCTCGATTGATCGAAAATCGGGCAGATCGTTTTTCTGCAGAATTTTCCAACTCAGCCTTAGTCCATTTAATGTATAGGGTTTTATGTTTTGCCCTAAGTATATAAGGGAAAACCCTAGCCACGTTTTTAGAGTTCTGTTATGCTGTGTTTGTGAATCTCATTGTGAGATCTAGAGGTATTTACCTTTACATACACTTAGGGTTTACAAACTTGAGATTCATGTCAAGAGTTGTGTAAATCAATACAGTTGCAGAATCAAAAGAGCACAAAGATATACAAGCAGGTGCGCTTGTGGATTTGCTGAAGAATTCAAGAAAGAAGGAGTTCGTGGATCTCGGAGCTATCATGGGGTCATGGTAGTAAGTTTCCTACACTTGGGTAGCAATAAGATGTTAGTGGTCTAAGTCTTATTGTGTAAACTTCGATTCTTTCATAGTGGATTCAGTTTACCTTGAGGATAGCTAGGTCAAATCCTCCCCAAGTTTTTACCGGTGTGGTTTCCTGGGTCATCATATCTTTGTGTTATTTATTTTCCGCTGCTTTGTTGTTTTTGCTTATTTGTGTTAACCTAGATTTAATTAAATTACCTAAGTTATCACTTGGCTAATTTATTAGGTTAATTTGTTGGGTTTAAGGGGTCTAAACGAACTGACAAGTGGTATCAGAGCGGGTAGCTTTTGTTTTGATCCTTTGATCTTTTAGCTGATCCTTGACCCCTGTTGTCATGGAACACGGACACTCTCTTGTTGTTCCACCTCACTTTGATGGAAACAACTATGCTTATTGGAAAGTAAGGATGAAAGCATTCCTGAAATCCATTGATGAGAGAGTTTGGAATTTCGTTGAGTACGGATGGGAGAAGCCCACTACTCCTGTGAGTGAGTGGCAAACTTCTCAAAAGGAGGCAGCCGCTTTCAATAGCAAAGCTATGAATGCTATCTTTAATGCTGTTTCCATGGAGGAATTTAAAAGAATCTCTAATGTTGAGGTTGCTCATACTGCTTGGAATATCCTCCAGACTGTGCATGAAGGCACAAAGGCAGTTAAGATAAATAAATTGCAGCAATTAACTACTAGATTTAAAAGCATTAGAATGAACGATGATGAATCGTTTGATGAATTCTATGCTAAATTGAATGATATTGTTAATTCTGCTTATAATTTGGGTGAAATCTATGATCAACCTAAAATTGTTAGGAAGATTCTTAGATCTTTGATTGAAGATTTTAGACCCAAAGTGACTGCCATCACTGAGAGCAAGGATGTGGACTCCATCCTTGTTGAAGAACTTGTAGAATCTCTTCAGTCCTATGAGTTAGACCTCCCTAAGACTAACAAATCCAAATCAATGGCTCTTAAGTCTGTTGATGATGTTGAGGATGGTGGATTTGATGATAAACTCTCTGCTACAGAGATTGCCTATCTTGCCAAGAACTTTAGAAACTTTCTTAGGAACAATAACAGAAGGGCAAGAGGCAAGAACACTGTTGAACCTAGAAATTTTAGGAAGAATGATCCCATTAAAGTCAATAACACTGAAAAACCAAAGGAGAAAGTATGTCAATCTTCTAATAATTCTTTGGGACAACAATGTTATGGTTGTCAAAGGTATGGTCATTTAAAATATGAATGTCCCACATACTTGAGGTCTAAGGGTAAAGCTATGGCTATAACCCTTAGTGATGATAAAGTTTCCGACAATGAATCCGCTAGTGATGAGGATGGAAACTTCATTACTTTCACTGCTACTACTGTAGTTAATGAAAGCATGTCTGTTGAAGAGAACCCTTCTGATGGGGAACTCTCTGAGGATGCAGATTTACAGGAAGCCTACAATAAACTTTGCAAAGTTGCTGCAAAGGATGCCATGAATGTTGAGTTAGGCTTGAAGAAAATTGCATCTCTTGAACTTGAAAAGAAAATTTTACTTGTGAAATTGTTTGATGCAAATGAGCTTTTGAATAATGTGAAAACTGAGAACATGCTCTTACTTTATAAAGTTAAATGTTTGGAACTTGATTTATCTGTTGCTAGAGAACAAACTAATAGGTCTGCAAGCTCCAAACTTGATCACATGCTGAGCATTCAAAAGTTTCCTTCTGATAAAACTGGTTTAGGTTATGAGGAAAGTATTTCTGTGCTTGAACCTTCTTCCACTAAATTTGTTCCTTCTTCTGAACCTCCTAAGAGTGAGATTGTCAAACCCTTGGTGAGTGAACTTGTCAAGCCTATAGATGTTACTCCACCTAGAAAGATTAGGGTTGATCTTCAAGCTTCTCATTCTAGAGCTTCTACTTCTACTAAGGGCAAGTTGCATGATAAGCCTGCATGGGTTTGTCATTTTTGTGGAAAACCTGGACACATTCGTCCAAATTGTTTTAAATTGCAAGCTGCGAAGCGAGCAAATAAAACTAAAGTACCTGTGCCCTAAGCACATGATCCTATGGTACTTATTGGTGAATTGGTAAAGGCGTTAAACCTTTATTCCAATCCTGGAGTTGCTTAGAATTCTAATGTGAATCATAACTCCAATGCAAGAGTTGCATCTAAAAAGTTTTGGATGCAAAAGGCTCAATCTAATTGAGTCTGTCTGACATGGTCCTTGTGCTTCATTACTCTATCTTTGGTGACCTCTGTTTCTAGGATTTGTATTGCATTACATTCATGCATTTCATTCTAGGATGTTTGTTTTTTTTTTTATATAAAAAAATAAAAAAATAAATTTTTTTTTTGCAAATTGTGTTTTTGCTATTTTTTCTTAAATTTGAAGACAAGGTTGGTCAATCAAATTTTACATATCATATGTATGTATCTTGTTTAGCTTTGATGCACTTATTACTATTGCACTTTACTAGCGAAAGTCTTGTTATGCATGTTGTGTGGGAAGATGCTATATTTGTTGATCACATGATCTTGATCTTGAAATCTTATGTCTTTGATTGTTGGACTTATACTTATTGAGAAAGGCATAAATAACCATCTCACCACTGTTTATTAGCCAATCATGAACACCTTAGTGCATATCGTAAGATTTTGTGCTCGAGAAAGTGTAGCACATGCACAAAAAGAACATAAGGTGTAGCCTCTATTAAAATTGGTGTGTACATTATTGGGCTATAATAATCTCACAAATTCAAATAAAATTGGTGTGTACATTATTCCGGCTTTTATTAAGTTTCTAATCAATTAAATTGAATAATGAGACAAATCAAGAAACTTACATGATTGCAAGCTTTTATTCTAGGAGATGTGAGAGTTATAGGATGTAACTCTTTAAGTAAAAGTCTCTTTCAAATTCATGTGATGGATTTTGTAGAAATTGTGATTGATCTCTATGTGTATATCACCTCACATGTTTCTCAAGCTTATGCTAGTTGCACACACTACACAAGTTATTCTTTGCTAAACTGTGTACATGTTATTGTGTGTGTTTCTTTGGCCTGACCAACCGAGTTTGAGAATTTCTGGAAATTGATGCAGAACATGTTTGCTTGTTTGAGTTTTTTTTTTTTTTTTAGGTATTGAAAGAAAATTTTGCTTTGAGGAATCTGGGTTAAAATTCATGTGTTTTTGGAAAACATCTCATCTCTTACTCATGCATTTTTCTCATAAAATCTGATGCTTTGAGAAGTGACAGCACTGAAATTTGTGTGTTTTTCAAAAAATCAATTTTTCCAGAATTTCGATCGATCGAAACTGATTTTCGACCGATCGAAAATGTTTTAAAATCAATGGAAAAGTTTCTGGTTGACTCGATTGATCCACGTTGAGTTTGGATCAATCGAAGCTGTTTTTCGACCGATCGAATGTAATTTTCGATCGATCGAATATCGTGCTGAATGTTTTTAAAAAGGAGTTTTCCACGTGATCTCTTTACCTTTTCAAAAACTTTTTCAACCTTTTTGTCTCCCTACCAACCGGTCAAGCTATTTTTGGGTGGATTTGTCGTTTTCTTCCGATCTTTATGCTAAATCTCTTTCTCCCAAGGCCGGTAAGTCCTTTTTGCCCCTCCTTTTGAATTTATTTTCATGTTTCATGCATTATTTTCATGCATTTTTGGGTATTTTCGGCATTTAGGATTTTTGTCTTTTTGGGGTTGATTTTGGCTCCTTTTCTTTAAAATTTTTCATGGGTTTTTGTGGGGACACTATACACAAGCACTCCATATGGTTTAATTTGATTATTTTGGTGTTTTGTGGAAAATTTAGAATTTTAGGGCTTGATATTGAGAAAATTGGGGGTTTTGTTCAATTTGATTGAAATTGATGAAATTGGCTTGTTAGATTGATTGATTTGATCATTATCTTGTGTTAATTAACTATTGTGTTGATCAATTTGTCAATTTGTTGTGTTTTGAAAACTTGGGTTTTTCAAATTGAGTATTTTTGATAAAATTAATTGCTCAAGCCAATTTTGTTAATTTGAATCATGTTTGAACTTGTTACTGCATTAGTACATGCATCATTTGGTATTCATGATCATGCATCATATAGATTTGCTATTTTTCTCTATATTTTATGCTGTGCTAACTTGCAGTCTGCCCTTGGTCTTTGGTTTTTGCTTTTCTTTTTCTGTGTCTCTCCTTATTCCTTAGCACCATGCCTAGGAAAACTAGAGCCTGTAGGACTTCTGACCCTTCACCTTCTTTCGATAGTGATCGGTTTCCTAGTGCCCAGAACCAAGAGACCCTTAATCTTAGGCGTCAAATTTGGGGTGAGCGTAGGGTTATCTTAGATGAGGTTGATCCTGAGGTGAGACGGAACTTTGAGCTTCGGGGTTGGTTACCTCTACTTGATTTTGAGCGTCCTCCTCCTGCTTCTTTGATTAGAGAGTTCTATTCGAACCTCTCTATCCATGTCTACGATAACGACACCTTGGTAAAGGTGTGGTTACGTGGTATGGAGTATCGCATTACCCCTCGGGTAGTGTCTGATGCTCTTGGGGTGCCCATTGTGGACCATCCCGTTTTTCCTTATGAGGAGTCTCCACCTCTTGATGACGTTTTGTCATACATCACTGGGTCTTCTATCCAGTGAGGTTCTGATCCTCGGATCACGTCAGTTGAGCTTTCCAAGCTGCACTATCTTTTCTTTTGGATAGCGTGTCATTCTTTGTGGCCGATTTCTCATGTCCACACCATTCCTCTTGAGCAGTGTGTCTTTTTGTATGCACTAGTTACTGATGCTCCTATCAGTTTTCCGCATTTGTTCCTTCGTTCTTTGAACGAGGTTCATCGGTCTAGCTCTACGGCTCATGCTTTATTCTTTCCTATTTTCATTCATAGGATTCTTCTTTTTCTCGGTCTAGATGATTTTCCTGTTTCTGAGCCTGTTCATATTATTGCTCCTATTGGTGCTACCTTTTTGAGGCAAAGGGCTGCTCAACTTCGAGCTAGCTCTAAGCGTCCTAGGGTAGAGCCTTCTGGTGTCACTCCACCCCCCTCTTTTTCTACAGATGTTCCTGCAGCTGAGCCATCTGCTGATCCTGTTACTGCTGCTGCTGCTGATGTTCCTCCACCGTTTGATGAGGTTTCTGACCTTCGTCGGACTTTGGATACTGTCGTGACCGTTCAGGCAGCTCATGGTCAGTTATTGGTGGACATCCTTGATGAGCTACGTGCCTTGCGAGCTGATCTGGCGAGCTCTCATCGTTCTCCTCCACCTCATTTTGATGATGATTGAGTGCCCTTTGGCAATTCGTCACAAAAAGGGGGAGTGCATATTGTATATCTTGGAGATTTTTGTAGAGGAGATTTATGTTTTAGGGGGAGTTTTGGGCTTTTGTAGTTTTGTGATACCTTGGAGCTTGTGGAGTTATTAGATTGTATCTAGGCGCTTCACTTTGTATTTACTTTTTTGGCTCTTGATTAGGAGATATATGTTTTGTGATACATTGGTTACTGATATGTTTCTTGTTTCACCATACTTCATTGCTTATTGATTTATATTTATGATGTTATTCATGATATATGTCTTTATTTTGTGTTGTGTGAAATCAAGAAGTTTATTTTATATTCCTTGTTTTTTTTTCTTCTTCCACACATGCGTTTATGTGTTTGTTAAGTGTTACAAGAATATACAGGTTGTTTTCAGTCGAGCTGCTGTCTACTTTGCAACTGATAGATAGTAGTTTAGGTTGAATTGTCTAAGTGGCTATTTATGTTGTAATGGGCTATTTCAATGTGTAAACTTTGAGCTTTTGTTAAGTCTGTGTTTTGTCACGGATTGCCAAAGGGGAAGTTTGTTAGGTTCTAAGAATTAGGAACTAATGTATTAGAACTTCAATTTGTATGTTGGCAAACCATGATCAAAACAATGTTTAGTCTTGTGTTAGACTTGCTCAAAGTATGGGTCTTAATGTAAAGTTGGAATCGAGTTGTTGTGCAGAATTACTGTTAACTTTCTGTCAGACTCGATCGATCGAAAATTAGGCTCGATCGATCAAAAATCGGGCAGATCGTTTTTCTGCAGAATTTTCCAACTCAGCCCTAGTCCATTTAATGTATAGGGTTTTATGTTTTGCCCTAAGTATATAAGGGAAAACCCTAGCCACGTTTTTAGAGTTCTGTTATGCTGTGTTTGTGAATCTCATTGTGAGATCTAGAGGTGTTTACCTTCACATACACTTAGGGTTTACAAACTTGAGATTCATGTCAAGAGTTGTGTAAATCAATACAGTTGCAGAATCAAAAGAGCACAAAGATATACAAGCAGGTGCGCTTGTTGATTTGCTGAAGAATTCAAGAAAGAAGGAGTCCGTGGATCTCGGAGCTATCATGGGGTCATGGTAGTAAGTTTCCTACACTTGGGTAGCAATAAGATGTTAGTGGTCTAAGTCTTATTGTGTAAACTTCGATTCTTTCATAGTGGATTCAGTTTGCCTTGAGGATAGCTAGGTCAAATCCTCCTCAAGTTTTTACCGGTGTGGTTTCCTGGGTCATCATATCTTTGTGTTATTTATTTTCCGCTGCTTTGTTGTTTTTGCTTATTTGTGTTAACCTAGATTTAATTAAATTACCTAAGTTATCACTTGGCTAATTTATTAGGTTAATCTGTTGGGTTTAAGGGGCCTAAACGAACTGACACTAAACTCTTTTCGTTGATTTTGATCTTCAGATTATGTTTTGGAGAGTTTTTGTGCTCTTGGTTGGGATTTTCATCATATGGGTAGGGAAAACTTAATTTTTGTTAAATTTTTTGTATCAGATTTGTTTCTTTTGATGATTTGCTTTGGATGTTGGCTCCTTGTGGAAAAAAGAACATGTATTAAGGGTAGATTTCATGATGTTCATGCATTGTTTTACATTGTAGTTCATAGTGTGCATGCTAGGTGTTTGATAAAATTCCTCTTAGGCATTTTCTCACTTGTTTGGACTTTGATGAGTACCAAAATTTGGGGTTTCTCTTGTTTCCTCATTAGGAACATGTTTGGTTCATTGATTGTGTATTTAACACACCTTATTCCACATGTGCATTTTCCATGCTTTGGTCATGCATTGCATACAGCCAACTCTTGCACACACTTTTGTTGCTCTTGTCATGATTTTTATACCTTATTTCTTCATCATAGCATGTCATGTTTACCTTATACTTTGTAGCATTTTGTTTTGTCTTTCATTTGAGCTTCATTTCTCATTCATCTTGCACCCCTCATGCAGCATTATCCTTGTTCATACCTTCATCTCTTGCCCTTATTTCTCCTTGACCCTTTGTCTATTCGTGTCAAAAAGGGGGAGAGTATACTCTAGAGTAGTATACTAAAGAGTTGTGTCATTTTTATATGACTCTTGTGCACATTCTTAGGGGGAGAAATTCTATTTCTCGTGCACTATTGTATGGGGAGAGATATTTCATAGGAGAGATGCATATACTAAGGGAGAGAAGACATTGTGTTAATAAGAAAAATTTGTTTTGTTTGTTTTTCTTTATGTTTGTTTTCTTGTTTGTTGTATGGTACTTTGAGTTATGTTTAGTATCTATGCTTTGTTGTTCTCATTGCATCGTGTTTGTGTGTTGGACATGCATACATCATTATGCTATTATGCTTCATTGAATGCATGTTCAAATGATCATTTGCTTTGATATATGATCATTGTAGTCATTTCATTATAATTGTTTTGGTGTATGATCAAGTTGCTCATATGTTTCACATCATGATTACTTGATCACAATTTACTTGTTACATTATACTTGTCATTTTATTACTTGCTTTACCTTGAGGGTCTAATATGTTTTGTGCAAGTATTTCATGTTACAGGTATATATGTTCCAAGTTCATCATTACTTCTAGATTTAGGTGTGAGTGAGTTTTGCCGTTGTTCCGAAACTCACGTTTAAGTCTAGAGTTTGTTTTAGGGTGTTTTGTCACGGAATAGCCAAAGAGGGAGATTGTTAAGTTATGATTTTTCTCATAACATTAGTGTTGGCTTATTCCATGACAAAAAGTGTTGTAATTGCATTAATTTATTTTCTTGTATTTTTGTGGGATTTATTTGTAATGGGTTTAGTATTAAGTGGTGAAGATTTTATTAAGACAGCTAAAGGTCACATGAGAAGCACATGCAGGATGGTAAACAGTTAGGCCAGGTGTCTAGCTCAGTATAGCCTGTCTAAGAGGTTAACTTGCGACTTGGATTCGCGACTTGCACCAGTCGCGAGTGACCTGTTTTACTGAAAATTGTGACTTTTCGTATTCCCATCACTCATACCATATACACCCTCATTACCCACAAAAATGGTAAGGAGCCTATTGAGAGAAAAACCCTAAGAATGGTTTCTACAACACACCTACTTTATTAGAGAGAGAGCTACTCATTCTTAGAGAGAAATCTTTGTAGTCTTTTCTCCTTCCCTCTTCCATTGTTATAAGCATTGAGCGGAGATTTGTACCCAAACACTACCTACACCCATTCAAAGTGTTGAAAGTGTTTTTGGAGCTTGGGAAGCATTGGAAGATGCCAAGGATGGTGGATGCAATATGGAGCTTGTTGTGGAATCCAGAAAACTATAGAAGACATGGTTTGGCGTAACCTTATTGGAGCAAGAAGCTTGGAGGGCTTAGGTGCATCGGGTAGATTAGGCTTGGAGGGTCTATTGCTATTCATGTATCCCAACTAATTTTCTAGTGGATCATTTTACCGCTTGGAGGATGGCAGAGAGGTTTTTCACCAAGTTTTTTGGTTTCCTCTTCGATAACACATGCCGATGTTATCTTTGTGTTTGCTTCTCTCTTTCCTACTCTTTTCCTTTTAATTGTTGCTGTATTTTTGATTAATTATGGTTTAGAGTGTTTTGCCAATTTGGGTATTGCTTATATTTATCATTCTGCACATCAATTGTTTGAATATAAGCTTGCTTTGGTAATTTTGTAATTGGGGGTCTAAACATTCACTAGTGTTTTACACACCAAGTGAACTTTCATATCACATTCTTTATATGCTGGTACTTACAAATGATTTTCTTTTGTTGAGATTATGAAATGAGTATTTGAGATTGGGGCTCGGTATTTGGTTGTGAAAATGGAGTAGTTAAGGAAGTGTTTGAGAGATTGCTTGAATTTTTATAATTTTAAGATATGAAAGTATTTTATGTGTTGAATTTGAATTTATAAATTTCAAATTTTAAAATCATTTAATCATTTTAAGAAATAAATTCTACAAATAATATAATACTTTAGTCTCCTACAAATGTCGATAAATTTAACCGTTTCAATCTCAAAATTTTAGATTAATAGAACAATTTCACTCAATATTCCAAAACCAATTCTATGAAATTTTTTTTATATAAAATATGAATTAAGAAAATTGAGTTTGAAAGCATTTAAAAATATTGTAGTAAAACATAACTATTATACAGCAAAATGAGTATTATAAATAGGTATAAAAAACATAAAAAATTTCAATTGAATTTGCAAACTTTCGGCGCATTGCGTGAGAAATTATCTAATTTCTTTATAAAAGTTTATCTATGGTTTGTAAAAACATAGTTGATAAATTTAGAACAAAAATACAGAGTTTATCAAGCACTAAAAGACTTGCAACAAATAATTTCTCCCCAACCCGTTGAAAAAAGGGGAAAAAAACCAGCAAGATTCATACTTAATATTTTAAAATACACTCTAATTAAATATATCAAACAATGGATTTTAATTCTAAAATGGAAGGTAATTTTGGAAACTTGCCCTGGAACAAAGTGCAGGTTAATACACAACATTTCTAAACTTTGCATTTATAATTAAAATGTATTTTGGTTTTGTCAGTTCGTTTAGACCCCTTAAACCCAACAGATTAACCTAGTGAATTAGCCAAGTGATTAACTTAGGTAATTTAATTAAAACTAAGTTAACACAGATAAGCAAAAATAACAAAGCAGCGGAAAATAAATAACACAAAGATCTGATGACCCAGGAAACCACACCGGTAAAAACCTGGGGAGGATTTGACCTAGCTATCCTCAAGGTAAACTGAATCCACTATGAAAGAATTGAAGTTTACACGACAAGACTTAGACCATTAACATCTTGTTGCTACCCAAGTGTAGGAAACTTACTACCATGACCCCATGATAGCTCCGAGATCCACGGACTCCTTCTTTCCGGAATTCTTCAGCAAATCCACAAGCGCACCTGCTTGTATATCTTTGTGCTCTATTGATTTTGCAACTGTATTGATCTACACAACTCTTGACATAAATCTCAAGTTTGTAAACCCTAAGTGTATGTGAAGGTAAACACCTCTAGATCTCACAATGAGATTCATAAACACAGCAAAACAGAACACTAAAAACGTGGCTAGGGTTTTCCCTTTTATACTTAGGGCAAAACATAAAACCCTATACATTAAAACGAGCTTGGGCTGAGTTGGAATTTTCTGCAGAAAAACGTTCTGCACGATTTTCGATCGATCGAGTCTAATTTTCGATCGATCGAGTCATACAGAAAGTTAAAGGTAATTCTGCATAAAAACTCGATTCCAACTTTACATTAAGACCCATACTTTGAGCAAGTCTAACACACGACTAAACATTGTTTTGATCATGGTTTGCCAACATACAAATTGAAGTTCTAAATACATTAGTTCCTAATCTTTAGAACCTAACAAACTCCCCCTTTGGCAATCCGTGACAAAACACAAACTTAATAAAAAGCTCAAAGTTACAAATTGAAATAGCCCATTACAATAAATAGCCACTTAACAATTCAACCTAAACTGCTATCTAACAGTTGCAAAATAGACAGCAGCTCGACTGAAAGCAACCTGTATATTCCTGTAACACTTAACAAACACATAAACGCATGTGTGGAAAAAAACAGGAAATACATAAATAAAAATTTCTTGATTTCACATGACACAAAATAAAGACATATATCATGAATAACATCATCAATATAAATCAATAAGCAGAGTAGTAGCATAGTGAAATAAGAAACATATACATACAAGAGTCTCCTAAACAAGAGCTAAAAAATGAGAATACACAGTGAAGCATCTAGATACAATCTAATAACTCCACAAGCTCTGCAGTATCACTACCAAGTAAACAAAAAAACTCCCCCTAAAATGTAAATCTCCACAAAAAAAAACTCCTAGATACAATGAACTATGTACTCCCCCTTTTTGTGACGAATTGCCAAAGGGCACTTACTCATCATCAAAAGGAGGCGGAGGAGAATGACGAGAGCTCGCCAAATCCGCTCGCAACGCACGTAGCTCATCTAGGATGTCCACCAAAAGCTGACCATGAGCCACTTGAACGGTCACGACAGTATCAAGAGTCCGACGAAGGTCAGAAACCTCATCAAACGGTGGAGGAACATCAGCAGCAGCAGCAACAGCAGGATCAGACGAAGTCCCACCTGCATGAGTATCTGTAGAAGAAGAAGGGGGTGGAGTGACACCGGAAGGCTCTACCCTTGGATGCTTAGAGCTAGCTCGAAGTTGAGCAGCCCTTTGCCTCAAAAAGGTAGCACCGATAGGAGCGATAACATGAACAGGCTCAGAAGCAGGAAACTCACCAAAACCAAGAAAAAGGAGAATCCGATGAATAAAAACAGGGAAAAACAAAGCATGAGCCGTAGAACTAGACCTATGAACCTCGTTCAAAGAACGAAGGAACAGATGCGGAAAACTGATAGGAGCATCAGTGACCAAGGCATACAAAAAGACACACCTCTCAAGAGGAATGGTGTGGACATGCGAAATAGGCCACAAAGAATGACACGCTATCCTAAAGAAAAGATAGTGCAGCTCAGATAGTTCAGCAGAAGTGATCCGAGGATCAGAACCCCACTGGATAGAAGACCCAGTGATGTATGACAGGACGTCATCAAGGGGAGGAGACTCCTCGTAAGGAAAAACGGGATGGTCCACAATGGGCACTCCAAGAGCATCAGACACTACCGAAGGGGTAATGCGATACTTCACACCACGTAACCACACCTTTACTAAGGTGTCGTTATCGTAGACATGAATAGAGAGGTTCGAATAGAATTCTCTAATCAAGGTGGCAGGAGGAGGAGAATGCTCATACTCGAGCAAAGGTAACCAACCCCGACGTGAAAAGTTACGACGCACCTCAGGATCCAACTCATCTAAGATAACCCTACGCTCAGCCCAAATTTGACGCCTAAGGTTCAGAGTCTCATAGGTGACTTGGTTTGACTCACTAGGGAACCGCTCAATGTCAAAAGAAGGAGAAGGATCAGAAGTCCTATGGGCTCTAGTTTTCCTAGGCATAGTGCTAAGGAAAAGATAGACACAGAAAGAAAAGAGCAAAAACAATACCAAGGGCAGACTGCAAATTAGCACAGCAGAAAAAAATAGAATAAATCAATTCTATATGATGCATGAGCATGAACATAACATGATGCATGTACTAATGCAGTGACAAGTTCAATTGTGATCCAAATTAACAAAATTGGCTTAAGCAAGCAATATTTATCAAAAATACCCAATTTGAAAACCCTAATTTTTCAAAACACAACAAATTGATAAATTGATCAATACAATAGTTAATTAACACAATATAATGATCAAATTTACCAAACCAACAAGCCAATTTCATCAAGTTCAATCAAATTGAACAAAACCCCCAATTTTCTCAATTGTAAGCCCTAGAATTTCAAATGTCCTTCAAAACACCAAAATAATCAAATTAAACCACATGTAGAGCTTATGTAAGGTGTCCCCACAAAAACCCATGAAAAATTTGAGAAAGAAACACTCAAAAACACTTCCTAATTTGCCACAACAATAATTCCGAAAATAACCAAAAAAAAAAATGCATGAAAAATGCATGAATTTCGAAAATAAATGCAAAAGGAAGGGGCATAAAGGTCTTACCAGCCTTGGGAGAGAGAGATTGTGCAAAAGAATCGGAGGAAAACGACAAAATTTCCAAGAAAAGCTTTGACCGGTTGGTAGGGAGAAAAAGAAGTTTTTGAAAAAGTTTGAAAAGTGAAAAGCCACGTGAAAAAGCTCCTTTTAAAAACAGTAATCCCGAGTTTCGATTGATCGAAGATTACATTCGATCGATCGAAACTACCTTCGATTGATCCAAAACAAGCTTGGATCGATCGAGCCAACCAGAGAGTTTTCTGAGCATTTTAAAACATTTTCGATCGGTCGAAAATCAGTTTCGATTGATCGAAATTCTGGAAAAATCACAGTTTTGAAAAACCAAACATTTTAGATCAAAAACTCCTCAAAGCATTAGATTTTATAAATAAAATGCATGAGTATGAGATTGAAAGTTTTTCAAAAACACTTGAATTCAACCCAGATCTTTCAAAATTAAGATTTTCAATCAATTTGTCCTTAAAACTCAGATTATGCATCAAAATCAAGGAACATATAATCTTGGATGGCCACAACAAAATCACACACAATAACATGTACAAAGTTTAGCAAAGAGTAACTTGTGTAGTGTGTGCAACTAGCAAAAGCTTGAGAAACATGTGAGGTGATATGTGAATAGTAATCAATCACAAAGTCTACAAAATTCATCACATAATTTTGAAAGTGACTATCACCTAAAGAGTTACATCATATAACTCTCACATCTCCTAGAATAAAAGCTTGCAATCATGTAAGTTTCTTGATTTGCCTCATAATGTACACACCAATTTTAATTGAATTATGAAATTATTATAGCCCAATAATGTACACACCAATTTTAACAATTTAACCGAGGCTACACCTTATGTTCTTTTTGTGCATGTGCTACACTTTCTCGAGCACAAAATCTTATGATATGCACTAAGGTGTTCATGATTGGCTAATAAACAGTGGTGAGATGGTTATTTATGCCTTTCTCAATAAGTTCAAGTCCAACAATCAAAGACATGTGACTTCAAGATCATGACAAAGTGATCAAAAACTATAAACATCTTCCCACACAACATGCACTACAAAGACTTCAGCTAGTAAAGTGCAATAAAAAAGCTCATCCAAGCTAAACAAGGTACATAAACATGTTATGTAAAGGTAATATGGCCAACCCTTGATTTCAAATCCAAGAAAAATTAATGTAAAACACAAAAGTATTTTTGATTTAAAAGAAATTTTATGACCAAAAACAAAAAGCACACATTATGCTAAATGATTAAAAAAAATACAAATGCAATGCATGACAGTGCTTAACTAAGCTATAGAGGGTACACAAACAAGAAATATCAATTTCTTAATTAACCCTTGAGTACATGTACAAACTAGTACATACTCAAACAACATCATAAATAGCTTAGCACTTATATAATACATGCTATTCAAATTTCTCCACAATGTCAAGCATGTTCTAAATCAAGAGAGATATCATAACTCATGTAATCCTCAAGAAAAATTAAAATTAGATACAAAATAAAATATTTTTGTCTTTTTGAAAATTTTCAATATTTTTAGATTTTTTTTTAATAAAAACAACCTAAAAAACAAAACAACCAAAAACAAAAACAAAACATATCCACAAATAATTGAAAGAATTAAAATAGGGACAAGTCAAAAACACTCACCTCAAAGAATCTTTTCTCACCCATATAGCACGAGTCTTCGGCTTTGTAGGTGAAAATCCATGTGAAACAGAGTGTATTTGAGGAATTACACCAATCTTCTGAGAAAGACTGAAATCCTGCAAATTCCTTTCACAAGCCAACAAGCTTAAATTTTTCAAAAGCATATGAAACAATTTATTTGAACTCATGGCAGGAAAAATATCATCACATATCCTAGATTGAAATTCAGAAAGTTTAAATTTCAATTTATGACAATTAGGACGAATGTGACCGGAGACACCACAAAAGTGACAAACAGGAACAAATTTAGGAACATCAGTATTCCTAACAACAAATCTAATCTCAGATTTTGATTTTTGCCTCAACAAAGAACAATTTGGTCTAATATGACCAACAACACCACACAGGTGACAAGTAGGCACAAAAACAGATTTCTTATGCTCTCTAACAGTAGGTTTAGACATAGGTTTAGAAACTTCAGTGTCTCTATCAGAACTTTTACCTTTGTCTAACCTAGCAAAATAAGCATTTTCTTTATTATTCCTCTTGAAAGGAGGGATATAAACTTTTTCAGCTTTAGGCTTAAGAGAAACAGAAACACTTCTGTTATCATCAGCAGGCTTGGTATTAATCAAATTTTCAATTTTAGCCTTAGATTCAATTAACTCTTGTTCCAAGCTTTTCATCTTCTCATCTTGAGAGGAAATTTGATTTCTCAAAAATTCATTCTTTTTATTAGATTCATCTAATCTAACAATCAATTCCTCTTTTTCAAGATTAGCCAATTTTAACTCTTTTTTAAATTTCTTAGCAATTTTCAAAGACTTAGATAATTCCTTACGAAGAGTTTCAAAGGCATCAATAAAATTAACAGAAACAACAGTGTCCTTCTTATTCAAATCATCACAATCAAAAACAGTAAGACACTTAAAATTATCCATGATAACAGGGATCAAGAATCAGCTCTTAGATCAAAAGATAAAAAACAAAAGCTACCCGCTCTGATTCCACTTGTCAGTTCGTTTAGACCCCTTAAACCCAACAGATTAACCTAGTGAATTAGCCAAGTGATTAACTTAGGTAATTTAATTAAAACTAAGTTAACACAGATAAGCAAAAATAACAAAGCAGCGGAAAATAAATAACACAAAGATCTGATGACCCAGGAAACCACACCGGTAAAAACCTGGGGAGGATTTGACCTAGCTATCCTCAAGGTAAACTGAATCCACTATGAAAGAATTGAAGTTTACACGACAAGACTTAGACCACTAACATCTTGTTGCTACCCAAGTGTAGGAAACTTACTACCATGACCCCATGATAGCTCCGAGATCCACAGACTCCTTCTTTCCGGAATTCTTCAGCAAATCCACAAGCGCACCTGCTTGTATATCTTTGTGCTCTATTGATTCTGCAACTTTATTGATCTACACAACTCTTGACATAAATCTCAAGTTTGTAAACCCTAAGTGTATGTGAAGGTAAACACCTCTAGATCTCACAATGAGATTCACAAACACAGCAAAACAGAACACTAAAAACGTGGCTATGGTTTTCCCTTTTATACTTAGGGCAGAACATAAAACCCTATACATTAAAACGGGCTTGGGCTGAGTTGGAATTTTCTGCAGAAAAACGTTCTGCACGATTTTTGATCGATCGAGTCTAATTTTCGATCGATCGAGTCATACAGAAAGTTAAAGGTAATTCTGCATAAAAACTCGATTCCAACTTTACATTAAGACCCATACTTTGAGCAAGTCTAACACACGACTAAACATTGTTTTGATCATGGTTTGCCAACATACAAATTGAAGTTCTAAATACATTAGTTCCTAATCTTTAGAACCTAACAGGTTTAATGGATGTCAAGGGGGAAAAATGTTTTTTCCTTTCAAGTTTGGGGCGAAGTGTCATTCCTCCAAACCTCTAGGAAAGAGAGTATATTTATCCCAAAGAAAAATAATTGGCTACCATTTTTTAAATTTAACATAAATATTATAACAAGTGTTGTTCAAATTATACTGCAAAGAATTTTACAAGTTGCATAAAACCATATAAGTAGCAACTTTTAAAATACTAGAAATATACATAGATGGGATAAATTTAAAGAATTATTTAATTCGTTCATATGTTTGAAGAAACAAATTTAGATTTATGTTTATGTACATGTTTATTTATTTTAAAATATTTTATTTTCAAATCATCATTTCTTTATACACAATACTCTACAAATTTATTAAAGAACTTTATAAAATATTTCTTTATTAGAAAAAATGAGTCAATTAAAAAATATATTGGCTACCATTTTAAAATTGACACATATATTACAATGGATGATATTCCACTCATATTCTCAAGAATTAAGTCTATTACAAGTAACATCCAACTATGAAAGTATCAACTTGCCTATAAGTATTTGTTGACCTAAATGAATTTAATAAACTTTTTTTTAACATAAACATATATTAAAACATAAAATTTTATGGCAAAAATGCGTAAACACCCCCTAAGATTTGATAGTAACAGTTTCAAAGAGTGTCTTGTCTAGTTCATTGATGGAGTTGAATTGGAATCTTCATTGCTTCTCTCCCTTGCATGTCCCCAAATGCAAATGTTTTTCTTAAAGGCAAGTCCTATTGGAAGACTTAAACATGAACAAGCCAAAATACTAATTAAGATGTTAGTTGTCCTGGAGAATCCCATAAGTTCTTCTACAATGGTCATGAGGGTTAGAACCATTGTGGATATGAAATATAGAAATCATTTGAAAACTATTTCATATTTTTTTCCATTTTACCTATTTTTGGGCATGCGCTAAGGGTGTAAGTTGAGCATTAAACACACTTGTATTGAGCAGGAAACTAACAACATTTTTTGCATGCATTTTTTAACCCTTTACATGCATAACATGTTTGTCATAGCCACCCAAATCAAGTCTGGGTTTAATTTTTTTGGATCATCTTTAGGCTTAGGTTCATAATGAACATAATCAGTTTTAATAAATTTCAAGAAGGATAGAACTCTTTTCTTTACTTTTTTTCAAAAAAAAAAACCCTTTGTAATGCTTATCTGATCTATTGATACTAGTGGCTTCTCATTACTCTTCTTTTGGAATTGCATTTAGAAGTTCTTAGTGAATAACACAGAGATAAACATGATTTAATGCTACAAATCACTTCCCTTGTCAGTTATTAACTAACAATAACTTTCACTCTTATAGCATAAATATGTGTAGCATTAGATCATATTTAAAATATGTTTATAATACATGTGTAGCATTAGATAAAGTTAAAAATATGTTTAGAATATAAGTATGCAATGCTATATATTCATAACAGTAATTTAGCAAACAACTTTTAACATAAACATGACTTGAAACATAAACCTGTATTTTAAACATATTTTTTAATTTCAATATTTACATTTTTATACTATGTTATACACATAAAAGAGAAAAATAAGTACAGTACAAATCAAGTGTATACTTGTGGAAGGATATATTTGAACTTAACTTGTGATGATATTACATAACTCTATGTATGTGAAATGGTTTGTTTCGAATTGGGACTTGAAGAACTATCATTTAATTACCAATCTTTTTAATTAAGTTTTTTTTTTCAAAAGTAGATGTAGCAGTGATTTGAACCTTCTTTATTATCGTATCATCCTTGACTCTCATTTTTTGTTTGTCTTTAGCCTTTTGGATGTTGAAAATTGCATCGTCCTTGGCTTTTATTCTTCATTTGTCTTTTTTCTTAGGAAAGTTAGAAACTGCATTATCCTTTACTTTCCTTCTCTATTTGTCTTTGTTGGTGGGAGTCTTAAAGACTATTTTGACCTTCAAGCTTGTTCTTTATTGGTAGGAGTATTTGGGATTACATTGTGCTTCAACCTTTTTATCATGTCCTTTTTCTTATGGATGTTGGAAATCCATTGTTCATTACATCGGTTTGTTGATTGTCTTTGTTTTTGGAACTTGAAAATGAAGAAAAAGAATTTGTTAGTGTATTAAGATTATCAATTGTTTATTATTCTTTTAAAAAAATTGCATTACGCACCTTTCCAATTCTTGTGACTCGTAAACTTGTTTCATCAGTTTTCAAAGGTTTCTTGTTAGCTTGAACTATAAATCCTCAACTAGGTGAATAAATTTACAATTTTCGGATTAAAAGTACCCTATGAAAGTATCAACTTGTACTTGATATCAAATTCTTCATAATAGCATCTGTATATATTTTCTCGTGCAATTTTTCAATAGTTTATAGTTATGATTTCATTATGCATTTTTTTTCTCATAAAGATTAATTCTGAATTATAACATCATCTTCCAATCATTGAAACATCAATAATAATATTAATAGAATTGCTAAAAATGGAGGATAATAAAGAGACACATTTTATAAAGGTATTTAATAAATTTGTAGAGTATTGTGTAAAAAGAAAAGATGATTTGAAAATAAAATATTTAAACTTGTACATAAACATAAACTTATTTCTTCAGACATATGAAAGAATTAATTAATTCTTTACATTTATCCCATCTATGTATATTTTTAGTATTATGAAATTTGCTACTTATAGTTATATATTTTGATGTTGTTTGTAAAAGTTTAAATTCTTTGTAGTATAAGTTGAAAAATGCTTATAATAATATTTGTGTCAATTTTTTAAAAAAGGTGGCCAATTATTTTTTTTTATTGGGACATTTTTTTCTAATAAAAGGATGTATTATGAATTAAGGCATGTTTGATGTGATTAGGGGTAGTGTATAAATTCTTAAATTGGTAAGTTTTTCCGTTTTTAAATTCCACATTCTATTTTAGTGTTTTTTTTTTCTTTCTTTCTTGTGTTTATTTTCCCTTTATCCCCCTCTTTTGAAATACTTAGGGTAGTATTTTTTTCAAAAAAGAAGAAGAAATATTTAGGGTAGTAGTCCTGTTTTGAAACTCGATTGCAGTAAAATTAAGTTCTTCTTGCGTCTTAATATTTAGAAAAACAAGTTTCTAAGTTATTTTTTTTATTTTATAAAAGGAATTTGATGTTTGTAAAACTATATTTAAGTAGAACTTAATATTACTAAAATCGAGTTTTGTGTAATTTTTAAAAAGAACTAGATGATAATGAAATTGAATTCCAAAACAGGACTACTGCCAAAAATATTTCAAAAACATGGCTTTTTGTCTACGATTTTCAAAAAAGATGGCTAAATGGCTGATTTTCACAGGTTTGACAATAACGATTTCAAAGAGCTTGATGTCTAGAATCTTCATTGCTTCTCCCCCTTGCATGTTTGTAATAAAATATGTTTTGCTTGAGGACAAACTCCATTGGAAGAGTCTAACATAAACAAGCTGAAATTCCAATTAAGACATTAGTTTTCCTGATGAATCTCATAAGTACTTGATTTACAACGATCGTAAGGATCATTATTTTTTTCCAGTTTCAGTATAATGGGGTTTGTGCTAATGGTGTAGCCAACCATTAAACCAACTCAAAGGTTGGGCATTTCTTCACAAAGTCTATTCTATCTATTGCATATTGTTGGGCTTTGTAGAGCCTAGTTGTATTTGATTTGGATAATGACTTGACTCGAAATAATATTGTTACAGTTTTTTAATAGGAGATTTTCTGAGGTTTAGTCCATGGAGCGGAAGCTTGGGCCGATAGGCTTGTGCGCATGATATAAAAACTGTAATTTTGGATATTAGGGTTTGATGTTGTTTTTGAGAGAGAAAACTGTACTGCCACACTCTATATTTTTCCCTGAGAATAATGAAATCCCTGCAACTCCATGGACGTAGGCAAATTGCCGAATCACGTAAATACTGTCTTGTGTGTGATTATTTTTTTTTAGCATATATTTTTCTCTATTTTTTGCATCCACAAATCTAGGAATTTTGTATCTCTAGTCTGCAAACTGATAAAGAGCTTGTATGGCCTAAAGTAAGCTCCAAGATAGTGGTACAAGAAATTTGATAGTTTTATGAATAGAACTGGGTTCAAGAGATGTGAAGCTGATCATTGTTGTTATGTTAAGTTCTTTGACAATTCTTATATTATTTTATTGTTGTATGTGGATGATATGCTCATTGCAGGGTCTAGCACTAAGGAAATTAATAATCTGAAAAGCAATTGTCAAAACAGTTTGCAATGAAGGATTTGGGAGCTGCAAAAAAAATCCTTGGTATGAGAATCATTAGAGACATGGCAAATGGTATGTTGAAGCTTTCATAGGCAGAATATGTGAAGAAGATTCTTAGAAGGTTCAACATGAATGAAGCTAAACTAGTGAGCACACCTTTGGGTTGTCATTTCAGACTGAGTAAAGAATAGTCATAGAAGACAAAAGAAGAAAGGGACTATATGAGTAAGGTGCTCTATGCCTTAGCTATTGGCAGCTTGATGTATGCTATGGTGTGTACAAGGCCAGACATTGCATATGCAATGGAAGTTATGAGTAGATACATGAGTAGGTCAGGAAAGCAGTATTGAGAGTCAGTTAAGTGGATTCTTAGGTATTTGAGAGGCTTAACAGATACATGTAGGAGATGATTTGGCTACATAGCTTCTTGGATGAATTGAGTAAGAAGAAGGTTTTGGGCATTCTACACAGTGATGGTTAGAGTGCAATTTTTCTTGCAAAAATTCGACTTTTCATTCAAAGTCGAAGCATATACAGATGAGATACCATTTTATCCATTACCTTGTTGACGATAAACTGGTAATACTTGAGAAGATTTATGGATCTAAGAACCCAGCAGACATGTTGACTAAGGGTGTCACTATTGAGAAGCTGAAGCTGTGTGCAGCTTCAGTTGATCTTCTAGCTTGAGGACAGATTGATGAGTTGCAATGATGAGAGATTGTCTTTGGAGGATTGCGGTTGATGTTGGTGATTGAACTAGTCTCTAAGTGGGAGATTTGTTGGGCTTTGTGGAGCCTAGTTGTGTTTGATCTGGGTTATGACCCGACCTGATCAGATAATATTGTTACAATTTTTTGATGAGAAATTCTTTGAGGCTTAGTTTATGGAGCGGAAGTTTGGGCCAATAGACTTGTGCGCAGGATATAAAAACTGTTTTTTTGGAGATTAGGGTTTGATGTTGTTTTGAGAGAGAAGACTGTTCTGCCGCACTCTGTATTTTTCCCTGAGAATAGTGAAATCCCTGCGACTTTGTGGATATAGGCAAATTGCCGAACCACGTAATTAGTGTCTTGTGTGTGATTATTTTTTTTTTCGCGTATATTTTTCTCTATTTTTTGCATCTCATAGATATGGGAATTTCGTACATATTATATTCCTATCACATACTTCATCTCATACGTAAAAGTTTTTATCATATTATTTGTTCTAAACTTTTTTTACTTTTGTGTTCTAGAAATTCTTTATGGTTTTTTTTGGGTGCGTGCATATTCTTGAAATTGAGACTTTTTTTTTTTGGTTTTTTTTTTTTTGGTTTTGTTTTGTTTTTGGTGTTGTTTTATGATATGTAGTTATATGTTACTTTTACTTTTATCACAAAACTTGTTCTTTCTCATGTTGATCATGGTTCCAATTTCATTTGCTGTGAGACTTTCTTGTGCTTTCGCAAAATGTATTGAATATAATTAAGAATTTTTTTTTATTATTTGTATACATTCATATGATTTTTTTTATAACATACACAAAGAAGAAGGAATGTAATTCTGACACAAAGGCACACTATAAACTCTTCTCAAATATGAATCTTTATTTAATTGTACATTGTTTTTTTTTTTTTTTAATAGCTATTGAGCACTTACCTACCAATTAGTTAGGAGAAATTGCTTCCTCTAATAGTAGCATAGATGAATTGTAGTAGCAAAAGTGGGAGCAATTTGCACCTGAATGGTTCAAGGAATAATCAATTATCACTTGATTCCCTTTGTTTAGATGATTGGGTTCATTCATGCATCCTTTATGTAACATATAAGTCAGCTCCGATCTGGGTGAAACATAAAATTTTTTCATTTTTCATCAATTTGAAGAAAAAGCCAAAAAAAAAAAAGAAAAGAAAAGAAAAGAAAAGAAAAGAAAAAGAAGAAGAAGCAAAATTGAAAGACTAAATCATATTATGAAACTATAAAAATATCAATTTGCACATAATTATTTGTTAATCTTAATGAATTTAACAAATATTTTTTAACATACATGTGTCTTTATCATTAACTTTTATTTTAAATATATTTTATATATTCATCTCATATGTGCATTTTTTTGTACTATGCTATACACCTCAAAGAGACAAGTGAGTCCTTTTATGTCGTAACCAAAAGTTTAGCAACATTTTTTTTTTGTTTTTGAAATCTAATATATAAAGAACGAGGCTATAAGAAAAGGAAAACATAATAAAATCTGAGATTATCACCAAAGACAATAGAGCAAAGACTTCCCAACCTTGGGCGGTTGGACCTTCTCCATTGCACTTTCCTAAAGATTTTATTTTTATTTATTTATTTTTTATTTTTATTTCAAGCTAGAAGGGAAAGCCTGATGGAATAAAACAATAACCCAATGTTCAAGAACGCACAGTCTAGACAAAAAGACATAAACACCCGACTCTTAAATCACAGTAACCACTTCATCTCCAATTTTTTTAACTATGCTGTTCAGTTCATTGAGCTTGATGAGAAAACTCATACAAGTACAACAACATAGATATGTAGATGACTTATCAAAAAAAGGAATAACATGCGCTTACTCTGGTTTCATCAGAAACAAGAATGAATGACAAACCATCTCAATCCAACACACCTAGGCCAGACAAAATGCAGATCTGAACCAAGAAGAAGTACAAAACTTAGTAGAAAAAGGTAGCAATGGAATGTGTAACTAATGGAAAGATCACAAGAACTCACCAGTGAGATTGAAACCCAGAGAAAATTTGTAGTTTTTATCATAATTTTTTTCGAAACTGTTGTAACAGTAGTTGGTATTCTTTATATGCATTATTATTTTGTGGCCTACAAACAACTTTGGATTTATTGTATAAATATGGTGCCAGATATGGGTTTCCATAATTTGTGATTGTGGGCTCTTGTCTTGGAGATGATAAACAGTGGAATTATTCTTGCAGCATTCCAGAACTACCCCTTGTTTTCCAATTATAAAAGCAGTCCTTTGTCAATTCTTGGTGCTACTAGAGCAAAGGTGAGTTTGTTTCGGCTTTTTAAAATTGGGCCTTTTAAAAAAGTGGCTTTTTTCAAAAATGTAGTAAGAAAAAGTACTTTTTTAAAAAGCTGAGTGTTTGGCAAAAGCTATTAAAAAGTGCTTTTTGAAAAAGCTGAGTGTTTGGCTAGCACTTATAAAAATGGCAGTTTGAAGGGTAAATTACCAAAAAGGACAATCTGTATATAAGAGAGTTTATTTTATATTTAAATTAACTACTTCATACACTTACTAAAATAATAATAATAATAATTGTGGTGTCTTGTTCTTGAGTTCTAAGCCCAATGAGGTGCAAGAGCTCAAGCCCAAGAACTCCAACAATAAATTTGTAGAGAAGTGGGTTGGAAGGTTGGGCTAACGTGAGCAGAATAACAGGCCAGGCGCCATGGGGGTTGTCTACGTTCCTTTAAGGCAAATGCTCCTTTTCTTCTTGTTCCAGAAAGCCTTTCTTTGTTTTATTCACTTTTCACTTCATACAAGTTTTTTTTTCTCTCTCTCTTCTAGCATTGGGGTTCCTTACATTATATACCCTATCTCTGAATAATCCTGAGCCTCCATCTGTCGACTATCCAAGTCAATACTTGAGTACCTGTCCCATCAGACACCCCTCTTGGCTTTTGTGAGTTGCGATAGCCAAGGCAACACTGTTCAGGGGGTCTCCTCCACATTAATGCGGCAAGAAAAGCAGCTGCTACGCATTAAATGTGGAGGTAGCAGCCTAAATTTCCTCTTGTGCCCCTGAAGTGCATGCCCGCTGTTAGAGCTCTTCGTGTACCCATTTTGACCAATGGGCTCGGACTCGGAGAGGGGTCAATGTATCCGAGGAGGTAACTCTCCTCGGACAGACCCAAGGCCCAATATGGCAGCTGGAACTAGGCCCCCACAACAACAACAACAACAACAACAATAATAATAATAATAATAATAATATATTATTGGTATTATTAATAATGTTTGAGCAATTTTTCTTTTTAGTGTCATAATTATTTGTTATTACGATTAATGACTTCTTATCAATATTAATTAAATATAAATAATTTTCATAATCATGAAGCACAAAATAAAAATGTAAAAAGATAATAAAATACACACTAATAATTCAAGTTTAAATTGTACAACATAAAAATATAAAAAGATTATAAAATACATACCAATAAACATGCTCAAATATTATATTTTTATTCCCACCCTCGTTAAAATAATATTTATTTCTTTTCCTTTTCTATTTCTTTTACTTTCTCTCTTTCAAGCTCATTCTCTCTTTCTCAAGCTCATTCTTTCGTTCTCAAATAAGCTCTCAGACATCTCAAAAAAAAAAGAAAAGAAAAAAAGAAAGAAGCTCTCAGGCTCTCCTCTGATTCATCATCAAACTCTCATCCTCCTCAAACTCTCACCGATTCATCCATCATCCTCACCGATTCATCATTGTCCTCACCGCCGCCACCGATGCTCACGCATCATCGCCGAAGCTCACGCATCATTGCACCGAAGCTTACGCGCCATCGCCGACCCAGGCACCATCGTGAACCCGATTCATCATCTTCCTCACCCATCTTTGAACCCCAGCTCCGTTCATCCATCATCCTTTGCCGATCTATTGATTTTGCATTTGGGTGTGTGTGTGTTTGCATATGGGTCTCAATTTGCTTTGTTTACTGGTGAGATTTTTTGCATGTATTTTTGATTAAATCAAAATTATGTTTTGTGATGCTTTGGTTTGAGTGTTGCGAAATGTCTGATTGTTGTGTGTATGGAGATTTTGAGAGTGAGCTTGGCAAAAGGCAGATAGATGAGATGAGAGGTCTGAGGTTTGGCGTGAGAACTGAGGAATTGAGACTCTGAGGTTAATTTGGTAAATTGCAAGCACAGCCCAACAGATAGGAATAAACACGCACGGGCTTTTTAGCTAATGGACTGCATCCTCAGCTTTTGCAAAATCACGTTTTTTTCACAAACCCAAAACGCAACTTTTAACAAAAAGTTGCTTTCTTAAACTCACCAAATGGGCTTTTTGACTCCACTTTTTCAAAACGGGCTTTCATGAGCTGGGAACGTGCTAACAAACAGGCACTAAATCATTCCTAGACACGGATTTGAGAGCATGCAGCTAACTTTTGGTTAAAATAGAGATGGGGGTTGTCATTTGGTCAAGGTCCAAGAATCGCACTTTTTTTTGGGTAAAAGAATCGCTCTTTTGACTCATATGCAAAGGTCCAATTCAATCGTATTTCAGGTTTGGAGTTAGGGTATGAATTTACGAAAGTGTTAGGCAACAAAGCCCGCATAATTTAATGGATTAGCCTCCTCTTGTACTACCTAATCATTTTCTAACAAAGAGCCTCCCACTAAGTTGCATCCTTCTTAAGTATGCAACATTTGAATAAGACAAATAAATTCAGATGAAACAAGTCATTCAAGAGAATGAATTACTTAATTATAGGAAATACAGCGTAGATCATGCCAAATTAGACGAAAGATGGTAACATACCATAAATCCACACCACATATGAACATATTTATTGAAAGAAAGCAAGGAAAAACCAAAATTTTGTTTTTTGGAAAGGCAAATATGTAAGTATATATTAAAGTAGAGTACTGCTCAAAAAGAAAAAAGAAAAATAAGTAGAGTAAGCATTGCTTTAAGAGGTGATTGTACCTTGAGGCAACAACCCAATTTTTAATTTACGATGACTTTTCTCTTTTTTTGACACATTCTTCACTGTGACTTAAATAACATGTAATCCTAATTTAAAATAAAAAGGGGGGACAAAAGGAAAATAAACCTAAAAAAGACAAAGAACTAAAATAGAATGTGGAATTTAAAAAGGGAAAAATTTACCTTGTTAAGAATTCATACACTGCCCTTAATCACATCAAACTTACCTTAATTCATCATACATTGCTTTATTAGAAAAAAATATCAATTAAAAGAAAAAAGGGGTTTGGCTTACCTCCAATATTTTTTTAAGAGGAATCTCCTTTTATTTTAATGAGAATCTGTCACATCATCCACTAACTAAATAAAACATGAAGATTAAAAAACCCACTACCACTTGCCATTGTATATTTAAAATAAAAGGATATGTTTAGTTAAAAAAGTATTGGAGGTACACCAAACCCAAAGAAAATAATTGGCTATCTTTTTTTTAAAAAAATGTGACACAGATATTATAACAAATTTTGTTGAACTTGTATTGCAAAGAATTTGAATTTTACATGCAGCATCAAACTATATAAGTAGCAACTTTCATAATACTAGAAATATACATAAATGGGATAAATGTAAATAACTATTTAATTCTTTCATATGTCTGAAGAAAAACATTTATGCTTTTGTACATGTTTATATATATATATATATATATATATATAATTTTTTTTTTTTCAAATCATCATTTCTTTATACACAATACTCTAAAAAATTATTAAAGATTTATAAAACATGTTCCTTTTTTAGAAAGAATAACTCAATTAAAAAATATGTTGACCACCATTTTAAAAATCGATGCAAATATTACAATAGATGATGTTCAACTTATAGTCTCAATAATTTATACTTTTATAAGTAACATCAAACTATGAAATTATCAACTTGCACTTAAGTATTTGTTAACCTAAATGAATTTAATAAACTTTTTTTTAACATAAACATGTACTTAAACATAAAATTGGATGCCCAAAATGCATAAACATCCCCTAAGGTTTGACAGGAAGATCGGCTATTTTGCCCTCTTTTGAAATATTTATGGCAGTGGCCCTATCCTTGCATCTTGATTTTTTTGAAAATGAGTTCTATTTTTTTTTTTCTTATTTTTTTTAACTCGATGTTTGTAAAATCAAGTTGTAATTAACTTAAATTCAATATTACTAAAATCGAGTTTTGTATAATTTTTTTTAATAAAAACTTGATGATTATGAAATCGAGTTCCAAAACAAGAATATTGCCCTAAATATTTAAAAGAGGATTTTTTTTTTTTTTTTTTTTGTCTAAAATTTTCAAAGATTGGGGCTAAATGGCTGCAAGGTAGGAATTTTATTCCTAGCTCATTGATGGAGTTTAACTGCATTGTTTCTCTCCCTTGAATGTCTATATACTTTGCTATTTCACTCAGCATCTTTACTTTTATACGTCTAATGTACCTTTACCACAACCGCCACCTTTTGAACTTATTCCTCTTATGTTGTTCACGATTTCAATTTCAGTAGCCGTTGGACTTTCTTGTGCCTTCATAAAAGGTATCGAATACAATTAACAAAATTTCCTTTTTTATTTTTTTATTTTTAATATTTGTATATATTAGCATGATTTTTTTTTTTTTTGAGAAACAAGCACTCACACACAAAAGAGAGGGAATGCAGGTCTAACACAATAGCACACCACAAAGTCCACTCAAATATAAATATTTATTTAATTAATTGTACATTGTTTATTATTATTATTATTATTATTGAGGACTTCACAATTAGGTGGGAGATAGAAAATTATTCGTATAGAATAAATTAAATTGCTTCTCCTAATAGTAACATAGATGAATTCTAGTAGTAAAAGTGGGTACAATTTGTACTTGAATGGTCCATGGCACAATCAATTATCACTTGATTATCTTTGTTTTAATTGGGTTCATTTGGGGATCCTTCATTTAACAAATCTGAGTGAAACATAAAATGTGGGAATTTTTATCAATTTGAAGAGTTAAAAAAAAAAAAGCAAAAAAACAAAGCATAACTTAAAGAAAAAATCATATTATGAGTAACTTTGAACTGTAAAATATAAATTTTCATTTAATTATTTGTTATTCTTAGTGAATTTAACAAACATTTTCAAAATAAACAAGTCTTTAAACATATAATTTTATTTTAAACATATTTTCAAATTCATCCCATGTTTGCATTTTTTTTTTTTTTTTGGTACTATGCTTTACACATAAAATGGAAAATTAAAACGTTTTATGTTGTAAGATAGGAGTGAGTCTAAGTGTCTACTAGCCTTGAGTTTGATATAAGAATGACCCTCCAATAATGGTGTTTTGCGTGTGTTCGACTTTGTTTTTTAGAGTTTTATCCTATGGTGTCCACTCTTGATGATAATTCAGATCGAGACATTAATCGCTTTTTTGGGTGTAGGCGGAGATTGAACCTAAATCTCTTAACATGTTTAGGTTTAAATATTTCTTTAAATTCAACTATTGAAAGCTAAATTGGCTCTAATATAAGATGAAAAATGTAATTTGAACATTTCTTATGAAGAAACTATCAAAATATTATACATAAGATCATTAAAAATGAGATAGATACAAATACTATGAAGTAATATATTACAATAATCATAATATGTTCTTACATTTGCTTTAATAAGTATTACAAAAGAACTAGTAAATAGAATAAATATAAAATTGTGCTTACATCTACATACTAGAAAAATATGTAGAATTTATACAAATTTACTTAAAAATTATCCACATTAGTTTATGTGTAATTGTGTAAATTTACAAGCTTGTTGTAGTAATTGTATAACTTTATACTGACACTATCTATTTTGTATTTAGTTGTTTAATCTTTCTTTACGTATCTCAAAAATGAAAGAAGAGAGTAGATTGTGATTTTTGTGTGTGAAGAAAAAGATATAATTTTAAAAAATTGATATTTTAATGAAATTTAGTGTAAAATAGATAATCTGATGTGCAGTGTTTTGAAAAGTGAGTATGTGAAATAGAAAAATTAGATTCTTATACTAAAATAGATAGAATTTTTTAAGTGAATTACGCGAATGCTTAAAGAGTTATAGTACACAAAATGTATGAAATAATTTCTTGAAAATTAGAAATTTGATGAAAACATAATTTAAATTGAGGAGGTTTGGATTCCAAGTACAAAATGGGAATGGTGATTCAATTTCATATGATTTCTTGTCATGGTGTGTGGGGGGGGGGGGGGGGGAGCTTCTACTCCAAACTTAGAATCCAATAGTTAGATGACACGTATGAAAAGATGGGAAGATCATTAATTACTATTAAGTCTATGACAATACATTCAAAAAACACTTTTGTCCTAAAAAATTTCAAATGCTGCCCCTATCCAACTATTCATGTTTGTAATACTTTGCTCTAAAAAATTTCAAAGACCACAACATCCATTTTCTTACATGCCTCACGTACATGAGCATATCTTATGCTATCTTTCAAATGGTTGAATAAAAATATTTTGTGGACTCTTCAACATTTGATCGGGAAACCTAACATGATTTCATGTTCATGAGTCAAAATTTGACGTATTTTGTGGAATTTCATGTGACATTGAAGAGCCACCTTTAAAATTTTTTTGTTGAATTTAAGAGAAATTTTGTGAGGGATATTTTGTGTAATTTACTATGTAGGATGTAGTTGGTGAGGATGTGGGGGACATTTTGTGAATTTTATTTATTTATTTATTTATTTTTTTTTGTTCTCTGCATTTTTCATTGAGTTGTATTTATTTTTTGAAAGATAGATAAAATGACAATTTATTTAATATTTAAAACCCACTAATAGTTCTATTTAAGGAGCACATTCTAGTAAATTAAGAGAAACTTCGTGAATGACATTTGGTGTAATTTCTTATGTAGATGTAGTTGGTGAGGTTATGGGAGACGTTTTGTGAACTTTTATGTTTGTTGTTTTCTGCATTCTTCCTGAGTTGTAATATTTTCTTTTTTAAAGAAAGATAAAATGGAAATTTATTTTGTAATTAAAACCAACTAATAGTTCTATTTGAGGAGTACATCTATTTGTTTTGGTGATAATGTTTTTTAGAAAATGAATCATTTTTCATAAAGTATTTTTCATAAAACTATCTCATTTTCCTGTTATTTTCCAAAATTTTTTAGTGAAAACAACCTCTAGAAATAAATCATTTTTGCTTTTGTCAACCAACAAATTTGACATAAGAAAATTTGTAGTTTTTATTATTATTACTATTATTTTTTGGAAGAAAGGATGCTTAAATTAAAAACTAAATAGAGCCAATGTCATCAGGGCAACACCTGTTAAAATACGAAGACCATTAAAATATGAATTAAAAAATAGCTTAATATCCATAGGCGGACTATCAAATAAAAGGAAATCTAAACCTTGTTGAATTCCCATCCTAGCAAGGTTCTCAGCACATTTATTAGTTTTGCAGAACCAGTGCTTAATTCGAATCAGGAGGAATTGGAATGGTAAGTTGTAATAATGATGTTTGAGTTTGGAGAATATTGTTTCATAAAGTTGTTAAAGTGAAAATTCAAAATATTGTTTCATAAAGTTGTTAAAGTAAAAATTCAAATTCTGGAATTTTCTAAGTGAAAATTCGAAATATAGCATTTTCGATTGGTCGAAATTTTGGCTCAATTGATTGAAATAGTAAGAAAATAATCCTGGAGTTTTTAGATATTCAATTACTATTCGATTCCTGTTCGATCAATTGAATGCTCTTTTTGATCGATCGAAAGGACCTCTTGATCTATCAAAACTCGAAAACTGAATTTTCTGCAGACTTCTTCTGGTGACTGTTTGGAAAGGTTGAAGAGATTTCAAGCCTTGTGAATGGTTTTATGAAATATTTTAACTCTTCATATGTGCCTTTTGATAAAATAGAACCCTATGGGTATAAATAGAGGCTATTTTGTGGTCATTCTCCAGAATTGCTATTTGTGGAACCCAATATCTTGATTGTATCCTGAGGACAAATTTGCTATAACCCTTTAGCAACAAAAGTGTGGAGGGGGGGGGGGGGATATTGTCTAAGTAAAACGATATAGTGCCTCCGAGTTATCTATTTTCTATTTGTCTTTTGTGTTAACCTTATTCTTCAATTATTACTTTGTGTAATATCCCTAACAAGTTTCTTGCAAGACAAATAGTAAGCCCATCCCGTAGGGCCTAAAGCTTGGCAATAAAACTTGAGGCTCTCCCAATGTTTCTAGCAAACCCGATCACGCAGTTCCCCTGTCATCCCTCACTAATCCTCCACCGCCAGCAAGGCCCAAGGTTTCTGAAGCAGATCCATCGGTAATCAGCTCCTGAGTAATTCTAGCCAGAGGCTTTGGAGAGAGGGCACAATGGACATACTGCAAGGATTTGATCAAAATTTGGATAGCCAAGTTGTTGTGGTTAGAGTAGTTCTTAAACACCACCAAGTTCCTTCTAAGCCAAATGTTCCAAATGGCAAAGAGAAAGACGTACATCCAAGGGGGCTGGTTTGAGGATAGAGTAGTTTTTATTATAATTTTTATAAAACTGTTGTAACAGTTGGTCTTTATTATTATTATTATTATTATTATTATTATTATTATTATTATTATTATGTTGTCAATGTATAACTTTAGACTTTTTTTTTATTGTATATATATGAGTGACAGATATGAGTTTCCATAATTTGTGATGTGGGTCACATGCTCATGTCTTGAAGATGATCAACAGTGCAATTATTCTAATGTTCTTGCAGCATTCCAAAACTACCATTTGTTTTCCATTTATAAAAGCTGTCCTTTGTCTCTTCTTCTTTCCATACCAAGCGCACCCCTAAGGGCAGGGGTGTGCAGAATATTCACTTGACCCGCCGATCAACCCAACTCGTAATCGACCCAGTCGCCTCACGCGGGTCATAAGTTAAGTGGTTTGAGTTGGGTGGGTTAGACCCCCCAAAATAGTGAATTGGGTTAGGTAACAGATTGAATTATTGTCCACCCATTATAATCTGATCAGCCCCCTTAATTATAAATAAATAGAAAAATATATATTAGTTCAAAATTTTTAACCATTATTTACAGTTAATCAATTCACTTAATCAATTTTTATAACTAATAAGTAACAATTCCTTAAACAAAATATAAAAAAGTCAACATTGAAACCCTAAACTTACTTCAATTGTATACTACATACACTTTGTATTTAGCCTTCAATTTCAACCAACAATGAAGCCTCTTTTTTTTTTTTTTTTAATCTTGTATTGTTTAATGTTTGTATCTATATTTTTATTGAGTATGTTGTTTGTCCTTTTGATTTGGGCTCCATATATTCTTGTAAATATACAAAATGTTGTCTTTGGATCCATTTTATATATTATAAAAAATGTTATGGTATTATATGTAAAGCCAGCTATACCTACAAACTCAAATCAATCCACTGAAAATGCAAAAAAATACAAAACGACATGTAACATTAGATTGAAAAGCTAAAGGTCATTTAGTTTCCAATAATCGAGTTAGTTTTACTATTGTGCACGCATAAAACTCTTAGTAGTTCTTAACTTCTTATAGTTTGTAATACGGTTAGTTTAGGCATCAATGTTGCTTATCCTTGTATGTAAGTATATATACTTGATAGTTTGCCAAAAGAATAATGTCAACTTGCCCAACCCGCCTAATACATCGAGTTGAAATTGCCAAAATTCGTAACCAATCTACTGGACTTAGACTTCGGTGGGTCGATGGCAAATTGAAATTTTCCCAACCCATTAGTGGCGGATTGGATAGAAATATGATTTTTACCCACCCAATTCGACCAACGCTCACCTCTACCTATAGGGGTCCTTTGGGAACATTGTAAACCATGGTCAACAATAATCTTACCATCATGAAATCATTTTTTTTTTTAAATATAAGAAAGGGAATATTTAAATTACTTTTTTTTAGAGAGTTTCAACCTATGATGTCCGCTCCGGATGATAGCTTTTTATTATTAGACCAAGACACCAATCCGTTTTTGGTGTAGGCGGGGATTGAACCTTAGATCTCTTATTCAACAATTAAAGATATTAACAGTTGAGCTAATTAGAACCCACATTTAAAAGCATTTCCATTTGTATTATTCTTTTTAGCTAAATGGTTTTATAGTATACTGTATTTTATATATACTAGCCGTGAACTTGCACGTTGCGCGTGATAATTATTTTTATAGTGGTTTTATTAATTTTTTTTTACAATTTAAACTAATATAATAATGAGTAATGTATTTCATAATTATATTTTTATTTATTATAGGAACAATCATAAATGCAATATAGGAATAATCCAAAACACCAAAAAAATGTAAACTAAAAAAAATTAATAAAACTAAACAATGATTAATTGAACCAATATTCGGATAAAATTTTGTTTTTGATAATCTATTAATTAAGGTTATTTTCTTTGTAGAAATTATAATTTCGGCCACCTAAAACATATTATCAAATAAAAAATTATTAACAAAATCTAAGAATTAAATTTCTATACATGCATTGTTATAAAATAATAATAATTAAAATAAAATTGCAAAAGTTAAAATTTGTCACCTATCCAATTATTTTCGTATGGCTAACCTTTACTTTTCTTTAGATGAATGGTATTATAGAGTACTTTTTTTTTTGAGATAGTTTTAACCTATGGCGTCTGTTCCTAATAATAGCTCTTTATTATCAGACCAAGACACCAATCAGTTTTTAGTGTAGGCAGGGATTGAACCCCAGATCCCTTATTCAACCATCAGAGATTTCTTATAGAGTACTTCTAATACAACTATTAAGAGTATTTTGTCCACCACAAAAGATTAGAAAATAAACAAAAATTAGTAAAGTCTCATAGTTTAACATCTAAATTAAACACTATAAAAAATCATGTTATATAACAGAGTAAATACCAAATTATCCAAATCATTGTATGTAATAGAATAATAATATATTTTTATATGCTATATTTAATTCTTTAGAACGCAATAGGATAACATTTAACAATTAAAGAGAATAAAAAATAAAAAAAAGAACAACAACAATTTAAAAAACAAAACTAAATTGCATTAACCCAAAATATAGTTTTAAAGAATATAAAAAATTATCAACTTAAAGTAGAGATGCAAGAAAAATAAAAAAATCCACCAAAAAATTTATATATATATATATATATATAGAGAGAGAGAGAGAGAGAGAGAGAGAGAGAGAGAGAGAACCCATTTTTATTTATTTATTTTTTTTTGTGAGGGAAAACTATGCATAGAATAGAAAAGATAGTGACAAATTTATAGTAAAAGGGTAAGAATGAGAAGAGACAAAATAAAGGAAGATGAAGGGAAAGAGGAAGAATGATATTAATGTAGAGGGTAGTGGGGAGATGAAAAGGTAAGAGAGGGAGAAAGATTGAAGAAGTAGTGGAGAGATGAAATGGCAAGGGAGAGAGAAAGGTTGGAGAAGTGTATATATTAAAAAAATAAATGTTAAAAACAATTAAAGGAAAATTAGAAAAGAAAAAAAAAACCCTAAAGCTTGAAAGGCTTCAATGTTTTGTTTTTTGTTTTTGTTTTTTTTTTTTTTTCCTTTAAGCAGAAAAGTTTCAAACAAAATCCTAAAGCTGAACTGAAAAGGTTTTGGGTTGGGCTTGATAGTGGAACTAAATACATAAGAGGTAGGCTGAATTAATTATACAGATTTATTATAGGGTAATAGTGGAAGTAGATAAATAAAGAGTGGTCTGGATTTATTATAGAGTGATAGTGGAAGTAAATAAATAAGTAGTATAGGGCTGAAAAGTGTAAAAGCCATTTTAAAATTGCAGGATAAATTATATTTTAAAAAAATGACGTAGCAGCTGATGTGGCGCAACGTGAGAGCAATAATGTTAAGCGTTATGCATCAGCTTTTAGTAATATATAGATATAGATATAGATTGGTTGCCACTAAGACCATGATAATAAGCTTCATGAAAGCAGCACACACATACTGCTTTAGAAGTTGCGAGTTCCTTATGTTAGCAGAGAAATTAAAAATTTGATGCCATGATTTAAAAAAAAAGAGATAGAAGGGAGATGTCAATTCTTGGTGCTGGTGCAAATTTGTCCTAGACACGAATTTAGGAGTATTCAGCTAACTTTTGGTTGGAACGGAGATGGGAGTTGCTGTTTCGTTTAGGACCAAGAATTGCTGTTTTGTTAAGGAAGTAGCAAGCATTGCTTTAAGATGCGATTGTACCCCAGGCAAAAACCCAATTTTTAATTCACTGTAACTTTTTTCTTTACACATACTTCACTATGACTTCAATAAAAAGTAATCCAAATTTGAAGATAAAAAAGGGGGATAAAAGGTGTCAGTTCGTTTAGACCCCTTAAACCCAACAGATTAACCTAGAGAATTAGCCAAGTGATTAACTTAGGTAATTTAAGCAGAACTAGGTTAACACAAGTATAATGAAAAACAATAAAGCAGCGGAAAATAAAGAACACAAAGATCTGATGACCCAGGAAAACCAAACCGGTAAAAAATCTGGGGAGGATTTAACCTAGCTATCCTCAAGGTAAAACTGAATTCACTATGAAAGAATTGAAGTTTACACAATAAGACTTAGACCACTAACATCCTATTACTACCCAAGTGTAGGAAACTTACTACCACGACCCCATGATAGCTCCGAGATCTACGGACTCCTTCTTTCTTGAATTCTTCAACAATCCACAAGCGCATCTGCTTGTATTTCTTTAAGATCTTTGATTCTGCAACTGTATGATTTACCAAGCTCTAAACATAAGTCTTGAGTTTGTAAACCCTAAGTGTATGTGAAGGTAAACACCTCTAGATCTCAAAATGAGATTCACAAACACAGCAAAACAGAACTCTAAAAACGTGGCTAGGGTTTTCCCTTATATACTTAGGGCAAAACATAAAACCCTATGCATTAAATGGACTAGGGCTGAGTTGGAAAATTCTGCAGAAAAATAATCTGCACGACTTTCGATCGATCAAGTCTAATTTTCGATCGATTGAGTCAGGCAGAAAGTGCACAGTGAATTCTGCATAAAGCTCGATTCCAACTTTACATGAAGAGCCATACTTTGAGCAAGTCTAACACACAACTTAAGGAATGTTTTGATCATGGTTTGACAACATTACAAATTGAAGTTCTAATACATTAGTTCCTAATTCTTAGAACCTAACAAACTCCCCCTTTGGCAATCCGTGACAAAACACAGACTTAACACAAGCTCAAAGTTTACAAAATAAAACAGCCCATTACAAAATAAAAAGCCACTTAAACAATTCAACCTAACTACTATCTAACAGTTGCAAAGTAGACAGCAGCACGACTGAATCAACCTGTATATTCCTGTAACACTTAACAAACACATAAACGCATGTGTGGAAAAAAACAAAAAATATATAAAAAATAACTTCTTGATTTCACATGACACAAAATAAAGACATATCATGAATAACATCATAAATATAAATCAATAAGCAGAGTAGCATAGTGAATCAAGAAACATATACATCAAAATGTATCTCAAAAATATCTCTTAATCAAGAGCTAAAAAAGTAAATACACAGTGAAGCACCTAGATACAATCTAATAACTCCACAAGCTCCGCAGTATCACTACTAAGTACAAAACTCCCCCTAAAATGAAAATCTCCACAAAAATCTCCTAGATACATAAGAACTACACAATAGAATGTTAGGATATGTGCCCTTAAATCCTATTGTATGATGCTATGTATAATATTATGTATGACATTATTTAAGAAATGATGTATGACTTAATATTATGTTTAATAAAGTTGTTTTATTCTCATCTAAAATAATGGTAACATGAATATTCGGACATTATCAAATAGTCCATGAGATGCATAGTATGTGATTTATGTGAAAAGTCACAGAAGATGTAAATCACAAGTTCTTTGTAAACTCAGAATTTTGGTTCGTAGTCGGTGATGAAATTGGGCATTTCATCTGCAAAGACTATAACATATTAACTACGATGATTTGTCTTGATCATGGAAATGGTGATTTCTAGTTAATATGTTGATATGTTTTAAGAGTTAAGACATATTAAACTGGACCGCTGTGAGATTTGTTATTCTCCTAATAACTGTCAAGTGAATAATAAATCTCACGACTTGTATTCACATGAACTCTTAATCCTGAGAGAATAATGGACCTGATCATGAAATGTAGGTTGCTTTGATATATCATGAGTAAGATCTAAAGTAACGGTCAAAACCTCAGTATGTTGGGCAGCCACATTTAGTGTTGATGGAACATATATTCTCAAGATGGAATTCATAGTCTCGTAACGGAGATATAAAATATTCCCTTGAGATAAGTTTAATGGGTACAGTTATTCAGAGAGTTAGGCCTAACCACTTTAGTAAGACTAAAGTATATATTTATGAAATTGGATTTCATAAATATATGGTGAATAACTCATAAGGATTAAACCGGGTACTCAAAAATTAAGATGTAGTAATTTACAAAGTGACAGTCTATATTTATGACTTTGTGTTACTACGAATATTTTATGAAGGGGTTGCATGTATGATAAAGTCTTGGGATATAATTTATTAATGAGGCCTAGAGTGCAATTATATTTATATAGTGGTATTAAATATAATTAATGGTAACTTTGGACTTGTCAAGAGTTGATGGAAAAGCCCAAGGCCCATTGGAGCTAGTGTCTTATTTGTTCCCTTTTGGTCCCACTTCAAGCCACACACACAAAAGCCCAATTGGGAAGGCCCAAAAGGCTAGCCCAATTAGATAATCAGTTATGTGGAGAGAAACATACAGAATTTTATATTGAATGAAATGGTTTGTATGTGTAAGGAAATAATAGTAATAAGGAAGAGAAACACTCTTTAATATTCTCTCTAGAAACATAGAACTGATTGAGAGACCACACATCTTGGGCATCGAGTGGAATTGGAGTGAAGATTGAAAGTATTCCCGAGTACTTCTTCATTCGGTTTTGAAATTCACCGCATCAAGGTACACTCTCTTGTTCTTATATTCTGAAACTTACATAGTGCATGTTATCGTTTTCAAATGAAGTAGATCCGTTTATTTTTCCGCTGCGTATGTTTTGTATTGGATGCAAACATGATGATTCCCAACATAGAATGCACTCCCCCTTTTTGTGACGAATTGCCAAAGGGCACTCACTCATCATCAAAAGGAGATGGAGGAGAATGACGAGAATTCGCCAAATCTGCTCGCAATGCACGTAGCTCATCAAGGATGTCCACCAGAAGCTGACCATGAGCCCCCTGAATGGTCACGACAATATCAAGAGTCCGACGAATGTCAGAAAGATCATCAAACGGTGGAGGAACATCAGCAGCAGCAACAACAGCAGGATCAGAAGACATCCCAGCTGCAGGAGTATCTGTAGAAGAAGAAGGGGGTGGAGTGACACCGGAAGGCTCTACCCTAGGACGCTTAGAGCTAGCTCGAAGTTGAGTAGCCCTTTGCCTCAAAAAGGTAGCACCTATAGGAGCAATAACATGAACAGGCTCAGACGCAGGAAAATCACTTAAACCAAGAAAAAGGAGAATCCTATGAATAAAAACGGGAAAGAATAACGCATGAGCCGTAGAACTAGACCGATGAACCTTGTTCAAAGAACGAAGGAACAGATGAGGAAAACTGATAAGAGCATCAGTAACAAGCGCATACAAAAACACACAATGCTCAAGAGGGATGGTGTGGACATGAGAAATAGGCCACAAAGAATGACACGCTATCCTAAAGAAAAGGTAGTGAAGCTCGGAAAGCTCAGCTGAAGTGATCCGAGGATCAAAACCCCATTGGATAGAAGATCCAGTGATGTATGACAATATGTCATTAAGAGGTGGAGACTCCTCATAAGGAAAAACGAGATGATCAACAATGGGCACCCCAAGAGCATCCGACACAACCGTAGGGGTAATGCGATACTCTACACCTTGTAACCAAACCTTAACCAAGGTGTTGGTATCATAGATGTGGATAGAGAGGTTTGAATAGAACTCTCTAATTAGGGTGGCTGGAGGAGGAGGATGCTCATACTCGAGCAAAGATAACCAACCCCGACGCTCAAAGTTACGTCTCACCTCAAGGTCTACCTCATCTAGTATGACCCTACTAGATGTGACGTCTAGTAGGGTCATATCTACGCTCAGCCTAGATATGACATCTAAGATTAAGGGTCTCATAAGTCACTTGGTTTGACTCACTAGGAAACCGATCACTATCAAAAGAAGGTGAAGGGTCAGAAGTCCTATGGGCTCTAGTTTTCCTAGGCATGGTGTTAAGGAAAGAGAGGAGAGACACAAAAAGAGAAGAGCAAAAACAAATACCAAGGGTAGACTGCAAGTTAGCACAGCAAAAAAAAAAAAATATAAAAAAAACAAATCTATATGATGCATGAACAAAATATGCTAATGATGCATGAACTAATGCAGTGACAAGTTCAAATATAATCCAAATTAACAAATTTGGCTTGAGCAAGCAATTTTTATCAAAAAATACCCAATTTGAAAAATCTAAGTTTTCAAAACACAACAAATTGATAAATTGATCATCACAACAGTTAATTGACACAATATAATGATCAAATTAATCAATCTAACAAGCCAATTTCATCAATTTCAATCAAATTGAACAAAAACCCCAATTTTATCAATTTCAAGCCCTAGGTTTTCAAATTTCTCACAAAGCACCAAACTAATCAAATTAAACCACATGTAGTGCTTAAATACGGTGTCCCCACAAAAACCCACGATTAAAATTGGAAAGAAACTCCCGAAATCAATTCCAAAATTGACAAAAACCAAAATGCTGAAAATAGCCCAAAAATGCATGAAACTAGAAAATAAAAACAAAGGAGAGGGCAAAAATGTCTTACCGGTCTGGGGAGAGAGAGATTATGCAAAAAGATTTGAAGAAAACGACAAAATCTCCAAAAATAGCTTTGACCGGTTGGTGAGGAGACAAAAGCGTTTGAAAAGAATTTGAAAAGGTGAAGAACGCGTGAGAAAAGATTCTTTATAAAACCACTCAGCCCGATTTTCGATCGATCGAAAAACAGATTCGATCGGTCGAAAATCCTTCGATTGATCCAGAATCAATCGAGAACCGATCGAAATAAACAGAGAGTTTACTGAGATTTTAGAAACATTTTCGATCGGTCGAAAAACATACTCGATCGATCGAAAAACTGGAAAAATGAATTTTTTGAAAATTGAAACAAATTAGCTCAAAAACTCCTCAAAGCATTAGATTTTAAGACAAAATGCATGAGAATAAGATGAAATGTTTTTCCAAAAACCCATGTTTTCAACTCAGATCTCTCAAAGAAGATTTTCTCATAATATCTCTCAACCAATCAGACAAGCAAACATGTTTTGCATCAATTTCCAGAAATACTCAAACTTGGTTGGTCAGGCCAAAAACACACACAACAACATGTACATAGTTTAGCAAAGAATAATTTGTGTAGTGTGTGCAACTAGCATAAGCTTGAGAAACATGTGAGGTGATATGCACATATTGATTAATCACAATTTCTACAAAATTCATCACATGACACATGAAATTGAAAGAGACTATTACTTAAAGAGTTACATCATATAACTCTCACATCTCCTAGAATAAAAGCTTGCAATCATGTAAGTTTCTTGATTTGCCTCATTATTCAATTTAATTGATTAGAAACTTAATAATATAGCCGGGATAATGTACACACCAATTTTATTTAAATTTGTGAGATTATTAAAGCCCAATAATGTACACACCAATTTTAATAGAGGCTACACCTTATGTTCTTTTTGTGCATGTGCTACACTTTCTCGAGCACAAAATCTTACGATATGTACTAAGGTGTTCATGATTGGCTAATAAACAGTGGTGAGATGGTTATTTATGCCTTTCTCAATAAGAACAAGTCCGACAATCAAAGACATGAGACTTCAAGATCAAGATCATGTGATCAACAAATATAGCATCTTCCCACACAACATACACAACAAAAACTTTAGCTAGTAAAGTGCAATTGCCATAAGTGCATCAAAGCTAAACAAGGTACATAAACATGTTATGCAAAATTTGATTGACCAACCTTGTCTTCAGATTCAAAGAAAAATAGCAAAAACACAATTTGCAAAAAAAATTTTTTTTTTATAAAGAAACACACATCCTAGAATGAAATGCATGAATGTTATGCAATGCAAATCCTAAAAATAAAGGTCACAAAAGATAGAGCAATGAAGCACAAGGACCATGTCAGACAGACTCAATTAGGTTGAGCCTTTTGCATCCAAAACTTTTTAGATGCAATTCTTGCATTGGAGTTGTGATTCACATTAGAATTCTGAGCAACTCTAGGATTGGAATAAAGGTTTAACACCTTTACCAATTCACCAATAAGTACCATTGGATCATGTGCTTGGGGCACATGTACTTTAGTTTTATTTGCTCGCTTAGCAGCTTGCAACTTAAAACAATTTGGACGTATGTGTCCAGACTTTCCACAAAAATGACAAACCCATGCAGGCTTATCATGCAATTTGCCCTTAGTAGAAGTAGAAGCTCTAGAATGAGAAGCTTGAAGATCAACCCTAGTCTTTCTAGGTGGAGTAACATCTATAGGTTTGACAGGTTCACTCATCAAGAGTTTGACAATCTCACTCTTAGGAGGTTCAGAAGAGGGAACAAATTTAGTGGAAGAAGATTCAAGCACAGAAATACTTTCCTCAAAACCTAAGCCGGTTTTGTCAGAGGGAGACTTTTTAACACTCAGTATGTGATCAAGTTTGGAGCTTGCAGACCTATTAGTTTGTTCTCTAGCAACAGATAATTCAAGTTCTAAACATTTAACTTTATCAAGTAACAACATGTTCTCAGTTTTCACATTATTCAAAAGCTCATTTGCATCAAACAATTTCACAAGTAAATTTTTCTTTTCAAGTTCCAAAGAAGCAATTTTCTTCAAGCCTAAATTAACATTCATGGCATCCTTTGTAGAAACTTTGCAAAGTTTATTATAGGCTTCTTGTAAATCTGCATCCTCAGAGAGTTCCCCATTAGAAGGGTTCTCTTCAACAAACATGCTTTCGTTAACTACAGTAGTAGTAGTGAAAGCAATGAAGTTTCCATCCTCATCACTAGCGGATTCATTGTCAGAAACTTCATCATCACTAAGGGTTACAGCCATAGCCTTACCCTTAGACTTCAAGTATGTAGGACATTCAGATTTCAAATGACCATACCCTTGACAACCATAACATTATTGTCCCAAAGAATTATTAGAAGGTTGACCTACTTTCTCTTTAGGTTTTTTAGTGTTATTAACCTTAGTGGGATCATTCCTCCTAAAATTTCTAGGTTCAGCAGTGTTCTTGCCTCTTGCCCTTCTGTTATTATTCCTAAGAAAATTTCTAAAGTTCTTAGCAAGATAGGCAATCTCTGTAGCAGAGAGTTCATCATCAAATCCACAATCCTCAACTTCATCAACAGACTTAAGAGCCATTGATTTGGATTTGTTAGTCTTGGGGAGGTCTAACTCATAGGACTGAAGAGATCCTACAAGTTCATCAACATGGATGGAGTCCACATCCTTGCTCTCAGTGATGGCAGTCACTTTGGGTCTAAAATCCTCAGTTAAAGATCTAAGAATCTTCCTAACAATTTTAGGTTGATCATAGATTTCACCCAAATTATATGCAGAATTAACAATGTCATTCAGTTTAGCATAGAACTCATCAAAAGATTCATCATCATTCGTTCTAATGCTTTCAAATCTAGAGGTTAATTGCTGCAATTTATTTATTTTAACTGCCTTTGTGCCTTCATGCACAGTCTGGAGGATTTTCCAAGCAGTATGAGCAACCTCAACATTAGAGATTCTCTTAAATTCCTCCATGGAAACAGCATTAAAAATAGCATTCATAGGTTTGCTATTGAAAGCAGCTGCCTCCTTTTGAGAAGTTTGCCACTCACTCATAGGAGTAGTGGGCTTCTCCTATCCGTACTCAACGGAATTCCAAACTCTCTCATCAATGGATTTCAGGAATGCTTTCATCCTTATTTTCCAATAAGCATAATTGTTTCCATCAAAGTGAGGTGGAACAACAAGAGAGTGTCCGTGTTCCATGACAACAGGGGTCAAGGATCAGCTAAAAGATCAAAAGATCAAAAACAAAAGCTACCCGCTCTGATACCACTTGTCAGTTCGTTTAGACTTCTTAAACCCAACAGATTAACCTAGAGAATTAGCCAAGTGATTAACTTAGGTAATTTAAGCAAAACTAGGTTAACACAAGTATAATGAAAAACAATAAAGCAGCGAAAAATAAAGAACACAAAGATCTGATGACCCAGGAAAACCAAACCGGTAAAAAACCTGGGGAGGATTTAACCTAGCTGTCCTCAAGGTAAAACTGAATTCACTATGAAAGAATTGAAGTTTACACAATAAGACTTAGACTACTAACATCCTATTGCTACCCAAGTGTAGGAAACTTACTACCACGACCCCATGATAGCTCTGAGATCCACGGACTCCTTCTTTCTTGAATTCTTCAGCAATCCACAAGCGCACCTGCTTGTATTTCTTTAAGATCTTTGATTCTGCAACTGTATGATTTACCAAGCTCTAAACATAAGTCTTGAGTTTGTAAACCCTAAGTGTATGTGAAGGTAAACACCTCTAGATCTCACAATGAGATTCACAAACACAGCAAAACAGAACTCTAAAAACGTGGTTAGGGTTTTCCCTTATATACTTAGGGCAAAACATAAAACCCTATACATTAAATGGACTAGGGCTGAGTTGGAAAATTCTGCAGAAAAACAATCTGCACGACTTTCGATCGATCGAGTCTAATTTTCGATCGATCGAGTCAGGCAGAAAGTGCACAGTGAATTCTGCATAAAACTCGATTCCAACTTTACATGAAGAGCCATACTTTGAGCAAGTCTAACACACAACTTAAGGAATGTTTTGATCATGGTTTGCCAACATTACAAATTAAAATTCTAATATATTAGTTCCTAATTCTTAGAACCTAACAAAAGGAAAATAAAAGCTAGAAAGAAAAAACACTAAAATAGAATGTAAAATTTAAAAAGGGAAAAACTTACCAGGTTAAGAATTTATACACTATCCCTAATCACATCAAACATGCCTCAATTTATAGCACATCCCCTTATTAGAAAAAATGTCTCAACAAAAAGAAAAATAATTGGCTACCTTTTTAAAAAATTGACACAAATATTATAAAATATTTTTCAACTTAAAACTATATTCAATATTTTGGGGGATTAATAAGAAGAAAAATAGTTAAAAATGAGAGAGAGAGAGAGAGAGAGAGAGAGAGAGAGAGAGAGAGTTGGAAATAGGTGGATGATGTGTCTACTGATGTAACTTAATAGACATGTGAGAATAATAAATGTTACGCTTCAGTTTTTAGATATATATATATATATATATATATAGATTAGTTACCACTAAGACCACGATACCTTTACGAAAGCAACACACACAGACTGCTTCAGAAGTTATGAGTTCCTTATGCTGACAGAGAAATGAAAAATTCAATGCCATGATCTAAGAAAAGGAAAAAGAAAGAAAGATGTCAATTCTTGGTGCTGGTGTAAATTTGTCTTAGACAAGGACTTGGGAGTACGCATCTAACATTTGGTTAGAATGGACATGAAAGTTATCGTCTGGTCTAGGTTCAAGAATTGCTATTTTTTTTGAAACTCCAGGAATTGCTATTTTGACTTGTATGCAAATGTCCAATTCAATCATACTTTATGATCGGAGTAATGGGCTAATGAATGTGTTAAGTAGCAGAGCCCACATAATTTAGTTGATTAGCCTCACTTATGCTACCTAGCCATTTTCTAACAAGGAGCCTCCCAATACGACTTGCTTCCTTCCTAAGCATGCAACATTCGAATAAAACAAGAATAATGCTAGAGATACAAACTATTTTACAAATTTTTTTACAAACTACTAATGCAGTAAATGATTATTGGTAAATGAAAAAATAATATTAATTGTGGGCCTAAATGAAAATCAATAAGAGGTTAGCCACATCAACATTATGTAAAAATATTGTAAAATAGTTTGTGATTGTAGCATTACTTATAAAACAAACAAATTCAGATAAAGTAAATCATTCAAGAAAGTGGATTACCTAAATATAGGAAACATAGCATAGTTCAAGCCAAATTAGAGGGAAATATACCATAGATCCACAACACATATGGGCATATTTATTGAAAGAAAGCAGCGATAAGCCAAATTTTTTTGTTTTTGGGGAGTTAATTTTGTAAATATAGATGAAAGTACACTCGTCTTCCCTGAGGTTTGGGAAAATGACACTTCAGCCAAACTTGAAGGGAAAAAATACCTTCCTTCCTTCAAGTTTGAAGAAATTAACCTTCCCCCCATCTGTTTATATTAGTAACTTAATATTTTAAATTTCTATAATATAAAAGTAGAGACCTCGTGCGGGAGAGTATGACGTTTTGCCATGTGGTGCACTATTTAGAAAGTGAATTGAAATACTCTTAAACCACAAGATAAGAACAAAAAAATAGGGATTTTTTTTTCTTCGGTTTAATGTTTCAAGATTTTTCCTATTAAAGAAAAAAGATTCTTTGTAAGACTCTTTGTTTTCTTTGGTTCAATGTTTCAAGACAAACCTCTTGCACTTCTACTCCTTTATATATAGCCCATAACCCTTCATGCAATCTCATCTCAAATACATGAATGATATCATTTATCTTCAACATTTAAATGAGACTTACCTAGCTCCAACTTTGTTGTCTTATCTAATCTTAATTTGTATGTATTGGCTGTAACCAAGGAAGAGGGCTTGCTTCTTTTATTGAGTGTTGAGGAATTATGATTTTGATGTTGAAGTCAAATGTTGTGGATTTTGTAAAGGCTGTGATTGGCTTTGGATCTTTGAGTGTTTAGTGTGGGAAACTCATAAATGTATTTTGTTTTAGAACTAAAGAGAAATAGAAAAAAACCTTCTAATTGATTATTGATGAGATTAGTTGTTTATATAAATATATATATATATATATTATGTTTTAGAACTTATAACTTATAGGTTTCATTGTAGTTTTTACTGCTATTTAGTACAATATCAATATGAGCCATAGTGATAAAAGTAAACGTTAATGATAATTTTGCAGAGTGTTTTTCATTTTTTTTTTAAATGTGGAAGCATTGCTAAAGAAAATTAATCTTGATAAATGGAAATATTTTAACCATATTTTCTTTATTTGATCACATTCTCTACATGCCAGTACTTACAAATGATTTCTTTTTGTTGAGATTATGAAATGAGTGTTTGAGATTGGGGCTTGGTATTTAGTTGTGAAAATGGAGTAGTTAAGTAAGTGTTTGGGAGGTTGCTCGAATTTTTGTAATTTTAAGATGTGAAAGTATTTTATGCATTGAATTTAAATTTATAAATTATCAAATTTCAAAATCATTAAATCAAGAAATAAATTCTACAAATAATATAATATTTTAGTCTCCTACAAATGTCGATAAATTTACCGTTTCAATCTCAAAATTTTAGATTAGTAGAACAATTTCACTCAATATTTGAAAACCAATTCTATTAATATTATATATATATATATATATATAAATTTAAAAATATTGTAGTAAAACATAACTATTATACAGCAAAATGAGTATTATAAATAGGTCTTAAAAAACATAAAAAATTTTAGTTGAATTTGCAAAGTGTCCGCGCATTGCGCGAGAAATTATCTATTTTTTTTATAAAAGTCTATCGATGATTAGTAAAAACATAGTTGATAAATTTAGAACAAAAATGCAGAGTTTATCAAGCACTAAAAGATTTACAACAAATAATTTCTCCACAACCCATTGAAAAAAGGGGAAAACAAGTAGCAAGAGTCATACTTAATATTTTAAAATACACTTTAGTTATATTTTTAAACAATGGATTTTAATTCTAAAATGGAAGGTAATTTTGGAAACCTACCCTGGAACAAAGTGCAGCTTAATACACAACATTTCTAAACTTTGCATTTATAATTAAAGTGTATTTTGGTTAAATGGATGTCAAGGGGGAAAAATGTTTTTTCCTTTCAAGTCTAGGGCGAAGTATCATTAGTCCAAACCTCTAGGGAGGGGAGTATATTTACCCCAAAGAAAAGTAAATGGCTACCATTTTTTAAATGTGACATAAATGTTATAACAACTGTTGTTCAAATTATATTGCAAACAATTTTACAAGCAGCATCAAACTATAAGTACTAGCTTTTAAAATACTAGAAATATACATCGATGGGATAAATTTAAAGAATTATATAAATCTTTCGTATGTTTGAAGAAACAAATTTAGATTTATGTTTATGTACATGTTTATTTATTTTAAAATATTTTATTTTCAAATTATCATTTCTTTATACACAATACTCTACAAATTTATTAAAGAACTTTATAAAATATTTCTTTATTAGAAAAAATGAGTCAATTAAAAAATATATTGGCTACCATTTTAAAATTGATGAATATATTACAACGGATGATATTCCACTCATATTAGAATAAAGTCTATTACAAGTAACATCCAACTATGAAAGTATCAACTTGCCAATAAGTATTTGTTGACCTAAATGAATTTAATAAAATTTTTTTTAACATAAACATATATTAAAACATAACATTTTATGGCCAAAATGCATGAACACCCCCTAAGATTTGATAGTAACAGTTTCAAAGTGTCTTTTCTAGTTCATTGATGGAGTTGGATTGGAATCTTCATTGTTTCTCTCCTCACATGTCTCCAAACGCAAATGTTTTGCTTAAAGGCAAGTCCTATTGGAAGACTTAAACATAAACAAGCTAAAATTCTAATTAAGATGTTAGTTGTCCTGGAGAATCCCATAAGTTCCTCTACAATGGTCATGAGGGTTGTACTTAGAACAATTGTGGATATGAATGTTAGTACTTAGATGATTATAGGAATTTTAGTAGGTTGCTTTGACGGAACCTAGGCCTCCATAGCTGAAGTGAGAGAGGGAGAGAGAGATGGATAGAGAAAGCTAGTGAAACAGAATCAACAATCTAGTTCAATTGCCAATACAATCTCTGATATGCCTATATACATCTGTAACCAACCTCACCCTAACTAACTAATTGCTTTATTATTGTTACAATAGAGTGTAGTGTATTCAATGAGTACAATTACTTATTGTTATACTAACATGCCTTGTACGCTAACTAATACAGATGTCTAACATTACTTCCCCCATTTAGAACACCTTGCCCACAAGGAGGAAATGAGCTAATGTAGAGACTCCCAAGTGGCATCCTGAAGAGGGTAGCCCAGCCATTGTACCAAAACTTCAGTAATCACTCTAGATCTTAGTGACATGGTTCAAGATTGTAGCACAGCAATAGGCTCACTAGACATCTGACAGTGCTCATCCACTGGAGGTAAAGTGGGCAAAGAATGTTGTGCAAGAAACATAGAATATTTAGTGCAGTCTGGACTCAGGAGACAGAGCCAACTTATAAGACACATCCCCTACCTTCTGCAGAATCTGAAAAGGCCCAAAAAGCTTTAGGGACATAGGGTTGCAACCTCCCTTTATAAGCCAAAGTCTTCTGTCCATAGGGTTGCAACCTCAAATAGACCCAATCACCCACCTTTAAGGACTTGTCTTGTTTGTGTTTGTTTGTTTGGAACTTTATCCTTTCCTATGCAGCAGCCAAATGTGACCTCAGAGTAGTCAAAATTGCCTCCCTTTGACACAAAAGAGAATCCCTTTGGGCATGCGCTAAGGGTGTAAGTTGAGCATTAAACACACTTGTATTGAGTAGGAAACTAACACCATTAAGAATTTCAGATTATTAAAATTTTTTTCATGCATCCTTTAACCCTTTACAGGAATAACATGTTTGTCACGGCCACCCAAATCAAGTCTGGGTTTAAATTTTTTGGATCATCTGTAGGCTTAGGTTCATAATGAACATAATCAATTTTAATAAATTCCAAGATGGATAGAACTCTTTTCTTTTTCTTTTTTCAAAAAAAAAAAAAAAAACACTTTGTAATTCTTACCTTAACTATTGATACCAATGGCTTCTTGTTACTCTTCTTTTGGGACTGAGTTCTGAAGTTCTTAGTGAATAACACAAAGATAAACATGATTTAATGCTACAAATCACTTCTGTTGTCAGTTATCAATCAACAATAATTTTACTCCTGTGCAATATGTTTAGAATACAAGTATGCAATGCAATGCCATATATTCATAACAGTGATTTAGCAAACAACTTTTAATATAAACTTGACTTTATTCATAACAGTGATTCATAATAGTGATCATTAAAAATATGTTTAGAATATAAGTATGCAATGCCATATATTCATAACAGTGATTTAGCAAACAACTTTTAACATAAACTTGATTTTAAACATAAACCTGTATTTTAAACATATTTTTTTAATTTCATCCCATATTTACATGTTTTTTATATATGTTATACACATAAAAGATAAAAATAAGTACAATACAGATCAAGTGTGTACTTGTGGAAGGATATATTTGAACTTAACTTGTGATGATATTACATAACTTTATGTATGTGAAATGGTTTGTTTTGGCTTGGGACTTGAAGAACTACCATTTAATTACCAATCTTTTTGAAAATTTTAATATTAAGCTATCTAATTAAGTTTTTTTTTTTCAAAAGTAGATGTAGTGATTTGTACCTTCTTTATTATCGTATCGTCCTTAACTCTCATTTTCTGTTTGTCTTTACCCTTATGGATGCTGAAAATTGCATCGTCCTTGGCTTTTATTCTTCATTTGTCTTTTTTTTTAGGGAAGTTAGCAATTGCATTTTCCTTTGACTTTCATTCTCTTTTTGTCTTTATTGGTAGGAGTACTACAGATTACATTGACCTTCAACCTCATTTTTTAATTTTGTTGGTAGGTGTATTAGAGATTATATTGTCCTTCAACCTTGTTTTTATTATGTCTTTTATCTTATGGATGTTGGAAATCCATTGTTCGTTACATCAATTTATTGTTTGTCTTTGTTTTTGGAACTTGAAAAGAGCAAAAAGAATTTGTTTGTGTATCAAGATTATCAATTGATTATTATCCTTTTAAAAAAATAGCATAATACACCTTTCCAATTCTTGTGACTTGTAAACTTGTTTCATCGGTATTCATAGCTTTCTTGCTAACTTGAACTATAAATCCTCATTTAGGTGAATAAATTCATAATTTTCGGACTAAGAGTACCCTATGAAAGTATCACCTTGTACTTGATCCATCAAATTCTTCATAATAGCATCTATAAATATTTTTGCATGCAATTTTTCAATAGTTTATAGTTACAATTTCATTATGCATTTTTTTCTCCATAAAAGTTAATACTGAATTATAACATCATCTTCCAATCATTGAAACATTGATAATAATATTAATAGAATTGCTAAAAACGGATGATAATAAAGAGACATATTTTATAAAGGTATTTAATAAATTTGTAGAGTATTGTGTAAAAAGAAAAGATGATATGAAAATAAAATATTTAAACTTGTACATAAACATAAACCTATTTCTTCAGACATATGAAAGAATTTATTAATTCTTTACATTTATCCCATCTATGTATATTTCTAGTATTATGAAATTCGCTACTTATAGTTATATAGTTTGATGTTGTTTGTAAAAGTTTAAATTCTTTGTAGTATAAGTTGAAAAATGCTTATAATAATATTTGTATCAATTTTTTAAGAAAGGTGGCCAATTATTTTTTTTATTGGGACATTTTTTCTAATAATTATGAATTAAGGCATGTTCGATGTGATTAGGGGTAGTGTATAAATTCTTAAATTGGTAAGTTTTTCCGTTTTTAAATTCCACATTCTATTTTAGTGTTTTTTCTTTCTTGCGTTTATTTTCCCTTTATCCCCCTCTTTTGAAATACTTAGGGTAGTATTTTTTCCAAAAAAGAAGAAGAAATATTTAGGGTTGTAGCCCTATTTTGAAAATTGATTGCGGTAAAATTAAGTTCTTCTTGTGTCTTAATTTTTAGAAAAACAAGTTTCAAGTTATTTTTTTATTTTATAAAAATAATTTGATGTTTGTAAAACTATATTTAAGTAGAACTTAATATTACTAAAATCAAGTTTTGTGTAATTTTTGAAAAGAACTAGATAATAATGAAATTGAGTTCCAAAACAGGACTACCACCCGAAATATTTCAAAAACATGGCTTTTTGTCTACAATTTTAAAAAAATATGGCTAAATGGCTGATTTTCACATGTTTGACATTAAAGATTTCAAAGAACTTGATGTCTAAAATCTTCATTGCTTCTCCCCCTTGCGTGTTTGTAATAAAATATGTTTTGCTTGAGGACGAACTCCATTGGAAGATTCTAACATAAACAAGCTGAAAGTCCAACTACGATGTTAGTTTCGTGATGAATCTCATAATTACTTGATTTGCAACGATCATAAAGATCATTATTTTTTTCCCAGTTTCAGTATAATGGGCTTTGTGCTAAGGGTGTAGCCAACCATTAAACCAACTCTAAAGTTGGGCATTTCTTCATAAAGTCTATTCAATCTATTGCAAACTGTTGGGCTTTGTGAAGCCTATTTGTGTTTAATCTAGGTTATGACCCGACCTGAGATAATATTGTTACAGTTTTTTAATGGGAGATTTTCTGAAGCTTAGTCCATGGAGCGGAGGCCTTGGCCGATAGACTTGTGCGCAGGATATAAAATCTGTTATTTTGGAGATTAGAGTTTGATGTTGTTTTTGAGAGAGAAAATTGTACTGCCTCACTCTGTATTTTTCCTTGAGAATAGTGAAATTCTTACAACTCCATGGACGTAGGCAAATTGCTGAACCAAGTAAATATTGTCTTGTGTGTGATTAGTTTTTTCTTTGGCGTATATTTTTCTCTATTTTTTGCTTCTCACAGATCTGGGAATTTTGTATCTCTAGTTTGCAAACTGAGAAATAGCCTGAATGGCCTAAAGCAAGTTCCAAAATAGTGGTACAAGAAATTCGATAGTTCTTGCAACTCTATAGACGTAGGCAAATTGCTGAACCAAGTAAATATTGTCTTGTGTGTGATTAGTTTTTTCTTTGGCGTATATTTTTCTCTATTTTTTGCTTCTCACAAATCTGGGAATTTTGTATCTCTAGTCTACAAACTGAGAAATAGCCTGAATGGCCTAAAGCAAGCTCCAAAATAGTGGTACAAGAAATTCGATAGTTTTATGAATAGAACTGGGTTCAAGAGATGTGAAGCTGATTACTGTTGTTATGTTAAGTTCTTTGAAAATTCTTATATCATTTTACTATTGTATGTGGATGATATGCTCATTGCAGGGTCTAGCATTGAAGAGATTAATAATTTGAATAAGCAATTGTCAAAACAGTTTGCAATGAAGGATTTGGGAGCTGCAAAACAAATCCTTGGTATGAAAATCATTAGAAATAGGGTTAATGGTACATTGAAGCTGTCATAGGCAAAATATGTGAAAAAGATTCTCAGTAGGTTCAACATGAATGAAGCTAAACCAGTGAGCACACCTTTGGGTAGTCATTTAGGACTAAGTAAAGAACAGTCACTGAAGACAAAAGAACAAAGGGACCATATGAGCAAGATGCCTTATGCCTCAGCTATTGGCTGCTTGATGTATGCTATGGTGTATACAAGGCCAGACATTGCACATGTAGTGGCAGTTGTGAATAGATACATGAGTAGGCCAGGAAAGCAGCTTTGGGAGGCAGTCAAGTGAATTCTTAGGTATTTGAGAGGCTCAAGAGATACATGTCTCTGTTTCACAGGTGCAAGTTTGAAACTGCAGGGTTATGTAGATGCTGATTTAGCAGCTGATATTGATAGTAGAAAGAGTACCACTGGGTTTGTATTTACTCTGGGTGGTACATTTATATATTGGGCTTCAAATTTACAAAAAATTATTGCTTTATCTACTATAAAAGCTAAGTATGTTGCAGCAGCTGAAGTTGGAAAGGAGATGATTTGGCTACATAGCTTCTTGGATGAATTGGGTAAGAAGTAGGAGTTTGGCATTCTACACAGTGATAGTCAGAGTGCAATTTTTCTTGCAAAAAATTTGACTTTTCATTCAAAGTCGAAGCATACACAGATGGGATATCATTTTATCCGTTACCTTGTTAAAGATATACTGGTAATATTTGAGAAGATTTGTGGATCTAAGAACCTAGCAGATATGTTGACTAAGGGTGTTACTATTGAGAAGCTGAAGTTGTGTGCAGCTTTAGTTGGTCTTCTAGCTTGAGGACAGGTTGATGAGTTGCAGTGATGAGGGATTGTTTTTGGAGGATTGCGTTAATATTGGTGATTGAACTAGTCTCCAAGTGGGAGATTTGTTCGGCTTTATGGAGCCTAGTTGTGTTTGATCTGGGTTATGACCCAACCCAAGATAATATTGTCATAGTTTTTTGATAGAAGATTTTCTGAGGCTTAGTCCATGGAGTAGAAGCTTAGGCCAATAGGCTTGTGCGCAAGATATAAAAACTGTTATTTTGGAGATTAGGGTTTGATGTTGTTTTTGAGAGAGAAAACTTTATTAGCCACACTCCGTATTTTTCCCTAAAAATAGTGAAATCCTTGCAATTCCGTGGACATAAGCAAATTGCCGAACCACGTAAATACTATCTTATATGTGATTATTTTTTTTCTTAGGTGTATATTTTTCTCTATTTTTGCATCTCACAAATCTAGAAATTTCATACATATTCTTATCACATATTTCATCTCATACGTAAAAGTTTTTATCATATTAGTTGTTCTAACCTTTTTTCACTTTTGTGTTCTAGAAATTCTTTATGGTTTTTTTTGGGTGCGTGCATATTCTTGAAATTGATACTTTTTTGTTTTGTTTTGTTTTGTTTTTGGTGTTGTTTTGTGATATGTAGTTATATTTCCCTTTTAGTTTTACAACAATTGTCACCCTTTGAACTTGTTCTTTCTAATGTTGCTCATGGTTCCAATTTCATTTGCTGTGAGACTTTCTTGTGGTTTCCAAAATGTATTGAATATAATTAACATTTTTTTTTATTTGTATACATTCCTATGATTTTTTTTATAACACACAACGGAGAAGGAATGTAATTCTGACACAAAGGCACATCATAAACTCTTTACTAATATTAATTTTTATTTAATTGTACGTTTTTTTTAAAATAATTATTGAGCACTTACCTACCAATTAGTTGGGAGAAGTTGCTTCCTCTAATAGTAGCATAGTTGAATTCTAGTAGTAAAAGTGGGAGCAATGTGCACTTGAATGGTCCAAGGAATAATCAATTATCACTTGATTCCCTTTGTTTAGATAATTGGGTTCATTTATTCATCCTTTATGTAACATATAAGTCAGCCTCGATCTGGGTGAAACATAAAATTTCTGCATTTTTCATCAATTTGAAGAAAAAGCCAAAAAACAAAGAAGCAAAATTGAAAGACTAAGAGCCTGTTTAGATAAGGGTGATTTTGGATCATATCATTCAGTTTCCATAACTGAGTTCTCAAAACACGTGGATCCCACAAAATTTTTTTGTTTGACTTGGTTTTCAACTCTTGTTTCTATCACTTAATTTTCTGATTTTTGAGTGATGAGTTATGGAAATTAAAAACACATTTTAGGTGTTTTCAAGTTATGAAAACAGAGTTATGATGGCATTTTTGTAATTAAACTCACATACCCAGCCGCAATGTTTGACAAATTGCCTGATTTTTTTTTTTTTTTTTTTTTTTGGTGAAACCCTACCGCACCTTTTGAAGTTGAAAACTAGGTCTGAGTTAAGGTGCCAAACATGAGGGTTTGGGAAATTGAGGTATTTTAAGTGATGAGTGATGAGTGATGAAAATTGAGTGATGAATGATGAAAATTGAGTGATGACAAATTACAAACCAAACGGGCTCATATTATGAAACTATGAAAATATCAATTTGCACATAATTATTTGTTAATCTTAATGAATTTAACAAATATTTTTTAACATACATATGTCTTTAACATTAACTTTTATTTTAAATATATTTTATATATTCATCTCATATGAGCATTTTTTGGGTACTATGCTATACACATCAAAGAGACAATTGAGTCCTTTTATGTTGTAACCAAAATTTTAGCAACAATTTCTTTTTTTTTTTTGTTCGAAATCTAATATATAAAGAACGAGGCTATAAGAAGAGGAAAACAAAATAAAAGCAGAGATTAACACCAAAGACATTAGAGCGAAGACTTCCCAACCTTGGACCTTCTCCATTACACTTCTTCCTAAAGAATTCTTTCAATTATTTCAAGCTAGAAGGGAAAGCCTGATGGAATAAAACAATAACCCAATGTTCAAGAATGCACAATCTAGACAAAAAGACATAAACACCCAACTCTTAAATCACAGTAACTACTTCATCTCCAATATTTTTAACATGCTGATCAATTCCTTGAGCTTCATTAGAAAACTCATACAAGTACAACAACATAGATATGTAGATGACTTATAAAAAAAAGGAATAACATGCGCTTACTCAGGTTTCATCAGAACCAAGAATGAAGGACAAATCATCTCAATCCAACACACCTAGGCTAGACAAAATGCAGATCTGAACCAAGAAGAAGTACAAAACTTTGGAGCAAAAGGTAGCAATGGAATGTGTAACTAATGGAAATACACAAGAACTCACCGTAGCTGTTATTATAATTTTTTATGAAACTGTTGTAACAGTAGTTGGTATTCTTTATATGCATTATTATATTGTGGTCTACAAACAACTTTGGATTTATTGTATAAATATGGTGCCAGATATGGGTTTCCATAATTTGTGATTGTGGGCTGTCTTGGAGATGATAAACAGTTACGGTGGAATTATTCTTGCAGCATTCCATAACTACCCCTTGTTTTCCAATTATAAAAGCTATCCTTTGTCTCTTCTTCTTTCCGTACCAGGAGTACCCTTGTGGGGGTCCTTTGGGAACACCGTAAAACATGGTCAACAATTAACCTTACCATCATGGCATCATTTTTTTTTTTTTTTTAAGAAAGGGAATATTTAAATTATTATATTAAAAGCATTCCCATTTGTATTGTTCCTATTGGCCAATTTTTTTTACAGTATACCTGGTATTACCAATATATATATATATATATATATATATATATAACCAAAACCTCTAAATGTCATCACTATTTTATTTTTCTTTTTATTTTAGGTTTTATATCTTATATATTTATTATTTCTCTTCAACGCGTAATTATTTTATCAAGTCTTATGATAGTTTAGTTTAAGTAAAACTTTATTAAATATATGTTTCAAGTGCTTGAAAATTCTACTTGAACTAAAATTCTATAACAAAAACTTCAACAAATATAAACATTATAATTAATTAATGAAAAAACACCCCTAATACAAATTAGACTTCTTGCCAAATTAGACTCCTTAAACCCAAACAGATTAACCTAGATATTTAGCCAAGTGATTAATTTGGGTAAATTAAGCAATTCTAGGTTAACACAAATATATCATATCATGCAAAGGTGCAGAAAATAAAGAACACACGATATGATAACCCAGGAAAACCAAACCGGTAAAAAACCTGGGGAGGATTTAACCTAACTATCCTCGAGGCAAAACCGAATTCACTATGAAAGAATTGAAGTTTACACAATAGCGACATAGACCACTAACATCTTATTACTACCTCGAGTAGGAAATTTACTACCACAACCACGTGACAGCTCCGAATCCACGGACTACTTCTTTCCTTGAATTCTCAGCAAAGCACAAGCACTCCTGCTTGTATATCTTGAAGTTCTTGATTCTGCAACTGAACGATCACCAAGCTCTTGACATCAATCTTGAGTTTGGAAACCCTAAGTGTATGTGAAGGCAAATACCTTTAGATCTCACAATAAGATTCACAAACACAGCATTCAGAACTCTAAAAACGTGGCTAGGGTTTTCCCTTTTATACTTAGGGCAAAATATAAAACCCTACACGTCAAACGGGCTTGGGCTGAGTTGGAAATTCTGCAGAAAAAAAAATCTGCATGACTTTCTATTGATCGAGCCAGACAGAATTACACAATAATATTTGCAATAACTCGATTTCAACTTTACATAAAAACCTCATACTTTGAGCAAGTCTAAACAAGATTAAAAAAAAAAACGTTTTGATCATGGTTTGCCAACATTACAAAATGAAGTTCTAATACATTAGTTCCTAATTCCTTAGAACCTAACAAACTCCCCCTTTGGCAATCCCTAACAAAACACACACTTAACAAAATGTTCAAAGTTTACAAAATAAACAGCCCATTACAAAATAATAGCCCAACTAAACAAATTTAACCTAACTACTATCTATCAGTTGCAAAAGTAGGCAGCAGCACGACTGAATCAACCTGTATACTCTTGTAACACTTAACAAACACATAAACACATGTGTGGAAAATACAAGTAACATAGAAAAGAACTTCTTGATTTCACATAACACAAAATAAAGAAATATATCATGAATAACATCATAAATATAAATCAATAAGCAGTGTTGCATAGTGAAACAAGAAACATATACAAAAGATGTATCTCAAATATATCTCCATCTATCATGAGCCAAAAAAGTAAATACACAATGAGGTACCTAGATACAATCTAAAAGCTCTACAGCTTCACAGAATCACAAAAAGAAACAAAAAATTTCCCCCTAAGACAAAAAACTCCACTACAATGTACTCCCCCTTTTTGTGACGAATTGCCAAAGGGCACTCACTCATCATCAAAAGGAGGCAGCGGAGGAGAACATCGAAGACTCACCAAATCTGCTCTTAAAGCTTGAATCTCGTCAAGCACATCCACCAAAAGCTAACCATGAGCCGCCTGAACGGTCATGATAGTGTCCAACATCCGACGAATGTCCGAATCATCCGTAGGTGAAGGTGGAGGAGCAGCAGCAGCAGCAGCAGTCGGATCAACAGATGTCTCTACCGAAGGAGCACCTGCAGAAGAAGGAGGAGGAGTGACACCGGAAGGCTCTACCCTAGGACGCTTAGAGCTAGCTCGAAACTGAGCAGCCCTTTGCCTAAGAAAGGTGGCACCTATGGGAGCAACTATATGAACAGGCTCAGAGGTAGGGAAATCACCTAAACCTAAATGAAGATGAATCTTATGTATAAAAATAGGAAAGAACAAAGCATGTGCAGTAGAACTGCCCGATGCACTTCGTTCAAAGAACGAAGAAACAGATGAGGAAAACTGATAGGAGCATCAGTGACAAGAGCGTATAGGAACAAACATCGCTCAATAGGGATAATATGTAGATGAGAAATAGACCACAAGGAATGACAAGCAATCGTAAAGAACAGATAGTGCATCTCAGAAAGCTCAGCAGTCGTGATCCGAGGATCAGAACCCCACTGGATAGAAGACCCAGTGATGTATGACATCACGTCATCAAGAGGAGGAGACTTATCATAGGGAAAGATAGGATGAGAAACCACAGGCACCCCAAGAGCATCAGACACTACCGAAGGGGTAATGCGATACTCTACACCTCGTATCCAACTCTTTACCAAAGTGTTGGAATCATAGATGTGGATAGAGAGGTTCGAGTAGAACTCTCTAATCAGGGTAGCCGGAGGCGGATGATCTATATCTAACAAGGGCAACCAACCCCAATGCTAAAAGTTACGTCTCACCTTGACATCAACCTCATCTAAAAGAACCCTACGCTCACCCCAAATGTTTCGTCTAAGGTTAAGGGTCTCATAAGTCTCCTGATGTTTCTCACTCAAGAACCTATCACTATCGAAAGATGGTGAAGAGGAAGAAGTCCTATGGGCTCTAGTTTTCCTAGGCATGATGCTAAAGACAGGATTGAGAGACACAAAAAGAAAAGAGACAAAAGAAAAAACCAAGGGCAGACTGCAAGATTAGCATCAAAATCAACAAAAAAAACTAAATGATGCATGAACAAAATATCCAAATGATGCATGATCTAATGCAATGAAATAGTTCAAATATGATCCAAATTTACAAAATTGGCTTGAGCAAGAATTTTCTTACAAAAATCCCCAAATTTGAAAATCTTAATTTCACAAAACTCAACAAATTTATAAATTGATCACCACAACAGTTAGAAAACACAATATAATGATAAAATAAGTCAATCTAATAAGCCAATTTCATCAATTTATATCAATTTGAACAAAAGCCCCAAATTTGGCAATTTTCAAACCCTAGATTTTTTAATTTTTCATAAAACATCAAATTAATCAAATTAAACCACTTGTATTATTTGTATATGGTATCCCCACAAAAACCCAACGATTTATTGTGAAAGAAAATAACCAAAACATCAACAATTCCTAAAATCACAAATGCCGAAAATATCCAACAAATGCATGAATTTATGCATGAAAGAATGAAAATAAAAGCAAAAGGAAGGGCAAAATGGTCTTACCGGCTTTGGGAGAGAAAAACCTTGCAAAAAATTTGGAGGAAAACGACAAAAATCTGAGTTGGAGCCTTGACCGGTTGGTGAGAAGGAAAAAAGAGTTTGAAAAGTGAAGAACACGTGAAGAAAAGTTCTCTTTAAAAACTCTCAGCCCGATTTTCGATCGATCGAAAAATAGATTCGATCGGTTGAAAATGCTTCGATTGATCCAGAACCAATCGAGCACCGATCGAAACAAACAGAAGCTGACCAAAAGATTTAATCGCAATTTCGATCGGTCGAGAAACAGCTTCGATCGATCGAAATTAAAATTTTTTTTTTTTTTTTTTTGAAAAACAAAGCAATTTCAGTGCAGAAACTCCTCAAAGCATTTGATTTTATGACTAAAATGCATGAATATGAGATGAAATGCTTTTCAAAACCACTTGTTTAGATCACAGTTTTCCAAAATTAAGATCTTCACTTAATTCTCCCCAAATTCTCAAACAGAAAACATGTTTTGCATCAATTTTCAAGAAATTATCAAACTTGGTTGGTCAGGCAAGATACTCACACAGTAACATGTACAAGGTTTAGCAAAGAGTAACTTATGTAGTGTGTGCAACTAGCAAAAGCTTAAGAAACATGTGAGGTGATATGTAAATAGAAATCAATCATAATTTCTACAAAATTCATCACATAAATTTGAAAGAGACTATCACTTAAAGAGTTACATCATATAACTCTCACATCTCCTAGAATAAAAGCTTGCAATCATGTAAGTTTCTTGATTTGCCTCATAATATATACACCAATTCCAATAGATCAAAAACTTATTAAAATAGCCGGGATAATGTACACACAAATTTTATTTGAATTGTGAAATTATTATAGCCCAATAATGTACACACCAATTTTAACATTTTAACCGAGGCTACACCTTATTTTCTTTTTGTGCATGTGCTACACTTTCTCGAGCACAAAATCTTACGATATGCACTAAGGTGGTCATGATTGGCTAATAAACAGTGGTGAGATGGTTATTTATGCATTTCTCAAAAAGTTCAAGTCCGACAATCAAAGATATGTGACTTCAAGATCAAGATTATGTGATCAACAACTATGAACATCTTCCCACACAACATGCACTACAAAGCTCAAACTAGTAAAGTGCAATAAAATAAACTCATTCAAGCTAAACAAGGTATATAAACATGTTATGAAAAAAATTGACCAACCTTGTTTTCAAATTCAAGAAAAATTCTGCAAAAACACATATTGCCAAACCCATTCTTGTTACCCTTTTTTTTTAAATAAAAAAAATCTAGAATGAAATACATGAATGTTATGCAATGCAAATCCTAAAAAAAATGGTCACAAGTGATGAAACAATGAAGAACAAAGACCATGTCAGACAGACTCAGTTAGGTCGAGTCTTTTGCATCCAAAATCTTTTAGATGCAACTCTAGCATTGAAGTTATGATTCACATTAGTATTCTAAGCAACTCCAGGATTGGAATAAAGGTTTAACGCCTTTACCAATTCACTAATAAGTACCATAGGATCTTGTGCTTGAGACACAAGTACTTTAGGTTTATTTGCTTGCTTAGCAGCTTGCAACTTAAAACAATTTGGACGAATGTGCCCGGACTTGCCACAAATGTGACAAACCCATGCATGCTTATCTTGTAACTTGCCCTTAGAAGAATTAGAAGCTCTAGAATTAGACTCTTGAAGATCAACCCTAATCTTTCTAGGAGGTGTAACTTCTACAGATTTAACAACTTCACTCACAAAAGGTTTGACAGTCTCACTCTTAGGAGGTTGAGTAGAAGGAACAAAAATTGTGGAATGAGATTAAGGCACAGAGATGCTTTTCACAAAACCTAAGCCGGTTTTGTTAGAGGGAGACTTTTGAATACTTAACATGTGATCAAGTTTGGAGCTTATAGACCTATTAGTTTGTTCTCTAGCAACAGATTATTCAAGTTCCAAATTTTTAACTTTATCAAGTAAAAGCATGTTCTTAGTCTTCACATTATTCAAAAGCTCATTAGCATCAAACAATTTCACAAGCAAATTTTTCTTATCAAGTTCAAGAGATGCAATTTTCTTTAAGCCCAAATCAATATTCATAGCATCCTTTGCAGCAACTTTGCAAAGTTTATTATAGGTTTCCTGTAAATCTGCATCTTCAGAAAGTTCCCCATCAGAAAGGTTCTCTTCAACAGACACGCTTTCATTGACTACAGCAGTAGCAGTAAAAGCAATAAAGTTTCCATCCTCATCACTGACTGATTCATTGTCAAAAAATTCATCATCACTAAGGGTTACAGCCATGACCTTACCATTAGACTTCAAGTATGTTGGACATTCAGATTTCACATGACCATACCCTTGACATCCAAAACATTGTTGTCCCATAGGATTATTAAAAGGTTGACCTATTTTCTCTTTAGGTTTTTCGGTGTTATTTACCTTAGTGGAATCATTCCTCCTAAAATTTCTTGGTTTAGCAGTGTTCTTGCCTCTTGCCCTTCTGTTATTGTTCCTAAGAAAGTTTCTAAAGTTCTTGGCAAGATAGGCAATCTCTGTAGTAGAGAGTTCATCATCAAATCCACCATCCTCAACATCATCAACAGACTTAAGAGCCATTGATTTGGATTTGTTAGTCTTGGATAGGTCCAACTCATAGGACTGAAGAGATCCTACAAGCTCATCAACAAGGATGGAGTCCACATCCTTGCTTTCAGTGATGACAGTCACTTTGGGTCTAAAATCCTTAGTCAAAGATCTAAGAATCTTCCTAACAATTTTAGGTTAATCATAGATTTCACCCAAATTATATGCAGAATTAACAATGTCATTAAGTTTAGCATAGAATTAATCAAAAGATTCATCATCGGTCATTATAATGCTTTCAAATCTAGTAGTCAATTGCTGCAACTTATTAATTTTAACTGCCTTTGTGCCTTCATGCACAGTCTGGAGGATATTCCAAGAAGTATGAGCAACCTCAAAATTAAAGATTCTCTTAAATTCCTCCATAGAGACAGCATTAAAAATAGCATTCATAACTTTGCTATTAAAAGTGGCTGCCTCTTTTTGAGAAGTTTGCGACTCACTCACAGGAGTAGTGGGCTTCTCCCATCCATATTCTACAGAATTCCAGACTCTCTGGTCAATAGATTTCAGAAATGCTTTCATCCTTACTTTCCACTAAGCATAATTATTCCCAACAAAGTGAGATGAAATAACAAGAGAGTGTTCGTGTTCCATGACAACCGGGGTTAAGGATCAGCTTTAAGATCAAAAGATCAACACAAAAAGCTACCCGCTCTAATACCACTTGTAAGAAGTTTAGACCCCTTAAACCTAAACAGATTAGCCTAGATATTTAGACAAGTGATTAACTTAGGTAAATTAGGCAATTCTAGGTTAACACAAATATATCATATCATGCAAAGGTGCGGAAAATAAAGAACACACGATATGATAACCTAGGAAAACTAAATCGGTAAAAAACCTAGGGAGGATTTAACCTAGCTATCCTTAAGGTAAAACCGAATTCACTATGAAAGAATTGAAGTTTTCACAATAGCGACTTAGACCACTAACATTTTATTGCTACCTCAAGTAGGAAACTTACTACCACGACCACGTGACAGCTCCGAGTCCACGGACTACTTCTTTCCTTGAATTCTCAACAAAGCACAAGCATTCCTGCTTGTATATCTTGAAGTTCTTGATTCTGTAACTGAACGATCACCAAGCTCTTGACATCAATCTTGAGTTTGAAAACCCTAAGTGTATGTGAAGGCAAACACCTCTAGATCTCACAATGAGATTCACAAACACAGCATTCAGAACTCTAAAAACGTGGCTAGGGTTTTCCCTTTTATACTTAGGGCAAAATATAAAACCCTACACGTCAAACGGGCTTGAGCTGAGTTGGAAATTCTGCAGAAAAAACAATCTGCACGACTTTCTATCGATCGAGTCTAATTCTCGATTAATCGAGCCAGGCAGAATTGCACAGTAATGTCTGCAGTAACTTGATTCCAACTTTACATAAAAACTTTATACTTTGAGCTAGTCTAAACAAGACTAAAAAAAAAAAATGTTTTGATCATGGTTTGCCAACATTACAAAATGAAGTTCTAATACATTAGTTCCTAATTTCTTAGAACCTAACAAACTGCTTGTGTAGAAGACTTAAAACCCAAAAACTAATTGTGGAGAAGATGATGTTTGATCAGAACCTATTGTTGCTGGCTGCATGTTATATTTCCTAGACAACACACTACATCAAGACCCTAGAATTAGGAAAGACAGAGGTAAACATTGGTGGGACAAGTTCCTGTCCTTCAAGGGTGACACAAGGAGTGAAGATTTTTATTCCCTGCTCTTCAATCTAAACAAGTATTTCCCATCTGTCTGATATTATAAGGTCCTCCATCAGATATTGCTTTGTTGAAGGTTCAAAAGCTCTTTGCAAGATCATGTTATAAACCATTGTTATCTCTATTACTTGTGAATCTTATTATAGGCTACATTATTATAAAATTGGCTCTTCCTTTATAGGATGCCTTAGAAAATTTATTTGATTGTTTTTAGTTTAATTCTTTAATATTTTTTGGTATTTTAGAAATTTTAACATACGAATTTTTGAGATATTACTTTGCAATATTGAAACTATTTGACAGATTTCCACGACTATAGTGACGAATTATTTCTTTTATAGGTAACACTATAGTCAAAATTTTTTTTTTATATTGTGTCTATAATTTGTAGGTTTTGACTATTTTGATTTTTTTAATTTTTTGTTATTTTAGAAGTTTTAACATCGATATTTTTGGTAACCATAGATCATTCTTTTGAAGATAACACATCTTTCTCTTATCTCTTATATTTTTCTATTGTGTAGTCACACACACACACACACACACACACACATATTGTTTTGTTTTAATAATTTATAGATCGTGAATCTTTTGATTCTTTAATATTTTTTGGCATTTTGGAAGTTTTTATATCTGAATTTACATTTTTTTTTTTTTGCAATATTTGAAAACGTCTAGCAAATTTTTTGCATGCCATTGCACATTCAAGCAATGTATTCTTTATCAAATTTAAACATAAAAGACTGGAGTAATTTATGTGATGGTATAGTTTCATAATCAAGTTAGGATTTTATAAAAATATTTTAGCCTGCTACACAAATAGGTAGGTCCTAGTGCATGGTATGGGTTTGCGACTAGTATATGTTAGTTGCCACCAAGACCATGATAATAAGCTTCATGAAAGCAACACACGTAGACTACTTTAGAAGTTATGAGTAGGATACGCTGGCAGCAGATAAATTAAAAATCCAATGCCATGATGAGAGAGAGAGAGAGAGAGAGAGAGAGAGAGAGAGAGAGATGTCAATTCTTGAAAGAAAGCAAGGAAAAACCACACCATAACTCCACACCACATATGAACATATTAGAAGAAAAAGGGAAACATACCATAAATCCACACCACATATGAACATATTTATTGAAAGAAAGCAAGGAAAAACCAAAATTTTGTTTTTGGAAAGGCAAATATGTAAGTATATATTAAAGTAGAGTAAGCATTGCTTTAAGATGCAATTGTACCCTGAGGCAACAACCCAATTTTTAATTTACTATGACTTTTCTCTTCTTTTTTTTGACACATACTTCACTATGATTTAAATAACATGTAATCCTAATTGATATATATATATATATATATATATATAAAACTGAAGCCTTTGAAGCTCCCACAGTTTTCCATGTCAACATTTAATTTTTTTTCCTATTTTTTAAATTTCATTTTTTATTTTTCTATTTTTTAAATATCAATTTTTTTTTCCAATCTTATGCGACTCACTCTCTCTAACCTATATGCATTCTTAAAACCCAAAACCCTAACCTTTGAGCTCTCTCTCTCTGCTTTGTCTTGGATCCTTTCGTTTCCCCTTCCTCTCTTTATTCCTCAAGCCTCTCCCTTACAAGCCATACCCATTCGCTCATTCGCTCAGTTTAAAGCTTTATCTCAGCTTGCTTTGCTCTCTGTTCGCCGAGTTCGGCACATTTTCAGGTAATCTATACGATTTCACATCGGATCTGAAGTTTTCGATTGATTTGAATTCAGTTTCCATTTTTTTTATTAAAAAATATACAGATTGTGTCAAATGGTTGAATTAGAACTTTGTTTTAGAAAATTAGGGTTTGTTTTCTTCTTCTTCTTCTTCTTCTTCTTCTTCTTCTTCTTCTTCTATTTCTTATTTTTTGAGATTTTCGATCAAAATTGCATAAAGTTGATTTTTTTTTTTCATTATCGAACCTAGGGTTCAATTCGATTAATTAGAAATTGATTAAAATAATTAGATTTTTTCTTCTCTTATAGTCTCTCTCTTTTCTGTTCCGATATTTTCTCTAAACAAAAAAAAAATGCTGAGTACTTCGACTTTTGTGTGTGTGTGTGTGTTTAAATCTGTAAAACTGTTTGTTGATTTAAGTAAAATCTCTATGGGCTTTCAGTGGACTAGAAATTTAACTAGGATTTTGTAAATTTTGTTCGGTTACTGATCTGCTTGATTTTGATTTGATCATTTTTTTGTTGTTGAATTTTTTTTTGATGAATAGTTTGGTCTTCACTACTCATTTGATCTATTGAGTTGATTTTGCTTTTGAGTTCAGTTGATCTGTATTTATATTTGTGTTTTGTTTGTGTGTATATGAGTACATACTATGTATGTATTTAAGCTTCACTGAAATTAATGCTATGTGTTTCATATTGTTCTATCGGTTTTGTATCCTATGACTAGGTTTCCGTGTTTGTGTGATTGGCTTCAATGTTTTGCTTAATGAAATGATTTGGGACATGAAATTTTCTGAACTTTGCTTTTAGTTTTTAACTGCTTGATTTAAAGCTTTGAGAACTTTTGATTTGTTCACTTGATTGTGGTTTACTTTTATGAGAAGATGAGTTGTGCTTAGAAAAGATGTATTTTCTTTTGGGAAAAACAGAGCTTCTAATGTAAAAATACATTGTTTGTAAATCTTTGTAAGCTGAAATTTTATTTTAGTATAACACTAAGAGTATTTAAGTTTTTTTTTTTTAATTTTTTTTTATTTTGGGTTGATTGTCTTTGATTTAGGTATTTGGGTTATTGGTTTTGATTAAGGTTGAATGATGAAGAAAAATGAGAAGAATTGCACAATCGAAGACACCTACAACCCTACATAGAGATGAAGCAAAGAATGGGTTTTTTCGGTATTGGTTTCTTTTGGATTGTATGTACCAGTTGAAATTTCAGATACAGTAGGTTTGAATAGATTTGGTGGTTGATTAGAGTTTAAATTTTGTGTTGTTGATGAATTTGGATACCCAAGTTTATTTTTAATTTTCATGGATTTCCAAGTTTGTGATTTTTTTGGTATAAATAGTTAGGTGGTTTGATATTTGCTGTTTCATATTTTGCCGCAAAGTGAAAAGAAAATGAGTTAATGCTTCTATGTCATGTAAGGTTTTGAACATTGGAAGTTTTAATTTTGTGGGTTGTTGCCTTTTCATAATTTATTATACATTAGTATTGCATAAATCATACTAGCATAAATTGAGTTATTTTTTTGCTTGTAATCTTTACATCTATGAAGTCAGCTTGCAATTACAATTAAGGCTTAGTTGATTTGTTGGGTTGACTAATGGTTGTTCTATTATTTTAGGTGTTGAATTTTTTTTTTTATGCATGTTGAGGTTTTTCCATTTTGTTTGAAATTAGAGGCTTTAGGCTTTGCTTGAGGACTTGTGTTTTTATACCATAAAATTGTTTCTTTCCCTGTCTTTGTATTGATAAGTAATAGCTATTAATAAATGTGTGACCTTTCAAAAAGCCACACATTGCGTTATTCCTTTGTTTAAAGTTCCGTTGTAAAGGCTTAATGGAGTTGCAACTTATTACTCAGAAATGATTGTTTACCCACTAATTCCTGAACTTTTCTGGGTTTAACGTGTTGGATTATATTCTCAAAATTTTAATTGATCATCTGTTTGGGTGTTGAGGAAAAAAATAGTGAAGCAAAAGTAAATGGAAGTACAATCAGTTGTGAAGGGTTTTTTTAGATACATTGGTGAACTGTGAGTTTTGCTTTGTTAATGTTCTGAGTGTTCACCGTTGTGAACATGATGTCTTTTTTTATGCAATAAATCTTTGATTACCTATCCCAAAAAAAAAAAAGTGAGTTTTGCTTTGTTAATTTGCCAATTGTGGATTACTTTATAGGTTTTGGTAGATATTTTCTTAGGTAGAGATTTAACAAAGTAATGAACTATAGCTCTGCTGTTATTATATATATTTTTTCTTCTAATAAGTGTTTTCTTTATGTTCTTTCTACTAAGATATGTCTATGCCCTATGGTATTCTATGTGATTTTCGTTGCTTATTCAATCCAATAGATTTGTGGATAAGCATCACGTTTTTTTATTATTATTTATTTTCTATTTTTTTTAGGATAAGCATCTTGCTTTGATTGGTAATTTGGTGCTTTTTTTTTTTACTGCATAATTTATATTTTCACAAATTTATTATTCGATTGATATGATGAGCTATATTTGTTTCTTTTTTATTTGTCTATGGTATTTGGATCCTACTTCAATGAGTGGGCCCATACCATTGGGTAAGTATAACAACTTGAATTTTGAGGTGAATATTGTGCGCTTTTTTTATCAATATTTTTATTTCTTTTTTGCGTTAAAACTTTTTGAGACGGTAGTAGATTCAAAGAATTCATGTGTAATTTCTCCATTATCATTTTTTCCTGTAAAGTTAAATTTTTCTCTCATCATCACCATTATCAATTCATCAATATTTTTTCTCAAAGTTGAGTTTTAAATTTTGTGTGTGTGTGTGTGTGTGTGTGTATACCCTGTTTCTCTTTCCTTTTTGTTCCAACAAACATAGTGGGTTTTGGTTTCAAGCTAAATATCAAGTGGGGATTTCCAATTCAGTCTCATTTCCTCACCAATTCACTTCCCAGGCTTTCTTCATCTTATGATGACTTTTTATTGGCTTAAAATATGTAAAGAAATTTTTTTTTCAATTATGCACATGTAGTGCTTTAAATTGAAGCTTATATACATGCCACCTCATAATTTTGAAATCAATATTAGGACCTAACAAAGTATGAACAGTAGAGTGCAGAATTGACTTTGGAAGCTGACCAGCTTAAAGCATTTTTAATGGGGATTGAAATTTAGAGTTTAGATTTGAGAATTGGTTTTAATAGCTTTGATTTTGTAGATACTAGACATTACTCTTGAAGTATGTACCCAGCACTTTATGGAACTGTAGTAGGATGATCAATTTGAAGAGCTATGTTATTCAAAATCCAATTTTGTTCAACAAATTCAACAGATTTCATGCTTTATCTCTTTGTAATATTCTCTCTCTCTCTCTCTCTCTCTCTCTCTCTCTCACACACACACACACACACATGTTTTTATTGGTATAATGGTTGAAAGAATGATATAAGAATTGGTATCCTTTGTGAAAATAGGCCAACCCTAAGTGTTTGACAAAATGTCTTAATGAAATTAGAATTAGTGTAGATTAAAGGCTTGGTAAAAAATTTACATCTGTTTTGTGAAAGTCCTCTATTTTGGATTGGTGAAAATTAGAATATGTTTGGATTGGTTGGAAAAGTTTGGAATTTTTTATTACTCTCTTTATATGTTATTGTTAGGTTCTAAGGAATTAGAAACTAATGTATTAGAACTTCATTTTGTAATGTTGGCAAACCATGATCAAAACAGTTTTAGTCTTGTTTAGACTTGCTCAAAGTATGTGCTTATTGTGTAAAGTTGGAATCGAGTTACTGTAGAAGTCACTGTGCAAATCTGCCAGGCTCTATCGATCGAGAATTAGACTCGACCGATCGAAAGTCGTGCAGATTGTTTTTTCTGCAAAATTTCCAACTCAGCCCAAGCCCGTTTGATGTGTAGGGTTTTATGTTTTGCCCTAAGTATAAAAGGGAAAACCCTAGCCACGTTTTTAGTGTTCTGAATGCTGTGTTTGTGAATCTAATTGTTAGATCTAGAGGTGTTTACCTTCACATACACTCAGGGTTTCCAAACTCAAGATTGATGTCAAAAGCTTGGTGATCATTCAGTTGCAGATTCAAGAACTTTAAGATATACAAGTAGGAGTGCTTGTACTTTGCTGTGAATTCAAGAAAGAAGTAGTTCGTGGACTTGGAGCTATCACGTGGTTGTGGTAGTAAATTTCCTACTCGATGTAGCAATAGGATGTTAGTGGTCTAAGTCGTTATTGTGTAAACTTCAATTCTTTCATTGTGAATTCTGTTTTACCTTGAGGATAGCTAGGTTAAATCCTCCCCAGGTTTTTACCAGTTTGGTTTTCCTGGGTTATCATATCTTGTGTTCTTTATTTTCCACACTTTGCATGATATGATATATTTGTGTTAACCTAGAATTGCTTAATTTACCTAAGTTAATCACTTGGCTAATTATCTAGGTTAATCTGTTTGGGTTTAAGGGGTCTAAACTTCTTACAGTTATTATGCTGTTAAGTTTAGTATTTCAAGTTTTAGTTGCTATAAGTTGATTTTTTTGGGTTATCTTTGAATTACAACAGGTACTATTGGTGAGAATTTGGATTGCAACTCCCAACTAGAACTGTGAGTTATAATTTTGTTAATAGACTGTAAGCATTTAGAATTTTGGTTAAGAGTAATGATTTTTACTGATAAGTTCTTTGGAATTTTGGTTTTATTTTTAAATGTTGTGCTTTTTTTTAATCAATCACTTTTTCTTTTTGGAAAATATAGACCCCAGTTGATAGAAATAACAAGTTTTAAACTCAAGTTGTTAATTAGATTTATTATGACTAAACCTTATTAAAACAAACAAACATCAATATCATGTCAATATCATACACAGCGGAATAGTAAACAAGACAAGATATGACGTCCCAAGAAAACCAATGAAACAAACTAGTTTCACAGTAAAAAACCTACGGGTAAACCTTCCTAAAAAGCAATTGACTATAGTAAAGAAAAGTTTCAGATCTAATACAAAACCTTTGTCCCTAGACTCTACAATCCCCGTAGATGAACTTACAACAGAAACCTTCTACCGCTTTAGAGCCTCTGAACACTTTAATATATGAACGCCATCCTTTTTCACGAATCCCAGTATGTAACTAATCAATGATGCACGGATCCCTATACGTGACTAACTCACCAACTTGAAGAAGATTGTTGGCTGTAAAGTTCTTTACTTCATCAACAATGAAAATTAAGAAGCAATTGGTTACAAAACCCTAAGGTGTAAAAGATGCAGTAACTTCTTGTAGAGAGAATAAGGCACTAGGTCACTTTCTGCATGTGTTCAACCTATATAACGGCTTTTAAAATTAGCCTTATATATGTCTAGGGTTGTGAGAAAAGAAATCCTACACATATATGTGAGCATGAGCTAAAAATCAAATCTAGAAATTTTGATTTTGTGGATCTTGACCGATTTAAACTTCTGTCGAGCTTCGTTCTTAAATCTCGATAGATATTGTTTCTATCGAGGTATTTATCGAGTTTTAATAAACAGTTTTTCTTCACTTGTTTCTGGGTCCAATCTTCATGGCTTTAATACTTGACTTGAACTCTTGTTTTTGAAGTACTAAACCCATCCTAGATCTACCCAATTACAAGTAAAATGCATTTTGTCAAAGGATTAGCCAATTACATAAAATATGTCCTTAACAATTTTAAAAGGCTGAAAATGATGCTGCAACCTATAACTTCACTACATAAAATTATTTTTATTTGAATATATGTAGCGTAAATGGCAAAGCTATGTAGGGTTGTCCAGACCCGACTGGATCCCGACAACCCGACAAAACTGCTTGACGCTGACCCGATTCTGGCCGGAACTGAAGGCCCAGTCGGTCGGCAGTGGGTTGCCATTCTCAAGAACTAACACCGGCGGGTCGGGTGGCGGGTTTGCTTCTCCAAAACCCGAGCAACCCGAACCCGACCAAAGTTCTATAAAATATCCAGCCAAATCTTGCAAAATCAAGCCAGATCCGGCAAGATCTTGACCAAATCTTGTGAGATCTCGACCAGATCCGACTAGATCTAGTGGGATTTAGCCAGATTCGGCCAATTTAAGCAATTTTTAGTGAAAAATTTCAGATCCCAACGAAAAAAATGCAGATACCGATGAGATTTTCCAGATTCCGGCTACTTTTTCCAGATTCCAGCGACATTTTTCAGATTCCAGCAATATTTTTTTTCAGATTTCGAAGATTTTTTTTGACTCCGGCAACCGACCGAACCGACTGAAGCTCACCCTCACCCGAAACCGACTCGACCGATTTTTCCGGTGGTCGGTTTCGGGTTGCTTTGCCCTCCACCTGATGCCAACGAGTCGAGTCTGGGTTGAGCCCAAAACCGACTCGGCCCGACCCGTGGACAGCCCTAAAGCTATGTAATAGCACTCTAATGCTATGCGGATATCACCTTATTATGTTAGGTTCTGTCTAAAATTTTCTTATGGAATAGATGTATTGAACATATCTTTTATATGTATGTGGGATTGACCTATGTAAGCTCTACATACATATTCATATTGGTATATTCAATTTGTGTTTGCTTATTGGGTTTGTGTGTGACCTTAGGTCCTTGCTATCTAATTGTTACTTGCTCTCTTTCTCTAAAGGCTATATACTTTGATATGTTGAGTTATTTGGGTTTCGTTTGAATGCTTTCATTGTTTTTTGTAGGTAATTTGGTACCAATCAGGGACTGTTGCTTTACTTAAATTTGTATCTGCCGACCCTTCTAATAAGCCTTCAAATAGGTCTCTGAAAACCTTATCAAAGCATGATTTAGTCACTCTAATTCCTGCAAGCCTAAGTATGAGTCCTCCATGACCAGTAATTGCACTTCAAATCCAAGGTTTTCTTTCTTCAATTATATTGAATTGGGAAATTCTAGTTCTTTGTATTATAGATTTATGTTGCTTTTGACTAATTGTTTGATTAAATTTGTTTTCCCATGATCTGTTCAACTGATACAGTCCATGAACTTGGTTTAGTTGCTACAGATGTCATTTTATATGAAAGTGTGACTATTGTTGTCAAATAGCAGTTGTTGGACCGACTAATGAGCAAAAAAATGAAAACAAAAAAAAGAAGAGAAAAAAATGAGTTAAATGGGAATTGAAACATGTTCTAACATGCCTCCAGTACACCTAACAATATCAGAAATAAAATGTGTTAAATGGGAATGAAAAGACTATTTTTATTCCCATTTAGAACTTGTACACCACGACATGTTAGGTGTACTACAAAGAATCTTTTCATTCCCATTTAGAACATGTACATTGCCTATTTAAAAAAAAAAAATCTCACTCCCTCTTTCTTTTATTTATTTATTTTATTTAGAATTTGATAGTTATACTCTCGCATTATTTTAATTCAACTTCATGGTTTGTGCCTTTTGGTTTTAGTTGTCATAGGAATTGCTAACACACTGAAACACCACCCGCGCTCTCATCCTACATTAAAAAAAATGTTATTGACTGTTAACTAACCAAGCATGGAAGGTGTCCAAGAAAATAATATAGTAAGTTTATCCCATTGCTTTTAATTTATTTCTCCTTCCCCCAATTCCACACAGATACTTTGACATATTTTATCAAACAAGTCCATGCATTACACCATAATGACTCACTAGATGCATTGTATGTAATTGTGGTAGATTTGGTTTTGAATTAGAATTGGTTTTATAGTGGTTGAAACCCTAATTTGGGTCCATTTCTATATACAACCCTCTATATACATCCACGAGTAAGGTTTTTGTTTTCCCTTTTGAAAATTTGGATTTTAAATATGACTTAGGTTTTGATATTGTGGTGGATTGGTTTTGATTTAGGAAATTGAGTTAGTCTATGGTCAACATAAAAGGGGTTGCTTAAGAGATCATTTGGGAAGAACATGCACTTGGCATTAATTTGTAAAGCGTATTTTGTTTTTTTTTTTTTTTTCATGCGGTTTTGTGGACAATTATCAGTGAGTATTAACCTCTTATATGGTATATGTATACATGTTATTTTCAGATCTGAAATTGATGTTTTGGTCAATTTCACCATTGCCTTTGGTGATTATTATGTATAAGCTACACTTACGTCATCGGTTGAAGGAGTCGTGTTCCATTGCAAAGCAGCCAATAAATATACAGCTATCAACTTCATTTTCTTTTGTTCTTTCGTGAAGATGAGAGGAATGCATGTTCACAAAGCTTGATGTGCAGGTTTAAAAAAAACATGAGATTCTAGAAGGAGAATGTTTGGATCTACATTGTCATAGCATTGAGCAACCGTAATAGCTATTGCGGTAGCTATTGGCTTCTATGTAAATTAAATGCCTACAACAAATATAGATGTGGCAATAGTGTTTATTGGAATTCTTTTGACAGTATTTGATCTACAAAATACATTAGAGTGAAAAGTGAATTTATGTAGTGAGACTAATTTACAATTAATATGAAGTATGTTTTCATTAGTTCAAAATGAATTTGGATTTTGACCTTGAGCCAAGTAAACATACAAAGGTTGCAATCCTTTGCAAATAGATTTCCCATTGTCTTAATGTTGCTTTAGTTCTCAAAATTATTTTCTAAGAAAAATAGTTTTTCTTTCTTTCTTTTTCAATGTTTTTTTTTCTTTCCTTTTTAGCTTTTTCTTGGTGGGCAAATCAACCTTTCCTTGATTCTTTTAGCTTTTTCTTTTAAGGGATAATTATAGTAAACCCACCTGTGGTTTGGCCTATTTGCACTTTGCTTATCCGTGGTTTAAAATTTAACACTTTGCCCACCTGTGCTTCATTCCGTTTGCTCTCCGTTACCCAACTCACCCTTAGACATTAGAAAAATACATTTTTATTTGAAATTTTAACATAAAACGAATCAAAACTTCTTCCTTCAGGAAATTTCTCATGAAACCTAGAACTTCGAAGTTCCTTTGCATTGAGCTGGGTTTGTGATTTTCTGCATGTGTTTCAAGAGTATTTTCGAGTTTCCAACAATTTTGACTTGTGGTTGTTGCGAGGCTTTTCTGATTTGAAATTTTTGAGTTTCTAACAATTTCATACAGCAAACCAGGTGTGAAATTTTGAAATTTTTTGGGTTGGGTTTTCACCTTTTGATAAATTGGTACGTTGGTATAGTTGAAATCTGTGGGTTTTCACCTTTTGGGTTTGGTTTTCACCATTTCAAGGATGGCAACTGTTCTTGCAGAGGTTTATGGTGAATCAAGGGTGAGTAGGGGGTTTGAATGTAAAGAAGTTATTATCTTAAAAGAGTTGCAAATCAAGTTGATTCTTAAGAAATGATTCGTAAGTTGTTGTAAAATGGTTTGTTGACTGAGACAAATATGCTTGGTTAAGGGCTTATGGTTAAGATCTCTTATACATATTGGGTCACTTAAACAAAGACATAATTCAAAATTCAAGCATTGTGATTGCTCTTCTACATAGAAGCTCCTTATATGTCTCCTTACAACCTGGAGGAGTTTATGAATCATGATGTCTCACGTAAATGGAATTTTCTTGAAGAATCCTTCCATTTCATGGCTTTTGTATATAGTCAACATGCAGGTTTTGTCTTGCATTGTAAGTAGAAGTATTTTCCTATCTCAATAGACCTTTGGAGGCATAATATTTATCTCATATGAAAATAGGTCTTGTGAGAAATTTCCTGAGGGGAAGAATTTTTGATTCGTTTTATGTTGTGATTTCAAATAAAAATGTGTTTTTCTAATGTCTAAGGGTGAGGTAGGTAACGGGGAGCAAACAGAATGACACATAGGTGGGCAAAGTGTTAAGTTTTAAACTACAGGTAGACATAGTGCAAATGGGTCAAATTACAGGTGAGTTTACTGTAATTATCCCTTCTTTTAATGTGAGTGTAGAGTGGAAAAATTCCCGACCTATCACAAGCTGACACATCATACAGCCAATTACAAGCACCACGTACTACTGCTAGGTTTTGCTATCACTACTCAGAAACCAACAGAAATTTGCCAAGTGTCATGCAAAAACCAATCACACATCAACACGTGTAAGCAATGACATAAGCAGCCCCGCACGTGTAAGCGATAACATAATTAGTTCAGTGCGCATAAGCAATGACATAAGCAGCCCTGCATGTGTAAACGATGACATAATCAATCCAGTGAATGTATGCGATGAAATAAGTGGACCAATCAGGCTGTGACATGTGTCACCAATCAGACTCTGCCACATGTCGCTCATCTACCCCCAAACTCCTATAAATAGAAGCCTTCCGAAGACATTTCAAGAGACCAGAACATCTTGGAAAGGGACCAGGACATCTTGGGAGGGAGACCAAGCCATCTAGAGCATAAGCAGCATCAAAGATGATTCAGAAGTATTGAAGCTCTGCTGGAATCAAGCCCTAAAGCCTCTAGGAACTTCAAGAACTTCAACCTCAAATGCAAGGAACATTCAAAGCAGATCTAAACTACCTACCTAGATCTCAAAGGTCACTGGAATCAAGCTCAAAAGCCTCCAGAAACCTCAACAAACCACAAATCAGCGAAGCTCTATGGATTCAAGCCAAAGCCTCGAAGAACTTCCACCATAAACCTTCAAATACGAAGAACATTCAAAGAGAAATCATCCAAATCATATTCCTAGATTTCAAAGGTTATTGGAATCAAGCTCAAAAGCCTCCAGAAACCTCAACAAACCACAAATCAGTGAAGCTCTACGAATTCAACCCTCTAAAGCCTCGAAGAACTTCCACCACAAATCTTCAAAAACAAAGAACACACAAAGAACACGAAGAACGTGAAGAACAAAGGATTTCTAACAAGCTTATAGCTAGAGATTCATTGTAATTCTGTTTCAAAGATCTTCGATCCATTCTTCAGCCAAATTGAAGTATATTTGGTGTTTGAATCAAAATCACATTACCACAATTCCAAACAACAAATCTTTCAAGGAGATCGAATCAGAGGATCACTCTTTTGTAATTACAGAGAATTGTACCACACATTCATTAATTCAAATTTGCATTTGTGAAACTATGTTACTTGTTTGACTCATTTCAAACTGAGAAATTTAGTCATCCACAGTGAGGTTGATTAACTAAATATTTATTTAACTAGCTTTTTCTTTTAATGTGAGGTTGGTTAACCAAATATTTATTTAACTATCCCGTGTATCGCACAGGTTAGCAACTAGTTTAAAATAAAAAAGGGGGGACAAAAGGAAAATAAACCTAAAAAAGAAAAAGAACTAAAATAGAATGTGGAATTTAAAAAGGGAAATACTTACCTTGTTAAGAATGCATACACTACCCTTAATCCATCAAACTTACCTTAATTCATCATACATCCCTATTAGGGGCATATTGTATGTAGTTGGCTAATCCTTTGACAAAATGCACTTTACTTGTAATTAGGTAAATCTAGGATGGGTTTAGTACTTCAAGAAACAAGTGTTCAAGTCAAGTATTGAAGCCTTGTAAGTCTGACCAAGAACCAAGTAAAGGAAATGTTGTTCGTTAAAGCTCAACAGAAGTCTCGACAGAATCCTTTCTATCGAGAATTACTGTTGAAGCCCAACAGAAGCTTGACATAAGCTGTCTGTCGAGAATTACGAAATTAGGTTTTTCAGATCTAATTACACGCATATCCATGAGTATTTGTGTAGGGTTTCTTTTCTCACAACCCTAAACATATATAAGGATTATTTTAAGAGCCGTCACAAGGTCATGCAAAATGTTGCAAGAATAATACATGCATATTTTGACCGGAGGCAGAATTTGCTCTAGTTCATCATATTCTTTGTAGAAGCTACTGCATCTTTACGCCAAGGGTTTTGTGACCAAGGAGCTTCCTGATCTTCATTGTTGATGAGCTGAAGAACTTTGCAGCTAACATTTTCCTCAAGTTGGTGTGTTAGTCATGTACTAGGATCCGTGCATCATTGGTTAGTCACGTACTGGAATTCGTGCATTGAACGGAGAGATTGCCACTACAATACAAGTCTAATTGGGTATTGGGGTAAGGGTTCAATTGTAGGTTAGTATTGGGTACTGGGATTCTTTTTACTTGTAACCACTTGTGATTGATAATATTGAATTCTCAGGAGTGGTGACTTTAAATTCACCCGGTGGGGTTTTGCCTCGATAGTTTTCCCCATTCGTAAACAAATTACCTGTGTTAAATTTAATTTCGGCTGCATTTAGTTATTTGGTGATTTATTTGTGCTACCATGCTATTGCATGTAATTGAATCTAATTAACTAACTTGGGTAATTAATTAATTTGCAAAGGGGTCAATTCATTTTAACCCAACAATCCCTTTATTAGAAAAAAAATATCAATTAAAAGAAAAAGGGTTTGGCTTACTTTTAGTATTTTTTTTTAACAGAAATCTCTTTTTATTTTAATGAGAAATAGTCACATCATCCACTAACTAAATAAAATGTGGAGATTAAAAAACTCACTACCACTTACCATTGTATATTTAAAACAAAAGGACATGCCCAGTTAAAAATGTATTGGAAGTAAACCAAACCCAAAGAAAAATAATTGGCTTTTTAAAAAAAAATATTGACAGAAATATTATAAAAAATTTTGCTGAACTTACACGGCAAAGAATTTGACTTTTACATGTAGCATCAAACTATGTAAGTAGCAACTTTCATAATTATAGAAATATACGTAAATGGGATAAGTGTACATAACTATTTAATTCTTTCATATGTGAACAAAAGCATTTATGCTTTTGTACATGTGTTTATATATTTCTTTTAAATATTTTATATTTTTCAAATCATCATTTCTTTATACACAATACTTTAAAAAATTATTAAAGATTTATAAAACTTGTTCCTTTATTAGAAAGAATGACTCAATTAAAAAATATATTGACCACCATTTTAAAAATCGATGCAAATATTACAACAAATGATGTTCAACTTATACTCTCAATAATTTATACTTTTATAAGTAACATCAAACTTTGAAATTATCAACTTACACTTAAGTATTTGTTAACCTAAATGAATTTAATCAACTTATTTTTAAAAAAACATGTACTTAAACATAAAATTGGATGGCCAATAAAATGCATATACATCCCCTAAGGTTTGAGAGGAAGATCGGTTCTTTAGCCCTCTTTTGAAATATTTATGGCAGTAGCCCTGTCCTTGCATCTCAATTTTTTATAAAACGAGTTCTATGTTTTTTTTATTTTTTATTTTTATTTTTAACTCAATGTTTGTAAAATCAGGTTGTAATTAAGTTAAACTCAAAATTATTAAAATTGAGTTTTGTGTAAGTTTTAATAAAAACTTGATGATAATGAAATCAAGTTCCAAAACAAGAATATCAAGCTAAATATTTAAAAGAGGGTTTTTTTTTTTTTTTTTTTTTGTCTAAAATTTTCAAAAAATGGGGCTAAATGGCTGATTTCTCAAGGTTTAATGGTAAGGGTTTCAAGGAATTTCTTTCCTGGTTCATTGATGGAGTTGAACTGACTGTTTTCCTTGCCTGATTGTCTGCATACATTGCTACTTCACTCACCATCTTTACTTCTACATGTCTAATGTACTTTTACCATAACCGCCACCCTTTGAACTTATTCCTCCTATGTTCATGATTTCAATTTCATTTGCCGTTGGACTTTCTTGTACCTTCATAAAAGGTATTGAATACAATTAACAAAATTTCCTTTTTTTAATATTTGTGTATATTGGCATGATTTTTTTTATGAGAAACAAACACTCACAACCAAAAGAGAGGGAATGCAGCTCTAACACAACAGTACACCACAAAGTCTACTCAAATATAAATTTTTACTTAATTAATTGTACATTTATTATTATTATTATTGAGGAATTTGCAATTAGGTGGGAGATAGAAAATTTTTATATAGAATAAATTAAATTGCTTCTCCTAATAGTAGCATAGATGAATCCTAGCTAGTAGTAAAAGTGGGTACAATTTGTACTTGAATGGTCCATGGCATAATCAATTATCACTTGATTATCTTTGTTTAGTTAATTGGGTTCATTTGGGGATCCTTCATTTAACAAATCTGAGTGAAACATAAATTGTGGACATTTTTATCAATTTGGAGAATTTGAAGGGGAAAAAAAAAAAAAAAACAAAGCATAACTTAAAGGCAAAATCATATTATGAGTAACTTTGAACTATAAATATAAATTTACATTTAATTATTTGTTATTCTTAGTGAATTTAACAAACATTTTCAAAATAAACACGTCTTTAAACATAAAATTTTATTTTGAACATATTTTTCAAATTCATCCCATGTTTGCATTTGTTTTTTGGTACCATGCTTTACACATAAAAGGGAAAATTAAGACGTTTTATGTTGTAAGATAGGAGTGAGTCTAAGCGTCTACTAGCTTTAAGTTTGATATAAGATGACCCTCTAATAATGGTGTTTCGTGTGTTTTCAACCCTTTTTTTTTTTTAGAGTTTTAACCTATGTTGTTCTCTCTTAATGATAATTCTTTATCAACAGACCGAGACATCAATCGGTTTTTTGGCGTAGGCGGAGATTAACTCTCAAATCTCTAAACATGTTTAGGTTTAAACATTTTTCTAAATTCAAATATTAAAAGCTAAATTGGCTCTAATATAAGATGAAAAATGTAATTTGAACATTTCTTATGATGAAACTATCAAAATATTATACATAAGATCATTAAAAATGACATAGATACAAATACTATGAAGTAATATATTACAATAATCATAATATGTTCTTACATTTGGTTTAATAAGTATTTCAAAAGAACTAGTAAATAGAATAAATATAGAATTGTGCTTACATCTACGAACTTTATCCAATACTTTTCAAGAATCTATTTCCTCCATTTCTTAGGCTCTTCTCTTTTCTCAACTTTTTTTTTTTTTGTGAGAGTTTCAACTTATGGTGTCCACTCCTAATGATAGCTCTTTATTATCAGACCAAGACACTAATCAGTTTTTGGTATAAGCGGAAATTGAACCCTAGATCTCTTATATAACTATCAGAAACTTTACCAGTTGAGCTAACTAGAACCCACTTCTCTTTTCTCAACTTCTTCAAGCTATTTAATTATTCACCAAATTTGTATCAAGTGTAACACCAAATTACACCAATTAATTCAAGATTTACAATGTAAAACCAAACACTCTTAATATCAATAAATTTTATAATAGTCCCACCCAAACTACTGAATTATAACAAAATCCAATATATTAATAATCTTCATGAAAAATAAGTATTCTATTGGTCTTCATCATGAAATCCATAAGTAAATAACAAGAGCAATTATACACTCAAAAAAAAAAAATTCAATATATCCAAGTTATATATGAAATATCAACACTAACTGTGCTAAGGTGGAAAATGGTACTATCCATTGCTATATATAAATACAACATGACTTGAGAATTCAAAAGCTTATGTGAAACATGTTTAAACGGTACTATATGGTTTTATTATTCAAACATTAAGAATACAAAAGCCACAAAACCAAATATTTATGGCATTTGTTTCAAGTGTGTGCCAAACCAAAACTAAAGGTAGGCCTTAAAAAAAAAAAAACCAAAAATATACTTTTAAATCCAAAATTTTTTATTGGAAGCCATTGGGTGCAGTTCACAAAGGCTTTGTGGCTCGGTAATGTTGTCAAAATCTGTGGAGCTTTTCAAACTAAAAAACAATCCAAAAGGAAAAAAAAAAAAAGCCAAAATCAATTGTATTAGTGGAGTCAACCTGGTAATCTTTACATCATTTAAAATAAAATAAAAATACTACTAATAATATATTTATTAAAATAATTTTAAAATAAAAGTCTATCACCCTTCAAACAATAAATCAAGTTCTCACTAGATATGAATAAACTGCATATAATTATTTATTTATATTTTCTCATTTTTGTCCTTATTCATATACAATCAATATACTATGTAATTTCTTACATAAAAGCATGTCTTATATATCAGTAATGCACATGAGATTCACATCAGCCTGTGACTCTGGGTATAATAGAAAAATATGTAGAATTTATACAATTTTACTTAAAAATGATTCATATAAGTTCGTGTATAATTGTGTAAATTTACAAGTTTATTATAGTAACCGTGTTAATTTACACCGACACTATTCTTTTTGTATTTAGTTGTTTAATCTTTCTTTACTTATCTCTACGATGAAAGAAGAGAGTGGATTGTGATTGTTGTATGTGAAGAAAGATAAATAATTTTTAAAAATTGATATTTTAATAAAAGGTAGTGTAAAATAGATAATCTGATGTGTGGTGTTTTGAAAAGTGAGTATAAAAAATAAAAAAAGTAGGTTCTTATACTAAAATAGATAATAAAAAAAAATTACATGAATTTATGCAAATGCTTAGAGAGTTATAGTACACAAAATGTATGAAATAATTTCTTGAAAATTAGAAACTTGGTGAAAACATAATTTAAATTTAGGAGGTTTAGATTCCAAGTACAAAATGGGAATGGTGATTCAATTTCATATGATTTCTTGTCATGGTATGAGGGAGGAAGTTTCTATTCCGAACTTAGAATCCAATAGTTAGATGACACATGTGAAAAGATCGGGAGATCATTATATACTAAAAGTCTATGACAATACATTCAAAAAATATTTTTGTCCTAGAAAATTTCAAATGCTGCCCCTATCTAACTATTCATGTTTCTAATACTTTTGCTCAACAAAATTTCAAAGACCACAACATCCATTTTTCTTACATGCTTCACGTACTTGAGCATATCTTATGCAATCTTTCAAATGGTTGAATAAACATATTTTGTGGACTCTTCAACATTTGATCAGGAAACCTAACATGATTTCATTTTCCTGAGTCAAAATTTGACGTATTTTGTGGAATTTCATGTTAGATTGAAGAGCCACGTTCCAAAAATTTTTGTTGAATTTAAGAGAAATTTTGTGAGGGATATTTTGTGTATTTTATTATGTAGGATGTAGTTGGTGAGGATGTGAGGGACATTTTGTGAATTTTTTTTTTTTTTTTTTTTTTTTTTTTGGTTCTCTGCATTTTTCATTGAGTTGTATTAATTTTTTTTAAAGATAGATAAAATGACAATTTATTTAATAATTAAAACCCACTAATAGTTCTATTTAAGGAGAACATTTAGTAAATTAAGAGAAACTTCGTAAATGACATTTGATGTAATTTCTTATGTAGATGTAGTTGGTGAGGTTATGGGAGACGTTTGTGAACTTTTTATGTTTGTTGTTCTCTGCATTCTTCCTGAGTTGTAATATTTTCTTTTTTAAAGAAAGATAAAATGGAAATTTATTTAGTAATTCTAACCCACTAATAGTTCTATTTGAGAAGTAAATCTGTTTGTTTCGGCAACAATGTTTTTTAGAAAATGAATAATTTTTCAAAAAGTATTTTTCATAAAACTATCTTATTTTCCTATGTTTGGTAGCAACCTTAAATGAAATGAAAAACATTATTCTAACTTCTCTTATTTAGCTTGCTATGAGATAAAGTTGTATTCCAAATTTTTTTAGGGAAAACAATCTCTATAAATATGTCATTTTAGCTTTTGTTAGCCAACAAATTTGACATAAGAAAATTTGTAGTTATTATCTATATATATATATATATATATATATATTAAAAACCGAAGCCTCTGAAGTCCCTACAATTTTTCACATCATCATTTTAATTTATAATTTTTTTTAATTTTAAAAACTAAACAGTGAAAGAATCCTAATAAGAGTCTCTCTCTTTTTTCCTTAATCCTAATATGAGTTTCTTTTTTTTTTTTTTCCACGTGAGTCCTTTTTTTTTAAACCTAAAGTAAGCCTTAAAAAAAAAAAAAACTAACGTGAGGTCTAATTTAAAAAAAAAATTTTATTTTTTTTAATCCTAATTCTAACATAAGTCTTTGAAAAAGTTAAAATTTTCAGTTTTATATTATATATAGATATTATTATCTATATATATATATATATATATAACCGAAACCTCTAAAACTCCCACAATTTTTCACATCATCATTTTAATTTATAATTTTTTTTAATTTTTAAAACTAAATAGTGAGAGAGTCCTAACAGGAGTCTCTCTCCCTCTTTTTTCCTCATCATTTTAATTTATAAAAAATTTTAATTTGTTAAACTAAATAGTGAGAAAGTCCTAATAGGAGTCTCTCTATTTTTTCCTTAATTCTAATAGGAGTCTCTTTTTTTTTTTTCGCGTGAGTCTTTTTTTTTTTAACCTAAAGTGAGCCCTTAAAAAAAAAAACTAACGTGAGGTCTAATTGAAAAAAAAAAATTATTTTTTAATCCTAATTCTAATGTAAGTCTTTCAAAAAGTTAAAATTTTCAATTTTATATTATATATAGATAATAACAATAATGTGACAAGCTCTAAGAATACGAGAATGCAATTTGTAGATCTACTATCAAGATAACATATATTAGATTGATAGTGGATAGTAGATATAATTGCAGTTGAATATTATGTAAAGTTATTACCATAGAATAGCCCACGTCAAAATGTGTTATATGAAACCAATGATATAAAAGAAAAATAATTTTTCTAAATTATTATATTGAAGAAATTAGTTATTTTCATTCATTTTCAAGTTATACATTTTTAAAATTTAAGTCATATACCTTTAGGTAAAATAAATACTTTTAATTTTTATTTAACTATCCCGTGCATCGCACGGATTAGCGACTAGTTATTATTATTACTATTATTATTATTATTATTATTTGGTAGAAAGTACACTTAAATTAAAAACTAAACAGAGCCAATGTCATCAGGGCAACGCCTACTAAGGTACGTAGATCATTAAAATCCGAATAAAAAACTAGTTTAACATCCACAGGCGGACTATCAAATGAAAGGAAATCTAAACCCTGCTGAATTCCCATCCTAGCAAGGTTCTCAACACATTTATTAGTTTCGCGGAAACAGTGCTTAATACGAATAAGGAGGAATTGGGATGGTAGGTGCTTGCAATCATCCACAAGAGACGAGTTAGCTAAGTTGGCGTCGCTGGTATTAGTAAACATATCTATTGTAGCTTTAGCATCAATTTTAACTTCCACCACAAGGAAGTTTCTTGCAAGACAAATAGTAAGCCCTTCCCGTTGGGCCCAAAGCTCGGCAATAAAACTTGAGGCTCTCCCAATGTTTCTAGCAAACCCGATCACACAGTTCCCCTGTCATCCCTCACTAATTCTCCACCGCCAGCAAGGCCTGAGGTTTCTGAAGCGGATCCATTGGTAATCAGCTTCTGAGTAATTCTAGCGGTACCCGGTACCACCAGGCTACAAGGCCCGGTGGTTTAGACTTTTTTTTTTTTTTTTTTTTTTTTTTTAATTGTATATATATGAGTGCCAGATATGGGTTTCCATAATTTGTGACGTGGGTCACATGCTCATGTCTTGAAGATGATCAACGGCGCAATTATTCTTGCAGCATTCCAAAACTACCCCTTGTTTTCCAATTATAAAAGCTGTCCTTTGTCTCTTCTTCTTTCCGTAGCAAGCGCACCCCTATGGGGGTACTTTGGGAACACTGTAAACCATGGTCAACAATAAACTTACCATCATGGAATCTTTTTTTTTTTTTTTAAAGAAAGAAAATATCTAAATTACTTTCTTTTTTTCTTCTTTTTTTTTTTTTTTTTTGAGAATTTTAACTTATGACGTTCGTTCTCCTGTTCAGAAAATTTTTCTAGTTGAGTTAGCTAGAATTCACATTTAAAAGCATTGTCATTTATATTATTCTTTTTAGCTAAATTGTTTTATAGTGTACCATATTTTATATATATTAGTTGCCACCAAGACCATGATAATAAGCTTTATGAAAACAACACACACAGGGACTGCTTCAGAAGTTACGAGTTCCTTATACTAGCAGAGAAAATAAAATTTTAATGCCAAGATCTAAAAAAAAAAAAGAGAGAGAGAAGAGAGATGTCAATTCTTGGTGCAGGTGTAAATTTGTCCTAGACACGGATTTGAGAGTATGCAGCCAACTTTTGGTTGGAACGGAGATGGGAGTTGCCGCTTCATTTAGGTCCAAGAATTGCTTTTTTGACCCGTATGCAAAGGTCCAATTCAATTGTACTTTAGGTTCGGAGTTAGAGCATGGCTTTATGAATGTATTAGGCAACAAAGCGGTAAAATCTAATGGATTAGCCTCCACTTGTACTACCTAGTCATTTTCTAACAAAAAGCCTCCCACTAAGTTGGTTCCTTCTTAAGTATGCAACATTTGAATAAGACAATAAATTCAGATGAAGCTAGTCATTCAAGATATTGAATTGGAAAAGTTTGAAGTGAATGAAGATATTTTTTGTTAACGGAAGGTGATAGGAAATGGGAAGTTGAAAGAAGGGTAAAACATTGATTGCAAAAGGAAGGGAGAAAAAGAAGAGAAAAAAGAAAAAGTGTAGATCTAATGTGGCATCTTGTGAGAAGAGCATAATTAATTGTAGATGTTTCAGTTTTTAGATATATATATATATATATATATATATATTTGTTGCCACGAAGACCATGATAATAAGCTTCATGAAAGCAATACACAAAGACTGCTTCAGAAATTACGAGCTCCTTATGTTGGTAGACAAATGAAAAATTCAATGCCATGACCTAAGAAGAAAAGAAAGAAAGAAAGATGTAAATCCTTGATGCTGTTGTAAATCTATTCTAGACACGAATATGGGATTATGCAACTAACTTTTGGTTAGCATGGAGATGGGATTTTTCATTTGGTCTAGGTCCAAGAATTGCTCTTTTGATCCGTATGCAAATGTCCAATACAATATCATACTTTAAGTTCGGAGTTAGGGTATGGGTTTATGAAAGTTTTCAGCGGCAAAATCCACATAATCTAATTGATTAGCCTCTTCTAACAAGGAGTCTCCCAGTAAGATTTGCTTCCTTCTTAAGTATGCAACATTTGAATAAGACAAATAAATTTAGATGAAGTCAATCATCCGAGAGAGTGGATTATCTAATTGTAGGAAACATAGCATAGATCATGGCAAATTAGAAGAAAGAGGAAAATATACCATAGATCCACACCACATATGAGCATATTTCTTGAAAGAAAGTATGGGATACACCGGAGTTTTGTTTTTGGAGAGGTAACCATTTAAGTATAGATCAAAGGAGAGTAAGCATTCTTTTTGGAGAGGTAACCATTTAAGAATAGATTAAAGTAGAGTAAGCATTTGCTTAATATACAAACAAACAACAAAGCAATGTCAAGGACAATAAGGTTTACAACATCCATAAGAATAAATGAGGGTCAAGAACGATGTGATCTATAACACTCATGCCAACAAAGACAAATGGAGAGTGAATGTCAAGGATAATGTGGTTTCTAACATCTATGGAAAAAAGACAAACAAAGAATAAAAGCCAAGGATGAGAATTGTTTTAATGAATTTTAATGAATTTAAACAACAATTGTTTTAGCATAAATATGTTGTTAAACATAAACTTTTATTTTAAATATATTTTTAAATTCTTCCCATGCGTGCATTTTTTTTTTTTTTTTTTTTACTATACTTTATATATAAAAGAGATAATTGAGACCTTCAACCCAAATTTTAGCAACAATTTTTTTTGTTTGAAATCTAAAATGTAAAGAATAAGGTTACAAGAAGAGAGTAGCATAATAAAAGGTGATACAAGAATTAGTAATTTTTTTTTTTTAAAGATCCAACTCATAAACAAACAATTCAAAAAACTGCAAAGGATAACAAGTAATTAAATGTTAAGCTAATATTCGAGCAAGTTTAGATTTATGTTTATTTACATGTTGATTTTCAAATCATCATTTCTTTATACACAATGCTCTACAAATTTATTAAACACCTTTATAAAATATATCTATTTATTAGAAAAATGCCTCAATTAAAAAATATATTGGCTGCCTTTTTAAAAATTGATGTCGATATTACATCAGATGATGATCCACTTATATTCTCAAGAATTTACTCTATTACTAGTAACATCTAACTATGAAAGTATCAACTTGTAGATAAGTATTTGTTAACCAACATGAATTTAACTAACTTTTTGTAAACATAAGCATATACTAAAACATAAAATTGTATGGCCAAAATGCATAAACACCCCATAAGAGTTGATAGTAACTGTTTTGAAGAATATCTTTCCTAGTTCATTGATGGAGTTAAAATGGAATCTTTATTGTTTCTCTCCTTCCCGTGTCTCTAAATGCAAATGTTTTGCTTTAAGATGAGTCCTGTTGGAACACTCCAGCATAAACAAGCTAAAATTTTAGTTAAGGTGTTAGTTGTCAGAAAATCCCATAAGTATCTGATCTGCAATGGTCATTGGGGGTCATACTTAGAACAATTGTGGATATGAAATATAGAAACCATTTGGAGACCATTTCATCTTTTTCCATTTTAACTATTTATAGAAACCATTTGAAGACCATTTCATCTTTTTCCATTTTAACTATTTTTTGGCATGTGCTAAGGTTGTAAACAAGCTATTACAGTTGGTACAATCTGTCCAACCTGTGAGGACAAATATTGTTCATTAGTAAAAGTGAGCAAAGCATGCTTCCAAAGACGTGTTATTCCCACTATCAGTCTTCCCAAAGAAATTCCAAGTATATTAAAAATTACAAGCTCTACTGTTTTTTCAATAAAGCTAATATTTTCCTTTTCTTTTTTTTTTTTTTCTTTTTTTAAAGAACTCAATGGTTGTAATATATTTGTGGGCGTTTTTTTTTTTTTTTTTGGTGCCATGCATATTCTTGAAATTGATACCTTTTCGTTTTTAGTTTGTTTTATGATATGTAGTTATATGGCAATTGAATTTTTACCACAAGCATCATCTTTTGAACTTATTCCCTCTCATGTTGTTCACGATTTCAATTTCAATTATTGTAAGGTTTTCTTCTGCTTTCACAAGAGGTAATGAATACGATTAACAAAATTTCTCATTGATTTGGAGAATAAACCCAAATAAAATATAAAAAAGAAAAAGAAAAAAAAAAAAAGCAAAACTGAAAGTCTAAATCATATCATGAATAACATCAAACTATAAAAATATCAATTTGCATTCAATTATTTGTCAAACTTTTTTAACATAAATATATTTGTAAACATAAACTTTTATTTTAAACATATTTTTTTAAATTCATCCCATGTGTTCATTTTTTGACCTATTCTATACATATAAAAGAGATAATTGAGAACTTATATGTTATAAACATAATTTTAGCAAATATTTTTCAAAAAGAAATCTAACATGTAAAGAACAAGGTTATAATAAGAGGAAAACATAATAAAAGGTGATACAAGTATAAATATATATATATATATATATATATTTTAAGTCCAACTCGTAAATAAATAAATTCAAAGAAATTTAAAGGAAAACAAAACATATTCCTCCTTCAAGATCTTCACTCTAGTGAGTTGTGGCCCATACAAAAGTGTAAGGTAGGAGTGAGTCTAAATATTGTCTATTAGCCTTGAGTTTGATATAAGAATGACTCTTCTAATAATGGTGTTTGGTGTGTGATTAACCTAAATCTTTAAGACACTTAATTACCTAAATTGTATTAGTGGAGCCTACCTGGCAATTGAAGACAACCTTTAAAATAAAATAACAAATACTACTAATAATAGATGTATTCAATTTTTTTTTTTCTAAAAGAAATTCTATCATCCTTAACATTAATCAAGTTCTCACCTGGTATAAACAAATTGCATATAACAATTTATTTATATCTTCTCAACTTGTTAATTTTTTGGGATCATCTTTAATCAATTTCAGTAAGGCTGCGTTTGTTTCAGGTGTAAATGGAATTGGAAAAATATTTTACACCCTTGTGCGTGTTTGGGTGCACATGTAAAATAAAGTCAAACGGAAAATAAAAAAATTTGACTATAAAATATGCCCTTTAACCAAGGAAGTGAATTTCGTACCGTATCGGCCGGTACGGCCGGTATATACCATACCGGCCAAGGCACTGGTACAGATAGCCCCCTTGTTTGGTACCGGAAAAAGTACCGGTCATACCGGCCGCATACCAGTCGTACCGACGAAATCCGGCTGTTTCGGCCGGTAAATGGATACCGGTCCAAAACAAGAAATGTTTTTTTTTTTTTTTGGCAGTTTTTTAAGGGCAGGATGATGCAAATCTGAGTAAGCTAAGAAATCCCAGCAGAAAGAAAGAGAAAAATGAAAGAAAAATGCACAATAGCTTTGCAAAATGAAGCTAAGAAATCCCAGCAGAAAGAAAGAGAAAAATGAAAGAAAAATGCACAATAGCTTTGCAAAATGAAGTTAGAATCACCTCTTCTTCAAGACTTCGACTTCATTATCCTTCACATTTTTCTTTTACCATCTTCTTCTTTAAGGACTCAACGATGACCGGTTTTCTTCTTCTGTTTTGTAACTTCTTTCTCTACACTATACTCTTCCCTGGACTTACCTTTTGCTTTTTCAATGTAATTGCTGAGTAACTTGTGTGCTTGGTCAAAAGAGTACACTTGCTTTTGCTTTTCTCAAAGCATCAGATGATATTTTGAATTGGTGTCACAATCATTTGACACGTGGGACTAGATTTATTAAGTTTGGTGGGTATTTGATTATTTACTAATTTTCACTTTTATATATTTATGTTGATAACTCCACCAAAAAATTTAAAAAGTTGTTAATGTGATATATTGAGTTATTTGAAATATAACTTTGTATATTATATAAAATAGTAAAAAATAGCAGTAAACCCGAAACGGTACACCGATATTGACCGGTACTCAAAATATATCGTACTGGTAGCCAAACCGGTACAGCCTTCGGTACGGTATTAACTTCCTTGCCTTTGACCCGTAAAATAGATTACACATCTATTTTAACTCTAAATAATTTCCAAACTCACACGAGCCAAGAGAGAGAGAGAGAGAGAGCTACTCACGCCAAGCCCATTTTGAGAAGGAAGGAGATGGTATCGTCGGTGAAGCCTAGAACCAGCCCCCAACCCACGGCCTCGCTGTCGTGCCTGAAGCTCATCATTGCTGCTGCCTAAAGCTCATCATCGTTCGAAGCTCTAGATCACCATTGCCGGTAGCTCGACGTCATTCGAAGCTCTAGATCGAAGCTCATTGTCACTGCCGCCCTATAGCTCATCTCCTCCACCTCTCAATCTCGTCTTAGCTGCCTCTAAATCGACCCCCCTTAATTGGATCTTTATTTCTTTCTCGATCTACCTCTCTCTTTCCCTCAGTCTCTCACTCTTTCTTCCTCCCTCTCTCAATTTCACTGAGTTTGAGAGTTTAACGATTGGTTTTATTTTGATTTTTGTTTCTTTAAGTTTATATATTGAAATTTTCTATTATAAAATTTGTTTGGAAGTTGAGAAAATTGTTGAGAAAATGTGAGAAAAATGTAAAAAATAGCATTTTCAAAATGTTACTAAACACCTGAAAATATTTTCTAATATGATTTTCAGGAAGCAACAAAACACTTGAAAATATTTTCCTTTCCTAAAAATATTTTACACTCGGAAAATAATTTAGATGTTGCCAAACACAGCCTAATTTCAAGATGGGTAAAACTCTCTTTTTTTCAACAAAAGCCCCTTTGTAATGCTTACCTTAATGACTGATATGAACAGTTTTCTCATTACTCTTCTTTTTGGGATTGAATTCATAATTTCTTAGTGAATTACACAATGATAAACAAGATCTAATGCTACACATCACTACCTTTGTCGGTGATTAACCAATAGTGATTTTACTCTTATGGCATAAACATGTGTAGCATTAGATCATGTTAAAAAATATGATTAAAATACAAGTGTGCGATGCCATATATTCATAAGAGTGATTTAACAAACAACTTTTAACATAAACTTGTATTAAAATGAGACTTTTTATGCTATAACCAAAATTTCAGTAACAAAATATTTTTTGAAATTTAACATGTAAAAAAAAGGTTATAAGAAGAGGAAAACATAATAAAAGGTGATAAAAGTATAAATAATTTTTTATTTTTATATTTATTTTTAAATCCAACTTGTAAAAAAACAAATTCACAGAAATGCAGTGGAAAATGAAGGGGATAAGAGTACAAGAAAGGCATATATTGCCGATATCAAAACTCTAAACCCTTAAAATTTATTGGATCAATGCCTAACATGGGCTCATCATCCTAGACACGAGAATGTTGCTTGGGGGGTATGCCTAAACTTAATGGATCAGATGTGAAGGGTTGGGAGTAGCCATTTGATTAAGGTATAGGAACTAAATGTTGGAAAAACATGTACATCTCATATACACCATATGCAGTGGAAAACAAAACCAAGATCTGCTTCTAATATGCACGAACACATGCACTTTTGAATTTGGGTCAATTATAGATTATCAACTTGTGGTTAAGCCCAATCTTAAGTTGTCTACCTGATGTTCAGATGTTGACAATTTACCACTTGAGGTTAGCTCTATTAAACAACTATAACCCACCTTTAGCTTTAACATTAGAAAAACACCTAATTCGAAAACATAACATAAATTGAATCAAACACCATCCACCTCAAAAATTTTTCTTGGGAAGCTTAATTAGAGTTGCGATGGTTTTGGTGGGTTTTTAATTAGAGTTGCGGTGGTTTCCGGTGGGGGTGGATGGTTTCCAGCAAATGTGGTTGGATTTTCTGACAATGATTGTGAGCTTGGGGAGGGAGAGGATTACGGGTTTGTGATTTTGGTGGATTGTTTTTCTTTTTGTTTTTGTTTTCTGATTGTTGGTGGTGATGAAGTTGTGGGTTTGGGTTTGTGATTTGGTTGTGATTTTGATGGGTTGTTTTTCTTTTTCAGCTTGTTGGTGGTGATGAGATTCTGGGTTTGGGTTTGTGATTTTGGTGGTTGGGGATTGTGGTTGTGGAAGGTGGTGGCAGTGGCAGTAGCAGTTGTTGTAGTTGTGGTGACTGCTGAATGGTAGTTTTTTATTTTTATTTTATTTTATTTTATTTTGTGGCGGTGGCTGGCAGTGGCTAGCCATGGGTGTGGCTATGGCTATGGGTTTGCTTGGATAGAAAAGAAAGTGGTGGGTTTGTTTCGGGAAAGGGAGTGACACAGAGAAGAAGAGAAAGAAAGAAACAAAATGAGAGAATAAAAATAATACTAATATTTAAATGAAGTTGTAAAAAAAATAAAACATTTGATCTTAGGTATATTGTAAAATGATGTATTAAAATAGATAAAGTAGTGTTTTGAGATGTTAAATGCTAAAAATTTTGCCTCCCTTTATACGAATGCTCTAAGAGCATCAGCATCAGTTATTGCAAAACTATGCCATTTTAACACATCAAAAAACTTACTTTATTATTTAGCACACTATTTTACAATACACCCTACATCACATGTTCTATTATTCATTTCAAAATATCTATGTATATATTATTATTACTAAAAGTTGAAGCACGTAGCATTTAATGCCGGTATGCTTACGTTGAGCCATGTCAGCAGTGATGTCATTTCCATCTTATTTTTTGTATTTGTCCAGCAATTTAAAAATACTTTCCTAAAATTTAAAATACTAATAAAAAGAAAATAATTTCCAGCCTTATCTCCACCATAAAGCCCAACCTTTATAATTTTAATTCCACCATTAAGCCCAAACCCAAGCTAGTGTTTTACAGGCTTTCAGTCTCCCCACCTTTTGGTTTACTGTGTTTAACGGTTTGAGAAAAACAACCCTTCAGTAACAACATCCCTTTGTGTTCCACAGATTCAACAACCCTTCAGAGTTTCAATTTTTCAACGGCAACCCTTGTGTTTTACAGATTCAATTTAAACAACATCCCTTCAGCTTGCTAACGCCAGCCTCTTTCCCTTCCAAATACAGTTTCAAATCTTTAGACTTCATCTTTCTAACACCAGTGTCTCTCTCTCTTCCCTCCTTCACAGAAGCTGGATGATTCAGTTCAGGTATCTCTATATCCCAATTGCTCTTGAGCTCTAATTTCTTCATGTATTGTTGTGGTGTGGATGTTGTTATGTTGCTCTTTCTTTCTACTTGATTTTTTTTAGGATGTTGAATTTTTGATTGTTGGGTTTTTTAATTAATTGGTTAGATATATATGTCTATATTGGATAGACGTGATAGTTCTTACACTATTTGAATCTGTAATTTTTTAATGTCTTTGTTTCTCCATTACTTTCTTTGGGGCTTTGATTTAATTTTATTTGATTTAAAGTTTGGTTGGGTGAGCTGTTGGGATATGAGTTGCATTACGACATAATCCTTACCAATTTAAAGCTTGTTCTTGCAATATGCCTTTTTGGCTCTCCTTTTTTGCTTGGATTTTCTAATTAACTGGTCACACATGTATGTTTGTATTGGATAGATGTGATAGTTCTTACACTGTTTGAATCTATAATTTTTTATTGTCTTTGTTTCTCCGTTACTTTCTTTGGGCCTTGATTTAATTTTTATTTCATTTGAACTCTGCTCTCTCCCTATTTTTTTTTTGGTAGAATTACTTCATGCTTCCTGAATCTCATTGAAAGTAATTTGTTGACTAATTGATTTTTTTTTTTGGCAACATGTAAAACCCAAAATCTAGAATCAATGATTCAATGAAAATTATTAATGTAGAAAGAATGATTGCACAATTTTTATGAACATTTTCTATCAAATGCAAAACAGCATATATAGCCACCAAACACTCTATTGCTGACATAAAAAAACAAACTAAATTTATGTCCAAACATAAGACAATATATAGAGGTTGAAATTCAATGCCACCAGCCTAGCATCGTACTTATGATGGTCACCTTTTTAACTTCAGACATTAGTTTTGTTTTTACTATGCATATGTAACCAATTTACGCCCAAAAAATCAGGATTAACGGTCAATTTCTTTTAGCCATCATCTCCTAAAGCCCATGCTCCAATCAAATAGCCTGTAGCTAAGCAAACTACCTATTTGGCTAAGCTCACCTCATGTATTGACAACCACAGATATCCTACGCTAATTCAATATTAAGTAAATCAATTTTAAGTAATATCTCCTTCATTTCCTTAATTCTATCCTTTATACAAAGCAAGCTTTCCATTCCATTTCTATTAAAGACTTAATTTGTCCTTTATTCAAACAAAGTTTAAATTTGTTCTTTGCCGATTTTGGTACTCAAACCCTAGTTGCCTCAGTTGTTGCAACTTCGAGTTGAGAGATCTATTTTGCTGATTAAGTCTATGAACTTCTCACTTGGGATTTCTAATTTCCCAATTAAGTCTATTATCATGGAAGTACAATATCCAATCTGTCTATGTATAATTTTATGATTTTTAAATTTAATGTAAGAAACGATCACTTCCAAGTGATTCTGAATTGCAAAAGATCATAATGATTTGTCTCTGTAATATTCCTTAGGATTTTTTTTTTTTTTTTTTGGAAACATGTAAAACCCAAAAATTTGGGGCCTTGCATATCCATGAGGAAGGTTCTAAAAAGTAGAAGTTATGAAATCAATGATTCCATCAGAAGTTCATTCTCTTGGGGTAAGTTTCTATGTCTAAGCCTTTTAAAGTGGTAGTATATTGTTCTATCCCATACACATTCATGACTTAGATTTGCTACCAGAAGAAGAAAAAAGCTCTAAGTGGATAAGCATAGGATGAGTGAAGAAAAAAACTTCCCATCACCATATTTGATTGGATTGGTGTTGATTGCTTGCTATTTAATATTTTGGGGGTGCATATACTTTAAATTTGTAGAATTTTAGTGTTTTGACTGTTTTTAGTTCAACTAAATTGAGGAGGTTGTACTTAGATTCTAACATATAATTTAGCAAATATAAATATTCATTAGGTTAGTTGTAATCAGATATAATATGTAGTTAAGCAACTAAGAGATAAGTTTTTTTTTTTCCAGTATTAAAAGATTAAATGCATATTATATTCATTTTAAAATATAATGTTATAGTGGCAATATAACCCGTGCATTACAAGGTTTGTCACATTTTACACTTAGAAAAGGTAACGCAGCAAAATGGTTTAAATCATGACCAATCCAATCAGATTTTAAATTTATTAAGATATTAGTAAGGACTTTACAAATATTCACAAATTCAATGGCCCACCACTATGACCAATGGATCAAATAGATAATTGGATTGCTAGGATGATATTGATGTTACATCATGTGCTACACAATCTATAGAGGTTTGCTTCGGTATTTCAGGTTTCACAGCTGAATCAATGCATGTACATTCTTTTGTTTTACAGGTTTTCAAAAATAATGATTAGTATGTGTAAGTATGAGTATGGTGGAAGAGCTGAAGCCTTCATTTTTAACAATTTTTTTCCCTATTTTCTTCTATATGATTTTTCTGAATATAAGGCAATAGAACAACTTAAATTTTTATACACAATTTGTTTGAGAAAATTCCAAACTAATCTTTTGTTTTATTCTAGAGTCCTTATACATGGAGATCTTTCTGGTGGAAGGGAAATAAGGAGGGTGGTCATGTAGTTGTAATGTCTTGGCCCCTTTTGAAAGACAAGTACTATCTTTTTTTTTTTTTTTTTTTGTGTGTGGATGAATTTACAATTATGGAGCATTGATTGATTACAGAAGAAATATATTTCTTTTAGAAGAACACAAACTCTTTAGGTATTTTTTTTTTTAACAATTAACCCTGATTTGTTTCTATGTTGATTTTATTATAAGGGGAAATTGCACTAAACCCACCTGTGGTTTGGCCCGTTTTAACAGTGCCCACCCGTGGTTTAAAAGTTGTCACTTAACCCACCTGAGGTGGCCTCCGTTAGACCCCCGTTACCCACCTCTGCCCTTTCCGTTAGAAAATCCCCTTTACTATATAAGCCAAAGTTAGAACCCAATTAGAACCCTAAAAAAGCGCCGTGCTCTCTCCCTCTCTTTACCTGAGAACCTCAAACCCCATTTCTCTCTGTAAAGGGAAATCTGAACATGTCTTCTTCAAGTTATTGCTCGGGTTCCAGTCACCATTCATGCTCTGCTGACCGTTGTCAGCTACGGACTGCTCTGACCTTGAACAATTTTGGGAGAAGGTTTTATGGGTGCAGCTACTACGATGTGGTGAGTAATAGTTGGTTTTCAGATTTTTTCCTTTTTTTTTTTTTAATTTTCTGGTTTTGTTGGTTTTCTAATTTTGTTGGCTTTATGAATAACCCTAAAATTTGATTTTTTTTGTTTGTAGGATGATGAACCTACTTGTAAATACTTTAGGTGGTTGGATGGCAAAACATGTAAGCGTGGGTCTGAAGTTGCACCCATTGTCCTTGCAAGATTCAGTATGTACAAGAATCAAGCAAGAGTTGCAGAGGAAAAGGAAAAGGAGGCTAGTGAGAGGGAAACAGCAGCTACTGAGAGGGAAAAAATAGCCAAGCGAAGGGAAGAAAAAGCCAGGGTGAGAGAGAGGATAGCGAAAGAGAAGTTACAGAAATACAAATTTGCACTTGTTGTGTCATGGGGGTTTTTTGCTATTTTTTTTGTGTTTTCTGGTAGGATGGGAGAATTTGGAACAAAACCATTGAGTCTGCCTTGAAGGCAAGTTGTTGTAGTTGTTATATAATTTTGGGTATTACCACTTTTGACAAGTGTATTCTATGGATTTGGCACGATGTAATGTTGTTGTTTATTTGAATAAAGTATGCAATGGGTTCTTTATGTGATGTGTTCTTATTTATGAAATGTGTAATGCATAATGTGATCTTATAATTTGAATATTGACTGCCTGCCTTGTTTATGTAATGCGTAATGTGTTTTTTTTGTAATGTGATCTTGTAATTGTGTTTTTTTTGCTGCCTGCCTTGTTTATGTAATGTGTAATGCGTAATGCGTTTTTTATGTAATGTGATCTTGTACACAATGTTTTTTTGGCTGCCTTGTTTTTTATGCGTAATGTGATCTTGTATATAATGTTTTGTTGGCTGCCTGCCTTGTTTATGTAATGTATAATGCATAATGTGTTTTTTATGTAGTGTGATCTTGTAATTGTGTATGTTTTACATCAATTGGGTAGGCAAAGACTTGCACCAGCACCAAATCCAAAAAGCATAAAGAATTTAATACCATTCCATTCATATATAATAAGCAAGAGTACCATTCTGAAGGGAGCATCATGAGTGTTTTAAAGCAAGAGTAAAATATTGTTCAAAACAAGTGGACTCCACCTAACATTAATGGCTAAACACTGCCAAAAACAAAAACAGGTGGTTTTGTCCCCACTAAGACAAACAAAATAACTTTACAGCAACAAGTTCTATACAACAACAAAAAAGTTGTGACATGCCACTATCAGAAATGCACCATTTAAAAAAAAAAGTATGTTTTTGCTTTCACATTCTCCAATCTTCATTTCCCAAAGACCTTCTCCTTGCCTTTGCCCCTGCCTTTTGAGAACATTGCATCAGATGTCGCAGCTCTTAATCCACCTCCTCTCCCATATGAGAACAGATGACTGCTCCCAACTACTCTTGGTGGTACCAACCCCCTTGGAGGCTGCAAAATACATAGCAACTCCATATCAAGATATAATCCAGTGTTTTATGTAAGTATAAAGTGTGGTGTTTGTCTTTGTGTATATACCTGAGATAGAGGTTTTCTTGTGTCCCATGTTTCCTTAGGAGTATGAGAGATGGGCTGGCTGCATGAAAACCATTCGGCTGTGGGTGCTTTACTTGGTGGTGGTCTGCTTGAATCTGCTGCAGATGGTGGTGGTCTGCTTGAAGCTGAAGCAGATGTTTCAGTTAGCTGTGTGTAAGGTTTGCCTGTTGGCTGGCTCAGTGGCTGTTTTTGTGGCTGGTTGACTGGTTGACTTGCTTGATGGGTGGTTGGCTTTCTTATTGAATGGCTAGCTACCCCACTTATTGGTTGCCTGGTTGTCTGCTTGGCTGCATTGTCTACTGGTCCAGGTGGGTGCCTTGCTTGCAGGTTGGCTGCCTTGTTTTTAGATCTAGGTGGCTGCCTTGCTGGAATGGTGGTTGCCTGGTTAGCCTTCTTGTTTGCTAATCTTGTTGACTGCCTTGCTTGCTGATTGGGTGCCTGGTTAGCTGCTTGGGTGGTTGGCTGCCTTGCTTGCTGATTGGGTGCCTGGTTAGCTGCTTGGGTGGTTGGCTGCCTTGCTTGCTGATTGGGTGCCTGGTTAGCTGCCTGGGTGGTTGGCTGCCTTGCAAACCTCCGTGGTGATTGCCTAGGTGGCTGACATGCTTGGCTACTTGGCTGGTTGGTTGCCTGGCTGCCTGCCTGGTTGGCAAACCAGGGTGGCTGCCTTGCAAACCTCCTTAGTGGTTGCCTAGGTGGCTGACTTGCTGGCTGAGGTACTGAGGTTGCACCTTGACCCTCTTGTCCCTACAAAAATAGTTGTCTTGCATCAGAAATAGATTTATAATATAATTGTCATAGTAAACACAGTCTCACTTTACTTACAAATTTTTTTTGCCTCTCAAGTCTCTGCCTCCTTTGCCATGGTGTCTCACCAGTGATTCCAGCCTTACACCTCCTTGAATTATGTCCCTCCTTATGGCAAAATCCACATTTTATAGGTCTATATGACCTAGAAACTTTGTATGGGTTGTTGGGCTCATCTGCATCTTTCTTCCTTTTTATTGGTGGCCTGCCTGGAGGCTTGTACACAATTGGAGCAACAGGGGCAGGTTGGTTGGTTTCAACCCACTCATCTTGGCCAGGCAGTGGGGTAATCATTTCCTTATATGCAGCCACATAGGCATCCTTTCTATAGCATACATGCACATAATCCTCGGGTCTCTCCAAGTTCTTATAAATTGCAGCAACACCATGTTTACATGGGATTCCTGTCAAATCCCAAATTCTACAAGTACAACACTTTCTTGTAAGGTTAACCACATGCCTCTCATATTCATTGTCAACCTCATATATATAGCAACCTGATGGAATAGCAGAAAATGACTTCGAATCAACTTTCAACTGCTCAAGCTTCTGCACTATGTTTGGACATATGTCACTAGTGAATTTTTCAATCCCAGTCCTCTTACTGTACATTCTACTCATTAACCTAACCCTAATCCACTCTAGCATGGCAATGATAGGCTTATCCCTAGCTTCTAGTATCATAGAATTAAATGACTCACTAAGATTGTTCACATAACAATCAGAGATGGCCCTTGGAGTGAAATGTGACTTAGTCCATTGGGTTGGTTGGATGTCTGCTAGATACTCCCATGCTTCTTTGTCCAATTCCTTCATATCTTGCATTCTCTTCTCAAACTCCCTAACTGTTGTTGCTGTAGCACACCTCCATAATGCAGCCTTCAATTCTAAACCCTTGAAGTTTACCTTAAAGTTGTTGTAAATATGCTTCACACAAAATCTATGTTCAACTGTTGGGAACAACATCTCCATGGCAGGTATCAATCCCTGGTTATCATAAATACAATCAAAAAACATCCAAAGAACAAAAATTGAGCACAAAACCTAACCCTAAACACAAAAACAAAACTTTCAAAAAGCAGAAATGCAACTGAAAAAGCAGAAATGCAACTGAAATGCAACTATATTACCTTCTGCCTATCTGAAATGAACACCAGATTCAACTCATCTGGCCTCCCTATATCACCTGCAAATGTTTGTAAAAACCACACCCAAGAATCCTTGTTTTCTTGCTCAACTACACCTAATGCAACAGGGAAAATATTGTCATTCTCATCCCTTGCAGTTGCTGATAATATATGTCTACCAAACTTGCCCTTCAAGTGGCAACCATCTAATCCTACAAGTGGCCTGCATCCCCCCAAGAATCCAACTTTCTGTGCATTGTATCTCACATACATCCTCTTGAACTTGGGTTGTGTGTTCGGCTCAGTAATCTCAGTTTGCAAAATCACCATACTCCCTACATCAGTTATTCTTATCATCTCTGCATAATCCCTAAGCTTCCCATACTGCAACCTCTCATCACCTAGTATGAACTCTCTAGCTTTCCTCTTAGCTCTGTACACTTGATTTATGCTCAAGTCCACAGACACATCCTGCATAACTCGATGCTTCACACCAGAAACTGCCCAATCAGGGTTTTTGTTGAAATCATCCAAGTATTTCCTAGCCACATATGTAGTAGTGACCTGGCTATGCTTGAATGTCCTCCCACATGTACAAGTTGGAACCATGGTCTTTATTTGGAAGGTCAACTCCCCTGAAATCTGTGATGCATATACCCTCCAACCACATTCATATTTGCAGTGGACAGAAACTTTAGTCTTTTCATTAAGCTTGAACTTAATGTCCACGGGCTTTTTCACTGCATATTCCCTCAAGGCAGCCCTAAACACCTTCCCATTTGGAAACTTCATACCCTTGCATAACTGAGGGTTACTCATGTCAGTCTTTTCATTAAACTCTGGACATCTCACCCTTTCATCCTCATCCTCAGAGCTGTTAATGCTCCTAGTGTCATCATCATCAAGAGCTGTTTCAGCCCAATCATTATGATCAGCATCTCCCTCACCGGCAGCAGCTTCATCACTGGCAGTAGCTGCTGGTCTCTTCCCATTATCTGTAACTGGCTCTCTAACACCATCTCCCTCATTTACATTTTCAGTATCTTTTTGATGCTCTCTCATATTGGGCCCCTCATTGTTCTGAGCACCAAATATGTCATCAGGATACTCTGGTCCTTCATACCCTTCATCTAGCCAATCAAGATCATCCACATGAACATCTTCACTACCAACAGTTTGTCCATGGGAAGCATGGTCATCCTCAACAGGGACTTCACTAACATTATTTTGGTCAACCACAGATGATCTAACAGTATTGGTCACCTCCTCACAATCAGTGTCATCATCTTCATCATTCATTTCCGGTGGCTGGTCTACTGCAATTGGTTGATATGGTTCAACTATAGGCACTTCAATAGCAATTGGTTTAACTTCAGGTTCTACATAAAGTGTGATTTCAGTTGTTGGCCATTCAGCATGTAATTCACACATGTAGGTCACATCATCATCTGAAGTAATTAACCTTAACCCTTGCTCTAAGTCACCACCAGGTATTAAATAATAAATCCTACTATTAGTGGGTCCCCCAGCATCAACACAAATGTCTTGTATCTCAAAATGACTTAGTAGGTCTGGATCAACATTAGCCATTGTAGATACCTCACCACCTACATACTCTAAACCAGGGTTCCACTCAAAATTCCCACTATGGTGAATTATAAAATCAAAACGAATTTCAGCAGCCATCTGCAGGAGTTAAAACACATGCACAAACAACCGTAATTAAATACATAACCAACACATGCACAGAGCACCAATGACAAAAACAAATAATTTCAGTTGCACACCAAACACCAAGTAACGATGGGACCACAAACAACCTAAACAATTTGTCTCCATGGGACCACAGACAACCTAAACAATTTGTCCTAAACAATTTGTCTCCATGGGACCACAGAAAACCTAAAGATGCATCCCACATTCATATTCCTAAGGACCACAGTCATCAATGTCATCTATAAAAGAACAAACACACCAATGGTAAACCCAACAATGGTAAACCGCTAATTTTATGATAGAAAAACTTTAAACCGAAGTGGACTTCATCAATCGTTACACATTGAAAAGAATAAACACAACAATGGTAAACAATGGTAAACCCTAGGAAGTTAACCACATACCTGATATAGAGGAAAACCCAAGCTTCAGCACACCTCCTCCTTGCTTGCAAGTGTTCGGGGATTTCACTTTGGCAATCAAAGTAATGAGAGAAAGGGATTATGTGTTTGGGGATTTTTGGGGGTTCTCAGGTAAAGAGAGGGAGAGAGTACGGCACTTTTTTAGGGTTCTAATTGGGTTCTAACTTTGGCTTATATAGTAAAGAGGATTTTCTAACGGAAATGGCAGAGGTGGGTAACGGGGGTCTAACGGAGGCCACCTCAGGTGGGTTAAGTGACAACTTTTAAACCACAGGTGGGCACTGTTAAAACGGGCCAAACCACAGGTGGGTTTAGTGCAATTTCCCCTTATTATTTTGTGAGAATGCTTCAAATCTTCCTTATTTTGGATTGGTTTCAAATTTTGAAAATATAAGTTGCCTCAGGCAAAACTTTGACCAATCTCTCCATATTTTGATTTATTTATAGAAAATTGATAGGCTACCAAAACTTTCACCAATCCCAACCAAATGCATGAGACTTCTTCAAATCTTACATATTCTCCAGAAAAGATGATACACATGGACATATATAGACTTCAATAATGTGGGACTAAGATTCAAGACTAGGTTGTTGGATGAACTAATCATCCCAATTTATTTGTGCATGCTATCAGATAGAGAAATCTGCTCTAATGAATTCAATTATCTATATACTCTCAGAGTGCTAAAGATAAAACTTAGTGAATGAAGACTTTAAGCTATCAGATGGAATTGTATACTTATGGTCATGATAGTTTTTATTATAAGACATTACAATCCTTTGGCTAATATACACCAAATTAGGTTCCAAACTATGACTAATGTACATATGCAGAAATTGTTATAAAGTAAAAATGTGTCCTTTTTTATTATTAATTTATTATAACTTAAAGTTGGTTGCTAATATCAATTTTGCTCCTTCATTCAAGCACTTGAAACAGCGTTAACTGTGTTAATGTCTTTGTAGTTGAGAACATTGAATACTTCGATATAGGTCATATTATTATGTTGCTAATGGACTAGAAAGAATCTTCAATGGTTTATTTTTAAAAAAATAATTCACATTGTTCTTATGAGACATTTTGGCTCTGTCTTTGTATTCGATATTGAAGTTAGGGTAGGTAGATGTATAGTTTAGTGATCTAGGGAGGTGGATGAAATCTGTAAGTGGCTAAAATACTTGGGAGATTCTTTCAAACACTGTGCTTTCAATTGGAGTGAGTAATTGGTTGCCATACATAGAGCTGAACTTGGACGTTGGGGCTGAAATATGTTCGAGGAACTTTATCTTTGAGACTTATTTTAGTTTTTATGTCACTCCTCTTTCAGATAATGATTCAAAGTAGTTGTTTCTTCAAGTAATTTCTATTTGAAACTGATGTAAACTACTTATAGTTTTGATAGCGTTTTAGAGAAAGAGAATTATTGAAATTTTACTTTAAGTTTTAATATATAGCTACATTCCATTTGTAATGAGATCCTGACTCAAATTCCATTGATGTCTTAAATTAGTCCGATCTCTATACCTTTCATCAATAAGTTACTTATGAAATGTTTTTCAATTGACGTCATTTGACTCTTTTCAAGTTTTATACAGGTAATTTCCATTATTAGCAAGTGTGTAGTCATGAAATGCAACAATGACTTCTGTACATGAGCTACGATGCCACTTGGGTTGATTACTTGGACAAATCAGTCTCTTATTGGTTCTTTAGCTTTTTCTTTACCATGAGGTCGATAAATTATCTTTTTATTTAATTATTCTGTGCATTGCATGAATTAGCAACCAGTTAAAATAATATATACTATACATTAAAATAATATTTAACTAAAAACCCAATCTAACAAAAAACATAAGCAATGGTAAACATCCACAACCACAACCACAACCAGTAGCCACCACCACAACCACCACACATTTTCACTCTCCTTCAAAGAACTATCATCAAGCAGATTTTTAGCTCCAATTTCAAGCTCCCCAGCAGCCAAACAAGGACGATTCAACAACCTGTGCTTGTATAGGCAAATTCCAGTTCTCTAAGAAGCCACCAAAGATGGGTACCAGCTACAAACAACACCACCATTAATTGTAATATCCTATTTAAATTGTTTATTATTTAACTTGAACACAAAAGAGACAGAGAGGACTTATCTTGAGCTGGCGAAGATAGAGAGAGATCTAGCGGCGTGTGTGTTGCTTGGCGAGATGGATTCTTGGCAGGTGGCTGACTGGGCAAGATTGCCAGCGTGATGGCTGGAGGCGTGGCGCACAAGATAGATCTGAGAGAGTGAGCGAGAGAAAAAGAGAATGAGAGGTTAAGTGAGAGAGACACACGAGACAAATTTGATATGAAAAGTGTGAGTGGAAGGAAAAAAGGAATAAAATTTGTTTTTTTTTTTTTTTTTTTTTTTTTAGCATTTGTTTCCATACTGTTCCAAATTTTGGAATGGGATTGTTCACTCATGTCAAATTTTTTATTAAATTTAGTCTACAAAAATTAGAATTGACCCCTCCAAATATATGAATTAGTCCAATGATACCCTTAAAAAAAATAATTGGTCTAACAGTTATAGATATATAACTATATTTTTTGCAATTCTATTTTTTATTGTAAAATATGCTCTTATATTTGTTAAATGTTTGATAAAGTTTGGTACCAAACATGTTTGAATCTATCTTTTTCAACCCATTGTGTGGCGATGAACAAGTTACTAACTTATTAAAAAAAAAAATCTTGTCATTTAAACTACACATGAGATATCTCTTTAATTGCCACATAATGGGTTAGAGTAAGATAACTTCAAATATGTTCGGAGCTTAACTTATTCTTCCAAGTTTTAAATCATTCATTTTTTTGAAAATTTCATTAGTTCAATTAAAAAATGAATTTTATTTTATGAAAGGTCACTATCAAACATAATTTTGATTGAAAATACTAAGTTTTTTTTTTTTTTTGTTGGGTGTGTGTATATATATAACTTATCAAATAAAAAAGTGTGTGTATATATATGTGTATATATAATTATAATGCGTGTGTGTATATATATGTGTGTGTGTACGGGGGTTGTCTTGATAAATATATTAGTGCCGCAACCACTACAAAAAAAAAATGCTCAATAACGACCAAGAATTTTTGACAAACCCAAAAAGCCCTCTCAAAAAATCTAATTTGTGATGGCAAAATAAAGCTCTCGCAAATACTTGGTAAAATGTGAAATATTTGTGACCAACAAAAAAAGCTGTCACAATTATGTGTTATAGCCGTCACAAATACTAATATTTTGGAGGGAAAATTTCCCTCCATATTATTTGCTAGGGACAATTAAAAATCTCTCACAAAAAGTGTATTATTTGTGACGGTTAAAAAAAATCGTCACTAATACTAAATTATTTGCGAGAGCTATGATTGACCTTCACAAATAATCATTAAAATGCCAAAAAATTTGGAGGGAAATGTTCCCACCAAATTATTTCCGAGGGACGATAAAAATCCCTTACAAAAAGTTTATTTTTTGTGTGGGTTAAAAATATACCCTTACAAATACTAAATTATTTGCGAGGGCCACAATTGACCTTCGCAAAAAAGCATTAAAATGTTAATTTTTTTTGGAAATAAAAGTTATTTTAAAATTCAAAGAAAAATAAAAAGAAACGCATAAACATATTACACTTTGTATTCTTTAAATGAACCTTTTGTTTACATTCTAAAAAAAAAAAAAACATTTTATATACATCCTATATAAGAAATGTCTGTCCTTATTTTCTAAACAATTGTACCCATAAAAAAAAGATAGCACTTTCAACTTCAAAATGGTAGCCTAAAATTCAAGAATTTTAGCCTCTTGTACTCTCTCTCTCTCTCAAAAGTGAATAAAAATTTATTTCCATTAAAATAATGCATAAAAGATGAGTTCATAGATCAAATAGTAAATTACATCCAATTGGCATGAAAATTGGCATACATGTTAATAACATATAGAACGTGTAATCTAATGGTTGGATTTTCAAAATATGAATTCAATAATAAGTTATTGGGTTCTGTAACATTTTTTAGAGTTACGTCAAGTGCAACTTGAACCCAACTCTATATTTCTTAATTCGATGTGAATTTTGACAAATCTACCGTTAGATTATATTATCTTCATATATTTTTCATGCTTATAAAATTTCAAGGTGATCAAATATTAATTGTAACATCATCAATCAATTATTTAAATTCATGTTTTTGTAGATTAAAATAATGCATAAAAAATAAGTTTTAGATCAAATGTTAAACTATATCCGATTGGTATGGAAATTGGCATGCATGTTAAGAACATATAGAGCATGTAATCTACGGATAGATTTTCAAAATATGAATTCAATAATAAGTTATTGGATGGTGTAACATTTTTTAGAATTAGGTCAAGTGTAACTTGATCCCAACTCTATATTTCCTAATTTAATGTGAATTTTGACAAATCTACCGTTAGATTACATTATTTACATATATTTTTCATGTTTACAAAATTTCAAGGTGATTAAAGATCAATAGTCATGTCATCAATCAATTGTCTAGATTCAAGTTTAAGTATTTTAAAATAATGCATAAAAAATGAGTTTATAGATCAAATGGAAAATTACATCTGATTGACATGAAAATTGGAATGCATGTTAAGACCATATAAAATATGTAATCTAACGGTTAGATTTTCAAAATATGAATTTAATAATAAGTTATTAGGTGGTGTAAAATTTTTTTAGAGTTACGTAAGGTGTAACTCGAACCCAACCCTATATTTCTTAATTCGATGTGAATTTTAACAAATCTACCGTTAGATTACATTATCTTTATATATTTTTCATGCTTACAAAATTTCAAGGTGATCAAAGATTAATAGCCATGTCATCAGTCAATTGTTTAGATTCAAGTTTTAGTGGTTTAAAATAATGCATAAAATATTAGTTTATCGATCAAACGGTAAATTACATCCGATTGGAATTAAAATTGGCATGCATGTTAAGAACATATAGAGAATGTAATCAAACGGTTGGATTTTCAAAATATGAATTCAATAATAAGTTATTGGGTGGTGTAACATTTTTTAGAATTACGTCAGGTGTAACTTGAACCAACTCTATATTTCTTAATTCGATGTGAATTTTGACAAATCTACCGTTAGATTACTTTATCTTCATATATTTTTCATGCTTACAAAATTTTATGGTGATCAAAGATTAATAGGCATGTCATCAATCAATTGTCTAAATTCAAGTTTTTGTAGTTTAAAATAACGCATAATAGATGAGTTTAAAGATCAACTTTGATCAGGTTTGACCAACTTTAACTAAACTTTGACTACGTCTTTTTCTAAATCCAACCGTTTAATTGTGACCGTAATTTACCAGAATCAACCTTTCATTATACTCTTCAAATCCAATGGTTAGATTTCAAATCTAAGTATGACACGTGATGGACATGTGTTGTGTACCTATATGGCTATATATATTCTCTCAATCTCACCATCCAATTGGTCTTAAATTTCACCAACATCAATATGTCACCATACTTTTTAATCCTAATGATCAAGATTTGAAAATGAATTTCACCAAGTTTAGTGGTATTGGCACCATCTATTAAGTTTGATCGGATTTGACCAAATTTGACTAAACTTTGACCATACATTTCTCTAAATCCAATCGTTTGATTGTGGTTATAATTTACTAGAATTAACATTTCATTATACTCTTCAAATCTAACGGTTAGATTTCAAAGTTAAGTATGGCGTATGATGGACATGTGCTGTGTGCTTGTATAGTTTTGTTTACTCAATCTGACTATCCAATTGGTCTCAAATTTCACCAACACTACTATGTCACCATATTCTTCAATCCTAATGGTGAGCTTTGATGGGAAGACTGTCATTCCAAAGCAATATTAAATTATATTTTAATTTTTTGGTCCTCCAGTCTCATCGGACATTTTTTTCTAGTTATTACATCATATTTTAGTAATTTGCAGTGAGGCATTATATTTTATTAATTTGAAGTATTAAATTAAAATATATTAAATTAGTTTGAAGTATTAAATTTTGTTAAATTGAATTATGAAAATATATTTCCATTAATTAATATATTTCGTTTTATTAATTTGTAGTGTTAAATTATATTTTATTAATTTGAAGTATTATATTAAATCTTATTAATTATTAAATTATACTCAAATAATTTGTAGTATTAAACTATATTTACATAATTGGAAGCATTAATTATATTGTTATTAATTATTAAATTATATTTTATTGACAATAGTAGTATTAAATTGCATTTTAGTAATTTGAAGTATTAAATTATATATTTGTTAATTTGTAGGATTAAATTATATTTTATTAATTTCAAGTATTAAATATTATTTTATTTAAAAAAAAATCCGTAAGGAGCTATTAAGGTGGGCTTAGTTTTCGCCACAACAAGTTATATTTCTGTCATAATAAACCTCAGCCTGCTTTTTCTTTATTGCAGCAGCTTTAAAATTCTGAATGTTGTCATAATAGGTCAAAATGTTGTCACAATAAAAATTCCAAATTCCCTCTAAAACTCTTCGGTTCCCACCAAAACACAAGTAAAAATTTGGGGTTTCTTTACCTTCTCACAAATCAAACCATCGGACTGCCGAGCCTCCCCCAAACACTCTCCCTCATTCTCCCTCACTCTCGTCTCCATACCCTCGCCGCTCGAACTGCCGAGCCACCACCGTACTCCCCTCCACGAGTCCAACAGTCCTCCGACAACCTCATTCTCCCTCACTTCCTTCCTCTCTCTCCCTCACAGTCTGTCGACCTTGCCTTCTGCCGCCGACACCACCACCTCCAACAACGCAGCCACCGTGGCCATCCTCGGACTCCTTTCCTCCCTCAGCCGCCTGACACACCCCTGACAGTATAGCTTCCACTATTTATTTAGCACTTTTTATTTTTGTTTTTTCATACAATATTTGTCTTGGGTTTTTGGTTTTTCAATGATGAGGTTATTCGACAATGAATTGGGCCATAATAGATTTTATTGGTAAGCTCATATAAATATTCAAATCCTGCAATATGTGTTTAGTTGTTTGCTGTTGTATCTATGATGTTACTAAATTGGACCCAATTTGAATTTTTGGGTTTCTTTGACTGTAGATTAAAACTTGCACGGTTCTACATATTTGTTTTTATTGCATTCCACATGTTTGATGAAATCCCTCTTAGGCTTGATATGTGATGTTTGGGTTTGATTTTTCCCACCCCATACCTGATTGTCCACGTTGCATCTGTTTGTGCTTGGAGCTAAACTGACTTTTCAAGGCTATCTTCTTATGTTTTTGTTGAGTCTAAAGTTTAGCTATGCGTGTCACTCTGTTTGGAGTTTGGAATATGGAATAAACTTGAGTCTTTTGGATTTCTGTTAAACTTGTGCTGCATTGCTACTGGTCTCAGCTGGTTGTTTTGTTTTGTTCATGAGGTTCTCTTTTGTGTCAATTAAAAGAGATTAAAAGAGAATTTGTTGTGGAACAATATAAGCAATATAAGCATTAGTTGTGCAATAAAAGACAATTTCCAAAATTTGGTTGTTTGTTTCACTTATTTTTTTGTGCCTCAAAATATTGTTAAAGAGTCATGGTGGGCTTACTTGTGGATTTGTATGGCATGAGCGGCTCGTAATTCAAGCCAAAAACTTGAGTGACATTGTTGAGATTTGGATGTTGAACAACAAGGGTCCACTGTGTGTAGTTAAGTCCGTACTTGAAGTTGGTGATGCTCATCTTCACACGCCAATACGAAACATAGTTTAGCTTCACATGTCAATGCACCCTTATTGGGCACATGTGCTGTGTGCACTGTAGTAATGGCCCATTGGTTGTTGTGTTTGCTCCCACAATGTTTTGTTTTCATCGTTAATGCTTTTTCTGAACAATATTAAATAAAACCTAGTATTTTTGCTTTTAAAATTTAATTATCCATTTGGTTGAGTTTGTGAAGCTTTTGTCTGTATATTTAAAGATCTTTGCGGTTGTTTCTTTATATTTATGGGAGCAGATATTGTATTCTATGTATTTGATTGTTAGACTCTTGATTGGAATTATTTAGTTGGCCATATTAAAAATGGACTCTTTCATGCTGCATTTTGCACTTTGGTAATTTTGTTTCTAAACTTTGAAGGTTCTTCCTACTAGAGCATTCCTAAATATCATAGACAGGATGTAAGAACTAATAAGTTTATTTCTATGCAAGAGTGTCTCCCCATGTGAATTGCTGAAAGCTTTCCTTATTTTCATATACATTCAATCTATTATGAACACCCAACAAGTGTGTGCGGTCGTGTTTCAGTGCATTTGTCTCTGCACATACTTTAGAGCTTATTATAATGCAATGGCAATAATTGTCAGGAGCCCTTAGGATTGTACTATTGATTCATCAAACTCATTCTGAGCATGAAGTCTTCATTTTGACTTTTCCCTTTAGCATTTAACCAACCTCATCATAAAGATGTGGTGCCCTTCATTGTTGATTTCTCCCATTCTTAATTTGTTTTTCTTGCTCTACTGATTTGAGGAGAAGGGGAACAAAGACCTTATAAAAAAAAGGGGGAAAAAGGACAAACTTATAGTATTTGTAATGCATTTTTCTTTATAAAAACTTAATTCATGTAGCGGTTGAATGGATATTTGCTTATATGACATTACAGGTGACTCAGAGAAGTTAGTTAAGGTGTTATTTGACAGATTGATGCTATCATTAGTCAATGTGGTGGCGAAGGACGTAGTGAGCGTGAAGCAAGTAGGCGTTTGAAAACTGAGCTACTCATACAGGTGATGTTTGTTTCTAAGAGGTGCACAGCCTTATGTTTAACTGTGGAGTGTGGACACATTATTGATAGTGCACTTAACATAGTGGATGTAATTTAATATTTTTCAATTCACTTAAGAAAGAAGTTCATATTCTTACTTATAATAATCATAATAATTTAGATTTGCTTTCTTTACAATGATGTGTTATCTAATTAGAATTTTTTTCTTAAATATTATAACATGTAGAAATAATTGTTTATCAAAATTTTAAAAATGAATATATAGAGTGTACGTGTGTCGCGTGGGACATTGGCTAGTAATAAGAATAATTAGATTTTTTTTTTCTCATTTAAATCCCAAACACGATTACTTCATTTCCTTTCAAACATTTAAACAAGAGGGAGTTAAATATTCAATTTATTTTTATTTTTATTTTTTTTATATATGTTTAATTCTTCATAAACTTCCAAGGGTTAAGAGTCTTGAGACTCCACTCATACACCAGCTATCTTTTTCTCATAGAATGCTAAGCACTATCAGTGCTGACTAAGGAGAGGGACTCAGTGCACCAAGAAAAAGTGCCCACAATGATATTAAATTATATATATGAAGTTAACATTAGTCAAGTTGGTATTATTCTTCAAATTAAGTATTTAATATTGTATCAAATTAACCTTGATTTGATTAGTATTAAATAATTTTATTTAATTAATATTTACATATAAAATGCTTCACATGAATTTTTCGTCTTAAGCCCCAAATTATGTTGGGCCGCCTCTGCGCCCCTATGCCTATCCCCTAAGGAAAAACTTTGACTACCTTGACCAAAAAATCCAATATGCATCCTTTAAAATTTTGTTTAAAATCCATTTTTTTCACCTTGATTTTTGAAAAATCTCTTTTAACGACAAGATACTAGCAAGCATGCCATGGATCATACATAAGAGTGACCGCCGCTCAATCACTACCGCCTCTTCACTGCTGCCTCTTGAAGATTAACATTTCTTCTTCTTCTTCTTCTTCTTCGTCGTCGGTAGTGGTGGAAGGAGACTCCTCCTCCTCCGTGAGTTTATTGGAGCGTTGCCTGGTAGCACCTCCAGCTATTTCTTCTTCTTCTTCTTCTATGCTGAGTCCGATTATGAAAGGGTAGTACGGTGCGTTTGGTGCGGTTACCTTGGAGAAAAGCAAGCTCGATTTGTCCCAAAAGCAATCCCAGTCTAGCCCCGAGGTATTTCTTTCTCTCTTCCTTTCTAATATCTATTAGTGTTTGGTTGCTCAGAGTTTTTAAGATACTTTGTGTTCATCATCGCAAACATAAATAATTTTCCGTTTTCAATAAAACTTTTATTACTTATCCAAAAAAAAAAAAAAAAAATCTTGACCAATTTTCCTACCAAAAAGTTTTGTTTTCTGGGTACAAAACAGTTAACATTTATAAGAACCAAACAAAACTTTGTGATTTCTTCCATATATGTTTACATTGATTGCTTCTTGTTTTGTTTCTACTAGTAAAACCACAGCTCTGAAACCTTGTCTTCATGCATTGTTAAGGGTCTCTCCCTAATGTTCGTGAAGTGCCTTGGTGTTTTTTTTTTTCTCTTGCAAGACCATCATAGAAGCATCCTTGTTTGATGGTTTGGCCTATCCTATCTTTTAGTTTTAGGACAAAATTACTGCTGACAATAATTAATAGTATTGGCCAAGGTTTGCATTGGGTGAACCTGTTGTAACCAGTGGCTAGGTTTGGACTTGAAGTTTCACTTTTGTTAACTTCAAGGTCAAGATATATTTTTCATGACTTCAAGCTTTGGATTGTGTAGAGGGCCTTGTTGGCCGTTGCACATAAATCCAGAATTGTCATATTATTTTAATTTATATTTAATTTTGATAGTGGTTTAAGTAATCAAATTAAGTTATTATTGTTGTTAAATTTTAAAAAAAAGTTATTACTATTGTTTATGATATATTATTATATGAGTAGATAATATGTGTACTTATTTATTGAAGCATTAATACAAATACAAATTCACTTTAATTGTTTTATTTAAACTCATGTTTAATGCTTTTTTTATTTTTATTTTTTTTATTTCAAGGATGGTGCTAGCAGAGCTAAAGAGGACAACTCAAATAATAACAAGGAGGTCGAAAACAGCTTAGAGGGTGACTCAGAAGAAAACTAATATAGATCTTGTCATAATTCTAGTTGTTTAAGCTTAAAACAAGGTTTAATTTCAGGATTTCTTTGTATATTCTATATTTTAAAGTTTGAACTTATATGAATTTATATCTTTTGATGGATCAATTTTTAGTAATTATTGTACTATTCTAATATGATAATTAAACAAAAATGATATAAAATAAATTAAAAATAAATAAATAATAAAATATTTCAAAAATTATATAAAATATTAACACTGATGACATAAAAATTTGGTCATAAATAACTTTATAGTGACAACAAAGTCCCTAGCAATTTATAGAATAGCGATTCCCCTTAACCCCTTGCAAAAACATTTTAAGTGACAGCTTAATGTTACTATTATTCCTAACTAATTGCGAGGAGTTAAAATTCCTCACAAATAAATTTTAGCGATGACATTATTTGTCTCGTCGTTAATTTGAAATTCGCAAATAACTAATTGCGAGGGTATAAAAATTCTCACAAATAGTTATTAACGACGACTACTTCCTCTCGCTAAAAATAAGTTGCCAAGGGTTAAAAGCCCTCACAAATAAATTTTAGCGATGCCATTAGTTGTTGCTAAAAAGTATGTCGTCAATTTGGAATTCACAAATAACTAATTGCGAGGGTATAAAAGTTCTTACAAATAGTTGTTAACGACGACTGCTTCCCCTTGCTAAAAATAAGTCGTCGACTTTTCTTGTCGTTTGGTAATATATTTGTGAGGACAAATTTATTCAATAACAACGGTGGATTGCCCTTGTAAATTATCTATTTGCGAAGGTATGGTCGCAAAATTTCTTTTAGCAACAAGAGCAAATACGACGGCCTTTGAGGGCCATATGCCCTCGCTAATAACCTTTTGCGACGATATTTGAATTTTTACGAGGGCATTTTATCCTCACTAGTAGACTCTTTTCTTGTAGTGAACTTGGCACCCTCAAACAAAAATATCTAGCTCCGCCCCTGATATTAATGTAATCATATCCCAAAAGGTTTTGTTACATTATTGAAAGAATCATTATAGAGGATTATATTAGATTAGATTACTAAATTGCCGTGATTTTTTTTTTTTTTTTAGAGTTTCAACTTATGGTGTCCGCTCCTGATGATAACTCTTTTATCATCAGATCATGACACCAATTGATTTTTGGTGTAGGCGGGGATTGAATCTTAGATTTCTTATTCAACCATCAGAGACTTTATCAGTTGAGCTAACTAAAACCCACAAATTACCGTGATTTTGATTAGTATATAATAAAAATTGTGCCAATGATGAGTCTATGGAAAATTGATGTTAGATAAATCATAATTTATTTCATCAACAAATTATGTAAAAAGAACAAATAAAATATTATACCTATCTAACATTGCTCATCAAAAACTCTTTAACATCATATCTAGCTATTGATTATTACTTAGCCCTCCATTTTGTAGCTAAAAGAATAAAGTTGGTTAGAACGATCTAATCCGAGCTCCTGACTTGTGATCCAGCCACACACGCTTTCTCCTTTGTATATGATTAATCAAAAACCTCAATTATTTTCAACTAAAAGTCTAGAAACTAATAGTTTGGCATTCACAACAAATGATAGAAATAGTCTAAGCGAAATAATTCGCAAAAATTATTCATATACACTCAATATACAATGTAATTTCTTACATAACACATCAGTTTATGTATAACAGAAAAATGTGTAGAATTTATACAATTTTGCTTAAAAATTATCTACATCAGTCTGTGTATAATTGTGTAAATTTATAAGTTTGCTATAGTAACAGTGTAAACTTACAGTAATCGTGTAAATTTATAAGTTTACACAGTTACTGTAGCAAACTTATAAATTTACACTAACACTATTAATTTTTTATTCTTTCTTTACGTGTTTCGAGGATGAAAAAAGAGAGTGAATTGTGGTTATTGTATGCAAAGAAAGAGAAATAATTAAAAAATTGATATTTAATGAAATGTTTTGCAAAATAGATAATCTGACGTGTGACGTTTTGAAAAGTGAGTATATAAAATAAAAATATAAGTTTTTATGCTAAAATAGATATAATTTTTTTACATGAACTGATGTAAATGCCTAAAGAGTTATAGTACACAAAATGTATGAAATTGTTTATGCTAAAATAGATATAAATTTTTACATGAACTAATGCGAATGCTTAGAGAGTTGGATTCCGGGTACAAAATGGGACGGTGATTCAATTCCATCTGATTTCTTGTCATGGTGTGAGGGAGAAAGTATCTATACCAAACTTAGAATCCAATACTTGGATGACACATGTGAAAAGATTGGAAGATCATAACTATAATCCATGAAAATAACCAATGCACACCCTTAATGCGATAGTCACTCTATAAGTATAAGTATTTGTGGAGTGTTGGGGGCAAAAGTTGGGGTTCAAATCTCCAAGAGAGAGTTTCACACACATATACACTTAGATTAGGCTATAGTAAAATTTTTATCTTGTATTAAAAAAAAAAAAATGTCTATGACAATACATTCAAAAACGCTCTTGCCCTAAAAAGTTTCAAATGCTGTCCCTATCCAATCATGTTTCTAATACTTTTGCTCAATAAATTTCAAATACCACAACATCCATTTTTCTAACATTCCTCACGTACTTGAGCATATCTTCCGCAATCTTTCAAATGGTTGAATAAAAATATTTTGTGGACTCTTCAACATTTGATCAAGAAAGATCAAGAAACCTAACAAGAATTCATTTTCATGAGTCAAAATGTAATGTATTTTGTGGAATTTCATGTGAGATTGAAGAGCCACGTTCCAAAAAATTTGTTGAATTTAAGAGAAATTTTGTGAGGGAAATTTTGTGTAATTTAGTATGTAAGATGTAGTTGGTGAGGATGTGAGGGACATTTTGTTGTTCTCTGCATTTTCATGAGGACATTTTGTTTTTTTTTTTTTTTTTTTTATTGTTTGTTGTTCTCTGCATTTTTCATTGAGTTGTATTTATTTTTTTAAAGATAGATAAAATGACAAATTTATTTAAAAATTAAAACCCACTAATAGTTCTATTTAAGGAGCACATTCTAGTAAATTAAGAGAAACTTCGTAAAGGACATTTGGTGTAATTTCTTATGTAGATGTAGTTGGTGAGGTTATAGGAGACATTTTGTGAGCTTTTTATGTTTGTTGTGATCTCAGCATTCTTCTTGAGTTGCATTTTCTTTTTCATAGAAATATAAAATGGAATTTATTTAGTAATTAAAACCCACTAATAGTTCTATTTGAGGAGCATATCTGTTTGTTTTGACAATATTTTTTTTTTAGAAAACGAGTTATTTTTCAAAAAATATTTTCTATAAAATTATCTCATTTATCTATGTTTGGTACCAATCTTAATGTCCCATTTGGATGGAAGAAGAGGAGGGGGAGTGAAGGAGAGTAAAGTAGAATTGGCTGAAAATAGGTTAATTTTTGGTCAAATCTAGGTATCCGTTTGACAATGATTATTTCTGCTAACTTATTTTACTGTTCATCTTATCTTTGCTACTATTCATAGGTCCTACTACACTTTTTGGTACTATTCATAGGTCTCACTATACTATTTCAGCTAACTTTTACCATTATCTATAGTATTTTTAGTAAAAAGTTTTCAATTTCAGCAAAATAAATGGATCCCAAACAGATCCTACTCTACTCTACCCTCCCTCCCTCCCTCCCCCTCAATCCAAACAGACCATCACGAGTTGAAAAACAATTTCCTAACTTTCCTTATTTAGCTTGTTATGAGATAGAAATATTTTTCAAAAAAAAAAAAAAGGCAATAAAAATATCTTTAGTAAACCTTGTGTAAAGATAGTTTTCTGTGTTTTTAATGTTTAGTAGCATAAAAAAAAAAAATTAAAGGAAAACTATTTTTGATTAACGTAGAAAGTATGACTTATTTTTAGAGATTATTTTCACTAAATTTTTAAAAAAATCAACTCTATCTCATAGCAAAGTAAATAAAGGAAGTTAGAAGTTTTTTTTTTAACTCATTTACGATTACTACCAAATATAGGAAAATGAGATAATTTTATAAAAAATGCTTTTTGGAAAATGACTAATTTTCGAGAAAATATCATCATTGAAACAAATAGAGCATAGTAGAAAACAATCTCTAAAAATAAGCCATATTCTTTTTGTTGACCAAAGATAGTTTTCCTTTAACTTATTTTTTTAATGTTACCAAAACTGGAAAAATACGAAAAACTATTTTTATACAATGTTTTCTATCGAAACAAATGGAGAGGAATTTCATAAGGGACATTTCGTGTAATTTCTTGGGAAGAAATTTGGCATTTAACATGACTTTTGAATCATTTTTTGTTTGTAAGCATGTTTTTGAAACTATTTTGAACTAGCATCTTGAGTTTGTGAGACTCAAGTTTGTTGACAAAATCGAACCTTTGAGACTCGAGTAGATCTAAAGGAGAAGAAGTAGATTTGAAGGAGAAGAAGAAAAAGAAGATCTAGAATTGGGACTTGAAGTTAGAAAATCTGAAGAACGCAAGAACAATTGCAACTTGAGTGTTAGAGACTTGAGTCCTACATTAAACTCAAATTTCGAAACCTTGAGATGCTAGTTTGCTAAATAGATGTTCAAGCTTTACAACTAACTAAATTTTTTAAAAAATAATGCTAAATGCCAAAATCAGCCGTAGTTGGCAAGGTTGTGTGGGGTCATTTTGTGAATTTTTTATGTTTGTTGTTTTCTACATTCTTCATTGAATGGTACTTCTTTAAAGAAAGATTAAATGAGAATTTATTTAGTAATTATAACCCACTAATAGCTCTATCTGAGGAGCACATTCTAGTACTAAAATACCATGTCCCCTTTTATCATTTACATACAATGCATACATACATACATATATATATATATATATATATATATTTGTAAAAGATTGGTGTTGCCAATATTCTAGTACGCATGATGATTTATTCCTTTTCACATTTATTCATAAGTCCGTTGATCCCTTAGCCCCTTTGTAGGCATGAAGCAGAACACATTTATTCATAAGTCCGTTGATCCCTTAGCCCCTTTGTAGGCATGAAGCAGAACACAATGATAAATGAACAAAAATTACAGATTTTTTAAAATAAAAATTTTGGTTAATTTTTCCTCAAGTTTAGATTATTATGCTGGATCGATCTATGATCAGAATGAGGTTTAACCATTCACCCAAAAATGTGGTGTATGGATGGTTCCATCCCATTTTTTGTTCGGCAACAAGTGGGAGAGTTTATTCCCATAAGCAATCAGATTGGAATGGGAGTTTGAGAATTAACATGTGTATTTTATTTTTTTTAGGCATTAGCGACCAGACTTAATAAAAATGAGAATAAATTTTTTTTAATTTATTATTTTTTATCAAACTTTTATTTTTTATTTTTAATGAATAGAATAAAAACCGATTGAGTCAACTCTGCTGACACACCGGTCAAAATTGGCTTAAAAAAAACACGCACACAAATGATCATAAATGATAATTCTCTTTGGTAATAACTACCAAAAATAAAAAATAAAAAAAGAAGAAAAAGGTCCGCAGTCTGAACAAACCTAAACATCGATTCTCATTTTTCGATCGTTGTTGGGTTACCGACCAACGAGACAACGAGTCAGTCAACAACATTTCTCTCTCCTCTCTCTGTGTAATTAAGGATAACGATTTGTTTGTTAGATTCGAATCCCATGAAGAATAGCTGATGTGTTACCTGCTTATGCTAACATAGACAGGAAGTTTTGCTTGAGCTGATGTGTTATAATAGTACAATCCAATGTATATAGAGAGTAGGCAAGTGCTCTCTAGGACAATACCCTATGCATTTCACTTTTCAGCCTTCTACTTCCTCAGCTTCTTCATTCCTTTTTCGTCCGTACTAAACCAAAAACAAGAAATCTTAGAAATGATTTTCCTTTGTAATCACACCTCTAGCTTAAATTCATTTTGAGAAAGCCTTCACTACTTAGGTTTTTACATGGATTATATTTTCCCTTTCCCTTTCACCTTCATTTCTATCTTCTTTTGAGAGAAAAGAGAGTGAAGGGGTAGGGGGAGGACCATTCTAGAGCATTGTAATCTGAGAAAGAGAGAAAGGGGTTAGGGAACCATGAAAAGTTGGGTCGCAAACACAAATTCCATATTTTCCCAAATTTGGGGCGAAAAATATTTTCCCATATACATTTTTCATTAGGAAAAAAAAAAAAAAAGTGATCTCTCTCCATATTTTGCTCTTTGATATGTTATACCAATGGCATATATCCAAGCAAAGACAAAGTGGGTAGAGACTGTCTATGGTCTCGTCATTTATAGATTGTTCAAGCGCTTCTTTGAGCATGATAACGTTTTGAAGGTTGAATCCTTTGATTCTAAAAGCTTTTGGTTTTTTTTTTTTTTTTTTTTTTTTTTTTTTGGGGGGGGGGGGGGGGGGGGTGGGGAGGGGGGGGTGGTCTGTTGAGTTGCTGAGAACCCAAGATTTGATTTTGCATTGGCATAGGTTAGGCAATTAGGCTCTTTATCTATGAAGGGGGAGAAATTGCAGATATATATATATATATATATATATAGAAAAAAAAATCAATGGGTGTTTTATTTCCAATAGGCAACAATTAAGCATTTTGAAAATCTCTTAATCAGGAATAGGAAGAATCTCCACTAATCAAGAGACATATTTGAGGAAGAGCTTAATTAGTGCTCAATTAGTTTTAATTGTAAGGAAAATAAATGAGAGTACGGTTTGGTGGAGTAAATGGGAAAAATTAATTGGGGGAGAAGCTAGAGATTGAATTGGAAAAGTTTGAAGTGAATGGGGAATTTTTTTTTTTTTTTTTTAACGGAAGGTGATAGGAAATGGCAAGTTGAAAGAAAAGTAAAACATTGATTGCAAAAGGAAATGATAAAAAATAGAAAAAGAAAAAAAATGTGTGGACCTGATGTGGCATCTTGGGAGAAAAGCAGAATTAATTGTAGATTCTTCAGCTTTTAGATTTATTATATAGATAGATTTGTTGCCATCAAGACCATGATAAAAAGCTTCATGAAAGCAACACACACAGACTGCTTCAGAAATGAAAATTTCAATGCCATGATCTAAGAAAAACAGAAAGAAAGAAACAGCTCACTTTTGGTCAGAGTGGAGATGAGATTTTTCATTTGATCTAGGTCCAATAATTACTTTTTTGACCATATATATGCAAATGTCCAATTCAATCATACTTTAGGTTCGGAGTTAGGATATGAGTTTATGAAAGTGTTCAGCAGTACTAAAATCCACATAATCCAATTGATTAGCCTCCACTTGTACTACCTAGCCATTTTCTAAGAAGGAGTCTCCCGGTAAGACTTGCTTCCTTTTTAAGCATGCAACATTTGAATAAGACAAATAAATTTAGATGATGTCAATCATTCGAGAGAGTGGATTACCTAATTATAGGGAACATAGCATAAATCATGGCAAATTAGAAGAAAGAGGAAAACATACCACAGATCCACACCACATATGAGCATATTTATTGAAAGAAAGTTAGTATAAATCAGAGTTTTTGTTTTTGGGGAGGTAACTATTTAAGTATAGATTAAAGTAGAGTAAGCATTGCTTCTTCTTTTTCTTTTTTTTTTTTCTTTTTTTTTTTTTTTTTTTTTTTTTTTTTTTTTTTTGAGGAAGTAGTAAGCATTGCTTTAAGATGCGATTGTATCTGAGGCAAAAACTCAATTTTAATTAATTCACTGTGACTTTTTTCTTTACACATACTTCACTATGACTTCAATAAAAACTAATCCTAATTTAAAGATAAAAAAGGGGGATAAAAGGAAAATAAACCCAAGAAAGAAAAAAACTAAAATAGAATGATAAATTTAAAAAGGGAAAAACTTACCAGGCTAAGAATTTATACACTATCCCTAATCATATCAAATATACCTCAATTCATAATACATCCCTTTATTAGAAAAAATGTCTCAATAAAAAGAGAAATCATTGGCTACCTTTTTTAAAAATTGACACAAATATTATAAAATGTTTTTCAACGTATAACTATATAACTATAAGTAGCAACTTTCAAAATTCCAGAAATATACATAGATGGGATAAATGTAAAGAATTATTTATTTCCTTCATATGCTTGAAGAAATAAGTTTATGTTTATGTACAAGTTTAAAATCAAAAAAAAAAAAAAAAATATATATATATATATATATACACACAAAGATACAATATAAACACATTTTATAATCTAATATACTTTTATAATTTTATTATTACCACTTAAAACAAAAACTATACATTATAAACCATTTAATTAAAAAGAAAGCTCATATCTGACCTCTCGTGTGAAGCTGAACAACAGCAACATCAAACATGGTATTAACGGCCCTATAATGCTAAGCATGATCTTCCTCCAGTTGGTCTAAAGAAACCATTCATGGGATTAATTTTTTTTTACTAAATTACATTAAAAACAAAAAATGAAAAAAAAAATTAAAAGAAAGGAGGGAGTTAGAGAGTATATAGTCGATATTACTAAACTTACATCGGTTGCTACAACTGCCGAGCTTTGGTAACTTCGCGATACCTTGCATACCAGGAGGGGCAAGCAAAGGGTGCTGAGACAGAGTCCTATTCCCACTAAATATGAATCTATATTTAATTGCATGTTTTTTTTTTATTATATTGTTGATCGTTTAATTACCAATTAGGTGGGAGATGGAAAATTCTTTCTTTAAAATAAACTAGTAAGTAGCTTGTATGATGCATAGATAATGTTGTCTTTTATGCAATAATTTTGTAGAATATTGTATATATATTATAGCATAATTGTAATAGTATTAAGCCAAAGAACTGACACTATGAGATTGATTTGAGAAGATAACTTTAGTATTTGTGAACATAAACAAAAATGCTGTGGCTCTCAATAAATTAAGACAATCTTTTGTATCAATTTGCATTCAATTATTTGTCAAAATTTGTTTAACATAAATATATTTGTAAACATACACATTTATTTTAAACATATTTTTTTAATTCATCCGATGTGTGCATTTTTTTGTACTATTATATACATATAAAAGATATAATTGAGACCTTTTAGATTATTAACATAATTTTAGCAACATTTAAAAAAAAAAAAGAAATCTAACATGTAAAGGAAAACATAATAAAAGGTGATATAAGTATGTGTGTGTGTGTGTGTATATATATATATATTTTAAAGTCCGGCCAACTCGCAAATAAACAAGTTCAAAAACATATAAAGGAAAACAAAGGGGATAAGAGTAAGACTGTAACGGGTGTTTTGGGCTTTTTGTACAATGTTGGGCTGGATTGCTCCCTCCTATCGTGCTAAGCCCAAAATATTCTGGATTGGAGAGTTGGGATCGTCCAATTGTAACTCAATTTGGTCCGGCTTGTGCGCAAGCCATGCTCGATCCAATCGCAGTTTACACTATGTGCCCGTGGCAGGCAGACCTTCTTGAGATGATTACAGCAGGCAAATGTGACGTAATATCAAAGAGGTTGATTCACTGAACTTAAACAGTGAGATATTGCAAAGAATATATATATTCTGATGAAATAGCAATAAAAATTGAGTATTAACATGAAAGTGAATATCGAAGGAAAGAAAAAGGAAATGAAGGCAAAGTTATAAAATAGTTAGTCTGCCATAATATGTTTAAAAAGATTCATGTCAGGAAGGAGACAACATTCCTTCAACGCAAATAATTTCTCGAAGGAGAGATTAATGGCTTTGAAGGGACGGTCCTAAATGACTCATACTCAGGTCAGTAACAATAGAGAGCGTGAGTTTGAGAGAAAGAGAGGAAAACAACCCATTTTGGTGCATGCCCGCTATTTTTCTTCTCTCAGTTTTATCTTTGTTTCTTTTCTCAATCTTTTTCCTTTCTCTTTTCCTTTTAGCTAGTTTTAGCCTATTCCTTAGTTTTTTTCCTTTCTCTTACTCTATTTTTCTCTTCTTTTTTTCTCCTTTATCGCCTTCTTTCTTTCTTGCTTTTCTTGCGCACAGTGAGTGCCCTTATATAGTGCCTACCGTGGCTTGGCTTTTACCTTTTTACCCTCTAACCGCCTTTTGTCTGGTGTGTGTCCTTGCCGGCCATTACTGATTGGTCAGGTGCCCGACTAGCGCCACTTACCTGCGCTGGCCGCGCTAGACCATATCACCAGGCGGGACAAAAAAAAAAAAGTTTGTCTACTTGTTTGCCGTGGCATTCTTACTTGCCACGGTAAAGTGTTCTCTCTCTCTTCCCTCATGGCATGCACCGAACAGTTCCAACTCAGCTTTGCTATTTTCGGATGGTATGTCATCCCAGCAGGACACTCACTCGAAAGTAGCCCGAGCAGGACCCTCGAAATAGGTTTTTCCCCTCTCCCTTCCGCCAGACCACGTCCCCCCTTACCTCTAACCCATGGCCCACCTCTTCCCATATTGGCTGGGTATAGGCTGGCGAGACCTGGGCTTTGCGCGTGCTCTGTTTTTTATGTCGATCCAAAATCTGCCCTCCGTTCATGCGTTTGCCGCGGTCTGGGCGTCTGTCTGTTCATCTTGTCGTTCGCCTCTAACTTCTTGTGGCATGGGTTACTTCTTTACTGACATGTCGTTTGGGGTCTGGGCTTTTGCTTGGCTGTGGGCCTTAGCTCACTCGCATCCTCTCGTGTTTTGATCTTCGTGGCCTTGTTATTGCTTCCTGCCGCACCGTTATAATATTCATGTTATGATAATTTAACTTAATACCATTGGGCCTCTTTGGGCTTGCTATTTTCCTTTCTTTCTAAGGACTTAATAAGCCTCACTTGACCTTCTTGCCATGTCTGCCTGCGGGCTCCCGTGTCCCATTTATTTTTCTTTGGGCATCCTTGGCCCTTTCTAATTCCATGCTTTCCATGGGCCTTTACTAATTTGTTGGGCTTCCCCGGTCCAACTACTCCATACTTCATCTTTAGAACTCATAGGTTTTTCTATAGCTCTGTACTTGCTTTACTTTGGGCCTGCTACAATGGATGCGGCTCATTCTCACTTTTCTACATCTGTGGCCCATGGTTTGCTACTTCTCTCTTTCCGGGCCTTTTCAGGCCCATTTACTCCTTCAACACCCATTTATTTGCTTTATGGACTTATAATTCATTATTCCTGCCACTTGGGCTTAATGGGCTTTCTATCCACATTTTAATTCTTTTCTATTGGTGTTACTGGGCTGCTTCTCCTTGCTGGGCTTCCGAAAATTAAGCCTCAACAAAGACATATTCCTCCTTCAAGATCTCACCCTAGTGAGCTGCGGCCCATACAAAAGTGTAAGGTAGGAGGGAGTCTAAATATTGTCTATTAGACTTGAGTTTGATATAAGAATGACTCTTCTAATAATGGTGTTTGGTGTGTGGTCAACCTAAGTCTTTAAGACACTTAATTACGAGTCCAAATCTTCTATCCCATTTTTCCTACTCCACTCTATACTCCGCAAAAAAAAAAACTTGTCACGTGTTCACCTTATTAATTAAATATTATAATTATTGACTTATTAATATTACCGCTATTAATTAATAGTAGTATTTAATTAATTAGGTGAACACGTGGCAAGTTTTTATTGGTGGAGTATAAAGTAGAGTAGGCAAAATGAGACAGAAGATTTAGACTCCTTAATTACCTAAATTGTATTAGTGGAGCCAACCTAGTAATTAAAGACAACCTTTAAAATAAAATAATAAATACTACTAATAATAGATCAATTAAAAAAGAAGAAGAAATTCAATCATCTTTAACATTAATCAAGTTCTCACCTGATATAATTAACAAATTGCACATAATAATTTATTTAAATTTTCTCATTTTGTTAATTTTTTGGGATCATCTTTAATCAATTTCAGTAAATTTCAAGAATAGTATAACTTTTTTTTTTCAACAAAAGCCCTTTGTAATGCTTACCTTAATGACTGATACCAACAGCTTTCTCATTACTCTTCTTTTTGGGATTGAGTTCATAATTTTTTAGTGAATTATACAATGATAAACATGATCTAATGCTACACATCACTACCTTTGTCGGTGATTAACCAAATGTGTAGCATTAGATTATGTTAAAAAATATGATTAAAATACGAGTGTGCGAGGCCACATATGTCATTTTTTCAATTTTATCACATATGTCCTTTTTTCGTTGTAATATGTTATACAAATAAATGAAAAAAAAAAAAATGAGACTTTTTATGCTGAAACCAAAATTTCAGCAACAAAATATTTTTTTAAATTTAACATATAAAAAAAAAGTTATAAGAAGAGGAAAACACAATAAAAGGGGATAAAAGTATAAATAGGTTTTATTTTTATTTTTAAATCCAACTTGTAAATAAACAAATTCAAAGAAATGTAATGGAAAACGAAGGGGATAAGAGTATAAGAAAGGCATATATTGCCAATATCAAAGCTCTAAACCGTTGTAATAGATATTCAATGTGAGCAAATCTATAGTGGCAGTTTTAAAACTATCGTAATAGGTCATTTAAAATACAAAAACAAAAAAAACAAAAAACAAAAAACAAAAACAAAATTAAAATACTAATTTCAAACCTATAGCAGCGGTTTTAAAACGTCATAATAGCTCAACCTATTGTGGTAGTTTCTTAAAGTGCCGCAGTAAGGTATCTATAGCAGCAGTTTTAAAAGCGTTGTTTTAGGTCTCCTATAGTGACGGTTTCTAAAAGCGCTATTTTAGGTCTCCTATAGTGGCAGTTTTCAAAACTGCTGGGAAAAAAATGCAATTGTAAAACCAGTTTTTTTGTAATGGGAGTGGAAAATAAAACCAAGATCTACTTCAAATATGCATGAACACAAACACTTTTTAATTTGGGTTAATTATAGATTACCTACTTTTGGTTAGGCCCAATCTTAAGTTGCCTACTCGAGGTTCAAAAGTTGGCATTTTACCACTTGATCGGGTTTGGGTTTGGGTTGTGGGTGGGTTTTGGCAGCCTTAGGTGGTTTTGCTTCGTCTAGGTGTGAGTTGATTGGGGTGGCTTTGGGTTGTGTGTGTGGGTTGATTGATTCGGTGGTTGGTTGCAGTGGTTTGTTGTGGGTTATGCCGTGGGTTGAGGCCATGGGTTGTGTCATGTGTTGAGGCCGTGGGTTGCTAGGTGTTGAGGCCATGGATTGCTTCTACGCTCACCTTCGCTTCTTGATCTCTCTCTAGTGAAATCTTTCTCTAGTGGGTGTGGGTTGATTGGTTCGATGGTTGGTTGTGGGTGGTGAGGGTGGTGACATTGAGTGGGCGGCGTCTAGTGGTGGCGTCAGGTGGTGGCCATAAGGGGTGGGTTGGTTGTTTTTGCTTGGAGAAGAGAGACACACACAAAGAAAGAGAGAAAGATATGTCACATGGAGAATAAAAATAAATTATAATAAAGAAATAATATTTTAATGAAGTGGTAAAAGGAAAAAAAAAAATTGATGTTGGTGTATTATAAAGTGGATCGGAGTATTAAAATTGATAAAGTAATGTTTTGAGATGCTAAATGCTATATTTTTTGACATGTTTGATGTGAATGTTCTTAAACAGCTATAACCCACCTCTAGCTTTACCATTAGAAAAAAAAAATTAATTCAAAAACATAACATAAAATGAATCAAACACTATCCACCTCAAAACTTTTTCTTGAAAGTGTCCGTCTTTAAGATTTTCATTGTAATGAGCTAGTGTATCTATATAGTTACAAAGTTTGAATCTTGTTGGCTCAACCACCTAGTAACATAAGGTGTTCTGGGAGTTGGGGTTTTGGAGGATTCGGGATTGTGGATATTGTTATGATTTTTGTCCGGAGCTTCCTTTAAGAGCATCAACATCAGCTGTTGGAAAGCTATGCCATTTTAACACATCAAAAAGCTTACATTATTTATTTAATGCACCATTTTATAGTATAACCTACATCACATGTTCAATTCTTCAATTCAATACATCAAAATGATATATACGACACATTAAAATAATATATACTACATATATAACACAAAACACAAGCAACAGTCATCACCTATTACCACAACCAGCGGCCACCAACCAACAGCCACTGCCACAACCACCACACATTTTCATTGCCCTTCAAACTATCATCAAAAGGATTTTTAGCTCCAATTCCAAGCACCTTAGCAGCCCAACAAGAACAATTCAACAACCTGTGCTTGTATAGGCAAATTCTAGTTTTCTGAGAAGCCACCAAAGATAAGTACCATCTACAAATAGCACCACCATTAATTGTAATAATCAATTTAAATTGTTTATTATTTAACTTGAGCGCAAGAGAGACATAGAAGACTTACCTTGAGCTAGCGAAGACAGAGAGAGATCTAGCGGCATGGGTGTTGCTTGGTGAGATGGAGGCTTGGCAAATGGGCGGCAGGGCGAGGTGGAGGCGCAACAAGGTGGCTGACCCTATGAGATTGCCGGCGTGATGGGTGGAGGCATGGTGAACGGGACAGTTCTGAGAGTGTAAGTGAGAAAGGAAGAGAATGAGGTTTAGAGAGAGAGAGAGAGAGACGCATGAGACAAATTTGAGATGAAAAGTGTGTGAGAGGAAAGAGAAAAGGAATAATTTTATTTTTAGCATTTGTGTCCATAATGGCACTACTCACTCATGTCAAACTTTTTAGCATTTAGAACATTTAATGTGAGAGGTTTTCTGGTATTTGATGTGCCAAATGCCAAATATTTGACATTTGTCCGTTGGCACACCTAATTCTAGTGCTCTAACCACACTATTTTATCATCTACAAATATAGCGAAATGAGCTAGCCTATGAGCATGCCTATTTGCTTCATGTTTGGGAGGGGGATGAACCCTAATTCTCCTTATAAAGTTAAAGTAGTATATTAATGTAATCATATCCCAAAAGGTTTTGTTACATTAATGAAAGAATCATAATAAGGATGAGATTAGATTAGATTATTGAATTTCCGTGATTTGATTAGTGTATAATAAAAATTGTGTTAATGATGAGTCTATGGAAAATTGATGTTAGATCAATCATAATTTATTTCATCAACATATTATGTAAAATGAAAAAGCCTGCTTTTTTTTTTTTTTACTATTTAGCTTATTTTTGCTACATTCAATATACTATGTAATTCTTACATGAAAGCATGTCTTATATATCAGTAATACACATGAGATTCACATTAGTCTATGTATAGTAGAAAAATATATAGAATTTACACAATTTTGCTTAAAAATGATGTTAGATCAATCATAATTTATTGCATCAACAAATTATGTAAAATGAAAAAAATAAAATTTTATTCCTCTCTAGCTATTGATTATTACTTAGCCTTCCATTTTGTAGCTAAAGAACAAAGTTTGTTAGAACAATCTAATCCGAGTTCCTGACTCGTGATCCAACCATACACGCTTTTTCCTTTGTATTTGTTTAATCAAATCCTCAAATATTTCCAACTAAAAGTCTAGACACTAGTACTTTGGCATTCACAACGAATGATAGAAACAGATTAAGCGAAATAATTCACAAAATTACTCATATACACTCAATATACTATGAAATTTCTTACATAAAAAGCATCTCTTATATATCAGTAATACACATGAGATTCTTATCAGTCTATGTATAATAGAAAAATGTGTCGAATTTATACAATTTAGCTTAAAAATGATCTACATCAATTCGTATATAATTGTGTAAATTTACAAGTTTACCACAGTAACTATTTAAATTTACACTGACATTATTCGTTTTGTATTTAGTTGTTTATTCTTTCTTTATCTATCTCGAGGATGAAAGAATAGAGTGGATTGTGAATTTGTGTGTGAAGAAAGAGAAATAATATTAAAAAAAAAGAAGTTGATATTTTAATGAAATATAGTGTAAAATAGATAATCTGACGTAAGATTTTTTGAAAAGTGAGTATGTAAAATATAAAAAAAAAAGTAGATTTTTATGCTAAAATAGATAGAATTTTTTACATGAACTGATGCGAATGGTTAGAGAGTTATAGACACAAAATGTATGAAATAATTTCTTGAAAATTAGAAATTTAGCGAAAACATAATTTAGATTGAGGAGGTTTGGATTCTGGGTACAAAATGGGGATGTTGATTCAATTTCATATGATTTCTTGTCATGGTGTGAGGGAAAAGTTATCTATTCCAAACTTAGAATCCAATAGTTGGATGACCCGTGTGAAAAGACTGGAAGATCATTTCTATAAGTCTATGATAATACATTTAAAAAACACTTGTGCCCTAAAAAATTTCAAATGCTAGCTGTCCCTATCCAACTATTCATGTTTCTAATACTTCTGCTCAAAAAAATATCAAAGACCACAACATCCATTTTTCTAACATGCCTTACATACTTGAGCATATCTTATGCAATCTTTCAAATGGTTGAATAAAAATACTTTGTGGCCTCTTCAACATTTGATCAAGAAACCTAACATGATTTCATTTTCATGAGTCAAAATGTAAGGTATTTTGTGGAATTTCATGTGAGATTGAGGGGATTCTAGCATTTTGCCCTTATTTTTAAAAAATTTAGCAATATGTCCTTGTTTTGAAACTATTAAGGTTCATGCCCCTGTTTTGAAACTTGATTTTCTCAAAATCGAGTTTCAATGTAAAACTCGATTTGTAGAAAATCGAGTATACTCGATTTGTAGAAAATTGAGTATAGAGCGATCAAACTTAAGGAAGAAAAAAAAAAAAACTTGCATGGAACTCGAGTTCAGGGCGCTCGAGTTCCATTTAAAATGCCATTATAGGACTCCCTAAACGCAGCTATAGGTATGGGGCGATCAAACTTAAAAAAAAAAAAAAAAAAAAAAAAAAAAAAAAAAAAAAACTTGCATGGAACTCGAGTTCATGGAGCTCGAGTTCCATTTAAAACTTCAAACTTCTGATAGTATGGAATTAATGGAGGTTTAGAGTCATGATCCAGTTTACACGGAGTAGGAGGGATTTTTTGTTTTCTAGTTCTTGGGTAAATGACATAATAATCAAATTTTCTAGAAGGTTCTCCAAGGAGGTCAACTTCTGGATCTCCTGCTTCATATCTCTCTTTGAGCACCTGCTGAGAAGATTTTTTCTTTCTTTTTGAGTAATCTTCTTCAAAAGCTTATTCTTCTTGGTAATCCTTACAATTACAAACGTCCCACCATATGTGACCAGAAGGGGACTTGCCTTCATAACAAGGCTTTCCATCATCTCCAAATGACTTAATTGTAAGATCATCTTCACGAAAATATGACACCAGTTGGAGCATTGCAATCTGCGTCGGAAAGACCATGACATCTTTCTTTTCTGGTGGAGCTGTCAAGAATATTGTCTCAACCTTGCCATTTTCTTTTCTGATAAAGAAAGGATCATTTGACTGGATTGGCTTGGTCGCCTAATGAAGCATCTCATATTTTGTAATCCATGATTCAGAAAAGATAGAGGTCATCTGTTCTCTATTAAGTTGTCTTGGGACAAATGTACACATGGGTGTCATTTCGGGATCGACTTGGATTAATAGAGCATCATTGGATTGAGCTATGTCTGGTACTGCAATATCAAAAGCATGATTCTGGAGTCTATAAGCAAGCTGGTAATGAAGTGTAGTAGCAAATGTGTCTTGCACCTGGGAGGCTCCTGTAATCTGGACTTGTACCTTGAGAGCATCACAAAGATGAGGATCTCTAAGAGACATATTAAAGTTAGGAAAAAGTGTAACAAAGACTGTTCCTACATTTAAGGTGGTCTGAACTGTTCCTATGACTATATTTTGATACTCCAAAAATCTAGAATCAAGAAGTGAAATTCTAGATGCTACAGGGAGTCCCTTTCTTCCGTGGAAAGTTAGTGCCAGCCTTACTGCACCAAAATGAAGGTGTGTATACCCTGGCACTTCCTAGAGAATTTGTAATTCCATGGCAAAAACAAGGGTATACACACCTTCATTTTGGTGCAGTAAGACTGGCACTAATTTTCCACGGAAGAAAGGGACTCCCTATAGCATCTAGAATTTCACTTCTTGATTCTAGATTTTTGGAGTATCAAAATGTAGTCATAGGAACAGTTCAGACCACCTTAAATGCAGGAATAGTCTTTGTGACACTTTTTCCTAACTTTAATATGTCTCTCAGAGATCCCCTTCTTTGTGATGCTCTCAAGGTACAAGTCCAGATTACAGGAGCCTCCCAGGTGCAAGACACATTTGCTGCTGCACTTCATTACCAGCTTGCTTATAGACTCCAAAATCATGCTTTTGATATCGCAGTACCAGACATAGCTCAATCCAATGATGCTCTATTAATCCAAGACACAAAAGATAGACACAGAACGTGTAAACACAGAGGATGTAAGAAGATTATGGAAACTAGTTTATAACATAGATTGCACTTAACGTATAGAAGATAACATGAAAGAATGGGATAGAACATAGCACAAGATACAACAAGCTAAGAGATGTTATTAGATTAAACATCTTTTTTACATCAAACATAAGAAACTTAGAGGGACATTTTACAATGGTTTACAAAGACTACTAGGGGTTTTTTTCACTCTGCCCCTTACAAAGATACCAGAGTCCTATTTATAGGCAATGTCATATAGACATATCTTACAATCAGGACTTAATGAGCATTAGTAGAGGATGGTTGGGGCCGGATCAGGTTTGACAAGTGTCAATCTCTAATAGGGAATCTAATTTCATTGTTATCCTGAGCTAGCTTTGCTTCTGCCATGGAGTAATGGAGCCTGACACGGCTGGAGACTTTCTCTGGAGCTTTTTATCTAACTGAGAAGAAAGTAGGGGTTTGAAGCAAATGTCAACAAAGGTAGTTGGGTAGTTGAAGGTTAGGTAGATGAAGCTTTAACTTTTTTCAGATAAAGTTTTGCAAGGGCAATAATAGTGCACGTCAAGACAAGGTTCACTTGCACCAGGATGTTTTCAAGACCTTTTTTGGAACCAATCTTCATCAAAATCAGCATCTGGATCTGGATCATGGTTGTGGTAGTAGGGGTCATCATGTCCGATGAGAGGATTAAGAGGATTGGGCAATTCCCAATGATCTTCATGTGGCCACTGCTGTCTACAGACCTCTGGGTCCATTGGCACTATTTCAGATAAAGTTCTTTTATTAAGGGATTCAGTCATTGTGAGAGCATGGTAACAAGATACCCAAGAGGTGTCCATGTGTGTATGTAGAGTGCCATCTGGATTAGTAACCCAGTGTATTTCTGGGGGATGAAATTTTCCTTCTGCACGGATATCATTTTTGGAATTGAGTCTAACAATTAAACATGCTGAAGTAATCTTACATCCAAATCTTGGGTGTACTGTTTTGGGATACTATATCCATTCTTTGTCATGAGCATCATTATGACCTGGATAAACACCCTTAGCCTTTCCCCGACCTCTTTTCTTTTGTACAGTAGATCCTACCAATAATGGAATAAGTATAAATAAATAAATAAGCTTTAAGCATAAAATTGGTATATTAGCATATAAACTTTAGGAAAATATTAAGTATTACCTTCGCTGCCCCCATTAATCACACTATTAGAAGAAACAAGTGTTTCATTAGTTGGAGACTCAGATGATGAAGGTGCAACTTGTGATTGACTACCACTATCACCTTTATCTCTCGCTTGTTTCATAGCTCGCTTCTTACTTTTCTTTGCCATTCACCTGTAGCGTAGTTAAAAAGAAAGCCACATCTTTGATAAGTTATAATTATTTAGTCAACAAAAAGCATAATTAAAACCATGGACCATATTAGAAATATTAATATAAAGATAAAAAAAAATATTTGTGATAGATAAACTTATTATAGAAGTTAAAAACTAAAAAACTAACTTAACAACACCACCTCTAAATATATTGTAAAATAACTAACATGAAAAGTTTAATCAAATTTTAGAGATCCACTAATTTGATCAAATAATTATATACAAATAACATGCACAGCTTCAACAAATAGTTTAGCAAAAAAAAAAAATGCTAAGGTTACTTTTTACGGTACACTTTTTTGTTTTTTGTTTTATTTGAAAAACATCCATTAAATACAAAAAACTGAAATACAGCAAAAGTCAAGAAAGCTACATCATAATAGCCTTTCCTAGTGGATTAGAAGACAAATACTATTATTATAGGGTCACAGCTTCAACAAAACAAATACTTATATTATTGAAAAGTGCTCAATATTCAATAAGATTCAAGTCTCCTTGCAATTTTACAGACAAAGGAGTAGTCAAACGGTACATAGCTAATCAATATTATATTATTATATATCCACAACAAACAAGAACCATTCAATCAAATATATTTTTTTAATCAAAAAAATTTCAGCCATTCATTCATTATCTTTTTGGCTCAGCACCCAACCATCCACTATCACTTTATCGGATTCATTTAACCAGAACGTGTAGTGTAACTTAAAACTGTACAAAAAACAAAAGTGTAGACAAAGAGAGTGAGATAGAGCAAGTGATACTAGTGGCTTCGCAAGACGATTGGATTCTGGCAAGTATGGAGAACGATGGTGCAGAGAGAAGCAAAGATATTTGTCGGGAAATCATCATGTTTGCATCAATTACAAAACATACGCAGCAGAAAATAAACGGATCTACTTCATTCGCAATTGATAACATGCACTATGTAGGTTTCAGAATATAAGAACAAGAGAGTGTACCTTGATGCGGTGAAATTCAAAACCGAATGAAGAATGTTACTCGGGAACACTTTCAATCTTCACTCTAATTCCACGTGATGCCCAAGATGTGTGGTCTCTCAATCAGTTCTATGTTTTCTAGAGAGAATATGAAAGAGTGTCTCTCTTTCTTATTTCATGTCCTTACACACATTAAACATACAAAACCATTTTATTCTATATAAAATTCTGTATGTTTCTCTCTACATAACTGATTATCTAATTGGGCTAACCTTTTGGGCCTTCCCAATTGGGCTTTAGTGTGTGGCTTGGAGTGGGACCAAAAGGGAACAAATAAGACATTAGCTCCAATGGGCCTTGGGCTTTTCTGTCAACTCTTGACAAGTCCAAAATTACCATTAATTATATTTAATACCACTATATAAATATAATTGCACTCTAGGCCTCATTAATAAATTATATCCCAAGACTTTATTATACATGCAACCCCTTCATAAAATATTCGTAGTAATACCAAGTCATAAATATAGACTGCCACTTTGTAAATTACTACATCTTAATCCTTGAGTACCCGGTTTAATCCTTATGAGTTATTCACCATATATTTATGAAATCCAATTTCATAAATATATACTTTAGTCTTACTAAAGTGGTTAGGCCTAACTCTCTGAATAACTGTACCCATTAAACTTATCTCAAGGGAATATTTTATATCTCCGTTAAGAGACTATGAATTTCATCTTGAGAATATATGTTCCATCAACACTAAATGTGGCTGCCCAACATACTGAGGTTTTGACCGTTACTTTAGATCTCACTCCTGATATATCAAAGCAACCTACATTTCATGATCAGGTCCATTATTCTCTCAGGATTAAGAGTTCTTGTGAATACAAGTCGTAAGATTTATTATTCAATTGACAGTCGTTAGGAGAATAATAAATCTCACAGCGGTCCAGTTCAATATGTCTTAACTCTTAAAACATATCAACATATTAACTAGAAATCACCATTTCCATGATCAAGACAAATCATCGTAGTTAATATGTTATAGTCTTCGCAGATGAAATGCCCAATTTCATCACCGACTACGAACCAAAATTCTGAGTTTACAAAGAACTTGTGATTTATATCTTCTGTGACTTTTCACATAAATCACATACTATGCATCTCATGGACTATTTGATAATGTCCGAATATTCATGTTACCATTATTTTAGATAAGAATAGAACAACTTTATTAAACACAATATTAAGTCATACATCATTTCTCACATAATGTCATACATAATATCATACATAGCATCATACAATAGGATTTAAGGGCACATATCCTAACAATATTGACGGCGCAAGAGAGTAATAAGACAGAGTTGCGTTTTTTTTTTTTTTTTTTTTTTTTTTTATGTGTTTCTATTTTTTGGGTTTTGTACTGGGAATTAGGGATTTGTTGAGGAAGATAGATTTGGGCTTTTTTTGTTTTGTTTTGGAATTAGGGATATGTTTACCTGGAAGGAATTTCGTATAGGGTTTTTTAAAATTTTTATTTTTTGTTGAGAAGATGGATTTGTTAACATTGTTGTTCCAGCTTTATTTTATTTTTTGAATTTTTTTCAACAAATTTATAAGGGTCAATTAAAAAATTTTAAAGTATAAATTATTATTATTATTATTATTTTTTTTTTTGGATGATTTGAATTTTAAATTTTTTACTGCCAAATTCTAAATTTTGAGAGAGGTGGGGGTAGGAGGGAGGGGGTGGCGGTAAAGAAAATTTTAACCTATGTTGCAATTTTATTCCATCTCAAATAGGAAGTTCCAAAAGTCAGGGAAATATATCCCCAATATTGTGTAGGGGGATTTTTTTTTTGTACGAAAATATAACCTCAATATTAAAAAAATAAAAAAAATAATTTGGTGTATTTTATTTGGCAAAACTACCTCAAGGAAAAAACATTTTTCACTTGAAATCTCATTAACCAAATTTTTTTTAATTAATATTAAAAATGTTGTAAAGTAACTTGCTCTCAATTTTCCAAATTTATCTTATTTTATAAATAAAATTTATTGATTTAAAATTTTAATTAAAGTTTTCTCAAAAAAAAAAAAAATTAATTAAAGAGTATTTAAAATATTATTCAAATCCAATGGTTAGATTTTGGATTTGAGTCTAGAGCATTATGGACATGTGTTGTTGTACCAACATACCAAGAAATTTTGATTGGTTATGCTCTTCTAATTCAACCATTTGATTGAGCTCATAATTCATCAAAATCAATATTTTATCCCACTATTTCAATCCAATGGTCAAATTTGACTTTTGACTTTGGCATTTTAAAACTTGAAACAGATAAAGGCATGAAAACCAAAAAAACTTTAAAACATTGGCCAATACTCAAAACCCACTTAAAACCTTCTTGATCAACCTAATTTTATCAAATCTAGTGGTCTTGGAACCAACTTTGAATTTAACCAAAGATTGACCAAGTTTAATAGACTTTAACAACGTTTCATAAGATTTGATTACTCTGTTCTCACAATCTAACCGTCTAATTGTCACTGTCATTTACAAAATCAAATATTTCACCACATTCTAGCAATCCAACGGTCAAATTTTGGATCTCCATCTAGTTGCATGATGGACATGTGTTGCTATACCCACCCACTAGGAAACTTTGATGAACCGCATTGACACAATCTGATCACCCAAAATGGTTGAAATACGCCATTAACCCCATTGACACAATCCCCACTCTTTCAATATAATGATCAAACTTTGAATATGAGTTTGGCGCATGATGGATGCATGCCGATATCTCATATATTGATAAAAACTACCAAATTAATAACCAATAATAACTACTTAAAAAATTATGTATTTATTTGGCGAAACCACCCTATTTGAAGGGAAAAAATCATTTTCCACTTGACATCCCATTAACATGTTCTTGGTGTGTTGGTTATGTTCTCCTCATCCAACCGTTTGATTGAGCTCAAAATTTGTCAAAACCAATATTTTATCTTACTTTTTCAATCCAATGGTCAAATTTTCAATCCAATGTTCAAATTTTAAATCTGACTATGGCACAGGATGGAGGCGTGTCATATCTGCCTATAATGAAACTTCAATCACTAAAAATATCCAATACTCTACTAATTAAGAGAGTTATACACTACATAAATATTACTAAGAATCGAGAAAATAATATGCAAAATACAACCAAAAACCTACAAAATGACCTCAAATGGATTTGCATATGACTTTTGACTTTGCCATTTTAAAACTTGAAACTGATAAAATGCATGAAAACCAAAAAAACCTTAAAACACTGACCAATACCCAAAACACACTCAAAAACCTCCTTACTCAACATAATTTGATCCTATCGAGTGATCATAGACCCTACTTCGATGGTTGTTTATGTTTGACCAAATATTGACCAAGTTATGTAAACTTTGATTACTCATTTTTCACAATCTGTCCGTCTAACTGATGTCATACTTCACCAACACCAATATCTCACCACATTCTTTCAATCTAATGGTTGGATTTTGGATTTGAGTCTAGAGCATTATGGACATGTGTTGTTGTACCAACACACCAAGAAATTTTGGTTGGTCACGTTCTCCTAATCCAGCCGTTTGATTGAGCTCAAAATTCATCAAAACCAATATTTTATCCTACTTTTTCAATCCAATGGTCAAATTTTAAATCTTACCATGGCACAAGATGGATGCATGTCATATCTGCCTATAATGAAACTTCAATCACTAAAAATATCCAATACTCTACTAATTAAGAGAGTTATACACTACATAAATATTACTAAGAATTGAGAAAATGATATGCAAAATACAACAAAAAATCACTTTTATGACCTCGAATGGATTTGCATATGACTTTTGACTTTGCCATTTTAAAACTTGAAACTGATAAAAACATGAAAACCAAAAAAACCGTAAAACACTAACTGATGGTGAACTAAAAGTTGATTAACTCCAAGCTCGTCCATAGGAGCTGTCCAGGCCAGGAAGACAAGAGTGTAGTAGTTGTGCCTAACAAAATAGTCGACCATAGGCTTGTCGTCCATGGACCTATGATCGTCTATGAGAATTGTACCAAGAAAATCCCTAACACTTAGAAAAATTCCGAGGAAAGTTTATCTACGCAAACTAGTAAATTGAGCCACGCGTCATTATTCTGAAGACGTAAATAAGGCCTCGCTTCATTACTACATCTTCCTTCTGAATACTTAACTGCCCTTAACAATTATAGAAGATGAATATATGATAACTTCCATAGCGCATTATAGACATGTGTTGTTGTACCAACACACCAAGAAATTTTGATTGGACACATTCTCCTAATCCAACCGTTTGATTGAGCTCAAAATTCATCAAAACCAATATTTTATCCTACTTTTTCAACCCAATGGTCAAATTTTAAATCTGACTATGGCACAAGATGGATGCGTGTCATATCCACCTATAATGAAACTTCAATCACTAAAAATATCCAATACACTGATAAAAACATGAAAACCAATACTGATATCAATACCAAAACCCACTTCAAACCTCCTTGAACATTTGATCAAATCTAGCGGTCTTAGAACCAATTTTGAATTTTGACCAAAGATTGACCAAGTTTAATAGACTTTGACGAAATTTCGCAAGATTTGCCGAAGTTTAATAGACTGGGAAACTTTGATTAACTTGTTGACACAATCCGACCATTCAAAATGGCTGAAATACGCCATCAAATCTAGGAAATGACCAAAATACCCATAAATGACTAAAGTGATGAAAGTGCCCCTAAAAGCTTCAAAATGATCAAAATACTTTTTACTGCTGAAATGACCAAAATAGCCCTCATGTACTTGGAGGGTCTTTTCAGATTTTTTTGCTGTTTTCAAAATCAAGACAAAATTCTAGAGTTTTAACATAAAATCAAGGAAAATTTACCATTCAAAATAAATAATCATATTTTACAGCTATATATATGTTGGAAATCACTTTTATTGTGACAGATTTACCTTATCGTCATTAATACCTTTTTTTTTTCTTATGAAAATTTTAACTATTAACAACGACCACAACGTCCATCGCAAATAACAATGCAATATATAGTGATGGAAAAAACCATCACACACATGAAAAATAAGGGCATGATTTCACCCTTTTAAAAAAATTACCAATGTCGACACGTAGGTCCATCGCAAATATTATTTTGTGGGAGGGATCCAATTCCATTACTAATACATTCTTTCTTTTAAAGAAAATCCATAATTGTCAAAATCTGAAAAGTGCATAATGCAATAAAAAAATATTAAAATGTCTACAAAATAGAATAAAAAATATTAAAACATCTACTTGAAAGCTATAATATCCTTCACCAAACTTGAAAACATAAATATTGGAATATCAATCATCATCTGAGTCAGTATTCTCATTCTGAGAGCCATTTGAGTCATCTTCCTCCTCAAAGTCATCTTCTATGTTTTTGTCCATGTTTTGATTTCCTCCTCCAGCATTAGTCTGCAATATTTTGATTAAACTAAATAAGTATACAACTTATTTACCAATCCTAATAATTGAAATCTATAATGAGCAACTTTACAACTTATTTCAACAACCTCAAGAAAATAGTAAAAAAATATCAATGTTTATTATACTAAAAAATATATAAATATACCTGTGTGGTAGGTTCTTGCATAGAATTAAATCCCATCTACTCTAGTTCATCTCATCATCTTCTTCATTTGCTTCGGCCACATGTGTATTGAATCTTTGAACCTCTTCTTCTTGATAAGGCTCTTCTTCATTTGTGGGCATGTCATAAAGATTTCTTGGCTTGGTCTCAATCACAACGCTCCATGCTAGATCTTTTATACAATTTACATAGTAAACTTGTATTGCTTGACTCGCTAACACAAATGGCTCTTGTGTGTTTAGCTTACGTGTTCTATTAATACTAGTGATCCCATGACGATCTAGCTTATAACCAATTCCTTCTCGAGCTACATCATACCAATCACATTTAAACAAAACAACAGAATTCCCCTTTGTGTAACGGAGTTCAATGATGTCTGTTATCAATCCATAATAAGACATATTTTGATATTCCCCTCTCACCATAACACCACTATTTTGTGTTTTTTTACCATCATCGCATTGTTTAGTACGGAACCTAAACCCATTGACATTGTAACAAGGGTAGTGTGTAGCTCGTTTATCTAGACCCCAAGCCAATGATCGCACATGCTCATCAACTTGCTCGTTTCCACCATTATAAAGTTTTGTGATCTACAAAGATATATAAATAATGTAAGATTCATGCTTAAGTAATTAATAAAAAAAAATGGACGAACCAATGTGATTGTACCCTTTCTTTGAACGAACAAATGAACTCATGTCTATGCATCTCGTCAACATTGACACCCAAGTCTACAAGGATGTTCCTATGTTCTCTACATATAAGATATCATAATAGTCAATCTTCAAAGTTTATACAAGAATATTAAAGAGTTGATGTATAAGAAGTAAGTCTTACTGAACCAGGGGCTCGATCTCATCACAATTTTGTAGGACATAAAGCGATGCTGCATAGTAATCAGTGTTGTTTAACTCTCGTACTACACTCTTCCCAGAAGGGCAGCCTCTCCTAGAGAATATGGGTAATCGAGGGGTATCATCACATGTTGCTGGACATCGATCATCATTTCGCTCAGGTCGATTAAATACCGTTTCGATCCTAATTAGATACCGTGAACAAATTGTTAGACATTCATCCGCTACATACCCTTCTGCAATCGACCCTTCTGGGTGTGCCTTATTACGAACATAACCCTTGAGCTTACACAAATACCTATTGATGGATCAAATTAATATAAGTAATTAAAAAAAAACTATATTGTAAATAATATCTCATTTTAGCTTTCACTTATCAAAAAAAAAAAAAAAACCTCATTTTACCTTTCAATTGGATACATCCATCTATATTGCACTAGACCGGCAACTTTAGCTTCCCAAGGTAGATGAATTGGCAAGTGTACCATTATATCAAAGAAAGCAGGTGGAAAAATTCTTTCTAACTTACAAAGAATTATAGGAATTGTGTGCTCCATATGTTCCAAGTCCTCCAACCGTAAAACTTTAGAGCATAATTCTTTTAAAAAATTGCTAAGCTCGATCAAAGCATCAGATACCTTTTTTGGCAATAATTCACGCACTACAAGAGGGAGTAATCTCTCCAAGAAGACATGACGGTCATGAGTTTACATACCAAAAATCTTCTGTTCTCCTACATTCACACACCGAGATAAATTTGCGGAGTAACCATCCAGAACCTTTATATTTTGCAACCACTGAAACACAGCCTTTTTCTCATCTTTTGAGAGTGTATAACAAGCACGAGGAAAAGTAGTCTTCCCATCTTCAGGATGAAGTTCCTTTCGTATACCCATCATTTTTAGATCGAGCCTAGCATTTAAGGAATCTTTACTTTTCTTATCAATATCTAATATTGTCCCCATCACACTATCACATATATTTTTCTCAATGTGCATCACATCTAAATTATGACGCAACAACAACGTTCTCCAATATGGCAAATCAAAGAAAATACTACGCTTCTTCCAATTGTGGCACTTTCCACGCCCATGTAACCTTTTCCTTTTAACGGCCTTGCCTAGTGTTACTGGTGGCAAAGTACCAAGTTGATTTAGCACATCATCACCAGATAATCGTTTTGGTGCCCCTTTTCTCTCTCTCTTACCATCAAATTGTGCTTTCTGTGATCACCATTTATGGTCAGTAGGAAGAAATCGACGATGACCCATATAGCACATTTTGCTACCATGCTTTAACCTACGATGAGAAGTCTCACTACCACAACAAGGGCATGCAAGATTCCCTTGTGTACTCTAACCCAAGGTATAAGCATACGCAGGAAAGTCATTGATAGTCCACATTAATGCAACTCTCATTTGAAAGTTTTCCTGCGTTGAAGCATCATAGGTTTCAGCACCCTTTTCCCATAATTCTTTTAACTCATCAATTAATGGCCTTAAAAATACATCAATATCATTGCCAGGCCCCTTTTGACCCGAAATAAGTAGAGACATGAATAGGTAAGGCTCTTTCATACACATCCACGGGGGAATGTTGTAAGGGAATACGACAACAGGCCAACAACTATAGCTAACACTCATGTTTCCAAAAGGATTAAAGCCATCGATAGCTAACCCAAGCCTTACATTGCGAGGATCTAAGGAAAAGGACTCATGAGTTCTATCAAATGATTTCCAAGCCTCAGCGTCTGCGGGATGCCTTAGTACTTCATCATTAGAATGATTCTCATGGTGCCATCTCATGTCTGGAGCTGTTTTTGATGACATAAATAATCTTTGTAGCCTCGGCTTAAGAGGAAAATATCGCAATACCTTCCATGGGACTTTCTTAGCATCCCTTTTACCAGCCTTGCTATTAAACTTCCATCTTGAGATCTGACAAACTGAGCACTTATCTGCTTCCGAATGCTCCTTGTAATATAGCATACAATCATTTTTGCATGCATCGATCTTTTCATAGTTTAGACCAAGATCACTCACAATCTTCTTTGCCCCATAGTGGGATATGGGCAATTTTTCGCACATTGGAAATGCATCCTTCAGTAGCTCCAGCAAAATTGTGAATGAGTTGTTGCTCCATGAATTCTTGCACTTTATGTGCATTAATTTGACAATAAAGGAAAAATTGGAATACTTTTTACATCCGAAATAAAGTGGTTGGTCTGCCTCTTTAACCAATCTATAAAACTCATTTGCTTCTTCATTTGGATCTTACAATTCACCCCCACTTGTTTCCTCAACATCTTTCATACGAGGATAAGCATCCCGTATCATATTTTGGATATCATCAATATTTTGTTCATCATCACTACTATTATCCTCATCCTCATCACTACCTTCTCCTCATCACTACCTTCCTCGTCCTCATCACTATTTCCCTCTCCATGGAGATGCCATCTAGTATAATCACGCCTCATCCCTTTCCATAATAGGTCTCTTGTAACCTCAACTTGTGTTCTTCTATATCTATTGTTACAATCATTACAAGGACATTTTATCTTCATATCTTCATCTTTGATACGTTGAAATGCATAATCAATAAACTCTATTACTCCATTTATATATTCCTCACATGACCTACTAGAAAGACTGATCCAAGATTTATCAACCGGCATTATACACCCTTCAAAAATGACATAAATATTAACAATTATTCCCATATAAATTATGATAGATAAACTTATTATAAAAGTTAAAAACAAAAGCACTAAATTAACAACACCACCTCTAAATATATTGTAAACTAACTAACATGAAAAACCTAATTAAATTTTAAAGGTCCACTAATTTAATTAAATAATTATATACAAATAATATGCACAGATAACAGTATCCAACCAAAAGAGAGACTACTAAAAGAAACTAATAATTTCTTCATTATTAACTCACGCAAAAAATCCACATATTCAAAACATTTATATATATATATATATATACACACACACATACACTTTACTTTCTGCCATCCTTAGTTCACTTTTGAGATAATGACAAAACTAGATACATGACAATATCTGTAAGTTCGTTTAGACCCCTTAAACCCAACAGATTAACCTAGAGAATTAGCCAAGTGATTAACTTAGGTAATTTAATTAAATCTAGGTTAACACAAAATAAACAAAAACAACAAAGCAGCGGAAAAATAAAGAACACAAAGATATGATGACCCAGGAAAACCAAACCGGTAAAAAACCTGGGGAGGATTTAACCTAGCTATCCTCAAGGTAAAATAGCAAATCCACTTTACTTAGACCACTAACATCCTATTGCTACCCAAGTGTAGGAAACTTACTACCACGACCCCATGATAGCTCCGAAATCCGCGGACTCCTTCTTTCTTTGACCTTTTCAAAACACAAACACCACCGTTTGTGACTTTGAGATCCCACTCAAAAGTTTAGCAACACAAACTCTCCTGTTTGTGACTCCAAGACCACCCTTGAAGGTTTAGATCATCAGCTCCTTTGATGACTAGAGAAGGCAGCAGCTTCAGCAATATCGGATCTTGAGATTCTTCAAGGAACAACACCGGTAGAAGTAATAAGAGAGGTTTTAGGAGCAAAAACCTAAATACAAAAGAGGCACACTCTTTTCTCTCTAAAAAGCCTTTTAAAAAACGTGCTTAGGGTTTCCTTTATATAGTGGGAGAAGTAGATCTGAAACCCTAATCCTTAATGGGCTTGAACTGCTGTTTGGGCTTAATTAAAATTCTGCAGATACGAGTTTCGATCGGTCGAGCCTGTTTTTCGATCGATCGAACCAGGCAGATTCTGAAATCTTCTTTCTGTAGCTTGTATGTTCTTGTGTGCTCACGATTTGCTAATTGTTCTAAACTTTTAGAACCTAACAATATCATTTAAATCAGATCACCTACGCTTCTACGGATACCATTTTATTTTATTTTATTTTTTTCCTACCACCTGCCCTCATTAATAACTCCAGGTACAATTATGCACATGGCCTTAGGAAAAACAGCCATTATTTTTTTCTTTTCTTTTCTTTTTATTTTTCTTTTTCATGATGGCATGTCAGAACACAAAGCCTAGCACAGTGCAAAAGGGTTTTTCTTTTTCATCTACTCCCCTACTTCGGCATTATTATGCATATTTTTCTATGTTCAGCGTAGGGAGAAGCTGCAAATTTTTCTTAAACAAATTGCTAAAGTTTAGTGTGAAAAAAAAAATTGCTAAAGTTGCTTTTACTGGTACACATATATCCACAACACAAATACTATTATTTTAATACTATTATTAAAGCTTCATCAAATACTTATATTATTGAAAAGTGGTCAACAATACTATTCATCAAGTCTCCCTTGTGGTTTCACAGACACAAAATTATTTAAATGGTACGCTTATTAATATTATATTATTAAATATCTACAACACACATACACAAGCACCAACCATTCATTCAAATATATTTTTTATAAAAAAAATTTCAACCATTCATTCATTAGCTTTTTAGCTCAACACCCAACCATCTATTCAGTGGATTTATTTAACCAGAACGTGCAGGATAACTTAAAACTGTACAAAAAACTAAAGTGCAGACAAACTGACAAAGAGAGTGAGAGAGAGTTAGTGATACCAGTGGCTCAACAAGGCAATTGGATTCTAGCAAGTATGGAGAACGATGGTGTAGAGAGAAGCAAAGCCACTAACGGCGCAAGAGAGTAATAAGACAGAGTTGTGTTTTTTTTTTTTTTTTTTTTTTTTGTTTATATGTGTTTTTCTTTTTTGGTTTTTGTACTGGGAATTAGGGATTTGTTGAGGAAAACAGAATTGGGCTTTTTTTTTTTTTTTTTTGTTTTGTAATTAGGGATATGCTTACCTGAAAGGAATTTCCTATATTTTTGGGTTTTTTAACTTCTTCTTCTTCTTTTTTTTTTTTTTTTTTTTTTTTTTTTTTTTGAGAAGATGAGTTTGTTCACATTGTTGTACCAACTTTATTTTATTTTTAAAATTATTTTTGACAAATTTATAATGGTCAATTATAAAATTTTAAAGTATAAATTAATTTTTTTTTTGGGATGATCTGAATTTTAAATTTTTTGCTACCAAATTCTAAATTTTGAGAGGGGTGGGGGTAGGAGGGAGGAGGTGGCGGTAAAGAAAAAAAATTTTGCTGCCAAATTATAAAGTATACATTCTTTCTTTTAAAGCAAATTAACTATTTACAATAGTTAGCATGTTTGTCGTAAATACAAACTCAATTAGAAAAAAAAAAAAAAAATTTAATTGCAATGGATAAATGTTGTCACAAATGTGAAAAGTAAGGGGGAAATTTTCCCTCCAAAATATTTTACCATTTTCGATGGCTTCATGTTTGTCACTAATACCCTTTTTTATATTTACGATGGAATCATGTTTGTCGCAAATAATAACACCATAAAAAATATATATTTCGTATTTTTGATGCACAAAGGCCGTTAGAAGTGTTAATAGTGACAACATTGTTTCTTCTATCATCGTAAATAATACCCTCTTTTATATTTACGATGGAAGATTGTTTGTCACAAATACCAACACCATAAAAAATATATTTTTTGTATTTTCGATGTACCAAAGCCGTCACAAGTGTTAAAAGTTCCGACGGTTTTTTGTTCAGTCGTCATAAATAATACCTTACTAGCGACGAACATTTTTATGCCATCGTAAAAAGTAAGGCGGGAACATTTCCCTCCAAAAAAAATCACTTTTTCGACAAAAATAATAGGCATTTTCGATAGACTCATTTTGCCGTCACAAATGTGTTGATATTTGACGAGTCATTGTCGATGGAAGAGACTTGCCGTCGAAAAAGCTAGTTTTTACGATGGCTTTTTGTAATCATCGAAAAAGTTTCGTCGCAAATAGCAATCTTTTTTGTAGTGAAAGGGCTAGGATGTAAGAAGCCTAACAATATATAAAGAAAAGGAACTTCCAAAAGAAAGGGGATCAAGAGAAAAAGATTAGAGCTAGAATAGTGACTAAGAGAAAGAGAGAAGAGAACAGTGTATTTACATAAGAATATTTTCCATGGGCAGGCTTGTAAAGAACTCTCAATATATTAAGTCTTTCACTTTCACTTACTTCTTCTTTATCTGTGTCCTTGGGCGAAGCCCAACTTGTTTCATCTCACTCTCTTTACAAGTATTTATTGGTTTATGCCTAGTTAGGTAATACCAAATTCACCATTCTCGGTGGGCCTGGGTTGCCAGATTTTGAGCCCTTACAATTGGCACCGTCTGTGGGAAACAAGGTCTTGTTTTGTGCTTGTTAGATCAGAGAAAGAAGAGCGTTTGATCTACTAATAACAGCATAAGAACAGCAACTATACTGGCATTTGCTTCAACCTAAGCAAGACGCATTTTTGAGACATGGCTAACCTAGAACAAAATAGGGAAGAATCTATTGGTTCACAAAGGGGAAATTAGTTTGTTAACCTGGAGCGAAGGAGGGACAGACATCATACACCAAGTGTCATGGTAGAGTCATACCATACGGAGCATACTGAAAGGAGTCATTCAAGGAATGGGAGCCATGTTTCGCACAAGCAGGAGATGTGAAAACTAAAGCTTGAAATAAATCATTTGTGCAAGAAATTGCGGCGAAGCAAGTGTGATAGAAGAAGTCCATCACCCTCATCAAGTGATGGACTAAAAGAGAGTAAGGATCGCTCATACCGCCATAGGTCTAGAACCCCATCCAGTGAGTCCTTCTCAGCATCTTCACACCAGGAAAAATTGAAAAAAGGCAAGTCTATGTGTGGGCAAGGGTCATCTCACCATGGCATGGGGAGTGACGCAATGGGAAAGGCACTTCGACAAATCTCAAAGTCACCTTTTGTTAGGAGAATCAATAAGGCCAGGTTTCCCCATCGATTTTTACAACCAACGTTCACCTTTTGTAATGGAAGGCTTGATCCTGTGGAGCATGTGAGCCATTTCAATCAAAATATGGCAATTCATTCTGGCAATGAAGCCCTTATGTGCAGGGTGTTCCCCTCGAGCCTTGGGCCCATGGCTATATGATGGTTTGATGCTTTGGAGGAGGGGACAATTGGATCCTTTAAGGAGTTAACAAGAGCATTCGATACTAGATTTGTGACCTACAGTAGGGTCCCTAAGCCTTTAGACTCTCTGCTATCTATGGCAATGAGGGAAGGGGAAACTCTCAAGACCTATTCGGACATATATTAGGATACATACAATGAGATAGATAGGGATTTCGAGGGTGTGGCAGTGAGAACTTTTAAGGTAGGGCTTCTGACGGAGTATGAGTTGAGAAAGTCACTAACAATGAAGCCCACCCATAGTATGCGCCAGCTTATGGATCACATTGGTAAGTACAAACGAGTGGAGGAAGATCAGACCCAGGGAAAGGGAAAGGCAAAGGCTTTTCCTGAAAAGAGGGATCCTCGGGGAGAAGGATGCCCTAATAATCGGCCTAGGAGAAATTTCCCCAACCAGACCTCAACTACAGGTGCTCAGGTGGTTAACTCATTGTTTAAAGAGCCTATTTATCAGATACTGGAAAAGGTAAATATAAAAAAAAAAAATGAGCCGTATTTCAAATAGCCCAATAAAATGGGTGAGGACTCATCAAAGAGAAATTAGAGCCTTTATTGCCATTATCATCAGGACAAAGGACATATCACTAAAGACTGTCGGACCCTACGTGATCATCTAGGTCAACTTGTGAAGGCAGGGAGGTTGAGACAGTTCTTGCACCAACTTGCTGGTTGGTAGGAGTCAGGCTCGCAACAAGGCCAAAGTGGTGGCCGTGCCCATTTTAGGTTTTTTAGAAGAAGATAAGGAGGGGACATTCCAGCGACATGATGATGCCTTGATGGTAATTGTTCGGATCGGGGGATATGATGTAAAACAGGTCCTAGTAGACTAAGGAAATGGAGCAGAGATTATGTACCTAGACCTATTTCATGGGTTGAAACTCAAGCCTGAGGATTTGAAGAAGTATGACTCACCACTACCTGAGAATTTGAAGAAGTATGACTTACCACTGGTAGGCTTCAACGGGAGATTGGTAATCCCCCGTGGAATGGTAAGATTACCTGTGCAGGCTGGGGACGAGGAGGTGCAAGTTAACTTCATTGTGGTAGAAGCCCACTCCCCTTACACGGCTATTCTGGCTAGGCCGTGGTTGCATGCTTTGGGGGCAGTGTCATCGACTTTGCATCTCAAGGTCAAGTATCCCACTCAAGGAGGAGTACGGGAGTTAGTGGGAAGTCAGACCATGGCCAGGCAATGTCTAGTGGTGGCCATTACTCAGCCTCCCATGGATCAAGCTATGGTGGAAGAATGAATCCCATAGCAGTTAAAGGATCCTGAAGTTGGATTGGAGAATGAGTCACAGGAGGTATTGTCCAAAGAATTGGAAAGGATTTTGATTAGCTAGGACGAGAAGTATTTTCAGTGGGGTCATAGTTGCCACCTCTGGAGAAAGAAGCGTTGGTGAAGTTTTTGGAAGATAATATTGAAGTTTTTGCTTGGAGTACTTATGATGTTCCCTAGATTAATCCCAAGTCTATTTTTCACCAGTTGAATGTGAGATTAAGTAAGGTGCCACAAGACAACCATCTCGGCAATTGTCTAAAGAGCACGCAGAGGCGGTAAAGGTGGAAATAAACAAGCTGGAGTAATTAAAGAAATCTTTTACCCCGAATGGCTGGCCAATACTGTGGTAGTAAAGAAGAACGGAAAATGGCAGATGTGTGTGGACTTCACAGATCTGAATAAAGTCTGACTAAAGGATCCTTTCCTTATTTCTAGGATTGATCAGCTGGTGGATGCAACAGTTGGACATCTTCGGATGAGCTTCTTGGATGCTTTCCAAAGGTACCATCAAATCCCCTTAGCACTACCCGACTAGGAGAAGACTGCTTTCTAAGCTCCCACTTGCAATTTTCACTACCGGGTGATGCCCTTTGGCCTTAAGAATGCATGATCCAATTATCAAAGAATGGTGACACGCATGTTTGAGTCACATATCGGGAGAAATGTGGAGGCATATATTGATGACATGGTGTTAAAAAGCAAACAGGTTGGGGAACACTTGGTAGACCTAGGGGAGGTGTTTTAGTGTTACGAGAACATAGATTGCACTTGAATGCATCTAAGTGTTCTTTCGGGGTTGGCTCGGGAAATTTCCTAGGCTATATGATCGCGCACTGAGGAATTGAAGTAAATCCCGATTAGATTAAGGCTATTAATAATTTACACCCTCCTCGGAATCCTAAGGAGGTACAGAAGTTGACGAAAACGGCAGTAGCCTTGAACAGGTTTATCTCTCGGTCAGTAGATAGGTGTCATCCTTTTTTCCAACTTCATAAATGGAAGGACTTTCAATGGACTGAGGAGTGTGTGGTGGCCTTTGTGGAGCTTAAGCGGTATTTGTCACACCCCCTATCCTCTTTAAGCCTGAGAAGGAAGAGGTGTTATATGCATACCTAGCAGTTATGAGTTATGTAGTTAGTTTGGTTTTGGTTAGGAATAAGAACGAAGTACAAAGACCCGTTTACTATGTTAGTAAATCCCTACAAGAAGCTGAGACACGCTATCTACCCTTGGAAAAGACGGTGTTGGCCATTGTACATGCCACGAGAAAGCTCCCATATTATTTTCAGGCACATACTGTGATGGTGCTTACCCAGCTCCCCTAGCAAGCACTCTTACGAAAATAGGATTACACGGGCAAGATAACTAAATGGGGAACCATGTTGGGTGCCTATGACATTAGGTATATGCTTCGTACTGCCATAAAAGGACAAGTCTTGGCAAATATTGTTGCAAAATTTACAGAGAGAATGGTCGAGAATGGGAATGGAAAAATAGAGGTTAAGATGGTCTCGGCCTTTGGTGTTACCACTTAGGAGGTGTATACCAACGGAGTAGCTAACCGAAAAGGATCAGGAGTAGGAATTGTGATGATAACACCCAAAAAGCTGGTGATGGAGAAGTCATTATGTTTGGGTTTCCTAGTTACAAACAACGAGGCTGAGTATTAAGCTCTGTTGGCTGGAATGGCAATGGTTAACAAGTTAGGGGGAGAAGTTGTGGAGGTATATTCAGATTCACGACTGGTCGTAGGGCAAGTTAATGGTGAGTTCGAAGCCAGAGACGAACGTATGCAGGGATACTTTGCTAAAGTTAGACAAGTTCAGACTTGTTTAAAGAGCTTTACTTTAAAGCAAATCTCAAGGGGGCAAAACTCCCATGCATACTTATTAGCCATGTTGGCAACCTCTTTAGGAACAAATCTACCTCGGGTCGTCCTTGTTAAAGACATGGCCAATCCTAGCCTTGTAAAGAAGCCAGCAATTGTGATGCATAATGTCCAGGTTAGGCCTAGTTGGATGGATTCATTGGTTATTTTCTTGAAGCAAGGCCAGTTACCCGAGGACAGGGTTGAAGCAGAAAAGATACGTAGAAAAGCCCCACAATACTAGTTATCTAAGGAGCAGAAATTGTATAAATGTTCCTACTCGAGATTGTATCTGCTGTATGTGCATCCTGAGGCAGTGGAGCCCTTGTTAGAGGAGCTGCATGAGGGAATTTGTGGGAGTCATACTGGTGGGAGGTCATTGGCCAACCGAGCTCTCACTCAAGGATACTAGTGGCTGAACATGTAGAAGACTTCCCAAGATTATGTAAAGAAGTGTGACTAGTGCCAGAGGTACGCCTCAAATATTCATTAGCCAGGAAGGGCATTAAACCCACTTTCTAGTCCTTGGCCATTTGCTCAATGGGACTTGGACATTGTGGGGCCTGGACATTGTGGGGCCATTCCCTTGTGCCAAAGGAAACCAAAGATGGCTTCTTGTCGGGACAAATTATTTTACTAAGTGAGTAGAGGCTGAACCTCTTGCTAACATCAGGGACGTGGATGCTAAGAGGTTTATTTGGAGATAAATTATAACCAGGTTTGGGATCCCACACACATTGATATTAGACAATGGGCTTTAATTTGATAGTAAGGCCTTTGGAAGGTACTGCGGTGAATTTGGAATCAGGAATAGATATTCTACTCCTGCTTATCCACAAGAGAATGGGTAGGTCGAGGCCATGAATAAGGCCATAGTGTCTGGGTTAAAGAAAAGGTTAGACGATGCCAAAGGAAGGTGGGTAGATGAATTGCCCCACGTGTTATGGACTTATCGCACTACACCACGGTAATTAACGGGAGAGACTCCTTTCTCAATGACCTATGAAGCTGAGGCAGTAATCCCTATTGAATCAGGGTTCCCGACCCTGAGAACTGATTAGTTTAGCATTGAGAAGAATAACCGCTTATTGTCAACCAGCTTGGAGTTGATAGATGAAAGGAGAGAGGTGGCTATGGTGAAAATGGCGCATTACCAACAAAGGCTTAAGCAAGGGTACGACAAGGGAGTAAAGCTGAGGCCACTGGTCCTAAGAGACTTAGTCTTAAGAAAGGTCGTGGCAATGGTGAGGAACCCATCTTGGGGGGAAGCTAGGCCCCAATTGGGAAGGCCCATACCCGATAACATCAGTGGTAGGGATTGGGGCTTATTACTTGGTGGATTTGTCTTTGGAATGTAAATAATTTGCGTTGTTATTATTATTAATAATATGAAGTTATTTTTATTCATTATTTGTTTATTTCTGTATTGTTGTAGTTGGGGCTCAATTTGTAAATTACTTGGTGAAAAATTTTCTAAGTGTTAATAGAACCTTGGTCTTGTTCGACTCCGCGAGTCACAAACCTTGGGTAAATTAATATTTTCGTGAAAATTTCTAAGTGTTAAACAAAACCTCGGTCTTTTTTGACTCCTCGGGTCACAAACCTTGAGTAAATTAACCTTTTGTGAAAGTTTCTAAGTGTTAAACAGAACCTCGGTCTTGTTTGACTCCTCAGGTCATAAACCTTAGGTAAGTTAACCTTTGTGCAAAAGTGTTTAAGTGTAGAGTGAAATCATAATCTTGCCCACCTCTTCAGATCACAAGTTTTGGGCACACTGATCTTTGAGCATCCTAAGTCCAAAATAAGGTAAATTTTATTTGAAATTTTTACTAAGTACTAGAACGTTGTTATGAGTTACCTTAAGGCATCAATCCAACAATTTTCTTTAGATTCATTCCTAATTGAATGGAATAGTGTTTGGAGTAAATTAAGTTAAACTCAAGTCGACATGTTTTAGATAGTGTAAGGAATGAGAAGAATAGCAATTATACTTAGACAAATTGTACTTAGATGAATAAAAAATGCAAAGTAAAAATTGGATGTATTCATTGAAGTTCAATAGTTCTATTACAATAGAAGAAAGGTAAGGGCATCAGTTTTAGCTTGGGCCGAGTACAAAACTGATAGTTAGTTCCTAGTCTAAAGCTAAGTTTTAGCTAGGCAGTCAGACTCTGGGCAGTCTTAGTCATGCCCGCATCATAAGCAGCTTGCTCGGCCTCGACTTTTTCAACATCCTTGGTCTCCAATTGTTTTTGCAATTGCTTGACCTTCACCATGGCCAAGGCTAGCTGAGTCTCGACCTTTTTCAGAGCTGCTGTAGAATCTGCAACCTGTCTCTCAAAACTTACTAAGGTAGACTCAACATTTTTCTTGGACTTCTCCACTTCGGCCAGATGGAACAAGGTGTCTTTGAGCTTCTGCTCAGCCTCAACTTGGGCCTTCTTGGCCACATCCTTTTTACCATCAACATCACGGGCTTGGCCCAAGGCATGGTCCACCCACTCTTCAGCCACGAAGGCTGCTTGCACCAACTAAAAAACTTGACAAGTGTAAGTACATGTACAAGTGGAACTTAATTTTTTTGAAATGAGAAATTAAGTGTTTACCTTGGCAAGGTCCCTCTTAAGGGACAAGAAGACCTCCCTCTTCTGTAAGGATTGAAGTTTATGCATGTCCTCAAGAAGGAAAGGGGCCTTCTCTAGGCATTCAAAGAGAATGCCCAATCTGCCTTGCTAGGTGTCCCTTAGGGTGGCGTCACTTATGACAAGGTTCCTCAAACTCAGCACGAACGTGGGCTTCCAGGGGGAAGCCTTTAGACGTTGTCCCCCCTCGAAACTTTTAGAGGTCCCCGAAGAGGCGCTCTTTTTTTGCTAAGCTTTTGTTGTTCGGGGATCCTTCATGGAGGGCTGTTGTGATAAGCGCGTGATTTCCCCCTCCTTAGCACCTTCAGGCCCTTTGCCTCTTTAGCCTCTTTTTCGTTTCTTATTAGCAGCATCACTAGAGGACACATGCGTGGGGGCCAGAGTGGGAGGTTAGGGGACCATTTGTACTGCTGGAGGCGCCCCCAACATGGGTGGTGAGCAAAGCCAGTAAGTCGGGGGTCTTCTCTTCCAGCACCATTCCTTCAGGGATGTTGGCTACTTCTTGGCTAGGGCTAGTCTGGGCAAGTAGTAAACGGCAATGCGTGGGGCCAGGAAGATCTTCGAGATCCTCTTGTTGGTAAAAATGATCTCAAAGTCTTTATCTATGACTTCCTGGTGGGCTCTAGGGTGCGCTCATTGACTTCGTTGTCCGAAGGTATATGCTGCTTTTGGGAGTAATGGAGTTTGGTTATGAGTGGGGCTAGGAGTTGAGTGTCTTGAGTTCCAGGTGGAAGAGGCTTTGTTGTGAGGAAACTAGGAATTGCAATGTCAATTAAAGCTAGCCTTAGGTCCTTAGCTCTAATTACGTATCTGAGGCTTTGGAAACGCTTGGAGATAGGCTTGAATCCAAGAATCACATGCACCGCCCGAAGCTGGCGGTCCTTGTGAAGAAAAGTTTCTAACCAAAGGATTCGGTTTTGCTCGGGAAAATTCACTAGATTCTTGTTCGGGGCGGTGTGATGTTCGTCCGCCGGTAAACATGCAACACAAACAAAGTATTATGGAAAAATCCTTGTGAAACTTTTATTTTTTATATAAATAAGAAAATCCTAAGCGCGTCTACTATCTGTGGGAACCCTACCTAGTTTCCTCTATTGGGTGGGACAGTGCAATCCATTGTGCTAGTCTCCTGAGACGATGAGGAAATCCTCGTCCATACCTTTATTTGATACAGGTGTACATGAAATTAACCTAACGGATAGGACCTTACATTTGATGTAGTAGTTGGTCTATTTCCCTTTTTGGCAATTATATACCCAATTTATGTCATGCCATGTGAGATTGGTCCCCATCTTACGGTTTATCATATCTACGCTACTGAGGACTCTAAAGATGTTGGGGGTACATTGGGTGGGAGTCAACCTATAATTCATAAGAAAGTCCCTAGTAACCCTATCCATGGGAATTTCCATCCCACCTTCTATGAAGGCGATCATCGGAATTACTACTAAGCTAGGAGGTCTGTTTATGACCAGCCATACGCCTAACTCACAGTGTTGGAGTTCGACACCGTTAGGGATCCTATATTAAGCCCTAAAGGCAACCATGCCTTTGGGAGTATTTACTAACTTAGCAAATCTACCCATGGAGGTTTATGGTATGGGTAATAAAGAATCTACGCATAAAAATAAAGGAATTTGGATGCACCTATAGACAATAGAAAAATCTCTCCTCGGACTATTGCTTCAACGAAAAAATTGTGAAGTGAATAAATGGGGCAAAGTTATCTCCAACTTCTTCTTATATAGAGGTGAAAAATGAGCAGTAAATTTCTTGTTCATAAATTAGGGTGTATAAGGACTGTAGGATCACCATCTCACCTAGAACGTGTGTAGACAAGGAGCCCCCTGACATAATAAATGACGCATTGTGGATACCAAAGCGTCAGAAGCGTGCTGAAGATAGGTGAAGAGATGTTACCATATTGGAAAAGCGTTTAGCACATATTAGTTGGGGTAGTAGTACTAAAACCTTACATGTTGCCTCATAGGCAATAGCAAGATTTTAAGGGGCTATTGTAGGGACTCAAGGATCGAGGAAGTGTAGCACGATTGTAGCCTTCAGTTGTTCCTCACGTAGGAGCATTTATAGCCCAAGGAGTGAGCTTGCTCGAGAAGAAGATGGGAAGAGATAGAACGTCTTCTAGAAGTATAAAGGGGGGAAACAGGATCTTTTTGGAAGATCTCTTGTAAAGTCTCACCTACTCCTCTACATTAAATGGCTGGCAACAGCTTTATCAGCTACATTAATGAGGAAGTGTCCTAAACAATAGATCTACAGCTAAGCACATCCTTCTACTGCCTTCACTAGAAGTCTAATGGGACAAGTGTCCTGCTGAAGGTTAGGAGGATTGTGGATGGAGGGCTAGGATGCAAGAAGCCTAAGAATATATAAAGGAAAGGAACTTCCAAAAGAAAACGGATCAAGAGAAAGAGATTAGAGTTAATATAGTGACTGAGAGAAAGAGAGGAGATAAGAGAACAGTGTATTTGCATAAGAATAATGTCCTCGGGCAAGCTTGTAAAGAACTCTCAACATATTAAGTCTTTCACTTACTTCTTCTTTCTCTGTGTCCTCGGGCAAAGCCCAACTTGTTTCATCCCACTCTCTTTACAAGTATTTACTGGTTTGGGCCTAGTCAGGTAATACCAAATCCAATATTCTCGGTGGGCCTGGGTCGCCAGATTTTGAGCCCTTACAATTCTATTTAAGGAGCACATTCTTGTAAATTAAGAGAAACTTCGTAAAGGACATTTGGTGTAATTTCTTATGTAGATGTAGATGGTGAGGTTATGGGAGACATTTTGTGAACCTTTTATGTTTGTTGTTCTCTGCATTCTTTCTGAGTTGTATTTTCTTTTTTGTAGAAAGATAAAATGGAAATTTATTTAGTAATTAAAACCCACAAATAGTTCTAATTGAGGAGCACATCTATTTGTTTTAGCAATAATGTTTTTTTTTTAGAAATGAATTATTTTCAAAAAGTATTTTCTATAAAATTATGGCGAAAACCACATTTTCGTCTCTACATTTTCAGGCGATTTCCACTTTGGTCCCTAAATTTTATTTTCACTGCTTTTAGTCCCTAAAATCAAAAAAAGCAATCTCATTTTTGTCCCTACCGTCATCTCATGAACAAAAATAGTCTACGTGGCAAACGGAGTACATTGCTGGCACACTAAATGCTGACATTAGCATTAAAATAATAATATAATATTTTATTTAGCATTTTAAAAATGCCACATCATCTTTTTTTAAAAAAATAATTTATGAATTTTAACTAAATGAAAAAAAAAGGAAAAAACAGAAATAAAAACGTGATCATGTTTCCAGTTAGGGTTTTGATGAAGATCTGCATGCCTTCGCGGAGTCGCAGAACGAGGTGAAGAGTGGATTCTTTCTAAATATTGTAGTCGGCGAGAGTACGACTGTCTTCCAACTGCTTTCCGGGGAAGATCCATCACTGCTGATCGGGCGGGATGCCTTCCTTGTCTTGGATCTTGGCCTTCACATTGTTGATGGTGTCGGAGCTCTCACCTCCAAGGTGATGGTCTTGCTGGTCAGAGTTTTCATGAAGATCTGCATCTTTTTGAGAGAGAGATTTGCGAGAGAGAAATTTGCGAGATTTTGAGAGATATTTGGATGAGAAAGTAATGGTTGTAGAGGTGATTTTTATATAGGAGACGAAACCGACCCGATGACGTAATGGGATGCGTGTGAAGTCCGGAACTTATGAGAAAGGAGCGGTGGAGATGAAGAATAGTTGTTGGGACTTGGGTTTATGCTCGTGTGTTCTAGGTTTGATTTTCTTGTGTTCTTGTGTTTGATTTTCTAGGTTTGTGCTTAAAATTTTTGGGTTTGTGTTAATTTTCTTGGTTTTTATTCTTTGGGTTTTGAAAATTTTGGGTGCTCAGAGTTTAGCTAGAGGGATGGAGAGTAGGAAGAACAATGTTGTTTCGGTTGCAAAGTTTGTTGTTCAGAAGTGGGTTTGTTCAAAATACTGATTTGATTTTTATTTTTCTGCTGAATATGGGTTTTTTCTCTTATCTCACATTAGATTTTAATTCTTTTTAACCAATCAATGGTATTTCTGGGTTTTGGCTAATCGTGTGTGTTTGTGTTTGATATTGCAAGTTGTCTCTTATGTGTGTTTGAATCTGTGTGTTTTAGATTTTAGCTACCGTTTTTTTTTTTCTTCTTTCTTACTTTTGTATTCTTCAATCAAATTAACAAATAATTGATTAAGATCAAACGATTCTAAAGTCCACTAGATGTTTTTGGGTTTGGAATTTTCTAGGTTTTTGTTCTTGTCTGTTCTTCCTCAAGATAAAGCTAGATCTCAATTTATATGATTTTTGGTTTTTATTTCTGTTTTTTCTTTTTTTTTTCATTTATTTAAAATTCATAAATTTTTTTTTTTTGTTTTTAAAAGATGATGTGGTATTTTTAAAATGCTAAATAAAATATTATATTATTTTTTTAATGCTGACGTCAGCATTTAGTGTGCCAGCGATGCACTCCGTTTGCCATGTAGACTATTTCTGTTCATGAGATGATGGTAGGGACAAAAACGAGATCGCTTTTTTAATTTTAGGGACTAAAAGTAATGAAAATGAAATTTATGAACCAAAGTGAAAATCACCTGAAAATGTAGGGACAAAAATGTGGTTTTCGCCTAAAATTATCTCATTTTTTCATGTTTGGTAGCAACCTTAAATAAGTTAAAAAATAATTTCCTAACTTTCCTTATTTAGTTTGTTATGAGTTAGAGTTGTTCTTCAAGAAAAAAAAAAGGCAATAAAAGGTATTTTTGGTAAACTTTGTGTAAAGATAGTTTTTCGTGTTTTTTAATGTTTGGTAGCATAAAAAATATAAGTTAAAAAAAAAACTATCTTTGGTCAAAGTAGAAAGTATGGCTTATTTTTAAAGATTGTTTTCTACTAAATATTTTTGGAAAACAACTCTATTTCATAGCAAGTTAAATAAGAGAAGTTAAAATTTTTTATTTTTTAAACTCATTTAAGCTTGCTATCAAACATAGGAAAATGAGATAGTTTTATAGAAAATGCTTTTTGAAAAATGACTAATTTTCTAGAATATATCATCGTTGAAACAAACAGAGCGTAGTGGGAAAAAAATCTCTAAAAATAAGTCATATTCTTTCTGTTAACCAAATATAGTTTTCCTTTAAATAATTTTTTCTAATGTTACCAAACACTGAAAAATACGAAAAACTATTTTTACACAACATTTTCCATCAAAACAAACGGAGAGAAATTTCATAAGGGACATTTTGTGTAATTTCTTCACTGAATGGTATTTCTTTAAAGAAAGATTAAATGAAAATTTATTTAGTAATTAAAATCCACTAATAGTTCTATGTGTAATTTCTTATGTAGATGTAGAAGGTGAAGTTGTGAGGGACATTTTGTGAATTTTCTATGTTTGTTGTTCTCCGCATTCTTCATGAGTTGTATTTTTTTTTTAAATATAAAGATAAAATGGCAATTTATTTCGTAATTAAAACCCACTAGTAGTTTTATTTGAGGAGCACGTTCTAGTACCATAATACCATGTCATTGTAAAAGGTTGGTGACTTGGTGTTGCCAATAATCTAGCACGCATGTATGGTGATTGATTCCTTTTCACATTTATTCACAGGTCCGTTGATCAATTAGCCTCTTTGTATGCATGAAGCATAACACAATGATAAAACGAACAAAAATTAAAGATTTTTTAAAATAAAAATTTTGGTTAATTTGCCCTCAAGTTTAAATTATTATGCTGATCAATCTATTATGACCAGAACAGAATGAGGTTTAACCATTCACCTAAAAATGTGGTGCATGGATGATTCCATCCCCTTTTTTTGTTCGGCAACAAGTGGAAGAGTTTATTCCCAGAAGCAATCAGATTCGAGTAACGGTTTGATTCCAAACTCGATTCCGGTTAAACGAATGCTTTAAAAGGCAATGATTATTTAATGCTTTATTAAATAACGCTTTTATTAATTTTTAGTCAAATTACACTTATATAATCCAGAAATGCAGAAAAGGCACACAAACAAAACCGCAATAAATTTATATATGTAAGTAAATTAATACTTATCATGTGTATTTTATTTTTTTTAGGCATTAGTTACCAGACTTAATAAAAATGAGAATAAAAGTTTTTTTTTTTAATTTATTATTATTTTTTATGGAAAATTTATTTATTTTATTTATTTTTAATGAATAGAATAAAAACTGATTGTGTGGCTCAACTCTGACTCTGCTGAGATGCCGGTCAAAATTGGGTTAGGAAAAAAGAAAAAACAAAAACACAAATGATCATAGATGATTATTCTCTTTGGTAATAACTACCAAAAAAAAAAAAAAAACATCAATTCTCATTTCTCGATCGTTGTTGAGTTACCGACCAACGAGTCGGTCAACAACATTTCTCTCTCTCTCTGTAATTAAGGATAACGATTTGTTTGCTAGATTCGGATCCCATGAAGAATAGCCACCTAAACGCAGACAAAGTACATGAAAATGGAGGAATTGGCGGTGGCTGCGACGACGTCGTTCTGGGTGTCGATGGCGGAACCACCTCCACCGTTTGCGTCTGCGTGCCATTGCTTCCCTTAATTTCTAACCAAAACCTCCCAAACCCTCTCCCGATTCTCGCACGTGCCGTCGCTGGTTCTTCCAACCACAACAGCGTCGGAGGTTGTCGAAATTAACATTTTTTTTCCCTTAATTATTGTCTGTATATTTATATTATCTGATTGTGATTGTGATTGTGATTGTGATTGCAACAGAGAGTGCTTCGAAGGATACATTGGAAAAGGTTATGTCTGAAGCCCTTTTGAAATCGGGTTCGAATTGGTCGGCTGTTCGTGCTGTTTGTTTAGGCGTTTCTGGTGTTAACCATCCAACGGATCAGGAGAGGATACTACATTGGTTAAGGTATGAAGTTGTCCTGTTCATAATTTTTAGTCAATTTCAGACTTACTATACTATACTATAATATTGTTGCATATGTTTAGAATTTCTTCAAAACTATTGCTTGTATTTGCTTTCTTCTAGCAAAGTCTAGGTTCCTAGGATTAGAGCAAATAAAAAAAAGTATCGCATTTTAGCCAACTAAGCTCAAAATTTACCTATATCAGTCATGCAAAATTGTGTAAAAATACATGGTTGCTGCAATAAATGTGTAATGACACTATTCATTTTGCATTTAGTCTTTTTTTTTTTTCTTTTTTTTCTTTTTTTCTTTTTGTATCCCGTGGAAGAAAGAAGAGAGTGGATGATGATTATTACGTGTGAAGAAAGAGAAACAATTAAAAAAATAATGAAAAAAAATGATATAATGAAATGTAATGTAAGATAGATAATTTAATGTTGGGTGTTTTGAAAATTGAATATGTAAACTAGAAAAAAAAAGAGTAGGTTCTTAACTGCTTATGCTAAGATAAGCAGGAAATTTTGCTTGAGCTGATGTGTTATAATAGTACAATCCACTGTCTATAGAGAATGGGCAAATGCTTTAATAGTATAATGCCCTATGCTTTTCAGCCTTCTACTTCCTCAGCTTCTTCATTCCTTTTTTGTCCATACTATACCGAAAACAAGAAATCCCTTTTACATAGATGATAAACTGGATGAAGGGGAAGGGGGGGAGTATAAATTTGAAGTTAAAAGGTTGATTTTTCCTTGGTATGTGGTAAAAAAAAAATTGTATCGCAAAGTGGGGGAATACAGCTTTGGCATTCCTTTGTTGCTTTCATGTGGTTTCCTTGAGATGTTGTGACATTTTGAAAGGTGGAGCACCATTATCTTTCACAGAAAAATCTCAAATATTAATTGAATTGTCAGTCAACTCAACTTTTTCTCTGTAGATGCGTCCAGACCTTCCTCTTAAGGTTGTGCAAGTGTTACTTCTCTTGGGTTCTTAGAAATTATTTTCCTTTGTAATCACACCTCTCTTAAACTCTCTTTGACAAAGCCTTCACTACTTAGGTTTTTACATGGATTATATTTTCCCTTTCCCTTTCACCTTCATTTCCATCTTCTTTTGAGAGAAAAGAGAGTGAAAGGTTTAGGTGGAGGGCCATTCTAGAACATTGTAATCTGAGAAAGAGGGAAAGGGGTTAGGGAACCATGAAAAGTTGGGTCACAAACACAAATGCCAGTGCAGCGAACAATGAGAGATATCATAAATGAAGGACTCAAAATTTTTCTAGGAAAGTTTGACTAATTTTTGGAAGTTTATAAAGTTTAATCATTAGATATTAATATTTCTTGCAAAAGGGATAGATACAAAAAAGGTTGTATACAATGCACAAAGCTCCCTATTTTGTAGACTCTAGGACACGTGGTTGGTAGATAGCTTTAACTCAAAATTTGGAGAGACTGATTCCTGTACTTGAATGTTTGATGAGATAAACATGTAAAGCTTTATTTTGATGGTGAAACTGTTAATTAGCTATTTGCATTCTGTTTTTCTCCCCTTTCTTTGAAACTGGACATATTGAGCATTGGTCTAGGATAAGATAGGACATTTTTTTCAAAACAGATAACAAAGATAAGTTTTTATTTAGGTTAGATTGATGCTTGATGGCAAAAGTAAGTTCCTTGATATATAGCTTCCAGGGAGGTACCAGATATAGCAATTCTTTAATGCTTAACATTCCATAACCACCACCCCCCCCCTCCCGGTTTTTACTATCTTGTTGCTTTTAGACTCTGATGCATTCTTGTCAGCACCATTCAATGCACAAAAATTTTAGTTTCATAATGTAGATTAGTTCAAATTTTATTGGTAAATTTGTAAATTTTATTATCCTTACTTATATTGGTACTTGATGACTTGGCAACTGGTTTTGAATATTCTCTAAACTGATTTGTTCAGGGACATATTCCCTAGCCATGTTAAGCTATATGTCCACAATGACGCACTAGCAGCTATGGCAAGTGGGACCATGGGAAAGCTTCATGGATGCGTTTTAATTGCTGGTACAGGATCCATTTCATATGGTTTTTCTAAAGATGGTAGAGAAGCTCATGCTGCAGGTGCAGGACCTGTTTTAGGTGATTGGGGGAGGTATGTGCAAGATTTTTGGTGTGCTTCTTGTTCTACATGATGAGCATGTGATGCTTTTACTAGACAGTTTAAACACTGGGGTCAAAGGAAAATGTGTTTGTAAATTGTTTTTTTTTTTTTTTTTTAATTTAATTTTTATTTTATTTATTTATAAGTAACAAATAAATTGTTATATTCACTACTACTTCTGTCAACTTCTTTGTTTTATTTAGTTGATAGAAAGTTTATTATAAGAATTTTTTATTGATTTGAAATGAACCTGAACTTGAAAGGGATAAACTAATTTGTCTTTGTTTTGGCATTCTTTATTTGGCAGGAAGGTTTTCACCTTTATAAATAAGATCTATTGGTCATTTTTTGATAGAATGTTAGAAGAAAAAATGGATGCTGTCTGTTAATTTAATGTATAAAAGCATAAACCTTGAATTTTCCATGATTTTCAATTCTCTTGTGGAGGTTTTATTTGAAAAATTAAGAAGGTACTTTCTGAATTAGTGTTTTCATTGTCATTCTGTGGAAAAAAAATTTCATATCATTGGGGCTGTAAATACAGCTTGGACTGCACTCGAGAAAAATCTTGTGTATATCTTCATATATTTAACAAATGAGCCAAGCTTAAATCTAAGTTTAGGCTTGCCTATTAAAGATTTTGAGATCAAACATAATAACGTGTTTGCGAACAAGCTCGTGAGTATGAACCATTTTAGTATATATAATATTAGGCAGTGTTTGTGCAACAAGTATTTGCCATAGTATTATATGTTTAGATGTATACATGTATAAAAATATACTTATATAGACATGAAATTTGATAGTATTAGTTTGTAAAATAAGTTCATAAGATATCAAATTATTATATGTAATTTATTGATAATATAAATAGTCCATTTTGTAGTATAAATTATATAAAATATTTAATAATACAAGGTCTAATATTTATGAGTTCATAATATCTAAATTGTAGTTGAAAGTATCTTATTTGAGTTATTTTTTTTATAAATATATTATTTGAGTTAATTAGATAGAATGGTTGTCTTTTATGAACTTTTTTTTTTTTTTTTGGCTAAGTAACATAAAAATAATTATATAAAATATTTAATAATACAAGGTTAGTGAACCCAATATTTATAAGTTCATAATATCTAAATTGTAGTTGAAAGTATCTTTTTTAATAACGTATAAAAAAAAAAGTTCATAAATGACAACCACTCTATCTAATTAACTCAAATAATATATTTATAAAAAAAAAGAACTCAAATAAGGTACTTTCAACTACAATTTAGTTACTATTTATTAGCATAGATGAGAAGAGTGAAGGAATAAAAAATTGTAGTCTTATTTTTATTATATATGGGACAAGAATATGTTAATTGAGTAGCTCGTGTTCAGACTCAAGTTCTTGACAAGAAGTTTATCAAAAAAAAGTTCTTGACAAGAAAATGAACCCATCTTAAATATGCAATCTAGTTTGGCGATGAGTTCGAGCTTGACTTGTGTGAAATAAAATTAATGAACAATCCTAAAATTTTAATACTTTGCTCAACTTGGATCGTTTACAACCCTAAATCTCATGCCTAATGTGCATTGGAATGTCAAAAACGCTAGAAAACACAAATGTGTAACTTTGGAATTCAATTCTTTTTAAAAACAAATCTTTTCTTCTTATTTTGCTTCTCATACCCAAAGGTATTGTGGTCTTGCAATGCAAAGTGAAATTAAAATCGGATTTGGGAAAATTTCTTTCTACTTGTCGACGGAGAGCTGCAATTATGTTGAACATCATTGTAATAAGCTCTTAGCTTTTATATTTTAGTTTAAGGTGTTTTGATATTCTCTTTCTGCTTGTACATACTTTCTTTTTCCTTTGTTGTTTGTACATATTTTTTTGGCTACTTCATCCTTTTAATGAAGTAGTCTTTTCTCAACAAAATTCTTTTTACCTATAAAAAAAAAGGTGTTATGAACTTCTCTATCTGACATTTCTGATATTTAGGTTTAATTAGATCTAAAGAGTCATCATATTACTTAAGTATTCATTTTTGCAAACACTTTGAAATATCATCCTGTTTTTATTTAATCATGTGGAAAAATGTTTTAGATTTCCCATTGATTGTGTTTGTGAATTGTATTCCACTGAAGGGAAAGACTAGCACCCATGCGCATGCGCGCACACAGATATATATATATATATATGTATATATATATGATGTTCTTGTAATTGATGGAAGTATTTTGGTATACTTATGAATTATTTTTTTATGAATTTGATGAATGATGATATGTGATAACTTGTAGTGGCTATGGGATTGCTGCACAGGCATTAACAGCAGTAGTGAGGGCCCATGATGGTCGTGGTCCACAGACAGCACTTACAGATTGTATTTTGAAAGCCCTCGGCCTTTCTTCTCCGGATGAACTGATAGGGTATCTCTCTTGAAACTTGTCATGATGGTTGTCATATGCACTCACGATTGCTAGTTAAATTTCTGAGATCTAGCAATCTGCTCTAGGTCTGGGTTTTGGGTTCATTCAATCCAATATGGTAATACAATACCTTGGCCAAATTTTTTGTCTGAAATGGAGTGGAATGCAATATAGAACTAAGCTGATCCAGCTTTAAGTTGGTGTTCTTGGATTGAAAGTGTTGGTGGTAAACACATTGTTTGCTGACTAATAAAATTTTTATGAAATCTTCAAAATGCAGCCACCCATAATTGTGGATCATGTATGTGTCAAAGTAATAGTTTATTTGTATAGGTACAACATTTAAATTCTAAATTTTTTCTAGGTACAGTTTTATTTTTACACCACTTATTTTTTCAAACAAAATAAACCAATTAAAATAAGCTTATCCAAACAGATCCTAAAGTGAAATTGTAATAGTTTTTTAAACCAATCAGGCAATCCTGAAATGAATGGAGAGTGAAACCTCTAATATGAATTTCACTATGGGTGTTGGTTGCCTTCGTTACTGTGTCATCACATGTTTAGGAAGGGCGAACTGATGCTACAGAGAGAGAGAGAGATGGTTCTTTGAATCAAGTCTCTTATTTAGGCAGGTTCGCATGTGAATTCAAAACCTTGGTGGTTTCAAGTTGCTATTCTCTCTTTTCAACCGGAATGACCTGAGGCTGAATCCATCAGTCAGGTGTACCTGTCTGGACCCATTTTCTTGTCCGTGACCTGTTAATTATGCTCAAAATAATTATGTATAATCATCCTTAGTGTACTATTCCACGAGTATGGGTAATAAGTGTCTGATACAGTGACCTCCACAGAACTGTTGGGAAGTACTTTGGAGACTGTACTGTTCGCTGATATGATCATGATGTGTTTGGAAAGGGAAATCATAGAAAAGGCATAGACAGGGTGTAACTAAATTTCAAAAGTGTTATCCTTCTTACTGTTGAACTCTTGGAATCTGGATTTTTTTTGGTAGCTGAACTGGTAAAGGTGGTTTTTGGTAATTGAATGGGATAATAGAGTGGAAGTATCTTCTTTTCTAAGAACAGTAATGTTGCCCTGGGAATGAAAAATCTGTCATGTTGAGTTTAGCTTTGTCTTTGGGAAACAATGGTTATTTGAAGTAACTTGTCCCTTTTTAGCTCATTGAATATCACATGTTGCAATCAATTAGGATGTTATGTTTTAAATTGATTTATATTTTCTAATCAAATGTAGGTGGACTTATGCGGATCCATCTTGGGCACGCATTGCAGCACTTGTTCCAGATGTGGTGTCTTGTGCAGAATCTGGTGATCAAATTGCACATAAAATACTTGTTGATGCGGTCCAGGAATTGGCTCTAAGTGTGAAAGCTGTTGTTCAAAGACTTTCCTTGTGTGGTGCAGGTGCTCAACTTGTCCAACTATGATTTTTTTTAGAATATTAGTAAAAATTATTTTAAGTAAATAAACAATCTTTTATATTTTCTATAAAAAGGTTTCTACATTGGTTCTTGGCATTTGGCAGTTTGAATTTTAGAAATGAAGCTTGCATTTAATGAACACAGAATGCTTGAAATAGTATCAGCTTTTTCCAACTCTTTTAATTATTGTGATAATGTGATATACAATTACATATGTTCAGTCTATGGATTTTTATACCTCCCAATAAAAGGATATGTTCTTATTTTTGACATGCATATACAGATTCCTATATACCTATGAAACTCTGTATTTATATACAAACATTCAAGGACACAAAAGGGCCCAAAAAAGCTATATATGCATCATAAATAAGTAGTGGTCTGTTATGTATCTAATGATACCTGTAATTATAATTTTGCTAAATTTTTTTCCTTGGTGTCTAACCATTTTAAGATGAAAATGAAATTTGATTGCAGATGGAAATGGTTCTTTTCCTGTTGTGATGGTTGGTGGTGTCCTTGAAGCTAATAAGAGTTGGGATATAGGAAAAGAAGTTATTAATTGCATCCATAAACACTACCCTGGGGCTTATCCAATTAGACCAGAGGTTAGGCTTCCTCCTCTCCGCTTATATGAAATTATTGCTCAATAACAAATTGGAAAACATTTGTCCAGGTTTCTTAACACTCTCTCCTCTCCCCCCCAACACCCCCCCCCCCCCCCCCCCCCCCCCCCCCCCCCCCCCCGGCCCCCTTTTTTTGGTAAAAAGGGGAGACCATTAAGAGTAGGAAATTACAGAATTACAAAAAGAGTCACAGAAACATTAAAAGAAACAGCAGAGCAGTTTAAGGGGGAAGCTGTACAACGCAAAAGCATGTTCTTGAGAGGTGCTGATGTTGGCCAAGGCATCAGCAAAGGAATTTCCTTCGTGAATTATGTATGCAAGGGTGGTTTGCCTCATCTTCTTTATTAAGGACCTGTATTCATTAATTATGGGACTCAATTTGTTTGTCAAAGTTTGTCAGATATGCATTTGATTAGGACTTTTGCACTAAGCTTTACCTCCAGTTTCTGAATACCCTTAGAAAGAAATGGCTAGCTGGTGGCCATCTCTTGAACCCCAAAGCTCGGCTGCAATAACCGTAGTAACTCCAATTGCCTAAAAGACTCACAGAGCCATTGGTCAAATACATCTCTAATCAGGCTCCCCATTTCCCTTCTCTCTTCCTCCACAAACACCCCCCCCCCCCCCTCCCTGGCTCATGGGAACCCTAGGATGATATCTATATGAATCGTGTATGTTGAGTTTATGCCTCCCAAGATTAGGATTTTTTTCCCTTCCATTTGATCAGTTAGGTGCTCATTACATTTCCTCATCTGAAACCACCTCTTCCTCAATATAAGAGAAAAACACTTGCTTATAAGCCCTCATTAAGACTCCGTTGAGTTTCTCTTTAGAGCTCACTTGCTCTCTTCGTGGACTTGTGAAAGACACACAGGTGGCCACCCTTTCTGCAGAGGGTGCATGTGATTCTTTGATCTTTTTTTGTAAGTGTTGCAGTGTGTTCTTCTGTGAGAATGTGGTACATGCATGGTACATATGTGATGGATATCTTTAATGAGTCAACATGCTTTTGTTCTCCCCGTGAGAATGCAGTAAAATGTTTTTTTAAGAGCTGTAAAACAGTATAAGCTACCATTTTTTTTATTGACACTCCAAATCCCTATCAATAAAGTTGGGGCTAAGATCTTTCTACACCTATCCGGATAAGTTTTCACAAACAAGAAGGTAAAATCTATATGATATACATGCTTACAGCTTTAATATTAGTGTCATTATCTTGTAGTTGTGGAAGTTTACAACCTAAACAATTACTACATACTGTTTCTTTTTCTTCTATTTTCTTTACCAAAAACAATTTGACCCTTCAGGTAGAGCCCGCTGTTGGGGCGGCTTTGCTGGCCTGGAATTTCTTGATGAAAGAATCAGAAAGGCACCACAATAGCTGACTAGGGATCTCCTACAAGTGTTCTACTCTGCATTTCAAAATATAAGAAGATATTTAAAGAACATTGTTATTGTCAGTGAATTTCTTGTATGTAGGCTTTGTAGAAAAATATTGAGAAGCTCTCTTATTAATTGTAATCATTAACTTATTAAAATTAATCATAAATCATGATTCAGGAATTTCTTATCCAATTTCCTATGATACAAAAGATGAAAAACAGAATTTCTAGCATAAAATAATGCAAGACATGTATTCAATGGTTTATTGTTTCTATTATGCGAAAAATATTGGGTTGCTTAATCCATTTCCCCGTGATGGTGCATCTCTACACTGATGACCATCTTAAAAAGTGATGGAGCAATATGATGTCCATGTGGCTTGTGTTATTCATTTTGAGCTGAAGTTAGCTGTTGATTCAAACGATTTCTAATTGTCATGTAATGTTCCTGTTAGATAGCCCACGGCAGGTGATCACCAGTGTATTATTAAAACGATACTGTGAACTGTGTCGTGAATAACATGGTAAAAATCTGTGTTCCAATATGAATTAAGCTATCTAATTTGTACCGCAATGCTACTTACTAATTGAATTGATTATGAACAGCCTACGATCTTATGAATATGAATCTCAACAAGGCTTTAAACTCGTGTAAGAGGATTTATGGTTCTATACAGCCAACTTCAAGTAGTTGGGTTGAAAGTTTAATTGAGCTTCATTTGTACAGGGGAAAAAAACTGTTTACTTTACAACTTATCCTGATAAGCAGTATGACAATATGATTACCAGTACTCTGAAATTTTTGAATTGATATGACGTACATTATCTGGAAAATCCTTGCAGTGTCTAGTGTACCCTTGCCATGTTAGGGTTTTGGAGTCAGACAAGGTTGTTTTTCTTTTCTTTTTTTTTTTTGGGCATTGAACTCATGAGTTGAAGTCGCAATTTTCAAGCGGAAATCGTGACTTCAAGTCACGAGTTCAATTTCTTATGTATACATTGTATGCAATTAGCTGATATCTCACGCAATGCACAGTGCATTTTGAACTATTTTGTAAAAAAAAAAAAAAAAATTCTTTTGACTCCTTGTGTTCAGTAATACAATTATTGTTAGTTATGTTTAATTTACAGAGTTTTGATGGTAAAACTAAATTCAAACCAAACCCTAGTTCCTAACCATAATCAAATCCTATTAAAGCTCAATATTAAAATTAAAAATTCTATTGAGTGTAGTTAGTGCCAAATCTGCCAAATTTAGATTTGGCAACATTCTCTGTTATTTTTTATAAGTATCCCAAACTAATATGAACATGACAATTTGCAATATCCAGTCATCACGCATTTGAAAGTCACAAATAGCAATGGTTAAAAAGTAATTACAAGAACATTTATATTCAGTTGCCCCTTTAAAGCTCTCAAATATGAAATTCCTCATCATAAGTAGAAAACTTTGTAAATTTACAAAGAAAATTGCATGCCTTAGAACTATATTGATTGAGAATGAAAAAGTTTCTTATAGCTAGAAAGCATGAATGGAATTTACATTCTTTATGGTCCATTTGGATTGAGGGGGAAGGAGGAGGAGTAGAGTAAAGTAGAGTAGATTTAGCACAAAATTAGCTTATTTTTAGCCAACTCTACTCTACTTTTCTCCACTTTCCCTCCTTCCCCCCTCCATCCAAACATGCCATTAATGTGTTATTGTGTCATTGTTTGAATGGTCCACTTCCTATAGAAGATTGCATAAAGTTCATCTCCTGCACATGTAAACTCAAACCTTTTAATTCACCTTCTTACGCAAAGTACATTAAGCAACACATAAACTAACATAAGGTCTACTACACTGATGCTTAACTACATCCAAATAACACTCAAAATTGATTGAGAATGAAAATATTAATATCCAGATGTTTTATGGAATCATAAGCATATCATTAATTAACAACAAAGAATGAACATTGATAAAGAGCAGGTAAAATTCAAAAGAGAAAGAAGACTAAATTAATATGCACATGAAAGATGAAATTTTTGCTGTGTTGATATCTAGAAAATATATGTAGTTAAACCAAAAATTCCCTATAGGGCCTTTGAGCACTGAAGCACCAATAGGTGGCTAATGCCTAGCAGTAGTTGAAATGAGATTTTAATCGAGAATAGTCATTATTCAGCCCCATATAGTTTCAGTTACGTAAATGGAAGTTGGAAAGTAAGAAAAGGACATATACTAATAGTTGTGATAAGATGCTCTAGATTTTAACCTTTGCATATGATGATTATTGTCCCCAAAAAATAAAAAATTAACCCAGTTGATTATTGAAATTAAAAATAACATCTCAAAGAAAATGACGGGAAAATAAAATTGGCCTCAAAGGGACATTCCAATTATGATGATATGTTTGTGGTATTTGCATAGGTGTGGAGAAAGAGCAATTGGATATGATTGGATTCCTTGCCATTGCCCTTCTTATAGGATTTCATAAACCACTTCTTTTTATTTGTCTATAATAATTCCAACAAAACATCCAACACATCAAAATTGCAAACTCTAATATTGAATTGATAACAACACAATTAAAACCTAACCCTTTGTTGGAAACTCTAATATTAGATTGATAACAACAACAAAAATTAATTTAGTTTATATTAGTTAAAGCATAGTATTTGTGTTTCCTCTTACTTAGCCAAGAACGCAATCACTTTTCTAGAATAAAATTTCAAAAGGAGAAAAAGAATAAAATTTCAAACCCTTACTCAACATGTTTGAACTTTACAGATTCTAGAATGCAAAACCACGATTTTGCCATAGGATTTACTCATTTCAAGCACAACCTGTCCAACAATACGTGAAGAATTTGAGTTATAAAAACGTGATTGCTAAAAAATTTGTAGCTAAAGATTTTAGAAAGAAGAAGAAAATAAGAGAAACATTAAAGGAAAATAAGAGAAGTGATTGTAAAAGGAGACTCATGGCTAGAAGGAAGTGTACTAATTAATATATAACTTAGATAATTGAAAGAGGTGGGCAACTGAAGGGTTAGATGTAGAAGAGCTATATAACTTAGATAATTGCAAGAGGCAACCGAAGGGTTAGATGTAGAAGAGCTAAATTAATGGTATTTTTTTTTCTTTATTAAACAATTAATGGGCATACTTGAAAGTTTAAAAGTTATTTTAGTCAATTGAGACTTGAGAGAGAGACGTGATGAGGAGTAATAAGTAATAGATGAGGTGTAACTTAAACCAAAAAAAAAAAAAAAACTGGTTGGCTATCAAAGAAGACGCCACATGGCAAAACCTTGTGCTTTGCCGCATGAGGTTTTTGCTTTTATATATACTAGCATGTAGTCCGTACTTACGCACAAAAATATTAACAATTGTGATGATAAGATGTTCATCTTGGTAGATTCAATTTCCACATTGAGCTTGGAATCTTCTTGGAAGCGCTAATGAAGCGGTAATGTATGAGAGTGTGAAGCAAGAAAGAGTGGGATTGAACATTGTGTTTAAACTCGGCCTTGCTCTTAGAAGTTGGTAGAGGTTGAGAGAGAAGGAGGAGACATGGGATGATGACATGACATTAGGAGGAGATGATGTTTTACTTTTATAGTATTTCTCGTTGGACTCATTGGTTCTGGTAGTGGGCAGGTGAGATGTTCAGCCATAAAAGTGTGCAGGTGAGATGTTCTTGCTTAGGCCAATAAGCATTATCATTGTGGTTTTCTTGGCTTCCGTGTTAAATGTTAATTCATCATTTATTGGGGCACAAAAATTAGAAAATTTAGATAAGATACATGACACAAAATTGGAGTCCAATTTATAATCTAATTAGATTTTTTTTTTTTTTTTTTTTTTGGTTAGGACAAGTCGCGCAAAAATTGAGAATTCAAATCTAGACACATGGCACAGAATTGAAACTCTAATTTGGAATTCTACTTGAGTTTTTCTCTGCTTCACCTATTATTATATATATAGACTAGTATTTAACCCGCGCAATGTGCTGGGTCATTTTATGATTTAGGGTTAGCTTTACAACACTCACCATAAAAATCCTTCGATAGGTTTGGCCTTTGTCTTTCATATAAGACATGCAATATAATACCCTATATTTATGTTGTTGTCATTAAAAATCTTTGACTTTGCATGTCATCAATATGTGTTGCAATATTAAAGAAATTTTTTAAAGAAACGTAAAGGTTATTATAAATTTTTTAAGTTGTATAAGTACAATTGATACCTTTGTCTCTAAGTTCCATTCCAAGTCTTCTATAGTGAAATGTTACCTTTATAAATTTTCACAATAGCTTAAGTGACTATTACAATGAATGACCCTTTATATGTTTTGTAGAAATCATAATCTGTCTTATCTGCCTTATGCTTTTACAAAAACATGGGGAAAGAAAAAAAGTATATAGAATGGATGAGGCTCTAGAAACTGAATTTCATTTACTGTATGTATACCAGCTTAACAGTTATAATTATCTAAAATCCAAAAAAGCTTGTTGTGTTTAAACAAATGAATCGTAAAAACACTTTTGAACTTTGTTTAACACCAAACTCAATTTTAACTATTTAATTTAATATTCCCGTTCTTATTAGAGCAGAATAATTAAGTCACAAAATAGAATATATATGCTTGGACAATGAAAATAAAACTGAACATTATCTTGATGAAGGAATTAAAGAAAAAATACAATCATAAATTCCAAATCCAATCATTTTGACAAGAAGCCAACTTATTTAGAACTACCACCAAAAAATTAAAGAATTAAGATACCTACTTTGGCATTATAGGATATCTTAAGAATTTCAATATTGTTGGAGTCTTAAATTTGCTCACAATTGTAAAATGATATAAAAAGTATTTTACATGGTACTGACATGTGTTGTGGAGGAACAAAACCTATCGTAAACAAAGATGACCCACAATCCAAACATGTGTGATCATAGCTAGAAAAAATAAGTACCAAAATAGTTCTCATAATAGTCAAACTTTCTTTAAAATGTTGATTTTCATTTGGAAATGTTATAAATTATATGTTAGCAATACTATTAACCACTCTTCAATTGGCATATCTGATCCACATATACGGAAAAATGTACAATAGAGAAAACATTGAAATTAGAGACTATGTATAAAATTGGACAGACAATAGTTAACATAGCTATAACAATTCAGTCGGGTTCAAATCGTGTTCATGCTCTGTTTCATTTAAACATCTTCAACAATAGTAATCTCTAAGAAAATGCATCAAATAAACTTTTTTTAACCACAGCAAATATGTACAATCTGCAAATCTCAACAATAATAGAGGATTTAAAAGTTCTCTTTGACCAAATAGAATAACATCCCAAAACAATAACTAAACATATCCCTCTGCGTCACTCTTGTAGATGACATCCATCCCACATAGCATCTTGCCAAAGACAATATGGCATTCCATCAAAGGGAAAAAAAAAAAGAAAAAAAGAAAAGAAAAGAAAAGACAACATGGCATTCCATCCAACCTTTTAAAGGAAACAAAAAGCAAGCGTGTAAGAAAAGAAAAAAAAAAAAAATCCAAGTTACAAAATATGTGCACTAAATAGATGGTGTAAATTACCATTGTTCAAATACATTTTAAAAATAATATAAAAAATCCTCCACATGTTGCTAATTTAGCACATAGACACTCAAATTCATGTAATGAGTCTACCCACACCTAAATATGAAAAAAAGATCTTGATCTACCTTAATCAATAAAATCTTCAAATTAGCACTTGTATTAAAACATTCACTTACAAACCAACAACTCTGAGTACAACACTACTTATTTAATAGGAAAATCAATAACCTGAGCCTATATGCAAAAATTAGTGAAATTAAGATGGATGCACGGAGTTCCAAAATAACTCTACAAAACAAAGTATTCAATAGTATGAAAGATAGAGACTAACAATTAAATAGATACAATAGAGAGAGAATTTTGAGTTCCTAGGCCTCTTAGATTTTATTATTCTCTCTTCATACCATAAAATTAAACCACAATACACGCATACATAAGAAGGTGGGCCAAAATTCTAAGGTTCAGTAAATTTTCCTATATGAATTTTAAAATATGGGAACAACATTAATAACATGAACAAAAATGGAACCACTGCATACCTTTGGTGTGATGGTCACTACACAAGTATAAGTGCCTGTGGGGTGTGGGGGGCAAAGGCCATAGTTCAAATCTTTAGGAGGGAGCTTCATACACATATACACTTAGATTAGGCTAGAGTAGAATTTCTATCTTGTTTTTTTTTTTTTTTTTTAAAAAGAACAAAAATAGAAGTCAATTTTTTTTTTTTTGTGTAAATTTAAGTTAAGTCATTTACTTTGAAATTCTTCACAACCACTCATTTTCTGATTCATGGATTCCTTGAGGAGCATCACAACAATTAGACCGATCTTCTACCAAAGTATCATCTGTACTCACGTTCAACCTAGTTTCTCCAAAGGAATGGCCCATGTCAACATCGATATCTGATAATCAAATGTGAATTGAAAGTTTTATTTTCAAATTTTTAAAAAGAATTTTTAAAGAACTAATAATTATAGAGTGGTAGAAAGAGAAGCGAACCTCTTGACGCATAAAAGTTCATACTTGTACCAGGTGAATGCAACAAAGAGCAGTCATGAGTTAATGCCCTTCTATCCCCCTTTTTTTTTTTTTTTTTTTTTTTCAGCAATGACCATTCCCTTGAATTTCCTAGCCCGGGTAAGTTTATTTTGTAATCTATTTTTTCTTTCATGCCATTTTCTTTTGGATCGTTTCTCAAACATTAGCATTCGTCTTTTTAGGCATGCTTCTCTTGCATTTTCCTTTTCTTTTCTTTTTTTTTTTCCTTTTTGCTATCATATCATGGTAAAGGAAAGAATTAAGTTTTAGCATTTATTTTAGTTCTACCTTCAAAACTATTTTAGTTCTACCTTTTTTTAACCAGGTATTAACAAAGGACAAAGAGTTATAAACTAAATAATAGCTACAAAGGAAAATTAAGCTTTCCTAACCTTTCAATTTAATTTAGTAGTTCTTCTCGAATAGTAGCCAAAAGTCTTATATGTCAGAGATGACTGATCTGAATTAACATGTGAGGGAAAATATGTCATTGTAAATACAGAATTCCCGATAAGAGTCAATATAAATGAGGTGCTAGAAACTAAGATCCTATAAAACATGTGATTAATTAATTATAATTATCTAAAATTCAGAAAACATGGCAGTTTTATATAGATGAAACATTACAAATTTTGAATCAATACCAAACTCAAATTTAACAACATAAAGTAATATTTTATGCTCTATTTTGTATATAATGGTTCTGCTTTTGGTTTTTAGTCAATTTCTGAACTATCTAAAGCAATTTAATACCTTAGTTTTACGGTAATAAAATATATTGTTAGGATTCTCTCTTTTTTGTTCTTTTTTTTTACTATGCTTTCTAATCAGTTTGCCTAATATGTTGCAATAAGTACATTCTTCGACGCTCCAACTCATTCAGAATGCAATTAGCTTCAACATCTATAGATGTTCCAAAAAGCTACATTGTAGTTTATGTTAAAGAGAGCGAAATGAGGCGCTTTGTAATTCCTATATCATTCTTGAACCAGCCTTCATTTCCAGAATTGCTAAGTAAGGCTGAGGAAGAATTTGGGTATGATCATCCAATGGGTGGTCTCACAATTCCGTGTAGTGAAGACATCTTCATTGATCTCACTTCTCACTTACATGAATTGTGATATGGTGCCTCTAAGATGAAATAGTAGTGAAAATTTTGTATATCTATGTAAAATCTTTCTTTCTTTAGGCAGAAGAAGAGATGGGGATTGTACATCCACTAAAGATGTTACAATTAGAAATACTGTAGCCCTTCTCACATTCTCTAGAGAAATGTAAAATTGAGTCATCTTTTTGTTGGAAGGGGTTCTTTTTGGTTTTATAATATTTCTTGTCCTTTTAATTTGATTTAACATGCCAAGGATTTCTGTGGGTAATAGTGATCTATGCAATTATTCTCTTTAGAGACTATGATATATCTACTCCCTTTAATTTAATTGAACTTGGCATGATGTTTCTATGGATAATAGTGATCTATGCAACTTTTCTCATCTCAAAGTCATCCTCAATGATTTATTGGAACAATTTTTTTTTTAACGCACTTAAGAATGTCCTTCCATAGTTCAAAGATTTCAATTGAAACCAGATAATGGAATCATCTAGCTGAGCTGGTTTTTGGTTTGCACAGCATGTGAAACCAAAAAAAAAAAAAAAAAATCTCTTAACCATTAGAGCAGAGATTGCAAACTATTTTTCTTGTTGCATCAAATGCTATAGCCTTACTTCCTACTTTTAGTACAACAGAAGGTAAGATCCCATTCATGTCAAGTGGAATTTCAAGTGCATTGTATCATGCGTGTGATGTGTTAATGGTGTGCTCTATCTTTTACTGCTCTACAGGTGCATGATCTATGCAAAACATCTTCCTTAGCTCCATTATTCATAAGACTTTAGTTTCAAGTTTAACACTTTTACTACTGCTTTGGTATCAGTTTATGGATTTTTGGTTCTCTTTCTTGGCTGTGGTGAGCACTTTTTTATTCCTATCTATTCTTAGTGAAATTGCAAAGAGGACAATCCATATAATTGTAGCCATTATTTTTGATTGTTCAAAAAAAAAAAAAAAAAAAGAACAGCAATTTTAAATTGCAGCAGAGAAAGATGAAAGAAATACTGCAAACGAAGCCTAAGAAAACATTGAAAATATGGGTTGAATTGTAAAAAGAAATGCAGCAATTCAGTGAAAATTTAAATCTGAAAAATGAAGGTTTGGACCATGACAAATCAAACCTTGATTCTGCATTTGTTAGTGGTTCATGTACAGCCTAGAATTCGGATAGCTACAAAATCTATCCTTGTAACAATAACAATAAATAAATAAATAAATAAAAATTTATTCCGTACTTGAGTTGGACTAAATGAACTAATTAACTTAAAATTTAAGGAAACATATATATAAAAAGTGCAGGTGAGAAGTTCCAAGAAGATCATGCGTACCTTCCGAATACATCGTTGAAGAGAAGTGATGGGGGCAGACAATGAACAGAGCAAAGAAGCATAACCCTAAACCAAAATCACCGTCGAGGCTATGATTGAATGGAGTCAGAGATGGGTGATGCTGGACCAAAAACGTAACCCTAAATCAAAATCAAGTCTTTCAAAAGCATAAATCATATTTAAAATTGTGGAAAAAAAAAAAAAACATTTTGATAGAGAATCCAAAAACCCAAAACAAAAATGAATCAAATCTAAACCTATCCAACAAAAAACTTCAATCAAGTAACATTTCATACCCAAATCTAAAAAATAGAAAAAAGCAATGTACCGATGCCAGTACTTTCGGCGGTCCAAGTCTAGCGAGGGACCTAAACTGCAATAAACATAAATCATAATTATCTCAAGATTTTGATTTTTTCTTTTAAAAATTTATATAAAAAAAATCAAAAATCATAGAAAGCAAAAAAAGAAAACTCACCCTGTAGTAAAGTACCGCCAGTTGAGGGAAGCAAGATTTTTGGTGGTCAGAGTCCAACGATGGTGCTGGCCTGAGATGTCTCTCTATCTTGCTAAACTCTGCCTCTTTCTCTATTTTCTATTTCATCTCCGTGTCCCATGCCTCATCACCTCTTTCTCTATTTCTCTCTGTGTCCCAAGCTTCTTTTTATTTTAATAGATTATTTTACTTTTATACTGAGAGGCTATCAAACGGTGTGCAAAGACAGTGAAACAATATAATTTTTCGCATTTTAATTGCGGATGTGACAGATTTTTAGATGGGTTTTTTTCCTAACGTGGCAGAATGACCTTAATTGCAGGAAAAAGCTTCTGCTATTATATATAATATAGATATAAATATCATATGATATTGATGATAATATGTGTGCACACTAGTTATTACCATTTGGAGTCAGGGGAAGGGGTTGGAACTTGAAAGTCTTAATCATAGGCATTTAAGGATGCCAAAGGAGGTTACGATTTATTAATTGCTAACGGAGAGTGCATCCATATGCATATCATTTTCCTTACCTTCCTCCTACCCATCCCAATCGATTTATTATGTTATGTACATAAGATAAAACCTTGTCCCAATCAGAAAAGAGGAAAAAAAAAAGCGTCAAATTATGAGTTTTTTCTTTCAACTGGGAGATGTTTCTAAGCAATGTTGGCAGCTTCCATACAAAATACCCAGTACCCACACACTACTATACCGAACCCTTTTTTTTATTTTTCCCAATATAGAAAGTCCAAAAGTATTATACTGAACTCTCTTATCAAGATATGTTCTGAATTGCTAGAAATTAGGATACACTTTGCCTTTGGAACCTCATATGCATGGAGAAGTATATTAAAGGCAAGAGTAGATGGAGGATTGGGATTGCAGTTAGTGTGAAAATTTAGGAAGACAGGTGGTTGCCGACTTCAACTTCATTCAGCTATATTAGTTATCACACCAGGGAGGTCAAATATTAAATGGACGGTAATTTCTTAATTCCTAATCTGATATGTAACTGACCCACGTTACATAACTGACCCATGTTGTTCTGTTTCACAAGTTACCAGCCTTTGATTTGAAATACATACAAGACTCTCCACTCATTAGGCTCTTATCTCAGCAAAACCAAAGTGCACCAAATAAAATATCAATCGCAGGTGATGCAATCTTTCACTCGTAACTAAAACAACTGAAATAACCATTCCCTATAAAATCATTATCTTCGCTCTCTGTCTCTCTCAAAAACTCTCAAGATTTCTGTGTTGGGGTTTATGCCTTAAAATCTAATTTATTGGTATGTCATAAATAATTAAATTCTTTAATTATATGAGACTATCTATAAATGAACTAATGAGACATTATCTTAATCCATAAGTTGCATAGTATGTGATTTATGTGATTTAGTCACAGAAGATATAAATTACAAGTTCTTTGTAAACTCAGAATTTTAGTTCGTAGTTGGTGATGAAATTGGGCATTTCATCTGCGAAAACTATAACATATTAACTAAGACGATTTGTCTTTATCATAGAAGTAGAGACTTCTAGTTGATATGTTTTAAGAGTTAAGACATATTGAATTAGATCACTGTGAGATTTATTATGCTCCTAATAATTGTTAAATGAATAATAAATCTCACGACTTCTATTTACATCAACTCTAAATCCTAAGAGAATAATGGACTTGATCATGAGATGTAAGTTCCTTTGATATATCAAGAGTGAGATTTATAAATTATGATCAAAACCTCAGTATGTTGGGCAACCGCATTTAGTGTTGCTGAAACATATATTCTCAAGATGAAATTCATAATCTTTTAACGGAGATATAAAATATTTCCTTGAAATAAGTTTAATGAGTTTGGTTTTTCAGAATGTTGGGCCCAGCCAATTTAATAAGGAGTTACTAAAGTATATATTTATGGAATTGAATTTCATAAATATATGATGAATAATATAAAGGATTAAACCGGGTACTCAAGGATTAAGATGTAGTAATCTTTAAAGTGGCAGTCAACATTCATGACTTTGTATTACTACGAATATTTTAATGAATGAGTTGCATGTATAATAAAGTCTTGGGATATAATTTATTAATAAGGCCTAAAGTGCAATTATATTCATATAGTGATATTGAATATAATTAATGGTAACTTTGGACTTGTTAAGAGTTGACAGAAAAGCCCGAGACCCATTGGAGCTAGAGTCTTATTTATTCCCTTTTAGTCCCACTCCAAGCCGCATACTAGAGCCCAATTGGATAATCAATTATATATAAGGAGCGAAACATACAAAATTTTATAAGTCTTTAAGATCATATAAGAACTGAAATGGTTTGTCTGTGTGTGTTGGACATTCTCTTATTCTCTCCTTGAAAACTAATTGAGAGACCACACTTCTTGGGCATTAAGTGGAATTGGAGTGAAGATTAAAAGTGTTCCCAAGTACTTCTAATCTTTTGTTTTAAATTTCACCGTACCAAGGTACGCTTTCTTGTTCTTAAATTCTGAAACTTACATAGTACAGGTTATCAATTGCGAATGAAGTAGATCCGTTAACTTTTTGCTGCGTATGTTTTGTATGCGATACAAACATGTATTTTTCTAACATTCTGCACTGATCATTCTGTCCTTTATTTCCCAAACAAACAAACACTTTCTCCCTCTTAAAAGCTTTTGTAGAGATATCAATGACTAACCAAGATCAAGTCAGATTGATCTCAATTTTTCCAAAGTTAATGAGTTGCTTCGTTAGATGGAAACATTGCATACACAGACTAGTGAAATGATCACGTGTCTTCAGTCAATGCAGAAGAATATACAAGAATCGAGAAAGGGGTTCATTGATTCTCTAACAAAGCCTTACTTTCAAGAAGACGAAGTTGTCAGATTCAAGGAGACCTCAAATGAGATTCAACATGTATCGAAGCGTGTCAGTGATTTTCATCTTGGAGATGACGAAGATTTCAACCCTGTAGGACAAAGCAGTGATGCAGCAATGAGGGCCAAGGGGCTATTCTTTGGATCAATAGTGATGAAGGCCTTTGAAGATATTGGATCAATAGTGATGAAGGCCTTTGAAGATATGATGGGGTCAGACTCATTGGTTATAAGATTGGAACAAGATTTACACATAACAATAGCTGCAGCAAGAATTGGAGTGACATTCAAGAAAAAAGGTGGTGAGGGTTCAGAACAAAAGTTGCAAATACTAATCGAGGCGTAATTGTGAAGAAGGATTCAAGAAAGAACAAGACGGTGGGAGGAAGATTTTGATGGAGTCCATAAAAGAGTGTAACGAAACTGATAAAGAATTTGGGGTTCTGAATGTGATAAAGGTTCAAGCAGTTGAAGTTGGGATTGAGCTGTCTCGTTTGATGGTTGATTTCATGTTTATGATGTCCGGGAAAGAACAATGGACAGAGAAGATTGGAAGTTTCAAATCTGCACTCAAAGGTCTTAGTATTGAAGATGTGGTGATTAACAGGATTATCAATTTACAGGAAACGGAAAAAAATGATGAACCAATGAAAGGAGAGTGGGCTGGTATAAAGCTCTCAGAACTAGATCAAAGCAATCAGAAAAAAATCTTGTACAGAAGAAGCCCCATTGATGACCTATTTGATAAATTCCTCGAGCAAGCTCTAGATCTACTCTGTGATCAATTCATTGTGCTAGCTCTGCATTTGGAATCTATTATGTGTCATCCACTTCTTCCAGAATCGCAGGACTTGATGAATGTGGAGCTGTCCACGTTCAAATGTGATCTCAAGCAATTTGAAGAGATGCTGATCCATATAGGGGAGGATATTAATAAATTGAAGGCAATGTTTTCATCCAATCTACAGTGCAAGGACTATAAGATGATTATCATTTTGAATTTTGTGGAGTCTATGATAGTTGAAGTGTGGAATCAATCAGAATCTTCTTTCAAGATGGAGTGAAAGGTTTAAGGCTCAATTTCCCTGCTATTGTAGAGTCCAAAGCTCTCACGTAAAGGTTAAGAAGGTGTGAAGGTTAAACAATGATAGATTAGATATTAATTTCTGTTATTTTTACTGATTTGATGTTGTGGGATTTCTTTAGTTTTGTTGGTAGTAGTACACACTGCTTGTCTGTTGTTTGGTGCGGAGATGTAAAAGACCAATTGTAGTTAGGAAAATGGATAGAATCTGTAACTTTTTCCTAATAAGAAATTTTTTTGATAATGGTAGATAGTTGATGAGGAATTTGAGTTCTGGTTTGGTCCCTCCCCTATTACCTTGTATTTTGCTCAATGTCCATAACTTAATTGAAAGATTGAGTGAACTTTTGTAAAGGGTTCTTGGATTGAACTTAAATGGGAAGATTGTGTGCAAATTTGGGTCATTTCAAAGAATATCTACAAAAGTGTCAAACCTATCTCATTTTTAAAAATGTGAAAGAAGAGAGAATATGGTTAATATTCTACTAGTTCAATTCAAAAAATTATTGAAAAGCAATGAAGAAAAAATTATAAAATCACTTGTCACATCAAAATTAATAATTATAAAATTATTGTAAAATGTCTTGGAGTTGGACAGAATAAATATGCGTGATCAGTCTTGGAAGGACTGGAAGTTGAATTTGCTTCCCTTCTACTAAATGGATTTCACTATATGGCGGGATACTAATCCCCCTAAATGAACTTTCGTTAAGCCTAACTCTGATATAATGGAATTTGTGTGCATGACCTCAAAATATCAATGTTGTGTTAGACTGAATTCTTGTAAGCTTGACAATTGGTGTTGATACCCAGAAAGAAAAGTTTTTTCCTCACAATATGGTAAAACCTTTGCATCTTCTTTGTAATGAATTACAAGGAGACGTCTTTTAAAAAACCATGTTATGCATTTAGCCTTTCTCAAAATACATTCCTCAAATGTGAACCAACCACACAGCTGCAGGTTGTTGCCCTTATAAGCCATTACTTCATGATGCATAATAGTTGTGAATTTCAGTTTCAAACTACGTCTTGTTATTCTTGTCTGTAATTGAAGAGAGGTTCTCTTTATGGTGGTTTAACTTGCTTTTGCAATAAAATAGTAGAAAATAACATAAATATTTAGCAGTTTAAGAACCTTTGTTAAAATTGAAAATTGCTTCTTTTAAGTTTAATTAATCAAGTATAAGACAATACAAGACGGGATTAAGCAACAGCAGCCACGAAAAGATCAGCATCACGGTCAACTTGCCAATGGATAAGTGAGGGACATTCCCCTAACCGCATTTGAATATCTACTATATTGCAGGCATACTGGCTTGATTATGTGCTGCCTGCTGTTATTAATTATTTTTTTAAAAATAATTCTTTCATATGTTTGAAGAAAAAAGTTTATGTTTATGTACATTTTTTTTTTAATTATTTTCAAATCATCATTTCTTTATACACAATACTCTACAAATTTATTAATGACCTTGATAAAATATGTCCCTCTTTTAGAAAAAATGAGTCAATTAAAAATGGGAAATATTAACAAGCACCGTGCGTCCTACATAATAAAAAAATGACATAAAGTTGCAAAAAAAAAAAAAAAAAAAAACACCAAAACAAAAAACAAAAAATTTGTCAAAAGTGTTGTTGTTAACGGGAACCTTGCAGTGCTTGTTAACACAACTTATTAAAAAATATATCGGCCAACATTTTAAAAATTGACACAAAAATTACAATAGATGATGTTCAACTTATACTCTCAAGAATTTAGACTATTATAAGGAATATCAAACTATGAAAGTATTAACTTCCAATTATATATTTGTTTACTTAAATTAATTTATCAAACTTTTTTAACATAAACATGTAATTAAACATAAAATATTATGCGCAAAATGCATAAAAATCCTTAGGTTTGAAGGGGACGTCGGCTATTCAGCCCTCTTCCTTGAAATTTTAACCAAAAAGCCCTTCTTTTGAAAGATTTAGGGTAGTTGCCCTAAATCGAGTTATTTTTAAGTAGAACTTAATATTATTATAATCGAGTTTTGGGATAATTTTTAAGAAGAACTCAATGATAATAAAATTGGGTTCAAAAATAGGACTATTGCCCTTAATATTTCAAAAAGTGGGCTTTATGTCTAAAATTTTCAATAACGAGGGCTAAATGGTCGATTTCCTGAGATTGACCATTACTGTTTCTTTGCTTCTTTCTCTCACAACTCTCCATACATCTGGAGTGTGTCTGATTTGAGCCCAACTGGAAGGCTTCAACATAAACAAGTTGAAATTCCAATTAATGTATGAGTTGACATGGAGATTCCAATAAAAACTTGATTTGCAACGGTAATGAAGGTCATACTCAAAGCAATTGTGGATATGAAATATCAAAAAAAAAAAAAAAAAATTGAAGAACATTTTATCTTTTTCCACTTCAATTTTTATTTGGTGTGTGCTAAGGGTGTTGCAAACCATTAAACCAATTAAATTAGTTTTTCCAAGATAATGACTTGTAATAATATCAAAAGTGATGTAGAGTCTGGCAACAATCAGCTCTACCGCAATGCTTCTAAATTATAAACTTCGTTGCTAATTTCTTCGCATCGTAGGTGGGTATATTAAATGAAGGCTTCAACTGCCGATTGAGCCATCCTCATACACCTTCATAATAAACTTCATCACCCAAATTAAAGATGGTTTCACTATTTTATAGTGATTTGCATACTCCTCAATTAATATGATAGAAATTTTTAAGTTTTATCATATTAATTGTTATAAACCAATTTTTTTTTTCCAAAAGTCTCAATGGTTATTTTTTGGAGCCATGCATGATATTGAAATAGATACTTTTTTTGTTGTGCTTTTATGATATGTAGTTACAAGTTACTTGTAATTTTACCATAACCATCACCTTTTGAACTTGGTGAATAAACCAAAAAATAAAATAAAAAACAAAGCAAAACTAAAAGACTAAATCATATCATGAGTAACACTGAACTATAAAAACATCAATTGCATTTGATTATTTGTTAATATTGATGAATTTAACAAATATGGTTTAACATAAACATGTTTGTAAACATACACTTTTATTGTAAACATATTTTTCAACCATGATCAAAGTCTGAATCAGGAGAATTGTGACAGGGCCTATGCTTGATATCATGAGGTGAAGCCTTTGTTGCCTGATGGAAATTCTTTGTCATCTGTTTTCCCATGCTCATAATCTCCTTGCTAGCAAGTCCGGAGTCTAAATCTATTCTCCTTGCTTGATGGAAATCCTCAGACATTTGTTTCCCCAAACATAATCTTCTTGCAAGAAACACAGCATTTATGTTAGTACTTTCGTTAAGTTATATCAGCAGTCATATCATTATTTTTTTTCATTAATATACAAAATTAATTAATTTTCACTTTTTTCCTATGAGTATTTAATTCTTCCATAATTTTCACTTCAACTTCCATAACACCATTGACTTCCTCTCTCCACTATTTTCAGGTTCCCATGAGCTCTTTATTGCATCAAACTCTCCCTCTCCTCCTTTCTTGCTTCTTCCTCTCCTCATTGAAACCAATTAATTCATGCATGTTTAGTTGTCACCGGCCTTAATAAAGTGTGATTTATTTATTAGAGTATTAGTTTTTTTTTTTTTTTTTGTAAATTATAAAGTTGGTTCTTATCTTTTACACCAAATCTCAATTTAGTCATTGACCTTTCAAATGTGTCAATTTAGTCCCTAACCTTTTCAATGTCATGTCAATTTAGTTTGTCTCATTATACATTGGATGGAAAAAGCTAATATGTCAAATGAAAAAAAAAAAAAAAAACTCCATGTCACATCATCTGCCAATTATACCAACATGCCAGTTAAATGAAAAAAACCAAATTAAATTTGAGACATGTGACAACCAAAACCCAAAAATCCATAACTTCTCCCTCATCCCAAGATCTGGAGCCTCTTGTCTTAACAATGCACTGCCACACATGTCCACCTATTAAGACCAACAAAATCATTAGGATAAATTCCACTAAATTACCCTGAGATTTGATCTAATATTAACCAAGACCAAGACCATTTAAAATTGACCAACTTGATCCCTAAACCCAACTTAGTCCCTACACACTGTTAACTCCATTAATCAAATTTTCTCCTTTCTCTCAAAATTGTGAAGACTCTTTTTGTGACTCCCTCCTCTATCTTTGACCTCAAATCACCACAACGAACTAACAACCCAAAAGAACATACCAAGACCCAACCAAACTCATAGCAACAAAACCCAAAAAAAGTTACAGCAAACCCACCACCACTACAAAATAACTTACAACCACCCCACTGGAAATCCACCACCACCAAAAACCAAAAAGAAACCTATAACAAAACGCAACCAAACCCATAGCAACAAAACCCAATTAAAAAATATCGAAAAAAGCTTACAACAAACCCACCACTATAGTATAACACCACCACTACCACCACCAATACAAAACTCACAACTATCCCATAAAAAATCCGCCACAAACCAAAACCCACTTTCGGTGACCCACAACCACCCCATAATCCAAATCCACAACAAAACCCAAATCCTCCGAAAAAACCCACAATAAACCAAAACCCAACTCTAGTTATCCACAACCACCCCACAAGAAACCACAAATTCAAAAAAAAAAAACCCCCAAAAAACCCCCAAAAAACCCACAATAGTGACCTACAACCATAGTAAACGACCACCCACAACCAACCAAAACCACCCTACCATTGTAGATCTAAGAGGCACCCACCAAATTCAAATCCAAACCATGCATCACCGCCACACTGCCTGAGAAAGGAGAGAGAAAGTGAACAAGTGAGTGGAGAGAGGAGAGAGAGTAATGGTTGGCTTAGAGAAAGAGAGGGGGAAGGAAAAGGGAAAAGATCTCACAAAGAGAGAGAGAGAGAGAGAGAGAGAGAGAGAGAGAGATGGTTGAGAGAGTCTGAGATTTGAGAAAGGGGAAAGAGGCAAGTTTGAGGGAAAAAATGACTAACGAAGTTAACAGTGTGTGGGGATTAAGCTAGATTTAGGGACCAAGTTGGTCAATTTTGAATTGTCTTAGACTTGGTTGGTATTAAGTCAAACTTCAGGGTAAGTTAGTGAAATTTACCCAAATCATTATTGATGATGCCAAAAGATCGCCAAATTTGCTAGAAGGTCCTCACGTACTCAAAGCAACCTGCGCAACACAAAACAAGAAGACCTTGGGAGAGTATAGGTGTGGTACCGGCCAAAAACCCTCCAAAGGTTAAGTCAGAAATTATTCACACTAAAGTGCCAGAGTTGCGGAAAATTATGCGTACCTTGTTTTCTGAGGGCCTTGGGTTTTTATAGTGGTGTAGAGCCGACTTCTGCACAACACAAAACAAGAAGACCTTGGAAGAGTACTGGTGTGGTACTGGCCAAAGAAATTTTGAAGGTTAAGTAAGAGATTATTCACAACTCTAGAGCACCAGAGTTGCGGAAAATTATGCGTACCTTGTTTTCTGAGGGCCTTGGATATTTATAGTAGTGTAGAGCCGACTTCCGTTTCTTGCGTAAGAAGGTGTTTCCTTATAGGATGATCATTAATGGGCATGTATTACGGAGTTCTTCTCATGTTAGGATTCTATTCCTATTGGGATTCTACAAACTAGGGTTATGCGTAAGACGTAAGATGTTTCCATTTATAACCCTTGGAGATTGTTAAAATAGTGGATGCCACATGGCCTTTAGATTCGTCCACCTTGGGTTCTGCACCATTGATCCGTTCACCATCAATCTACTGATTTGAACATTGTCGTGTTTATTAAAATGCACCTGTTATATCAAACTCTACCCTCTTCAATTATAACAAAAACTAGTTTGATGCTTTGGCTAAGAAAGGTTCAAATAGAAAAGAAAATTTAGGAGATCAAGGAAACAAAAGGAGATTTAAACTATGAAAATCCTAAGAGATGAAGTATTTATATATTTTTTTTTATGTCGAATTACTTACATTTCATGCTAAAAGAAATGTACTTTGTAACAAGCCATATGTGGCTATTTGTAACTCAGCAATGGACTCAAGGATAATTCATGTTCACCATATAATTCAACATGCTACTGCAATGTAATTTTAATCAATTTTGTAGCGATTTATCAAAACCACAGACACCACTAGCCGGGAGCATAAACTAAGGTTCCATATTTCCAATCTCCTAACATTAGTCTTAACAAAGTACAACAAAGAAGATTTCTAAGATTGCAGCACTGTTTCAAAGCAAGTAAACATTTATCCCCATAACCTTGGGAGCTACCACTCACAACAAGTCACAGGATATACTTGCCACCGTTAGCAACTTCAAATCTTGAGGATGAGGGGGAAGAGATAAATATGGGTTTAGTTGGTGGTGACTAACGTGAGAGAGAGAGAGAGAGAGAGATGAGTTAGGGGATTTTGTTGTCATGTGTGTCAGAAATAATTTGAGTTTTTTAATAAAAAAAATTTACGTGGCTGTACAATTTGCAAATGATGTGGCATAAAAAATAATTTTTATTGTTCCGTTTGACATATCAACAATGGATAACGGTAAAGACTAAATTGATACGAAACTGAAAAGGTTAGGAACAAAATTGACACAATTGAAAGGTTATGGAACAAATTGAGATATGGTGTAAAGAATAAGGTTTAACTTTGTAATTTACCCTAAATTTTTTTATGTCTCGTTTATAATGAACTAGCTTATAATCCTATGCATATACATGGATATACTTCAAAAATATATATTAATTTAATTACTATTGATAGTCATTTTTTTTTTTTAATTTCGTTAACTCTTTAAAAAGTCTTGTAAGAATATTATTAGGTAGAAATGTAAATTGTCCATGTTTATTTATTTTATTTTAATTTTTACCAATTCACTATCACTATCCGTGAAATTCTACTAAATATAATACAAAATAAAAGAATAAATTGGTTCAATATTATCTCCTAAATTGAATGGCAATAGGTGCATGGAATCATTTAGCTCAATTACAGTTTGTTATGTTCAATATCTTTATATACAAAATATCTAAATAGAAACAGAATAAAAAATATACTCATTAGTTTTGGAAAAAAATAACATGCAAAATCTAAAAAATTTAATTTGTATGAAAAGCTAACAAAGGCAAAATCTAATTTTGATTCTAATCAAATTTTCTTTAAGCTTTGGTTATATATATATATATATGTATATATATAATACCTAGGTTTATTTATATTGGACTCCTCATTTTCTATATTGAATTAACTCACTTGGCACAAAAAAAAAAAAAAAAAAAAAGATGAGACACGTAACGCAAAATTAAACTCTAATTAAAATCCAATTTTTACAGTAAATTAACTCACTTGACACAAAAATTTAAAAGTTTAGATTAAATGAGACATATGACGCAAAATTAGACTCTAATTGAATTCTAATTTGAAATATAATTGGATTTTCTCTAAGTTTTGGCTATTAATACACACACACACACACACACACACACACACACACACACACACACACACACACACACACACACACACACACACACACACAGATTGGTTCCAAGCAAAGTGGTTTGCTTTTTGTTTCAATATTGAAGGTAATCCCAATATTTGTAGTTCTATGTTTTCACATGTTTAATAAAATGATTTTAAGTGGGATTTAAAAGAAAAAGATGGTCATGTTCATGTAGAAGAACAAATGTTGAAGAATACTATTATATTTATAAACTTCATTCATTAATGGGTTTTCAACATTAAGAAAAATCCCTAAGGTATGTTTCATTGGATTTATTATAACAATGAAGGTAGCAAAGAGAATATTAGGCAACAATAATTTATATTCATCACCCTCTTCTCCATTAACACGTTGATACCTCACTTTTGCAACCATTAACATCCTAAGCATCTGATTTTCTAAAAAAAAAAAAAAACACTATCTCCAAATCTAAGAGCCCAAATTCTTCGCTAATCAGTTCCAATGAAAAGAAAGCAAAAATTGTGACTCTAGTAGTAGTAGAGCATTTTCTTTTCTTTTGGCGGGGGGGGGGGGGGGGGGTGGTATCAATATAATGAGAATACATAATACTCAATTTTCAAGTGGAAATTGTGACTTTAAGTCATTGGTTCAGTACAAAAAAGTGCTCATATATTTTGTGTGAAATAGTATGCATGCACTAGTTATTACCCTCTGGAGTCAAAAGGGAATGGGTTGGAACATGGAAGTCAAAATTATTGGCATTTAAGGATGCCTAAGGAGAAAAAGGATTTAATAATTGCTATGTGAGAGTGCATGGATGCTTTCCTTGACACTCTCTCTGAAGAGTTGTGTCAGGTGAACACCCATGTCGGTTGTATAGCACGACGACAGGTTTGCATTGGTGGCTTTGTTGCTTCTCCATCTCCTTTTCCAAAGGCTTCGGCAAATGTGGCTGGTGAGGATAGTGATGATGGTGATGAGGATGCTAGCTCTTCCAGTGATGATGAGATGCCAACCTCTCAATGGCTTACCCTTTGTCTTTCATGACAAAAAGGGGAAGTAGTTCTTGGATAAGGGTAGTCTTGTAATTAGGGGGAGAGTTAGTATAGGACATTTTTGTTAGGGGGAGTGTCTATACATTTTTTTTAGGGATGTAGTGAGGTTCTTATGTATTTCTTTCCTTTCTTTACTTTTACCTCATGTATACTTGTAACGTCCCATCCCAGTCAGTCAGAAAAAAAAAAAAAGTTCAGATTTTTCTTTGTGTTCCCACGTGCCCCCTACCTAACCCCACTCCCCACCACTCATTTCACTTATCTCATACTTTCTTTGACCGGCTCCTCACTTCTCCTTACTTCTCTTTTCTTTATTTTTCTTCTTTTTCATTTTTGGTAGAACACTCCTCTGCACTCCTTCAAACTCACCCGCCGGACTCTACTCCAAACCACACCATTTCACCATCATTTTTCCAGCAAGATCACCAAGAAATTTTTGTGAACCCATAAACACATTCACATCCTTTATTTGAGGTAAAAATTTCTAATCTTTTTGGTGGGTTTTACACTTTTGCTTGAGGCTATTGTTATCTAAGTTTTAATAATGATACCCATGTGATTTATGAGTATTGAAAGTGATATTTATGTGTTTTTATGTATGGGTTTTGTATTGGTGAAATTATTTGATAAGTGGATATAGGGTTTGTGCTAACAATGACTACCTAAGGTTTATTTATGGTAGAAAATTTAAAGGTTTTGAGTTATAACATGTGATGGTTGGTAAACTTAATTTTTCCATTGCCATTGGGTTTATTTGGAGTTAGTTGAAGTTCTAAATATCTTGTCTTGAAGGATATTTTGATTTTGCTTTCATGGGTCTCTTAATGATGTAGTGTAAATTTTATGGAAGCTAGTCATGATGTTGGAGATAATATAAAATGGGCAAACTTTATAAATTGGAGCTCTTGCCTTGTGAATCAATTTGTTGAGAAACTTTGGAAGTGGTATATATGATTATTGATGAGGTTAAATACTAGGCTTGCCTAATTAAGTGCTCTTTTGGCAATTCCTAAATTGTAGCTAGATGCAATTTCAAGCTCTACGCTTATTGTGATAGGTTTACTTGATATTGTTTAGGTTCTAGTTAATCTCCTTGGAGCTTGGAGAATTAGGCTTTTGCGATTGCAAGGTAAGTAACTTCTTAATGGGATATTTTTGGAAAATAACCATGTTTCATAAATGATGTTTTTTGGTCAAACACATTTTGGAAAATTATAAATGGATATATGTTTTTTTTAAAAGTGTTGTGTTGTGACCCTATTATATATTATTATATATGAAAATGCATCATATTTGGTATTGCATTTGGGGAAAATGCATGAATTGTTGATACGTAAAAATGAGCATATTTTATTTAATCTTTGATAAGGAAATCTTGGATTTTATGGTATATTAGAAAATTTAAAGATGCTTATCTTGTCTTGTTATGTGGGAAATTAATTTGACAAGAATGAAGTTCAAAACCTTACAAACTTTGTGGAAGTTAGACTATTTAAGATTTTTTTTTAAACTACCTGGATATGAACTATGTGTTTCAAGGAAATGTATACCTATGAGCTTTATATGGTTTTAATAACATGCCATGTGTGATTTCCCAGTGATCACTTGATTTGGTTGCCGTAGTCTTTGTGATAATGAAATCAAATCTAGGTCAATGCTCTTTCACTTTGGATGACGCGTTCTTCACTGCTGCCCATAGAGGGAAGAGGTTCCTTGATTGTGTATGGGTAAGGCTGATGTCCATGGGGCCAAGAGACCACATGCAAGAGATGTCCTATTTGACGGGCTCTCTTTGCTGCCTATGGGGGGAGAGAAAAACCTTAAGGGTATGGGTGAGGCTGCTATCCATGGGGCCAAGAGTCTGCATACCAAAGAGAACAATATCATGCCAGTAGTGAATGGATGAATCCCCTGACTGGTCTATGTGGTAGTGTGGTATATTTATGATAATTTACCCTATGTTAGATATTATGGCTTTAGAAATTACATTGTTCGTGCTCATAGATTATAGTACATAGTTTCAAGGTATTTACTTTGAGAAACTTGGTGTTTCATTATTCAATCATTGTTGTCATATCATAATATTATTATTGAAAATGGAACTTGCATTTCCCCCACCCCCATTAATTATGCTACTTACTAAGCTCTGTCTTATTCCATTATTTTATAAACTTTTCAGAGTAGGCAACAATCTTTTGAGATAGCTTTTTAGTGGCTAACGGTAATTAAACTAACTACTAATGGAGGCTGAACTTTTGTAATAGAGATATTACATGATGTACATCTTAGAATAGACTTGACTCATTCTTTTGTATATTATAGTGGTTATGATGTTATTCCCACTGATGGGACAAGCTGATGATGTGTAACTATATATTTAGATCTCTATTCTTTTGTGGCCAATGGTCCCTGTAATTATTGCTTAGAGTTCTAACTTACTTTGAGAGTATATTCAATGGAATTATTGTGGTAATTCTTGATGTTATTACTTGATATGATTTATGTGGATTGAATTGCCAAAAAGAAAAATTCTACAAGTACTTGAGATGTCTTTCTCATGCTTTTGACCCTTTTGGGTTTGGGGTGTGACAATATTGGTCTTGTGACCATTTATTTATTGACATACACTATACTTATCTTTTGATATATATATGATGATGTATGTTTCTTCACCTATCTTTCCATGTGTTGTTTCTTTTCTCTCTTTATACACATGTTTCTTTATGTATGCAATATTTTATTTTTGTTTCACACGATGCCTTGATGAGTTTTGTTTAAATGTTTCAGAAAGACATGTTAAAGTCTACCATTCCATGAACTCTTTTCTTGCAAAGTTTTTCAAGAGTATGTGTTAGGGTTAAATTTGTTTTGTAATTCAACATGTGATTATGAGTTTAGTGATTTAAGACTTCTCTCGTGATTAATTTTTTATTGTGATTTTGTCATGGATTGTCAAAGGGGGAGATTGTTAGGGTCATATTTGATGTAATTGGCTAATCTTTTGACAAAACGCACTTTACTTGTAATTGGGTAGATCTAAGATGGTTTAAGACTTCAAGAAACATGTTGTTCAAGTCAAGTGTTAAAACCATGAAAATCTATCCAAGAAACAAGTGAAGAAGTGTTGTTCATTAAAACTCGACAAATGTCTCGACAGAAGCCTATCTATCGAGATTTAATGTTGAAGCACGACAGAAACTCGACACAAGCTGTATCTGTCGAGAATTACAAAATTAGAATTTCCAGATCTGATTACACACATATCCTTAAGTATTTGTGTAGGGTTTCTTTTCTCACAACCCTAAATATTTATAAGGATTATTTTAAAGACCGTCGCATACAGGATTATGCAAAAAAAATTCAAGCAGATTGTGACCTAGTTCATCATTCTCTCTAGAGAAGCTACTACGTTTTTGCGCCAAGGGTTTTGTGATTAAAGAGCTTATTGATCTTCATGTTGATGAACTGAAGAACTTTGCAGCTTCATCTTCCTCAAGTTGTGTTAGTCACATACTGGGATCCATGCATTATTGGTTAGTCATGTATTGGGATTCGTGCATTGAAAGGAGTGATTGCCACTACAATACAAGTCCAATTGGGTATTGGGTTAAGGGTTCAACTGTAGGTTGGTATTAGGTACTGGGATTCATTTTACCTGTAACTACTTGTTTTTTATAATAGTGGATTCTTGGGAGTAGTGACCTTCGATTCACCCAGTGGGGTTTTGCCTCGAAGGTTTTCCCCATTTGTAAACAAATCACTGTGTCAAATTTATTTTCTGCTCATTTAGTTTAATTGGTAATTTTTTTGTGCTACCATGCTATTGCATGTTAAATTTACTTAATTAATTAACTTGGATAATTAATAAATTATTTGCCAAAGGGGTGAATGCATTTTTGGCCTATCTTGTCTGTTGTTTGGTGCAAAGATGTAAAAGACCAATTGTAGTTGGGAAAGTGGATAGAATCTGTAACTTTTGCCAAACAAGAAATTTTTTGATAATGGTAGATAGTTGATGAGGAATTTGAGTTCTTGTTCGCTCCCACCCTTATTACCTTGTATTTTGCTCAATGTCAACAACTTAGTTGAAAGATTGAGCAAACTTTTGTAAAGGGTTCTTGCATTCATTTTAAGTTCTGAACTTAAATGGGAAGACTGTGCAAATTTGGGTCATTTCAAAGAATATCAACAAAAGTGTCAAACCTATCTCATTTTCAAAAATGTAAAAGAAGAGAGAATATGGATAATATTCTATTAGTTCAATTCAAAAAAATTATTGTTAACGGCAACGAAGAAAAAATTATAAAATCACTTGTCACATCAAATTTAATAGGATCGTTGTTAGGTTGTGTCATATATTGTGCTACTAAGTTTAAACCAAGAACCTTGTTTGTGATTGCCCATTTCGTAGTAATTGTTGACGCACTGATGTGTTCATTCGCAGAAGAGGAGATTGTTCTGAGTTTGAGTAAGCTTCTAGCCGGTATAGCTTGTAACATCATCATTCTCAGCCGCCCACTCCTTGTTAGCAAATCTTTTCCCTCCAGCTCCACCATCTTTGCTTCTTCAGGAGTTTTCTACCAAGTGGGGCAATTCCCATCTCAGGCGTTAAATTCCATAAGATTAATTCTCAAAAAAAAAAAAAAAAAAAATTTCCTTCAATTACAATATGTTTGTTTGTTAAAAATGTGAAAGAAGAGTGAATATGGTTAATATTCTATTAGTTCAATTCAAAAATTATTGTAACAGCAATGAAGAAAAAATTATAAAACCACTTGTCACATCAAATACAATAGGATCACTGTCGGGTTGTGTTATATATTGTGCTACTAAGTCTAAACCGAAAATCTTGTTTGTGATTGCCGATTTCGTAGTAATTGACGGCACATTGATGTGTCCATTCACAGAAGAGGAGATTGTTCTGAGTTTGAGTAGGCTTCTAGCCAGCATAGCTTGCAACATCATCATTCTCAACGGCTCACTCCTTGTCAGCAAATCTTTTCCCTCCAGCTCCACCATCTTAGCTTCTTCAGGAGTTTTCTACCAAGTGGGGCAATTCGCATCTCAGGCGTTAAATTCAATAAGAATAAATCTCAAAAAAAAAAAGAAAAAAAATCCTTTAATTACAATATGTATTTTTAACAATATGTTTGTTTGTTAAAAATGTGAAAGAAGAGAGAATATGGTTAATATTCAATTAGTTTAATTCAAAAAAATTTTGTAATAGCGATGAAGAAAAAATTATAAAATCACTTGTCACATCTAATTTAATAGGATCCTTGTTGGGTTGTGTCATATATTGTCCTACTAAGTCTAAACCGAAAATCTCGTTTTTTAATTTCCAATTTTGTAGTAATTGTCGGCACATTGATGTGTACAATTGCAAAAGTGGAGATTGTTCTGAGTTTGAGTTGGCTTCTAGCCGGTATAGCTTGTAACATCATCATTCTCAAAAGCCCATTTCTTGTCACCTAATCTTTTCCCTCCAACTCCACCATCTTAGCTTCTTCAGGAGTTTTCTACCAAGTGGGGCGATTCGCATCTCAGGCGTTAAATTCAGTAAGATTAATTCTCAAAAAAAAAAAAAAAAAAATCCTTTAATTACAATATGCATTTTTAGCAATATCTTTGTTTGTTAAAAATGTGAAAGAAGAGAGAATATGGTTAATATTCCATTAGTTCAATTCAAAAATTATTGTAACAGCAATGAAGAAAAAAATTATAAAATCACTTGTCACATCAAATTTAATAGGATCATTGTTGGGTTGTGTCATATATTATGCTACTAAGTCTAAACCGAAAATCTCGTTTGTGATTGCCAATTTCACAGTTGTTGTCGGCGCATTTTTCATTTTTGTGTTCATTCGTAGAAGAGGAGATTGTTCTGAGTTTGAGTAGGAATCTAGTTGATATAGCTTGTAACATCATCATTCTCAGCAGCCCACTCCTTGTTTGCAAATTGCTTTGCTCAGCTCCACCATCTTTGCTTCTTCAGGAATTTTCTACAAGGATTTTACTAACGTGTGCTCCGCACACAATAGTAAACCATTTTAGGAAAAAGTTTTATCGGGAACTGAAAAAGTTGTAAAACTTTTTCAATTTCTGATAAAACTTTTTCAAAAATGGATGGTCTAATGTGTGCCCTAACCGGACTCTTTCTACAAAGTGGGGCAATTCGCATCTTTGGCGTGACATTCAGTAAGATTAATTCTCAAAAAAAAAAATATATCCTTTAATTACATTATGTATTCTTAGCAATATTATGTTTGTTTGTTAAAAATTTGAAAGAAGAGAGAATATGGTTAATATTATATTAGTTCAATTCAAAAAATTATTCTAACAACAATGAAAAAAAAAATTATAAAATCACTCGTCACATCAAATTTAATTGGATCGCTGTTGGGAGGAAGAGTTTGATGGAGTGCATAGAATCTGATAAAGAATTTGGGATTCTGAATGCGATAAAGGTTCAAGCAGTTAAAGTTGGGATTGAGCTATCTCGTTTGATGGTTGATTAATTAAAGACCTTGATAAAATATGTCCCTTTATTAGAAAAAATAAGTCAATTAAAAAATATATTGGCCACCATTTTAAAAATTGACACAAATATTACAACAGATGATGTTCAACATATACTCAAAAGAATTTAGGCTATTACAAGGGACATCAAACTTTGAAAGTGTCAACTTCTAACTATGTATTTGTTTACCTAAATGAATTTATCAAACTCTTTTTTTTTAACATAAACATGTACTTAAACATAAAATTGTATGACTAAAATGCATAAAAAGACCCTAAGGTTTAACCGGGAAGTAGGCTATTTAGCCCTATTTCTCGAAATTTTAACTGAAAAACCCCTCTTTTGAGAGATTTAGTGTAGTAGCTCTAAATCGAGTTGTATTTAAGTAGAACTCAATATTATTATAATCGAGTTCTATGTACTTTTTAAGAAGAATTCAGTGATAATAAAATCAGGTTTGAATGTAGGACTATTGCCCTAAATATTTCAAAAGTGGGCTTTTTGTCTAAAATTTTCAATAAAGAAGGCTAAATGGTCGATTTCCCGAGGGTTGACCATAACAGTTTCTTTTCTTCTTTCTCTCGTAACTTTCCATACATCTAGGGTGTGCTCAAGGGTGAGCCCTACTGAAAGCTTCAACATAAACATGTTGAAATTCCAATTAATGTATTAGTTGTCTTGGAGATTTCCACAAGAATTGATTTGCAACAGCCATGAAGGTCCATACTCAAAGCAATTGTGGATATTAAATATCAAAAACAATTTGAAGACCATGTTATATTTTTACGTTTTAATTAATTATTATTTGGTGTCTGCTAAGGGTGTTGCAAACCATTAAACCAATTAAATTAATTTTTCCAAGATAATGACTTGTAACAATATCAAAAGTGATGAAGAGTCTGGCAACAACTAACTCTACCCTACAACACTTCTAAATCATTAACTTCGCCAGAAATTCCTTCTCATGGTAGGTTTAAGGTTACTGTCATCAAAGAGCCACGCCGATGGTTGAGTCATCCTTGTACGCCTCCATAATGAACTATATCACCCAAACTAAAGCTGATTTCGCTATTTTTATCGTGATTAATTTGCATATTCCCTCTCAATTAATATGATAAAACTTTTATCATATTAATTGTTCTAAACCATTTTTTGTTTTCCAAAAAATCTTAGTGGTTTTCTTTTTTGGTGCCATGCATGTTATTGAAAAAAAATACGTTTTTGTGTGTGGTATGTTTTGTTATGTAGTTACATGTTTCTTGTAATTTTACCATAACCATCACCCTTTGAACTTGTTCCTTCTCATGTTGTTCACGGTTTCAATTTCATTTGCTATAGGACTTCTGTGTGCTTTTACAAAAGGTAGTGAATGCAATTAACTATTCTTTCCTCTATTTGCATATATTAAATTACTTCCCCTAATAGTAACAAAGATGAATCCAAGCAGTAAAAGTGGGTGCAATTTGAACCTAAATGGTCTATGGCACAATTATTTATCAATGATTTCCTTCATTTAACATAATATCTACCTCAATCTGAGGGAAACATAAAATTCCCACATTTTTCATCAACTAGTTGAAGGGTCCACTGTGTTTATAAAGTTGTAAGCTGCTATATGAGAAAGTTCTAATTCTATATATAGTTAAATGAAAGAATGCAATTGAAAAAAATCCACAAGTGATATTCAAGGCCTTAGGATGAAGCTGATAGAATGCATGCAAGACACGTAACAATGAGAGTTCCATTAGATATTTTGATAAGTTGGAAGTGAAATGTCATCATGTCCCTCTAATTTCTTCTTTCTTTGAAGTAAACATTTGTGCTAGTCTTAATTGCCTACTAATAAAACTTGATATCCATGAATCATCTACAACCTCATCTTTCAAAACAGATTTGCCAAATGTTCAATAATTCATCAAAACATTCCATGATCTATAATTCCCAATTCATGAAAAATGCTACTCCCTCCGTCCCAATTTGTTTGTCATGTTTGAAAAGTCAAACTTTTAAGGAAACATCATTTAGTATCTTGTCTGCCTTATAAAAATGTATAAGTTTACAAAACTACCCTTAAATAAATTTATCATTATAAGTTTACAAAACTACCCTTAACTAAATTTATCATTTAAAAAAAAAAAGAGTTATTCTTAATGAGGCAACTAAAAATGTACCCCAATTAGATTGATTTTTTAAATATTTGTTAGTTTTCTTTTCAAATAGTTTTGAAAAAAAATAGGGGTATAATAGGAACATTAGTAAATTAATGACTTTTATTTTTAGAAACAAAACAATTTTTGGGGACATCCCAAAATGAAATAGAAGACAAATAAACTAGAATAGAGGGAGTAGTAACTAAGTTTGAAGAACAGTCTCAAGCTCCATTAGCATAAGAGTAGGAGCCATGACTCTACCACATGTATTAGGAATCCTATAGTTCACTCATGACTTCTATCAAATTGCTTGTGCACATGGAATTAATATTTTTCTATTGCATTTTTGCATCAAAATAAGATCGCAAAATTAGTGAAGAAAAAAAAAGATAATTTGCAAATAATGAGAACAAAAATAATCTTAAACATTATGGAAAAGAAAGAGAAAGTTGTCACCTTAGGGAACTAAAAGAAAGGCAACTAATGGCTCTATCAATAAACCTTCCCCTTAGGGAGATTTAAACAAATACAATATAATGGTTTCCCATAGTATGATCATGCTTTTAATTTGTCAAAAGGCATATCACAAAATGTTCCAAATGAACTAACGCTTGTGGGTTGAAATAGATGTCTATATTTCCTTGTGAAAGTGAATCTCATATGTGCTATAAATGGTAGTAGTCAATGAAGGGACTAAAAAATCTTCAAATTAGGAAGAGCAACAGGTGTAGCATTGTACCTGTAAGGAATCCCAAAAAGGTTAGAAGAAGTAGATAATGGACAAAAACTTAAATGATGGCCAAGAAGAAGAGGAAAAGGAAAGAAAAAAAAGGGGAAGAATGAAGACCAACGGTTAGTTTTCATTAAGTGCTTCAGGAGGAGTGCAAAAAAGGTGAGTTGGATGCCTATGAAAAACTAATTTTATAGAGCGCTACATGGTAGGACCTTATACTCTCCCGCATGAGGTCTTTGCTTTATATATATATATATATATATATATATATTGATTTGGTGAATAAACCAAAAAATAATATAAAAAACAAAGCAAAACTAAAAGACTAAGTCATATCATGAGTAACACTGAACAATAACAATATCAATTTGCATTTATTTATTTGTTAGTATTGATGAATTTAACAAACATGGTTTAACATATACATGTTTTTAAACATGCGCTTTTATTGTAAACATATATTTTTTAACCATGATCAAAGTCTGAATCAAAAGCATTGTGACAAGGCCTACGCTTGCTGTCCTGAGGTGAAGCCTTTGTTTCCTGATGGAAATCCTTTGATATTTGTTTTCCCATCCTAATAATCTCCTTGCTAGCAAGTCTGGAGTCTAAATCTATTTCTCCTTGCTTGATGGAAATCCTTAGACATTTGTTGCCCTAAACATAATCTTCTTGCAAGAATATTTTTTATTAATAATAATCATTGACTTATATATATATATATATATATATATGTGTGTGTGTGTGTGTGTGTGTGTGTGTGTGTGTGTGTGTATAAAAGTTAATGATGCTGAAGCATAACATTTATGTTACCACTTTTGTTAAGTCACATCAGCGGTCATATCATTATTTTCTTTCTATTAATATACAAAATTAATTAATTTTCAATCTTTTTCTATTAGTCTTTTAATTTTCACTTCAACTTCCATAACACCACTGACTTCCTCTCTTCACCATTTTCAACTTCCCATGTATGCTCTTTAATGCCTCAAACTCTCCCTCTCCTTCTTTCTTGACTCTTCCTCTTCTCACTGAACCCAACCAAGTCATACACATTTAGTTGTCACCGGCTTTAAAACCAAATGGTATGTCAAGTGTGATTTATATATTAGAGTTTTTTTTTTTTTTTTTTTGGGTAGATTACAAAATTGGTCATTATCTTTTACACCAAATCTCAATTTGGCTATTGACCTTTCAAATGTGTCAATTTAGTCCCCAACCTTTTCAATGTCGTGTCAATTTAGTCTATCTCATTATTCATTGGATGGAAAAATTTAATATGTCAACAGAAAAAAAATTCCACGCCACATCATTTACCAATTATACCACCATGTCAGCTAAAAAAAAAAGCCAAATTAAATTTGAGATGTGACAACCAAAATTCTAAAATCCCTAACTCATCTCTCTCTCTCTCTCTCTCTCTCTCTCTCTCTCTCTCTTGTTAGTCATCACCAACCAAGCCTATTTCCATCTCTTCTCCCTCATCCCAAGATCTGGAGTCTCCTGTCTTAATAATGCATTGCCACACATTCCCACCTATTAAGACCAGAAAAATCATTAGGATAAATTCCACTAAATTTTCCTGAGATTTTAGCTAATGGCAACCAAGACTAAGACCATTTAAAATTGACCAACTTGATCCCTAAACCCAACTTAGTCCCTAGACACTATTAACTCCATTAGTCAAATTCCTTTATCTCAAAACTATGAAGACTCTCTTTGTGGCTCCCTCCTCTCTCTTTGACCTCAAATCCACCATAACAAACTAACAACCCAAAAGAAACACATACCAAAACCCAACCAAACTCATAGCAACAAAACTCAAATCAAGAAAAACCCAAAGTAAATTACCGCAAACCCAACACCACTACAACAAAACTTACAACCACCCCACAGGAAATCCATCGCCATCGAAAACCAAAAGAAACCACATGTAAAAAAACTCGGCCAAACCCATAGCAACAAAACCAAAATCTTGCAACAAAAACCCAATTAAAAAATATCCAAAAAAGCTTACAGCAAAGCCACCACCATAGTATAACACCACCACTACCACCACCAATATAGAATCCACAACATATCTGCCACAAACCAAAACCCACTTTCAATGACCCACAACCACCCCTTAAGCCGAATCCACAACAAAGCCCAAATCCACCAAAACCCATTTCTAGTGTAACACCGTGGTTGTTAATTGTAATTTGGAAGAAACTTGATGGGCAGATTGGTAATTTTACATGCAAGATGTTTTGGGGACAAGCCTGGACTTAGGCTTCATTCCTTAAGTCACACCCGTTCTCACTTTCACATTCGCGTCTCTCTCTCTCTCTCTCTCTCTCTCTCTCTACAATCCCTCTCCCTTTCTCTCACTTGAATCCCTCTCTCTCTCTCTGTGGTCTTCCAATAAAAATACTTCAGCCATGAGTTTCTTTTTAAGCCATCACCACCGGTTGTTAAGAAAAGATTTTGGGAAGAGAGGGACCCATTCAACCAAGCAAGGAATTTGAGGTTTCAAGATTTTTTATGATGGACTTAGAAATTTGATTGGATGATTTCATGGTGCCCAGTTGAGGTAAAATTTGGTTGGCCTTTCAAGGTAAATGGCTTCTTAATGAGATTTTCAAAAATGAATTATTATTGCACTAAAGTATTTTATGGTTAAGCCCAATTTGGAACATCATTCATGGTTTTCCTTAAACGTACTATGTGACTATTATTGTTAATCATTTATGGAAAACACATGATCATATTAATCATTTAGAAAATTAGTAAAATATTTAAAGTAAATAAACAGTCTTTTATATTTTCTATTAAAATGTTTCTACATTGGTTCTTGGCATTTGGCAATTTGAATTTTAGAAATGAAGCTTGCATTAAATGAACACAGAATGCTTGAAATAGTATCAGCTTTTTCCTACTCTTTTAATTATTGTGATAATGTGATATACAATTACATATGTTCAGTTTATGGATTTTTATACCTCCAAATAAAAGGATATGTTCTTATATTTGACATGCATATATAGATTCCTATATACCTATGAAACTCTCTATTTGTATACAAACATTGACCCCAAAAAGCTATATATGCATCATAAATAAGTAGTGATCTGTTATGTATCTAAAGATACCTATATGTATCTAACAATTTTAAGATCAAAATGAAATTTGATTGTAGATGGAAATGGTTCTTTTCCCGTTGTGATGGTTGGTGGTGTCCTTGAAGCTAATAAGAGTTGGGATATAGGAAAAGAAGTTTTTAATTGCATCCATAAACACTACCCTGGGGCCTATCCAGTTACATCAGAGGTTAGGATTCCTCCTCTCGACTTATATGAAATTATTGCTCAATAACAAATTGGAAAACATTTGTCCGGGTTTCTTCACACCCCACCCCCTTTTGTTTTTGGTAAAAAGGGGAGTACATTAAAACTAGGAAATTACAGAATTACAAAAAGAGTCAGAAACATTAAAGGAAACTGCAGAGTAGTTTAAAGGGGAAGCTGTACAAAGCTGTACAACGCAAAAGCATGTTCTTGAGAGGTGCTGATGTTGGCCGAGGCACTAGCAAAGGAATTTCCTTTGCGAAGTATGTGTGCAAGGGTGGTTTGTCTCATCTTCTTTAATAAGGACCTGCAGTCATTGATTATAGGACTCAAAATTTGTTTGTCAAAGTTTGTCAGATATGCTTTTGATTACCACTTGTGCACTAAGCTTTACTTCCAGTTGTTGAATACCCTTAGAAATGGCTAGCTGGAGGCCATCTCTTGAAGCCTAAAGCTCAGCTGCAATAACCGTAGTAACTCCAATTGCCTAAAAGACCCACAGAGCCATTGGTCAAATACATCTCTAATCAGGCTCCCCACTTCCCTTCTCTCGTCCTCCCTCTCCACTCCCCCCCCCCCCCCCCCCCCCACCCACTCATGGGAAGGATGATCTCTAGATGAATCTTTTACGTTGAGTTTATGCCTCCCAAGCTTAGGATTATTTCCATTCCATTTGATCAGTTAGGTGATCACTACATTTCTTCATCTAAAACCACATTTTCCTCCTCAATATAGAAGAAAAAAACTTGCTTATAAGCCCTCATTAATGCTAGGGACATTATTGATATAATTGGCTAATCCTTTGACAAAACGCACTTTATTTGTAATTGGGTAGATCTAGGATGGTTTAAGACTTCAAGAAACATGTTGTTCAAGTCAAGTGTTAAAACCAATGCAAGCCTGTTCAAGAAACAAGTGAAGAAGTGTTGTTCATTAAAGCTCGACTGATGTCTCGACAGAAGCCTATCTATCGAGATTTAATGTTGAAGCTCGACAGTAGCTCGACAGAAGCTGTATCTATCGAGAATTACAGAATCAGACTTTTCAGATCTGATTACACGCATATCCAAGTGTATTTGTGTAAGGTTTCTTTTCTCACAACTCTAGACATATATAAGGATTATTTTAAGAGCCGTCTTAGTGTTGCAAAAGGTCATAAGGAGAATCCCTACTTGCATATTGTGACCGAAGACAAAAATTGCTTTAGTGCATCTTCCTCTCTGTGGAAGCTACTGCTTCTTTGCACCAAGAGTTTTGTGACCAAGGAGCTTCCTGATCTTCATGTTGATGAACTGAAGAACTTTGTAGCCAACATCTTCCTCAAGTTGGTGTGTTAGTCACGTACTGGGATTCGTGCATCATTGGTTAGTCACATACTAGGATTCATGCATTGAAAAGAGAGATTGGCGCCACGTTGCAAGTCCAATTAAGTATTAGAGTAAGGGTTCAACTGTAGGTTGGTATTAGGTACTAAGATTCCTTTCACTTATAATCGCTTGTTTTGATAATAGTGGATTCTCAGGAGTGGTGACCTTAAATTCACCCGGTAGGGTTTTTCCTTGGTGGTTTTCCCCATTTGTCGACAAATCACCTGTGTCGAATTTATTTTCGGCTGCATTTAACTTAGTTGGTGATTTGTTTGTGTTATCAGTACATTTTGCCAAATAGATCAATACATTTTCGGCCTATCAATTAAGACTCTGTTAAGTTTCTCTTTAGAGCTCACTTGCTCTCTTTGTGGACTTGTGAAGGACACAAAGGTGGCCACCCCTTTCTACAGAGGGTGCATGTGATTCTTTGTTCTTTTTTTGTAAGTGTTGCAATGCGTTCTTCTGAGAATGTGGTACATGCATGGTACAATATGTAATGGATATCTTTAATGAGTCAACATGCTTTTGTTCTCCCTGTTACAATGCGTTAGAATGTTTTTTAAGAGCTGTAAAACAGTATAGGCTACCATTTTATTTTTATTGACACTCCATATTCCCATCAATAAAGTTGGGGCTAAAATCTTTCTACACCTATCCGGATTAGTTTTCACAAATAAGAAGGTAAAATCTATATAATATACATGCTTACAACTTTAATAGTAGCGTCATTATCATGTAGTTGTTGTGAAAGTTTACAGCCGAAATAATTACTATATACTGTTTCTTTTTCTTCTTTTTTCTTTACCAAAAACATTTTGACCCTTCAGGTAGAGCCTGCTGTTGGGGCAACTTTGCTGGCCTGGAATTTCTTGATGAAAGAATTAAAAAGGCATCACAATAGCTGACCAGGGATCTCCTACAAGTGATCTACTCCGCATTTCAAAATATAAGAAGATATATAAAGAACATTGTTATTGTCAGTGAATTTCTTGTATGTAGGCTTTGTAGAAAGATATTGAGAAGCTCCCTTATTAATTGTAATCATCAACTTATCAAAATTGATCATAAATCATGATTGAGGAATTTCTTATCCAATTTCCTATGATACAAAAGGTGAAAAATAGAATTTCTAGTATTAAACAATGCAAGACATGGATTTTTCTATTATGTGAAAAATATTGGGTTGCTTAATCCATTTCCCCGTGATGGTGCATCTCTACACTGATGACCATCTTAAAAAGTGATGGAGCAATATGATGTTCATGTGGCTTGTGTTATTCATTTTGAGCTGAAGTTAGCTGTTAATTCAAACGATTTCTATTTGCCATGTAATGTTCCTGTTAGATAGCTCATGGCAGGTGATCACCAGCGTATTATTAATAGGATATTACGAACTCTGTTGTGAATAACATGGTAAAAATCTGTGTTCCAATATGAATTAAGCTATCTAATTTGTACCTCCATGTATGTTCTGCCATATTTTTCTTTGTGCAGGACAAGGAGTTTATAATTGACATAGCTTGCCTGAAACAACAGAGTGGTTGTTTACAAAGAATGGGTGTAAAAATGATGTGGTTTTGCAATTACTTTATGGTCATGATTACATGCCCTATTGGCCTTACAGAGGAAATGACTGGCTTAGTGCTGGTTAAAGACTTAAAGTACTTATGTGGAAAAGCTACAAAACATTGAGAGGAGTGTAAATGATTGCCAAAAGTAGACTCTTAAGCTGCATGGGCTAATTTACAAGATGTGAAAATAACTATAAATAATGAGGAGAGCATTTCGGGGGCTGGCACTTTGAAATTAATGATGGCTGCTAATCTCCAATCTGAATTTTCTTAGGAGGAGTAGGGTAGCAGTAAAAGAAATGGAAAAATTCAGGAAAGGAAATGAGATTGTTACTCGATGATTACCGGGTGTTTCAGAACTTGTGCATGAGGTGACAATATGTGGTGGCCAGTACGGTTTTTGTGGCAGAGGCTTGAATTTGTGCTAGCTCGAAATACCTTTTCATAAAATTCAATGTTCTCACTTCTTACCATTCATTATAAAAAGATCTACTTAATCAGTTGCCTGTGATGAATGTTAATAATGTAATATGGACCTTGAAGACTGCTTGTTCTAGGGTTTAGTCCGGCTTCAATCATTGGATTACCCTAATATTACTTACTAATTGAATTGATTATGAACATCTTATGATCTTAGGAATATGAATCTCAACAAGGCTTTAAACTGGTGTAAGAGGATTTATGGTTCTATATAGCCAACTTCAAGTAGTTGGGTTGAAAGCTTAATTGACCTTCATTGTACTGGGGGGAAAAAAACAGTTTGCTTTCAAGTACAACTTATCCTGATAAGTAGTCTGATTGCCCATATTCTGAAATTTTTGAACTGTGATAGGCCAAAAATGTATTGACCCTTTTGGAAAATTAATTAATTAATTATTTAAGTTAATTAATTAAGTCAATTTAACATGAAATATCATGGTTGCACAAACAAATCACCAAATAAAATAAATGCAGCAAAAAATAAATTTGATACGGTGATTTGTTTACGAATGGGGAAAACCTCCGAGGTAAAACCACACTGGGTGAATTTAAGATCACCAATCCCAAGAATCCACTATTATCAATCACAAGCGGTTACAAGTAAAAGGAATCACAGTACCTAATACCAACCTATAGTTGAACCCTTACCCCAATATCCAATTGGACTTATATTGTAGTGGCAATCTCTCCGTTCAATGCACGAATCCCAGTACGTGACTAACCAATGATGCACGGATCCCAGCACGCGACTGACGCACCAACTTGAGGAAGGTGTTGGCTGCAAAGTTCTTCAATTCATCAATGAAGATCAAGAAGCTCCTTGGTCACAAAACCCTTAGCGCAAAGATGTAGTAGCTTCTTGGCGCAAAGACGTAGTAGCTTCTACAAAGAGAATGATGAACTAAAGCAATTTCTGTCTCCAGTCACAATACTGAACTCTCTTATCAAGATATTTTCTGAAGCCTCATATGCATGGAGAAGTATATTAGAGGCAAGAGTAGATGGAGGATTGGAAGCACAGTTAGTGTGAAAATTTAGGAAGATAGGTGGTTGCCAAGTTCAACTTCATTCAGCCTTATCAGTTATCACACCAGGGAGGTCAAATATAAATGGACAGGAATTTGTTAATTCCTAATTTGATATGTAACTGACCCATGTGCACTATATCTATTTTGCACACAATTAATTCTATTAATCACATGTGACTTTACACTATACAGTATTGTTACTAACAGGACACTTTCACTCATGTTGTTCTGTTTCACAAGTGACCATTCTTTGATTTGAAATACATACAACTATACAAGACTCTCCACTCATTAGGCTCTTATCTCAGCAAAACCAAAGTGCACCAAATAAATATCAATTGCAGGTGATGCAATCTTTCACTCGTAACTGAAATAACTGAAACAACCATTCCCTATAAAATCCTTATCTCTCTCTCTCTCAAAAACTCTTAAGATTTCTACACTGATCATTCTGTCCTTTATTTTCCAAACAAACAAACACTTTCTCCCTCTCTAACGCTTTTGTAGAGATATCAATGGCTAACCAAGATCAAGTCATGATTGATCTCGATTTTTCCAGAGTTAATGAGTTTTTTCATTACATGGAAACATTGCATGCGCAGACTAGTGAAATGTGATAGGCGAAAAATGAATTGATCCCTTTGGCAAATTAATTAATTACTTATCCAAGTTAATTAATTAGGTTCAATTACATGCAATAGCATGGTAACACAAAAAAATCACCAACTAAGTTAAATGTTGCGAAAAATAAATTTGACAGGGTAATTTGTTTACGAATGGGAGAAACCACCGAGGCAAAACCCCACTGGGTGAATTTAAGGTCACCACTCCTGAAAATCCACTATTATAAAAAACAAGCAGTTACAAGTAAAAAGAATCTCAGTACCTAATACCAACCTACAGTTGAACCCTTATTACAATACCCAATTAGACTTGTGATATAATGACAATCTCTCCTTTCAATGTATGGCTCCTAGTACGTGACTAACCAATTGATGCACGGATCCAAGTACGTGACTAACACACCAACTTGAGGAAGATGTTGGCTATAAAGTTCTTCAGTTCATCCAACGATGAAGATCAAGAAGCTCATTGGTTACAAAACCCTTGACGCAAAGGCACAGTAGTTTCTACAAAGAATATGATGAACTAGGGTAAATTGTCTCCGATCACAATATGCATGAATAATCACCTTGCATAACTTGAGACGGCCCTTAAAATAATACTTATATATATATCTAGGGTTGTGAGAAAAGAAACCCTACACAAATACACATGGATATGCATGAAATCAAATTTAGAAATTTGAATTTCGTAATTCTCAATCGATATAGCTTCTGTCGAGATCCATCGTTAAACTTCGATAGATATGTTTCTATCGAGCAATCTGTCGAGCATTAATGAACAGCACCTCTTTGCTTGTTTCTTAGACAGACTTGCATGGCTTCAATAGTAGACTTGAATTCTTGTTCCTTGAAGTACTGAACATTTCCTAGATCTACCCAATTACAAGTAAAGTACGTTTTGTCAAAGGATTAACCAATTTACATAACATACGTCTCTAACAATATTCACATATGTCCTAACAAAATGATTATGTGTCTTCAATCACTGCAAAAGAATATACAAGACTCGAGAAAGAGGTTCATTGATTCTCTAACAAAGCCTTACTTTCAAGAAGAAGAAGTTGTTAGATTCAAGGAGACCTCAAATGAGATTCAACATGTATCGAAGTGTGTTAGTGATATTCATCTTGGAGATGACGAAGATTTCAACCTTGCAGGACAAAGAGGAGATGTAGCAATGAGGGCCAAGAGGCTGTTCTTTGGATCAATAGTGATGAAGACCTTTGAAGATATGATGGGGTCGCCTTCATTGGTTAAAATATTGGAACAAGATTTACACACAACAATAGCTGCAGCAAGAAGTGGAGTGACATTCAAGAAAAAAGGTGGTGAGGGTTCAGAACAAAAGTTGCAAATACTGATCAAGGTGTAATTATAAAGAAGGATTCAAGAAAGAACAAGACGGTGGGAGGAAGATTTTGATGGAGTCCATAAAAGAGTGTATTGAAACTGATAAAGAATTTGGGGTTCTGAATGTGATAAAGGTTCAAGCAGCTGAAGTTGGGATTGAGCTGTCTCGTTTGATGGTTGATTTCAAGTTTATGATGTCCAGGAAAGAACAATGGACAGAAAAGATTGGAAGTTTCAAATCTACTCAAAGGTCTTAGTATTGAAGATGTGGTGATTAACAAGATTATCAATTTACAGGAAACGGAAAAAAATGATGAACCAATGAAAGGAGAGCCAATAAAGCTCTCAGAACTAGATCAAAGAAATCAGAAAAAAAATCTTGTACAGAAGAAGCCCCATTGATGACCTATTTGATAAATTCCTCGAGCAAGCTCTAGATCTACTCTGTGATCAATTCATTGTGCTAGCTCTGCATTTGGAATCTATTATGTGTCATCCACTTCTTCCGGAATCATAGGACTCGATGAATGTGGAGCTGTCCACATTCAAATGTGGTCTCAAGCAATCTGAAGAGATGCTGATCCGTATAGGGGAGGATATTAATAAATTGAAGGCAATGTTTTCATCCAATCTACAGTGCAAGGACTATAAGATGACTAACATTTTGAATTTTGTGGAGTCTATGATAGTTGAAGTGTGGAATCAATTAGAATCTTCTTTCAAGATGGAGTGAAAGGTTTAAGGCTCAATTTCCCTGCTTTTGTAGTGTCCAAAGCTCTCACGTAAAGATTAAGAAGGTGTGAAGGTTAAACAATGATAGATTAGATATAAATTTCTGTTCTTTTTACTGATTTGATGTCGTGGGATTTCTTTTTGTTGGTAGTAGTACACGCTGCTTGTCTGTTGTTTGGTGCGGAGATGTAAAAGACCAATTGTAGTTGGGAAAATGGATAGAAACTGTTACTTTTTCCTAACAAGAAATTTTTTTGATAATGGTAGATAGTTGATGAGGAATTTGAGTTCTGATTTGCTCCCTCCCTTATTACCTTGTATTTTGCTGAATGTCTACAACTTAGTTGAAAGATTGAGTGAACTTTTGTAAAGGTTTCTTGGATTGAACTTAAATGGGAAGATTGTGTGCAAATTTGGGTCATTTCAAAGAATATCTACGAAAGTGTCAAACCTATCTCATTTTTAAAAATGTGAAAGAACAGAGAATATGGTTAATATTCTACTAGTTCAATTCAAAAAATTATTGTAACAACAATGAAGAAAAAATTATAAAATCACTTGTCACATCAAATCTAATAGGATCGCTGTTGGGCTGTGTCATATATTGTGCTACTAAGTCTAAACCAAAACTCTCGTTTGTGATTGCTAATTTCGTAGCAATTGTTGGTGTATTGATGTGTTCATTCGCAGAAGAGGCAATTGTTTTGAGTTTGAATATGCTTCTAGCTGGTATAGCTTGTAACATCATCATTCATTCATTCTCAGCGGCCCACTCCGTGTCAGCGAATTTTTTCCCTCCAGCTCCACCATCTTAGCTTCTTCAGGAGTTTTCTACCAAGTGGGGCAATTCGCATCTCAGGTGTTAAATTCAGTAAGATTAATTCTCAAAAAAAAAATTCCTTTAATTACAATATGTATTTTTAACGATATGTTTTTTTTTTTCCAAGTGGGATGGAGATTGCTTGTTATTAGCATTCTACCCCCTGCTATTCTACAACTCTTAACCGTGTTTTGCACAAAGATGGTATTAACTCAATAGATTTTTAACTTCCTATGCTACCTTCAATTTAGACATTTTATCCAATTTTGTTAAAAAAAAAAAAAATTGTCTCTTTTAAGTATGAAATTTGCTCATGATAAAAGATTTCTTTTCAAAAAATCTTATATAAAAAATCTATAAAATATTTTTATTAATTTTATAGATTTTTTTTCATGTAAAAAAAAATTAAGAAGATAATTTTTTAATAAAATTGGACAGAAGATTTGAATTGAATAAATTTAAAATTTGGAAGACTCAATTGAATGAAAGTAAAGTTAGAGAATTGAAATAAATTTTGACTAATTTTAGAATGTGTGATTTGTATTTTAACCTATTTTTAATAAATTTGTTTAAAAACTTTCTAACTTTAAAAAAATTTAATGATGTTCCCCTATATATTATATAATTTATGTCTATGCTGATTTCTTACAGGATGCATTCCATGGGGTCCAGGAATCTAGCTTTCGGTTTCTGATTGAAAAGTTTTCGACAACAAGAATAGTATCGTCATTAATAGTGAATCTGGTCCTATATTTGGTTGAAGTTAAAACCATTTAAACCTAAGCCCAAAAAATATTCCCTACGTCTTAATCTATTCAAAACTAACGGCATTCCTCGGCTCTGTATTGAGTATGTTAATGGTTAAAAAAATTTCATTAAAAGAGGTCAATATTCTTTTTTCGGCGACCTTACTAGCTGTGAAACTATTAGCATTGTACCTAACTTTTTCATCGTCAGCAAATTGGGTTAAGGTTTTACTTGTTCTTGTTTTCGTATTCACTTTTGCTGCTTCAGTGGGCAGCACCACTACTGTCTACGTTATACAAGCTTTTGCACCCTCAAATTATGAATTTTAGTTTCGAACTATGTCTTGCTATACTTGTCTGTAATTTATTGGAAGTTCTCTTTATGGAAGTATAACTTGCTTTTACAATAAAATAGTAGAAAATAACAAAAAATATTTAGCAGTTTAAGCTATAGCAGCCATGAAAAGTTCAAGTATCACGATCAACTTGCCAATAGATAAGTGAGGGGCATTCCCCTAACCACATTTGAATATCTACTATATTACAGACATGCTAACCTAATAATGTGCTGCCTGCTGTTATTAATTATCTTTTAAAAAATAATTATTTCATATGTTTGAAAAAAATAGTTTATGTTTATGTACATGTTCTTTTGTAAAAAAAAAATTTCAAATCATCATTTCTTTATACACAATACTCTACAAATTTATTAAAGACCTTGATAAAATATGTCCCTCTATTAGAAAAAATGAGTCAATTAAAAAATATATTGACCATCATTTTAAAAATTGATGCAAATATTATAACAGATGATGTTCAACTTATACTCTCAAGAATTTAGACTATTACAAACTATGAACATATCAACTTCCAATTACGTACGTATTTGTTTACCTAAATGAATTTATCAAAAAAAAATTTAACATAAACATGTACTTAAACATAAAATTGTATGGCCAAAATGCATAAAAAACCCTAAGGTTTGACAGAGAATTCGGCTATTTAGCCCTCTTCCTCAAAATTTTAACCAAAAAGCCCCTCTTTTGAAAGATTTAGGGTAGTAGCCCTAAATCGAGTTGTATTTAAGTAGAACTCAATATTATTGTAATCGAGTTTTATGTACTTTTTAAGAGGAACTCAGTGATAATAAAATCGGGTTCTAAAATAGGACTATTGCCCTAAATATTTCAAAAAGTGGGCTTTTTGTCTAAAATTTTCAATAAAGAAGGCTAATAGTTTCTTTTTTCTTTCTCTCGCAATTCTCAATACATCTAGGGTATACTCAAGGGTGAGCCCTACTGGAAGCTTCATCATAAACAAGTTGAAATTCCAAATAATGTATTAGTTGTCTTGGAGATTTCCATAAAAACTCGTTTGTTTGTCCTTTTCATTTCTTTTCAGGTGGGATGACAAATGCTAAAGTCTAGCACCCTAATTCCTTATTCTACAACTTTTAACCGTATTCTACATAAAGATGGTATTAACTCAATAGATTTTTAACTTCCTATGCTACCTTCAATTTAGACATTTTATCCTTTTTTAAAAAAAAGTTCTTTTAAGTATGAAATTTGCTAATTATACAAGATTCTTTTTCAAAAAAAAATCTTATATAGAAAATCTATAAAATATTTTTATTAATTTTATAGACTTTTTTTCATGTAAAAATAATATTTTTTTTAAGATTAATTTTTTAATAAAATTGGACAAAGAACTAAATTGAATAAATTTAAAATTTAGAAGACTCAATTAAATGAAAGTAAAGTTATTACTTATCAATTGTGTTTTTTATTGAGTGCACTTACTTACCAATTAGCTAGGTGGGAGATGGAAAATTCTTCTTATAGAATAAATTAAATTGCTTCCCCTAAATGGTTCGCGACGCAATCAATTATCACTTGATTCCCTTTGTTTTGAAAATTGGGTTCTCTTAGGGATCCTTTATTTAACATAAGCCAGCCTGAATCCGAGTTAAACATATAATTTCTATATTTTTCATCAATTTAGAGAATAAACCAAAAAATAAAATAAAAAACAAAGCGAGGCTGAAAGACTAATCATACGTAACATCAAACTATAAAAATATTAATTTTCATTTAATTATTTGTTAATATTAATGAATTTATTAAACATTGTTTAACATAAACATGTCTTTAAACATAAACGTTCATTTTAAACATATTTTTGAAATTTATTCCAAGATCAAAGTTTGAAATCAGGAGCTTTGTGACAGGGCCTATGCTTGCTGTCCTAATGCATGTGTAGCCATTTTTGCCTTATGGAAATCCTCTGATATCCGTTGCCTCATCCTCATAATCTCCTTACTAGCAAGTTCAGAGTCGCCATGATCTGCCTTGTATGAGAGAGAGAGAGAGAGAGAGAGAGAGAGAGACTAGTAGTTGCATTGTACATATGTGATGGAATTCTATAATGAGCCAACACGATTTTTTCTCCCTGTGAGAATGCATTAGAATGTTTTTTTAAGAGCTGTAGAACAGTATAGGCTACAATTATTTTTTGGAGACTCAAAATCCTCATTAATAAAGTTGGGGCTTAAACCTTTCTTCACCAATCTGGTTTAGTTTTTATTTTATTTTTATTAGTACTTTTTGATAAATCTCAGTATGCAAGAAGCATACTAAGGACGAAAAAAGAAGAAGATAAAAACAGTCAAGACAGAACAAACCTATCTGGATTAGTCTTTTCACAAACGAGAAGGTAAAAACTATATATTATATCTGCTTACAGCTTTAATATTAGTGTCATTATCTTGTGATCATTGTGGAAGTTTACAGCCTACACAATTACAAAATACCGTTTCTTTTTCTTCTATTTTGTTTACCAAAAACAATTTCAACCTTCAGCTAGAGCCTACTGTTGGGGCAGCTTTGTTGGCCTGGAATTTCTTGTTGAAAGAATCAGAAAGGCACCAAAATAGCTGACCAGAAATCACCTACTAGGGTTCTACTCCGCATTACAAAATATAAGAAGATATATTCAAAGAATATTATTATTGTCAGTGAATCTCTTGTATGTAGGCTTTGTAGAAAGATATTGAGAAACTCGTTTGTTAATCATAATCATTAACTTAACTAAATCTATACTTATATTTATACATATCTACAAAAACCTTAATAGAGAAAAAAAATTGCTAAATGTGGAGAGCAAAGGTTGATGTGTAAACATTTGTAAATTATGGTGCTGTCATGGCGATGAGAACAAAGGTGAAGACAGTCGAGTTTTGTAAATTACGAGTTTTTTTTTTCAGGTTTTAGATCTAAATAATCGATGGTCATTTGCAGAGGTACAAACAAGTTTGATTTGCTTTCAAATCGAACTACGTTGCAGCTTGCAGCAACACCAAACGCTAAGTTTCATCCCACATTGCTATATCCCCACGTTGATATCCACAGACCACAGTAACAAAAGAACAATAATGGACAATCCATTTATCAAATACCATGATGAGAATCTTTGAAAAATTATAAGGACTCAACGTTTTAAATTTGGATCCTTAACAAGTATTTGTTATTAGATCTATGAAACTAATATTAACAGAATAATTCTTCATTGTTTGATAAGACCAGGGACGGACCCAGGATTTTAAGCTTGAGGGGGGGAGCGCCGGAGATAAGCGAAAAAAAAAAATTAAATATGTATCCATATAGTATTAATAAACTATCAACCAAGACAAATACCCAAAAATTATTGTTTTTTAATATATTAAGATACAATCATCTACCAACAAAAACAAAAGACAGGAAACACTATTGTTTCTTAATACAATCATCTATGAATAGGGAACTTGACGCTCTTTCAAATCTTCAAAATCATCTGCGATTGAATTCAAACTAAATGTCGAAGCTATATCCTTTTCAATGTATAACATCAAAGAGTCCGTCAAAAAATCATTTTCCATTTTGTTTTGAAGGTTAGTTTTGACAGCTTTCATAGCTGAAAATGCTCACTCTATAGTAGCAGTAGAAACTGGACGAGTAAGCACAAGTCTCACCATTCTATAAACAAGTTTATAGTGTTCTGAATTTCCAGTTCTCACTAACCATTGACACAACTTAGATAAACTTTTCAATTTTTTGAACTCTGGATCCTAGACTACATTATGCTCAAAATGATAAAGCTTCTTCTCCAACACTTTTTTGTCATAATCTATGAAATCTTGTGGATAGAAATTCTTTACCAACAAACAAAGATCACTACTTCTGAAATATTTTAATGCCTCTCGAGGTTCTAAAGCTGAGCTAAGCCTAAGTAGCTTCATTGCATCTTTATTAAACTGATGATTTAATTCCTGTAGTTGAGAATCTATTGCAGCACAAAAAATATTTACTCGATAATGATGCTCAATTGTGACGTTATCTTGTTGATTATGAGCTCAACCTCGCCTCGCAACATAACAAACATTCATATCTAGGACATCAATGCAATGCTTCTCACAAAATGATATCACAGTGGTGAGTAAGCCATCTCATCCATCATCTCTAAATTTTTGGATAAGTGCTTTAGTAAATGAAACTAAATGCACGGCATTTAAAATGTCTTGAGATTGGCTTTGCAAAACTTGACAACATTTATTAGCGATCTCCATAGTTTCCTTCTCAAGATGCAAGATGAAGACAAATTCAAATGAAGTTAAACCATCATAAGCTGACTCTGCTTTTGCCCGATGTTCTCCATCAATTGCATCATCAATTAAATTTTGTAAAACTTCAATAGTTGAAGTAAACATCCTTAATAAGCTAGAAACTGATCTAAAATGTGAACTCTAACGTGTTTCTACAGGTCGTTGTAAAGTGCCAATTTGATTAAGTCCACTTCTAGTCTCAAGCACTTCAAGATCAATCAAACGTGCTATTTCATTAGCATTGGCAACTTTCAATTGCTCATTGCGCTTGCATGAAGCATTAACAATTTTGATAAGAAAAAGCATTTTAAGAAAAAAGTGATTAATGGGGACAACTTGTTTTGATGCTTTTACTAATGCCGATTGTAAGCGATATGCAAAACAATGGATGTAGTATGCATATGGGCAATCATTCAACATACCCCGCATGTTGCTTGCTCCACATACCACATATCTCGCATACCTCGCATGTTGCTTGCTCCATCATATCCTTGCCCTCGAATATTTTGTATATCTAAGCAATGTTGAGATAACAAAGAATATATCCCCTTCTTTAGAGTCAAAGTTACAATGTCAACAACATGAATAAGCCCAAAAAATGTTCTTTCACAAAGCCTTCTGTATCAACATATCTAAAAACCATAGTCATTTGCTCTTTCATGGACTCATCACGAGCTTCATCAACTATTATGCAAAACTTTGCATCACCAATTTCTTCCCGAATGGCCTTCTTCACTTTGGCTAAGAAAACATGTAAAATTTCCTTTTGAATCCTAGGTGATGTGTAGGTTGCATTTTTGGAAGCTTTTTCTATTATTTTAGCAACCTTCTCATTCCAAAGTCACAATACCCAATGATTCAAGAAATTTCCCACGATTTAATGAACTAAAACTTTCATCGCGACCTCTAAAAGCTACAACTTGAAAGGCAAGATATCGGACAATAAAAACTGAGGCCTTCAGTTGCAACCAATTATTTGCAAATTGTTCAGTAGTGAAATGATCAATTACCATTTGTAAATGCTATGATTGGTTCATTAAATCCTTACACATTTGCTCGGCAACTTTATGAGCTAAGTTAGGATCTTTCCTATATGACCTTGAAAATAACAATCTTTGCCCCCTAACTTTTTTCCAGTTTCTAAATCCACCAACAGTGAATGTATTTTGTCCCACAACCCCATTTGGATTATGAAAGACAAAACAAGGCAGACAATAAGCTGCATCTGTCATAGGAGAATATTCAAGTCATGTTGAATTATATTCAAACCAAAAATCTTGAAAGCTACGATTGTGCTTTTCACTTTTTTCGTATGTCTTTAGAGGAGGTTGGTGCGGACCCTTTTTAATGTAAGCCCATCGAATTTCATCACGTTGATTAACATGATATTCCATATTTGTTTGCATGTTCCGGGATCATAATCCAAAGAATCAAGATCAACTCTTTGAAATTGTGTTTGAGAGATAAAAACATCGACATTTTTCAGAATTGGGAAATGCATATCTAGAATTGGAACATCCACATTTTCTAGAATTGGAATAGCAACATTAGTTGTTGGCAATCCCACGTTGACTTTGGAAGAATTTGAACGTTTTCTTTTGAAAAAAATCAAGCATTGTAGTTGATTTTTTCATGATCTACAAATAAAATAAGAATCATATAAGAATCACCATTATTTTCTTAAATTTGTGTGACAATTTTCTATATTAAATGATTTGTTTTTTTTTTCTTTTTGTCTTTGGTTTGCCTTTATTTATGTCTTCGTGTTTGGCCTGCCTTTATTTATGTCTTTGTGTTGTCTCCATCTTTCTGACACTGACCCACTGACCCAATGAATCCCACTACCGACACTATAAATTTATTCCGCTTTCTGCACTACTAATAAAAACTTTTCTTAACTTTACCTTTTATTTTCTGTCACTTGTCCGTTGCCTAATTCCACTTGTCTCTATTATGCCCAACTACTAGTCAACAAAGAAAAAACTAATCTCTACAAACTCTACACACACTCTCTCTATCTCTCTTATTTATATAATACAAGAGAGAGAGAGAGAGAGAAAGAGTCACAAACACAGAGTGACAAAGAGTCACAAACACAGAGTGACAAAGAGTCACAAAGCCAAAAAGCCCAAAAAAAAAAAAAAAAAAAACCACAGGCAACACAAATTTAATTCATAATCACCAACATCAGTTCATTTCATCACTCATCAGTAAAACCACAAACATGAAACACCACAAGTCCACAAGGCACAAGCAGAGTTTCTGTGGATCTCAGATTCTCAAATCACAAACGTTTTATTAGGTTTTGAAGGAAAAGATAGAGTAAATACCTGTGAACTGTGAAGGCTAGAGCAACGAAGCTGGGCTGGGCAGATCGAGCAACCGGTGGCAGCAGTAAGTGGGTCTTGCGTAGGCAGGGGAGTGGGTCTCGTCGGCGTGGGTACTGGGTATAGATGGGTCTTGCAAGCTTCATGGTGTCACGGCGACACGGCATGGGCGTGGGCGTGGGCGTGGGCGTGGGCGGTGGCGTCACGGCGTGGGTGAACTCTCTATCTCTCTGTCTCGCCTGAGTCGCCTCTCACTTTCCTTTCTTTTTCTTTTTCTTTTTCTCTTTTTTTTCTTTCGTTTTTTGCTTTCTCCGTTTGGTTTTGAACTACTGAGAGCTGAGTTTTTTTTTTTAGACTTACATAGGTCATAGGCTCTTGGGCTGGTGGTTTGGCCGAATGATGAGCTAGGGGTTCATGATATCTGGGAGGGGGGCTAGAGCTAAAAACTATGGGGGGCCCAAGCCCTTTTTTTTTCTTTTTTTTAAATTTACCTACTAAATTTTTTTTTTTTTTTTTGGGCTCGAGGGGGGGGGGGGCGAGCCCCTTTAGACCCCCACCTGGGTCCGTCTTTGGATAAGACCCCTCACCTGGTTTTTTTTTTTTTTTTTTTTTAATTTGTAAATCTAGGCTTTCAAACTTTAAATATGGATTTTCTAAGTTTTAAAAAAATTAATAAAGTCTGATGTGTCAATTTCTATTATTTTAATGTTTTTGTTAGTGGAATAATGACATGGCATAATCTAAATCTTCTATTACAAAATGAAAAGTTAAAATTTTAAGAACTCTATATGGTAGAGTATCTTAGGAACTCTAAAGGATCTTAATCTAAGAACATTAGCTATATTTAAATTAGGCAACTTGTTGAGGTAGTATTGTCTATAATGATAGTCAAATGAAAGACGTTCTGAAGACTTTATCCACCTGAGATTTTGAAAATGAGTTGGTTGAACTTGAAAATCAACTCATTGAAATTAAATAAATAAATTGGATTGTACCAACAAAATCTAGTGCAGTGCTAAACCCCATTTATTATTGAATTAATATTGAATTAACCGATCAACTTGCTTTTCTAGTTTATCTACTATTGTTTTGTTAATGTTAGAATTTGGTATTTGTTATTGTTGTTATTATCTTTGATTTATTGTAACGTTGAAGGGAGTTATATTCAGTTGTTAGAGTCCTAATAGATTAGGTAGTTGAGTCATTGTAGCTCATGTTGTGGGTAGTTCCTTGTTTTTAGCTAGATTTTATATGACATTATAGTTGTTTACAATTGTTTATTTATTTTGTTATTAATATTGATGAATATTTTTATGAATTTATTTTTTTAATATTGTCTTTCAATCTTGCCCCCCTAGACTAAAACCCTAGCTCCGAAAGAGTACTTGGGTTATAAATATTCTTGCAATAGAAGTCACTTTTGAAATTTAATGCATTGTACTATGTCAACACCATGGCAGTCTTAGCTAACTGAATTAACAAGTGCTCATACATGGCCTGCTTCTAGTTTCTTCAAGTAATCAACACTTGCCAGATATAACTTCATATTATAGCAAAGCGAAAATGTATGATATTCTTCATATATTGGCAAATAATGAAGGATATTTTAATTTTCTCTCATGATATTTGGTTGGATTGATGGAAAGCTGGAGCGGTAGAAAACTCACTTGTTTGGTTGAGAATAAAAATGAAAAGATTTTCTATGATTTGTATAAATTTACTTCTATGTCCCTATTATATAATATTATAAATAATTTTTTTTAATCATTAAAAAATAAAAAAATTAATTTTCCTTTATATTATATTACGGGGTAATCCTTAACCCTTTCCCCTCCTATTAAGATTACAGAATATTCTTATAAATTATGGCCAATTCCAAGTATTGTATAGGGTGTACTTAATAAGTTAGAGCGTGTCCCATAGATGTATTAGAAATGATACCTTGGGATGGATGTAAAGCTAGGCAAATTGCTTTTCCAAGAACAAAGGACCGTGTTGGTTGTAAAAGATGTGAATCCGCCTGTCCAACAGAATTCTTGAGTGTTCAAGTTTAATTATGGCATGAAATAACTCAAAGCATGGGCCTTGCATATTGATATGGTTCAAAAGTCCCACCTAAATACATTTCATTTCTTTATTGAAAGGGGCCACTCTCTTCGAACTTTAGCAAGTGATATATATATAAATATATATATATATATATATATATATATGTATTTGGAAACAGTCTCTTTAGTCTAAGTAGATTCTTTTTTATTCCATTTTTGTATTATTTATAAATTCAATTGCATACATACACACACACACATATAGATATATATATATATATATATATATATATTAATTGGATGTGAAATCCACCCTTTAATTTTTAAAATAGTCTACCGTTGATTAAAAAAAAGAGGCACGGTTGATTAAAAAAAAAAAAGTTGACAGAAAACAAACCAAAAATAAAAGAACCACGAGTTTGATTTGTTTTTTTTTTTTTTTAAACCACAATAATTGCAAGCAGCAACAACAAACAAACTGAACAAATGAGTTAGTAAAAAAGAGACAAAAAAATCAAAGGTGAAAACCAAAGGCAAAAAGAAGAAACAGCAAAGTCATTATGAATTGAGCACAGGAACTCACAAGGGTGTTTTGATCAGGAAGTTTTGTTATGGTTTTCTCTTTAGTTTTCTCTCCAATTTGGAGAGAAAACATTTTGGTGGACCTTGGGAGAAAACACCAAAGTCTATCAGTTTTCCTTCTACAGATCCACCCAACTAAATACCCCAATAGATTTCTCTCTCTCCATTTTCTTCTTCTTCTTCTTCTTTTTTATCTTTCCTAAAATCCACCCAACCAAACTAACCTTTAGGCTTTGTTTAGTTGGGATTATTTTAGGAGAGAGAAAAATAGAGAGAATGATATTTTTTGGTGTTTGGTTGGGGGAGACAATGTGAGGGAAAACTAGTGGACCTAGATGTTTTCTAACGTACTGTTCCTTCTATATTATGTAGATGAGTGTTAGGACATATGTGTTTCATGTTAGGAACATATGTCAATATTTTACGGAATTGGCTAATCCTCTGACAAAATGCACTTTACTTGTAATTGGATAGATCTAGGATGCGTTTAATGCTTCAAGGAACAAGGTTTCAAGTTCAAGTGTTAAAATTATGCAAGTCTGTCCAAAAATCAAGTGAAGAAGTGCTGGATTTTAAAGCTCGACAACTAGTATCTATCGAGGCTTAAAAAGCTGTTTCAGCCCGAGGCTTGATAGCTACTCGATAGATAGGGTATCTATCGAGGTTTATGAAATTCAATTTTTCAAAGCTGATTTCACTTCAATCCGTGAGTATGTGTTTAGGCTTTCTTTTCTCACAACCTTAAACATATATAAGGATTATTTTAAGGGCTGTCAAAGGTTGTGCGAGTGTGAAACAAAGCTTTTTTCATGCAAATTGTGACCAAAGACAAAATTTGCCCTAGTTCATCTTTCTCTTAAAGAAGCTGCTGCATTTGTACGTCGTTGGGTTTTGTGACCAAGAAACTTCGTGATCTTCACGTGTGATGAACTGAAGAATTTTGTAGCCAGCATCTTTCTCAAGTTGGTGATTAAGTCGCGTACTGGGATCTGCGCATCTATTGGTTAGTCACGTACTAAGAGCAGTGCATTAAAAATAAAGATTGTCACTGCAGAACAAGTCCAATTAGGTATTGGGGTAAGGGTTCAACTGTAGGTTGGTATAAGGTACAGGGATTCCTTTACTCATAACCGCTTATTGTGATAATAGTGGATTCTCGGGAGTAGTAACCTTAAAATCACCCGGTGGGATTTTTGCCGTGTTGGTTTTCCCCATTTGTAAACAAATCACCGTGTCATTTAATTTCCGCTGTATATTTAGTTATTTGGTGATTTTTTTGTGCTACCATGCGATTTGCATATTAATTAACTTAATTAATTCACTTGGCTAAATTAATTGGTTAATTTATCATAAGGGTTGATACATTCTTGACCTATCAATGAGTTTGGCATGGTCCCTAAAGTTCTTGTGCTAGTGGAAAGGGTTTCTTTTGATTTTTCATTTTTGTGACCTTATGTCAACAATTTTATTTGGCTTGTGTGTGTGTGTGTGTGTGTGTGTGTGTGTGTGTGTGTGGGGAGAGGACATAGAAATTAGATATATAATCTCCTATGTACATAGTTATCAACATACATACACATACTATTGGATTACATATTTTACATTTTGCGTGATTAACTGTTAGTTAATAATTTCTGCATTGTTAATCATTAAGGGTGTTTTAATATATTTTTTTTTTCACCTAACAACTTGGTTTGAAGAGCAAAATCTAAAAAAACTAAAAGCATCAACAATATCCGAAATAGTAGAAGCAATCAACCAAACAAGATAACTAAACTTCACCAATATAAATACACTTAAGCTTTATGGTTCCGACACACAATTGCTAAAAATATTTCATATATCCCTATTTTCTACATCAAAATTTACCTTAACCAAATCAAGAGGCAGAACATATTAAAACAAAGGACAAAACTTAGGTATAGTACCTTAAGTGCTATTCCTTAGATTATTCTCTTGAGATTCAGTCATGTGGCTACTTAACTAAAAAATACACTTCTATTCCATGAGAAAAAATCCACATGGCAAAATCTTAACGGGAGAACCTATGAAGCAGTATCTAAGTATTATACCTAAGTCTTGCCCTAAAACAAATGCCTTGGTTTTCTCACCTGAGCTGATTCCCAAGCCAACTTATTCTTGTTGTGTGCTTTATAGTTTTTTTTTTTTTTTTTTTTGGCTAAAATTCTAGGATCAACTAGATCATACCTTCAGATTATCTTGTTTCTAGCCATCCAATTTGACTCACAACATATAATATCATAGATTGACTGACATCCCACAAAAAAATTAACCCACTCTCTTATGTTTTGGACATTAACACTTCTTTTGGTTGGAATGAAAATAAAGAGGATGAAAAATGGGAAAGAGAAAATATGAGAGATTTTGAGTGGGAGGAGTGTTTGGTTTGAGTGATTTTAAGGGAGAGAAAATGGTAGGGCTCGGTTGTTTTCTTCTCTAGCCCACCATTTTTCAACCTCCCAAATTGGAGAGTGTTAGAAATATTGAATGAATGTATTGTATTTCTCAAATAATAAAATATACATGAGCGCCTTTATATAGGAGATAGAGTGTGAGTACAAGTATGTGTTTTATACAAGTAAATAAGGTGGGCCTAAAGCACATAGCCTATTACACGTTAACAACCCCCCTCAAACTTAAGGTGGGTATGAAACCAACTTGAGGTTGTCAATCAAAGCACGAAGGCGTCCCTTAGGATGTGACTTGGTGAAGATATCTACAAGTTGATCTTTAGAGGAGACTGAGAATAGCTTAAGACCATTATAGACAAGATAATAACTAATAAAATGACAATCGATCTCAATGTCTTTGGCCCGTTTATGGAAGGCATCTATGTCAGCAATATGAATGGCACTCTAGTTGTCACAATAAAGAGGAGTACCAAAGGATGTGGACACACTTAAGTCCTTAAGAAGTCATCGTAGCCAAAGGAGCTCAAATGTGGTATCAGCAAGGGCACAATATTCTGCTTCTGTACTGGAGCAAGCCACAAAGGTTTGTTTCTTGCTTCGCCAAGAAATTAAAGAAGAACCAAGAAGAAAGCAATAGCCAGTGGTGGACCTGCGATCAGTGGGATCTCCTGCCTAATCAGCATCAGAGAATGCACGGAGAACAAGAGGAGATTAGTAGAGTAGAAAAGACAATGGAAGAGAGTGCCCTTCAGGTATCGAAGAATGTGCAAAACAGTAGCATAGTGAGTCGATCGTGGAGCAGACAGACACCGACTCACCTGGTGAACAGCATAGGAAATGTCTAGATGAGTGACAGTGAGATAAACTAGGCTGCCAACCAAGAGTCTGTAAAGAGGGGGATTAGGCAATGGTTTCCCCCCTGAGGGAGTTAGATGAGCATTAAGTTCAACTGAAGTGTCAACAGACTTACTATCAATAAGTCCAACTCGAGACAAAAGTTCAAAAGCATACTTGGCTTGAGTAATGTAAAGTCCATCTATAGAATGAGTGATTTCAAGACCCAAGAAGTAGTTAAGATGTCCAATATCTTTCATCTCAAACTACTGACTGAGAAAATTCTTGAGTTCTTGAATGCCACTAAGGTCATCACCAGTTATGATGATATCATCCACATATAGGAGAAGCAAAATAGTGTTTTTTTCAGTGCTACAAAAAAATAAGGCAAAATCATAATGACTGGCAATGTAACCCAAGCGAGAGATGGTAGAGCTGAACTTGGCAAACCAAGCTCGTGGAGCTTGTTTAAGGCCATAAAATGCCTTCCCATTAAGGAAGGCATTTTTGACATCCATCCGAAAAAGGTCTCATTTACTGGCAACGACAATAGCTAAAAAGGCACGAATAGATGAAATTCGAGCAACCGGAATAAAGGTCTCTTCATAATCAATTCCATACTTTTGTGTAAAACCTTTTGCAACAAGACGAGCTTTATATCGTTCAATGGACCCATCAGAGAGAGTCTTAATCTTGTAGATCCACTTACAACCAACCACAAATTTCCCAAGGGAGAGAGTCATAAAATCCCAAGTATGGTTTTTAGATAATGTATCAAGTTCCTCTTTCATTGCAATCTACCATAAAGGGTCAATGAAGGCCTCACGATAGGTGTGAGGCTCATGCAGTGTATCAAGGGTAATGTAACAATGATAGTCAAGTAAATGTGCAGAATTGGATCTTACCTAAGTTAAGTGAGAAGGTGGAATGTCTTGTGCAAGATCTTCAGGCGGAGTAGGAGCAGGGGACACAAGCTCAAGGTTGGGTGCCTCGTCTTCGACCTGTTCATCTTCCACCTGTTCATTAGACAGTAATCTAGGTAAGACATTAAAAATATCTAGTGGTTGGACAGAGAAGTCTATAGGAGGATCAGAAGCAACTATAGAAGGAATATGTAGCTCATTTGGAAAAAGATCTAAGACAAGACGTAAATAGGGAGGCAGGAAAGTAAGAAAGCTCGACAACGGAGCGATGTTCCCAAAAGACAACATTGTGGGAGATACGAAGACGATGAGAGACAGGATCATAACACCAATATCCCTTTTGAGTTTCGCCATAGCCAAGAAAATAACAAAGTCTAGACCAAGGCTCAAGTTTGTTATGCTCATGTGGCTAAAGAAGAAAGAAACAGGCAAAACTGAAGGAGCGAAGGTGGTGATAGTCTGGAGGTAAGCTAAAAAGGCGCTCATATGAAGTTTGATTTTGGATGACTGAACTAGGAATGCGATTAATAGCATAAACAGCATGAAGAGCAACTTCACCGCAAAAAGGAGCAGGAACTTTGACAGAGAGAAGGAGAGCACGAATGGTGTCAAGAATATGATGAAATTTTCATTCGGCTCTACCATTTCGCTGAGAGGTACCTGGACAAGTTAGTTGATGAATAGTGTCATAGGAATGCAAAAATAGCTTGGAAAGCATATTGAGTTTATTCAAGAGCATTATCAAATTGAAAAATTTTGATTCGTTTGGAAAATTAAGTTTCAACCATTTTTGCAAAATTAGAATATACTTGCAGCAATTCAGAATGATGTTTCATATGAAAAATCCAGCCATAGTGGAAATAATCATCAACAAAGACAAAATATCGAGATCCACCAATACTAGAGATAGAGGAAGGCCCCCAGACATCATGATGAATTAGGACAAAGATATCAGTGGACATTGATTCACTAGTATTGATAGGAAAAGCTGGTTGTTTTCCTAATTGACATGAAACACAATCAAAATTTTATGTGGACACTGAACCTAACAAACCTCTAGAAGCCATAAGTGTTGTACCCAAGAGGAAGACGCATGACCAAGTCAGGCATGCCATAGTGCAAGGGAAGGAATAGAAGAAACTGCAATAGCTGCAACAGCAACAGGTGGAAGGTGACGGTTGTCCATGGGAAACATACGCCCAACTCTAGGACCAATCCCAAGCTCTTGTCCCGTCCTCAGATCCTACACAATACACCCAGAATAATCAAAGGTAATGTGATAACCCAACTAAACTAATTGTCCCACAAAAAATAAATTGTAAAAAAGTTTAGGAACATTAACCCCAAGAACCGAAAGGTCGGAGGTCGAGATAGAACCTATATTATGACCAAACATTGTGGAACTATTAGCTGTGCGAATATTAAGAGGGTGTGGTGCAAGTTCAACTGGAGAAAATAAGGATGAGTGAGGTGTCATGTGGTTGCAACAAGCAGAATCTATAACCAAGAGGAAGGAGACATACCAAATGAAATTGAGAGAAAAGAGGAATAAGATGCATTGCCAACCATACGAATGGTATTAGCGATGATGTTTTGAAGGTCAATTGTGGAAATGGTAATAGTGAATCCAAAAGACTTGGACTTTGAGGATACGGGAGCCATTAGTTGGATACTTTTAGTTTTAGCAACAGTAGCAGTAGAAATGGAAACAACTGATTTGTTGCATTGATAGCAAGTTTCAATATTATGGCCAAAACGTTTGCAAAAATTGCAAAAAAGTTTGTTGGATTGTCAGGGAAAATTGCTGCAATAAAAGAAGACCTATCCTTATTCTTCATTTAGAAGCAAAATTTGCAAAAATGGATTGCAAAAGTGAAATCTACGTGAAAAATTAGAAAATGAGCACTTGGACTGCAAAAAGTCAACTCTGAAAAAAGTCAACGGTAAACCCTCAGAAAAGTCAACAATTAACCCAACAAAAGTGAATGCTTGGTCAGGTCAATGGCGACTGGAGAAGGTCAATGCTGATGTAAGCAGATGACATCAACATGACTTGGTGATGACGTGGGCAAATGACGTCTGGATGACATTAGAAAGAACATGGAAGATGACGTTAGCTAAGGTTGACATGGCACTAATGTTGTCACGAATGACGTCAGTGGAGATCAGGTGTAGGCGTGTGGGTACATGATCACGGTGCAAAATTATTTGGCCAGCACATGTGGCTCGTAAGAGCTCCAATGGCAGCGAGGTTTCCACAATTCGGTAGATCGGCGAAACTTGATCTTAATGGTACTTGCAAAAGTGCAATCGGAGCAAGATTCATGGTGACGCCGATTTTGGCAGTGGTCCTTGTGGTGTCAAACTCCTCAACAACAGTGGCTGTAGGTTCGGAACCAGAGACAAATACTGAGATGCATCAAAGGTTCAACGGCGAATGGCTGCAACAGCAGTTGTGACGACAGAAGCAATTGTGAGTCTGGAGCAACACCAATGAGAGACAAGACTACTAAGAAACAATCAAAACAATGGCTTTGATACCATGTTAGAAATACTGAATGAATTTATTGTATTTCTCAAATAATAAAATATACGTGAGTGACTTTGTATAGCAGACAGAGTGTGAGTACAAGTATGTATGCTATACAAGTAAACAAGGTGGGCCTAAAGCCCACAGCCTATTATATGTTAATAGAGATAAAATTAGGAGGAGAAAGGATAAGAAAAAGAATTAGATATTACTCATCCACCCCTTCTCCTCCTCCGAACTAAAATCACATTAGACTTTCTTTTTCTTTCTCTTTCTCTTTTTCCTTTTTCTAGGTTTTTTGCTTCACATATGGGTTGCTTATTTTATTCCATAACAATACTTTTTTTTTTCTTTACATAGGCATGAGAGTAAATTTATATAAATTCTATTTTCTATCCATTCACTTTTCCACCTTTCAACTAAACACAAATGAGGGAAATTAAAATCTTTTCTATCCCCCCACTTCTCCATCCTCTCTTAGTTTTCTATCCTTACACTTAATTCCATTTCATTCATTTCTCTTACTTAAATACATTTCAGTCATTTTCATTCCTTTGTGATCATTCAATTCAATTCTATTCCATTCCTTTATGAATTCCCAAACAAAACCTAAAGAATTGAGATTCTGAATGGCTAATCAGATAAAGACTAAACTTTTTGTGCAAGTGTACAATATGCAAAGCGGTAAATAATTTACTCATCTTCCCTATTACAAAAATGGCACTACAAACCATCAATCCTTATGGATCTACAAACCATCCCAGCTGGCAAGATTCCAAATAAACCCTTTGAGCCTCATGGATCTTGCATTTCCGTAATTTGATATAATTAATCCTCCTTTCGCAGAGGACTTGGGTAAGCCACTAAGCCTATAAATGACAACAGCCCAACGACAAAAAATAAAAAATACTTAAGGAGTTAAGACTACCAAAAACTAAATTATATGTGTGTCTATATTTTTATGCATATAACATGGGAGTAATGTGTACTGATTCCATGGAGGGTTTTTAGAAAAAAGAAAAAGAAGAAGGGTATTTGTCTTTTTCTATCATTGCTGAAGTCAGGTTCAATATATAACATGGAAATAATGTATATATTTTCAAGAGGGTTGTCAGAACGAATGGGTATTAGTCGTTTTCGATAGTTGATAAAGTTATTTTCAATTTATAACATTGAAATAATGTATACATTATGTTATTTATGGATATCGATATACATTATTTCCATTTTTATATATTGAAAATAACTATATCATTTATAGAAAAAGACCAATACCCCATTCGTTCTAACAATACTCCATGGAAATCAATATATTCAAGTACAACTTTGATTTTTATAAATAACTAGTCGCTAACCCGTGCGATGCACGGAAAAGTTTTTAGTAACTATAAGATTTCAGCAAATCAAATGCTTTAAAATTTGAAAATCTTAAAGATTTACAAATCCTTGGCGTAAAGATGCAGTAACTTCTACAGAGAATATGATGAACTAGAGCAAATTCTGCCTCCGGTCACAATATGCATGTATTATTCTTGCAACACCTTGCATCACTTTGTGACGGCTCTTAAAATAATCCTTTTATATGTCTAGGGTTGTGAGAAAAGAAACCCTACACAAATACTCATGGATATGTGTGTAATCAGATTTGGAAAAGCAGATTCCGTAATTCTTAACAGATACAGCTTATGTCGAGCTTCTATCGGGCTTCAACAGAAATTCTTGATAGAAAGGATTCTGTCGAGTTTTAATGAATAGTATTTCCTTTACTTGTTTCTTTGTCAAATTTGCATGGCTTCAATTCTTGACTTGAATACTTGTTTCATGAAGTACTAAACCCATCCTAGATCTACCCAATTATAAGTAAAGTGCATTTTGTCAAAGGATTAGCCAACTACATACAATATGTCCCTAACAGGGATGTATGATAAATTAAGGTAAGTTTGATGTGATTAAGGGTAGTGTATGAATTCTTAACAAGTTAAGTTTTTCCCTTTTTAAATTCCACATTCTATTTTAGTTCTTTTTCTGTTTTAGGTTTATTTTCCTTTTGTCACCACCTTTTTTATTTTTAACTAGTCGCTAACCCATGCAATGCACTGGATAGTTAAATAAATATTTAATTAATCAACCTCATATTAAAAGAAAAAGCTAGTTAAATAAATATTTAGTTAATCAACCTCACATTAAAAGAAAAAGCTAAAAGAATCAAGGAAGGCTGATTTGCCCACCAAGAAAAAGATAAAAAGGAAAGAAAGAAAAAAAAAAGACATTGAAAAAGAAAGAAAGAAAAAACTATTTTTTCTTAGAAAATAACGTTGAAAACTAAAGTAACATTAAGACAATGTGAAAACTATTTGCAAAGGATTGCAACCTTTGCATGTTTACTTGGCTCAGAGTCAAATCCAAATTCAATTTTGAAATAATGAAAACATACAACTTTATATTAATTGTAAATCAGTCTCACAACACAAATTCACTTTTCGCTCTAATGTATTTTGTAGATCAAATACTGTCAAAAGAATTCCAATAAACACTATTGCCACATCTATATTTGTTAGAGGCATTTAATTTACATAGAAGCCAATTGCAACCGCAATAGCTATCACGGTTGCTCAATGCTATGACAATCGAGATCCAAACATTCTCCTCCTAGAATCTCATCCCTTTTCTTTAAACATGCACATCAAGCTTTGTGAACATGCATATCCCTCATCTTCATGGAAGAACAAAAAAAAAATGAAGTTGACAATTATATATTTATTGGCTGCTTTGCAAAGGAACACCACTCCTTCAACTGATGACATAAGTGTAGCTTATACATAATAATCACCAAAGGCAATGGTGAAATTGACAAAAACATCAATTACGGGTCTAAAAATAACATGTATACATATAACATATAAGAGGTTAACACTCATCAATAATTGTCCACAAAACCGTATGAAAAAATAAAAATAAAACAACAACAACAACAAAATACGCTTTACAAATTAATGCCAAGTGTGTTCTCCCCAAATGATCTCTTAGGCAACCCTAAGAGAAACCGCACCCCCGATCCCCTTTTTTTAGGTGTGTTGGGCTAAACCCACGTGAATGGGTGGAGTCGTGTTATTGCCTCTCAAAATGAAGGTTTGACTAGTTATATTTTCCCCTTGCCACTTATTTAATTATTGGAAAAATAAGAAAACCTGAATTGAAAAATAATTCCTCATTTTATTAATTTGAAATTGAATTTACATTGATCATAGGAAATTACATGACTTTGGTCCTAAATACAATCTAAGATAAAGTACATGACTTTGTTTCCTATTCACAATCTAAAAACAAAAAATTACATGGATAAGCATTTGATCTATTAACCCTTGATCTAAGCTCGGATGCTATGTTACAAGGTGGGAAGGTGTTAGGCACCCACATTGCCTGGTGAAACCGGTCTTCTAGACTATAGTGGCCAACATTCATATCACATCATCCAAGATGTCAATCAATCAATTTGAATTTAAAGTGTGTGCATGTGATAAATCCTAATTCAATTTATTAAGCATTGCATTTGAATTGAAAAATAAATTCTAGTGAATTTGTGTGGATGGTGATATCCTAGATTCAAGGATTTGAAAAAAATTATTAAACAAACATGTTTTTCATATTTTTTTATGTGGATTTAAGATTAAAACTAGTGTTATGCATGAACATGTGATGAACAACCAAGAATATGTGAAGAACAATTAAGAAAATTCAAACATATTTAAAGGAATTTAAATGATTATTATCATGCTTTAATCTTAAACTCTCATCATGGCAACACAAAAAAAAAAAAAAAAAAAAAAAAAAAAAAAAAAACAATTAGGGAAAGAAATTATACATTCATGCAAGATCAATATGGAGGATAAGGAGACTCTTGAGGGAGGTCCTAAAGGTGAAGGAAAAGAAGAGTTAAGTGAGGAAGAGTGAGTATCACTCAATACCTTGAATCTCAAGAAGACCAAGATATGAGACTACTCAACTTCCTAAAACTCAAGAGAGGAGAACGGAGAGGGTTTTTTTTTTTTTTTTTTTTTGTCTTGAAATGAAGGAAAAGGGGGTTTATATAGTAGTGGTGAAGGAAATATGAATAGAAGGCCATTTAATGAGAGTTGACAAAAAATCATGAACCTAGACCTCATTTTAGCCTTTGGGGAAATCTGGTGCATTAAATGGAAAGATTGGTAGGAGTGAGGAGCAAGCAAAAATTCGGTTTTCCCGTAGCTGCTGTAACAACCTATAGAACCAACTTCAAAAAATCATATTTGACTCAATTCTGATCGGAATTGTCTAGTTCTTGTGCTCAAATTGAAGCCCCGGATGTCTAGTTTCTGGAAAAATTAACCTCATTCACAAATTCAAAATAATCTAAGAGATATTGATGAAATGGTGAGCAGAGGTCATTTGTTAGAAAATGGTTTCAGCACAATTAACATTAATAGGTCCCAAATTAGCTCCCAATTAACATTAAACGGCTCCAATCACTCCCATTTAAGACATAATTGGTTCTAAATTTACTCTAATTAAAAGATAATTGCACAAATTACTCATTGAATAATTAATGTTTAACTATCTAATTAATTAGGTGTGTGCAACCTTACCATAAAATGTAGTCCTAACCAATCAAATTATGATACATCATTAATCTCAAATTGATTATAATTATAACCAATTGGAATCAATTATTCATAATCATATATAGTCGGAATCAATTTGTGATAATGCATCTCGGCCATTAAAACTTGATTTGATGATAACTTTCAATCTGATGATATGATTAGGGCTTATGACTAGTTGTTTTGATCGTTACAACATCAAGATCATTTTGGTGAAATGAGATTAAGGATCTAGTGACCAGAATCAAGATTATCAAAACCTACGTCATATTTAAAATCCAAATTTTAAAAAGGGGAAAAAAAAAAAAAAAAAAACCTTACCGGTGGATGTATATAGAGGGTTGTATATAGAAATGAACCCAAATTAGGGTTTCAACCACTATAAAACCAATTCTAATTCAAAACCAAATCTAACACAATTACATACAATGCATTTAGTGAGTCATTGTGGTGTAATGCGTGGACTTGTTTTATAAAATATGTCAAAATATCTGTGTGGAATTGGGGGAAGGAGAAATAAATTGAAAGTAATGGAATAATGTTACTATATTATTTTCTTGGACATCTGCCATGCTTGGTTAGTTAACAATCAATAGTATTTTTGTTTTAATGTAGGATGAGAGCACAGGTGGTGTTTCAGTGTGTTAGCAATTCCTATGACAACTAAAACCAAGAGACATAAACCATAAAGCTGACTTAAAATAATGTGAGAGTATAACTATCAAATTCTAAATAAATAAATAAAAATGCAAGAGGGAGTGAGATTTTTTTCAAATAAAACACACAAACCCAATAGGCAAACACAAATTGAATATACCAATATGAATATGTATGTAGAGCTTACATAGGTCAATCCCACATACATATAAAAGATGTGTTCAATACATCTATTCCATAAGAAAATTTTAGATAGAACCTAACATTATACGGTGATATCCATAGCATTAGAGTGCTATTACATAGCTTTGCCATTTATGCTACATATATTCAGATAAAAATAATTTATGAAGTGAAGTCATAGGTTGCAGCATCATTTTCAGCCGTTTAAAATGATTGCTTAAATAAAAGCACAACAATTAAAAGAAAACCAAAATTCCAAAGAACTAATCAGTAAAAATCATTACTCTTAACCAAAATTCTAAACGCTTATAGTTCTCTATTAACAAAATTATAACTCACAGTTCTAGTTGTGAGTTGCAATACAAATTCTCACCAATAGTACCTGCTGTAATTCACATATAACCCAAAAAAATCAACTTATAGCAACTAATAACTTGAAATGCTAAACTTAACAGCATAATAACATATAAAGAGAGCAATAAAAAATTCCAGAATTTTTCAACCAATCCAAACATATTCTAATTTTTACCAATCCAAAATAGAGGACACTCACTAAACAGATGTAAATTTTTTACCAAGCCTTTAATCTACACTGATTCTAATTTCATTGAGACATTTTGTCACACACTTAGGGTTGGCCTATTTTCAAAAAGGATACCAATTCTTATATCATTCTTTCAGCCATTATACCAACAAAAACATGAGAGAGAGAGAGAGAGAGAGAGAGAGAGAGAGAGAGAGAGAGAGAGAGAGACAAAGCAAGAAATTTGGTGAATTTGTCAAACAAAATTGGATTTTGAATAACATAGCTCTTCAAATTGTTCATCCTACTACAGTTCCATAAAGAGTTGAATACATACTTCAAGAGTAATGTCTAGTATCTACAAATTTCCTCTACATATAAATTTTGAGTTTCCATTTTAAAGAAATACATTCAAATTTTTTCTTATTTCAATTGACAACCCATGTACATAGGTGCTGAAACAGAGGAACTTAAAAAAAATTATAGTTATGTAATCTAGAATTTAAAAACTTATTGACAGAAAATTGAAATACCACCAATTTCAGGCTTCAGACAGAAAAATCCAATTTATATTCAATACATACAAAAAAAGAATTGGGCATGAGGATAACCTTATTGCAAACTATGAACACCAATGTTAGTCTATTACCCTGCCCAGCAAATCCGTCTCAAAGAGCTCCTTGACAGTCATCACAATCTTCTTCAGCACAAATTTCCACCTTAAATCGCCAGAACCTAAAGCAAAAAAAAAAAAAAAAAAAAAAAAAAAAAAAAAAAAAAAAACCAATTTTGCTTCAAAATTGAGATGGAAAAATAAATAACACAAATTTCCACCTTAAAGAACAGTATATTGGAAGTAATAACTGGGCAGGTAGGTTTTCAATTGAAGAGCATATTAGAATTCTCACCTCGAGTTTGGACTTTCTCTACAAAGGAGGCTGGCTTTAGTTGCAATTGACAGCCAAAACCCAACACACCCGAGGGTTAGGAAGTGAAATCCCTAAAATGACAGAAAACCCTAATTAAAGACGAAATCTCTAAATTGACAGAAAAACCTAATTAAAGACAATAGGAAAAGATATTATTCATTCATAGATTAATTGAGAAATACCAAGAGAGAATGGTCTGATACGGAGAAGGGCTTTGGCCGACCTGTATCTGCGATTGGAGTGAATCACTTTAGAGGAGAAGGGGAACGAGATCTAGTTTTGTTGGAGCTAATATGGGTCTGTGTTTTGGATGATGGAAAAGGGGTTATGTTTCACCGTGGGGTGTGTTTTGAACGGGGAAGAATCAGGGGAACGGGAGAAATAAAAAACTTTTTTAAGAAGGAGAGTATATATTCTCATAGACGAAGAGTATATATATTTAATAAAAAGAAAAAAAAATCAAATTTAAAATTAAAAAAAAATGATGATGTGGAAAATTGTGGAGCTAGCAAAGGCTTCAGTTTTATATATATATATATATATATTTGGAATCTTTTTGCTTTGGAAGATGTGTATGTGTGGTCCAACCTAATGCTATTATTAGTTGGGACTCTATTAATCATAAAGAAGGCTATAACCAAGGGGGGAAGTTAGGGGATGGTAGTTAGGGGGTAGCATTCCTACTAGTTGTGTACAGTTGCTACAACCTTTAGTTTTGTTGCTTAACCACTAATTTTTTTATTATTTATTTGTATTTTTTATGTGTGCGTTTGTTACTAGATAAGAACAAAATTATTTTGTTTAAAATTTTTAAAAGGCTAAGTATTTATTTTAGGTAAAATTGGTTGATTGAGCTTAATTGTTTATAACTTCGTATTGGTTTTTTTTTTTTTTTTTTTTTTGGGCTAATTTTTTTGAACTTTTATATTTTGTTTTAGATTTTAAGTTTATAAATTTTTTTAATGCCTTTAAAATGCGAAAAATGCAAAAGTCACAAATTTTTTTCACAAATTATTAATGTGATGAGTGATTATTAGTAAGTTAAAAATTGATGTAAATGGTTGGCCCAAATATAAACCAATAAGAATTTACTATCTTAGTAATTTGTAAAAATGTTGTAAAAAAGTTTGTAACTATAGTATTACTCTTAAAAAAATCAATAATATTCCTAAGGAAGGCAAAGTATAATTTTATAGAACAAAATTGTTAAAATTTATACCTCTCTCTCTCTCTCTCTCTCTCTCTGTATATATATATATATATATATATATATATTAATTAGGGGGGTCCATTGCCCCCATTGTCAAAGTCTCCCTCCGTCCTAGGCTATAACTTTTTTTTTTTTTTTTGAGTGTCCTAGGCTATAACTAATTAGCCTAGATTGAAATCAATTTAATTTATTCCATATTTATCGCTTATGTACGAAGATGCTACACATAGGTCCTATGCCGTAATTATATATAAAGAGGCCTCGAGCTTCTCCATTTTATAGAACATAAGGTATATCTAAATTAAGCAACTTACTGAGGTAGTCTTTTGAAAATTATAATGAGTTTTCTCCAAAGTTTCATGTCCACGGCATCTGTGCCTTATAAATCCTATTCTCGATCTCTCACCAGTACTCATGCAATCCCTTATGGTACTTCAATTCCTGTCCTCACTACCACAAAAAGTTATCATTGCTACCATCACTACAATAGTACCAGAACTTCTGCAACTGGAAGAACTTTTAGAGCGGTTTGTTGCGAAAACAAAGAAAATGCCGGCGGTGATAGTATTGGCATTGTTAGTTATCTTCAAGGCAAGAACTATCTTATCACAGGCGCAACAGGATTTCTAGCCAAAGGTATTGCTTTCTTGTGCATTAAGTCTTACATACCTTAAAAACATAAGGCTGATTTGGTTTTTTTTTTTTTCTATAATTTTTAATTTTAAGAACAAAATCAAAACAAAAAATAAATCAGTACACCATTAATATTTAACTGGACAGCTTTACACTTACGCTCAAAGCTCCATGTTACGTTCACAATAATTTCACAACAAATCTTACTTGGTAAGTTATTATTAGTGATAAAAAAAAATAAAAAAATAAAGTGAGTGGTGAGCTCAAATTTGAACCAATAACAATTTACTACTAAGGATTTTTGTGAAAATTGTTATAAAAATATTATGGACATAGCATTCCTCAAAAAAATATAAGCGATTTTTGTATAGACCTCCAAAATATTGAACTGTAAACAGTTTCACCAAAAAAAAAAATGTTGTAAGTGTGTTGAATAATCATTAACTACCAATTTTTCTAATAACTTAAGGCTTTGATTTAATAATGATATTTGTGCTACAATAATTTTATTCTTAAACTCATCAAGGTGGTTTTTTTATTGGCTCCTGCAATAAGTTAGGATACCTAGATTGTTGAACTTATAAGTTTTGCCCACATTTTTTTTTTTTCGGTAAAAACCCACATTTATTTTACTCTGCTACATATCAAGATTATTCTGAATGTCATGTGATACAACATCATGTTAGTGGAAAAAAACTTAGGTAGTCGCACTGAATTTTCACAAAGGGTGTGGGCCCCATGGACAGACTGAAAAATGAAGTATGCTGTGTAAAGATGCATGTCACGTTTTTGTTTTGTTGGTGTTTGAGCATAGTTAATTAAACCCTATTCAATCTGGTCTGTTGGATCAATAATTCAGTGAACTTGTATCTAATTTGGTCCAGCTGTTAAACTAGTACAATCTAATAAAATCCAACAATTTTTAGTAACCCATGCAACTCAAACAACTTGTTTTCACCTTGCTGATTTTGTAATTTTAAACAAATTTACCTTAATAAGTTCATTACAATATTGTTTCCTAGTTTAGAGTGTGACGAAAATGAAAGATTTTAAAGTGAAGATAATGTTGGACTTTTCAATAAAGATAGTGTTTCAAATTTTAGCTTAGATCGCAATTCATAGGATGAGCAATTAGTGAGATATGCTATAAGCATAGAATATGACTTTTGAGTTTAAGATATGTTGTAATTACTAGAATTAGACTTGGTGTAATAAAATTTTATTCAGCAAAGACTTGACTACAATTCTATGACATTTTTTTTATTTTAAATATTTTTCGGTATTTACTTTTGAAACCTTGAGTTTGAATTATTTAGTGGCTACTTTTTTACACCTAATTTTGATTAAAAATTTAGGCATGCCTATTGTAAATTTATTTTAATTTTACATATTTGTTTTATGATTTTGCAAACTTATTTAAATTGTTTAATTTTTAATTTAATCATATGGTTCAACCGGTAGCCCACTAGGTGAACCAATAACAAAATGACCCATTAATTGAACAATTGACACAATGACCCGGCTCTTAAACTGAGTTAGTGTCTAGTCGGGGTTTATATAATAACTATGTGTTTGAGTATATTTTTCTATAAAAGAAAAGAACTTCTGAATCTTGGTTTATAATCTCAGAGATTTAATTATGGTGAATAGATTTTAGAGTTGGAACTTTTCAAGTGCTTGGAACAAATGCATGGGAAATCCTTTAAGGCTTTCATGATGAGGAAGCTGGTTCCAGTAGCTGGGAATGTTTGTGAATCCAATCTGAGGATGGATCCCTATACAGCTAATGAAATCGCAAAGGAAGTTGATGTGATCATAAATTCAGCCGCCAATACAACTTTTGATGAAAGGTTTCACTCCATCTAGCTTGAATGTGTTTTTTTTTTTTTTAATTTTGTTTTCTTGGTGTTCTCATAAAATTGAATCTTAAATTGTTGTTATATATATAGGTATGATGTTGCTCTCAACACCAACACAAGAGGACCTTCTCGACTCCTAGGTTTTGCAAAGAAGTGCAAAAAACTTAGCCTTTTCTTGCATGTATCAACTGATATGCAACTAAGCATAAGTTGTTCTAAATATAAATATATACATTAATATCATAGCAATGGTTTTTAAGTGTTGCTTTGTTACACAGCATATGTCAATGGGGAGAGACAAGGATTAATTATGGAGAAACCTTTCCACATGGGACAGACAATAGCAGAGGAAAGTGCCGCCTCAAAAACCCCTCCAGAATCTATCGCAGTGTTGGATATCATTGCTGAAATAGAGTTGGCTTCAGATTTGAAATTATCTGTGCATAAAAATGCTGTTGCTCAAAAGATGATAGAATTGGGTTTGCAAAGGTAACGAACTATGCTTTAATGTTCAAGAAAATCATCCTTTAAGGTTCCATACTTTTTCGAGGCGAAAATTATATATAAGGAAAAAAAAGTTCTACCTTTTTTTTTTGTTTGACAGGAAAAAAAAAAAAAATTCTACCTAATGCAGGCAAAAAGCTACAATTTGCAAAACATGCACGTCTATTTCAACAAATAACCATTAAATCCACAGGAATTTACTTAAATCTATGAGAACTCTGGAATCCACACCAAAAAAAAAGAGAGGGGGAAAAACATTTTAGAACATGTTAATAGAAGTCTAAATGCCCAGTGGGTTATGACCACTAATTTATTAAAAAAGAAGTTACAGAACAATTAGGAGCAAGGTGGTCGATACTATACCGTACCGACTGGTACCACCGGTATGTACCGTACTTGTACGTGCACCGGTATCGAAACGTCAATGTTTCGTACTAGTTTAAATACTGGTCGTACTAGCCGATTTTGGGCGTTTCGGTCGATATTAGGTGTACCGACTGGTACAAAAATAAGCTTCTTTTTTTTTTCCAAATTTGTAATTTTTGAACTTTTGTAAGGGTAGAATGGTAACTTATTTGTATTATTTGTTTTCTTAGCACTACAAAACACGTGGGCTATAACAGCATTTTTCTTAGCCGCGTTTACAAAAACGAGGCTATAGGTGGCCTATAGCCACGTTTTAAGTAAACGTGGCTTAAAGTATTCACCTATAGCCACATTTTTAAAACGTGGCTATAGGAAACGTCTACAGCCGTGTTTATATGTGTTTATATCCGCATATTTTGGTTAGGCCCTATTGCCGCGTTTGTAAAACACGGCTATAGGACCAACCAAATAAATATTTTTAGCTAACCTATGGCCGCGTTTATAAAATGCGGCTTTAGCTTACCTATGGCCTCATTTTTAAACACAGCTATAAATTATGTATATTGCCGCGTTTAGAAACCGCAGCTTTAGCTTTCCTATAGCTGCGTTTTAAAAACGTGGCTTTAGCTTTGGCTACAACCGTGGTTTAAAAACACGGCTATAGGGTTGGTATAAATAAAACCCCATAAGACTGATCAGTTTTTTGTTCACCAAAAAAAAAAACTATAGCTCTCACCCTTGCCTTCGAGCTCCAATCTCTCACCCTTGCCTTCCGATCTCTCACCCTCACTCTCCGATCTCGAGCTCTCACCCTCTGATCTGTCACCCTCACTATCCGATCTCAAACTCTCAATCTCCACTTTTGACATTCTCTGATCTCTGCTCTCACTCTTAGTTACGAAAACACGCCTCCACATTCTCCGTTCTTCGATCCATGCTATGGAGCTCCGATCCGCGCTGCCGAGTTCCTTCCACTCCTCAAAATCATCGTAAGTTTATCTCTCTCTCTCTCTCTCTCTCTCTCTCTCTCTCTTAATTTTTCTCCAATTTCCTTTTATATTTGGTTGATTTTTTTTTTTTTTTTGAGAGGTCAAGTCAGTTGTGGTCATGGTCGTAATTGTAGAGCATAGCGGAGGCCAACAGAGAAAAGCATCAAAGGAGCTTCAGCCTTTAGGTGCCTTTCTCTTCTCTTCTAATTTCATATTATATCTTCTATCCTATTAGGCTATTAGGGTTCTTCACTGCTTCTTCTTGCAATTTTATTTTTTATATATATTTAACTATTCTAAATATATGAATGAATTATGATAGTTGCTACAAAAAAGAATATGTATTTATTTTATGCTCAATGCCTATGTATCTTTAACTATTCTCGCAGAGACCTCTGTAAGGGCCTCTGAGCTATCAATTTTGGGTGATGGGTTTTGTTGTGTTGGTCATTTGGGTTAAAGGGTATGTGGGTTTCTCTTGGTATGTGCCCCTAGTCTTGAAAAGCAACTTTTTTTTTTTAATAGATATTTGTGTAATGTAGTTGAAAAGTTCATTGCTTTCGTTGAAGTGGGATAATGGGTCTTCTTTGTCTTGACCATTTGATGCTTTTGAGAAAACCAAAAATGCCTAAAACCTGAAAATAACCTCTTGCACAATCTTCCTGTTTTATGTGGGCTTGGATTGTGTGGCAAGGGAGTTCATGGAGAAATGGAAAAAAAATTAGCTTTTAATAAAAATGATAATTTGGTGGCAATGCATGGCTTACATAAGTATTGGTGGCTTGAAGGTTGATGGTAGCCTTGTGATGATACTGTTACATGGCTTGGCCTGGCAGATTGTAGACTTGTAGGCCATTTTGCGTGCTGTGCATGGCATGTATTGTGCTAGGTTACGGTAGCCTTGCATGGGTTCAGCCATGGTTAGGCTATGGGTGCATGAGTTGTGTTGCCTTGAGTGTAGAGTAGGCATGTTGGGGCAATGTGAGAAATACCATGGCTTAGGCTTATAAAATCACATTGCCCAATTGCTAGATCTTGGGGTTGGACTTATTGGGAAATTTGAAGGGTCTATTTACTGTAGCATGAAGGCATAGAACTTCTTGTTAAATTGTAATCCTGGTGCTATCCTGTGGAAGGGAACTAATGAGTCAGCAACATGGATCAAGTTGGCATGGGAGCAAATTTGTGTTCCTAATGGGGAAGGTGGTCTGGGATTGAGGAGTATATGTGAGGCGAATAAGGCTGCCATACTGAATTACAATTGGAATTTGTTTGCCAAAATAGGATCTATGTTGGTCGCTTATGTGTATGAATACTTGCTAAAAGCATGAAGCTTAAGGTAGTAAACATTCCTCAAAAATCAACTTGGGGCTAGAGAAAAATCCTCAGACTCAAGGGATGCAACAAGGCAGTCTTGAAGCACTAGGTGTGGTGTGCAAAGGGATCTTTATTCATGGCATGATAACTAGCACTCAAATGGAGGCTTTGTTAGTTTGGTTATAGAGCTATATATAATGTTGGAAGTAGTTTGCATGCTAGAGTGTCAAGTGTTATTCATGAAGGGCATTTGAACTGGATGCCAATTAGATCAGAGGCTTTAGTTGGCATTCAGATCATAGTTCATCCTTTTTTGCTAAACTTCTTAGTTCATCAGTTAATGTTGGATGAAAATGAGTTACTTTATTCAAAATATGAAATTTAAATTTTTGAGATACTTGGAATGCAATTAGAAAAAAAAATAGATAGTACAATGGTGGAGGTTTGCCAAAAGGAACACTTAACTACTCGAGATAGGCTTATCAGTTGAGGCTACAAGGGTGATGTTTTGTGTGTATTCTGCACGAGTTGTTTGTTCCTTTAGTACAACTAGTGCTTGCTAGAGTATATGATGGAATGATCAAGTTAGTAGAAAGTATAATTTAGTCCATTAAAGTAGATACAAATTCTTGAATCAATGTCTGTATAAAGACTCTGAACTCTTTGCAAAACATAGTTCTTTGCAACCTGTGAGGGATTTCATTTTCTTAGTCCTCAAATGAAATTAAGAGGAAATGGTAGCAAACCTTAAATTACTCGCAGTTCCTGTATGCCAGATTCATGAAAAAGACAAGGTATTGAACTCCATATTCCTTAAAGATTGATAATTTCCCATGGAGATTGAATCAATATTGTGATTCACGTTGTATTTGAGAAAATTCCAACTTGTTATTTGTTACATTCAATTTCGGAATTGAATGCAACAAATAACAAGCTGGAATTTAGTGTGTGACAGGTTTCCTACAGCCGCATTTGTAAAACTTATTGCAGCATTTGTAGACAGGAATTTGCCATTTGCCCAGGAAAAAAGAAACTATGGCTGCATTTTTTTTAAATGCGGCTATAGCCAAATTAAAAAAAAAAAAAAAAAAAAAAGGTTATAGCCGTGTTTTTAAAATGCGGCTATAGGAAGTCTCCTATAGCTGCATTTTAAAAACACGGCTAAAACATGTCCCACATGTGGCTAAAACATGTTCTACAGGCGGGTAGTGTATAACCTATAGCCGTGGTTTAAAAACGCAGCCTAAAGATAAGACCTATAGCCATGTTTATAAAACATGCTGCGTTTCTAAAAACGCGGCCATTGATCCTGGCCTATAACCGCATTTGTAAAAACGCAGCTATAAACCCATCGCTGCTAGTGTTAGGACATATGTGTTTCACTTGTTAGGAACATATGTATTTCACTTGTTAGGAACATATGTGTTTCACTATGTTATGTAATTGGCTAATCCTTTGACAAAACGCGTTTTACTTGTAATTGGGTAAATCTAGAATGTGTTTAATACTTCAAGAAACCTTGTTTCATGATCAGGTGTTAAAGTCATGCAAGTCTGTCCAAGAAATAAGCTGAAGAAGTTCCTGTCATTAAAGCTCAACAACTAGCATCTATTGAGCTCAAGAAGTTGTTCCAGCCCCGTGGCTCGACAGCTTCTCGACAGATGCTATCTGTCGAGGTTTAAGGAAAACAGATTTTTTGTTCTGTTTTCTTGAGATCCGTGATTGTGTCTTTGGGCTTTCTTTTTTCATAACCCTAGACATATAAAAAGATTATTTTAAGGGCCGTCAAAGTGTTTACAAGTTGCACAAACATTGAGCAAAGTCTGTTCAAGCAAATTGTGACCGGAGAAAAAGTTTTGCCCTAGTTCATCTCTTGTGAAGAAGTTGTTGTATATGTGCACCATAGGGTTTTGTGACCAAGCATCTTCTTAATCTTCATCGTCTGGATGAACTAAAGAACTTTGCAGCCAACAAACTTCTCTAGTTGGTAATTGAAGTCGCGTACTGGGATCCGCGTAATTGGTTAGTCACGTACTTGGGAGTCGTGCATCAAAAGGAGAAATTGTCACTACAGAACAAGTCCAATTGTGTATTGGGGTAAAGGTTCAATTTTAGGTTGGTATAAGGTATTGAGATTCCTTTACTTGTAACTACTTGTTGTAATAATAGTAGAATTTCGAGAGTGGTGACCTTAAAATCACCCGGTGGGGTTTTTGCCGTGTAGGTTTTCCTCATTCGTAAACAAATCACCGTATAAATTTATTTTCCACTGCATACTCTAGTTAATTGATGATTTGTTTTTGCTACCACGCTCATTGCATATAATTGAACCTAATTAATTTACTTGGTTAATTAATTAGTTAATTCATCACAAGGAGTCAATACGTTTTGGCCTATCAGCTAGAAACGCAGCTATAAAAAATGTGACAATAGCCCGAATTGGCCTATAGCCACGTTTTCAGGAGCTATAGCCACGTTTTTAAAACGCGCTACAGGACTTTTTTTTTTTGTAGTGATGCTAAAGTCTAAAACCATGAATAATTTGTTCTGAATTTAGGTAATGTTTTATGGTAAACATTTATTTTTATCATAATATATATTTATAAATATAAAAAATAGCGGCAAACCCAAAACGAAACTCCGGTATTAATAGATACCGAAATATATCGTTTCACTGATCAAACCAGTACAGCCCCCAGTACAAGATTAACTCTCTTGATTAAGAGACCCATTAGAAACCCTAGAAAACCTTAGTTCATGTTTTTTTTTTTTTTTTTTTTTTTGAGAATCAACCTTAGTTCATGTTAAGCATGAAATTAAGCTAAAAAAAATATGAAAATCTGTCTAAGAATGGTAAAGTTGTGAAAATCACATAATAAGATGCTATTGACCATGGAAAATGTTCCAATACCTCATTCTTACTTCTTCTTTTTTTATATATTACAATATGAAAAATTACCATTAATTAAAAGTTTAAATGAACGGAATTTGCCCAAAAAGCAAAGTAGGTCATAATAAAAAGCAATGAGTTTCAATCTTCATGAGTCATGACAATTTCGTCCAGGTCATATAATTCCATTGCTAAGCCGATAGATTTCTATTAGTTTTAACATCCATAAGCTTAATTGCAAGTTTGTCAGTTCTCATGCTCACCTAATCAATATACTCTTTGTCACTATAATAAAGCAAAAATCTTTGGATGGCAAAACACTTATGTGTTCACCAAGGCCATGGGAGAGATGCTATTAAATAGCATGAGAGGAGATATTCCAGTAGTCGTCATCCGCCCAGGTGTAATTGAGAGCTCCATCAAAGATCCTTTCCCAGGATGGATACAAGGAATCAAGTACTTTTTTAACCTTCACAAAAATATATTCTCTTTGAAGCTTGCTAGAATAACGCTTTATGTGTTAAATTCACCATTTCTTAACAATTATATTTTTTAGGATAACTAGTAATTTGATAAAATTCCTTCAATATCATATATAATTAACTATACCTTTCTTGTTTTCTTAATTATATATACATAAACAAATCAGAATGTTGGATCCATTGATCTTATCCTATGGTAAAGGCCGGCTCCCAGGATTTCTTGGAGACCCAAAAGCAGTTATAGACGTGGTAATTTGCTACTTTTTTTTTTTCCTTTCTTGCATTATTAACTGGTTTGATATACCATACAATTCATTTTCTTTTTCACTGTTCACTAAGAATTGAATCGTGAATGCTTTAGGTTCCTTTGGACATGGTTGTCAACGCGTCCATAGCAGCCATAGCAAAGCATGGAATAGCTGCGAAACTTGAATTAAATGTCTACCACGTTGGGTCATCTGCTGTAAACCCGCTTTTGATTCATGATTTATTCAAGTTTTCTTGCAATCACTTCACTTGTTCTCCTTTAATGAACTCGGAAAGGACAAACATACACATCAATGAAATGAAGTTTTTCAATTCAATGGACAAGTTCACCTCTTACATTTCGGATGAAATAGCTCAAAGAAGTGGACTAATGGATACAACCATTACAGACTCTAAGTTGGCAAGCTGGAAATAAAACGCAAGAAGATAGTGGAGCATGTTGTTCACTTGGCTAAAACTTATGAGCCATATATGTTCGATAGGGGAAGGTAATGTCTTTAACTTTGGAATCCTCACACACACACACATATTATTGTGACTCTAATTCATTCATTTCAACATTTGACAATAAGATGTTGAGAACTAGGGCTAAAAAAAACATAGCAATAAATAAGTGAATAATGAGGAGGTTTCAAGGCCAACCACAAATAAATTCCTCAAGTCACCTAAGCAAGAATCATACAAGTGCTTAGGACTTTTCAACATTTTTAAATCGTCTCAAGAATTGACACATTATTAGTAGTAAATTTTCACAAATGAATGAATTAACCAGGGTAAATAGTACAAAGCTTCTTTTGAAACTTTTCTTGTATGTCTCCAATTTATTTCTTAATTGCATACTATGTAGAGCATTTGTCCACGTACATGACATTAAAATACTATACACTATCTACAAAGTAGAAATAACCTTCTCTCCAAGCTTACATCTACGGACAATATCAACCAAAATTGATTATCAATAATAGGTATTACAACTATAAATAAACTCTCACCCAAAAAAAAAAAAAAAAAATCTCAAAGATAAACTACCCTAATTAAACACCCAAATATATTGATATCTTCACATTAAAACAGTAGAGTCTAGACAAAGCTTAGTCTTTACAAGACAAAATTTTGCAATATGAGATTTGCACAAGGCAAAACTTTGCTCCTAGGCCTCACACACACACAAAATTTAGCTACACCACTACCTCATTTATTAGGATTGGCACACCTCCTTACGTTTCCTTTTCAATAATGGGATTACCATGTTTGATCAAATTAGTGCACATCTTTATTATTCTTATAATCAATGTGAAATTATCAGTAAGTAATGTTCTAAACTTCACCTATCATGGGCGTGACTTAACAAAAGCAATAGGTTTCTATAAACTGTACTCTAAAACCACCATCCAAATCGAAGGCACAATTGATTGTTATTGATCTTAAATCAAAATAAAACTAATTATAGACATAACTAGTCTTTAGAAAGTCCAAGGTGGTTGCAATCCATACATCACTTTGTGTGTTTGCTCAAAATTCTTTCTGCTTATTTCACTAATGTTATAATTAAGCCCCCAACATTGTTGCTTTCATTTAGTTGTTACTTACGAATAATTTGTTGAGCTACGGTTACAAATGATTTGCTACCAGGTTTGACAATCAAAATACCCAGAAATTGATGGAAGGTATGTCATTGGAAGAGATGAGGAACCTTGGATTCAACGTAGGCAGCATAAACTGGGAGGATTACATCTTGAATGTTCATATTCCAGGTTTTAGAAGGCATGTATTGAAAGGAAGACTCGTATTCTAATATTTATTCTTTTGTTACCAGGATCCCCATACCTTGATAGGGTGTTGGGGATTCTTGCATTTGTGTTTATTGTAACACTTGAATATTGTCCAGAAAAGACTATGAAGTCTATGATACGTACATATCATTCTCAGAGTAATATTGGGATTCCCTTGCAAGTAATAATAATAATAATAAAGTAATATTGGGATGATTTATCTTGTGTGATGTCTCATATCTTGGATGGAAGAGTGCTATAATTTTATTTTTTAGAAACAGACACATACACCGTACCCGAACCCTAATATAGCAGAACGGGTTTCATTTGTTGCAAGTGACACACTCGAACAAGGACGGTAGGTTAGCTAGCGTGTAAATGGTCTTGAGTGAGTCAACCGAGGTCACTAGCATGCAGTCGAATCTGTTTCTGTGTGGTGGTTAAAGATGGTCTGTGGTGAGGGATCTCCTATCAATGTTCTACTTTGCATTTCAAAACATTAGAAGATATATTCAAAGAATATTATAATTGTCAGTGAATCTCTTGAGACATTGAGAAACTCTTTTATTAATCATAAAAATTGACTTGCTTCAAAAAAAAAAAATCATAAACATTAACTTATCTAAATCTATATCTATATTTATACATATCTAAAAGCTGAAGCGTAGTATTTGTGTTGCTACTTCAATTGAGTCATATTAGTGACCATATCATTATTTTCTTTTCATTAATAAACAAAATTATTTTATTTTCACTCATTTTATATTAGTCTTTTAAAGCTTCCATAGTTTTCACCTCAGCTTCCATAACACCCCCTACTTCCTCTCTCCATTATTTTCAACATCTCATGTAAGCTCTTTAATGCCTTAAACTCACTCTCTCTCTCTCTCTCTCTCTCTCTCTCTCTCTCTCTCTCTCTCTCTCTCTCTCCTCATTAAACCCAACTTTTTCATAACTGTTTAGTTCTCACCACTCCAAAAAATCAAAGAGATGATATATAAACCATTAGCTTTTGGCTTTAGCTTTGGCTAGAAACACTACAAAAAACTAGACCTATAATAGCATTTTTTTTTAGTGGCGTTTGTAAAAAACGCTGCTATAGGCATATCTATAGTTGCGTTCGGAGTGTCTTATAGTGGCGTTTTAAAAAATGGGTCTATAGCAGCATTTCCAGCAACCTATAGTGGCATTTGTCAAATGCCACTATTGGCACTTTGTATTTCAGATTTTTTTTTTTTTTTTGGTTCGGTTTTTTTTTTTTTTTAATAAGAGCTAGAGGGGAAAAAAAGAGCTATAGGGCCTTATAAGAGTAGGACCTATAATGGCGTTTGTCAAACACCACTATAGGCACTTTGTATTTCAGTTTTTTTTTTTTTTTTGGTTCGGTTTTTTTTTTTTAATAAGAGTTAAAGGGGAAAAAAAGAGCTATAGGGCCTTATAAGAGTAGGACCTATAATGGTGTTTGTCAAACGCCACTATAGGCACTTTGTATTTTAGATTTTTTTTTATTCGATTTTTTTTAATAAGAGCTAGAGGAGAAAAAACGACCTATAGTGCCGTTTGACAAACGCCACTACTCTTACAAATCCCTATAGTGGCGTTTTCAAACGCCACTATAGGTCCTACTGTTACAAGGGTCTATAGTGGTGTTTGACAACCGCCATTATATACACTTGTAAGAGTAGGACCTATAGTGGCGTTTGTCAAATGCCACTATAGGCCCTTGTAAGACCATGACTTATAGTAGCCTAGCACCAAAAAAAAAAAAAAAAAACAACGGTAAGAAAAAGAATCCGGCACAAAAAAAAAATTAAAATAGGGGACCTATAGTGGCATTTGGTAAATGCCACTATAGGTCCAAAAAGTGCATATTCTACAATATTCAAAAAAAAAAAAAAAAACTGAATGAGTTTCACGTAAAGAAAACTATGGAATATGCCTAGAATATTCTACAGCATATTCCAGAATATTTGAATATATATATATATATATTTAAATGTATATATTATTATATATTTATATTTAAATGAGAGATGTTACGTTCACAATATTTTGAAAAAAAAATCATAAGTAGTTAGTTGTTATTGGTTCAAATTTGAATTTAACACTAAAATTACTTTTTTATCCCAACAATAAAAACCGGTAACAACCTAAAATTTGTTGTGAAAATATTGTGAACCAATCATTTCTCTATTTAAATTTATATATATATATATATGTAAAAAAAAGCGTTAAAAAAAATTTCAAAATTCAAAATTCAAAACCCACCTAACCCCACTCCCCTTATCAATCTATTTTCTCTACGCCAATCTAGATCATTTCTTCAAACTTCTTTTTTTTTTTTTTTTTTCCCCTTTCTTTCTTTCTTTTTCTCCCTTGTCTCCCTTATCTCCACTTCTTCAAACTTCTTTTTCTCCCTTACCAAAAAAAGCGTTAAAAAAAATTTCAGAATTCAAAATTTAAAACCCAACTAACCCCACCTATCCCCACTCCCCTTAGAGCATCCACATCAGATAGTGTATAATCTTCTATAATACAAAAACTCATTCATTTTACACATTTTAGCAAAAAAAACACCCACATCAGTGGGTGTAAAGTTATGTAAAAATATGCAAAATCATCCACGAGCTACAGTAACTCGTCTATCCCTTATGTTATTATTTCGCGATCACTCGTTTTTTTCTCTCTCTTCTCTGTGCTCAACAAACTCAGTAGCGCTGCTCAATAAACTCACTTGCTTAAAAAAAAAAAAAAAAAAAAAACACACAGAGACAGATAAAAAAACCCACATGGACAAACAACAAAGAGACAAATCGGTGCTTGATCGAAGCTAGGGAGATCTGACCGAGATGGGTCTTGCCTGATCGGAGATGTGGATCGAAGTGGGTCTTGTGACCGAGATGGTGCTTGTGATCAAATGGTGCTTGTGACCGAGATGTGGATCGGAGTGGGTCTTGTGACCAAGATGGTGCTTGTGACCGAGATGGTGCTTGTGATCAGATGGTCCTTGTGACCGAGATGTGGATCGGAGTGGGTCTTGCTTATGGATCGGTGCTTGATCGGGTCTTGCCTGATCGGAGATGTGGATCGGGTCTTGATCGGAGATGTGCTTGATCGGGTCTTGCCTGTTCGGAGGAATAGCTAATCTGAAAAATGGGAGGAATAATTGATCTGAAAAATGGGTAGAGATGGGTATAGAGAGAGAGAGCAATAAATCAGAAATGGGTGGAGAGAGGGAGAAAGCGTGCGTATGAGAGGGGTAAGTGGAGAGAAATAATAAAAAAATTGAGAAAATTGATTATTTAATTAAAAGAAGTGATAGAATAGATGAACTGATGTGAGTGTTTTGTAAAAGTAGATGTGTAAAATAAAAAAAAAAAAGTAGGTTTTTAGTGTAAAAATAGATTTGTAAAATGAAAGGACTGACGTGGATGCTCTTATCAATCTATTTTCTCCACGCCAATCTAGATCATTTCTTCAAACTTCTTTTTTTTTCCCCTTTCTTTCTATCTTTTTCTCCCATGTCTCCCTTATCTCCACTTCTTCAGACTTCTTTTTCTCCCTTACCCCCACTCACCTTATAAATCCATTTTCTCCACATCTAGCTAGCTTCTCCACTCTTCTTTTCTCTCTCTTTTTTTTTTTTTTTTTTTTTTCCTTCTTTCACTCTTTTTTCACTACACACCTAGATTTATTCTTTTATCTACCTCTCCATTTTGATTTTATTTCCCCTATTTTATTTGTGGTGTTGTTAATGTTAGTGGGTTTTGGATTTGAAGATGGTGTTGCAACTTGTTAATTTCATTTTTGTAAATGGTGCTACTGTTATGGGATTTGTGATTGAAGAAAGAGTGCTATTGTGTTTGATGTCATTGGTTGTATAGTTGCAAGTAAGTATTTTTTTTTTTTTTTAATTTGATGATTGTTTTGGTCTTTTCTTTTTTTGATAATAGTATTAGTCTATTCCTTGTTTGCTGTCAACTTTGCTTCGTGGGTCTCTGAGATTTTTTATTAATTTTTGTGAATTCTTTGGCTTTTTATTATTGATAGGTATAGAGATCTTAAGTGTGATAATATCTTTGTTAATAGAACCAAGAAAGTAGTGAAAATTTTGAAATCTATTTGATGATTTCTTTTTGCAAGTTGGTCTATGGCGGCTGAATGTGTTGGGGTGGAGTTGCTTTTTTTTTTTTTTTTTTTTTTGGATGTGAGCATGTTGTGTTTGATTTTGAATTTTTGTAGGTGGGTTTGTGTTTCATTTGAATTTGCTGGGCTAGTTATAATGTTTGTATTTTGTTTTATTTATGTTTTTTTGTTTTGTTTTGTATCTTTTAATTTAATTACAATTTTAATTCAATTAAAAAAGACATTTGATTACCAAAAATTAATTTTTGGTAATCAAATTTTTTTTTTTGTTAGTGGTTTTGGCTATAGTGGCGTTCTACAAACGCAACTATTGTACTGTCACTATAGACCTATAGTGGCGATTAGAAACGCCACTATAGGTCTATAGTTGTGGTACAATAGTGGCATTTTTTTGTAGTGAAAAGAGCTCCTTTTAGAGCAGGAAGCCTATATTATTGAGAGGGGATATCGCTGTACCATATGTTATGTCTAGTGTGATTATATATTAGAGTATTAAGTGTGTGTTTTTTTTTAATAATTTTTTTATGTCTCTTTTACAATGAATTGCTGTCAAACTAAGTGATTAACTCTTCGTTTCAATACTGAACTTAATCCTAATATTTGTAGTTCTATGTTTTCGCGTGTTTGATAAAATGATCATAAGAAGGATTTAAAAAAAAATGGTCATGTTCATGTAGAAGAAACAAATATGAAGAACAAATGTTGAAGAATACTATTATGTTAATAAACTTCATTCATAAATGGGTTTTCAACACTAAGAAAAATTGCTAAGGTGTGTTTCATTGGATTAATTGTAACAATGAAGGTAGTAAAAAGAATATTAGGCAACAATAATTTTGATTCATTGTCCTCTTTTCCATTAACATATGTTAGTACCTCACTTTTGCAACCAATGATGTCCTAAGCATCTGGGTCCTTGAAAAATTTACACTATCTCCAAAACTAGACCCCAAATTCTTCGTCAATCAGCTTCAATGAAAAGAAAGCAAGGAACCAATATTTGATAAATAATTCAAATGCTCTAGCAGTTGTGGGTTTTTTTTTTTTTTTTTCTTTACCACCAAGATTTTAGAAGTTGAAATAAATAACAAAGATTTGCATAATGTATACTTCATATTGGGATGCATCACACCAAAAAAATGACAAGACATATAATATACATACTTATATTACAAATAATCTTTATTTTCATTATCCACATCTTCTTTGCCAAAATATAATAAACTATGTAAAAATTGTGACTCTAATAATAATATAGTAGTTTAGTAAAAACAAGTCAAAGTCCGTTCTAAAATGGTTCACCGAATATAGAAGTCAACAAAAATTATAAGAATGTCTCTTTGTTTACCTAGGTTTATTTGTTATTTGATGTACAAAAATTGTAAAATTACATTTCAAAAATTGTGTATATGTCTATATTTTTTGTTTAGTCAACTTTATTAAGTTTTTAGAAATTTATTATATTATTTATGTTTTAATTAATTACGAAAATCATCTTTTAAAACCATGAATTTTAAAGATAATCCAATATACAAAGTTATTATCAATGTATTTTTTTTTTTTTTATTAAACAAAAGTAAAATCTTATGATTCATCTAACCATTTGAGGATTCTATAACATTTACAAAATTGGATACCTTTTCAATAGACACATTTTCAGTCAATAAACACTTTTTCATTCAATATGCACATTTTCGGTCAATAGGCACATTTTGATATATCCAATATAAAGGGTTATGACATTTCAATAGACACATTTTGGTATATCAAATTTGAAGGATTATGACATTTCAATAAGCACCTTTTGGCATATATATTACAACCTATCATATATATACCTTTATATACAACACAAATTATACTAGAGACGAAACATTCAATCTCTTATTCCTTTCCACAAAAAACTAATAAATAAAATAACATTGCTTTCTTCTTCCTAACTAATAAAACTTTGTGCTATTTCCTTAAATACTTTTTTTTTTTAATTTCATGCATTTTTTTTTACCACTTCAACTTGTAAAGTTGTGATTTACAACTAATTTATGTTGACTTTAATTCCATGCCAAATTTGATTGTAATTATATTCAATCTTTTGTACCATGTATTTTATGTGGGATTTCTTGTAAGTGTTGTGTGTGTGAGAGAGAGAGTGTGAAGACTTAAGGCATATTGAAGACAAAGAAGTTTTCACAGGTAGTTCACGGGTATCTTTCCCGCTAAGTGAAGCATGTGCTCTGCACATGAGTGGAATGCGAAGAATCAGGACAGGATGGTGACAGCTGGTTTTCGTGAGTGTCTTGCGAGTAAGGCCTTCTCACAAGATACTCGCGAAACATTTTGTTTTGCCAATTTTTCCTATCTGATACACTCTATCTCTACCCACACTATATATACCCCCATTACCCACATATGTTGAGGAGTGCTTTTCAGAGAGAAAACCCTAGCCACAACCCTTGAAAGTGAGAGATAATTATACCCACAATTCTCTACAAAATCCATTGTGGTTTTCCTCAACTCCTACCTCTTCATTTCCATATCCTTGAGAGGTTGATAGCCTAAACACTTACCACACTCATTCTGAGTGTTAAGTGAGTTTTTGGTGTTGTTGGGAAGCATTGGAAGAAGCGAAGTTTTGGCAGATGCAACCAGGTGTATTGTGGGATCTGGAGAGCTAAACAAGACATGGTTCCGAGAAGCCTTGTTAGAGTAGGAGCTTGGAGGGCTTAGGTGCATTGAATAGATTAGGCTTGGAGGGTCTCTTGCTATTCATATATCCCAACTAATTGTCTAGTGGATCGATTTACCGCTTAGAGGGCAGCGGAGAGGTTTTACGCTGAGTACTTCAGTTTCCTCTTCGATAACACATAGGCGTGTTATCTTGTGTTTGCATTCTTCTTCCCTACTTTTTTAGCTTTCATTTTACTGCTATGCTTTGATGAATATGGCTTAGAGTAGTTTTATTGTTTTCTCGATCGCATTAACTCTTTTCTGCACTTAGTTTAAGTAAAAGTAAAATCAACCGAGCCGTATTCTTTAATTTGAGGGTTTAAATAACTCTTGTGTTTTTAACACAAATTCGAGCTTTCACAACTAAAAAATAATGGCTTTTTTTTCCCTGAAACTCATTCAATAGCTATTCTCATGCATCGCATAGATTAGCGACTAGTAAATATCTATATATATCTATAAATATCTAAAAGCTGAAGTGTAACATTTATTATTACTACACTCTAGTTGAGCCATATCAGCGTCCACGTCATTATCTTTTCTCTTTCCAATTTTTCTATAATTGTTTTTAACATTTATTTTTTAAATATTCACACTTCTCCAACTTTTCTCTCTCCCTTACCTTTTCACATCCCCATTACTTCTCCAACTTTTCTCACTTCCTTACCTTTTCATCTCTCCACTACTCTCTAAATTAATATCATTCTTCCTATTTTCCTTCATTTTTCTTTATTTTTGTCTCTTCTTATTCACACCTTCTTACTACAAATTTGTCGCTATTTCTTCCATTGTATGCATAGTTTTCCCTCACAACAAAAAAAGTTGTTTCTCTCTCTCTCTCTCTCTCTCAAATTTTAGGTGTTAGGTTGATAATTTTTTATATTCTTTAAAACTCTACTTTAGGTTAATGCAATTTAGATTTTTTTTTTTTTTTTTTTTTGTTCTCTAATTGTTAAATATTATCCTATAAAGAATTAAATATAGCATATAAAAATATAATATTATTCTATTACATAGCATAATTTGGATAATTTGGTATTTATTGTAAATTGATATTTCTTTTATTACATAGCATGATTTTTTATAGTGCTTAATTTAGATATTAAACTATAAGACTTTACTAATTTTTGTTTATTTATTAATCCTTTGTGGTGGACAAAGTACTCTTAATAGTTATATTAGAAGTACTCTATAATGCTATTTATTTAGAGAAAAGCACAGGTTAACCAAAAAATAATAATCGGATAGATGACAAATTTTAGCTTTTGTAGTTTTATTTAAATTATTATTATTATTATTTTATAACAATGTAAAAGTACACAATGTGTAAAACACTAGTGAATGTTCAGACCCCCAATTACAAGATAAGCAACACAAGCTTATATTCAAACAATGTATGTGAGGAATATGTAATATAAGCAATACCCAATTTGGCAAACTACTTTAACACATAATTAATCACAAACACAACAGCAATTAATGGTTAAAGAGTAAGAGAAGAGAAATGCAAACATAAGGATAACACCAGCACGTGTTATCGAAGAGGAAACCAAAGAATTCGGCGAAAAACCTCTCCGCCGCCCTCCAAGCGGTGAAATGATCCACTAAAGAATAAAGTTGGGATACACGAATAGTAATAGACCTTCCAAGCTTAACCTACCCAATGCACCTAAGCCCTCCAAGCTTCTTGCTCCAACGAGGTTAAGCCTAACCGTGTCTTCTTTAACTTTCTGGATCCCACAATAAGCCCATTGCATCAACCAAGTGAATTGATCACCTCTGAACTGCTTCCCAAGCACCAAAATACCTCCTCACTGACTTGGGTATGGAGAGATAAGGATTTGATAAATGAACCTCTCAAGGATATGTCAATGGAAATGGTGAAAGTAAAGGAATTTGGAGAATCAAAAGTCTAAGATTGTGGATGAGTCAATCTTGGTTTTCTTTAGGGTTTCTCTCTCAAAATTCTCTCTAGAAACTCTCTACATTTCGTGGGTATAAGAGTATTTATAGTAGGGTACGTAAGGAAGGTGAAAAGTCACTTTTCTGCAAAACAGGGCATTCTGGCAATTTAATCTTGTAAGTAAGATGAGTCGCGAAATAACTGCTAGGCCAGACTGTACTTTTTGTCCTGTAGTACTCTAGCTGTTATGACCCTTCAGCTTCCTGCATGCTTCACACATGTGGCATTTTGGCAAGTTGCCAATCACGAGTCACTCGCGAGATTCAGTCGCAAAAAACCTCTTAAATGCTTACACACTTGAATTTCTTCACACTCTCTCACGCACAATCCTTACATAATTCTCACTTAAATACAAGGTATCTAATTGCTGAATTACAAGCAAATTTGGCACGGAATAAAGCCAACACATGATTGAATAAATTCATCCTTACACAATGCACATATATATATAAATTTAATTCTTAGAGTTTGCTAATAATTTTTTATTTGATAATATGTTTTGAGTTGATGAAATTACAACAAATTGTTTTCCTAATTGGTCCAATTAATCATTGTTAAGTTTTATTAATTTTCTTAGTTACGTTTTCTAGCGTTTTGGATTGTAGGCAGAAAATATAAGGTTTGAGAAAATTTGTTTAAAACTAAAAGAATAATTTCCAAATTTTATATTCTTTTTAATGATTCACAAAATGTTATAAATAACTTTTATTAAAATATGAATATTTTCGTTAACTTACCTTTTGAATTTTTGAGAAAAATTGTACTGTTTTCATTTTGGTACGATAAAATTAATATTTATGATTTATAATTGTTCCTATATTATATTTATGATTGTTCCTATAAAAAATAAGAATATGATTATGAAATGTATTACTTTTTATTAAATTAGTTTAAATTGTAAAAAAAAATTAATAAAACTACCATAAAATAATGAAACTACTAAACTTATTTTTAATATCCCAAAATGTATATGTTTCTTTGATCTAAATAGTTTATATTTTCTTTATAATATATATACAGCATTCTCCAAAACTACCGTACATAAAATATAATAAAGTTATCTGTGCATCGCACGAACAACTTATTAGTTCTATATAATTAAGTAAAACTTAAATACAATTAGTTTAGGTGTTGCACTTTCCATAAAAAAATAAAAATAAAAATAAAAAGTTTAGGTGTTGCAATTTACTTTTGCATTGACCAATAAGCTACACAGTTGAATATAATTAATATTTACAAAAAGATAACATTGTTTTGCTTTATTGTTTAGTGATATATTATTCAGTTGAATTCAATGAAAAGCCACCTACAACACTTAAAAGAACTTTATCTAAATTTTATCTTTATACTTCTTATTAAAACAAGTGAATTACAGTATTTTCTCATTCAATGTTTCTGAACGAAGCAACCCTCCCATAGTCCCATTTTAAAACACAAAGACCATATGCCTGCTTTAAGTTGGAAGCCACAATTTCACCTTCTGAGAAAAGTTAGTAAGTGTAGCAAGTTTGTGTGGTTGGAAGTCTACATACACTTTCTTGATAATTTTTTTGAGTGATGTGAATGATTCTAATATTTTTATCATATTTTTTAAAAATAATACTATTTAAATTTATTATCACGTCAATTCTTAAGTTTTTATAATAAAATTGATAGTAACTTTTTATAATTTTTTTTTAATTCCAATTTATAGGTAAGTTTGTGGTATTTTTCATATGTAGGGAACTTCTATTGCTTTACCTGTATTCTTAAAATGAATACACGAAATGCATCATCATAACTCAAACTCATAACTAATTTGTTTGTCCTTGTAGCTGCCACTCAAGTATTCAGATAGCTATTGTTCAACCAAGGTATAGTTGAATATATTGTGTTCAACTTCATTTCCACTTTGCCACTGCATTTGAGATTAATTAAACAAGATGCATTCACCTAAATAAGATTTAAAGTCGAACAAAACAAAACTTTTCTTTATTAGCCTACTAAATCCTATGTTATTGATATGGTGCAGTTTGAGGAACCCCCTCTTCTATAGCAAAGCTTATATGTGATGGTTTTGGCAATATACATAAATAAAAGTGACTTAACATCTTACTTCACCAAAAAAAAAAACATCAATTTCTTCACCTTAACAAGGCAAGTTGTCAGTAAATATTATCCATTGTGAATATTATCATTGATTTGCTTGAATTTTTATTGCTTTTAGCCTTCCTTCTCACGGCCCTGCCTTAAAACCAAATCTCAAGCATGACTCAATCAGCAAGTTGGTTTGGCAAAAAAAGCAAAATGAAGGCCGAAGCCTCAAAATTCTTACATGTAATTGATCAAACAGGTTTTACAGATGAAGCTTGTCAAATCATAAACCAACATTTGAGTAAACTTTTCATTGTAATTTTACACACACACACACACACACACAAAATAAAATAAATAAATAAAAGTTCGAAGCAAACACTGTAAACCAGAATTGTTCAAATCCTGATCTTGAATTAATAGTAACTTTAAAATACAGGTACATTACTGATTTCATGGTAATCTGTTCAAAATCATCATAGAGGAGAGGTGAGACCAGGGATGAGAACATTTACACTGAGCAAATTTTGGCAGAGCTGGTATGGAGTCATCTTGCTTCCCAACAGCATGTTGATAAACACAGAGGATTACATTGCTGGAAGCAAGAGAAATAAAGTAATTAAACCTAACTACCATCAAGCTTTCAATAGTTATTACTGTGTTAAAAAAAAAAAAAGTAATTGTGGCGTCATCATTCATCAATCCCAACATTATATTTGCATGCCAGAACAACAGAAAAATGACCGAGTTGTTCATAGCATGATTAAAGAATATATAACCAGAAGTAACTTACATTGTGCCAGCGATGAAGGCAAGCGAAGATTAAATCCGAATATATAAGAAAAAACCGATGCGGTGAAAAGCATTGCCACTGATGTAGAATACACCTGCACAGCATGAGGAAGCAAATAAAAATGGGAACTTCAATCGCAAAGAGCGGAAAATGAAGGATGGCAGATGTCTTTTCACTTTTATGGGCCAAAAAATAACTGACGATTGCAAAAGAAATCTCGCTATGAAATGCCAAGAAATAGTTTCAGGACATTATATAAAATCACGTAAATGTATTTCTGTTAATGTCTCACAAGATTCAAGGTCACATTTCCCTGACTGACATACCTTCACAATATTGTCAGCATACTTCATTACCATAGATACAGCAAGGCCACTGCACGAGACAATTTAAGCGGATTGTATTAAAGGACAGGGAGTGAGAAATCTAGGACTAAGCAAAAGCTAAAGCATGCAAATAAGCTACATTTTACGAAGCCAAATGAGATATTTAAGATACCTTAGTGCCTGATTGAGAATCATGAGAACTGTAATAAATGAGTATCCATAGAAGAATCCCCTGAACAAAAGAAACAATAACTTCTAAACCTCAAACTTCTTCAATTCTAATCAGAAAAGAAGAATATTCCACTTCTAAGGCAGTAAAGAATCTTTTAAATAATGACTTCACAGAGAGAAAATGGAGAGGGTAGACTGATTGTAAGAGGAGAATCAAAAACAGAGACTAGAATTACTTGTTCATCACTGCATCCAAAAAAGAGAGAGAGAGAGAGAGAGAGAGAGAGAGAGAGAGAGAGAGAGAGAGAGAGAGAGACTATAATTACTTGTTCATCACTGCATCAAAATCTTGGGTCACCATAGCAACAGCATTAAAAACCATACCAAATATATATAACCAGAAGTTTTGCACATTTATGTTTCTCGAAGGACGCTTTTTCATTATAGCCTGTGAAAAATGAAAATCATAAGTAATGGATCACTCAAATGAGAGTTTTCACTTTTTTAACTCAATGGATCACTAAAAAACTTCAATCAGTCTTACAAAATCTATCAATTAACAAAATTCAACCCAATCATTGATCAAGTTTTGTTGGGTTAGGATTCAAACAGTAAATGACTAAATGACAGACATGAATTGTGGTTCAGAAGAACTAGAGTGCAAACTGTATACTTAAAACTCACGTCAGTGTACACTCCTGCAAAACCACTTAAAGAGTGCCATGACCTGCAAAGAAATCACCTCCAATTAAGATAACAAGAACCTTAAGCTATAAAATGTTTTCCTCTGGTTTTTCTTTTTTCTTCATTGTTATATTAAGAGTGTCCAAAATGTTGGTTAACTCACAATGGCCATCACCCAACCTTGAACAGGAGTTTGAAAAACATCATCAGAACTGCAAAAACAATGTAATCTTCTAAGGCACAGACAATTAGTTGAAAGTAGAAAAAAAAATTTTGAATTTCAAGAAAAGATTATACAAATAATATAGTTAGAAATGAGGTTCAGTAATTCCTACTTCTCAAGTACATGGCTCCATGCACCAAGATATCACCACTTCATAAAAGTGATATTAGATTTAGTAAATAATATTTTCATTCATTACTAGACTACATCTTGTCCTGTAACATAGACATGAATCACATATCTATCAGTATGGATTGTACATGTGACAATTTCAATAGTATCTTTAAGGTCAACATTCCAAAACTCAAAAGACAAGTAACAAGTCTGAAACAGTCCATAAATAAGATGTGTGAGAAATCTTACTTTGTTTTTAGCTGAGTAATGACGCACCCAATACATAGTTGAATTAAAGCCACCCATTGCATATTGCTTAACCTGAAAGAATATATAATTGGAACACAAAACTCAATAAAAATTTTGCAGTCCTAATTGGTTTGGCTTAAATTCTTAATTTGTTTAAATTAGCTTTTTTCCTTAATCTTTCAATCTCCGTCCTCAGATACATAGCCCAAGAGCAGCTGAATTAGTACATATATTCATGCTCATGGATGCATTCACATTCCCAATATGTTTTTGAATTTTTAAACTATACAAAGAAAAAGAAAAAAAGGAACCAATTTTGTTTGATCTCTTTCTCCTATTTGGGCCAACATTCTTAACATTAAATATCTCCGAGAGTATCAACAAGATGACATGTAAACCTGTTAGGTTCTAAAAGTTTAGAACAATTGGCAAATCGTGAGCACGCAAGAACATGCAAGCTGCAGAAAGAAGATTTCAAAATCTGCCTGATTCGATCGATCGAAAAACAGGCTCGACCGATCGAGAATCGTATCTGCAGAATTTTAATTAAGCCCAAACAGCAGTTCTAGCCCATTAAGGATTAGGGTTTCAAATCTACTTCTCCCACTATATAAAGGAAACCCTAAGCACGTTTTTTAATAAGGCTTTTTAGAGAGAGAAGAGTGTGTCTCTTTTATTTTTAGGGTTTTGTTCCTAAAACTTCTCTTATTACTTCTACCGGTGTTGTTTCTTGAAGAATCTCAAGATCCGGTATTGCTGAAGTTGCTGCCTTCTCTAGTCATCAAAGGAGCTGATAATCTAAACCTTCAAGGGTGGTCTTGGACTCACAAACAGGTGAGTTTGTGTTGCTAAACCTTTGAGTGGGATCTCAAAGCCACAAACGGTGGTGTTTGTGTTTTGCAAAGATTAAAGAAAGAAGGAGTCCGTGGATCTCGGAGCTATCATGGGGTCGTGGTAGTAAGTTTCCTACACTTGGGTAGCAATAGGATGTTAGTGGTCTAAGTCGCTATTGTGTAAATTTCAATTCTTTCTAGTGGATTTGCTATTTTACCTTGAGGATAGCTAGGTTAAATCCTCCCCAGGTTTTTTACCGGTTTGGTTTTCCTGGGATCTCAAAACCACAAACGGTGGTGTTTGTGTTTTGCAAAGATTAAAGAAAGAAGGAGTCCGTGGATCTCGGAGCTATCATGGGGTCGTGGTAGTAAGTTTCCTACACTTGGGTAGCAATAGGATGTTAGTGGTCTAAGTCGCTATTGTGTAAACTTCAATTCTTTCTAGTGGATTTGCTATTTTACCTTGAGGATAGCTAGGTTAAATCCTCCCCAGGTTTTTTACCGGTTTGGTTTTCCTGGGTCATCATATCGTTGTGTTCTTTATTTTTCCGGTGCTTTACTTGATATGATTGATATTGTTTTAACCTAGATCTGAATAATAAACCTAAGTATTCACTTGTTTAATTAATTAGGTTAAACAATCTAGTTTACAGGGGTCTAAACGAACTTACAAAACCAAATGAATTATTATGACTCTTCCATCTTCATTGTATTTGTTAAGGGGATTTTGCAAACGTTTTCCATGATGAAATGAAAAATCCAATGTAAATGATGGTAAGGACTTACTTCTTCTTAAGTATAATTCTATACAAAACGCCAATACTGATAATATTCAGATTTTTAAGTATTTGATAACCTGGGGCATCCAGATGCTGAAGGATGTGGTACTGCAAAATAAAAGAGAAGAACACACATTAATCAAACTTCAGCAAGCAAGGATACCTATGGAATTGTGACTACCAAAAAAAAAAAAAAAAGATTTCCACAACTAACCTGGAGCAGATTTTTTACTAGGTAAAGTAATGCAGGAATGGGGTATACGATAACTTCATCAAATGTTGTACTCAACCTAGTTCAAAGGCAGAACAAGAAACAAAAAATAAATAAAGATATGATTGGAATAAGAATGTGAACTCAAACTAAAAATATAGTTGAATAACTAGGATGAAACAAAATGTGCATTTCATCTTAGATATGGTGAAATCATTTGATGCACACTGTGTAATATCAATATGCCCTCCTCTCACATCAAAGTGAGCTCTACACGTGGGCCCTACAGATCGGACCCACCATTATGTGAAGTACATTGAGTGTACAGGAAATTTATCCTGAATATGATAATTCCAACTTAATGAGAACATTAAATCACAAGTATTATGAAAACTTAGCATAAAAACAAACCAGGAAAACCTGTTATCTTCAGTAACACCTTCACTTCTCCATATTCTTGCCAAGGCTAAAAGTGATAACCCACATTTCAAAGTCTCTACCTAATTCAACAAAAGAATATATAAATCGATACCCATTTCTTTGATTACCTAAAAGAATGACATATATATATTCGTTTGATAGGTAAGATTTGAACCTGAGACCTGCCAAACTGAATGCTGCACATAAATTACACTTGAAACATTGATTGATGTTTTTTTTTTCTGAAAATTATTCTTGTGCTTACCATAAAATTTGTAGTGGTAATACTATACTAATACTTGCCATTTCTTTTAGACCACACAATAATTATACTTTGCAAGCTCGTAAGAAGTGTCAATGCAACTACCACAATGATCCTATAACAAAAAGAAACAAAATTATATAATTTACTAGCTAGTCTCTCTAAATTAAAAACTTGGGTTTTGATTAGAATTTGAAAAAAAAAAAAAAAAAAAAAAAAAAAAAAAAAAAAAGCATACTTGAGCTTCCATTTGGACCAGTCAATAGTGGTATCTCCCAAGGTGGGCACATTAGTCACTGAAAGAGCTGTCTGGCTTTCTATGATGTCTACACCACCATTACCATCTTCATCCTTTTCCCAAAAAAAATAAATATATAAATTAAAGAGAAAATTTGGTTAAAAACTTATTAAACATCTTTTTATTGGATGTGAATATCTCTATTAGATTAAATTTTTTTCGTATATTCTTTATGTTTGCAAAATTTTCAAAAAATCAAAGATTAATAGTTATGTCATTAATCAAATGTTTAAATTTTTAAGTTTTTATAACCTAAAACTATGCACAAAAGATAAGTTTATTAATAAAATAGTAAATAATATCTAATTAGCACGAAATTTGACATAATTATTTAAATTTTCAAAATATGTAATCATTTTTTTTTTTTTTTGGAATTGTAGCTATTGGCCACAAGCCTGCAACCAAGCTTGTAGCGAAACTTCGTCCATAAATTAGATAGATGGGTACATACATGGGTTCCACATGAGTGAAGAGAAAAAGAAAGGTACCTGATCTTTGAGTTTTCTATATTCCATTTCCATATCTTCGTGTCCTCTTCAGAAATCTCTACCTCAGATTCTGTTTTGGATTCACATGGCTAGATTGCAAAGGGGCATTTTCTGAAAACACGAAACAAACTAACAAAGTGCAACTCAGCTCAATAATACAACTACATTTTTCTGTATGCATTATTATTCTTTGGTTTTCAAAAGAAATCAAATTTAAAGAAGCTTCACAAACAAACAAACAAACAAACAAACAAAAAAAAGGTAAATTATGCATCTGGTCCTTATCTTTTACATCGTATTTTAATTTGATCCCTAATTTTTCAATTGTGTCAATTTGATCCTTAACATTTTAATGTTATGTTAATTTAGACTTTGCTGTTATCTCTTGAATGAAAATTGCTGATGTGGCTACAAGCACAAACTATTTTACAAATATTTTAAAAACTGTTGATATGACACGATTCACGTCAGCTTTTTAAAATACTAAAATACACATTTTTTTGATGAACCAAATACTAAAATACACATAAAATAATAACAAGTCAGATAAAGTATTCATTAAGATTTTAAAAATACTTAAAAACTAAATTAGAACACCATAACAACTTCACGCAGTTTTCACTGCCGGCATCCCTTGAACCTTTTGCTCTCTGATGACTACCCACCCACTTGTCTAATAATTTCTCTGAAACCAAAACTTCTTTGCTTGGAGAACACATCTACATATACAAGTATGCTATGTACATCAAAACTTGTATCTATCTTTCTTTTATTCTTTTTGTTATTTATGGTTTTTTAAAACTCATGGGTTCTTTTTTAACTTCATAATAAAGTTTCATCTTTTGGGTATTCTGTGCAGGGGAGACATGCTTTTTTTTTTTTTTTAGCTTGGAGTGCAGGTGCTGCACTTTTTAAGTACGAGGAAGAAAGTCTTTCCCAAGACCACTATTCCTTGGCTCGCCATCATCTCAAAGGAGTAAGAATAGCAGGTTGGTTTGTGTACTGATAGAATTTGAATGGCTTGGACGTGTTGAAAACAAACCGGCGAGGAGAAGGCCTGGTGCTGCTCGAATGGAGAAAGTGTTGCTGGAAGGAGAAGACATTGCTGTGAGGGAGAAGGTGTTGTCGTCCTCACCGTTGGGGATTTTGGATTTTAGGGAGGCAGGGATTTTGGATTTAATTTGGGTTTTCCCTGTTTAATGAAACTAGTGTGTAATCCCCTGCATATGCACGGGTCCATTTAAAAACAAGCATAATTACATATAATATATATATATATATATGATTTGAAATTTGATTAGATATAGACTCTTTGATTTTTGCCTCCAATAATTAACTTGTCACAAAAATTAACAAATTAGATGAGATACATGACGCAAAATTGAACTCTAATTAAAATTCAATCTAAAATCTAATTGAATTTAGACCTTTTAATTTTTGCACCTAATAATTCACTTGACACAAAAATTTAAAAATTAAATGACATGTGACACAAAATTATACTCCAATTTAGAATTTAATTAAATTTTCTCTCCACTTTAGCTATTAATATATATATGACTTATAAATTTGAATTATTTTAGTTATATGATTATGTTTTTTATGGTTTATTATATTGAACTCCTAGTTTTCTACATTAAATTAACTAATTTGGCACAAAAATTTAAAATTTAAATTAGATGGGAAACGTAGCGCAAAATTAAACTCGAATTGAAATTCAATTTTTACTTAAATTAATTCACTTGGCACAAAATTCTAAATTTTAGATTAAATGAGATACGTGGCATAAAATTAGACACTAATTGAATTCTAATTTGAAGTTTAATTAGATTTTCTCTCTGCTTTACCTATTATTATATATATAGATTAGGAAGCTTTCTTATCAAACAAAAGTAAAAATATTTGATTTAGGTATAAAAAAAAATGTGAAGTAATCATGGGTTAGGGATTTTGATCCCAAAAATTACTCACTTAACCCCTTTTTTTTTTAATTTAAGATTATTCTGACATGTTAGACTAGGTGGTAGTCAATGTGATAATAAACTAATTTTTATTTCGACTGTTTGCCACGTCAGTAATTTCCATCCAAGAGATAACAGTAGGGATTAAATTGACAAAACACTAAAAAATTAGGGACCAAATTGATACAATTGAAAAGTTATGAACTAAATTGAAATACGTTATAAATGATAGGGACCAAATATATAATTTATTCAAAAAAAATCAAATTTAAAAGACATATATAGTAAAGTGTCTTAAAAGAATTCAAATGCTACTCGTCCACATTTTCAATAAATACAATAAGGGCTTAAGATGTTGTCAATTTATGAACAATTTATCTAGTTTTTTTTTAATGAAAACCTTTTAGTAAAAGTACTATAGATAAAAAAGTAAAAATTAAATAAAATAGAGAAAATTACACTTTACCACCTTAAACTATACACTAAATTACACTTTGCACCCTAAACTATTCGAATGCACATTTTGCACCCTAACTATATAGATTGCCAATTCGTGTTTAACTATATAGGTCAACCCAAACATATTCTATTTATTAATAGTTTTAACTTTCAAGACCCATCAAGCCTAATTAACAATCAACTAACCAACACAATTTGGGTAACCTTTTAACAAATAGGCCACGTTGCCATGTTGATGACCCAAATATGGCTTTTTTTCAAACCTTTATAACAATTAATAATTAAACAAAAACTTCTAATAGTTAAATTGACAATGTAACAATATTAAAGACAACAATATTAAAATAGAATGCTACAAATTGAAGTTTTTTGAATGGTGGAAAAATTCTAATTTTTTCTTTCTTTTCTAACTATCATGATGGGAAAAACTTACCCCACTATATTCTATAAGTAGGGGAATTTAGGCCAAGTTGTAACTAATCTCCTAATCTGATATGTAACTGACCCACGTGTACTAATTCTATTTTGCACATGAGTAGTTCTATTTTGAACATGGTTAATTCTATTAATCACATGCAACTTTACAGGGCTGTTACTAACAGCAGACTTGCACTATTGATGTTCTGTTTCACTAGTGGCTAGAGGTCATAATTTTTTTTTTTTTTTAAACCAAACAAACAGCAAAGAAATTAAGTTTTTTTATAAGGCAGATAATTATTAAAAAAATTTCATAATTTCATTATAAAAAAAGAATAAAGTGAAAATAAAATAAAATCTATATGGTTATCAAAAAAAAAAAAAAAAAAAAAAACAGCAAAGAAATTAAGTTATCAAGGAAAAAAAAAAAAAAAAAAATCTGTATGGTTTAGAATTTATCCTCTACCAGAGTCACCAAAAATATTCAGCTACAGCCAGCAGGTTCCATCATAAGTTCAATTACAATTCTGATTTGAAAAACATACAAGACTGAGAATATATCACCCGCAGGTGATGCAATCTCTCACTCATAACTGAAAATAACTGAAACAACCACTCCCTATAAAACCCTTTATCTTGGGGCTCTCTCTCAAAAACTCTTCAAGATTTCAGCACTAATTATTGACTCTGTCCTTTATTTCCCAAACATACAAACACCCTTCTCCCTCTCAAAAGCTCTTGTAGAGATAGATATTTCAATGGCTAAATGTAAACCAGATCAAGACAAGTTTGATCTTGACTTCTCCAGAGTTAACGAGTTGTTTCATTACATGCAAGCATTGCATGAACCTACTACCCTAATGATCATGCGTATTCTGGCACTGCAGATGAACATACAAGACTCGAGAAACAGGTTCATCGACTCTCGAACAAAGCCTGGCTTTCAAGAAAAAGCTGCTGTCAAAAACAGCAAGGAAAGTCAGGGAAGCTACAATGAGTTTCGAATTCTATGGAAGCGTCTCAATGATACACTTCTTGGAGGTGGCGGATGTAGCAACCCTGCAGGAGCTAGCAGTGATGCAGTGTCGAGACACATCTTTGGATTATTTTTGATAAAGGAAATTGAAGAGAAGATGGGGTCAGACTCATCAGTTAAAAGACTGGAACAAGATTTACGCGCAAGTATAACAATGGATGATGCAGGTAGTGGTGTAAGAGTCAAGAATGAAGAAGGTGTTGAGGTTTCAGAACTAAATTTGCAAGAACTGAGGCATAAATGTGAAGAAGGATTCAAGAAAGCAAGAGAGAGTGGAAAGAAGAGTTTGATGGATTGCGTAAAAGAGTGTAAGAAATCTGATAAATTATTCAATGTTCTGAATGCTATGAAGGTTCAAGTAGCTGAACTTAGGATTGAGCTGTCTCGTTTGATGGATGATTTCATGTTAATGATGTCAGGGAAAGAACAATGGGCAGAAAAGATTGGACTATTCATGTCTAAACTCAATGGTCTTAGTATTAAAAAGATTATCAAGTTACCGAAAAAGGAAAAATTTGAGAAAAGAAATCTGAAGAAACTCTTGAAAATAAGAAGCCCAATTGATGACCTATTAGATAAATTCCTCGAGCAAGTTCTAGATCTACTCTGTAAACAATTCATTGTGATAGCTCTGCATTTGGAATCTATTGTGAATCATCGACTTCATCCGGAATCACAGGACTTTATAAAGGTGGAACTGGCTGCCTACAAATGTGGTCTCAAGCAATCTGAGGAGATGCTGAAGGTTATAGGGGAGAATATTAATATATTGAAGGCAATAGTTTCATCCAAACTAGATCGTAAGGACGAGAAGATGATTGACGATTTGTATTTTATGGAGTCTATGATAGTTCGATATTGGAATAAATGAGAATTTCCATACAAGATGGAGTGAAAGGTTTGAGGTTCAATTTCTTTGCTCTTGTGGTGTGTCCAAAGCTCCCACGCAAAGGTTAAGAAGGTGCAAAGGTTAGACAATGATAGATTAGATATAAATTTCTGTTCTTTTTTATTGATTTGATGTTGTGGGATTTCTTTAGTTTTGTTGGTAGTAGAACACATTGCTTGTCAGTTGTTTGGTGCACAGATTTAAAGATCAATTGTAGTTGGGATAATGGATTGAATTTGTAAACTTTTGCCAAATAAACAATTTTTTGATAACGGTAAATAGTTAATGAATTTGAGTTCTGGTTTGCTCCCTCGTTTCCTTGTATTTTGCTCAATGTCCACAACTTAGTTGAAAGATTGAGTGAACTTTTGTCAAGGGTTATTGGATTCTTTTTAAGTGTTGAACTTGAATGGGAAGATTTTGTGTAAATTTGGGTCATTTTAAAGAATATCAACAAAAGTGTCAAACCTATCTCATTTTCAAAAATGTGAAAGAAGAAGAGAGAATATGGTTAATATTCTATTAGTCAATTCAGAAAATTATTGTAAAATGTCTAGGAGTTTAACAGAATAAATATGCATGATCGGTCTTGGAAGGACTGGAAGTTGAATTTGCTTTCCTTCTGCTAATTGGATTTCACTATATATCATGTTATTAATCCCCCAAAAAATAACTTCTATGAAGCCTAACTCTGATATAGTGGAACCTGTGTGCATGACCTCAAAACATCAATGTGTCAGACTACGAATTCTTGTAAGCTTGACCAATGGTGTTGATAACCAGAAGGAAAAGTTTGTGCCCATAGCGAAACTTTGCATTTAAAAGCAGCATTTCACATTGATAATACAGTACATCTTCTTTGTAATGAATTCGAAGGAGGTGTGTTTTAAAAAAACCATGTTATGAATTTAGCCTTTCTCAAAATACACTCCTCAAATGTGCACTAACCACAAAGCTGCAGGTTGTTGCCCTTATAACCCATTACTTCATCATGCATAATAGTTGTGAATTTCAGTTTCGAACTATGTCTTGCTAGACTTGTCTCTTATAAGAAAAACTGTCAAGACAGAACAAACCTATCTGGATTAGTTTTCACAAACGAAGGTAAAATACTAGTGTCATTATCTTGTGGTCATTGTGGAAGTTTACAGCCAAACAATTACCACATACCGTTTCTTTTCTTCTATTTTCTTTACCGAAAACAATTAGAACCTTCAGCTAGAGCTTGCTGTTGGGGCAGCATTGCTGTCCTAGAATTTCTTGTTGAAAGAATCGGAAAGGCACCACAATAACTGACCAGGGATCTCCTACCAGTGTTTTACTCTGCCTTTCAAAATATAAGAAGATATTCAAAAAAAATATTATTATTGTCAGTGAATCTCTTGTATGTAGGCTGTGTAGAAAGATATTGTGATACTCTTTAATTAATCATAATCATTAACTTATGAAAATTAATTCTAAATTACTATTCAGGCATTTCTTTTCAAATTTCGTATGATACAGAAGATGAAAACAGAGTTGCTAGTATAAAATATGAAGACATACCAACATGGTTGCAATGGTTTTATTATATTCTATTATGTGAAAATATTGGGTTGCTTAATCCATATCCTTGTGAAGGTGCCTCTCTACACTGATGGCCATCCTAAAAAGTGATGGAGAAATGGTGTTCAAGTGGCTTGTGTTATTCATTTTGAGCTGAAGTTAGCTGGTAGTTCAAACAATTTCTCCAGTATTGGGAATAATATCCTCTTAGATATATATAAGCCAATGGCAGGTCATCAACAGTCTATTATCAATGGAATATTTCCAATTCTTTTGTGAATAACATAGTGACAAGCTGTGTTCCAAATGAACTAAGCATTCTAATTTGTACCAACTTGTATGCTCTGATATCTTTTTCTTTGTTCAGGATAAGGTGTTTCATATCTATATATATCTAAAACTGAAACGTAGAATTTAATGTTGCTGTACTCTTGTTAAGCCACCTCATCAGCCAGGTCATACTTTTTTTTTTTAATTTTCTTTATGATTTTTCTATTTTATTTTATATAAAATAATTAAATATAGATAATGGACAAATCTGTTAATGCACTCCATTACTATTCAACAGACTACTATTTATTTGTTTTAAATGCAAATTTTTGAATATTCAGCTACCCAGATTGATTTCAACTTTTCATTTTCTTCTTTCTAATTTCAAGTAATTGTTAAGATTGAAATAATTCATTATCATTTAGTGGATATATGCACATGCTATTCATTACAAACATTATAATTCATTAGATGAAAATGTTTAACTATATTTAGCTATCCAAATTTATTTCAATTTTTCTTTTTCTTCTTTCTAATTTCAAGTAATTGAATATTTAAACTTTTCATCTTCCTATTCTAAAAAAAATAAATAAATAAATAAAAATAAAAATAAAAACTCTTCTTCTCTTCGTCCAATCTTTCCCCTCTCTCTTTGCCTCTTTATCTCCCCATTACTCTTTACTTTACCGTTAAACTTTCTTTATCATTTCCTCTTTTTTATATTTTAACTCTTCTTCTCTCCATCTTATTTTGTATAAATTTGATATTATTTATTCGATTCAGTCCATATTTTTTTCCACACAAAAACTGTAAGTACTCTCTCTCTCTCTCTCTCTCTCTCTCTCTCTCTCTCTCTCTCTCTCTCTTGATTTTTCTTCTTTCTTATAACTCTAATTTCAGTTGATGTTTTTTTATTTAATTTTTTTGTGTTGTATTTTTTAAATTTTCTTATAGCTTTGGTTGAATTTTGGTTTGGGATAATATGTAGTTTTTTTTTTTAAATAGAAATTTGAGTTTATATCAAAACAAAAATAAACATGACTACGAATTTGAATGAGCCTACCAATGGACTTCCACTAAAAAGAGAGGTATTCACAATGTTTTTAGCTTCATATACTTCTTTGGTAATGTGAATTTGAGAAAGAGAAAAAGGTAGGTAAGAGATGTATGGTCTTGCATAATCCCCAATGTCTTGAAGAAAGTGCAAAGCCTATTAATCTCCCTTTTAATGGAATTTTGTATAGAAAGCCTTTTGTTAAAAGTTCCTTGACTTTTTGTTATTTTGTAATCGTTATATAGTTTATACTATGACAAAAAGTGAATAAAGTTTTTATATTTGTACAGTATCAAAAAAGTATATATATATATATATATATATATTTAGGATAGTAATTTTGTATTGTTGCATCCCATGTGTTTGGTAAAATTTATTTTAGCAATCTTATATGTTTTCCTCAAATCTATTTGTTATTTTAGAAATCTTATACTATGACAAAAAGTGAATAAAGTTTTTTTATTTGTAAAGTATCAAAAAAGTTATAAAAAAAAAAAAAAAAACTATTCAGGATAGTAATTTTGTATTGTTGCATCTCATGTGTTTGGTAAAATTTATTTTAGAAACCTTATATGTTTTTCTCAAATCTATTTGTTTTTTTTTATTTTGGTCATTTTATTACAAATAATTAGCATCTTCACCATCAAATTCTTAGTTAATCTAAACTTTCTTGATAAGCTTTTACTTTGCTTAGTTGATCATCTTTACTAAAAATGCCAAAAAGAGAATAAGATAAAATATAATTTACTTTATAGCATCATTATGCTATTAATGTTTTTATGTATAGATACTTAAGGAACTTTGTCTTTTTGCATTTTATTTTAGTTTATATTTTCACTTTATAATATATGATTTATTGATAATGATATATTGCAAAGTTATCTTTATTTACTTCTTCACTTGGTTTCAACTGTGAGGAAGAAAGAGCGTGGATCTATATTTTTGAGAAAAATATATTTATAAGAGTTAAATCTCATACATTTGTATAGTAATAAACAAACTATACATAGTTATAATTTGGTCTAATAGTTCTCACACTATCAATTTTTAAAAAAAATTAAAATTATTGCATTGTGTTTTCATACATATCTCACTATATATAATACCTAATTACAAAATATATTTTGTTACAATAAAAAAAATTTCTAATTTAAAACATAATTTCAAATAACACATATTGAATTTTTAATAATATACAATCTAATATATTAATTCAATAATTATCCAATAAAAAATAATTATATCATATTTTTCCCCGCATCGTACGGGTCTGCGACTAGTTTATATAATATCTAAAAACTTAAGCCTAACATTTATAGTTGATGTGCTTCTGTTGAATTATATTAGCGTAACATTTCAATCCATTTCAGTCCACTCAATCTATTAGTAAATAATTAAATGCATTAATTAATATTAATCAAATAATAAGATTTTTTAAATAATGCATCTTATGATTAATGTTTGCATTTAATTTTTTTTAATAGTAAAAATAACATTTAAATAATATCATTTACTAACTAAAAAAACTACAAAGTGACATAATTGGTTAGTTATATATCAACAACATAATAAGCAAATTCTTAATTATTTTTTAGTGATACTACAGTTAGTACAAATTACATATAAGTCTTACAAAACTATATAATATCTAAAAGATTAAGCATAATATTATTGATTGCTACGCTTCTTCTAAGTCAATTCAGCGCAGCATTTCGGTCCTGTCCTTCCACTTTGGTCATGTAGTCCACTTTAGCCCATTCGGTCCATTTCAATCTTATTCTGTATATTTTGGTCTTATCCATTCCACTTTGGTTTTATTCGGTCTCATTCATTCCACTTCAGTTCATTCGGTCCACTTCGGTCTATTTAGTCTAACTAGGTCTTTTTTGCTCCACTTCGGTCTTATTCTTTCCACTTGAGTTCATTCAGTCCACTTCAGTCTATTCAGTCCAATTAAGTCTTATTCACTTCAGTTTAGTCCAAAAGAGAAGGGTGGAGTGATCGTAAGCATTTAAAAAGTTTGCCAAAAAAATTACAATTTAATAATTGCCAACTGGAGTGCTTCCTAAGACGATACCATTTTCTTTGCCTTCCTCTTGCTTGTCCCAATCGATTTATTATTTTATGTAACGGTTATAAATAACATCCCTTTCCATGTAAGAGGGAATAGTACGCAGTCACTATACAAGATATCACCTCTTCCCCAAATGGGGAGAGTGAAAAAAGGCAAATTACTATTTTGTTTTTTCAACAAGGTAATGTTGGCAGCTCATACCAAACACCCACACTCTATCTAGTTGAAAATAAAATTAATGTTTCGTTACGTATTGTATCCAAAATCACCACATTGAATCGACTTTAGCCGACCGGATTGAAACGGGCAAAATGCACTTGGATGGACCAAAACCGAGTCCAAGATGTAACTAATCTCCTAATCTGAGATGTAACTGACCCACGTGTACTAATTATATTTTGCACATGGTTAATTCTATTAATCACATGGGACTTTACAGGGCTATTACCATTTACTAACAGGAGACTTGCACTCTTGATGTTCTGTTTCACAAGTGACTTGAGGTAACTGAAACAACCATTTTCTATAAATAAAAATTCTTATTTTGGAGCTCAGGCTCTCTCAAAAACTCACAAGAAACACACTCTCTCTCTCTCTCTCAAAACCATTTTGTAGAGATATCAATGGCTAACCAAGATCAAGACATGGTTGATCTTCACTCTGCCAGGGTTGCCAAGTTGTACCATTGGATGTATATATTGCATGCACAGACTCGCGAAAATATCATGCATCTTGAGTCACTGCAGAGTATTACGCAACCCTTGACAAAGTGGTTCACTGACTTGATAACAAAGCCTTTTTTCCCATCAGAAGATACTGCCAGATTCAGGGAGACCGTGAATGAGGTTCCAAATTTGTTGAAGAGTATCAGTGATGCAGCGAGGAGGCAGTACTTAGGTAAGGTGATAAAGGCCTTCGGAGAGATGATGGGGTCTGACTTATCATATGATCATGGTGATAAAATCGAACAGGAGGCTAAAAGATTGGAACAAGATTCCGGCATAATGATAGCTGCAGCAAGTGGTGGTGTAACATTCAAGAAAGAAGAAAGTCGAGAGGCTTCAGAGCAAAGAGAGCAAATACTGGGTAAAAGTGAAGAAGGATTCAAGAAAGAACGAGTTTGTGGAACTGGAAGGAAGAGTTCGATGGAGTGCATAAAAGAGTTTAAAGAATCTGATAAAGAATTTGGGATTCTGAATGTGATAAAAGTTCAAGCAAATGAAGTTGGGATTATGCTGTCTCGTTTGATCGTTGATTTCAAGTTTCTGATGTCAGGGAAAGAACAATGGGCAGAAAAGATTGTAAGTTTCAAGTCTGAACTCAAAGGTGTCAGTATTAAAAATGAGAACTCCATGGTGATTATCAAGATTATCACTCTACTGGAAAAGGCCAAAATTGATGAACCAATGAAAGGAAAGTGGGATGGTATGGAGCAAACAGAGCTAGATGAAAGCACTCGGAAGGAAAGCTTGAACAGAAGAAGCCCAATTGATGAGCTATTTGATAAATACCTTGAGAAAGCTCTAGATCTACTCCAACCTCAATTCATTGAGATATCTCTGCGTTTGGAATCTATTATGAGTCATCCATTTCTTCCCGAATCACAGAAGTTAATGAATGTGGCGCTGTCCGAATTCATATGTGATCTCAAGAATTATGAGGAGAAGCTGAAGGGTATTAGGGAGGATATTAATAAATTAAAGGTAATGGTTTCATTCAAACAAGAGCATGAGGACGAGAAGATGACTGAGACTCGGATCTTTGTAGAGTCTATGATAGCTGAACTGTGGAATCAATCAGAATATTCATACAAGGAGTGAAAGGTTTGAAGCTCAATTTAAAGGATCTTGTAGAGTGCGAAGCTCCCACGCAAAGGTTAAGAAGGTGCAAAGGTTGAATAATAATAGATTAGATATAAATTTCTGTTTTGTTTACAGATTTGGTGTTGTGGGATTTCTTTAGTTTTGTTGGTAGTAGTACACACTGCTTGTTAGTTGTTTGGCGCAGTGATTTAAACACCAATTGTAGTTGGGAAAATGGATTGAATGTGTAACCTTTTTCCAAATAAACATGTTTTTGATAATGGTAGGTGATGATGCCAAAAATCGTCAGTAAGTCGCACGGTCCTCACGTGCTCTCGATGACGAAACCTGCATGACACAAAAGCTGAAGACCTTAAAAGGAGTACCGGTGTGGTACCGGCCAAGGACCCTCCGAAGGTTAAGTTAGAAGGGAGCTCCAACAAGGCTAGAGGGTTGAGTTTTAGAGAAATTGTGCGTACCTCGATTTTTGAGGGCCTGGGGGTATTTATAATAGACATGGAGCTTTCGCCAAGGCGTGCTTGGGAAGATTCTCCCTTACCGGAATTACCCTTGATTAGCGTGAGGCGCAAGGTATCTTTACTGGGCAACAAGCGTGCTGTGCAAGATACCTCTTTAGGAACAATCGTGTTGCGCAGGATACCTGTCCAAGCGTAAGCGTACGCGACAAGACTCATTCTCTCGCGGAGGCGTACATGGCAAGACTCCTTGGTGCTTCCAGCCTCACCCCGTCACTCATTACTCCCGTCAGCTTACTTAAGCCTCGTCCCGTCAAGGTAGCGCGTCCGTCGCCTACTTCCGTCAGCGTACATCGCCCCGTCAGCTGGCGGAGGCTGTCGGCACCCAGCAGGTGTTTTATCCCTACCACTCATATATTGTGGGATTCTTCTAATTATGGTTGGGTGCAAAATGCAAGGCATTTCCACATTAGGATCATTGGAGACCACTTAGGCCACGTAGGTGCCACGTGACTGAAAATTCTTTTGATAAGTTCATGATGCTCTTGGTGACCGAGGATTGTAGGGTGTTAGGAAAAATTTTCTAACTAGTGAAAATATTCCCTATTAGTAGATAGTTAATGAGGAATTTGAGTTCTGGTTTGCTCCCTCACTTATTACCCTGTATTTTGCTCAATGTCCCCAACTTCGTCAAAAGATTGAGTGAACTTTTTGTAAATGGTTCTTGGATTCTTTTTTAAGTTCTGAACTTCAATGGGAAGATCGCATGTAAATTTGGGTCATTTTAAAGCATTTCAACTAAAGTATCAAACCTATCTCATTTTCAAAAATGTGAAAGAAGAAGAAAGAATTAGGTTAATATTCCATTAGTTTAGTTCAGAAAATTATCTTAAAATGTCTTGGAGTTTGACAGAACAATGAGATAGATTAGATATAAAATATTCGAGACACGCCCAACATGGTTTCAATGGTTTATTTCTTTTTATTAAGTTAAAAACTCTTGGGTTTCTTAATCTATTTGGTGCCTCCATACACTGATAACCATCTTAAAAAGTGATGGAGGAATATGATGTTCATGGAGGTGAGTTTCAGTTTGAAATATGTCTTACTTTACTTGTCTCTAGATTCCTGGAGGTTCCCTTTACGGAAGGGTAACTTGCTTTTACTATAAAATAATAGAAAATTACAACGAATAGTTAGCAGCTTAGAACTTGTAAGACATTGATTTATTCCCAATACAGTTATCCTTGTCCCGCTCTGTCAAAGTCATCAACTCAGTGCTCCACTGGGTGTGTTTAAATATTTAGCTACAGCCAACAGGTGCCTTCATAAGTTCATTTACATTCTGATTAGAAATACATACAAGACTGAGCTCCACTCAGTAGTCTCTTATCTCAGTAAAACCAATGTGCACCAAATAATACATCACCCGCACGTGATGCAATCTCTCACTCAATAATTGAAAATAACTGAAACAACCACTCCCTATAAAACCCGTTATCTTGGGGCTCTCTCTCAAAAACTCTTCAACATTTCTGCACTAATTATTCACTCTGTCCTTTATTTCCCAAACATACAAACACCTTCTCCCTCTCAGAAGCTCTTGTAGAGATAGATATATTAATGGCTAAACATAAACAAGATCAAGACAAGTTTGATCTTGACTTTTCCAGAGTTAACGAGTTGTTTCATTACATGCAAACATTGCATGAACCGACTCGCCTAAAGAGCACGTATATGCTGGCACTGCAGATGAACATACAAGACTCGAGAAACAGGTTCATTAACTCTCGAACAAGGCCTGGCTTTCAAGAAAAAGCTCCTGTGAGAGTCCAGGAGAGTCAGGAGAGCTGCAATGAGTTTCGAATTCTATGGAAGCGTCTCAATGATACTCTTCTTGGGGACGGCGGAGGTAGCAACCCTGCAGGAGATAGCAGAGATGCAGTGTCGAGACACATCTTTGGATTATTTTTGATAAAGGAAATTGAAGAGAAGATGGGGTCAGACTCATCAGTTAAAAGATTGGAACAAGATTTACGCACAAGTATAACAATGGCTGATGCAAGTCGTGGTGTAAGAGTCAAGAATGAAGAAGGTGTTGAGGTTTCAGAACTAAATTTGCAAATACTGAGGCGTAAATGTGAAGAAGGATTCAAGAAAGCACGAGAGAGTGGAGAGAAGAGTTTGATGGATTGCGTAAAAGAGTGTAAGGAATCTGATAAATTATTCAAGGTTTTGAATGATATGAAGGTTCAAGTAGCTGAAGTTAGGATTGAGCTGTCTCGTTTGATGGATGATTACATGTTAATGATGTCAGGGAAAGAACAATGGGCAGAAAAGATTGGACGATTCATGTCTAAACTCAATGGTCTTAGTATAAAAAAGATTATCAGGTTACCGAAAATGGAAAAAATTGAGGAAAGAAATCTGAAAAAACTCTTGAAAATAAGAAGCCCAATTGATGACATATTAGATAAATTCCTCGAGCAAGTTCTAGATCTACTCTGCGATCAATTCATTGTGATAGCTCTGCATTTGGAATCTATTATGACTCATCGACTTCATCCGGAATCACAGAATTTTATGAAGGTGGAACTGGCTGCCTACAAATGTGGTCTCAAGCAATCTGAGGAGATGCTGAAGGGTGTAGGGGAGATTATTAATATATTGAAGGCAATATTTTCATCCAAACTAGATTGTAAGGAAGAGAAGACGATTGACGATTTGCATTTTACGGAGTCTATGATAGTTCGATATTGGAATAAATGAGGATTTTCATACAAGATGGAGTGAAAGGTTTGAGGCTTAATTTCTTTGCTCTTGTAGTGTGTCCAAAGCTCCCACGCAAGGGTTAAGATGGTTCAAAGGTTATATAATGATAGATTAGATATAAATTTCTGTTCTTTTTTACTGATTTGATGTTGTGGGATTTCTTTAGTTTTGTTGGTAGTAGTACTCACTGCTTGTCAGTTGTTTGACGCAGAGATTTAAAGATCAATTGTAGTTGGGAAAATGGATTGAATTTGTAAACTTTTGCCAAATAAACAATTTTTTGATAATGGTAGATAGTTGATGAATTTGAGTTCTGGTTTGCTCCCTCCCTTGTTACCTTGTATTTTGCTCAATGTCCACAACTTAGTTGAAAGATTGAGTGAACTTTTGTACAGGGTTCTTGGATTCTTTTTAAGCGTTGAACTTAAATGGAAGATTGTGTGTAAATTTGGGTCATTTCAAAGAATATCAACAAAAGTGTCAAACCTATCTCATTTTCAAAAATGTGAAAGAAGAAGAGAGGGTATGGTTAATATTGTAATAGTTCAATTCAGAAAATTATTGTAAAATGTCTTGGGAGTTTTGGAAAGGAAATGAGACTATTAGTTGAAGATTACTAGTAGATTCTAAATATTTAGGAATAAATGTTTAGGCTTTAATTTTATGTAAGTTGGTAAACTGAGAGCAAAAATATGTCCAGTTTAAGCGTTATATATTGCTCATGATGGTTCAAGTCAAGATTCAAGAACAGTGAAGCTACAAAAAGAAGAATTCAGAATCTGCAAAGCTCGATTGATTGAAAAAAATGCTTGACTGATCGAAGATCGTGTTTTGCAGAATTTTATTCAGGCCCAGAGCCCACAAAAATGTTTAGAATTTGTGTCCAACACTACCTTGTATAAAAAAAATAAAAAAAATAAAAAACCCTAAATACGTTTCAAAAGTTCTTGGAAGTCTTGTGAGTTACTTCTGTGAGATTTGTGAGGTTTCTGAAGCCTTCTAACTCAACAAGCATCTACTGGAAAGAAGATCCATATACAAGAACTGGTGGAATAAGTTGCTACATACAAGATCAACTACAACTAATGATCTAAAACTTTGAGTGAGATCTTAGAGTCACAAATGGGGGTGTTTGTGTTCAACAGATTCAGATAGAAGAATCTGTGGATTCGGAGTTGCATATGGTCACATGAGTAAGTACTACAAGAGTTAGTTTTAGATTTAGGGAAAAATATATTGTAAAACTTTCATCATATCATAGTGAATTTGTTGCCTTGAGGATAGTTTATGTTAAATTATCTCCTAATTTTTTTCCTTAAAACTGTTGGTTTCATTGGTTTTCTTGGATTATCATATCGCTGTCTTTAGTACTTTTACGCAGTTAGTAATTTGATTGTTTGTGTTTAACCTAAATCTGAATAATAAACCTAAGTAACAACTTGATTAATTAATTAGGTTAAACTATTTGGTTTACAAAGGTCTAAACTAACTAACAATTACTGGCTGTTTAAGAACCTTATGCATAAAGGTGACAATATGTATTTGTGGGGGCATAGGCTTGTATTTGTGCAATCTCCGAGTACCTTATCATAACATTCAATTTACTCACCACATACTAAAAAAAGATCTACTTAATCAGTTGCCTGCGATGGAAGTTAATAATGCAATATGGACCATTAAGACCACTTGTGACTTGTCCTGTTTAGTTCATTCATTGGATTAACATATGACTCCTTACATATAGAATTGGTTTTGAACATCTTATGATCCTATGAATATGAATCTCAAGTTCTCAACAAGGCTTTAAACTGCTGTAAGTGGATCTATAGTTCTATACAGCTAACTTCAATTAGTTGGGTTGAAAGTTTAGTTGAGCTGCATTGTGCAGAAAAAAAAATGTTCATTTTCAAGTACAACTTATCGTCATAAGCAGTTTGATTGCCAGATCTCTTTGAATTGATTATTGATATAATATATTATTTGAACACCCTTGTCATGTCAGGGTTTTGGAGTCAAAAGGGAAGCGGTGAGTGATCAGCATTTAAAGGTTGCCAAAAGAGATTCCAATTTTCCTTAGAGAATACCATTTTCCTTGTCTTCCCCTTACTTGTCCCAATCGATTATTATTTTATGTAACGGTTGTATATAATATCCCTCTCTATGTGAGAGGGAATATAATGTAATCACTGCACAAAATATCACCTCGTCCCCCAATGGAGAGAGGAAAAAAATAAAGTCAAACTACTATTTTGGCCTTTCAAAAAGGTAATGTTGGCAGCTCATACAAAACACCCAGACACTATCTAGTAGAAAACAAAATTAATTTTTTGTTACATACTGTAGCCAAAATCACCGCATTGAATCGAATTTAGCCAACCGGATCGAAACAGGCAAAATGCATTTGGATGGACCAAAATTGAGTCCAAGATGTAACTAATCTCCTAATTTGATATGTAACTGGCCCATGTGTACTAATTATATTTTTCATATGACTAATTCTATTTTGCACAGGGTTAATTCTATTAATCACATGGGACTTTAAAGGGCTATTACTATTTACTAACAGCAGACTTGCACTCTTGATGTTCTGTTTGACAAGTGCTTTAAATGCTCCATGATGAATGATATAAATACAAGACTCTCCACTCACCAGTCTCTTATCTCAGCAAAACCCAAAGTGCACCAAATAATATATCACCCGCAGGTGATGCCATTTTCACTCATAACTGAAACAACCATTCCCTATATATAAAAATCCTTATTTTGGAGCTCAGGCTCTCTCAAAAACTCACAAGAAACACACTCTCTCTCTCTCTCTCTCTCAAAAGCTTTTAATTTGTAGAGATATCAATGGCTAACCAAGATTAAGACATGGTTGATCTCTGCCATCGCCAAGATGTATCGTTGCATTTATGCATTGCATGCAGAGACTGGCAAAAATATCATGTATCTTGAGAGACTGGCAAAAATATCATGTATCTTGAGTCACTGCAGGAGAGTACGCAACTGTTGACAAAGTGGTTTACTGACTTGACAACAAAGCCCTTTTCTTTCCAGCAGGAGAAACTGCCAGATGCACATCGCAAATGAGGTTCCAAATTTATTGAAGAGTTTCAGTGGTGTAGCAAGGAGGCAGTACTTAGGTAAGGTGATAAAGGCCTTCGGAGAGATGATGTGATCTGACTTAACGGATGATCAAGGTGATAAACTTGAACAGGAGGCTAAATGATTGGAACAAGATTCCAGCATAATGATAGCCGCAGCAAGTAGTGGTGTAACATTCAAGAAAGAAGAAGGTGGCGAGTCTTCAGATCAAAGAGAGCAAATACTGAGTAGTAAAAGTGAAGAAGGATTCAAGAAAGAATGAGTTGGTGGAACTGGAAAGAAGAGTTCGATAGTGCATAAAAGAGTCTAAAGAATCTGATAAAGAATTTGGGGTTCTGAATGTGATAAAAGTTCAAGCAAATGAAGTTGGGATTATGCTGTCTCGTTTGATTGTTGATTTCATGTTTCTGATGTCAGGGAAAGAACAATGGGCAGAAAAAGATTGAAAGTTTCAAGTCTGAACTCAAAGGTGTCAATATTAAAAATGAGAACTCCATGGTGGTTAACAAGATTATCACTCTACTGGAAAAGACCAAAATTGATGAACCAATGAAAGGAAAGTGGGCTGGTATGGAGCAAACAGAACTAGATGAAAGCACTCAGAAGGAAAGCCTGAATAGAAGAAGCCCAATTGATGAGCTATTTGATAAATACCTTGAGAAAGCTATAGATCTACTCCAACCTCAATTAATTGTGATATCTCTGAGTTTGGAATCTATTATGAGTCATCCACTTCCTCCCAAATCACAGAACATAATGAATGTGGCGCTGTCCGACTTCATATGTGATCTCAAGAAATATGTGGAGAAGCTGAAGCGTATAGGGGAGGATATTAATAAACTGAAGACAATGGTTTCATCCAAACAAGAGCGTAAGGACGAGAAGATGACTGAGACTTGGATCGTTGTAGAGTCTATTATAGCTGAACTGTGGAATCAATCAGAATCTTCATACAAGGAGTAAAAGGTTTGAAGCTCAATTTAAAGGATCTTGTAGTGTCCAAAGCTCCCACACAAAGGTTAAGAAGGTGCAAAGGTTGAATAATGATAGATTAGAAATAAATTTCTGTTCTGTTTACAGATTTGATCGATGTTGTGGGATTTCTTTAGTTTTGTTGGTAGTAGTACACACCGCTTATTAGTTTTTTGGCGCAGAGATTTAAACACCAATTGTACTTAGGGAAAATGGATTGAATGTGTAAGCTTTTGCCAAATAAACAATTTTTTGAAGAATATTGCTATTGTCTGTGAATCTTTTGTATGTATCTTTTGCAGAAAGATATTGAGAAACTCTTTTATTAATCATAATTATTATCTTATCAAAGTTAATCATGAATAATTTTTCCGACATTTCTTTGCCCATTTAATAAGATACAGAAGATGGAACTAGTATAAAATATTCGAGACACGTCCAACTTGGCTTCAATGGTTTATTTCCTTTTATTAAGTGAAAAATTATTGGGTTGCTTAATCTATTAACTTGTGATGGTGCCTCCATACACTGACGACCATCTTAAAAAGTGGTGGAGGAATTCGATGTTCGCGTGGCATGTGTTTTTCTTGGATTCCTTTTAAGTGCTGAGCTTAAATTGGAAGATTGTTTGTAAATTTGGGTCATTTTAAAGCATATCAACAAAATTATCAAACCTATCTCATATTTAAAAATGTGAAACAAAAAGACAGAATTTGGTTAATATTCTATTAGTTCAATTCAAAAATTTGTTGTAAAATGTCTTTAAGTTTGACAGAATATTTGTTATGCGTGGTCAGCCTGGGAAGGACTGGAATTTCAATTGGCTTCTCTTCTGCTAAGTGGAACTTTTATGAAGCCTAACTCTGATATAATGGAACCTGTGTGCATGACCCAATATATCAAAATTGTGTCAGACTCTTGTAAGCTTGACCAATGGTGTTGATAACCAGTTAGGAAAAGTACATGCCCGCAGTCAAACTACACATTGAAAGCAGCATTTCACATGGACAATACAGTAAAACCTCTGCATCTTCTTTTTAACAAATTCTAAGGAGCAGTATTGTACCAAACCATGTTCTGCATTTAGCCTTTCTAATAACAAATTTCTCAAATGTACACCATCCACACAGCTGCAGGTTGTTGCCTTTATAAGCCATTACATCATCATGCATAATGGTAGAGAGTTTCAGTTTGAATTCTCTTTATGGAAGGATAACTTGCTTTTACTATAAAACTAGTCGCAGACCTGCGCGTTGCGCATGATAATTTTTTAGATAAAATACGATTTTACTCTCTAGACTTTATAAAGAGTTTTTAAAAAAGAAAAAAAAAAATAGTTTTATCATATTTTTCATAATTTTGTCTATAACATTTTTTACTATCATCATATATTTATGGTTGATGATTTGTATAAAATAGACATTAAATAAAAAGTAGAACTATTCAATAATTTTTTTTAAGTCATGGTGTATGAAGATTATGATTTATATATGTATATATATACATACATATATATATATATATATAATTTTCCTAGTTAAAATTTGATTATTTTTAAGTTACTATTTTGTATTATTATATTTAATTGTTGATTTTATTGCACTATAAAGTTTTTAATGTCATCTGTATAGTCATCTCTATTTTATTTCTTACTCCTCTTTACCACATTTTTATTTTTCAAATAATAGTTATTAATTGACGTTTGATTTCATTTCTTTTTTTCTTCTTTCATTTATTCTTTATTACTTTGTATGTTCCCTTGTTAGTTGTAAATTTTGTAGTTATCAATAAGAAATAGATATCATGGATGGCTTAAATAGTATAGTTATAGATGTATTTACGTTAGTGGTATGTCAAAGGGGTTTTTTTTTTTTTCCCTTCTAAATTTTTAAGGAAAATTTCTCTAGTTTGGTCTCAATCAATTAAGATATCCATAATATATTAACGGAAGTAATAATGAGCCATAAATTTTTTTAATGTATGAAGTGGTTAGGTTAGTAGTATGTCAAAGGTTTTATAAAAAAAAATTTAAAAATAATTCTAAGGAAATGTAAACGGCCTTTTTTTGAAAAAAGATATTGTGACTTTTTGAGTTGTGCAAATATGATTATTTTAATCACCTTGTTTATAGAATCATTATTAAGTTATAAATATCTAATTAAAGTAGATGAATATATAAATGCAAAAGTATATGTAAAACTACAACTACACAAGATAAATATGTATAGATATATATTTTTTTTTTATTATTCATAAATCATTATTTCATTGTTTACTTATAAATATCTAAATTAAAATTTTATTTTGGAAAAAAATATAAATTAAAATAGATGAATGTGTAAAACATTTTTAGTATATTGTAATATAAAATTTTTTTTTCTCAATATTTTATGTAACTTTTTCCATAAAATCAATATTGTTGGCATCCTTTAAAGATGACATATAATATTTTTGAGAAGAAGAAGAAGAAGAATAAACAGAGACTATGCTAACACATAATATAAAATTATTAAGTTTGCGTGATTTAAATATGTGGCAAAAAAAAAATATTAATGTATCTATGATAAAAGCTTTTATCTAAATGATATATAGTAATTCATATTTTGTTAGACTTAATTCAAAAAGTTCATTCTCAATAACCTTTTTAAGTCTACAAATTGCTCAATCTATGGGCCTAGTCACATTCAAAGGATGCTATCTAAATTATAAATTATATGACCCTTTATCACATAAATATATTGATTTCCTCAACGTATGGTAAAGGAAGACAAGTTTGTGTCTAGCCATTTCTTAATTTGTGCTGCATAATTTAACAACATAGAGGATGTGACTTGATTTGAATGTTGAATATAATAATATGAGAGGAAAAAAGGTAAAAATAAACTATATAGCAATAAACATCAAATTATCCAAGTCATTCTATGTAATATAATAACATTATATTATTATATACTATATGTATAATGCAATAGGATAATATTTAATCAAAGAAAATATAAAAGATAATAACTTAAAACACAAAAATAAATTGCATCATCCCAAAGTAGAATTCTAATTAACAAAAATATTCATCAACCTAAAGAATTGATGCAATGAAAAAAAAATCAAACAATAAATGAAAAAAATTGAGAGAGAGAGAGAGAGAGAGAGAGAGAGAGAGAGAGAGAGAGAAGTAACTTTTTTTGTGTGAGAAAACTATACATAGAATGAAAAGATAAAAGATTACAACTTAAAACATAAAAATAAATTGCATCAACCCAAAGTAGAATTCTAATTAACATAAAAATTCATCAACCAAAAGAATTGATGCAATGAAAATATAAAAAAAAAAATCAAACAAAAAATGAAAAAAATTGAGAGAGAGAGAGAGAGAAGTAACATTTTTTGTGTGAGAAAACTATGCATAAAATGAAAAGGAAAATGTCAAATTTATAGTAAAATGTTGAGAATAAGAAGGGTCAAAATAAAGGAAGACAAAAAGGTAGAAAAAGAATGATATTAAGGTAAAAAGTAGTGGGGAGATGAAGAGGTAAAAGGGATGGAGAGTTTTGGAATAATAATAATAATAATAATAATAATAATAATTGTTAAAAGATATTATAATTTTTAAATAATGGAGTTTTTAAGTCACCTTAAATTAATGAGAAAATGTTATAAAATATATATAACAAAAATTGAAAACAAAAAATGATGACGTGGCTGCTGATGTGGCTCAATGTGAGCGTAGCAACATTAAATGCTACGCTTCAGCTTTTAGTAATATATAGATAATAGAAAATAACAACAAATAGTTAGCAGCATAGAACTTGTGAGCTGTGAGACATTGTTTTATTCCCAACGCAGTTATCCTTGTCCCAGTTTGTCAAAGTCATCAACTCAGTATTCCACAGTGTGTATTTAAATGGGGGTATAGCTAACCTTCTCACAGAGAAATGAGAGAGATGTTAGATAATTTGGTTTAATCCAAAACGAAGTATTGCAATTGAAGAGTGCCTACCATGTTGAAATCCAGCATCAATCTAGTACATTGTTCTAATATTGACATTGGGAATTGAGGGTGAGACTACAATGCTAGGTAGTTTACAAAGCCAAAAATTTGGAGGTAAGACATGGTTATCTACCACACATGTATAAAGGATAAGCAAGGTCCATACTCCATACCCTTTTTCCCCTCTATTTTAGAGCACCAAAATTCTGAACTCCTACACCATATGATATTTATAGGTCAAGACTTCATCATAATGATCAAGGGGCAGCAACAGAGTTTCAGGTCATTGATATGGGACGTGCTTAAAAACCGCTAAAGATATGGAGCTGAACTCTTCATGTTTGTTGCAATAGAATTCAATTGAGGCATGAAAAAAGCCACAGCCAGGTAAACTGATGCAGTAGGCCATAAAATACTACCTTAAATACACAGAGGTCAGCCAATTGAAGTTGTACTCGAAAATAAAAATGGGATATCTGGCAGAGGATGCAAAAAGATCAAAGCACAATGCAGAAGGTGGAAAATCCTGCATGCAAGCACAGCAAACAACAAATGGGCAAGGAATTTAATATTGTATGCAAAGCAAACAACAAAGGGGCAAGGTAATTAATATTGTATGCAAAGCAGACAAATCAGGATTGTATATGGAGAAAGGAAGGACCAGAAGTCCTAAACCAGATCCTTGCCTCTGATGTATTCTACACTCAATAAATAAATATAAATATCTACCTTTTAATTAAAAAAAGAATCCTTGAACATTTTTTAAAAATCTCAATGTGTTATCCCTTGGTCCCTGTATGGTAACTTAACAAATGACAATTTCTAATGTGACAACTTTATTTTGTAAACGAGTCCTTCAAAAATATTGTGATCCTCTAAATTTGAGTTTTGGAAAATCAACATGTGAGCATTATAAAGACATAAAAAATGTCTACCACATCAGTATTTACTATATGCTAGTGATGATAAGGTAATAAGTCAAGGGACACAACATTTTTCATAAATACTGAAATGGCTTACTGTGATTGGTACAACAGGTACTGCAATTTATAGAGCAGAGTAGAGAGATACAATTACATACAAATTCTATAGGCACAAAAATAACTCACCTAACTAAACCATAATAAAAACCTTTAACGTAACTAATCTCCTAATCTGATATGTAACTTGATCAATTTTGCACATTTTTCACATCTTGCACATGGTTAATTCTATTAGTCACATGTGACTCTACAGGAGACTGAGTTGCTGCATAAAATTAAGTTATCAATGCAACAAAAGTTATTAACTTTATATAAATAAAAAAGAAAAAATAAAATAAAATCTATATAGTTTAGAATTTAGCCTCTGCTAGAGTCACCAAAAATATTTAGCTACACCAAAAATATCATAAGTTCATTTACATTCTGATTGAAATACATACAAGTCTCTCTCCAGCAAACCCTAAGTGCACCAAATAAAATATCACCTGCAGGTGATGCAATCTCTCACTCATAACTGAAAATAACTGAAACAACCATTCCCTATAAAATCCTTTTATCTTGGCTCTCTGTCTCTCTCTCTCAAAAGCTCTCAAGATTTCCCAAACAAACACTTTCTCCATCTCAAGTCAAAAGCTTTTGTAGAGATAGATATCAATGGCTAACCAAGATCAAGACACGGTTGATCTTGACTTTGCCAGAGTTAAAAAGTTGTCTCATTACTTGGAAACATTGGATACAAAGACTAGTGAAAAGATCATGCACCTTCAGTCACTGCAGAAGAATATAGAAGACTTTGAAGAGGTTGTTGACAGGCTAACAAAGTCTAACTTTCGATTAGAAGATCTTGTCAGATTCATGGAGACTGAGAATGAGCTTCACAATTTAACGGAGCTTATCAGGGATATTCGTCTTGGAGATGACGAAGGTTTCAACCCTGCAGGACTACTCAGTGATGCAGCGAGGAAGCGGTTCTTTGATAAGGTGATGAAGGCCTTGGGAGAGATGATGGAGTCCTATTCATCACAAGATCAAGATGATAAACTCGAACAAGAGGTTAAAAGATTGGAACAAGCTTTAGGCATAACGATAGCTGCTGCAAGTACTAGTGTAACATTCAAGAAAGAAGAAGGTGGTGAGGCTTTAGCTGGTGCAAGTACTAGTGGCTTAACATTCAAGAAAGAAGCAGGTGGTGAGGCTTCAGATTTAGAAGAGCAAAAACTAAGGAGTGAATTTGAAGGACTCAAGAAAGAACGAGACAGTGGAAAGAAGAGTTTAATGGAGTACATAAAAGAGTGTAATGAATCTGATAAAGAACTTGGAGTTATGAAGGCACTAAAGGTTCAAGCAGTTAAAGTTGGGATTGAGCTGTCTCGTTTGATCATTGATTTCGTGTTTATGATGTTGGGGCAAGAACAATGGGCAGAAAAGATTGGGCTTTTCAAATCTTCACTCAAAGGCTGCTGTATTGAAGATGAGAATTCCATGGTTATTAAGAAGATTCTCAATCTGCTGGATATGGAAAAAATTGGTGAACCAATAAAAGGAAAGAGGGCTGGTATGGAGCAAACAGAACTAGATGAAAGCAATCAGAAGGAAAGCTTGAACAGAAAAAGCCATATTGAAGACCTATTTGACGAATTCCTCGACCAAGCTCTAGGTCTACTCGGTCGTCAATTCATTGAGCAAGCTCTGAATTTGGAATCTTTTATGAGTCATCCACTTCTTCCCAAATCAGAGGACTTAATGAATGTGGTGCTGTCTGAATTCAAATGTCGTCTCGAGCAATCTGAGGAGAAGCTGAAGGGAATAGGGGAGGATATTAATAAATTGAAGGCAATGTTTTCGTCCAAAATAGACCGTAAGGACGAGAAGATGACTGAATCTCGGATCTTTGTAGAGACTATGATAGCTGAACTGTGGAATCAATCAGAATCTTCATGGGAGACGGAGGGAAAGGCTTGAGGCTCAATTTTCCTGCTCTTGTAGTCCAAAGGTTAAGAAGGTGCAAAGGTTGAATAATGATAGATTAGATATAAATTTCTGTTCTGTTTACTGATATGATGTTGTGGGATTTCTTTAGTTTTGTTGGTAGTTGCACACACTGCTTGTTAGTTGTTTGGGGCAGTGATTTAAAGATCAATTGTAGTTGGGAAAATGGATTGATTCTGAATTTGTAAATTTTTGCCAAATAAACATGTTTTTGATAATGGTAGATAGTTGATGAGGAATATGAGTTCTGGTTTCCGTATTTTGCTCAATGTCAACAACTTAAAAGATTTGAGTGAAAATTTTGTACAAGTTTCTTGGATTCTTTTTAAGTGCTGAACTTAAATGGGAAGACGGTAAATTTGGGTCATTTTAAAGCATATCAACAAAAGTATCAAACCTATCTCATTAAAATGTGAAAGAAGAAGACTGAATTTTGTTAATGTTCTATTAGTTCAATCCAGAAAATTATCTTAAAATGTCTTGGAGTTTGACAGAATATTTGTCCTGGTCAGTCTTGGAAGGACTGGAATATGAATGTGATTCTCTTCTGCTAAGTGGAACTCACAATGGCATGTTTCTAAACCCCCAAAAAGAACTTCTATGAAGTCTAACTCAGATATAATAGAACCTGTGAGCATGAACTTACAATATCAAAGTTGTGTCAAGACTCTGAATTCTTGTAAGCTTGACCAATGGTGTTGATAACCGGAAGGAAAAGTTGTTGCCCACAATAAAACTACACTTTGAAAAGCAGAATTTCACATGGACAATACAGTAAAACCTTTGTATATTCTTTGTAATGAATTCTAACTAGCAGCATTGTACCAAACCATGTTCTGCATTTAGCCTTTCTCAAAACACATTCATCAGATGTGCACCACCCACACACACATGCAGTTTGCTGCCTTCATAAGGAAAACTTGCTTTTACCATAGAACAGTAGAAAATAAAATTAAAAAATAAAAACAAATATTTAGCAGTATAGAACTTGTGAGACATTGTTTTATTGCTTCTGCATTTATCGTTGTCCCATTTTCCAAAAGTCATCAACTGGGTATATCCCTGGTGTGTGTTTAATTGTGGGTTTAGTTACCTCTCTCACAGGAGAAATGAGAAGTTGGATAATTTGATTTAATCCAAAAAGTACTGCAATTGCAGAGTATCCCATGTTGAAGAAAGTCCAGCATCAATCAAGTCCATCATTCTAATATTGACATTGGGAATTGAGAGTGAGACTATAATGCTAGGTAGTTTACAAAGCCCAAATTCTGAAGGTATGGTTATCCTATCTACCACATATATAAAGGACAAGCAGTTCCATACTCCATACCCTTTTTTCCTTTTATTTTAGAGCACCAAAATTCTGAACTCCTGCACCAGATTATATTTATTGGTCAAGATTCATCATAAAGAGCCAAAATCCTATAATCCCTTGAGTTGTTTTCGCTTGGAGCATCAATGTGGAAGATGGAAAATCCAGCATACAAGCAAAGCAAACAACAAAGTGGCAAGGAAATTAGTATTTTATGCAGACCAGACAAATGAGGACTGTATATGGACAGAGGACCTACCAGAATTCCTAAACCAGATCCTTGATTATTCCATACTTCATGAACAAATTTTTTTTTTTTTTTTAATTATCTATATCTACCTTCTATCCCCAGAAAAAAGTCCTTGAAATTTTAAACATGTCAGGCTACCGTTTGGCCCCCTTATTACTACTTTACAAATGACGAATTTCTAACGTCACAACCATGTTCAGTATACAAGTCCAAAATAAGTGTGGTCCTTCAACTTTTAATTTTAAAAATCAACATGTGAGCATTCTAAAGACGTAAAAAAATGTCTACCACATCAGTAATTGATATTCGCTAGTGATGATAAGGTAAAAAGTCTAGGATACAATATTTTTCACAACTATTGACATGGCCTCCTATGATTGCTACATAGTGAAAATGATGTCAATGGTGGATCCAATTAAAGAATGTTGCTCTATAATGTCAAAAAAAAATATTCTCTATGAGTCTATCATTACTCAATAGAAAGGTAAATAAGAATCACACTAAGGACTAAATTAAAATAATCAATATTGCACGCATGAAATCTAACACATAATTCAGGAACCAAGATTGTGTTTTGGCTCTACATATTTCACTTTTTGTTATCCACCAAGCTTCTCCCCAACAAAACCCACATGAATAACTTTCACTTCTTTCTCTGTAGTATGTGAGAACAAAGACAACATAATGCTTACCTCGCATAGTGAGAGGATTTTAAATATACCTGGTAAAACTAAAAACTTCTTTTATTAATCTTTTTATGAAACGCATATACATCAGGAGCTATGAACCTATATAAAGCAGTGGGAAAGCGAAATAAGAAAAGAAAAGAAAAAAAAAAAAAAAATCTTCCCTGATTTACTGGAGACTAGGGAACTACCTATTGCTCAAAGGACAAAAATAAAAATTTGACAATTCTGTGCCACAAAGCCCTCCAAGTTGCCATGCCCATACAATTGTAACTATTTGGCTACTCTCATATATATAAGCTATGTATCTTCTTCAAAAATCCTTCTTTAGTGACCCAAAAAACCTCGCGAACATCTCAAATAGAGGAATATTTTTTAAAGCTCAAATATGCCAGCATGTTCTTCTATTGTTTGGTTATTTTAATAAAGGCAATGGATGCTCAGCAATGACTCCCAGAAGATGCTGCAGTAACCAAACATGCAGCAATAGGAACAAAAATGAATTATGTAGCCTTGCACCTGTAAAGCAAAAACAATCAGAAAAATTAAGTAATATTATCAAGTCAAGTAAAAAAGTACTAATAATTTATTTCAAAAAATAAAGCGAAAATAAAAAACAAAAAAAATCTTTCCAGACATACACAAAAGCCAAAGTAATATGTCAGTCATGTTGCATTAATATGACAATGTAGGAAAACCACAACTTGGTTGTACCTAATGAAAGAACAAATCACAAATTAGTCAACTGTACCTAATGAAAGAACAAATCAAACCGGTCTAGTAGATTCTCCACTCAATTCTCTTTTTACCAGCTTCAAGATTTCAATAATCTGCAACAAGGGAAAAGCTGGATAGTTAGACTCATGTTTCTATAACATAAAAAGATTAGTATATGCAAATTAATGGAACAGATAGAATTGTTGATTGATAACCACAATAATCATCATTAATTCGTTTCTTTAAGAAAGCAAATTTTTTATTTGCCCTTCTTGTGATGAGTGTGTTCAATCCAAAACAATTTTATTGCCCTTTTTATCAATGTCAACCTTTTTTCCCATTTTTAAAAGTGATCACAGACAACAAATTTCAGCAATTCAAGGTTGCACAACATGTGGAAAGGTACAATCTTTATAATTCCAAAGTACGACAAGGAATGTCTACAGCACATGGATTGTTTCGGGTATGAAAAGATTAATTGGTGTCAGAAAGCAAAAAAGCTTGACAAAGTTTGAAGCAATACTAAAAAAAGACACGAAGAAGGATGCCAAAAATGATCGCGAAGAAACAATAATTGATGTTAGAAAATTCATTGATTCCACACAATAAATTATTGTTAAGAAACAATAATTGATATTAAAAAATTTATTGAATCCACACAATAAATCTTCTAGGCCAAGGACTAACCAAAACATAAAAGGAATGCAACCAATGGAAGGAGAAAAGAATCTTACTCCAGGATAATGCTGCAATATTGGTGAATAATGATCGAGTGCAATGTATATTTTTTCAAGAAGGCTTAGAAGAGCATCAACTTCATCACCCAAAAGATCGACCTGAAATTCAAAAATAAAATCCAATGAGATTGCTACAGAAACAAATTAAAAATCCAAGTCCTGAATTATATATAAAGACTACGGATGCAATTAATAATTCTTAACAACATCTTCTGTTTATTTTTCCTAACAGCAAAAATGTATCTCCAATAATATTTGATATAATAATTAATTTTCCAATTTACCAGAATTCTAAAATTTATTGTCAGGATGTGCACCATTTTTTTTTCTTTTCTCATCTATTTTTTTTTTCCCCAGCTAATCAGAAACAAAGATACTTACTGGTATTGGAGAAACGATAAACAGACATATCACCAACCACAAGAGGTAGCTCAGATATTTTTTTCCAAATAATGTACAACGAAGCTTGAAGGTAGATCCTAAACAAGTCATGCATATAATTTTCTCTCTAATTTTTCAAAGATGATTAATAGATGCCAATGATGAGCAGATCCAACTTTTTCATCCTTGTTTTGTTTGGATCTCTATTAATCCAATCATTGGTGAAATTAGCAACTCTCAACAGTCTGGTTTTTTTACTAAGTCGCATATTCCTACCCCATCATGACACAACCATTAAGAATTAGAGACTAACAAAAATACCCTAATGGCTCAGTGATGCTAAAATATTCACAAAGAGACTTAAAAATGTTAAAATCATAAAATGTAGCATTGTTAAACCATCTCATAGCATGGTCCTCTATGCAGTGAAAGATAATGGACACTCATATATATATATATATATATATACATACTAATACTGTTAAGTTCTGTTACCAATATATCTCCAGATAAGCTTTTTTTTTTTCTTTTTTTCTTTTTTTTTTGGTAGTTGAAGATGTGTCATTCAATTCTATTTACAAGTAAATACATAATACCCTAGCATGACTAGATTATAAGACCATAAGATCAAGCTGAAATGCAACAATATGCATCACCTACAACTACTGCAAACTTTCCTTTTTACATACCTCAGCTTCAGCCTTTTCAAGGTCAGAACATTTCCTTTCAAGCGTCTGCTTGTATGACAACCCTGTTCTTCGAAGTACATTAGCATTTGGGATAAGCAAACGCGATTCAGAATTCAAATTTTCCAGCCTGAAAAGAAATGCACAGTCTAAAGTGACTTTCAAGTCAATAACATCAATCTAAAATTCACTTAAAACTTGAAGATAATGATGATGAGGGAAAAAAACATACAAAGCATATATAATGCTATCCAAATAAAGGACATATTCTAGAATCTAGATGAGTTCTGATCTTCCAGCAAACAGGATTCTTCAAGTCTCAGTTTATGTAAATCTTACTCATATATCAACATGAAGCAGATTGGTTGTGTACTTAATATTTGTCTCTCCAGTGCTACCTCTTTCAGCCACTTAAAGAATCACCATTTAATAGATCATACACGCATGCATATGTGGGTTTTTAAGTTATAAGACACAGATATCTTATAAATTTAACCAGCTATCCTCAATCTCAATAATCATGCCAGAGCACAAAATAACACACACAATAGTCACCATTAGCTCAGAGTTTCTAATATATTTTTCAAAAAAAATAAAGTTTAAGTAGTTAACAATTATTACCTCAAACTGATATTTGATATATTTTCTGTTACTCTACATTCAAAACCATCAACCGCAATTGACAATCCTTGTGCAAGAGCAATTAATAACTTCATTTGCTTCTGATGCTCCCTTTCTTTATTGTTGACCAATGACAAAGCATGCTGTTTCTCTAGGGCAACAGCATGAATCATTCTTCTCTCCTCATCAACTTCCATCAACTGTTTCATTTTTAGTTCAAGCTTCTGACTTAAGTCACATTTCTCCACCTTATATATTTCAATTTGCTCTAATGCCTTCCTCATTTTATCCTGTACATTATCAAGCTCTTGACAAGCTAACTCAGATCGCTCTTTCTCATTTGCCAATTCAACTGTTGTTTCCTTCACTAACTTCTCCTTTTCTTCAATCAATTCTTCCAGTGATCGCATCTCTTGCTTTAGTCTTTCCTTATCCACAAGCTCCAATCTTAAGGCAGCTTCTTTTTCTAGTGCCTCCACTTCCAGAGAAACTCGAGTTTTTTTTTCATCAGTATATTTCATGTTCAAGTTACTGACTTTCTCTTCAGCGTCTTTCAGGGTTTCTTCGAATATAATCCCACATAGCCCTTGCATGATAATGGACTCTATATCAGAATCTTCAATATTGAAGTTGTTTCTAGGATTAACAAGATAAGCAGCTTCTTTTAATATAATTTCATAAATTTCTCTCATTATATTACACTTCAAATCTGACTCATCAGTGACGCATTTAATTTGGCCAATAAACTCCCTGAGAACACATTTATAAACGTCTTCACAAATTAAAGCTTTAATTTGGGCATCTTCTACAGCACACAACAATTTTGCCTCAAATAGTTGGCGTTGAGACATTTTATCTGCAGCAGCATCAGAAACTTGTGCTAAAAGGCATGTGACTTCCTTTTTCTTATCTGCAAGCAAGTCTCTAAGCTGTCGATTTTCTGAAAGAAGGGATTCCAGTCTGTACTTCAAACTGCCAAGATTTTCAGCATTTTTACTAAATGCACATAGCATCTTATTTTCCACAAGAATTCCATCCAACTTTGAAATGAAATGGGGAATTTTTCTCTTTAATATGTCAAGCTCATTATCCTTCTTCAACGGTGAAGCAGATCCCCTTTCCTTCATACACAGCATTTCCCCCATCAGTCTAAAATTTTTTTCAGTTATCTCTTGCACTTTAGACTCATGATTTCTCCTCATGTTGGTCATCTCAGAGATCAATTCATCTTTTGACATTCGCTTTAGTTTGGCAGGATCTGAATTTTCTGGGATATTACTATTTGAATCTTCATGTTTGCCATTTCCTTCCCAAATCAAAGTGGACGATGAAACACTATTGCTTAAGCTTTTGCAGCGGAAATGATCAGCCTTTTTATCATTACTCCACTCCCCACTAATCTCTAAGGACCCCAGAGAAGTTAGTGGCCGACTTTCATGAATAGACAGTGATTTTGAAATGGCATCCAATTCCTGCCGTAAACTTGAGATATCATTAATCTTTTCATGCCAATTCACATTTTCATTACCACCAAATTGCACATTTTGATCCCAAAGTCTTTCTTCAAACCCTTCTTGAAGACTCCGAATGCAATTCTTAATTACCATACCTTCAATTTCTGCTTTAAACTCTTGCTCTTGTTGCCATGAACAGAGTGATTCCCTAGACAACCCAAACATATCTTCCACTTGTTCATGAACCATGTCAAAAGTAGCATTTAGACTTTCAAGAATTTCATCCACATCAGATGCATTCTCCCGAAGAATACCACCCAATCCCAGCAGCTCAGAACCAGAATTAATCTTCCTAATAGAACTACACCCTCTTACACCATCAATTGCCTTCTTGAGCTTCTTGAACTGCTCTTTAGCCACATTTCTAAGGCTCCCCAAAGATTCTTTCATTCTATCATGCTCAACAAAAGCATCTGGACAGTTATAATACATCCTGTGGTGACTTGTGCTTTTGGACTCATGGTGTGTCAAAGCAGATCCCAAAGATTCATTTTCATCTGCACCCACATGGTTAAGATGTAGCATATGCTTAAATTTTTTTACCTCCAACTCTTTCTGGGCAATTTTCTCATCTGCTTCTTGTTTAACTGCCTTAACCATGCCCCTTATGACAGAATCACTCACCATCCTAGAAATAGTCAACCGATCATCGATATCTTGGAAATATGAGTCCAAATTCTCAAGGATCTCATCACCCAATTTCTCACTTACTTGAAAGTTATCAACATGCTGCCCCAACCCATCATGGCACAGAGCCACACTAGCATCCATAACCCTTACGTCCTCCATAATATATTAAAAAGCCTATTTACAGCTTAATCACTTATGAGATTCCATACCAGACTTGCAAAACTGCAAATATAAAGAAAACAATAAAGAACAAAAACTATAATGAAAATATTCAGAAAGAACTGTAAATCACATTTTCTTTTTTCTTTTTCTTTTTTTTATGGGAATAAATCATATTTTCCTATTCTGCAATATAATGGGTACCTATCATTCTTGTAAAATATGAGCCAAATCACAAAAAGGTCTCTTTAGTGACTGAGAAATTTGGGGAAAACAAAAACCAAAACAGAGTCTTGAATCTTGTGCATTCAATTCTCTCCATACCCACAAACTCAAGATTGAAAATTTAACAACTTAACTAACCCAAGTAGTTGTATTTGGGTCCCAAATACCCAATTGAGTTCAAAAGTCTATAACTTTAACAACCACTATTATTTTCCTTCATTTTCTCAACAACCAAACACACACCCAAAAGCTGAAACCACCAAAAATGAACTGACAACTTAGCTTAAACTCATTAACACTGCTTATTATTAGTTCAAAAAAACAAAAAAGAAATGAACTTTAGCAACATAGAATACTTACTGGTGAAGAAGATAAAACCCAAGTAGACAGTAGTAGTGGGAGAAACCTTATTTCCCTCGAAAACTTAAGGTTCAGAAAGTGTTTGAAAATCCCAAAATGGGCATTGAAATTTAAAAAAAGAGTTTTTTTTTTTTTTTTTTTTTTTTGGGTGAAGAAAGGCTGCCCTGATTTTTGTGTCTGTTTGGTTTGTTATTCAGTTTTGGCTTTTAGGGTTTTGAAGAAGATTATATAAAAGCTGGGGCAGACTAGACAGACCAATTTGGTGAGCGGGAGAGAAGTCCTTGATTGTAAATTGGCCCCATAATACCAGTAATTTACCCAAGTTGCCCCCTTTTTCACTTCAAGAATCAAGACTACTATGCTAAAGTCTTTTTGAGTGTTTTTTTTTTTTTTTTTTTTTGGGAGTGAATTTAGTTATTGGTCTAAATCAAATCAGTCAATTTGTTTGTATTAGCAAACTAGTGTTAGGTGAATAAAATTCTTTATTGTTTTATTTATATTTCCAATGATGTTATGGTTTTTCTCTTTTGTTTTTTTCTTTACCCAAAATTTATGTAATTAAAACTTAACTTGTATTCTAACCAAGAAGAAATGAGCTGTTGACTTTGATTATAAGTCATGAAATCTATATGTCATCTTCTATATATGGTTTGATTATTGACTGTAAACTTTGGTTTTTTTTTTTTTTTTCTCTCTTTTATAATCTAGATTAGAGATAGTAACATGGCATTATATATACATCTATCTTAATTTCACCTCTCCCCAAGTAAAAGACTTGAGAGCATTTTTTGTGATGTTTTGTTGAGTGAAGAAAGCGTTGACTAATTATATTGATTAAAGTGCTCATAAAATTCGGAATTTTCAATTTATTTAGTGGCTCCAGTCTGGCATGAGAAGGGATGCAATAAAGATCAAATGGAAGATAATAGAATTGCCATTAAATCATGGCAAATTATCATGGGCCTCTCTTTTTTTTTTTTTCTTTTTTTTTTTTTTTTTTTTACTAATTGTGATAAAGTCTAGGCATAAAACTTTGATGAGAATAAAACAATGAGAATCAAGGATTTAAGATCTTGGGCCAAGCAAGGTACCATTTCTACATTTGTACTGTTACTTACTGCTGCTACATTTAAATAATTGCAGCATTGCTTTATTAGTTAGACCAAGATTTTTTTTTGAAAGGAGTTAGACCAAGATTTAGGTTTAAGAATCTTTAATAGTAATATGTCTAATTGCAAGAGCAAAAATAATTGTTTATTTAACAATCATGTTCATCATGATCACTAATAATGCTGCTTCTTTCATCTCTTTCTACTACTTTACACCTTATATTTGTCATTTAATAGAACTATTCTAAGTGAAAAAGTTTGAAACATCTGGCCCACCAGAAAAAAGTAAAGAAAAGAACTTTCTTAGTGGAAAGACTGGACTGTCCTCATTTTCAATGAAATTCAGTTTGAAACTTTCAGTTGGTTTATGCTGTACTAGAAATAAGAGCTGCTGAGGATTGAGACAGCAAAAAGGCTGGAGAGTACCAATATTCAGAGAGAGTGGTAATAGTACACGTTGTGTTTGTGTACAAAAACACAAACACGATTCTACCATTTTACCATTATAACTGAAATTGTGTTTTAATTTGGAGTGTATACGGTTGTGTATAACTTAACGTTTGCTATTCATAATGAATTGTGATCTTTATTTTTTAAGCCATAACAATTAACCGAGCACAAAGCATGACATGGTTGATGATTTGTATGATGTATACAGGGGAAACATTGGACCAGAGTTACAACCTTGAATAACTTTTCTCCATCGCACCGCCAATCATGCTTTTTGACTGTTGATGCACTGGGATCCTAAAGCTTTTATAATAAAAATGGAGCGTAAAACGGATGGCCCACGCACTCAAAATCTCTCTCTCTCTCTTTTTTAAAGATTTCTAAAGACCCGCTAAAGCATTGCCAACCCACCGCCCAACCTTTTTCCAATCTATTTGAGTCATATTGACATTTACAAGATGATAAATTCCTAATGGTGGAGGATTGCTAAAAGCCTTGGAAATTTGGCTAAGTGTTTTCTCTTTCTTTTTCTCTTTCTCTTTCTTTTTTTTTTTTTCATTTTTAGGGTAAATTACAATTTATCCACATGTAATTTGACCGAAATTTAAGTTATTTACATATAATTTGAAATTTGATACTTTACCCAATTGAAGTTAGCTTAGTTAGGTTCTGTAACCAACATATATGACTAAATATATAATTTTATTTTATTTTTATGTCTCTCTTACAAAAACACAAAAAACATAAAAATATAAAATAAAAAGATATTGGTAAAGTATTTTTTAAAATTAAAAGCCACTTTTGCCTAAGCTAAAGTCCACTACATTGGTTGATCATCCAACTCAATTGATTGTGGACTCCCATTCTTCAGTTCAGTCCACAAACAAACTTCCTACAAGCAAATCAATGTACCAAGGTACCAGTGATTAATGATTTACAATTTTTTGTATGGATTGGATACTCTAAAATAAATGAAGGACGTAAGAAAGGCTGTAAGTAGTGGGCCAATGACTTTACACAGACTAATTGAGTGGGAGATTTCAAGATAAAACATGCTCCTCAATTGAAAGGATGTATGGTATGAACACTCAATTAATGGATTACTTAGCAAAATAGAATTAGTAGCTGTAAACATTATCGGCAAATTAAAAGACAAAACTACACGATGCTTTTCAATCACAAGCAATTATATTTGGTGTTGTATTGTTCTCTAAACTTTGGAGGGGTATCCTTTAATGCAGCTGTGCCCAATCCTTAAAAGATTCCCAGTTGTTCCTTCAAACAAGTATTCAAGTTTATGATCATAAATCCTGTAGATATACTACTTTAATCTAGTATTGGAAATATAGAGTCACTCTAAAACTTAACCAGCAAAAAAACAAATCAATGAGAAATTCCAATGTATTTGAACATATAAAAACGAGTATATCAGTGCATACAACCCAATAAATCAAAGACGAAGCGAGACTTCATGTAGCTGTATATAATTTTTTAAAAAAACTTTACCAACATCTTTTTTTATCTTATTTTGATCTTATATTTTTATGTTTTTTGCATTTTTGGATGAGAGAGACATAAACGTATAACAAAATTACATATTTAGCTCTATTTTTATTTATATTTTTCCCTCTTTTTTAAACAAGAACGCTGAATCAAATTTATAAAGATAAGATAGCATCTGTGAAGAGAGAAAAAAGTGAAGATGGAGAATGGAGGTTAGAGACGAGCCAAATGATGATGGTCTTTCATTAGAACGTTAATTATTACACATCAGTATGTATGGAGTGTGAGCGCCACGTCAATTTTGTGTTTTGGACGTTTTCAATTAAATTATGAAATCGTGTTTTCAAAACACAATTTCTAATGTTGTGTGTACGGATGTCTACAACTAGTTATGTATAACAAACATTAACGTTTTCGTTATTTGGTAGAGCAGAGATCAAGAGAGAAAGAGAAGAGGATGGATGCCAATTTCACGTAAGTCCACCATAACTTCACAATTAAAAACCGAATAGAAATAAAGTGTATGAATATTTTTTTTTTTAATTTAATTTATCTTAAGAAAGATAGGACTCAAATAATGAAGAAAAATAGATCCATCTTTTTGTCTATGATGGTCAAAAAATGCATGTGGTATATATGTTACAAGCTATAGTGGACCTTGTAAACACAAAATTTTTCTCAATTGTAGAAAATCAAACAACTGAAAAGAAATATGATTTACAAATATAAATTTGTATTGATGAATAATGAGTATTTCAATTCTTTTACAAAAGAATACTCTCTGATTCTATCTTCTTTGAACTTGACTCAAACAAGAAATTTTCTTGACTTTGGTTGGAAGATGGATCGAACGGTCTCCACAACAAATCTCTAACTTCGAGCTTATTAGAGATTTATTGTTCTTCAAGTCTTTAAATGTGAAGGTTTTTAGGTTGAAGTTCTTAGAGGCTTAAGAGGCTTGATCCGTCGAGCTTCAAAGATTTAGGGTTTGTTGAAGTTTATGGAGGCTTTTTGTAGCTTAATTCCAATAGAACTTCAAAGAACTTATTTGAATGTTCTTCGTATGTTCTTGAGGCAGAATTTCTCCAGAGCTTTGACGTCTTAGAAAAATTCCTCCTAAATGAGAAGGGATGTCATCTATTTATAGTAGTTTCAGAGGATAAGCTCCCCTTTGAATTGATATGCTTGAAAATATGTAGTAGGCTTTTGATTGGCTCAAATTCTTTTTTTAGAGATAATTATCTCTATTTATCTATTTTGATAAAGATCATGTTTTGATAAAGATAATAATCAACAAAGATAAATAATTATCTCTATTTAATTTATTTTTAACAAAGATAATTATCTATCAATTTTGAATATAAAATTTATCTTCATTTTATTTATTTATAAAGATAATTATCCATAAATTTTGAGTAGGAAATTTATCTTTATATTGTGAGCCAAATGACACGTGGCAAATTTCAATATGTCAATGTAATATCAATTTGGATGACACATGTCATCATTTGATTTAATTAATTTAATGACATTAATTTAGAATTTGTCACTAAATTTTTGATGTGGCATTTTGTAATTGACTTGACAAATTTTTGCCTCCTATAGACCTCTCTTTCATCTTTAAAAAAATAACGTATGTCTTTAGTGTGTAATCTTAGTCCAATTACTTTAAGAGCCTAAACGTAGTCCTCTATCAACTTACTATCCCTAAGCCTCTAAGAGATCTCACATCTAACTCCTCCAAGCTTTTACAAGCTCCTTGAGTGCCAAAAAAACACCATGTGTTCATCCTCACTTGCTATCCAAGTTCCATGGGCTATCGCTCGTGTAATTTACACCATTGCTCCTAGCCACATTGTGTTGTATGCGCTATTAAGTTGTCCACTGACACTCAAATTATGCTGCAATGATATTTCCAACATCATGTGTATGAGAAAGGGCAACTATTATATCAATGGTGAACTGCAAACACTTAGAACTCAAACATGTGTTTTAGGACCACGTCCATGTGTAATCACCTCGACTATATTTTCCAAATAAATGATGTGTGTTTTCTCTACGGTATTAGGATTCTTAGTGCATACCAACAACCACCATACAATCTCATAAAAAGTTGATAGGGGTATTTTTTACTAAGAAAATTTCTTAACTCTTTGACCCGTCAGGATAAACATCTCACCCAAGACCCGTCGGGACAAAAATCTTGTTCAATCTCTTTGAGACCCCCGACAGGACAAGCACCTCTTTCTCCTTGGGACCCGTTAGTACAATATCTCCATCAGTCTCCCAAAGACCCGTCAGGGCAGCATCTCCTTCAAGCCCAGTGACCATGGGGCATTACTTGTACCTCTGTCGTCGATCCTACAATATTTTACGTGTTCTCCACTCATGTCCCCCTATATGGAAAGAACTTGTATGCCATGTATAAATACCCTACTACATATTTATATCCTCCCAGTATGAGAAAAAAAGCCATAAGACCTCAGGGCCTTAACTTAAAATCTCTGTTTGAGCATTTTAATATTATATAATAAAAATGAATAAATGTTACAAAATAAATGTAAAAATTATGAGAGTGAATATGGAAGATAAGGAGTTAGTGAGAATGTTTAATCCCACATTAAAAAGGAGAGAGACTATTTTATTCTTTTTAATTGTGGTGATTAATGGGCTAACATGAATTGTCTCAGATATTGGGCTAGATACGTGCGCAAGAGGGAGGTGAAGAGTGGAGGTATCAAAATTGGATATGAATCAGCCTCTTGGATCCTCCTACTTGACAGCCCATTATGAATAATTACCATATATAAAGAGATTCTTGGCAAGGAAATGTGTTCTTTCTGGTGGAGCTTTGGGCTTGAACACTTTGTACAGAAGCTGTTGTATCCTGGGGGAGACAAGTCAGAGAAGGTCTGCACCGGTTACATAGTTTAGCCAACCAAGGGCTTGAATCTCCTTAAAGAGAGCAAGTGCCGCGCCTCAATCCAAATAGTGTTGTGTATTTTCTCTTTAACTATATAATATTCAGAAAGTACTATTCAGTTTCTCTTTGTGCTATTTCCATTGTTATTGTATTTTTCACCAATAATTTTAAGGAGATTCAACACATGGAGCCTATACAAGAGAAACCAAATGAGCTAGTTGGAGATCTCAACAAGCCCTTTCGCTTTAAGAGAGCCCACTTCAAGAGGTGGAAAGGAAAGGTCCTCTTCTATTTGAGTCTCCTCAAAGTCGCCTACATCCTCACTGAGAAGAATCCATCAAAGGTTCCTACCGATGAGATGAGTGAGGAAGAATATAGTTTCCATCAAGAAAAAGTAGATAAGTATACAAAAGATGAATACAATTGTCGCTCTTATCTTTTGAATTGTCTTGCCGATCATTTTTATGATTATTATGATACAACTTATGATTCTGCTAAGAAAATTTGGAAAGTTTTACAAAGCAAGTATGATACCGAGGAGGCTGGTGCAAAGAAGTATGCTGCTAATAGATTTTTCCGTTACCAAATGGTGGATGGAAAATCGGTGGTGGATCAAGCACAAGACTTCCAAATGATCGTGGCAGAATTGAGATCCGAAGGCATAAAGATTGGAGACAATTTGGTGGTAGCTGGCATAATTGATAAACTACCATAATCTTGGAGGGAGTTCCAAAAGACCTTGCGGCACAAACAAAAGGAGACACCCTTGGAGACTTTGATTACACGAATCCGTGTGAAGGAGGAGGCTAGAGGACAAGATGCACTCATGGCACAAGAGAGCAATGATAATTCCACCACAAAGGTAAACCTTATTTCATCTAATAATAATATGCTCAAAAATCATTTTCCTAAAAATGCTCAATTGAAGCCTAAAAAGAGAGCCTTTAAAAATAATAATAGACCTCAAGGAAGGGGAAACCCGAATAAAAATTTCAATAAGAACCAAGGACCCCCTTCACAAGATCAATTTAATAGATATTGTTTTGTCTGTGGCAAGAGTGGGCATATTGCTCGAATTTGCAAATTTCGAAAACGTGAATCTGTCCCCCAGGCTAACGTAACCGAAGAGCTTTTAGTGGCTATGATTACAGACATCAATATGGTGCAATATGTTGAAGGGTGGTGGGCAGATTCTGGTGCTAATAAGCACGTCTGCTATGATAAAAATTGGTTCAAGTTGTACACTCCTTTTGAAGAAGAAAAAACTATTATGCTTGGTGACTCTAGCAAAACCAAGGTTCTTGGGAGTGGTGAGGTTGAATTGAAATTCACTTCTGGACATGTGCTAACATTGAAAGATGTACTTTACACTCCGTCCATGAGGAAGAATTTGATGTCAAGTTTTTTGCTTAACAAGGCTGGCTTCAAGCAAACTATGGAATCTGATAATTATGTAATCACTAAAAAAGGATTATTTGTGGGCAAGGGTTATACTTGTGATGGAATGTTTAAATTGAATGTTGAGAATAATAAAGCATCTACTAGTTCAGTTTATATGTTTTCTTCTATTAATTTTTGGCATGCTCGTTTGTGTCATATAAATAGTAGATATGTGAGAATCATGAGTAGTTTAGGATTAATTCCAAGACTGTCAAAAGATTTTGAAAATTGTGAAACTTGTAGTCAAGCTAAGATTACAAAAAGGCCTCATAAAAGTGTTGTAAGAAATACCAAATTGCTTGAGTTAATTCACTCTGATTTATGTGAATTTGAGGGGATTTTAACTCGTGGTGGAAATAGATATATTATCACTTTTATTGATAATTTCTCAAAATATACAACTATTTATTTGTTGAAAAATAAAAGTGATGCTTTTGAAAAATTTCAAAATTTTTTAAAAGATGTTGAAAATCAATTCGGTAGAAAAATAAAAAGAATAAGAAGTGATAGAGGCCGTGAGTATGAATCAAGTGCATTCAACTCATTTGTTCAGTCTTTGGGAATTATCCATGAAACTACTGCACCATATTCACCTGCTTCCAATGGTGTGGCTGAAAGAAAAAATAGAACTCTAATTGAGTTAACAAATGCTATGTTAATTGAATCTGGTGCACCTTTACATTTTTTGGGTGAAGCTATTTTATCTGCATGTCATGTTTTGAATAGGGTGCCACATAAAAAGTCACATACCACACCTTTTGAGATGTGGAAAGGACATAAGCCAAACTTGGGATATTTGAGAGTATGGGGTTGTCTTGCTTATGTAAGGCTTTTTGACCCTAAAATACCTAAATTAGGTATAAGAGCTACTACCTGTGCTTTTCTTGGTTATGCAATTAATAGTGCAGCCTATAGATTTTTTGATCTTGAAAACAAAATAATTTTTGAATCTGGTGATGCAATTTTTCATGAAGAAAAATTTTCTTTTAAATTGAAAAATAGTGGGGGTGAAAAAAATATTTTATCACAACCTAGTTCTTCTACTTCAAAAAATCAAGAAAATTCTGAAATAAAACCTAGAAGGAGTAAAAGAGCTAGAGTTGAAAAGGATTTTGGTCCTGATTATTATGTTTTTAACATTGAGGAAAATCCCCAAAATTTAAAAGAGGCTTTAATATCACCTGATGCTTTATTTTGGAAAGAGGTTGTAAATGATGAGATGGAATCTCTAATTTCTAATAGAACTTGGAAATTAGTGGATCTTCCACCGGGTTGTAAGACCATAGGTTGTAAATGGGTCCTTAGAAAAAAGTTGAAACCGGATGGATCAATAGATAAGTTTAAAGCGAGACTTGTTGCAAAAGGCTTTAAACAAAAAGCTGATCTTGATTTCTTTGATACTTTTTCTCCGGTAACAAGAATTACATCTATAAGATTGTTAATTGCTATTACTGCAATTTTTGATTTGAAAATTCATCAAATGGATGTAAAAACTGCTTTTCTAAATGGGGACCTAGAGGAAGAGATTTATATGAATCAACCCGAAGGCTTTGTAGAGCCTGGACAAGAAAGCAAGGTATGTAAGCTAACCAAATCCCTATATGGCTTAAAACAAGCACCTAAGCAATGGCATGAAAAATTTGATTCCTGCATGATTGAGAATGGTTATAAATCAAATGAATGTGATAAATGTATTTATTCTAAATCATGGAATAATTTACATGTTATTATTAGCCTCTATGTGGATGATATGTTGATTTTTGGCTCAAATATGCATGTTATAAATGAGACAAAAAATTTGCTTAAAAGCCATTTCGATATGAAAGATCTTGGTGAGGCTAATTTTATTTTGGGCATGAAAATTACAAAAACATGTGATGGAATATTTCTTGATCAATCACATTTAGAAAATATAATTTTCATGATCACAAAAGTGTAGCTACTCCTTTTGATTCTAGTGTTCATTTATTTCCTGTAAATAATGATGATGAGATTTTTAATCAAAAGGATTATGCTAGCATCATTGGTAGTTTGCATTATGCTACTGGTTGTACTAGACCTGACATTGCATATGCAGTAGGAGTGCTTAGCAGATTTACTAGCAAGCCTAGTAAAGATCATTGGCTAGCTATTGAGCGAGTCATGAGATATTTAATTGGTACCAAAAACTATGGCTTATTTTATAAAAAGTATTCTGCTGTGATTGAAGCTTTTAGTGATGCCGATTGAAATACTTTGTCAGGTGATTCTCTCTCTACCACTAGTTATATTTTTACCTTAGGTAGTGGTGCTATTTGTTGGAAATCTAAAAAGCAAACAATAATTGCTAATTCAATAATGGAAGCTAAATTAATAGCATTAGCTTCAGCTAGTGAAGAGGCAAATTGGTTAAGAAATTTTTTATATGAAATTCCACTTTGGGAAAAGCCAATTCCACCTATATTAATTCATTGTGATAGCACTGCCGCAATTGGTAGAGTTAAAAACCGTTACTACAACGGTAAATCCAGAACTATAAGAAGAAAGCACAGTACTGTGCGATCTTATTTGAGTAGTGGCATCATAACTGTGGATTATATTAAATCTAATGATAATCTTGCAGATCCATTTACCAAGGCCTTGACAAAAGATAGAGTCTGGAAAACATCGAGGGGGATGGGACTAAAATCCATAGAATCATGAGCCATGTATGAGGATACCCAACCCAAAGACCAGAGATCCTGAGAATTGGGTTCAATGGGAAAAACAAATCATACGATGGTCGTAAGAAATGCACTATTTTTTTTTATAATTATTTCTTTTGTAAATAATTTTTAATTGTTCATCCCTATGATGTAAGTGCATTTATCCTGTAATGTGGAGAGGTTGAGTAAAAACTCTTAATGAAATTTGTAGCTCGTATGAGTGGGGTGTTAGAATTACAGGAGCACCCTTGACAAAATTTCACCTATGTGAGTGTGGGGGTGGGGCCGCTCCCTATGAGATTTGGACTTAATCTCAATACACTCATGAAACTGGGATCAGCACATGGCCGTAAAGTGCTAGCTATAAAAGCTCATGTCAACACCTAAGTTGTTATGTGTAAGCAGTGACACTTAATTTCCCTAAAGCAGTCCTAGTTCAAGTCGGAGACCACTACGACTCTGGAGTTGATATCGCTGTTTTACTAAGTGAAGGTTCAATGCAGAGCACACCTTCATGATGCATAGTGACTCATCTTTGCCTGGTAATCTCTCTTTAACTAAAAAATTAATATTAAAATGAGTGAGGGATTGTTAGAGCATTTTAATATTATATAATAAAAATGAATAAATGTTACAAAATAAATGTAAAAATTATGAGAGTGAATATGGAAGATAAGGAGTTAGTGAAAATATTTAATCCCACATTGAAAAGGAGAGAGACTATTTTATTCTTTTTAATTGTAGTAATTAATGGGCTAACATGAATTGTCTCAGATATTGGACTAGATACACACTAAAAAATAAAGAGATTCTTGGCAAGGAAATGTGTTCTTTCTGGTGGAGTTTTGGATTTGAACACTTTGTGCAGACTATTCAGTTTCTCTTTGTGTTATTTCTATTGTTATTGTATTTTTTACCAACAATCTCTTTCTACTACTTTACACCTTATATTTGTCATTTAATAGAACTATTCTAAGTGAAGAAGTTTGAAACATCTGGCCCACCAAAAAAGAAAGAAAAGAAAAGAACTTTCTTAGTGGAAAGACTGGACTGTCCTCATTTTCAATGAAAGTCAGTTTGAAACTTTCAGTTGGTTTATGCTGTACCAGAAATAAGAGCTGCTAACGATTGAGAAAGCAAGAAGGCTGGAGAGTACCAATACTCATAAGGCATGGTAATAGTTACACTATATGTCTGAGTGTACGAAAACACAAACACAATTCTACCATTTTACAATTATAATTAAAATTATGTTTTAATCTGGAGTGTGTACGGCTATGTATAACTTAACGTGTGCTATTCGTAATGAATAGTGATCTTTATTTTTTAAGCCATAACAATTAACCAAGCGCAAAGCTTGACATGGTTGATGATTGTATGATGTATACAGGGGAAGCATTGGACCACAGTTACAACCTTGTATAACTTTGCTCCAAAGCACCGTCAGTCATGTTCTTTGACTGTTTTAATGTAATGGGATCCTAAGCTTTTATAATCAAGATGGAGCGTAACGGATGGCCCATGCACTCAAAATCTCTCTCTCTTTTCTAAAGATTTCTAAAGTCCCGCTAAAGCATTGCCAACCCACCGCCCCACTTTTTTCCAATCTATGTGAGCCTCATTGACATCTACAAGATGATAAATTCCCAATGGTGGAGGATTGCTAAAAGCCCTTGGAAATTTGGATGTGTTTTCTTTTTCTTTTTCTTTTTCTTTTTCTTTTTTTTAAGGGTAAATTACAATTTACCTACATATAGTTTGGCCGAAATTTAAGTTGTTTACATGTAATTATAAATTTGACACTTTACCCACCCGAGGTTAGCTTAATTAGGATTCCGTAACTCACCTTGGTTTAAAATATGACTAAATATGTAATTTTACTTTTATGTCTTTCCTCCAAAAACACAAAAAACATAAAAATATAAAATCAAAAAGATATTGGTAAAGTTTTTTTAAAATTAAAAGCCTCTTTTGCCTAAGCTAAAGTCCACTCCATTGGTTGATCATCCAACTCAATTGATTGTGGACTCCCATTCTTCAGTGCAGTCCACAAACAAACATCTTACAAGCAAATCAATGTACTAAGGTACCAGTGATTAATGATTTACATTTTTGGTATGGATTGGATACTTTGAAATGAAAGAAAGGTTGTAAGCAGTGGGCCAATGACTTTACACAGACTAATTGAGTGGGAGATTTCAAGATAAAACATGCTCCTCAATTGAAAGGATGTATGGTATGAACACTCGATTAATGGATTACTTAGCAAAATAGAATTAGTAGCTGTAATCATTATCAGCAAATTAAAATTTAAAAGACAAACTACACGATGCTTTTCAATCACAAGCAATTATATTTGGCGCTGTGTTCAATATTGTTCTCTTGACATTGGAGGGGTATCTTTCAAAGCAGTTGTGCCCACTCCTTTAAAGATTCCCAGTTGTTCCTTCAAACAAGAATTCAAGTTTATGATCATAAATCCTGTAGATATACTACTTTAATCTAGTATTGGAAATATAGAGTCACTCTAAAACTTGGCCAGCAAAGAAACAAATCAATGAGAAATTCCATTGTATTTGAACATATACAAAGGAGTATATCAGTGCATACAACGCAGTAAATCAACGACAAAGCCAGACTTCATGTAATTGTATATAATTTTTTTTTAAAAAAACTTTACCAACGTCTTTTTGATCTTATATTTTAATGTTCTTTGTGTTTTTGGAGGAAAGAAATATAAAAGTAGAACAAAATTACATATTTAGCCTTATTTTTAACAGAGGTGGGTTACGGAACCTTAATTGAGCTAACCTCAAGCAGGTAACTATAGGAGAATAAATTGTAATTTTCCCTATTTTTTAAATAAGAGCACTAAATCAAATTTATAAAGATAAGATAGCATTTGTGAAGAGAGAAAAAAGTGAAGATGGAGAATGGAGGTTAGAGACGAGCGAAATGATGATGGTCTTTTATTAGAACGTTAATCATTACATATCAGCGTGTATGGAGTGTGAGCGTCACGTCAATTGAAATTGTGTTTTGGACGTTTTCAATTAAATTATGAAATCGTGTTTTCAGAACACAATTTTATTATTTCAAAATTATAATTAAAATTGTGGTTTCAAAACACAATTTCCAATGTTGTGTGTACGGATGTGTACAACTAGTTATATATAACAAACATTAACCCTGGTAGAGCAGACAACTAGTTATATATAACAAACATTAACCCTGGTAGAGCAGAGATCAAGAGAGAAAAAGAAGAGGATGGATGCCAATTTCACATAAGTCCACCATAACTTGATAATTAAAAACCAGATAGAAATATAGTGCATGAATATTTATAAATAAAAAAGAAAGTTAATTTATTATATTATCTTAAGAAAGATAGGACTCAAATAATTAAGAAAAATGGATCCATTTTTCGTCTATGATGGTCGCAAAATGCACGTGGTATATATGTTACAACTTACAAGCTATAGTGGACCTCTCTTTCATCTCTAAAATAATAACGGGGTCTTTATTGTGTGATGAAGCCAAATTCATCTGTCAATAGGTTCGTCCAGATGGAGTCTGACCAAATGAACCTCGAATCCTGCAAAAGATTAGAAATGATATTTCTCTCAAAAATGTCACCAGCGTGGTGCCAGCCAATGAGCCTCCAATGATAAAGTCAAGTGTTGAGATAGAAAATTAATGATAAGGACCGAGAGTATTATGATGTGTGTATAACTTTGTTTGAGTTCTAAGGTGATTTATATAGGTCTTTGGCTTTCTAGCAGTTGGAAGCTTTCAATGGTGGCTTAAATGCCTTCTTGTAATGCTTCTAGTGATTTAATGAGGTGATCTGAAGATATTTATAGCGCTCATGTCTGTGTGTTCGTCTATGTGTAACAGCTCATGCATTAAATGCTCTTTTATAGCGCTTTGGTCGTCCAATGGACTCTTTGGACGACGGGAATTTCTTGGTTCATCAGTGTGTAATCTTAGTCCATTTGCTTTAAGAGCCTAAACGAAGTCCTCTATCAACCTACTAGCCCTAAGCCTCTAAGAGATCTCACATCTTACTCCTCCAATCATGGGAAGAAATTGTGCACGATCTCACTTCCAAAATGCAGACATTTTCTCAATCCAACTTAGACGACCAAAAAAAGATTTGTATCATTCCTCTTCATGCTCTAAAATTTCTGAAGGATTTTGCAAGTTTCTTGAGTGCCAAAGAACACCACATTTCGTCTTTGCTTGCTGTCTAAGTTCCATGGGCTATCGCTCGTGTGATTTATACCATGGCTCCTAGCCTCATTGTGTTGTATGGGCTATTAAGTTGTCCACTAACACTCGAATCATGCTGCAATGATATCCCCAACATCATGTCTATGAGAAAGGGCAACTATTATATCAATGGTCAACTGCAAACACTTAGAACTTGAACGTGTCTTAGAACTTGAACATGTGTTTTAGGACCACGTCCAAGGCAAATTTTTTTTGCTTTATTGCTACTGTAAACTGCCAAGACTAGCAGTTCACTCTAGCAAGAAGGCATAAAAAAATATTATTTTATCACTTTAATTGGGTTTCGTAGCAAAGAGGAAGTAAGAAAGAAATTAATATAAATAAATAAATAGTGTTTGGCTGATGGTAAAAATAAAACTATTGATATAGAGATGTGTTGTGAAATTGTGTGTTAGCATCCATATTGGTGGAGCTATATTTTTTAGCTTTTAGCAACTCAAAAAATTATTTTATCTATTTTAATATCTTACTTTATAATTTACCGAACATCAATAGTTCTATTTTAGCAACCACTTCATTTAAATATTCTTTCTTTATTTATTTTTTTTTTATTCTTTGTTTCCAACTATCATATTTTCAAATAATCATCTAGTGTAGCAAGAGAACTTTTTTAATCCCGACTTTTCATATAAATAAATAAATATATATATATATATATAAATATAATTTGGGTAAAAAAATTTCGTAATAGTCGGGAAGCAAGTAAACGTTATTTAATGAATCAGTTGATGAAGTGAGAAAAAGAAGAAGAGAGGATCGGTAGATGAAGTGAAGAGGAAGCAGAGGAAAAATGAATCAAAAATAAAGAAAGAGACAAAAGTAAAGTAAACGTTATATAATGGAGGAGCAAATAAAATACTAATATTTTGTTTACCATCCAGCGACAGTGCACTGACATAGATGGCAGTGGACTGTAGCTCAAGTGCCAAAAATTTTAGCAATAACTCCACTGATGCAGCATCATTTTGGTTATATTAGTTGATAAAAATGGTAATTTGGCACCACTAATGCTAATGCTAATGCTAAAAATAAATAAAGTAATTTTTAATATGTAAAATGCTTAAAATTTTAGCTGCACAGACTACATAAGCTACCAATGCTCTGCCTCAATGAAAATGTCAACGGATTATAGAGTTATGGGGCTGAGACTGTATGGATCTAACACAAACTGCATTAGCTACCAACTGTCAACATTAATGGTTCAAAACGACTTGTACCATTTTCGAGAATTAAAGAATAGTGGAAAAAGATATCACTCCGACTTTGCAAGTCCACTTGAAAAGGACTAAATTAAACAAGGTGAAACAATCTTAGCCTAGAAAATATCTTATGCAGCGAGGAGTGAAGAGTGAGCAACCATTATGCCCTAATCCTTCGTCTCATAAAAAATCTTCTATCATCTAATTCTCCAAAGAATCAACTATTTATAGTATCCTTCCAGAAAATGTGATACCATAATAAAGTGACAATCCTCAAATTGCCATGAGAAAAGCTCCAATATAAAAATACGAGTGGCACTCATCCTAGTGTAAAAACCAAGACCAACATCTCCAAGTTGAATCAAATGAGGGAAATTTGCTAAATGGTGAACCATTCCTAACAAATATCAAATATGTGGAAAGCACAACACTTAGCTAAAGCTTTCATTAATGATTCTCTACAAATCCACAAATGACAAGAAAATATTTATTCTAATTAGCTTGCATGCCACTAGTTAAGATCCTAAAAATCACATTCATGAGCTATCGTTATAGTTCATATTCAAATGAATTGAATTTAGAGATAATACATATTATCTTATTTTTTTCTGAAAATTCGATAATAGGTGGATTTGAACTTTCAACATTTTTATTGAAAATATCAGGAAATGTTAATTGAACTACAAAACTCTCAGCAATTAATTCATATCATCATAATGGGTAAAAAAGGGGGATAACGTATTAACTTTGATGGTCCCATCATAAATTATTTATACACATTCTAAATGTTCTAATTACATAACCCAAAAATCTTTTAGCTTGTGTTTGGCCTGAAGCCACATCAACTGTTGGGTACCAGGTCAGTCGGGATTATAATTTGCCAGCTGTAAGTAGAGACTGGTGAAGTTAGAGAGAATAGCTTTATACCATATATGCGTAACGCAAAGCAAGCTAGCACATTTATACTCTTATCTTATGAGGTTTCTACTTTTTTCTTCATTTCTTTTGAAATTTATTAGGCATACATTCCATTCAATTTCACATGGGTAGTGCAATGTCTAATAGTAATGGAAAATGCAGTACCATTGCTTGCTACAAAAAAGTGACTCCAATCAAACAAACACAAATAAATAAACAAGAAAAGAATTTAAATAGCCTATTTAAAGTGCAATGAAATGCATGCCATCCTCCCATGCTCTCTAGTCTCTTGCTTCTTATTTCATTGTCTTTAGCTTCCAAATTTAATCAGTCACTCCTTCAAAACATAATGTCTCACCCTGTACACGATGCTAATGAAAGCAGCCCTTATGGAGACCTTACAAGAGAAGAATTTTACAAAAATCACCAAATTCTCCACAAAAAGAGCTTCATGCTAAACCAACAAAACATGAAAATATTCACCCAATCATGGAGACCCAATTTCACTCTCCAACTCAAAGGCCTAGTAACCATGTTACATGGCTACAACTCTGAAAGCAGCTGGCTCTTTGAGCTAACTGCCGTGGCCATAGCCAAAGCTGGATTCCTTGTTTGTGCAATAGACCTCCAAGGCCATGGCTATTCAGATGGCTTACCTGGTCACATCCCCAACATTGAGCCCATTGTATGTGATTGCATACAATTCTTTGACTCTATTAAAGTTGACCACCCTAAGCTTCCAGCTTTCATTTATGGTGAATCACCTGGTGGTGCCATTGCTATTCCTGTATGCATAAAGCAAAAAAGAGAATGGAATGGCTTAATTTTGAATGGTTCAATGTGTGGAATTTTGGCTAAATTCAAGCCCACATGGCCCTTAGAAAAACTACTTCCTGTGGCTGCATTCTTAGCACCTACATGGAAAATAGTGATCTCAAAGCCTCTAGCTAGTAAATCATACAAGGAGGAGTGGAAGAGGAAATTAGCTGTGAAAAATCCAAACCGTAAGGCCTCTGGGAAGCCGCCAATGGCAACTGCATTGGAATTGTTGAGAGTTTCTGTGTAACACCCCAGCCTTACAAAATAAATAAACAAATAAAAGGGTTGTTTTGGATATTATTTAAGTAGGGGCATTTTCGTAATAAGACCCAAGCCTAACCCTAACCTTATATATAACCCACGTTGGCTTCCTCATCTATTTTTCTAAAGTGTCGCTTCTCATCACCCTTCCTTCTTTCCTCTAGTGTTCCCATTCCCTATAGCTGAAAATCCCCTCTCTCATATTCATGTGAAGTTTATTCACTTCTGCCTCTTGGATTTTTATCTTGGCCGACTCATGGAAGGTTCTTTTCCAATCAAAATCCACCACCAAGAGTTCTAGTGGCTTTATTGGCAAACCCATTTGAAAGACCATCCCTTCAAGTTTGGTTAATTCAATAGATGAGGTAAAAATCTAAGTACTCTATCATTCTCTTTTATGAAATCCTTTGGGTTTTATTATTTTATGATGTTTATGGTACATACTTGATGGGTTTGGTAAGTGTTGTAAGATTGGAGGGGTATGAGGATTTGGGCAGCAAGAGTTTTTTATTAAATCTGAAAATTTCAAACTATTTGCAGGTGTTTGCCTTGGTGGGGTGTTTTGGTTGTCTATTTTACTAATGGGTATTTGAGGGTTGGTTTGCTAAATCAACTATGGGTCTTGTTGTTGCATACGTTAATGTGAGTTGATTTTTGTAACTGTGTTCTTTGCATTTTAAATGACTTTGGCAAATGTGGGTGTGAGTGAAGTGATAACTACATATTTATGCAAGTAAAGTGTGAGCATGTGCTATTTGCATTCCAAGTGTTTGATAAGTTGTTTATATGAGATATTGGGTTTGATTCCTTGCTTTTAATTTGCTTTAAATCTTATGGTTTTAATGGGAGTGATTCTCAAATAATTTGAGCAAGTCTTAAAACTATAACAATTTTCTAAAGCTGTCAGGGACAGATTTGAGTCAGCTGCAATACATGATTTTTAATAAATTACAGAAAAATCGTTTTGGGCTGAATTTTTGATGGTACATACTACACATATAAGAGCTTTTCCCTATTTAATTCAAGTTAATCGGATAACGTTTCGTGGACCAAACAATTTTTACAAAATGGCTGACCTGTTGTGTATTGAATCTGAAAGTGTGATGAAAATGCTGGGATTTTATAGAATTTACTTCAAATCTTTGTTGGATGGATTGGTTTGTAAATTCATGTGCTTTCTTTGACATGTGTTTTACTTCGTTAAGTTTAATAATGGTTTGATTTAATCATTTAGTGCTCTAAAGGAAAACTCATAAGATATGCTACCCTTATTATGAGTTGATGTCTTTTATGTTATGTTTATATGTGCACATTGCTTGCAGTGAAGAATTAAAATGCTTTGGTTTTGTATTGTGGCCCTATGAGTTTGTATGCTTATTTGGTTCCCGTTGGGAATGGGTACTTGTCTTAGGTTGGGCAAGCTAGGCTTTAGTGAATTTGATTTGTTTTAGGGGATCCTATTCGATTTTGGAGACAAATGTGATGACAAACTTGGCGATAGGTCTTGTTATTAATAGGCTTGTTCCTTATGTTTTTAGGTTTTGAGATTCCTAGTGATGAACCTAGTGACGAGATTGGTTGATTTCCTTTATTTTTGCAACTAAGAGGTAAGTGGTGTTTACTAATTTTGGGAGTTTTTCCAAAACAGTGTTGATTATTAAACTATTCTATATCAAAGAAATATATTGATATTCTATATATAAATTGATATTTTATAAATGTTTGATGTGCACATTGACTATTCGTTTTATGAAAATCTTGTGGGACAACCTAAATTTATTTAAACTTGTATGTGCTAATATACCCTTATATTTTGAGAATTATGAATGGATTATTTTGTGAGCATATTGAATATGTTTTGAAAACCTATGGCAAGTCGTGATTAAAAACTCAGTATTGTATTTAGTCCTTAGCAAGGGACCACCATACTGCAGTTAGTCCTTAGCAAAGGACGATCCCAGAAAAGGAGATAGTGCACTCTTGATAGCTCCTTAGCAAGAGAGTATACTATTGAGGATTCAGAAAGAAGCTCCTTAGCAAGGGAGTGCACTTTTAGGTTCTAAAGAAGCCATCTTAAAAAAGGGGATGAAAATGAGGTTCTAGTCCCAAAAAGGGGACAGCACAACCCTGTCAACGGGGCGTAAACGTTGACCACGAGAAAAGCATAGGAAATTGTGTATATGATGGTATTGATATATATATATATATATATATTATGATGGCTCACAATATAAAGATATTTTATTTTATATGAAATATTTGATGATAAAATATTGGTGAGTTATAAGTATGAATTTGTTGTAAGAATTATTTATTTGAAAGGTTTGTTCCCACACCCCAATGTTAGTAAATTCCACTTATTGAGTTATCTCACCCCCCTTTATTTCCCCTTACGGATACATTAGAGGGATTATTAGATTAGAGATTCTGAGAAGACAACAGTTACAAATTATATTGTGAAACTGAGGATTTCACTATTGTTGTTATGGTATTGAATATTGTATTGGAGAATTATTTTGAAAATTTCTATCTTTGGTGGAATTAGAGCTCTGACAATGGTGATAAAACTTTAGGTTTTTTGTTACATTTATTTAATATTTTAATAGATTATTTAGATTGAATAGACATTTATTATTTATGAATTTTGGGGCGTTACATTCTGAGTATATAAGAAGGCATTGCCATGAATTAGAAATTACCATGCTAATGGTGCATGGAGAGGATGATGTGGTATGTGACTATAGGTCTGCTAGGTTCGTTTATGAATCAGCTGCAAGTGAGGACAAGATACTGAAAATCTTTCCAAGTATGTAGCATCAGTTGATTGGTGAACCTAAGGAGAATGTGGAGCTTGTGTATGGATTCATATCGTCTTGGCTAGGGGATCGGGCAAACAAGGGTAAAAGCAGTACAAACTGTTTCTGAAGTCCAGGAGTTCGATGTTCCATACTATTATTGTACTGGGTGGGTCTCGGCTATGATTATTAAAAGGCCAACGATTGCTTTGAATAGTTGGTCTTGATATGAAGAAGCACAAAAAAATATATTGAATTTTTTAATTAAATTTCAGTTTAAAAATATTTTTTAATAAAATTATTCTAAAATGACTTTTTAATAAAAATGAAATGAGAGTGAAATAGAAGCATCAATTTGGATAGTTTTCATAGTTCAAGGGTTTTAAATTTTAAATTAGAAGATTAGGGAACCAATTTGATTTGTTCCAAAATTCAAGGGTAAATCCTGTTGCAAAACGTGTGTACATGCAACAACTAAAAGTCACAATTTCAAACTTGAAAAATGACTTGAAGTCACGATTTTAGTTGTTTGCATGCAATGTGTGTACGTACACATTGTGTGCAACAATCGCTACCCTTTTTAGAAAGACCATTTTTAGCTAGACCAACATTAGTTCACACTTGACTTGATTGGACCGGCCAATTTTTAAAATCATGGAAAGAACTAATTGTGGAAATGGAGCTGAACATGTCATTCCTTGCTCATTTATAATTAGAATGAATACACATTATCATCAAAAGGAGCTCTAGAGTTTATGCAATCAAATTACGCCATCAATAATTAAAAGGAAGTTCTAGAATTTTATTTAAAGGAGCCATAATACGGCTCTGTGGCATACATATCCTCACAAGTCACAACATCCACTCTTATTGTTCCAGTGTGCAGCTGTTTCTTTCAGATGTGTGTGCTGGTGACTAGAATGTGGGTGAATTTCTTACTGATATGATGCTCTGAACAACCAAGTGAGATAGTCATAAACTGCTATGCAAGGATTGGAGATGAGATATAACTTGTCTTCGAACTTGATCTCTTTTTATTTTCCCAGTTGTTGTGGCTGGAAATGGTTCCATCCATAAAATAAATACCTTTGGAATCTTGAACCTTTAGAAGATCAAAAGGAAACAGTAAGTAAACCATCCAATCTAATATTACACATACGAATCACAAAAACCAATATGTACTTAGAAAGGATACCCAGTTAAATTCTTTTCTCTACAATAACGTCGGAGAATTGCACCAGATAAGACTGGCACTTTGTTTTTAGATGAGTGTTCAAAGCTTCCATGAGACCAATGCCAATGTTCTCTCAACTGAACACAAGCAACAACCATCTCTGTCAGGTGAGCATCTGGAACTCCCACAATGACAGTGCCAACAATTCCTGGATGTTGTAACAGGATTCCCTCCACCTATTCATCATCAAACAACTATTCTTTTAGTGTGGGACCATGTATAATATAATACATATCCATTAAAGCTAGAAATTTTTTTCAAGAAATTTAACTTGGACTGATAAAAGAAAATCCCAGTGAATCATTAGATTCATTTTCTACTTCTTCGGTCACCACCAAACAAATGGAAAGTGTATAACTTATTAATAATTCCGTTTGTTTTTTAATGGATTTCTCATTAAGTGGATATTTAAGCAAGGCTAATTCAAATTATGCTACCTCTTCGGGGTAAATGTTCTCCCCTCCGCTCTTAATTTGCCCTTTTGCCCGTCCAATGAGCCATACATTACCATATTCATCAATGGACCCAACATCACCTGTGTCAAACCAACTCTCATTGCTGGAGTGAGCTGCCTCTGCTGGAATTTCTCCCCAATATCTGAGCATTAAATGTGGGCCTCTAGTTAAAATTCTTCCAACAGGAGAAGAGCCATCAACACATATCTTTAATTCTACATGGGGTGCAGGCTTGCCAACACAAACACCTTGTGGTTGGTGAACTGAAGTATATTTTATATTAGCAACAGTCTGATGGTGCTGGCTGTAGGTTTTCATTGTTGGGTCATAGATGGTCATGAAGGTTAGCGAAGAACATGTCTCTGTCATCCCTACATTAATTAAATGGAAAAAGGAGAGAAGAATAGTAAGAACACTATTATACATTGCAAAGACTTTTTTTGGGGCGCAGGGGGATCTAAAGAAATATCCATAATGTCAATAATCAACAGCAATTACATTCTTTTACTCATCTAGTTACTAGTTCATCTTCTTGAGGTATGTAGATAAGACAAGTTGACCCTGGCTCTTGGAACTTAATTTGCAGACTCTGAGCAAGATCTAACACAGCTATGCTGAGCTTAAAGCTTAAGCTTGACTCAAAATTCAGAACATTATTCAGCTTTAGCTTGTTCACATTCTTTTGTCCACAACTAATTTACCCAGCTAATTAGAATAGATAGAAATGCTAATTGTGAAATACTCAATGGTCATTTCAACCATAAAACACCCATTCTAGCTGTTCAGGAGCCCAAGCTAATCTATTATGGGAGTGGCTAGTGGTTTGGTCAGTCATTGAACGTGGAAACTCAGCTTGAACACAGCTCCATGGGCTAGTTAACAAGATGGAGTACAAGCAAAGGACCATTTACATGAATTTTTTTTGTTTAACAACTCCACAAGGCCAATCTTAATCACTTCTGATAGTAAAGTACCAAAGTATCTTGCCTGGTCATGGTGGGTGGAGTTAACATGGAAACATTACAGGGTCAAGACAGTTATTGTTTAAGCATTTAAGTTGGATATTTATTTTTGGGGGAAAACTTTCCATTTTAAAGCTCTTCATTCTTTTTTCCCTCAAATGACTTCAAGTTGCTTCCAAATATAAGCCGAGATCTTTAGATTCCACATCACTTCAGAACAGAACTTGTAATACTGAATACTTGGGAGAAACTATGTATGAGAGATACCCACCATAAGCAGAGAGAAGCTTAGCTCTTGGGAAGAATAAGGTGGCATCCTTGATAAGCTCGATTGACAGACCCCCACCTCCATTTAATATCTTGTTCACAGTCTCCATCCCTTTCCTAGTTTCCTTCTGCCTGACAAAGCCTTCAAACGAGACTATGAGTAAACTACATACATCATAGATACAATTTACTAGCATTGAGCTGTATGATGCATATTGTATAAAAAGCAAGACATTGTGGAGGGGCAGAAGCATTAAATTTCTGGAGTGAACTTAAAGATAGCAAAAGGGTGTTATATTGATGATTTAGAAGAGACACCATCTAGGAAGACAGAATAGTAAAACAGTAGTATAGCTGTCTGCAAATTGTTAGGACATGATGTGCTTTAAATAAATTAAGCATAAAAATTCACAAAATAATGCATATGATCTTATTTCTATAAATTTAGTACCAAAATTTATTATTACCTAGCTCATTAAACTATTTTCAAAGTAGCACGCAATATAGATACTTTATATCATCTCATTAATTAGCACAAACCACATGAGAAAGCTCCCCAAATATTTGTTCCAAATACATTGGAATGTATAGTTTTCCTATTTTTTATCCAAAAAAAAAAAGAAGAAGAAAGAAATAAAGAAAAATTATAGTATACCTGATTAAAGAAATTATACCAGCCATTATTGCAGGGACAGTGATAAAAGAAGTCACTTTGTGTTGTTCAATGGCTTCGAGGGCTGATTTAGGCTCAAATTTAGGAATTAAGACATGGCAACCTCCAACCATTAGCATGGTCATGGCTGACGAAAGACCACCAATGTGGCACAATGGTGCAGTATGCAAATAAACCTGCATATACCAGCACAACAGACATTTAGAAATCGTTCTTCCTTGAGCTGCTTTCAGTGTAAATGGTTTGACCCCTACTAACACGTGTATGTGAAACTTTAATTTTAAAAGCTTTAGTCCTCACAGTATTATCCTCAATGCACATTGTATAAACTAAAAAGAACATGTACACATCATGAGTAAGGGCATACATCATCCTCACCGTAACCAACAATGGCAATTTTTGATAATGATTGTATAATCAAAGCTGCATGGCTTAAAGTAACTCCCTTTGGCCTCCCACTGGTTCCTGTAGAAAACAGAACAGTCGTAACAAAAAACTAAAAATCTCTATCATTTTATATTTCTTAAGATTCTATATGATGGGTTTTTTTTTTTTTTTTTTTTTGGTTGAAAACATCACTTGAATTCTTTGTTGAATTTATTCAAGTAAAATAGTGACCATTGACTGTAGAAATAGCTATAGCTCTATATATGCGTGTTCCATACAAGATTTTTCCCAGAAACTACAGGTACAAACTTTTAATAACTGATAAAATCTTACCAAGCTCTCAAAATTTCAGACTGGCAGTGCCTAACATTAGCTCAAACAGTATTTAGGACTGGCAGTTAGTTGCACATCATCACACTTTCTAAATTTGTGCAAATATTAACTCATCAAAACAATTTTAGCACTGACTTTGGAACTGGTTACCAATTTATTGGCTGAAAATTATGAATGCCCAATTCTATATATTATGCGGCATGCATGCATATATCAGGGTTGAAAGAAAGGGTGCAGCAGAGTTAAAAGCAAGAGTACAGCTTACTAGAAGGGATTTTTATTTCCAGACAGTACACCTATAAGGACTGCCCAAATTAATCAAATTACTCATCTATAAATTACTTATGGAAGTTTTTGAAAGGCAATAAATTATGCAATTAGGCAGCAGCATTTCCTAATCCACAATCAAAATCCATATAGAAATTATAAGGAAAAAAAAAATAATGAACCTGTACCTGATGTGAAGCATATTATAACAGCACCTTCATGTGCCCAGCAGTAGTTCAATGGCAGAGAACTTACAGAATTCTTCTTGAGCATTTCAGTAGTTAATACTGGAAAAAATGAAAGATGCAAGTACTATTGTCAAGCAGCAGGTAAATTCTTCAATCCATTATGTCATCATTCTTCATAGCAGCATTTTAAATGTCCACAAGACTACATACCATTCCACATCTTCATGAAATCTGAGGAGGGGGAATTCAAAGAAACATGCCACCTCAGGGAAGGTATGTCATCTTTTTGGAAGTTTGAATACCAGTGGTGACAGCTCTCATCAGTAACCAACATAACTGGCCTCACAACCAGCATTGCCAATCTTGCCTCTTGAAAGCTCTACAAGTTAAAAATGGAAACATCAAATACATCAGTAGGAATACATGAAAAGGATACTTTTCTAATCCTATATATAAAAATTATTGTCATCAATCTCCATGCAGTTTCTAGATATAAAAATACAGAAATAGCCTTAATTAGGTCAACTGGCAGACCTAAAACAGCAGCCTTTTCATGGATCAGAGTATGGATGTCTATGAGGTCTTTGGTTCTAGTCTTAGTGGTGACATGATTCTAGTAATTTTCTTCTGTTTTCACATTTGATTCAAGGTTGTGCATGTGCGTGTGTGTTTTGCTAACATGTCCAAAGCTCTTTGAGTACCAGACTATTCCATGGGTGTATAGCGCCCATCTCATACAAGCCAAGTTAAAAATGAGAATTCCTTCAGGGTAGTCAAGTCGACCCAAAATGCAGGCTAGGAGCTTTGAACCCAATACCTCATGGATCTTATGAAGTAGCGTATGTGTTAGTGTATGGTATATATGCTTGAAATACATTTTCTGGACAACTTCCTAGTAGCTTACTGCTTACTCATCCAGCTTCAGAAGAAAATTCTAGATTCAGATTCAGAATAAAGCCCTTTAATCACAACCATTTTAGTATTTTCGATACATGTATGTTATATTTCATGTCTACATTCAGTAAACCATGATAACCATCTATTAAAAAACTACAAGAGCTTATATATCTCTATGAGTTGCAAAATTAAATACTAAAAAAACTAACTCAAGTGTGGTAACTTCATTCTCAAACAGAAGGATCATATATTTATTATATAATTCCTATAGTCAACTGAAATATCTAAGTTCCTAGTCAAATTAAATCAATGTTAGCATTACAATTAAATTCATCATTTCCTAACATCTTAAGTTCTTTTGGGACAATCAGTAATTTATCATACTATCAAAATAGGCCTTTTTTGCCTGTCATGCTATTTTTGCAAACATATTAGTTATGTGGCGAAAAACGAAACACATTAGTTATACAGCCTCATTTGAAACCTTTTTTTTTTTTTTTTTAAGATTCTAGTGGAACTCAAGTTCCAAATAGGGCCACGTAACTAATATTTTTCGTTAACTCTCGTCAAAACACGTGGTCTTGAGGTTGAACTTAGACGCGGCTCTACCTCCCATTTATAATGTTAAAAATCTTACAGTGATGAACCCCACTATAAAGTCGGAGTGCTAGAATTATGATTAAATAAAATAAAACATATAAATTTGTATGAATTAAACTGAGGAGTGAGGACTCACCCATCGGTAATTAAGAGGAGCAGCTATTCCTCCAACGAATGCAATGGCTAGTAACCACTCCATATACATATCACTGTAACAAAAATTCACATTCACATTTATCAAAACAAAAACAAAAATAACAATAACAATTTAGAGAGAGAGAATGAGAGAGAACCTGTTGAAAGCAGAGATGGCAACAATGTCACCGGTGGCGACGCCGAGTTGAAGCAGGCCACGAGCAAGACACGACACTTCGTCGGCGAATTGCTTGCCGGTCTTTTTCCGATTGCCGGTGATAGTGACCACGTCATCACTCCGGAGAGTAGAGAGGCGGGTCAGGCATTGACAAATGTGGGGCTCCGAGTATGAGAATTTACTACTCATTTTTTGTTTTTTTTTTTTTGGGATTTTAAATTCGTTGAGGAAGATGGAAAGCGCGGTATTATAAACAAACAATACCTTATCTACTGAGACAAAATAAGGTTACATGTCGGTGATGATTCCCCAGATACCTCACGGCTAAATCTGATTGGATATTGTGATTGCAAAAGCCTATCTACTCCACCAGCCCAAAGTACTTGACTCTAGTGTGTGTGACTCACAACCTTCGTTAAACTTGTCTCTTTTTTCTTTTTTTTCTTTTTTTTTCTGTTTTTGATAGGGAAACTTGTCTAATTAGTAATTATGAAAGCAATGAAAAGTGCTGTAAAATAAAGGATTTTTTTATTTTATTTTAGACATTCCATAGTTAGAACAGGAGATTAGGAATTTCAATCCTGAATTTTTCAATTGAAAAAACGAAAATGTGTCCACTTAAGCTACAATTTTACAAGAATATGTAATTTGATTTGTTGTGTTTTAACATGTATATTTATTGTTTCACTAGGTTGTTTTTTACATACAATTTTATCACAGGATATAAATTCTTTTTTCACTTTTCATTGTTGGAATTTTGATACTTGGATTGAGTTTTTCTTTTCTTTTCTTTTTAACTCAATTATATCATACAATGAGACTTCTTTTTTTTTTTTTGGTTTTGTATCATAACTTTTTCATTCATCCAATTTGAGGTTTATACATTTTCCCATAATATTATACATTTATGAACTATTGATACAACCATAATTGTGATGACTTCCACTCCAAAAAATGAACACTAAAATGGCATTGAAATCATAATTTCCAATTCTTAAGAATGTGCACCGAAAGGATTCCAGTTAACTCAACTAGTAAAATCTCTTCTCATTGAATAAGAAATCTAGGATTTGAACCTTGCTTAAACCATTAGCCAATCAATGTCTTAACCTAAAGATAAAAAGCAACCATCATGAAGTGGACGCCATAAGTTAAAAACTTTCTCAAAAAATAAAAAAGTAAGTGGACTGAAATGGACCAAAATTGACCAAAGTGGATCAATTTTTTTATTAAAAAAATGCATAAATTTCAGTGACAAATGCATAAACCCTTAGTTGAGATGAATAGAAAGTAATATATATATATATATATATTTATATATATATATATGGTTGGATTTAAGTTACACCTGGTATAACTGTAAACAATGTTACACCACCCAATAACTTGTTATGGAATTTATATTTTGAAAATCTCACCGTTAGATTACATATTCTATATGTTTTTAATATGCATGTCAATTTTTATACCAATCAGATGTTATTTACTATTCGAGCCATAAACTCATATTTTATACAATCCCGTAAACTACAAAAACTTAAATTTAAACAATTAATTAATGACATAGCTATTGATTTTTGACTATTTTGAAACTTTGCAAACATGGAGAATATACAAAGATAATGTAATCCAACGATAAATTTGTCAAAATTTACATCTAATTAAAAAATATTTAGTAGTGTAACATTGCTTAAAGTTACACCTGGTATAACTTGAACCCAACTCATATATATATATATATATATAACGACCTCTAATCCTCATGCAATAATGTGCATGCCAAAAGGCTAGTTTCTTTTAATACAACTGCCAATTGTGCATTTGTGACATCAAAAGATAGCAAATTATTAACAATACATGAAATGATATCAGAAAAATAGAAAGATAACATGGGTTACAAGTTCGGGCTATAAACAAAACCCTTTGAACATGGTATCATTATTCCAATTCATGCATACTTTTGACGTAAGTAACATCAGTAACCTCTACTTAAACCCAACCCCTCCTCCCTTCGAACCTGTTGAACTCGTATTTGCCTTGCTTTTTATTCTCAGCATCGCGATCAGCCATGTATGAACGGTTTGTTAACTTATGAGGATGATCAATGTCCCCATCCCTTTGATAGCATCGATGGCATGCATCATATTCAGGGCAGACTTCACATCTCCAACCCTGACCAGTTTCAATGTCAAGATGACATAAACTACATGTAGCCAGAAATGCAGGAGCCTTTGGGTTATGCAAATGGTACAGGACCATCATTGAGGAATATATAGCCTGCCGCAGGGTATCATACTGATAATGATTTCCTTGACAAATTCTCAGAATAATGCTTGCCTGGTGTCAAAGAATTCACTCTCAATAATCTCATCTTTATCCATTGTATCAGCAGGTACTTCAGTAATTTCAACCTAAAAGGGTTTAGCAATGTTGCATTTTTCAATTAATAAGTTGCCAAAACGATTTACTCAGCCATTTTCAAAACCATTTATTTTCAAAATATAAGTATATTTTGGTCGAGGAACTTACTGGATAGAGGACATGTTTTTCCCTATGATTGATTGGATGTCTTTTTCTTTCTTTACATTTCTGTTCTGATTCATAACATCTGTAAGATATATGCAAACATCAGTATAAATTATAAAAACCAATATAGTTTACATAGCTCCACCAAGCTGGAACCAAAAGTAAAAAGGGAATGGAATATGAGGATAAGAACATATTATTATAGTCCTAACAAGAAACTTGCAGTGTAAAATATCAAGTGAATATAGTTTTAAGAATAACAGATCCAAAAATGATTAAAAACTTATGCTAACCACTAGTCAGAAGTAAACATTAATTAAACAGCTCTTTCATTACTTACAAAAAATAAACTAAATAATCAGCTAAAAATAAACCGTACCATTCACGTCTTATCTTTCTGTTAACCAAATTATGAGAACCATAGAGTCTACTATGAGCAAAAATACACTGGAAATGCGCAATACGAGTTAAGAAATTTATTAAAGGAAAATATGCATTTTCGGTTTCATGACTTATGCAAGAAATACCAGTTCACTTCCTAAAAGCCTGCGGTAAACAAAACCCATCCCAAAAGAAAGGTCTTGAAAGTATAATGTCAAAAAATCAACCAGACAAGAAGTCCATTTTTCAAAGTTAGTAACATGTGATGGTGAAACATTTGAGAGAGAGAATAGATTTACAAGCAGTTTTGCCAGAGAGAGCACCTAGAAGGTTTTGGGAAGCAGGAGCATTCATGTAGCATTTTTGTTAAAATATCTTCCATGCCTATGATCAAATATCTGTACACTTGTACATCAGGTTTAGGATAAAGAAAAAAAAAAAAAGTTCTAAGCAATTTGTATTGTCAGTATCAGTATTTTGTGAACTGGATGTTTCTGTAAGTGTTAGTATACATACACTTGCTTCTTGTGGACAAAATCGTAGCTTAACACATGAGCAAACCCTTATGAATATACTTACATATATCACATATTAATTAGCTATTTATAATTAAGCAGGTAAATATTGCAGAATTCTTACTTATCACACAGCTGGTAATTTTCACACTGGATGCAAACCCAACGGCATCCAGGTACCATTAGGATACAACAGTGTGTGCATGCATGCTGCAAATAAACCATGATAAAATCTTCCTCCATCGGGCAAATGGTTTCACCAAGCTGGTGGGGGACAAAGCCTTGTAAGAAGGACAAAATATATAATCTCCAAACAAACAAGAAAAGACTATTTTGATGCTGTAGAAGTCTAGAAGATTTTGATATAATTATCTTCTTTTTTTTGGATAAGAATCACTTGAAAATCAGCAGATCTCCAAAGATCTGATGAGCAAGAATAGCAAGAGAAATGGTAAGCAGAAAGATATGAAATATGAAATTACTTTATGCATGAATAGCAGATTCTTTGATGCATTACAGGCAGCTTTTTTTGTAGTGCAAGAAAGATCCAATTGACCAGTAGCTTTTAAAGCCACATTTGTTTTGGCCTTCTTAGTTTTTACTCTCTCATTCCGTTTTCTGCCATCTTCTTCTTGACGCATCTGGTAAATCAGATCCTCTGCAACACCAGGCCAGAAGTCACCATCAAAATATGGCAACCTAGCAGCAGTTACCTTAGCCTTACATTCACCAGTAGTCACAAAGAAATGGTCATACAAATTAGTGAGATCAACCATAATGTTTTCACTGGCAGCTTTTTTTAACATTTCTAAATACCTGACACAGAAACCATTCCAAACTAGAGTTAAAAGAAGAATAAAAATCTTTTTACGATGCTATCAATAAAATTATTTTACAAAGCTAATTTCTGAAAGTTAGTAGGCTTACCAATCCCGGAGCTCATCAAATTTAGGTGTTTTTTGAACTTCAGGATTATAATGAAAATTTTATTTTCACCCTTTAAAGGAGGACAAGCCCATATATGGCAGCTTGTGAAACCCCGCTTCTTGCAATATTCAAGGTATCCAATCTGAAAAGAGAATAATATTATCATATGAAGGTCAATATCTCTAATTGAAGATTCCAAATTTATAGTCACTGAGAAGGTACTCAAGACAAGTAAGAGACTGGAACCTACCAGAATTTCATGGTAAACAAATGTAGAAATTAAGAGCCTCTCCTGTAACGGCTTTAACCTCAGGTCTGAAATACTGGACAGAGTCCACATATGAGAGATATACGCGCCGTTGATTTGAAAATTGAGATTCAGATCCAAATTCTTGAACATACGTGCCAAATATGCATACTTCTCCGCCTTCAATCTTCAAAAACAACAAAGTTGCAGTCAACATTCATGACTTTATATTCGTACGAATATTTTAATGAAGGGGTTGAATGTATAATAAAGACTTGAGATATAATTTATTAATAAGGCCTAGAGTACAATTATATTTCTATACTAGTATTAAATATAATTAATGGTAATTTTGTATTTGTCAAGAGTTAACAGAAAAACCCCAAAACCCATTGGAGCTAGTGTCCTTAGGGCCGGCTCAACAAATTTGAGGGCCCTAAGCGAAAACTTTAAACGAGGCCTTGATTATATTTAATTATAAATTTATATATTTTTTTCAATTAAAATTTATTTTTCTTACTTTTTGAGAGAAAAAATTACTAATTAAGTTTTTGCATTCAAGTTCCACTAACATTTCATTTTCAATTGATAATATGGCTAATCCACTTAATTTTTCTTGTAACATAGTTGATTTTAAACAAGATTTTATTAATTTTAATTTTGAAAAATTGCTTTTCGCAGATGCAACCGTAACAAGTATAGTTAGTAATATTCTGAAAGCAATACATGTATTTGGAAATTCTAGCCTCTTTATATAATTTAGTACATTAATTGGAGAGTTTTCATTTATTTGCAAAACTTCTTTTAAAACTTTTAGTTATGAAAATAAATCTAAGCCATCGATATCAGAATAAGTTTCATGTGTGAAAAAACATTCAAGATTTTGTTTTTTACTAGTAATAAATTTGTCCATAGCTCCTTTTTGAGACTCAATTAGTTCTTCTCTTTGTCTTTTTTATTTTTTAGTTTTTCATATCCAAATGGATATTTTCTAGTAGACATTTGTAATTAAAAAATATTTATAAATAAATGAAACACAATTTATAATAAAAAATCACAATTTAACTAGAATAATATAAATTTAATGTATAAAACAATGGAACCTAGTTTATCAAAAGCACAATTGCAACTTTACTTAATATGATCACTTTACACTTTAAACCTGTACAAATAAATTAAAATTAATATTAATACAAAGTAATTATTCTAAATTTATAATTTTGTTATCAATACTCTTTTTTGTGTAGGATTGTAGCAGTAAACCTTTATTTTTTTTAGCAAAACTTGTAGAACTAAACTTGATCTACTAAGACTAGCCCACTATCCATCCATACCACTAAATCTGATTTTAACGAAGAAAAAAAAATGTGTAGGACTAGGATCAATGCTTTAAGTGGGTCCCATTCTATGATATTCTAGAAAATACTAAAGAAATCAAGATTTAAGAGTATAAACAAAAAGGAGTAAAGAGTACAACAAAAGTTAAGTCAAAAAGGGGAATGAAAACCCAGCAGCAAAGATAATTCCATGAAGAAAACCAAAGAGGTAAAGAGAAGAGAAAACAAAAAACGAACCTGAAATGAAGATCTGTGAACACATTGTTGAGGCTCATTTTCGAAAGCCCAGTAAAGAGAAGCAGCCCAGCAACACCAACAGAAAAGAATTAAAAAATGGGTAGAAAGCTTATTACGCCCAAGCGGCAGAAATAATGAATTATAGGTCCATAAAATAAATAAGTGGATCTTGAAGGAATAAATGGGCCTGAAAAGGCCCGGAAAGAGAGAAGCAGCGGACTATGGGCCACGAATGTAGAAAAGTAAGAATGGGCCACGTCTATTGTGGCAGACCCAAAGTAAAGTGAGTACAGAGCCATAAAAAACCTATGGGCTCTAAGGATGAAGTATGGAGTAGTTAGGCCAAGGAAGTCCAACGGATTAGTAAAGGCCCATAGGAAGCACGGAATTAGAAAGTGCCAAGGACGCCCAAAGGAAAGTGAATGGGATACGGGAGCCCGCAGGCGGACATGGCAAGAGGGCCCAGCGAGGCCTATTGAGCCCTTAGAAAGGAAGACAGACAATAGGCCCAAAGAGGCCCAATGGTATTAAGTTAAATCACCATAACATGAAAACGGTGCGGCAGGCAGCAATAACAAGGCCGCGAAGATCAAAACGCGAGAGGATGCGAGTGAGCTAGAGCCCACAACTGAGCAAAAGCCCAGACCCCAAACGGCAAGTCAGTAAAGAAGGAGCCCACGCCACAAGAAGTTAGAGGCGAATGGCAGGATGAACAGACAGACGCCCAGACCACGGCAAGCGCATGAACGATGGGCTATTTTGGACCGACATGGAAAACAGAGCACACGCAAGACCCAGGTCTTGCCAACCTGTACCCAGCCAATACGGGAGGAGGTGGGCCATGGGTCAGAGGTAAGGGGGGACGTGGTCTGGCGGAGGGGAGAGAGAAAGAACCTATTTCAAGGATCCTACTCAGGCTACTTTTGGGTGAGTGTCCTGCTAGGATGACATGCCACCTGAAAATAGCAAAGCTGAGTTAGAACCGTTCGGTGCATGCCATGAGGGAAGAGAAAGAGAGAACACCTAACCGTGGTAGGTGAGAATGCCACGGCAAGCAAATAGACAAATATTTTGTCCCTGCCTGGTAATGTGGTCTGGCGCGGCCAGTGCAAGTAAATGGCTTTGGTCGGGCACTTGACCAATCAGTAATGGTCAGCAAGAATACACACCAGACCAAAGGCAGTTAGGGGGGTAAAAAGGTAAAAGCCAAGCCACGGTAGGCACTATATAAGGACACCCACTGTGTGTAAGGCGAAGGGGGCGAAAAGCAGGGGGAAAAGAAAAAGGAAAAACATAGTAAGAGTAAGAGTTAAGGAAAGGGCTAAAGCTAGCTAGAAAAGAAAAAGAGAGAGGAAAAAAAAAAGATTGAGAAAAGAAATAAAAGAAAAAACGGAGCAAAGAAAAGTAGTAGGCATGCACTAAAATGGGTTGTTTTCCCTCTCTCCCTTTCAAGCTCACGATCTCTGTGGTTACTAACCTGGGCATGAGTCACTTAGGACCGTCCCTTCAAAGCCATTAATCTCTCCTTTGAGAAATTATTTGCATTGAAGAAATGTTGTCTCCTTCCTGACTTAAATCCTTTTAACGCGTTGCGACAGACTAACTGTTTTATAAATTTGCCTTCATTTCCTTTTTTCCTTTCCTTCCGTATTCACTTTCATGTTAATACTCAATATTTCTTGCTATTTCATTGGAATATGTATTCTTTGCAACGTCTCACTGTTTAAGTTCAGTAAATTAACCTCTTTGACACTACGCTACATCTGCTTGCCGTAATCATCTCAAGAAGGCCTGCCTGCCACAAGCACATAGTGTAAACTGCGACCAGACCGAGCATGACTTGCGCACAAGCCGGACTAAGGTGAGTTACAATTGGACCGGTCCCAACTCTCCGCTCCAGAATATTTTGGGCTTAGCGCAGCAGGAGGGAATAATCTAACCCAACGTTGTACAAAAAGCCCATAACCCCCCTTACAAAATTGGCGACTCCACTGGGGAGTTGGGAAACAAACAGGGACAGAGATCCTCGCAAGAAAATGCCGCCGAAATCCAGGGTGACGCGAAATATGAGCACTGTGCCCTCTCAAGCAGAGTCAAGGCCAACAACACCTCACCAACTCCAGCCTAATCAGGCAGAAGGCGCCACCGGAATGGGAGCTGGGCCCCAGCTGCAGACAAAGACTCTTAATGACGATGTTAATACCTTTGTTGAAATGCTGCAAGTGCTACAACATTCACAATAAAAAATGATGGAGGAAATCCATCAACTGAAGACGAATAAGACGAGAAAGAAGGGAAGCCAGCATGACCCGAAGCATACGGCAAACAAAGAAGAGACACCAGCTGGAAGCGCTCCTTAAAATGCAGGACAGCGATACATTACCATGGCGGAGGTAGCCGCTCTCCTAAAGCGTGAAAGAGCCAGAGCACCAAAAGAAAGGTTCTATGCACAAAGGCCGCCTTACCCACTGAGAGTGCTCAATAAGCCATACCCGGAGAGGTATGAACCGCGAACCTTCGCACAGTATGATGGCAGGAAAGGAAGTGCCATCAAACATGTAAGCAAGTTCATCGACACTCTCGGCCCTTATGCAGCAGACAAGGACTTATGCCTTCAGGAATTTTCTAAGTCATTATGCGATCGTGCTTATACTTGGTATACCGGTTTAAAGCCAGGATCAATCCCAACTTAGGATGATATGATGGACATATTCTACACCAAGTACTTTCATGGAGAAGAAACGGTGACACTCGCAACTTTGCAAGCTACCAAGCAAAAGAACGGAGAGGATCTAATGGAGTATATCAAGAGGTTCAGAGACATAGCACTTGATTGTTACAACCACTGTGAGGAGAAGACACTGGTGGAAATGTGTATGACGAATATGATTAGGGAATACCGAGCTGTTCTAGAAAACTTGGAGATTTCCCAGTTTGCACAACTGTTACAAAAGGCTAGGAGGACTGGTCAGTCAGTAAGGCCGGCTCCTGACAAAAGAAACGCCACACAGGCCATGACAGCTTTCGCAAGCGAAAAGAAAAGAAAGTCTGATGGAAAGGAGCGTGATACTCCTCCACCAATACCATGCACCCCAAAGGAGCTAGATGTGCTCTTGGATAGATGGATAATAGACGGAGTTTTTAAGCCCAATCAAGTCTCTAGGGAACCCATAGAAGAAGAGCGAAGGGACCCACGCTTCTATCGATTGCACAACTACGCGCAACATCCTACCGCAGAATGTTGGGCACTCCGCAGACTAATACACCGTAGGATCAAAGAAGGAACCTTGGAGCTAACACAACAAGAAGTTTAAAGGAATCCGCTCCTGAATCATAAGGGGAAAGGTGTCGCGGCGGTAGTGATTTGTGCAGACCCAAGAGAAGACGAAGAGGAAAACCCAATCCTGCCTACCACAGCAATCACCACCTTACAGAAAAGTTTCAAGTTTAAGAACTTGTTTGATCAATTGGGCCTCACAGCGAGAGAACGAAAGATAGCCACAGAGGCTTTGGTAAGCATCGCCTCCGAGGCGGGGATAGAATGTCTGACAACAGAAGCTGCAGAGGAAAAAGCCTTTATACAAGAATCAAGTGAAATCACATTCAGTGATGAAGACATGGAGGTAAGATGCCCTGACCACAGGAGACCCCTTTATCTGGCCGCATCAATAAATCAAATTCCTATCAAAAGAGCCTTAGTGGATACAGGCGCCTCAATAAATCTTGTTCCGCTAAGCACCTTGCAAGCAGCAGGAATTTCAGAAAAAAAGATTCAAGGGTGCCTGATGGAAGTAGCTGGGTTCGGAGGAAGCGGCGAATACACCGCAGGCCATATTCAATTATGGTTAAAGGTGGGCCCCATAGCCTCTTTAGCCCGGTTTCACGTAGTAAAAACAGAAGTTTCATATCATATGTTGTTGGGAAGACCATGGCTGCATAAACACCGTCCCATCCGCCTACCACCAGTGTGTGAAGGGAAAATTGAATAGCAAGATGATACGAATAGCGGCTAACCCATCACCATTTAAGCAAGCAGAGGCCCATTTGGTGGAAACTATGTTCTACGACTAGTGGGCACCATCGGGGGAAAGTTCAGTGTCAAAGCCGCGAGGCACCTTCGTTCCTAGGTGGGAGGATATCAAGGATGACCTGGAACCTGACCTGAGAAAGCTGCTGCCTCAAAAAAGGAAGAGGAAAGAAGCGCCTACCGCAGAAGCAGATAATGTACCACGATGCATCAGGGTTCGGAGCCCTGACGGCAAAATCGTATACAGATTATGAAGGTACGCCAGGCCCACAAGTGAAACACAAGCGGGCCCCAGCAGGAAAGGCAGCATAAAAGCCTAGTGTGTTGCATAGTTCAAGAAGGATTGGAGGAAAAGAATGATGTCAAAGAGTTTACGACAGAATAGGATGCGTAGGTTGTGTTAGAGGAAAAGTTGGAGGAAGTCAACCTGGGGACCGATTTGCAGGAACCAAGACCTATCTCAATCAGTTCAAAATTGTCAGAAAAAGAGAAGTCGGAATTGATAATGATGTTAAAAGAATACAAAGATGTTTTTGCTTGGGACTATAGTGAAATGCCCGAATTGGACCCTGGGCTAGTGATGCACACACTAAACATGGACCCAGGGGCCAAGCCAGTGGTCCAGCCTGCTAGGATATTCCACACTGAGAAAAAGAGACAGATAACCAAGGAAGTACAGAAATTACTTGCGGCGGGATTTATTAAGCCCATTCAGCATCCACGCTGGCTGTCCAACATAGTGCCGGTGAAGAAAAAGAACGGGCAGACACATTGTTGTGTAGATTTCAGGAATCTCAACAGAGCTTGCCCAAAGGACGAATTCCCTCTACCGAACATGGATCTACTGATAAATTCTGCGGCAAGAAATGCCATGTTCTCATTCATGGATGGATTCAGTGGATACAATCAGATTAGAATGGCGACAAAGGATGCAGAGAAAACTGCCTTCAAAACACCCATAGGCAACTTTTACTACACGGTAATGCCGTTTGGGTTAAAGAACGTGGGTGCCACTTACCAGTGGACAATGATGGCCATATTCCATGACATGATGCACCAGGAATTAGAAGACTATGTGGATGATATAGTGATGAAATCAAGAAAGCGTGAAGAGCATGTCTAAATATTAAAGAAGGTATTTGAAAGGTGTAGGGCTTTCAAAGTAAGGATGAACCCTCTCAAATGAGCATTTGGGGTATCCTCTGGGAAATTTTTGGGCTTTCTAGTCCATAGCAGAGGAATAGACGTGGACCCAGCCAAGGCCACGGCAATAGCAACTATGAAACCCCCAACCACGGTTAAAGAATTGAAGAGCTTTTTGAGAAAAGTCTCGTATATTAAAGGATTCATCCCTGGTTTAGCATCCATTACCTCTGCTTTCAGCAAGCTGTCTAAGAAAGGGCAAAACTTTGAATGGGAAAACACGTAGCAGGCGGCCTTCAAAAGGCTGCAGCAGATCATGATAAACCTCCCCACTGTACAAGCTCCAATCCGCAGGAAGCTACTGTTGTTGTACTTGGCCATTAACCAATGTGTTATGGCCGCGTTGATCTCTCAAGAGGACAGGGACGATAATGAAAAACCAGTTTACTATATCAGCCACGCCCTGAAAGATGCAGAAACTCGTTACCCGAGAGCGGAAAAGGCATGCTTGGCCATTGTATATGCCTCCCAAAGGCTACGTCATTATTTCTTGGCCTATGAAGTATGGCTGATGACTAAATCCCATGCCATAAGAGCCTTGCTGCAACAGCCGATTCTCTCGAGAAGAATATCCCAGTGGTTATTACAACTGTCGCAATACGACCTAAAGGCAAGAACACCCATGGCAGTAAAAAGTCAGGCAATAGCCGATCTGTTGGCGCAGTTCCCAGGAGAGGAAGAGTTTCCGCTGGATGATGAAGTGCCAGGGGAAATAGCCGTGGTAGAGGAAGTCAAGGAACAATGGGTGATGAGATTCGATGGATCCTCTACCGCCCAATCAGGAGGAGCGGGAGTGGTTTTGTACCATAATGAGAACGAAGCTGTAGCATTATCCTTTAAATTAGAGTTTCCATGCTCGAACAATATGGCAGAATATGAAACCTACCTAACCGGGCTAGCTACAGCCCTTGAAAAGTTCTTGACTTTTGAAATAGAGCATGCTCCGAGGAGTGAAAATTGGTTCGCAAATGTGCTGGCCGCGCTGGGCTCACAGATAGCCTTTAAAGGAACAGCCTATCATTGAAGCATTGAAGGAAAGGTTCCAAGAGGAACGATGTGAAGAGGACTGGCGGAATCCAATAACAGAGACTTTGATGAAAGAGGGAAAAACTATGGAGTTAAAAGTGTTAAAAGATTATGTACTGGTAAAGGGAGAGTTGTACCGCAGGATGCCAGGAGGAGTCCTATCTAGATGCGTGAGCCAAAAGGAAGCCCAAAGAAAGTTAAAGGAAGTACATGACAAGACTTGCGGATCCAGTGGAGAAGTCAACCTCTACTGCAGACTCCAAAGAGCAGGCTTTTATTGGCCGAGTATGGGAAAAGATGCGAATCAAGTCCAAATTCAATGTGAGGCCTGCCAGCTGGTGGTAGATAGGGAGGAAAGTTACGCAGTTTTTATTAACGAAGATTGGAGAAAGCCATTCACCCAATACTTAGCAGAAGGAATCCTACCACAAAAACACGGTGAGCGGTACAAACTCAAAAGATTGGCAATACGTTACTTTCTACACAACGGGGTTCTCTTCAAGAAAGGATATGATGGAGACCCATTGCGGTGCCAAGGTCCTGATGAAGCGAAAGACATGCTCAAGGGGGTACACAGAGGAGAATGTGGATAACACCAAGGGAAGAAGAAGTTGTACAGGTGCCTGCTACAAATGGGCTATTACTGGCCTGCCATGAAAAAAGACACGGCAAAATTCGTAAAAAGGTGTCATAGTTGCAAAGTACAGGCCAACTTAATCCACACCCATCCGCAGAGCTTGCACAGCATGGTTACCCCATGGCCCTTCCACACTTGGGGGCTTGACCTGGTAGGACCAATCAACCCACCATCACGTGGCTACATTTGGATCCTAGTTGCTACAGAATATTTCACAGAGTGGGTAGAGGCAGTGCCATTCTGCAAAGCCACGGGAGGAGCAATGGCAAACTTCATCAAGGAAAACATAATTGTGAGATTTGGAGTACCACACAGAATCATTAGCGACAACAGTACACCTTTTGTCAACAGTGACATGAGGAGAATGTTGGAATTCTATCAAGTCAAGCACCACCGCTCATCGTCCTACTATCCCCAAGGAAATGGGCAAGCAGAAGCAACGAACAAGACCCTCATAAAGATCATTAGCAAAATGAGTCAAGAGTACACGGGTGGATGGGCAGCGCACCTGCCGGACGCTCTTTGGGCTTAACGAAATTCGTCTAAGTCAGCCACTAGGTTTTCGCCCTTTTTTTTAGTCTACGGGACAGAAGTAATGAGCCCAGCAAAAATAATGACTCCGTTATTAAGAGTTATGCAAATGTGCGAAAAGGAAAAAGAAGAGGGAGTTTTTTCTGCAGAAAGATATGAAGATTTAGAGGGGCTTGATGAAAAAAGGAAAGAAGCTCAAGAACATAGTCGCAAATACAGGCAAAGAATGACAGAGGCCTATGGCAGGATGACCAAGGAGAGAGTGTTTGCGGAAGGAAAACTCGTATTAAAAGTGGCAGACTACGTTAGGAGAGGCATGGCAGGACCATCTAAGTTTGCACCGAAATGGGAAGGACCACTTGTGATAAGGGAAGCACATCCAAGTGGCTACTACCGCCTAACTCAGATGGATGGCAAAGATTTGAATGACCCCATCAATGAAAAATGGTTGAAACGGTATTACGCTTAAGGACAAAAAGCCATGTAGTTACCTTTCTTTCTTTCTTTTTTTCCTTTTTACCTTTTCTCTTTGTTTCCCTCAAGTGACTGTGTCACAAGACATGATTGTAACATGCTTTCACGTAACAAAAAGAAGTATGAAAATTAATAAAATCATACCATGTCATAGTAATAGATAAAAGTAGTAGGAAATGTAGCATCATAGTTACAAACCCAAATTATAGTAGTCTCAAAATAAATAAAAAAAGAAAGAGAGGGGAAGAAGTAAAGGAAACATAAAAGGAGAAGGCGAACCAAAAGATAAGTAGACTAAAAAAAAGGGAAACTGCATCATCAACGAAGCCCGGAGATAAGGGACTGATCCTCAAAGCAGTTGGACTCACCAATGCTTGAGAGAAGACACCCACGGCAAGCCTCCAAGTCTATCACCTCCTTCTTCAGGAGCTCAATCCGTGTGTCAATGGCATCTATGGCAGGCTGAACTCTCCTCATGAAAAGGGCTCGGGCGATCTCACGGAGGTGATCAAGAATGAACTCCACGGCAAAGCTAACACTTACAAGCTGTTGAATTACAGCTCTCCATTGAAGGATCCTCTCGGAGGAAATGGTGTCCACAAAGTTATGCTCAATGTCATTCATCACGCTCCCAAGCATTTTCAAAAAATTTTCTCTAGCGGAGCGGCCCAAACGGAATCCTTGCATGAAATCACCACGGCTGCTGTAGATTGCCTCCAGATGAGAAACCCTGTCCTCTGGGACTCTAAAACCATGGAAGTCCACGTAAGGAGTACCAGAGCCCCAAAATTCTGCAGGATCGAGATCATTAACCTCAGGCTGATCAAAACGAGCAAAGAAGGTCGCGGTCTCACTCACTGGGTCCGTAACCGCGGTAGAACTGCTACCTAACTCAAATTGGGAAGGGGCAGTAAGAAGTGGGCCTATAAAAAAAAAAAAAAAAAAAAAAAAAAAAAAAAAAGAGGAGGAAGAGAATGGATTCACGAGCAAAAAAAAAGGAGAGAGTGTAAGAAAGAAAAGAGGGGTGAGAGGAGATCGAGACCTGTGAAAGCAGGGGCTATGAAAGTAACAGGAATAGGCACGACGGGTGCGACAGGAGAAGTGATAGTGGATGCATCTGCTACAAATTTTGGCTCCTAGGAAGTTTCTGCAGGAATGAAAGTGCGAAGTAAAAGGGTGTTACAAAAAAAAAAAAGAGAAAGAAGGAAGACTTAATAAAACAAGGAATACTTACCCATAGACTCAATCCCGCGCTCAACGCCTTCATCCTCCTCCTCAAAATCAAAAATCCTCTTTTTCACAGCAGGCTCATCATCGCGATCCTCGAGAACATCCTCGGAGCCCTCAGAAGACAAATCCATATCAGGCCCTCGTGTAGCAGAGCCCGGAATGGAGGAAGGAGTAACAACCAAGGAGGAACCATCCTTCGCCGTTTGAGAGAGAGTCAGGAAAGGATCACTGGTAGAAATAACAAGGGGGGTGGCAGGAGAAACAGCCTCGGCCTGAGAAACGCCTGAAGGATCAGTCTCCTCAACCTTCTCTGGATGAACACCCTTTTGCGCAGACGCCGGCTCGGCAGGAGGGGTAGGGACCTCAGTAGGGACTCTTGGCGCAACAGCGGAAGGAATGGGTGTCACAAGTACTATATCAGTCCCACCAGGGAAACCTCTCAAGGGTGTACCCATGGAGGCAGAAAGCTCTTCAGCTGTGGGACGATATACAGAAAGAGGCTCGGGATCATCCTAAGGGACAAAAAAAAAAGAAAGCCTATAACTGGTAATGAAACCGAAACAAGGACGAGCAAACAACAGTGTATGGCAGGAGAGATACAGGCAAAAAATAATAATAATAATAATAATAAATGAATAAAAAGAAAAAGGAAAGAGACGTACTTCGGACTCTGGCTCGTCAACTGATATGGGATGTGTAGCAGATGTATCCTCCTTAAATTTAGACTACGAAGGAAGCGGAAGACAAGGTAAGAGGATGAACCAACCAGTGTATAAAAAAAAATTTTAGCCGTGGAAAGTCAAAAAAAAAAGGGAAGCGAAACAAAGTTGAAGACAACTTACCCGCCACACAGTAGTAGTAGTTACAGGAGGTGGAACGGACTTCCTCTTGCTGCCTCGTGTCCTACTAGAAGGAGGGGCAGTAGACAGTTGCAGAACAGTGTACTTGGACTTACTAACAGTAGGACGCACGTCAGAAGAAGCTTCAAAAGGATCACCACCTTTTTTGGCAGACTTGGGTTTGGCAAACCCCTTTTTAGGTACCAGAATGTTCGTCACTTTTACTTTCCTCTCCCAACCTAGAGGATAATCACCGGCGTGCCAATACCAACCTTTTTTCTCCTCATCCCACTCGAAGATGGCAGACCAATTCTGTTTCCTGGCATAGGCTAAAACAGACCTAGAAGGCAAAAGCAAACAAGGATTGGCCAAAACAACTATACTAAGTCCATCAGGAGGAATAAGAGAGAAACCGCAACTGCCCACCAATTCTTGCTCAAATGAAGTCATCACGGCCTGCTAATATCCATGCATGGCAGGAGTACAAATGCCCTCTCTTAGTGAGCCTAGGATGGTAACTGCAGAGAAACGTTGGCTCCAAAATGCAAAGGCAGTATGTCTTAGGAACAGCCGAACGGATGTAGGAGACTCAATGAGAAAAGAAAGACTATTGGGAATGTCTTGATCTAACCCAAATTGCCTTCTTACCCGATTGGCAGGATAATGCACGAACCTGAGACCTTCATCAACCAGGTATGGCAGCCACCCAGCATTAGTAGCCGCCAAGTAAGTTATCCCCGTCTTGTCAAAATTAGCTAAAGCAGTGGCGGTACCAACGGTATCATTAAATAAACCCATAACCGAATCAGCGCATGTATAACCCACGCCCAAATCTCTGTAAGCCCTCTAAGAAAAACCCACTTTTTCGTCAAAAGATTCAACGACAGAATAATCAATGGGCTTCAAACCAACCCAACAGAAGGCCAACGGGAAATCAGACTCAAATCTGCCACAGAAGTCAGTGATAACCTGAAGGCAAGATTGATACTTCTCCTTGGTAAATCGAACGAGTTTACATCTCGCTAATTGCTTCGCGCAGCGTTCGTATAGCAGGTGTTGCAAAATGGTACTATGAACAGCAAAAGTGACTATATGGCAAGAACCAGCTTGGCTCTCATCGCTCCGCAGGATATCTAGTTGGACATACAAATGTCCCAAAAACATAGGGGTCAGCAGGAAACTCGCACCGGCCGATATTTTGATGGCCAATCGAAAATACAAAGGCTTTATGGCATAATGAGGATGGGAGGCAAACACGAACTTACACAACCAGAAGGCGATGAACGCCGCACGGCAGGCGGCGGTAGAAATCTTGGCAGGAGAACTAACCCAAAATGATAGCTTCGCGTTACCACTCATTCTCTTCTTCAATTCGGCCTCAATAGCTTCCTCCTCCGGCGAAAGCACCAAGGCGCTAGGATCGGCGTCACCGAGGATGGGTAAGAGCAGTTGATCGGCCACATCTTCCAAAGTTATAGTAATCTCGCCGCAAAAGAAGAAGAAGGTATGGGTGGTGATGCACCACCTGTGGACTAGATGGCGGAGATTGAAAAGATCCCTGAAGTTTGATAAGCAGCGAGAGGAAACGACGGCCTTTAACACATCGGCCCGCTAGAGTAAACCAATGAAGCCCGTGTCCGATAACTCCCTATGAACCCACTCTCTCCAACCTAAAGCGATACCTGACCCATATTCAAAGTGGATGGGCACAGGGAGCGAAATGCCTTCACGGATGATGAGATCGTAGATCGAAGAGGCCAACGGAGCCCAAGAAGGTAATGTGGTCTAGCGCGGCCAACGCAGGTAAGTGGCGTTGGTCGGGCACCTGACTAATCAGTAATGGTCGGCAAGGACACACACCAGACCAAAGGCAGTTAGGGGGGTAAAAAGGTAAAAGTCAAGCCACGATAGGCACTATATAAGGACACCCACTGTGTGCAAGGCGAAGGGGGCGAAAAGCAGGGGGAAAAGAAAAAGGAAAAATAGAGTAAAAGTAAGAGTTAAGGAAAGGGCTAAAGCTAGCTAAAAAAGAAAAAGAGAGAGGAAAAAAAATAGATTGAAAAAAGAAATAAAAGAAAAAACGGAGGAAAGAAAAGTAGTAGGCATGCACCAAAATGAGTTGTTTTTCCCTCTTTCCCTTTCAAGCTCACAATCTCTATGGTTACTAACCTGGGCATGAGTCACTTAGGACCGTCCCTTCAAAGCCATTAATCTCTCCTTTGAGAAATTATTTGCATTGAAAGAATGTTGTCTCCTTCCTGACTTGAATCATTTTAACGCGTTGTGGCAGACTAACTGTTTTATAAATTTGTCTTCATTTCCTTTTTTTCCTTTCCTTCCGTATTTACTTTCATGTTAATACTCAATATTTCTTACTATTTCATTGGAATATGTATTCTTTGCAATGTCTCACTGTTTAAGTTCAGTAGATCAACCTCTTTGACACTACGCTACATATGCCTGCTGTAATCATCTCAAGAAGGCCTACCTACCACGAGCACATAATGTAAACTGCGACCGAACCGAGCATGACTTGCGCACAAGTCGGACTAAGGTGAGTTACAATTGGACCGATCCCAACTCTCCGATCCAGAATATTTTGAGCTTAGCGTAGCAGGAGGGAATAATCTAGCCCAACGTTGTACAAAAAGCCCATAACCCCCTTTACACACACTAAGTCTATTGCCAACATCAATTGATGAGTAAGTCAACTAAAAAGAGTGTTTTTTTTTTTAGAATCAAGATGGAGAGAGAGTGTGTGTTTTTTTCTTCTTTCTTTTTTTTTTTGCCTTTTGTTACTTGTCTATTCTTTCTTTTTTCTACCTTTTGTTATCTTTTCTTCTGCATTTTGTTACTTGTATATTGAGAAAATCAGTGTCTCTCTTTCTCTCCCTCTCTACATTTTAAGTAATGAACATGAGTTTTCTTAATGAAATATGGTACAAAGATTTGATCCAGATGATACTTGGATGTGGTGATTTTTTTTCTAAGAAAGATAAAGATTTGTTGATTTGATTGGACTTCATGTTATTTCAGCTTTTTTGCTTTGTGAAAAACGGTTAGAAATAATTTTTTCTTCTCAATTTTCAATTAGGGGCTTAAATAATTTGGGCTGGCCTTACTTTTTTAATTTATTTTTTTTAGATGAGAAAGCAACATTATATAATATATTAGTACTATTAGAGGCCCTCTCACAAGTGGGGGCCTTAGGCGGTGGCCGTAATGGCCTATAGGTTTAGCCCGCCCTGAGTGTCTTATTTGTCCATTTTGGTTCTACTCCAAGCCACATACTAAAGCCCAATTGGAATGGTCTAAAAAGGCTAGCCCAATTAGATATTTAGTTATATATAAGAAGAAGCCCAATTGGAATGGTCTAAAAAGGCTAGCCCAATTAGATATTTAGTTATATATAAGAAGAAAAATATATAGAATTTCACCGCACCAAGGTACGCTCTCTTGTTCTTAAATTCTAAAATTTACATAGTACATATTTTCAATTGCGAATGAAGTGAATTTGTTAATTTTTCGCTACGTATATTTTGTATGCGATACAAACCATGTTTTTCCAACACTAAGTGTGCATTTGGGATGCACTTAAATAGCTTAAAACTGCTAGCTTATTACTTATTGCTTCTATTATTTGTGGGTACGGCAAAGAAAAAAAAAAATTTTTTGAGCTTGAGTGAGCTTAATTAGTCAACCGGCTTAAGTGCTAACAACTGACAAGTCAAAGCTCTTGGTGTGTGTTGCTATGCCTAAGGGAAATTCTTCCGTTTATTTTTGCTTGTGTTCGGAAACTTTTTCCCTGTTTTCTGTTTTTTCTTTTCTTTTCTTACGCAGTGTCATTGACTTATTGCGCTTTAGGTAAGCTTGTCATTTTCCCGTTGTTTCAACAGGGCAAGAAGCTTTTTTCCTGATTTGTGTTTAATTTCTGCATCAAGGAGGGTAAAGCATTTTAAAAAATTCCTAATAGTAGTACATATGGAATATTTTAGGAGGAGTAAGTGGGGGCACTCCCCCCCACCCCTTGGCTCTATCTCTGATTGCTATAAGAATATTTTATTAATTTATTAAAATCTTAAACCCAATATTAAAAACTTAAGCTTCCATATACAAATTCCAATTTTTTAAAGTTGTTCAAAATAAAAATAAAAAAATCGTTACTGTAAGCCTGTTAATCAGTGCCTTATTGTTCCTTTTAAAAAAAAATGCTAAAAATGGAGTACAAATCTTACTTTTAAAAATTACAAATTGATGTGCCAACTAATGAGATTGGTGTGACCACAACACGGGACTAAATGAGTGTTTAAATTATTTTTTTATGATTATTGACACATTAATACCCCTATGTAGTTAAATTTGTAATAATCCTAACATCCATCTATATATATATATATATATATATTGAATCACACTTGATAACCGTTAAAGGTCATGATATAAAAATTATAGTATTAATCTCAATAACATATATTGTAAATATTTCTGTATTTTTGTTACAAAATTTTTAAAAATAAAGTAACATACTCGTACTATACACATATAGTTCTTTATGTGTTTCCATATTTCTAAAAGATACTGAACTATATCCGTCCATATACTTACCATATTAAACACGTACCGTATTTTACTAACTAATTTCACAAAATATTTTCATTTGAATTTATAAGATATACTTGCTCATTGGGGATATCCGCTAATGAATAAAAACAACAGAAACTCAACATAAAATAACCATTTCAATCGTACATATAGCTAATAATAGCAATACACTAATAATTCAAGCCAAAGTCATTTTAAGAAAGAAGGGCAAAAAAAAAAGTGAAAACCTCGTTGAAGAGAGGCTGATCTTGATCAATTGAGCAGTCATTGCTGAATGCTGATGATCTTGATCGATTACATTTTCCATTGGCAAATACCAAAAGCCTAGTAGCACCATTAGTTTATTACTTCTACCTCAATCTGCAAAAGTAAAGGATTTTCTTTTTAATGCAAAAGTGAAGTTTATAATTTAGGATAAAACTTAGATATAGATTAGGTTACTCGATTAAATCCAAACAGCTGATTGCAGACATTAAATACAAACACTGTTGTCTTTCTAAAGGATAGTGCTTCCCAAAATAAAATTTCCCAGGTAAGGGGCTTTTGTTTTTGGAAGGCATATCCAAAACAACTTTTGTCCAAGAATTGAAACATGCTACGAGGAATAAATGGCAATAATATTTTAGTATTTTACAATTTTTGTTATGAAATTTGACATGAGTAGTTGCGACACAACAAAAATTCAAATGTTTAAATTAGCCTATACTACCTCACATATAAAAATATTTAAATTGCATATTGTGGTGGTTCCATATGTGAAATGCTAGACTAATTTAAGAATGTTGTGAAATTATTGTTAATTTTTGTTATGTCCCCAACTTTATTGATCCGGCATGAGGAATGTTTATGATAAAATTATTTTTATTATAAACTAGTTGGATCAGATTTTTTTTTTTTTTTAGTAAATTATATATATTGAAATAAATAATCACGAGTCTTATAACTCAACTAATACTTTTTAGTGTTTTCACCAGAGATGTCTAAGATTCTAATTCCACTCCCTCCGACTACCAAATCATCAACAAAAATAACTAGACCATAAATGAAGTGGGTTGACTATGAATAATTTTGTTAAAATAAAAAATAAAATAAAATAACTAGTTTATTTTCATTTATTTAACAAACAAGCCAAACTCGAGCATGTTAAACTATTACTTATAATTTGTAATTTATTTATAAGTAAATAATTGAACTCTTTTTAATTTTCATGGCAATTTTGGTTTTAGATTTAATCAAAGTAGTATTTTAATTTTCATGGCAATTGCAGGCCTCACATTAAATAATCTAACTTCCAATCTTTTAAAAATAAGTTAGCTTTTGGCTTTTTATCTCATATTATGAGAATAAACTACTGGAAATAAGCAATTCTCAAACGAAGATGAATGTCTATAATTTCCCACACAATATCCACATTTTTAAGCTTGTCCACATGTAAAATATGAAACAAGTGATGTGTGTGGACAATGTACACTCACGAGTGAGCAGTAATCAATTAATGCCCTTCGCCATCACTGCCTGGTTTCCAGCAATATCTTGGTTGAGCAGGACAAAAACTATGGTCTACCTCCCTCTACGAGGAATACTTCAAAACTCTATGTTAGTATGTACAAATTGATCATTCTGCATTGCTGGCAACCTCTGCAGCTCTCTGTCTCATCAACTCTTTCATGGCAGATCTTTGGTGTGAATCAGAGTATCAGACTCTTGCTCTAGCATCCTAATATGTTCTTTTAGATCTCTGAACAAATTATTTATAGAAATAAAAATTTAAAAGAAAAAATCTTTAATATAATCATCAAACACAAAATGGAAAATTAAAGGACTGGAAAAGGAGTAAAGTCAGCAAGTGACTGATGATAGTAAAAAGGATCCATAAACCTGCAACGTGGCACATGGCACTCAGATTCTTTGCACCCTCGAGCATGAAGTTGAAGGAGATACCACATTTTCTTACAGAGAACACAACCTCCAGTTGCGCTGATTTTGCAGTGTATCCCATGCTGGAAATGCCCCTTCACCTTGCTACAATTTGTGTATTGGCATTTTGCCGAACGGCATTGTGCTGTATGCACCAGAAGATCAAGCTCCTTCCTTAGCTGCAATGTGAAATAACCACTGATGTCAGACTGAATATATAAAGATGCAGAGGTCTCCAGATTGCATAGTCGTATGGCCAATATATAAAAGATATAAATTAAGAGAACTAATTGCAAAGCCTTTGGAAAACTGTGAAGGAACATGCAGAACTACAAGGAAAGACGGGAAAAATTTTGGAAAACAAGCAACCATTAATGTTTCAACATGAGGAGAATCTCTATCCACCCCTCCCCATCAGCATACTTTAGTAAGCCATATTAATAATTCAGGACTAAGAACAATAGATGTAACCTACTGTCAAGGAAATACCCCACACAAACATAGTGGCAACAAAAGGTAGCAAATTATTACCAATACATGAAATAATATCACAAAAAATAGAAAGATAACATGGGTCACAAATTCTGGCTATAAACAAAACCCTTTGAACATGGTATCATTATTCCAAGTCCAATTTATGTATGCGTTTGATGCAAGTAACATCAATAACCTCTAGTTAAACCCAACCCCTGTCCTCCTCCCTTTGAGCTTGCATTTGATGCAGAACCTGTCGAACTCGTATTTGCCTTTTTCAAGGATGAAGGTAAACCCCAATTTGAAATTCTTTGCAGAACTTTCCTCAAGCACTTGGCATGCCTTATTTTTAAACCCAAGATGGAGTTGTCCTTGCAAAGAGCATACCAACACATTAAAACAACCGAGACAGTCATACAAAATCACAGAATTGCAACAACAACTATGCCAAGTTTTGGTTCTCAATTGTTGTTACATGGCTGCATGGTTTGATATTCAGAAACCTCATTGTGGGGCATTGTTCATATGAAAAAAATTTGAAGCAAACAATAGCTGGTGAATGTTGCATCCAACATCCTCAATGAAACTCAGAATCTTAATAGACTTTCCAAACAAACAACACCAAAACTAAAGCAATTAATAACAATATTAGCGGATTAGTAACAGTGAATAAAAGTTAAAGACAAGTACTCTGTATCTTCTATGGTGGGTTCTTCTTGTGGTTGGGTTGGAAGAGAAGAAGTTAAGAGAGAAGAAGCGTAGAGAGACTGAAACATATTGAGAAACGTAGAAAACCCCATCCGATTTTTTTTTTTTTTTTTTTTTTTTTTGGGGCATGCTTTAAGCCTTACGGTTTGATATCCATGCAATATCCCCGGACCCAAAAGTTAAGTTGAGTACGATACATCACTCAAACATATGTTTTTAGTTTTTAAACAATATTATATGTATTTTTATATATTTTTTTACTCATACATATTTTTATATATGTTTTCAAATACATATTTTTAGGTTTTAAGTGTATATACCAAACACTCTCTAACTTTTTTATGGATAAAAAAAGTTAAAATATTTGAAAAAGGTAAAATGTTGTGGGAGGGATTACTGGTTATTGCATCGGATCTTAATCCAAGTTTTAATAGTAACCAATATCCACTCAAATTAAATGCAATGTTACGATCAAAACAATACTAAGGATTTGTTTGGATACCGCTTATTGCTGAAAACTGAAAACACTGTAACAAAATAAGTTTTAAATATATGAATAATGCAGTGAAACCCAATTTTAACAGGACCCACTGACAAAGATGCAAACGTGCAACGCAAGCTCAAAAACGCTATCCAAACTCCACCTAAATTAATGGTTTAGATTTATGTGAGTCTCGTACCCAATACGATAAAATGACCCAAAGGAATATTAGAGTTTTGTTAGCATTTTAAGAGGCCACGGATTAAGGAATGGGCCTGAATATAGGTAATTTTTGTGGTTTTTTTTTTTGTCCCCAAGTTAATATTTTTTTTAAGGTGTAAATTCTGGCAATTACTTTTGTCAAAATATGGTCTAAATTTTAGATTTTGAAATATCAAATTCTAGATTAATAAATTATATATATTGAGATAAATGATCAAGAGCCTTATAACTCAACTAACGCTTTCTAGTGTTTTCAACAAAGATGTCTAGGATTCTAATTCCATTTCTTTCAACTACTGAATTATCAACAAAAATAACTAGGTCATAAATAAAGAGTTTTGATTAAGAAAAAGGTTTGTTAAAAAAGAAGCTTGTTTATTTTCATTTATTTAACAAATGAGTCAAACTCAAGCACATGTTTAGGTTAAACCATTAATTATAATTTGTAATTTATTTATAATATAATAATTGAACTCTTTTTAATTTTCATGACAGTTTTGGTTTTAGTTTTAATAAGAGCAGTATTCTAAATTTCTTAAAAATTTAATGATGAAGTTTTACCGTACACTGTACTTATATAAGTATGTTAATAATATAAATGTACATATGAAGTTCAAGTGAATAACTCAATGGTAATGGTATCTTTAGTGGTATTTCATGTCTATAGTTTGGACCCCACTTCCCTGTTTTCACTATTTATCTTTCAAAAAAATGTACATATAATGTGCCAAATGGTAAAAACAAGTATGAAGTGTATTATTTACATTAAACCAAACCACACGAGCACATTGTGTAAGACCCAATTTTAGTAATTTTATAAATTAAAAAAAATTGTTAGATAATTAAAATAGAATAGGGTAAATTGAAATTTTGATCCTTCAAATATATGGTTTGTTTAATTCCCTTCCCCACCACCCACGCCTCCCCTCAATTTAATTTTAAAGGGTTCAATTTTGGTCCCTCAAATTTTTGAAAATTTAAAATTTAGTACCTTCATCAAATTTCCGCTCATATATTGAATTTCTAAGTAACCCTAGAGTTATAAGACCAAAATCAAACTCAATACATATATAAGGGACCAAAATAAAATTGATTTGATATTTTAATATCCTAAAAAACAGTTAAGGTTTTTCATTGAATTGATTTTTGGAGCATGAACTTCTAGAAATGGGTTGTAGGTCCCGATATCAAATCCCAAACTAGAAAGCGCTTTGAATTATTTCCACACCACTGGCCCAATGCCCACTGGCGCCTTCAGTGGGGTTGGGTCATGTCATGATGTCTCAACCGATCCCAACAAATAAAATGCTAATATGGTCACACGCAATAAGGAAACCATCTTCAATCTTACTCTCCTCTGGGGGGGAAAAAAGGCTTTATTAATCCTCCTCCCTCATCCAAAGGTTAGTTTCATCACATCAAATCCAAAGTAAAGTAACCTAACTATGAACAACATCACGAATCCCACTTCTTTCATGTCTATTATTATATATCTGAGTTCCTAGGCACGAGAATGTTTGAAAGATAGAATCACATTAACCATAAAGAATCAATAAATACTCATGCATTACATTCATCAAAGGTCCCAAATTCAAGTAACAAACTAGTCCACAACATTGCAAGAGCACAAGAATGTTTGAAAACAAGATCGTGTTAACCATAAAGTATCAGCAGTTGTCAAAAGGACATCTATTGCGCAGCATGTTCAGCAAAGGTGCAAATTCAAGCGGCAAACTTATCAGCAATACTGCAACAGAGCTCCTTCACTACTTGAAAGCCTTCATCATCAAGAGAGACATCGCGTAGTTTATTAAGCATAGTCTCCTCAGTGGCTTGATCAAATTCAGACCTTGATTGAAACAAAAAATAACCTCCGCACTCCCAAGCTGATAGGGTCCCAGAGTTTGCCATATTTTGCATCTGCACAGAATCAATCACTGATTAGCAAACACTCAAATCAATCCAAAACCAATGGCAGAGCACATTTGATCCTCCGGTGTTACATCAACTTTGCATGGTAACTATATCAGCAAGAAATTCACATGCATATTCATGAAAAGATACATTATACAAACAGAGGAAAAAGCATCTCCAAAAAAGCAAAATTACATGCTGCTCAAGGTAAATTCTCAGAACTCAGCACAACTGCACGAGCATAATGATGGTTGCCAGAATGTAAATATTAAAGAAAATGTAGAAGCCATAAAAAGTGATATTTTTTTTATTAAAAAAATTTGTATGTTACCTGTGCAGGCACCCACTGAATCATGAAACTGCTACCTTAGGGTCCGTTTTGGGAAAAGTTTATTTAACTGAAACTGAAAACTTTTTGCTGAAAGTATTGTATAAAAAAACTAAAAGCTAGTTGAATAGTACAGTAGGACCTATAAATAATACCAAATAATGCAATGGGACCCATAAATAGTAACAAAAATAAACTAAAAACTCTAATAAGCTGTGAGTTTCATCACATCCCAAACACACTCTAATCTCCTCACTATTATAGAAGAAGATGTGTCATTTGACATAGAGCTCATTGGCTGGTATATGTGTAATTCAAAACCAAACATTTGCTTCCGATTTCAAATTTGAAACAAAATAAAAACGCAAAAAGGAAATTCAACTGTATATAGACAAATGTTTTTGCTGTAAGTAACACAGATTTCAAAAAGATTGTTTTATATTCTCTCAAAGGGCACATAAGAGACGAAACATAGGACAAGTAAGAGGTTTGAAATAAATTGTACATTGTCTACCTATTCCTGCCATACTCCTAAAGTGCAACTCAATCTGCTAACTTTTCAGTGTCCAGCAAAAAAATAGGAAATCCAAGTTTCAATTTAAACTTACGCTTACAAATCACTCCTAGGGTGAAGTATGTAGTAAAGAAAGAAAAAATTTTAAGCTTAAAATGAGACTAAAGGCCATCTTACCTGAAGAAACAAAAAGATCTTTTTACCACAATCGGATATCAGCAAATTATATGGAATGCTCTTCTCCTGTAATTGATAACATATCTCAACAAGAACCTCCACCATTCTCTTAAATTTTTTGTTACTCTCAAACAATAGGGTCTTAATGGGGAAATCCGTAACGGCAGAGATGCGCATCCCCCTCCGCCCCTCATGAAAAAAAGTATCAACAGGTGTCAGCTCCACAGGTAAAGGGCTTGGAAAGTAGCAGGCCTGCATCATCAAAGGAGGAAAAAATGCATTTTCAATCAAAAACCAAGCAGAATAAAATTTTTGGCACAGGAAATACTCTTTTTAGTTCTTAAAAGGTACTGCTACAACACCAAACACATACTCTAGGAACAACTAAACGGTACCTAAGTATGTAGTATGTACAGTTCATAAACCATATCTTCAATGTTGTCAAAATTTTATTATCAGAAACCAAACTCACTGCTTCACCTCCATCCATTATTAAGTTAAATGATAAATGCCAATTAGGTTTTGAAAAAAAAAAAAAAAAACCTGTTGAGATTCCTGTACTTCTGTTAAGGTGACCCATTTAACAATTAATGCTTACATTAGAAGTTCAAATTGGTTTATTTTATAATTTGACATGTAGCATCAAACTTGTCTTCTCAATCTTAAAAGAGTTGACACCATCATGTTAAGAATTTTTTTTATAAGTATATGTGAAACACCCACACCTGGTCCCCCAAGAATGTGTGTGTGTGTGTGTATTCACTAACCAGAAAGTTGTCTTGTAAATTCAAGAAAAAAAAAATGAATTAATTAAAGTAAAAGTTATAAAGAGAGACTTAATCAATTACTAGACAAATGTCAAATCTACCATGGCCCCACTTGTGGAGACATTCATCAAATGTTAGGTTTATTTCAGACCTTGTGGAGAAACAGATACCACAAGTCATTAATGCATCCTCATAAATTCACAAGAAAACACATAGGGAAAAAGCGAAAGGAGAACAAGCGAAAAATCAACAAGTAATCTCATACCTCAAAATATCGATGAGAAGTACCAGCTGTAGGACAGTCATAGAACAAGCGAAAGGAGCAATTATTGATTTCAACTGCAAACCTTGCAACCATTTCCAAAGATTTTGCATCTAGCACCTGGGCCAAACTATCTGAGCCACAAGGCACCAGGAAGACATGGCCGTATTCCACAGGGATTTCCTAGAAAATAATGTTGATTATCAATCAAATCTTACCCTTGAGAATGACATTATAACATATAAGCCTGCATAACTAATTGCAATCAGCATCTATATTATATTACTCCCACACATGATACGAATATTATACACAGTTACAAAACCATATGAACACAGCTGCACAGCAACACATTAATTCTTGAAAACATAGATATAAGAATTAATTAATTAATACTTTTCGGGTTATTTATTAGTTTTAGGTATGAAAATAATAATGCCAAAAAACATTTGAAATAACAAAACCTTAGTCCCATAACATTTGAAAAGATATCAACGAACCAATTTATGATTAGATAAAATATTTTAATTTTCCTCCAAAATTTTGGTATCTAATTTTGAAGTACATGATCTTAGGAATGCAATAAATTTTTATCCAAAAATTTGTTTTGTCTGGCCTCTTTAATAAAACAAAATTTTGTCAAGTTACTGGGCTTCAACAAGTTTCCCATCAATCCAGACACAAGCCATGGCCCAAAAATTGATTTATTTAGTCATTCAATCTAAGCTCAATTTCTTTGGTCAACTTAACAATTAAAATCCCAGTCAGTGTCACAGAGTACAGTGCTCAGTCAAAAAATAAAAATAAGTGTCACGGAGGATAACGGCTTCCTAGCCCCTCATTTGGTCAAACCACCCCCTGCCCTAAAGACCCAACCCCTCTCTCTCTTTTAAATCTATCTTCTCCCTCCCATCCATAATCCTCCACTGAATCTCACATCCTCAAGATCTCTCGCTCCATCCTCTTCAACTGTGACTTCTCCTCTGATGTTCACACTTCAAAGTATTTGTGTACAATACATGTGGGACACATACAGTCCAGGGAGTTTGCCATGTTCCTGCTTCCTAAGTTAGGATCATATGTTTGCATAATTATTGAACCTGATGAGCACCATGAGTCATGATAATTGCATGAAGATGATTAAAACTGCATATATAAACACAAGCCATAAACCCTCCACCTTACATTAATAATAATCAAGACAGCCCCATCAGGCATAGCAGCAGAAGGAATAAGCTCAGGTATTGCCATTTCACCACTTGCAACATAAAAGAGAAACTCCTCTCGATGTTTTGTCCATTGAAACTCAGAGAGATTCCCTTGACCACAAATTTTATCCGCATCGGGTTTGGGCACATAATCCATACCCAGTTCTTCATTCAACTGGGCAATAAACTTTCTCCTGCCAAAAATCACCTGCATAAAGTGTATATATAAGTGCTTCTCTGGTGATTAAATCTGGACCCATGTAAAAGGAACAAACAGCTTATACCAGAAGAAGATGATTAGTGCAGCATAACCTACCTTAATTTCAGAGGTTGTCACATCATATCTGAGAACGCCTTTCCACATTTTATCTTCCCACTGGCAATGTAATAAAAGAGCACATATATTATGGCTAGACCTCAATAAATATCAATGTTTATATTTTTTTTGAATCTCACCTGAGCAAGAAGAAGAGAATCTAGTGCACTTTGTTCGTCTTCTGTAATGCATACATGTCCTTCAAATGGACTATCATCCAAAAGAGATTGGCTACTGAAGCGATAAAGAGGAATCCTGATATCTGAGCAAATTAAACAACCAAAATGAATTTATGTGAAAAAAGATGTTAGCTAATCCCAAGATTTATAAACCAAACCACCATTTTCTTAAAAAAAGTGGATTCATTCATAATAAAGTGACAAAATTATACGTTGGCCATCAACCACCACAATGCTCCTCCTTTTTCTGGGCCTAGGAGCAGTAACAAAATAAATGACACTAAGCACATAAACGATTTTCCTTAAAAAAATTAAAAACAAAGAAAACAAATATGGAATTCAGTTCATCCATCACTACTATGATACAAAGTGGTGTTATTATATACTGTTACTATAATCTGTGAATAGATTCAATTACATCTTTGTTCACCTACCCACCATTCTTATATATTTTCCTATAAGATTAGACCAATTTTCAAATCAAGGCACCCACTTTCCCTGACAGTGTCTCCAAAAATAAACAGAAGAAATGAAAGAAAGCATCTGTGTTTAGTACCAACTATACAGCAATATAATTACTCACTACTCTTAATGACAGCAGCCTTATCAAAACTGTTAATTTGTCAACTAGTTTTTAATTGCAGAAGCATCTACCCTATGTTTCATAAACCACCTTTCTGTACAGAGAATCAATATTCTATAAACACAACAAATACAGACACATAAACAACTTTATGACTTCCCATAATTCACATAACAAAACCACGTAAACAAGCAATCAAGAAGTACAATACCAAAAAAAAAAAAGAAAAAAATTCAATTGACATACACAAACTAAAGCCAGCCCACACCATCCCCTAAAATAATCTGATGTCCGCAAAGCTAACTCCTCCAAGATAATCCATTATATTAAGAATATATTTTTAAGTGATGATTGAGGAAAGAGACAAGAATACTTTAGTAGGATGTAGATGAGCACAAGTACATTGATAATGCTCATGTGATCCTTATGAAAGCAACTCGGATTACATTATACAAATATAACATAATTCAGTAAAAAGCAACAGCCCTATTTCGTTTTGCACTTTAGCTGTATTCAGAACTAAAAAGAAACAATGGTATACAATTTACAAAAATTATATAATTTCACAAAAATTTTAGATTCCACAGATTTCCAAAACATCAAATATTCCTTCTGACATACTGTGTGGAACCACCACAACACCATTAAGGCATCATTGCAGCCACCACTCCCATCCATCGAAAAATAAACATGGCCAATGTCAAATTCCCTGTTCCCCACAATAACACCATCGGCACTGCCGCTATGATAATCATTGTATATTCTTAATAAACCCAACATATTCTTATAAAAAGATCAAGTTGCTTGTTTCAGAGATGACAAACAAATTTAAACATGTGATCATTCCAGTATTTATAAACAAAAGAAAAAAATGGAATGCAATCATACTATGCCTACATTTGGCAGTCCAAAAATTTTTTTTTTTCAGGTCCCCAATTTTTCATAGAATGTCTTATGAATTTCATGGAGACATAAATATAAGTGTTTGATTATAAGCAAACAAACTTTACCAAAAAATCTAATCAAGGTTAAGCATTTTGATCAAAAAATATAAAAACGAAAATAGTGGAATAGCATAGATACCAGTCCCCGCGATGAACAAAAGCAGGAATGTACTAGAAGAAACAGCCATGAAATCAATAAACTTTAAACATCAAAGAATCTTTAAAGCTTACTAATATATTACAAGATGGGTTAGATTGCAACTGTACTAACCTCGAAAACAGAACTGAGGACACTTCAATTGCTCAGGGATTGCGCCTTTTGAAACCAAATTGTCATCTTCAACCTGCTTAACTGTAACCATGATTGTGTATATAGCGTGCAAGCTAACCAGTACAAAAACCAAAAGAAACCTATTCAACGTAGCTTTTAGCACCCTCTACGAGCAAGGAAAGTTAGATCAATTGGGTGTGACTTTTAGCACCCGCCACCGGCAAGGAAGGTGAGATCCGCCGGATGCCCACCAGCTGAAGGTAGGGCACCACGACCACCGTGAAACGTAGGAGACGCAATCAAGAACTTAGGACAGGCCTGCATACATTCTTTGCCCCATCTAGTGTTAATGCAACCTTCTTCCTTTCTTAGAGCCGTGTTTGAATAAACGAAGCCAGCCCTTACTGGACTAGCTAATTCCCCTCCGACCTTAACAAGTCTTGAAACAAAACTGGCCGAAAATAATAATAATAAAAATAATAAATCATCACAAACCTCATAAGCCTCTAAAGTCTGAATCTTTTTCAACTTTTATTGCTGGGAAAAACCCAATGTCCCATTATTCAAATTGTTTCAAATAATGAAATTGAATACACAAATACATATATTTCAGATTAAATGTAGGAATAACAACAGATTTGAGTTCTTAAATCCACATATAAAATATATAAGTCAGCACTCAGGATTATAAATTGTGCACAATAGAAAACCAAATATGGGATTCAATATTCTATAATATTTAGCTCAAACTGAGCTTGATTTCTTTGAATGTTGATGAAATTTCAATAATAAACAGAAAGATAAAAATTAATGCAAACATTTCGGCATTATTTAAAGGAATAAGTAAAACCCCATTAATTCTAAGAGCAAAAAATTAAACATTTGGGGCCAAAAATTCAATCTTTGAATATATTCAAGCATTCTCAGAATTATTTTCGAAACCCTAAGAAAGAAAGAAGAAAAAAAAAAACCACAATTTGATAACACAAAAAAACGAAAATTAAAGAAGTCAATGCGATTATTGAAACAAGTCAATGAATTACAATAATATAATTGTCACCTCGAAAATTTTTCCGGAAAGTGAGGTAATTCTAAGAATGACACTGCAATTCGGAGAAATTAAGAATAATTGGATTGGAGACCAAACGAAAGGGGATAAGATGAAGGATAAGAAAACGTGAGATATATGGGTCGATGTCGATAGATACAAGGATCCTACTGATGATATGCATATATGGGTATCTATTTTGCTGACACAGGTTTCTCAAATCCTATGGTCATTTTTAACCCAATAAGAACCTGACACGTGCAAAACAAGTTTTCTTATTTAAAGCAAACATTAAGTAAAAATGACGACTCTTTTTACTAAATATTGCAAAAAACTAAATTTATTTGTGGTATAAGTATTGTTCAAAGTTATTTGAAAAAATGAGGATAGAGATTGAATTTTGACAACATTATTGCTGAAATTATAACAAAAAGTATAAAAGAGGAAAGATAAGTGATCTGATGGGAGAAAAGAGAAAAAATTTGAATTTCGATAATCTCATTACTTAAATTCTTGCTGCCCGAGACTCTGCCCAAGTGAGTGTGAAGTGCTCGAAGTGCTAGTGCTAAGTGGAGTGGCCAAAGGGAAACCAATTGCAGCAACCAAGTTGCTGAAATTGTAGGGAGTGAGGAAAGAGAAAATAAGAATTGTGGCAACTAAGTTGCCGAAAATGGGAGAAAATAAAATTGTGGCAATTGATTTGCGACAATGGAATTGCCGAAATAGAGGAAAAAAAAATTTTGTGGCACTGAAAATTGAAGGAGTCAATTAGCCAATCACCTCAGCTCCTCCTCTAATTCTTATTCTCCAAAATACTTGGAATATATTCATTGATTTTTTTTTTTTTTTTTTTTTTGATAAACTTCAATTCATTAAAGCAAAACACAAAGCAAAACATCAAAGGGAATCCTCCTTACAAGCTACATACAAAGTAGCAGGGAGGTTCCCCAAATTGAAAAAACAAGAAGAGTTAGAGCTCAAAGCAAACTTTGCAGTTACATGTGCAGCATTGTTGCAACACCTGTTAACCCAAAGGAAAGAGTAAGAAAGAAAATCAACGGATAAAACACGAATATTATCAACTAAAGTACAAATAGACCAAACTAGGTTGCACGAGGGATGATTGAGTGCATCAATACAAATCTTTGAGTCCCCTTCGAAGATGGCAAGATTCTAATGTTCGCATTTAGCAAGCTGTACAGCCCAAAGGAATGCCTCAGTCTCAGCTTGGAGGGGTGTCCGGATGGCAGGATTCTAGCCCATACTTTCACCACTTCTCCAAGGTGATTTCTTACTACCACTGCAAAGGCTGCTTTGTTGGCAGATAAAGCTGCATCAACATTAATTTTTATAAATCCAGGAGGTGGAGGAACCCAGCGATTTAAGTTAGGCGGAGTTTTGGGGTGTGCTGGTTCAGAGGTAGCAATAATGTACTCTTGAAAATTGTGAATAATGTTCTGACTAGAAGCAAGAATATCTAATTTGACATTATGATGTAGTACATAGTTTCAGATACGCCAAATCTCCTCAAGTGTAAACACCATGACGAGGGACATTGTCCATTGCTCACAGCCTTGGCTGGAATTCACAGGGGGGTTTAGGATGATGCTAATGATGTCCTCAATTGAATTAACTGTCTGCTCATCTGATTTGAAACCCCAACATGATACGAACCATAAAGCCTTGGCTGTTGGGCATTTGAAGAAAAGATGGCCAGGGCCCTCGGTATCATGACCACATAGGATACAGCTGGGATCCTCTAGGCCAAACTGAGTAGAAATATTTTGCCTAGTGGGTAATGCATTGACACCCACCCTCCATAAAAAACACCTTAATTCTTCAGGTGCTTTAAGATTCCAAAGCTTCCTCCAGTTCAGACATTGGGGTTGAAAGGATGGTGGCAGCAGGTTTAGAGCCTTATATGCTGCTTTAACTGAGAATTGACCTTTTGAATCCAACACCCAAAGCAGTTTGTCTTCCTTTTGTCTGTCAAGTAAGGGGATGGAGAGTATTGCTTGTGCTGATGCAGGGGTAAATAGCTCCCTAATTACCTCATACTTCCAACAGTGCAACTCCTGATCAATAAGTTGCGAAACTTTTAAAGGAGACTGATCAATAGAGTTATCCTTTGGGAAGGGAATGAAACCGTACACCCAAGGCACCCAAGGGTCCAACCACACATCTACTGAATTCCCGTCTCCAATGAGATAGCACGCTCCCTTAATGATGGTTGACCTTGCTTTTTCAATGGCTTTCCATATGGGAGATGCAGCTTTGTTGGGTTTTGCACGAAACCAATCTTGTTTAACTTTGTACTTTGCTTTTAGAAGTCTAATGCACAGACTGTCTCTACCTGAGGCAATCATCCAAGCCAATTTGGCTAAAAAGGCATTGTTAATGTTCTTGGCTTTTTTGAAACCAAGACCACCAATGCACTTAGGATTGCAAATCTTGTCCCATGATCTCCATGCGAGAAACCTGCCCTCCTTTTCTTTTGGTTTCCACCAAAATCTTCTAGATAAGGCATCCAGATTATCACAAACTTTGGTTGGGATATTAAAGGTAGACATGGCGTAGTTTGGAAGAGATTGAGCAACTAAAGTTATTAAGGTCTTCCTTCCTGCCCATGAAAGACATTTACTCCTCCATCCCGTAAGTTTGGCCTCCAACTTGTCTTGAAGGTATGCAAAGTCTTTTGATGGTGCTCTAAAGAGGAAAACGGGGGGCCCCAAGTACACAGTATCCCTTTTTAGGCCCTTCATTTGCATGATACTTTTAATTGCCCTTTTGGTATGACTTTGTGTGTGTTTGGAGAAGAAAATACCAGACTTGTTTCTATTGATGGACTGCCCCGACCATTTGTCATATTTTTCCAAGACTTTCACCAGGTTAGCTGCATCTCTATTGGAAGCTTTAGAGAAGATCACAATATCATCAGCATACATTACATGGGTGATGGTAGGGCTGCTAATGCTAGATTTGATTCCTTTGATGTTCTTCAAATTTATTTCATGCTCAATTAACCTCAACAAAACTTCCTGCCCCAAAATGAATAGGTAGGGGGATAAAGGGTCCCCCTGTCTCAACCCTCTACTCGGCTTAAAGCTTTCTGATTTCCCACCATTTACAAGCACTTCAAACCAGACAGATGATACACAAGCGATAACCCAGTTTGTATACTTCTCATTAAACCCAAGGTGAAGTAGGACAGTCTTTATAAACCTCCAATTAACTCTATCATATGCCTTATGCAAATCAAGCTTTATAGCCATAAGTCCTGGTTTTGTTTTCCGAGATTTGAACCCATGTAGGAGCTCTTGAACAATGATCTGATTCTTCGCAATCCATCTATTGGGTATAAAGGCCGACTGAGCTGGCGAAATGATCTTATCCAGCAACGGTCTTAGTTTTGCAACCAAAAGCTTTGAGATAATCTTATAAACTACGTTACACAAGCTAATTGGCCTGAAATGATTAACAGAGGTCGGGTTAATAACTTTAGGAATGAGAACAATCAAGGAGCAATTTACCTCTCTAGGAATAGACCCAATCTCAAAAAAAGATGTTACTGCTCTGATGACATTGTTGCCCACAGTAGGCCATAGTTGCTTGTAGAACAAAGCTGGGAATCCGTCCGGTCGAGGTGCTTTCAAGTCCTACATCTGGAAGAGTGCATCCTTAATTTCTTCCAGAGATGGAATTTTTTGGAGGTACTCATTTTCCTCCTCCGCGATGCAAGGCAGCATAAGGTGCTCAAGATGCTCCGGGAAATATACTTCTTCCTCTTTGAACAATTCTTTGAAATTTACAAGAAACACATTTCTGATCAACTTGGACTCAGTGATCCAACTCCCATCTTCTTTCTTAATGGCATCAATGTTGTTATGTCTTCTGCAGATAATGGTGGACAGGTGGAAGAACTTTGAATTTTTGTCTCCCAGCTTAAGCCATAATTCTCTATACTTCTGGCGCCATAAGATTTCACTTCTTAAAAGCCACTCTATTAGTTCAGCCTATAATGCTGCTTCCGTGCTGGAATTATTTTTCGACGACTCTTTTTCCTGGATATCTTTGATATTTTGGAGGAGGGAATTTATTCTATCTTGACATTTGCCAAAAATTTCTTTGTTCCATTTCCTTAGTGCTTCCCTTGTTGCAGCTAAATTTTTGTTTAACTGAATGAAATCAGACCTTTTCGTTCCTGCCTTCCAAGCATTTTCAATGACTGGCTTGCAACCGTCGACTCTGAGCCAAGCTGCTTCAAACTGAAAAGGCCTATGCGCAAAACTATCCTCAAGGCAAGTGTCAAGGAGAATGGGAGTATGATCTGACTTTATAGCCCCTAAATGAGAAATGCAAGCCTTCGGAAAAGCCAATCTCCACGAGATGCTAGCAACACCCCTATCTAGCCTCCTTTTAATATGAGCATTACCCCATTCACCTCTGGCCCAAGTGAATTTATTCCCCGAGTAGCCAAGATCAACAGCATTAAATTCAAACATTAGCTCCCTAAGGAAATTTGTTGCTGAAGAACTTCCCCTATTTCCTCCATACTACTTATCCTCATTAAGAATGAAGTTAAAATCCCCCATACATACCCAAGGCCCCTGATGGGCTTCCAACAATGCAAATAAGTTCCCCCAAGATTTTGCCTTCTTTATGTGGTATGGGGGGCTATAGAAACCAATTAACAACCAATCACAGATAGGATCAAAAACATTTACCGCAATGAGATTTTTATTAAATTCCACTTCCGTAACTGAGACACAATTCCTCCATAAAATGCATAGACCACCAGCACGACCCTTTGCTTCAACAACAATTTTTTTTTGTCAAATTTCAAAGCATCCCTAACAAACTCCTTTCGAATACCATCTGCCTTTGTTTTAGATAAAAAGATAACATCGGGCTTAACCCGTTTTATTTGAGCCTTTAAGGCTCGAATTGTCGAGGCATTGCAGATACCTCAACAGTGCCAACTCAGGATTTTCATGGCGACAGTGGGGGTATGATAAGGCTCGCCTCCTTGGCCATAGAAACATTTGGGAGTTCACAAACAGAATTTGGAGAATTGGAATTGAGATAGGACAATTGAGGTAAGTTACCATCATGAGAGTAGGTGATCTCATTAAGACAGTTGGCAATTACCAGGTTGTTTGAATTTCCTCCTTCCCTTAAAATGAAATGTCCGAGTCTTGACCGTGAAATCAGGGTTGCTATGTTTGGGTCGAAATACACTAGTTCAAATGCCTCCACTGCCCTTCGAAATCGCTTAGCTACCAGCTCAACCGCAAGTTTGGGGGTTTTTAGCGAAATTTGGGAGGTTGTGGTAGTAGAGGATGTTTGATTGAGGTCAAAGTCATGTTGATGTGTATCAAATTGGGTTTGTGGTAGAGCAACTGAGGTGCTAGTATCTTTGCGAAGAGAGTGGCGTTTAGGTTTTGCCAGACTATTAGAATGAAAAGGTGTTGAGGACTTTTGTTTTTGTGGGCTTGGGAAGTGTGGGTATAGAGGGTTAGTAAGGACAAGAGAATTTGGTGGGCCTCGACCCTCATCGAATAGGCCTTCAGCTAAATGATTTGTTTCTTGCTCCTCTTGGTCCAATTGAACAGGTGTTAAGCTATAGTTGGGCCAACCTTTACAGGGGTCAGGAGAATAAAGTTACAAAAGGTTGGACCCGTTTGGTTATTGGAAGTGGATGAGGATTCCTGAGCTGTCATAGGTGCCATCTGTTTCGAGTACGATTCTGAGCAGTTGGAGCCGTACCCAGGTTTTTCGCTTCCCCCTAGATTCGATGGTACCGGGTACGTAGCGTAAAGCCACGTGTTTTGGGTTGGTGTTGGACAATCGCGATCGGTTGCAAAGTTGGTAGGTACAGTCTAGCAGTGTGTCACGGACTCTACGCCATTATCTACCTCTGTAAACGGTGTAGTGTTTTCTGGGGAGGACGATTCTGATTGGTCATCAACATTTGGACTGGCAATTCATTTGAATAATCCTTCAAGAACTCCGTCGTTCTCAGCTCTAATCCACGGTCCAGCTGCTTTAAACATATTACCAAATGGGTTGCGAAGCATGAACCCTTCTTGCACGCAGAATTTCTCATTGTGACCTATGATGCCACATTGGTAGTAAACATCTGCCATTTTTTCATATTTCAGTGCTACCCATATATCTTCTCTATTGGGACGAGGCAAGAAAAGACTTGGGATTAGTGGCTTAGAGATATCCACTTTGACTTTGATCCTTATAAACTTTCTTCATGCACCTCCATTATCCCCGATAAGGTCTATCTCAGACACTACACCTGCCTTTTCCCCTATCTTTTTTAGCTTTTCTTCTGTTCTCCATAATATTGGGAGTCCGTGGACTTGAACCCATAACGTAGATGTTGAAAAATCTATCTCTTGCCAAGTCAGGTCTGGGCTCCATCTTTTCAAGATTAAATGTCCCCCTCTGATGGACCATGGCCTCTTTGTGAATGCTTTATGCAAATCTGCTTCGTGTTGGAAGGAAAACATGAAGACTTCCTTACTAAATCGTTTAACCTCCATAGGAAACACCGATTTCCATGCCTTGGATGTGACCTCTTTTACAGCGTTCAGGCCAATGGATTTCGTTGTGATGAGTTTAGCTAGTAGGGTGAGGTCTGCTAGCTTAGAAAAATCTTAGTTTGGAGGGAGCTCTAGTCTTATATCCTGGCAAGAGCATTTTTGTGTGCGGGATACGAGGTCAGTGACCTCCATGACCGATGGAAGGACCCAAACACAATGTGCTAAGTAAAATGGACAAAGGATGGAATATATTTGGTCTAAGATGGTGTGAGAGATTACTTCTGGCTAGGGGGTTCACGTATGAGTGGCGATGGGGTAATGGGTGTGGTGGGTTTTGGTGGAGCAGGCTATGGAGACTAGCTCCTCGGTAGGGAGAGGGGGAATAGTACTACAGGAGTACGAGAAGTCTATATTCATTGATCATTCCCAATAAAACCTAACCTACTGATATCACACATAAAATCTATGTCATGGATTCTTTTTTGTCTTTTCATTTCTCCTCTTCGTTATAAAAGGTAAGCACCATCACTAAAGCATTGCATCTCCTCACAAAGTTACATTTTTCATATTGCTTCACTTACCTCCGATTGTCCAGTTACTCTTCTACATTGCTTCAGTGTGCACAACTAAGAATTTTAAGTTTTTGGTTAATGTGAGTTTTTTTGCTTTGCTTATTAACTTACAGCTCTAGAAATTAACAAATTTATTATTATTATTATATAAATATATGCTTTGTAAATATTAGAAGCTAATACATTGTAAAATATCATGTATTGTTGTAGTTAATATTGTTTGTATGCCTATGATTATGATTATGATTGTTGTTGTTGTTGTTGTTGTTATTCAAATTTTAGATTAATGAATTTTTTATGGTTAGGACTACAAGCATTTTTAGTTATATTTGAAATTTACCATAATAAATTGTAATAGTCACAATATATGAATTTGATTATTTTGTAATTGATAACATATAATCAGCCTATGACTTAGATGCTTCTCAAAAAAAAAAAAAAAAGATTATGCTTTTATGCTAGGAATACTTTATTTTCACTTATTGCAAAATATTGCCTTGCATAGCAAATCTCAAGTATCTTATTGATATCATTATAAGAACTCTTTTAAGGGTCAAACTGATTCACATAAACTTTTCAGTATTGTTGTTATTTGTATTTATTTATTATTATCGAATTGTGTTTTTTTTTCTTTTTCTTTTTTTTGCAAGTATCACTCTATAATTCTCACTCTTTCAGTTGGTATCACAATTGTAGTAAGCATCTCAACTTTCTAATTAAATTTATGTATGTGTTTTGTTAATTTTGAAATTATTTAATATTATTTATTGTTATTATTAGCATATGACCACAAAAATTGTAATAAATTGTATTATTGTGATCTTTTTATAATCAATTTTACTTTGTTATTATCAATTATTACATCTATTAATTGGAAAAAATATATTGCATAATATGTTTGTTGGTTTATAATAAAGATATGTGTGTGTATTATTATTATTATTTTTTTTATTTAGTACAATAAATCGTACTTTTGTGTTTCTTTTTCTTTAAAGTTTAGTTGGTATAAAAATCTATTAAGTTTCTTGAATATTTACTATTTAGGGTGGTTATAGGTTGGGAAATGAAAATTAATTATATGCTTTATAAATATTATACGCTAATATATTGTAAATATTATATATGGTTATATTATAGTTAATACTAATTATTGTGTGTATGATTATTTTTGCTAAAACTATTATTATTATTATTAAAAATTTTGCTTCATAAATCCTTTATTTGAGTTTCTTTCAATCTTATCATGAACTACAAGCATTGTAAGTTATATTTAATATTTAGCATATAAAACTGTAGTAGTCACTATATATTAATTTTATTATTTTTTATTATTGTTCTTTTGTTTCCATTTAGGATTATATTTTTTTAGAAGATATTTATGGTTATATGATTGTGTTTTTTTTTTTTCTTTTTCTTTCTTTCTTTTCTTGCAAGTATCACTCTATAATTCCTACATTCCTTCACTTTGTATCGCAATTGTAGTAAGCTTCTCGGCCCCCTAATTTAATTGGAAATTATTTTCTTAGTTTGTAATTTTTTATATAGATGGTTTGTAAAAAATATACCTTCAGATATTGTAATTTTTAATCTCAGTGTTTATATATTAAAGATACTGTGAAAACGCATCTTTACTTACACTATACTTTATATTATATGTGTATGAATTTAAGAATACGATAATTAGGGTTGATTCCATTCCAATTATGAGTATGAGTATGATTATGATTAAATTCTTATATTTTATTTAATTTAGGGTTGACCAAGATCTTAGTAGTACTTTATTGTCAATTCATTAATGTCATAGAGGTTATCTCAGTCCAAAAAAAAAAAATGGTTAATTTAGTTTGATTTATAGACAATTTCCTACTAATATAGAGGTAATGGATGTTGCATGGTTTAACTCATTGTAGCATTTAATGTAGGATATATTTGAAATGGAGAATGGGCCATTTGATCATTCTTTGCTAACCCAACAACAATATCACATGTCTAATGATGCAATGGAAGGCAATGTACGTTGCAAGATCAAAATTTATTAATGTCCTAATAATATCTACAATTATTCAATTTACATGAAAATAATTTTAACATTAGCAATATAACATTGTACATTTTTTAAAAAATTTTAAGTTTCCACCTTATGAGTGCAAGCTCAACCGTTTGCACCTCTCCCCCCCCCCCTTCTCGGCAATTAGGCGAGTGTATCACTCCATATTTGCATCAATGTAGATTATACCGTGTTACCCGCCTACCAAATATAGATATTGACTGGGGACTTATCACTTCTTTGGTGGAGCGGTGGCGATCTGAAACCCATGCATTTCACCTACCTACTTGTGAAATGTCGATCACTCTACAGGATATAGCAATCATTAGAGGATTGCTCGTTGATGGCAATGAGGTGTGCGGGCCCACTAATTTGAATTGGGGAACAATTTGTCAGAATTTACTTGGAATGTCACCACCTGCAACAGCATTGGAATATGGTGGCCTTAAAATAACCTAGGTAAGGAATACATTATCAAACCTACTAAAGGGTGCCAATGCTGTAACAACCTAACAGTATGCTAGGGCATACTTGTTCCAGGTTTTGGCTTTACTATTTGGAAATAAGAGCCAAAGTAGATTGCATTGCTGCTTTCTCTAGCTGTTAGTGGACTTTAGTGTAGCTGGGGAATATAGTTAGGGTAGTGCCACACTTGCTTTCCTTTATAAAGAGCTGTGTATTGCTGCTATTAGAAAAAAGCATGGAGGTTGCAAGCCCTGTTTTCATATTACAATTATGGACTTGGGAGCATCTTTCGTATCTGACCCCAATTCCAATAAATTCAACGAATTTAAATGGTGACGACCCATACGAATGCAGGTATAATATTTACTTTCTATTTCTATACAACATTGTATACTGTAGCGTTTATCCTTGATACTTTCAAACCCTAGAATCAGTGGCAATCATTAATTGTGTATAGGTGGGTGACCAATAGAACTTTTACTCACACACCAACGCATATTCTACGTGTGTACCGTTCTAATTACAACACACATCATAATGAACAAGTAATATATGTTGTCACAATGCATCAATTGTTAATTTTCTAGTTATATTATTGTCTTGATCGATTACAACATAGTTATTGTAATTGGAATTGTAGTTAGTTTGAACACCGTATGATAATTACTTGCATCCCTGGTGTCTTGCAGAAAAACATATATGGACTACAATAACGTCATTGCTATGCTTCCAAATTGTGTAGTATTACAATCTAGAAAGAGTCATGCGACAATTTGGGTTGTTGCAAAGATGTCCAAAGTAGCCTACTAACAATTTCGAGAAATCTATGCATTGTGTAAAGTTGACAGGAAAGTCCGGTGTCTATTGGCGTAGGCAGCATGGACAATACTACCGACTTTGGAACGAGCGAGCTCAAAATGTAGTTGGGGATGATAATTTCCATTTAGGTGTGGACTAAACAACATGGTACCATTAACATGACCACTTATTCACAACACTAGAGGCGGCTGCCCATATGTACCAAATTATTATTTTAGCTTTTTCAATAATACTGCACTAATATTGATAACAAATTATTTACACAAATAAAATATTGCACTAATATTGATAACAAATTATTATTTTAGCTTTTTCAATAATACTGCACTAATAATTATTTTTCTTTTTATGTGGCAGCAAACTGAGATCAATAATATGTTAAATTTGGTTGTTGCAAACCCACAGAGGAATGACCTGACTGCACAACAAGTCCTTTCAGCAATATTAGAGGGCATTAGTCGAGTGAAACTATTGATGGAAGCAAATATTTCCTCCGTCCCTACTGAGAGGGTGACACACTTCAGGCGACAATAGAGGCACCAAGGAAGACAACACCCGCAAACCTCTACTAAAACCCACTCCTTCACCTCTACACAACATTGACAACACGGAAATGATGAAGTCAGACCATCCACCTCTACACAGCACAATATGTACAGCTCTACCCAAGTTGGGCCATCAACATCTGACCGTAATGAGCCAACCACCTTTAATGAGTATAATCCAATTAGTGTCAATGAGTACTGCATGTCTCTATATCAACATATTGGATCATCCACTTCCCTAGGACAAGGATTTGAGGGTTTGCTTAACTGTGACCATTATCCCCAACCTAGTTCAACACCTCTTCTTATCACCCATCGCCACCTCCATCCTATTATGGGCAATACAATTATAACCAGGATAGCCAATCCCCTTCCTCATAATATCTATATCCAACTTTATATGATGGCCAACCCATGTCTAATCTATTTCACAATAATCCATACCCACATGGGCAGTACAGCTATGAACAACATGACTCGTTCATCACACCACAACCTTCCTAACCATCCCTTTATGTTGGTGATTTCTGCATGCCACCAAATACATGGGCATGTGCTCCGAACTCTGAGGAAGAGGCCTCCATGATAAACTCTAAGGAAGATGCCTTAATTAAGGACAATGGGGAAGATGTAGAAGATATGGAGGTGTCATAAGATGATGAAAGTTATGAAGGTAGTAATTATCAAGTAAGACAGTTGTACCTGTGCAAGCACGAAGGTACCCTCAACGAGTAAATAGGCATTCTCCATGTTATGGAACACAACGAAAACTTCATGTACCCCATCGTGGCAATCACTAATCAATATAAAATGATTATCTATTAAGAATATATTAAAGTATTATCGTTGTCTATGCAAAATAAGAAATGTGTACACACATTTTGATATTTGAAATTAATGTCCAATTAATCTAATCATACATTTATTTAATATAATTGTCCAATCCTACAAATTCAACATAAAATCTATATTGTAGCCACAACTGTAGGTGCAGAATAGGCACAAAAAAAAAAAAATAAAGTGTCAAACTTCTATTTTGTAGTTGATCTTTTTTCCTTTGCATGATGGCTACTGTGGTGTACATTTCTATTTTCGTTCTCCACAGCATCTCTTCCAAACCCTTGTAAAAGTGTCAAAGAAAAATAAAACTTTCACCATATAATTTTCGTCCAAAATTGCAGCAGCAACTTGTGAGTTAATTTCGGCCTTCAAAAATTGTGAATTTCAAAAAACTCAAAACTGAAAAGTTGTAGATATTTAAGTCACGGTTCCATCCAGCCTTAAGTCAATTGGATTTTTGAGGAGAGAGATAGATCCAAAATATTGATTAGTGCTCAAATCTAATTTTTCCTCTTTAGATTATGGACCTTTGATTTCTTTCCTTATTTGAAGCTTTCAGACATGGTAAATGACCCAAGCACTCCATAAAAAGTATACACTTTAAGGTGTTATCGAACCCCTAAACTGTAATACACACACACACACACACACACACACACACACACACAAAATAAACGTACACGCCAATCGGACTTGCAGTGATAGAAAACATTATAGCATATATGCTTGTCAATGGAATTAGTACGAACTTGTTCTTTCAAATAATACAAACTAACAATATGGTCCAACTCCTAAAAAAAAATACGGTCCAACTAATCCACAGAAGTAGATTGAATAATTATGTTGGGTTATTCAGTTTGACAACTAGTGGAGCCAACCACAGTTCAAGTGGGGCATGTTCTTCTATTATGGCCTTCTTGCTTACAAAGACTGCACAATAGCCTTGGTTGATGCTCTGTCCCTAAATCCATTTCATATCGAAGCCGAGTTGATCTTGGTCGACCTTTTGCATGGTGTAGATTAACATTAGGATACAAGATCGGGAAATCAGGCTCATTCCAATGTACACTATCTGGAACCATGCGAAACCCAGGTGCATAACAAGCAACTTGTTCTTCCAAATGGTGGCAACGGTTGATATATCGCATTGCAGAGATACTTTGATATTTACACACAGCAATGACATGTGAGCACAAAATCTTATAAACCTGTCATTTTTTACAACTACAAGTGCTCCGCCTCAATTTACCTCATGACGATGATTGCCCTTATATGCAAAATCAGAGTTTATTGGTGTTCTGGCTTCAAACAGACCATCTTCATGATTGAACATAGTAACTGAATCCTTTGGTGCCTGTTTTTCCCACTTATTGAAATTATTCTTTGCATAGGTTGTAATGAGTTCACCGGCTGTAACCTCTGTGCGTGCCTTAGTATACCAATTAGCAAAGTAGGCTACACAACAGTAGTATGTAAGCTCGACTAACGCAGTTATAGGGAGATTTCTAGCATTCTTTAGAATACCGTTGAAGCTTTCAGACAAGTTTATGGTTATTGTCCCATAATGATATCTACCATCGTGTGCTAACATCCACTTTTTCACCGGTATGTACCTTAAATACTTATCACCATTTGCATTTAATTGAGTAATTCTATTCCTAGTTATTTGATACTTTCGTAGTTGATTCTCCATGCCTACCCATATTACCATAGCCTTTAAGTTTTTATTCTCAATTTGTTGATTGAAATTGCTAGTCACATGGCGAAGGCAAAAAAGATGATACCAACGTATTGATAGACATATAGTTTGTATCGCTGACATTATACCAGGGTGACGATCAGATATGACACATAACTCATCTCGATTAGTGACATTAATCTAAATACAACGCAAAAACCAATATCAGCTATTATCAGTTTCCTCCTCCACAATGGCAAAGGCAAGTGAAAAAAGTCTATTGTCACCATCCCACGTTGATGCATTCAGTAACTTACCTTTGTACTTACCATATAGAAAAGTTCCATCTATACTAATCGCTGGCCCACAATGTTAAAAACCTTTAATTGATGGACCAAAAGCTCAGAACACTCTCTCAAATATTGCACAACCTAACATAGTAGCAAGTATTGTTCTCTAAATAACCCTGCTACCAAAGTTTGAATCAATCAAAGCTTTCAATCATTTTAGCAATAATTGGTAAGATTTGTCCCAATCACCAAACGCTCTACCAATTGCCTTTTGTTTCACCTCCCACACCTTAAAATAAGAACGTCGGTATTGGTACTTATTGTCAAGAGTCTGTTAAAGCGAAAAAAATCTTTATGGTTGGATCATTTTTTACAACATCCCTCAACTCTTTCTCAATAATATATGTGTCTAATTGGTCGTGATCTTACGTGAGCGTAGACTCTATACATGTGTGTGGACCATTGTATTTCCTAACTTCAAACAACCCATGTGTAGCTCGGAAGTATGCTCAAAGACGCCAAGAACAATGTTTGCACCTTATAGACTAACATGCTGGATCTGACTCTTTTACACTAAATGTTTAGTTCCTCTTGATGTGATATTATTTAACAGCAGCTTGTAGTTCATCCTTATCAGCAAAAAGCAAGCCTATATAAAACTCTTGGGTAGGGTCCCAAGTACTCTGAATGGGCTTTTCAAATGATGGGGTTGGATCAATCATATTATCTCACGTACTCTGTGAAAAGCTTAGTGATGAAGGTTGATGGAATGTCCTTGCTGGACTGCTTTCATGATTAGGTTCATTGAGAAGCTCCTATTCGTCTCTAACATCATCAAGGACCTTGTTGTTATCAAGTTGGTCATCACTATCTTTGACCTGCATCCTTTCTAATAATGTATGAACCTCATTTTGAGTAGTAGCAACCATGTGGTGTATATCATTGGGATCATTAGCAGCTCTCTAAGTGGCGGTTTGGTCATACTAAGTTTCAAACTCAAAATAAGTAGTCTCTTGTGCGACTTGCTCAGTTGGATTATCATAGTCAGCATCATTAGTGTTCATTGGCCGATGAGGAACATGTTGATCCTCAGTTGCAACATGGGTATATGGAGCATGATAGTCAGCACCACCAATGTTGATTAGAGAATGAGCCGCATCTTCAAATAATGACCAGTATGAGTAACATATGGATCATGAAAGTGTTCGCCATATGAATAACTAAACGATGCACTCAGTTTTTCGTTAGGATATTAAATGGGAAAAACATCTCGGTGGCTTCTTATGAGCTCTACACCCATGTACAACTCTGCACCTACAAATCTATATTGGCAACCTAACATATCGAATATTACATTGACACTATTATCATCTTCTACCAAAACTTGCCGGTAAATCACAAGATGTGGATGACATTGAAAAGGAAATCTATGCCAAATAGTAAGTTTTGAATCTTCTCTATTTATATGAAGCGTGGATGCTACTCCATCACATATATTTTCAAATGTAACATCCCAGTTTAATGGAAGCATAGAAGGAGGTGACCCTTCGTAATAAAACCCATTTTCGCCATATTTAATTATTCCACCGAAATGAAAGAGAAAAATGAACAACTTTTATGCCATCTACACTAAAACATAACAATAGTATTAATATATTAACACTACACAACCATTAAAATGCAATACAAGAAGGTAATCCATTAAATATATTCAATGTTTAAATAGCTAGAGTTGAGAGAATTCTATTAAAGAGAATTGGTTCACTGATAATTTATTACTATCCATCATAGAAGTTAAAATTATTTTCTATTTTCCTTTTCTTAAGTAATTTAGCATAACATTAACATTTAGAATGATCTGTTATGGTTACGTTAATTATTTTATGTAGCTCTTCATTTTGCTTCTTCTAAAACAAGACAGATTATATAATATTCTCATGCATCCATACGATAATAGATAAATATTTCTAATATTGTACAACTTTCTTTATTATTATTATACGTAAAACTTAGATTTTAAGGTTTATGAGAATATACTAACCTCTTTTTTTTTTTTTTTAGGGGTTTTCTTATAGCATACGTGTATATTATAGACTAATAGAGTAAGTCTTTTTTTAAGAAAAATTTATGTCAATTTTGAAATATATTTTTGCTATATGAAATTTTAGGCAAGAATTCATGGATAAATAATTTAAAACATATCATACAAATCAATTCATGTTGCAAAACACATAATACAAAAACAAGTTTGCATAAACAAATAATTTAACAAAAACAAGATTTTCATGCTTAGTTATGCCCTAAAACATATCAACATGAATATTATAAAAAGAAAAGTAATTACTTAAGAGATGTAACTCACCTTATAAGAGATAAAGAATGAATAGATATTTGCAAGTGTTGTTCCTTATAGTTGTTTGTAGAATGTATGGCACGCATGAATTGAAAATGGTTGGTAGAATTATGAGGGAATGAGAGTGGAGAAGAAGGTTGATGGAATTTTTAGGGAAAAAAGAGTAAAAAATAAGAACCGTAGAAACTTCAATAACATTAGTGCTGTTTAAATAGGATGCAAGTTTCATATAAGTTAAATTTTTAGATTTTAAACTGTATAACTAGATATACTAATTGACCAAATACAACACAACACAGGCCAAGATGGGACACTTTGATACAAACAAATTACTTAACTATAAACATATATTCACTGCAAAGAATCTCTGCAAAAATCTCAGTTTCTTTGTTTTTTTTCTTTTTTTTATAGTGTGCACATCAATCATTTTTTTCTTACATAACTTTCTTTCATGCATGGACAGGAATCTAGCACTGAATAAGAATCTATGTACTTTTTTTTTAGAATAAGAATCAATGTACTTGAATCTATCATTATTTGTCTCATAGGGCAAATCATGCCAACAATATTTTTACAATACGAAATGAAAGAACATAACATACACACAAACCAAACTGTTTCAGTAAAAAAAAAAAAAAAACTACTGAGACACGGAAAGAATAAGAATATTTGTATTTTTTAGAATAAGAATTCAAAATATTTTTTTATTCAGATAATTCTCTCTCTCTCTCTCCTCCAATTTTCGGCAACTCCATTGCCACAATTTTTTTTTCCTTCCATTTCGAGGACAACATTGCCACAAATCAATTGCCAGAATTCATTTTTTTTCCTCCAATTTTCAGCCTAAACCTTCTTTTCTCCAATTTCGGAACTTGGCTGCCACAAAATTTTTTTCCCCTCATTTTCGGCAACTTCATTGCCAACATTACTATTAAATTCATCCCCAAGATTTTGGCAACTTGGTTGCCACATTTTTTTTTTCTCCCATTTTTAGCAACTTGGTTGCCACAATTTTTTTTCTCCCATTTTCAGCAACTTGGTTGCCACAATTCATATTTTCTCTCTCCTCCCTTCCCTATAATTTCGGCAACTTGGTTGCCACAACTGGTTTCCCTTTCGAGCACTCCACCTAGCATAGCACTTGGGGCACTTCACAGGCAGGAGTTTCGAGCAGCAAGAATTTCGGTAATGAGATTATCAAAATTCAATTTTTCTCCCTCCTCACATCACATCCCTTATCTTTCATCTCTCACACTTTTTGTTACAATTCCGGCAACGGTGTTGCCGAAATTCACTCTCTTTCCTCAATTTCCCAAATAACTTTGAACAGTACCTATATCACCAATAAACTCAATTTTTTGTAATATTTAGCTAAAAGACTCTAAAAATTACATCTTTTTAAGTTTGATCTAAAAAAAATTACTATTAAAAAAATTAATATTATGAAATTATTAAATTTCTTTCGGGGCAAAAATGGTAGAATACAGTCAACACCTCTTTGGTTTAGGTTAATGCCAGCCAGTCAGGTTCAAGACATTTCAAAATTGACCAAATTTAGTCTTTAAACTATTACTCATTTTTCCCCTCTTTGTTGCGGTGATTAGGGACCAACTTAATCAATTTTGAAATGCCTTGGACCTGGTTGGATTGTTATTTTGGTTCTATAAGTTTGATCAATTATTATTTTAGTTCTATAAGTTACATTTTTATCATTTTGATCTTGTAAATTTACATTTGTTGTCACACGTAGTCCTTATTAACAACAACTTTTTTTTAACAAAATTGATGAGTACTAACAATGACAACGAATGTGAAATTACGAGACCAAAATAATGAAAATAAAACTTAGTAGGCCAAATTGATGAATGGTCAAAATTAAATGGTGTAATTTTTTTTTTAAACTTGCAACTGAAGGGTTTTTTTTTTTTTTTTTTTTTATAATTCGACAATTGAAGGGAGAGAATTTGAACTTTGAACGTCTTTATTTAAGACAATGAGAAATGTCACTTAAGTTACAAAACTTTAAGCACATATGAAGTATTTTGAACGCATTTGGAATTTGCTTTAAAAAATTTGCTTTTTGCTTTTTGCCTCAATTCTAATCAGTAATTTAAATAAATAACTAGTTTTTAGCTTTTTATAATACATTTAACATAAAAATTACCTAAAATCATATCTTTTGATAAACACTATATAAATAAGTTACGAAAATTTAAGCAAAAGCCAAACACAACTTTTATAAACTAATAAATATGTGCTAAGATTAAGATAAATATTAAAATCTTTACCTATATTTTTTATCAATTAAAACTTTTTCCCTTGTGTATGTGTGTGTTTGTTTTTGTAAGGTTGAATTTATTCAATCATGTGTTGACTTTATTCTATTCCAAATTTGCTTGTATTTTAGCAATTAGATACCATGTATTTAGGTGGGAATTATGTAAAGCTAGTGTGTGAAATAGTGTGAAGAAAATTCAAGATGTGTGCACTTAAAGGAGTCTCGCGACTGGATCTCGCGACTGACTCGCGACTGGCAAGTCGCCAAAGTGGCACACGTTTGAAGCATGCAGGGAACTGAAGGGTCACGACAACTAAAACACTACAGGACAAAATGTACAATTTGTCCAGACTGTTAGCTCGCAACTCGTTCCAGTCACAAGGCCAAGTAGCCAGAATGCCCTGTTTGGATGAAAACTGGCTTTTCACATTCCGCACGTACCCTACTATAAATACCCTTATACCCACAAGAGAATTTTGAGAGAGCTTCTAGAGAGAATTATGAGAGAGAAACCCTAGAGAAAACCAAGATTAACTCATCTACAATCTTTGTTTTTTGATTCTTCAAATTCCTCTACTCTCACCCTCTCCATTGATATATTTTTGAGAGGTTCATTTACCAAATCCTTATTTCACCATACCCATATCAGTGAGGAGGTATTTTGGTGCTTGGGAAGTAGTTTAGAGAGGACCAATTTATTTGGTTGATGCAATGGGCTTATTGTGGGATCCGGAAAGCTAAAGAAGACAAGATTCGGCGTAATTCTATTGGAGCAAGAAGCTTGGAGGGCTTAGGTGCATTGGGTAGATTAGGCTTGGAGGGTCTTCTACTATTCATGTATCCCAACATTATTCTTTAGTGGATCATTTGATTGCTTGGAGGGCGGTGGAGAGGTTTTTCGCCAAGTTCTTCGGTTTCCTCTTCGATAACACGTGCTGGTGTTATTTTTGTGTTTGCATCTCTCTAATCCTTACTCTAGCCTTTTAATTACTGCTGTGTTGTCATTAATTATGGTTTAGAGTAGTTTGTTTATTTGAGTATTGCTTGTACTTATCATTCCGCATATTTATTGTTTGAGTATAAGCTTGTGTTGGTTACTTTGAAATTGGGGGTCTAAACATTCATTAGTGTTTTACACACTTATTGAACATTCAGTTTTTTCAAAGAAAAAAAAAATAGTTATCTTATCCCACATTGCTTAAAAGAATGTCTTGTGTGCAGTATAGCATATCTCACCCTCCCTTAACAGTTATTATAACTTTTGAGTGGAGATTTGTGGTATGTATTTGTGTTAGAACCCCATAATCTCTCCTTTATTTGATGAATGTGTGTGCATATTTAAATTGATTTATTTGTACATATTTAAATATTTGATTATCTTCTCTCAAAACATTCGCTTTCTCTTTCTCTTAGCACTCTCATGGCTACTCCCTTTCTCTCATTAATATCAAAGCTATGTCACTAATAATTAAAAAATACCTCTAACTCGCCCTATCTTGCTCCTCTCCGCTTATCATCTCAAAAAGGGGACTGGGCACCCCCTAATGCGCCCCCCCCCCCCCCCACCCAATATTGCCATCCCTAAAAAGAAATTGAAGCATTTACCCCTAGTGTGTTAAAAAAAAAAAAGGTTACTTGTGAAATTTTTTGTTATTTTTAATGTAATAGCTTGTTTAAATATTAATGACCTTCCGTAAGATTGGGTTTTTTTTTTGTCATTTTCTTTTCTACTAAGATCTTAACCATTTGCGCTTGTTATCTTTCTAATCACACGTTAATTAAAATGTCAAGAGTATTGTAACTCAATTTGCACATCTTGATGTTTGCATCATATCCATTTAAAGTTTAAATTTCCTAATTTGGTTGTTGTAACTATTGAATCATCAAATATATGTACAAAAAGAAAAAGAAAAAGAAAAGTAAAAATACGGCATAATATTTAGAACTTTCTTTGTTCGTACATTAATTCATATATCCCTCTTTTCTCTCCTTCTTATGAGGCCATTGCAAATCATTTTCCTTAACACTTCAAAATATTTTTCCTTGCCAAGACATTATAGTCAACCCATTAAAAGTGGCTCGGTCTTTTGTCTACACTAAGATTGTAAAATTCTTTATGATTAAGCTCTAATGGCTAAAACAAAAATTTTAAAATTAGCACCTTCTACTTTGTTTGCTGGACATGTAAAGAAAAAATTATTGAAGTAGGATTTCTTCATTGGATAAAATTTGGCTGAAACTCAGGACTCAAAACATGTTTAGACTTTGCAACCAAACTTTTTCCTTCTCCATTTGAAGCCTATTGCATAGTAATCCGTCTTCGGTTTGGAGGAGTATAACACCTATATGAGGATTGGTAGCAAGTAAAATATACCTCTCACGCATCCTTCTTGGCCATCATTCAAACATGAGTAAAAATAATAAGGGAAAAGTTTCACTCCAAAAATTTGATTACATTTTGATTTTAGTTTTTATCTTTTTATTTGCATTTATCGCAGTGTCCTTGTTGTAGTATACAATTCTAGTTTCCTTTTTGCTCCATAAGTGGAATACAAGGAAGCATAGAAGAAGAAGAAGAAGAAGAAGCCAGCAGAAGATCATCTTCTTGTTCAAATCTCAAAGTCGACACGAGCAATGTGAATCTAGAACAAAATGATTAATGGGGAACTTTCAACTTGAATTTTAAACAATAAACACCAATACGGGACTCAGATATCAAGTAAATCCTAATAACTACATATCTTTTGGTGGAAAGAGAAAGAAGGGATGGGGACGTTGTGCCAGTTTTTAATCAACATTGTATAAAGATGTTACCAACAGTAAACTCTGCCCAGATTGAGGAAACTCTTCAAATTTGTAACGGTAAGGATGTAAAATGGAAGTTGCAAATAATAAGAACGTTGTCTAAAATTACCCAATACGTTTTAAAACTCAGGTTATGTCATCTATATGCAGCATGAATTTTTGTTGTTGTTGTTGTTGTTGATAAATATATGCAGCATGAATTGATTAAACATCAATGTAAGGTATTCCCATCATCACGATGCTAGTCCCTTTAAGAGCACAATTAAACTTTGATTATTTAATCCTACACTACAAAAAACGGGGTCTATAGCCACGTTTCAAAAACGCGGCTATAGACCCCAAAAACACAGCTATAGGATATGGCCGCGTTTCCTATAGCTGCGTTTACAACCCAGGCCTATGCTATGCAGCAATAGCCCCCGGCGGGTCTATAGCCGCGTTTTTTTAACCGCGGCTAAAGGTCGGACCTAAAGCCGCATTTCTTAACCGCGGCTATAGGTTTCGAGCCTATAGCCGCATTTTTAGAAAACGCGGCTATAGACCCGCTTTGAGCCGCGTTTATAACTGCGGCTATAGGTCTTTTTAAAAAAAAAAAAAATTTTCTGGGTTTTTTTTTCCCCAGAAAAGTTCAAAATTCAAACCGAAAACAATTCGAAATTTAAACAAAAAAAATTCGGCTGTAAACACAAACCCAAAAAATTCAAAATCAAACACAAACCCAGAAAATTCAAAATCAAACACAACATTCTCACAATACAAACACAACATGCTCCAAAATATAAGAACACAAACCCATGAATCTTCTCTTTTTCAACAAAACCAACCCAAATCTAACAGTAAATCCATTCAACAAACACAAAAGCACAAGCTCAGAAACATGAGCACAATATCAGCAACAAATTCAAGCACAGATCCAAAAAATTCAAAATTATAACTCAAATCCAAATCAAGACATGTACACAAATATTGCTAGAATATCCACTTCATTCTAGATTTTCATTATTTCCTCCATTTTCTTACCAACTAAACATAAAATTAAAAAAAAAAAATACTAGATCTATAGACAAATCAGTGTGATAGAGAAAAAAAAAATAAAAAAGAAAAAAAGAAAAAGAAAGAAGAAGTAGCTTCAAAAAACAAAGGAAAAAAAAAAAAGAGCTGTTGGAGTGAAGAAGGAAGAAAAAAAAAAAAAGAAGAAGAAGAAAAAGAAGAATGTACCCGGTGACTTGCAGAAGGAAGGAGCAAAAAAAGAAGAAAAAATGATCAGCTGCTCCAAAGAAAGAAAGAAAAAAAAGAAGAAGAACAGTTACGTTGGAGAGAAGAAGAAAGAAAGAAAAAGGGAAAAAAAAAAAAAAAGACCGAGGAAACTTCCACTGAAGCAACGCTGGAGTGAAAGAAAAAAAAAGGAGAAAGAAGAAAGAAAAACGGAGAAAAGTTGAAAGTGAGGTAGGTGGAAAGTGGGTTCTCCTTAAAAAATATTCTGCGGGTCTATAGCCGCGTTTTTTTTTTTTTGAAAACGCAGCTGTAGGTCCATTGAAAGAAAAAGATCCGGCTGGACCTATAGCCGCGTTTTCAAAAAAAAAAAAAAAAAAACGCGGCTATAGGTCCTTTTAGGGAAAAAATCCAACTGGACCTATAGCCGCGTTTTTTTTGAAAATGCGGCTATAGGTCCGGGTCTATAGCTGCGTTTTTTTAGAAAACGCGACTATAGACCCACCTATAGCTGCGTTTTTTAAAAAACGCGACTATAAGTCCTTTTAAAGAAAAAAATCCGGCTAGACCTATAGCCGCGTTTTCAATAAAAACGCGGCTATAGGTGGGTCTATAGCTGCGTTTTTTTTTTAAACGCGGCTATAGCTCCCTTTAAAAATTATTCTCAGGTCTCTTTTTTGTTTTAAGTGTTACCTATAGCCGCGTTTTTAAGAAAACGCGGCTATAGGTCTTAAAAAATTGTTCTGCGGGTCTATAGCCGCGTTTCCAAAAAAACGCAGCTAAAGACACTTAAAAACGCGGCTATAGGTCCGCCTTTGGCCGCGTTTTTTGAAAACGCGGCTAAAAAAATGCGACTATAGCCAGCGTTATTACTGGAGTACATACACAATAGTATAATATAATATTGTTCAGCCAAAGGGACATACAAACATACCCATTCCTGAAAACATGATTGAGTAATGGTATTGAACTATTGATACGTTAATCAAAGAACTCAATATAAACTTAAACCACATATATAAATAATATACATGCATAGGTATATACGAGTGTGTAAAAAAAATTTATTTTCTAATACTAAAGTCATAGCTTATAAATTTTAGTATACAAAATTTTCAACTATTGAAGATAACTTATCATATTTTGCTAAACAATAACAAATATTATAAAAATTAAAAACAAAAAAAAAACAAATATTGCCTAAACAAATAGGTTAACAGGGGATATTTAACGTTGCAGGTAATAATGCAATAAAATATATATATATATATATATATATATATATACATCAAAATATTGGTATTTGACCGTAAGAAAGTAAAAATGTTAGCTTGTTGAGTATTTATTTTTTTACATTAAAAAAGAGTATTACTTTCTTTTTTTACGGGCACTTAAACAAGTTATTTGTCATTTGATTTAGATACAATTTTGGCGTTAATGGAGCTCAATCTATTAAAATATATATATATATATATATATATAAATATGGAAAAAAATATATAGTACTAAGAATATTGCTAAAAATTTGGGGACATTCTCACAACCCACCGGCCTAGCCCGCTCATTGGAAGGGTCAATAAACATTAACCCCACCAACATGGCCTTCTCGTCACAAGAATGGATGAATGTCAATCTTAGTTGTATCGAAAAACATTTGTACAAAAACACATTTTTGTCCCTCTATATAAATTCTACTTTGTTGGGCTTTGACTTCTATCCCTTTTCCGTGTGTTGCTTCTATGCCACCACTTCTATGTTCACTATTTCTTTAGTCTCTATCTTCCGGTTGAAGGTATGGAGTGAGAATGTGGAAAGCTAAACATATAATAAAACTGCTCCTCTCAATTTTCATATTTGGTAACAAAACAATTCATCAAAACATTCTTAGTCTTAAAAATGCCATTTCACAATCCTACAATGAAATTTCGGTAGTTTTAATTGACTCCAATATCTCATTGTGAAACTTTCATACAAAAAATTGGGCACTTTTAGATATGAATCTTTCTTTTTCAATGACAACTCTATCAATTTTGTAGGCAAAAATCATACAAAATGAACAGTTGCATATAAAAGTTATGACCCGGTAGTTCAATGGTTGGCATAACTATTATGACACTTCTAAAGAAAACATTTCCTAAATAGGACTTATTTAAAAAGCTAAAAACAATAAAGAAGGTACTAAATACTTCCTTCCCCTAGTCCATATTATCTCATTCTTCCATGTGTGAGATTTTCTTAGCCTCGAATAGGTGACTGTTAGGATGTGTCCTTTAAATCCTATAATATGATGCAATGTATGATATTATGTTGTGATTAATAGAGTTATTTTATTATTATCTAAAATAATAGTAATATGAATATTTGGAAATTATCATATAGTCCATGAGATGCATAGTATGTGATTTATATGATTTAGTCACAAAAGATATAAATCACAAGTTCTTTGTAAATTCAGAATTTTAGTTCGCAGTCGGTGATGAAATTGGGTATTTTATCTGCGTAGACTATAATATATCAACTAAGATGATTTGTTTTGATCATGGAAGTAGAGACTTCTAGTTGATATGTTGATATGTTTTAAGTGTTAAGACATATTAAACTAGACCGCTGTGAAATTTATTATTCTACTAACGACTGTCAAATAAATAATAAATCTCATGACTTCTATTTACATCAAGTCTTAATTCTGAGAGAAAAATGAATATGATCATTAAGTGTAGGTTACTTTGATATATCAAGAGTGAGATCTAAAGACACGATCAAAATTTCAGTATATTGGGCAGCCACATTTAGTGTTGAAGGAACATTTATTCTTAAGATGAAATTCATAATCTCTTAATGGAGATATAAAATATTTCTTTGAGATAAGTTTAATATGTTCAGTTATTCAGAGTGTTAAACCTAACCACTTTAGTAAGAAGTTATTAAAGTATATATTTATGAAATTGGATTTTATAAATATATGATGAATAACTCAAAGGATCAAACCGAATACTCAAGGATTAAAATGTAGTAATCTTCAAAGTGGCAGTTAACATACATGACTTTGTATTACTACGAATATTTTATGAAGGGGTTGAATGTATAATAAAGTATTGGGATATAATTTATTAATAAGGCCTAGAGTGTAATTATATTTATATAATGGTATTAAATATAATTAATAGTAATTTTGGGCTTGTCAAGAGTCGATAGAAAAGCCCGAAATCCATTGGAGTTAGTGTCTTATTTGATCCCTTTTGGTTTCACTCCAAGCCACATACTAAAACCCATTTGGAATGGCCCAAAAGGCTAGCCCAATTAGATAATGTGAAGATTAAAAGTATTCCTAAGTACTTCTAATCTTTAGTTTTTAAATTTCACCACACCAAGGTATATTATCTTGTTCTTAAATTTTTAAATTTACATAGTATATGTTATCAATTGCGAATGAAGTAGATCCGTTAATTTTCCGCTGTATATATTTTGTATGTGATACAAACTATGTTTTTCTAACAGTGACAATTAGGTTTTACTCATCTTAAGCCTTTCTCGAATGTGTGTATATCTATATAATTTATTTGTCATATAGATTATATTACCATCTTGTAACTCTTGCTCTATCTTTCTTAACACAATCACAAGAATCTCTCATCTTTTCATCCCTCTATTTACCCTTGTCTATAATTGTATTTATGGATTTTTTTTTTCTGCCCTAAAGAGATATGGACCCCTATTATCATATGTGCCCGCTCCATGTAGTGGGTGCACCAAATACTTTTTCCTATTTCCATCAATTTTTTTTCTGCGCGTATTAAGAGCATTCACAACCGGAAATGACATCATATTCAATTTTATCATCTTAAAAAGCTACATTATCAATTATATTATACCATTTTACAATATTCCAGCATCCGAACTTTTATTTTACAATATAACACATTAAAATAATATAAATTATACAATAAAATAAATTATTTAAATATTATTTTTTATTATTCTTTTACTATTTCTCTCTCACCACCAAACAACTGCCAAACAACTATAACAACGCAGTGAACACATTGCCACCCCCCATATATCCCAGCACCACCATCGGATCATCAAACCAAAAGCAAAACCACTAATAAAGCCACCATCGGAGCCAACAATAAAGCCACACATACAGCTCCATGTTGATTTTCCACAGCCACCACAGCTCTATACCGATTTCCACCACACCGAGCAATAATCTCCACACTGAGCAGTAATCTCCACACCATAACTCATTTGACCCACGTCAAACAAAACCCACCACCTGAACTGCGCCGCTAGAGAAACCTACGCCAAAATAACTGACATCTCCAAAGAAATCCACCACTGATCTACCATGATCTCTACCACTAACCCACCACAAACCCACTCAATCTTCACCCACAAACACAATAAATACCCAACAATGTAAGACCCACCACCACCATACGATTTAACACCACCAAACACAGCATTTAATACTTACCACCATAGCCACGGCGTGATCAACCTCCACCTGGTCTATAAGCATCACACAACCTAGAGGAATTTTGGCACTAGATCAAAGAGAGAGGTTGAGAGTTTGAAGTTGGAAAGATTAACCACCAGTCACGATTCTCCATGAACAACTCATCAACAAACCTCCACGCCACGCCGATCACCGTGAGAGACCCATCAGACCACGCCGGGTGAGACAGTGGCCAATGGCGGCCTAGGCTTGGCGTTGCTGGGCGATGGTGGCCAACGGTGGCCCGAGGGAGAGCAAAGGGAGAGGGAGAAATCACTGAGAGAGATGGAGAAATCTGAGAGAGGGAGAAGTGGGAAACATACTTGAGAGAGTGGGAGAGTTAGGGAGACAAAGTTGAGAGAGAAAAAGAATAAAATAATATTTTTTTGATTTTACAATTGAGTTACAGTGCGATTCTACATTTAGAATCGCACTGTAACACAATGTAGAATCGCACTGTAACTCAATTGTAAATTTTTTTCAATAATCAAATTTTGCAAGACTGTTGGGGGGGGGGGTTTAGGGCTTAGATGCTAAATACTACCAATATATGGCATATGTCATTCTCAATGTGAATCTTCTAAGGTTAAAGTTTTTTTTTTTTCCAAAAAAAAAAAAAAAAAAGTTTTGTCTATTTCTATTTATTTCTTATTTAAAAAAAAAAAAAAAACCAAAACAAACTAGCTTGGGCTTTAGTTGTACGCGTTGTGCTAACGCAAGGACCTGATCGCTTATGAGTTGTGAGCTGTGGAGTGACTAGGGTTGTACTTTTAACCTTTCCCAGAACACAAGGGAAGAGAAGAGAGGCTCGAATTCACTCTCCTTTGCCTCCCGCCCGCTGCTTTGCGCTCACCACCACACCCGCACTCTCTTTCTCACTGAATCTCTCTCTCTCTCTCTCTGAAAACTCAGAAACAATGCCTCCAAAAGCTTCGAAATCGAAGGAAGCACCTGCAGAGAGACCCATTCTTGGTCGATTCTCATCTCACCTCAAGATTGGAATTGTACGCTTCCTCTTCTAATCCATTTCCAGATTCATTATTCACTTAGCCTCTGCTTAGTTTCCCAGAAAACTCACCATTTTTGTTGATACTTGTGCTAGTTATAGTTTTCTGAATATGGTGTTATGCTGAATTGTCCATGCAAGTTCATGCTTTTATTGATTTATTACACATTTTGTTTGAATATATAGCATTGTGCTTCGATGATGGGACTAACTCTGAGCATATCGCAGTGTATTTATTTGTTAATTGTTTTCTTATAGTCTGTGTAATAAATTTGTGAACTTTGATGTGTTTGTAACATATATATATATATATATATATATATATTTAATGGGTCTTATTGATTTTCTCAGGTTGGATTGCCAAATGTTGGCAAATCGACTCTTTTCAACACACTGACAAAACTCGCAATACCTGCTGAAAATTTTCCCTTTTGTACCATTGAGCCCAATGAGGCCCGGGTTAATGTCCCCGATGAGCGGTTCGAATGGCTCTGCAGCTCCTTCAAGCCGAAGAGCGAGGTTTGTGACTCCATTTCTTGAAGCCTCTTGAAGAGGAGAAAAGGGTTGCTGGAATATTCCTTCCCCTTTTAAAAAATACCTTTATTTAGAAGTATATATAAACCTCTTGATCTGATTTACGCATGCTTGGCATTGGGGATTAAGTCTTAGTTTTTTAATGAAAATACTATCTGCAGTTAGTTTATTTGATGAAAGTATGTGGAGAGAAGGATCAGATTTCAGTTTTTAGTTTAAATGGTTTTAATATATGTATAAAAAGTACAATTTGATGGAATTCATACAAGGACTGAACTTGAGCCTTATTGTTATTTCAAATTCACGACATAAGTGTTTTTGTGGGAGCAAAATCCTCAAAACTCAAATCCATCGTGGTTGGTTAAATTTGCATTAATCAATTTAGACTAGATCAATCTATTTAAAAAAATAAGTTTAGACTAGAAATTGTTCTTCAAATCTCTTGTTTTGAAATCGTCAACTCCATATGCAACGGTGAAGATTTTTAAGATGAACCATGATTAATAAATTTCACCTCCCCATTATTGAGCTTAGGCCTTCTATTGAGTTCCTGTGAGGTAAGATTTACCAAAAACCTGGTGATCTAGTGGATGCTGCATTCTCTTTATGTATAATTCCTGAGCTGATTAGTCCTCTTTGTCCCTTGTTTGGCCGGGACATCCTGACATTCAAAGACCCTTTAAATTGTGAAAGTGGCTAAAGGGAAAAAGAGTTGAGAGATTTTCCATATTTTTAATATAAGGTGTTAATAGAAGTTATAGTGTCTTGCTTTTTCTTTTTTGGCCCTTTCTTCTTCTTCTTTGAATACCAATAGCCTATACAATATAATTTATGATTTGCCAAAGGGACGAATATTTGGTATAAAGCCCCTATTCTTTGGTGAGTGATTTGATATGATGAAGGTGGGCAAGAAGTGTCCAAAATAAGGAAGCAGTTCTCTGTACTTTGTCAGAACCCCAGATTTAAAGATTGTAAGAGTGTACCGGTATCATGAATACCTTAAATAATTAATCACAAAGGAACTAAAACTTTAAGACAAGGATCTAGAAAATTTCAGGATACAAGCTTTTGACTTTTAAAATGAGCTTTGTATATTGTGACTAATCTGAAGTTATTGAAAAGTGGAAAGTACCTTGCATGTTCTGAATCAATTAGGTTAAGTTTAATTTCTTAGAGGCCAAATGGTGATGGAAAGTGGTGGCAGTGTTACATGTAAGAGAGTACCTGTCGATAAAAGATTCATCCAGAATATAATTAAAAAACTTGATATATATACACTTCCATGTGGATTCGTGAAAATAAAAAAAAAGGATAAATAAGTTTTTATTTACTTTGTTATTTGTTTGTTCATAATTCTGAACTTGTTCTTTTACATATTCATGTAATTCCATGTTCAGGTTTCAGCTTTTTTAGAGATCCATGATATAGCTGGACTGGTGAGAGGTGCTCATGAAGGACAAGGGTTGGGCAACAATTTCTTATCTCATATACGAGCAGTTGATGGCATTTTCCATGTTTTACGTAAGAAGCTTATATTTTGAATAGTACATGTATGAATGTTGCATCTACTTTTACAATGTACATACTCTACCAATTTATTGAATCATATATCTATGGGTTATATTCCTAGCAGATATTACGGTTAATTCTGTTGTATTTATTTCTTTCAATGATCTTGATTCTTGTATGTGTGCTTCTGTTTGTGTAATTGGTTTTCTGCTTGGTTTAAAATTAAAATAACAGGTCATCCCTATAATTGTCACCTATCGAGTATATCATTGTTGTAATATTCACTTCTACTTTCCTTTTTTCCCCCTAGGTGGATTTGAAGATCCAGATATCATCCACGTTGATGACTCCGTGGATCCTGTAAGGGATTTAGAGACTATTAGCGAAGAATTGCGGCTAAAGGTATGCATTATATTTTTTAACTTCTTTTATTGACTATCAGTCATGAGTTTAGTATTTAGAGCTACTGCTTTCTTTCATCAATAGTTTTTAAATGCATGCAAGTCAAGTAGAACATATCTGATTCCTGCATTGGAATTTATGATTTATATTACATTCAATAAAGTCTAAAGTTGGTGTCCTTGAGATGTATAGATGATGATGATGATGTGTGTGTGTGCGCGCGCGCGTGCGTGTGTGAGGGGGAGAAAGAGAGATGCCATGACAAGGATATGGGTGAGGGATTGGTGTCATATTGATGCATAACTCTCTGAGTATATTAAAGAGGGCAAAAGAGAGGAACATATTCTATATCTGCTAGAAGATTCCTTCCCCCCCCCCCCCCCCCCCCTTCCCACCCTCAGCTTGTTATTAAATGGTATTGGTACTTGTTTCATGGCACTGATGGCAGTATAAAAGAACATTGGATTGTGGCAATTCTCTCTTCTTGTTCTTTGATTTACGAATCAAGACAAAAGTTCAATGAAAAGAGTATGTAATTGTTTCAAGTACAGATTGTTCATCATTGTGAACATGATGTACTTTGTTTTCAATAAAACTTCTATTACCTATCAAAAAAGAAAAGAAAAGAGTATAGGTCCTTGTCTATATAAGTTGGATTTGTGTATGCATGCTTAAGCTTGTGATGGGGTTTGACTAATTTCAAGCCTAAATATGGAGGCCCAAACATGTTCTAAAGTTAATTTCTAGCACTCTTGATGACCCTATAAATAAACTGTTATGGAACTTTAGCTCAATTTTCTTTTTATAGAAGATTTTCTTGGTGAAATTCACATAGTTAATTGCAAAATGTGGTGTATTTGGAGGGAACAGAATGCTAGAAGTTTTGAGGGATGTGAATGGTCTTTTCTTAAGATTAAATATTTCTTCTGTCTTACTTTGCTGGATTGGAGTGTTGCTTTTCAATTTGTTCCCTGTTTTACTTTTATATATGTGTTATGAGCATTGTAGTTTGAGAGTTTGATGTACCGCTCCTTGAGTACAACCCCCGTGTACTTGGGATTTTTTTTTTTGGATAAGTAATAAGAATATATTAAAAGAAGAGGGGAGTCACCTGAGTATACAGGAAGTATACATCAAGGACAAAAACAAATCAAGTGCATAAAGTACAAAAGTCCATAAAACCATGGATTGAATAAAAAGAATGAAAGCCAAACATTGTAACCCAATTCAGAAGAGTCTTAAGGAAGAAGAGTTTAAGACCTGAAACTGATCTCTCTAAATCCTCAAAATGCTGGTTATTCCTCTCCTTCCAAATGCACCACATCAAATAATGGGGCACTGCCATCCAAATAGCGGAATTCTAATGCCTCCCAAACTTTCCTTGCCAACAAGCCAACATCTCCACCATTGTTTTCGACATAACCCAATGAATGCCAAACAAAGTAAATGCCATTGACCAAATCAAAAGCAATGGAGCAATGGATGAGGAGGTGATCAATTGATTCCCCATTTCTTTTACACAAACAACACCAATCCAAAATCGAAATCTGCCGTTTCCTTAGATTATCAATAGTCAAAATATTCCCCAAAGTTGCAGTCCACACAAAAAAAGCAACTCTAGAGGGGAACTTAGACTTCCAAACAGTCTTCCAAGGGAAGGACTGATCAAAACTTTTTGACAGCACCTGGTAATAAGAACGAACAGCAAAACCTTTTCCCATATTAGGTTTCCAACCCATCTTCTCGTCCCCAACCGCTTTCAAAAAAGCTCCATAAATTCTATACATTAACTGTAGAAGGAATCCAAATCCCAATCTTCGCTATATCTTCTAAAAGTTAGATCCCAAAAAAGAACACCATTTGGGAACTTCATCAACTCAGCCACCGAGGCCTCCTTTTTTCGACTTAAAGAAAAAAGTCTTGGATAGAGCACACACAAAGAATTGTCCCCACACCAAATATCCTGCCAAAATCTAACAGTAAACTCGGCCCCAACCTCAAATTGGATGTGACGAACGAAAGAAGGCCAACCACAACTAATAGACTTCCACAAACTAACACCATGAGGGCCAATAACAGGAAGAGAGCACCAACCTCCTCCTTCGCAACAATATTTTGCCGCTATCACTCTCCTCCACAAGGCCTGTCGCTCATTCCCAAATTTCCATAACCACTTCCCAAACAAGGCTTTATTAAAACTTCTCAGACTTCTAATAGCTAAACCTCCCCCTACGCAACCATACTTGGGACTGTTTATTCAATAAAATTTCATTACTATTAAAAAAAATTCATTTAGTTAATTATAAAACTTATTTGGAGGAAGGTGAAATCTTACTCAGTTCTAACCTTGCTGGCTGCATTGCAGTCTCTGGCCTCTTTAGATATATGCAAATATAACCATAATGGCTGGTCATTTTGCCTCCTACTTTTGCTGGTTCCACATGGTAGTCTGGGACCTAGAATACAAACAATGAGGATTGTGAAACAAATTGTTATAGTTTATATGATGTTGTATAGGTCTTAGACATTGGAAACTCGGGGCATAATGGCGTTGCTAGCTGCAGGTATTTAGAAGTCTTTTGTATGATTCATAAGATACACAAAATGACATCAGGTAATAAAAGCAAACTCATATATGTGATGATGAGTAAAAATCTTATGAGTTCATACCCTTCTCATCTTTATACCACTTTCAATGTAGGTATTATTATTTGTACCTGCATTTCTTCAGTGGCAGTTTTTTAGTGTTTTGATGGTTATTTCTCCGAATTATGATTTTGTTAGTCTATAAATTTCTTTGTTCAATATCCCTGTAGTATTACACCTTTGTTTCTTTCCAACTTACCTATTTATTTGTCCATATTTGAAGAAATTTTCTAACCATGTGCCTTTCACGTGACTTATATGTAGGATATTGAATTTATGGAAAGGAGAGTAGAAGATCTTGAGAAAAGCATGAAGAGGAGCAATGACAAGCAATTAAAAATAGAGCATGAGCTCTGTCTAAAGGTTTGTGTTTTGATAGCAGGAAACAGTAATGCTTACTTGAATGTGCAACCTTTAGTCATGTAGAATGACTAAAATATTCTTTTTGATGAGTTTTACAATGGGAGCTTCTACATTTGTTTTCATTGAATCTAAAACTTTTGAGTTTGCTATTGAGGAAGGGGGTTTGTTTTTCTTATTACGTATTTATGAAAGAGGTAGGAATTCCTTACGTTCTATCTGTATGGGTAAGGAGAGTGCTAAGAGAATTCTGTTTCACGTTGAGGAGTTGATATCTAAGCAAAAGCCAAGTCATTTTGCGAGAACGGTCAGGGAGGGAGACAGAGTTCTTATTCTTCAGTTGGATTGTCATACTGGAAGGGAAATCGGGGAGTGGCTGGAGAGGTTTTGGAATGCATTTGAGAAAGATAGTCCTTCTGATTATTTAGAATATCGGTGTTAAGCACGCGAGAGCCACCATTAAACCGGTGAGGGTGATGGAGAATTTCCGGCAGAATTCTGGAGGTTTTGGAGACAAAGGAAAGGAGATTTCTTCGGGTTTTCAAAATTTGAAATCGTATATTACTTGGGTAGGTAATTCCGGGACTAACAAGGATCACGTTGGGGCGGATGTCACGTCGGTCATCAATGGTGCTGCGGATAAATGTTGTAATACATTGCTGACCCTGGATATTACCTTGCGTGTGGAACGTGGGAGTGAAGGGAAGTGGATTGTGCTATCTTCTGAAATTAATGAGGTGGGCCCGGTTGCTGTTAAGCCCAGTCGAGAGAATAAAACACATACCTATAATTCTGTGTTGATTAATCGAAGTGGTCCAAGGCCCCATGCTGCATGGAAGCCCAAAGCCCAAGCTGGGCCTCATAAAGCTTTACTTCATAAGTCTGATTTACAGCATCTCAGGCCTAAACACACCCTCATCAAATCGGGTGAAACTCAGCCAAGTACCTCAGTCTTTACCGATACAGTGAATTGGGTTCTTGGGATTGCGTCTTCGACAGCGCTCTCCTCTCTCGCTTGCAACACTGCTCAGCCAAGTGTCTTTGGTTTGGTTCCTGGGTCTGGGTCTTTGGCGTCTCATCTTGTCACTACATGCGACACAGCTTTTGGGCTTCCTCCGTTGCTCTCAAGCAAGCTACCAGATCAGCCGCCTCTCTACACATAAAAGGTGGGTATTAGCAATACGACGAGTGACGCGGTAGGATTGGGGTCAGAAGAGGGGAGTATTGAGACTATTCCGGTAGTGTCATCTCAGCATGCAAAGGGATCGGAGATATCAAAACCGATCTTCACCAAAGCGCCACACGTTTTGGTCCTACAATCAGTGATTTTGTTGGAGATTTGAGCAAAACATGGGGTAATTGTAAAGATTGGATGCTCGAACTTCGGGATGGGAGGAAAATAGTTATTCCACTTTCCGCATATCGTTCTCCTGAATCCGTCGGATCAGCCTGCTTCGGAGGGTGTAGTTAATCCAGGTTTGGCTTCTCTCTTTAACGAGGGACAAATTATTAGTTGGGCTTCTGAGTGTGATGGAGTGGGGGCTCTGTTGTCTCTGATTTTGGGTCAGAGGTTGAGGCTTGGGACTTTGATGAGGGGTTGTTGGATTGGGAACATTTAGGTGAACCTTTAGAAGTGGAACGTCTGGCGATGGATAATTTAGTGGTTACAGAGATTACTACAGTTAAGGAGATAGGACGTAAGGTGGATGTAGATAACACCAAGTTGTCACAATGGGTAACTAATAGAATTAAAGCTTTCCAGAAATCTGCTGGGACGCTTGAGGGTTTCGAAGAACAAGTTACAGGTTTGCTCTTAGCTTTAGAAGCTCGAAGAAATAAGCGGATGCTTGATGTAGCTTCTAAGAGGAAGATGGGTAAGGCTGGGCACAAAGGGCATCGTGAATTAAAGAGTTCAATGAGTTCGTGGGGTGAGAATGAGTCAGAAAGGAACAGGAGTGCTAGTAGGGATCGGGCTGCTGTAGTGCATCAATGAATTTGAGAATTGTTTCATGGAATGTGAGAGGGTTGAATGAGCAGGATAAGCGGCTATGGGTTAGAAATTTTAATTTGAAAGTGGAAAGCAGATATTTTTTGTCTGCAAGAAACTAAGATGGAGTTTATTAATAGAGGTATTATTTGTAGTTTGTGGGGAGGTCAACATGTAGATTGGCTCTACTTAGGCTCTGTGGGTGCTTCAGGTGGGGTTTTATTGATGTGGGACAACAGGGTTGTGGATAAGGTGGAGGAAGTGGTGGGTTGTTTCTCTATCTCTTGTAAATTCAAAAAATGTGGTGGATCATTTTGTTTGGGCATTCACTGGTGTTTATGGACCCAATAGTGATAGAGATAGGAGTTTTTTATGGGAGGAGTTATCTGGCTTATGTAGTTGGTGGGATGTGCCTTGGTGTGTGTGGGAGGTGATTTTAATGTGGTGTGGTTTCCTTCTGAACATTTTGGTTCTGCAAATTTCACTTCAGCTATGCATCGGTTTTCAGCCTTTATCTCCGAGCAAAGCCTTATTGACCTGCCTTTGGTTGGGGGGAGATTCACTTGGTCTAATTCTAGAGAGGTTGCTTCAAGATCTAGATTGGATAGGTTTCTATTGTTAGCAGATTGGGAGGAGAAATTTCCATCTGTTTGTCAACGCCGTCTATCTAGGTTGCTATCGGATCATTTTCCAATCCTTCTTGAAGGTGGGAATTTACACGAAGGCAAAAAACCTTATAGGTTTGAGAACATATGGTTAAAAGATGAGGGCTTTTTGGAAAGGGTGAGTTCATGGTGGGAGTCCTATCATTTCCAAGGAACTCCTAGTTTTGCTTTGGCTAACAAACTGAAGATGTTGAAATTGGATTTGAAAAGATGGAATGTGGAGGAGTTCGGTCATATAGGCCTTAGGGTGTAGAATTTATGGAAGGATTTTAATGCGTTGGAAGTTATCGAGGATGACCGTGTTCTTACAGCGGAGGAAAGTAGGGAAAAGGATCGAATTCGTGGAGAATTAGAAAAAACAACTTTGTTGGAAGAAATTTCCTGGAGGTAGAAATCTAGGGCTCTTTTTCTTAAAGAGGGAGATAGGAACACAATTTTTTCATCGTATGACAAATTCGCATAGAAGATGCAATACTGTCGATAGGCTTATGGTGGATGGAGAGTTATCTACGGATCAGGGGATCATTGAGGGGTGCATTACTCGTTTCTATAGGTAGTTGTACTCGGAGAATGAGGTCCATAGACCTCTTTTGGATGAGGTTGTTTTTTCTAGAATTTTTGAGGAAGATGCCACTTGGTTGGACAGACCTTTTAATGAGGATGAAGTATTTGGAGTGGTCCATGATTTCAATGGTGATAAAGCGCTGGGTCCAGATGGTTTTACAATTTTTTTTTTTTCAGTCTTGTTGGAGCATGGTGAAAACAAATATTATGAATGTGTTTCATATTTTTCATGCCCATGTTGTGTTTGAAAAGAGCCTTAATGCTACTTTTCTTGCTCTCATTCCTAAGAAAATTGATGCTGTGGATGTCAAAGAATTTCGGCCTATTAGTTTGGTGGGAGGGTTGTACAAGATTATTGCTAAGGTGTTAGCCAATCGAATGCGAAGGGTGGTTCACGGTCTTATTTTAGAATCTCAGAATGCCTTTGTGAAAGGTAGACAAATTTTAGATTCTGTCCTTATTGCTTCGAAGTGTTAAGATAGTCGATTGAAGGCAGGGGTTCCAGGGGTGCTGTGCAAACTGGATATTGAGAAAGCGTATGACCATGTGAATTGGGAGTTCCTCATGTTTTTGTTACAGCAGTGTGGTTTTTCCGAAAAGTGGAGAAGGTGGATCAGGTGTTGTATATCAACTGTTAAACTCTCCATCTTGATCAATGGTTGCCCATCTGACTTTTTTGGGAGTTCCAGAGGACTTCGGCAAGGTGAACCTTTATCTCCATATCTCTTTGATATTGTCGTGGAGGCCTTGAGCCGTATGTTGTTTTCAGCTACTGCAGTAGGGCAGTTTTTGAGCTTCACAGTTGGGAATGCAATTGGTTCCTTGATGACGTTGTCTCGTCTATTGTTCGCGGATGATACACTTGTTTTTTGTGATGCTGATAGCAATCATATAATAGCTTTGCGTGGGATTCTCTCTAGATTTGAGGAGATGTCATGGCTAAAAATTAATTTAGGAAAGTCTGAATTGGTTCCAGTTGGGGATGTGCCTAATCTCCAAGAGTTAGTGGAGATTTTGGGCTGTAGGGAGTCTGCTCTTCTGCTGAAGTATTTAGGTCTTCCGTTGGGGGCTTCTTTTAAAGATAAGACGATTTGGAATCCTATTTTGGAGAAGATGGAGCGAAGGCCAGCTAGTGGGAAGAGGTTGTATTTATCTAAGGGGGGTAAGGTTACTCTTATTAAGAGTACTCTCTCTAGCTTACCTACGTATTTCCTTTCTCTTCTCCCTATTCCAGTCAAGGTGGCTAAGAGGATGGAGAAATTACAAAGGGATTTCCTATGGACTGGTATTAAGGACGATCATAAAATTCATTTAGTATATTGGTCTAAGATACGTAGGCCAGTGAAGCATGGAAGGATAGGCATTCGGTGTTTGAGAAGGTTTAATTCTGCCTTATTAGCCAAATGGTTGTGGCGCTATGGTTTGGAGAATGATGCCATTTGGAGAAGGGTCATTGGGGTGAAGTATGGGAATGAGTGGGGTGGTTGGTGCACAAAATTTGTGTCTGGGGCATATGGTGTTTGTTTGTGGAAGTTCATTCAAAGTGGCTGGTTGAAATTTTTCCAAGTTCATTTGGTATGAAGTGGGTGATGGAACTCGTGTGAAGTTTTGGGATGATGTGTGGTGTAAGGATCGTCCTCTTAAGGAGGCGTTTCTAGATTTATATAATATTAGTAGGACAAGGGATGCTTCGGTCTCTGAGGTTATGTGCTATGCAAATGGGAGAGTTTCTTGGGACATTCAGTTTCGTCATTTAGCGAATGATCAAGAGTCACAATCTTTGGATTCGTTTATGGTTTTGATCTATTCCACAAAGGTGCGGGGTGTTGGTTCTGACAAACTTTGTTGGAAGCCAGCCAGCAGTCGAGGTTTCAAGGTGAGTGGGTATTATCATTCTATTTCCTCTTCTACAGGCATTTCTTTCCCTTGGAAAATGGTGTGGCAATCGAAGGTTCCTCCTCGGATAGCTATTTTCTCTTGGACTGCGGCTTTAGGCAACATTCTAACTATAGATAATCTTTGGAAGAAGCATTTTGTTGTCCTTGAGTGGTGTTTTATGTGCAAAAGGTGTGGGGAATCTGTAGATCATCTCCTCCTTCACTGTCCTATAGCTTATGAGATGTGGAGTATGATCTTTTGCTTGTTTGGTATTTGTTGGGTGATGCCTCAAAGGGTAGTGGATTTGTTGGATTGTTGGACATGCAATTTCAGGCGTCATCGTAATGTAGTTATTTGGAGGTTTGTACTGTATTGCTTGATGTGGTGTATCTGGCGGGAACGGAATTTTAGAAGTTTTGAGGGTCGCGAATGGTCCATTATTGAGCTTAAAGTCTTTCTTCTTTTTTACTCTTCTCAAATGGTGTCTTGTTTTACCATCTTTTTCTTGTATTTTCCTTCCTGTGTTGCTAGATCATTGTAATTTGGTTTCTTGATGTTTTTGCCTTTTTGTACATTTCCTATGTACTGGGCTGTGTTTTTTTAGTAGTATTTTTATGTTACTTATAAAAAAAAAAAACCTTTAGTCATGTGTGGTAACATTGAAGTAGCTGAAGATATTATCCATACCGTACAAGGCTTGTTTAAGACATATTGGTTGCGTTGTTGCATCTCTTCTGATTACTGAGTCAAAGTAGGAATTATTTTGCAGCTGAAGTAAATTCACTTTTAGTTTTTGTGTACAAATACATTTATTTCTATTTCTCTTTGTAAGTATTTACATATAAAATGTGATTGCACTACTTTCCAAATAAATATATAGTTAAAATATATATACATGAATGGGAAAACCCTCAGATAAGGTATGGAAATGGGTTGTAATCTTTGGGAGAGTTCTCTCAAGTCCTTGATTACTTTAGACCATCGACTGAGAACATGAAATGAACCAATGGTGCCTGAGAGAATGCTACAATTGTAAAAGTTTTTGACTTATCAAAAAAAATTGTTAAGGTATTTGATTGCCTTCCATAATCCAGGGAAAAAAAAAATCAAACTCTCTGTTAAAGCATGAAATCTGATCCTTGAGTGCATCTTTGTTTGATCCTTTTCCTTTTACACAGACTCTTAAGGTTTTGTAGATGTACTTTTGTACTAACTGAGCGTGCTTGCATTCACCAAAGTTTGTTTCATACAGTCGGCCTTGTGTCACAAATATGGTGTTGTTAAATTTCTACAGGTCAAGGCATGGATTACTGATGGAAAAGATGTCCGTCTTGGGGACTGGAAAGCTGCTGATATTGAGATATTGAATACTTTTCAGTTGCTTACTGCAAAACCAGTTGTATACCTGGTGAGTTGTCTTTTCATGTTAAGATAAATTTTCTTAATGGTCCTAGACTAAGTTAGCTATGCTTGTCTCATAATAGATCTGTCTTTTGTACCTAGGCCAGCGTAAGTGCAAACTTCAAGCACATGCTTGATTGAAATGAAGTGCAAGTTTAAAAATATAATGTAAAAAATTGAAAAATAATTATTAATGAACATTATAATGATCAAGTGACCAACTAATCATATAAAAAATTGAAATATAACAATTTATATGTTTCTCTAGTGCTTTACAAAATATATGTAATCATGATATTTGTTATTAGATATTATGATTAAAATAAAGACATTAAGTACATGGTTGAATCAAAACATTCCCAAAAGGCAAAGGCCAAAAAGCATTAGAATGTCAATTTATGATTTCTATGTCTAACAAAAGCAATGCAATTCTAAAATATTTAATCACTATCCTTGCAATAGAATGTCAAGTAATGATTTCTATGCCTAACAAAAGCAATGCAATGCAATTCTAAAATAATTAATCACCATCCTGGCATTAGAATGTCAAGTAATGATTTCAATGCCTAACAAAAGCAGTGCAATGCAATTCTAAAATATTTAACCACCATCCTCATTGCGCATAAGACCATCATAATTGTCATCTTAAGATTGTTTGGCCTAGGGAAAGTTCGTCTTGCTTGAGTCTCCTTTGATGAGATGAGCTGTCTGTGAAGTGTCTTTCTACATGGAGTTTTACATCTTTTAGTATGTGTAAAGGGGTGTCAGTGTCAGCTTAGGTGTATGATATCATACCATAAAATTCAGTTTTGTATAACAAATCAACATTGATTATCAATAGCATTACAATATGACTGCAATATTTCACATTTGTTTTTTTTGAAAAGCTTGTTTTTGTAAATGCACCCCGCTTTAGAGGCGAAAAAGGGCTATGCTTCTTCTGCTTTGCACTTAAGCAAACTTATAGCGAGCTTTTACCTGCAGTATCCTTGGCCTCAGCTTGGATGGTAAACGGGTGCTGGGGTGTGGGTCTTAAGAGCCAAAAAAAAGAAAAAAAGATCTCGTCAGTTATCCAATGGCATTTCTTATAATCAGATTATTTATTGGCAATTATGGCTTTTGACCCAAATGTGACTATATAATAATGGACTGTTCAAGCTAATGTTCTTTGGACCAAATGACCTCTTCCCCTCCCACAATCAAGGGGTGGTGGATGAGGTCACATGTTCAATTTTGTACAATGCAAGTTTTAGTTTTCTATCAAAAAATTATGGACTTATCAATATATATTTATATATAATTGTAATAAAACTCTTTTGGTTTGCATTTCTTTGTTTTGTCAAAACTAGTCCCACAGAAATACTTAAAAAGTCTTTTAAAAGACTGTTCTTTACTAAAATGATTTTTACCTATAAAAAAATAAATTGAGCAATTTAAGAATTATTACCCTAAAAAAATAAAGTAAATTGAGAAATTTAAGTTTGTCCATGATTCCACTACCAATTATGTATCTTGAAATCTCTTAATTTAAGTACACGTTTCTACTTGTAACTGTTTTTAACTTCTCCCAAAACTCTTAAATGTTTAAAATATCCTCTTCTCAAATTGTGTTGAATCTAATTCAACAACAGTGTATGCATCAAGAATTGCTGAGGAAGGAGAGGGAAAAAATAGCGTATCTTTGAAATATATAATGGGGTAAAACTCAAGTATAGTACATTAGGTGCAGTACATTATGTTCTCCAATTAGTTGCAGTGCATGGAATTTAATTGTCTTTAGAAATGATAACAATGTTTGTGTTTTAATGGTCAATTTTATCAAGTGTTTGAATTTTAAATGGAGAACCTAACGTGTTGCTACCGAAGTTTTGCACTATATATAAATATATTGGCAGACATCTCAACCCAGATAAATTAACAACTGATCTGCCACTGTGGTCCAACATTGGTCTGTCAGTCTCTGGGTTTCTGGTCTTACTTGTAGAAAACAATGAGAAATTTCACTCTGTAGTGTGCCTCTTATCTGGTGACCAATAAGGGAAAAGCATTCTGTATTTGCTGAGATTTTAAGATATGGTAGAGAGATATTGTTGTGTATAGTATCATAAGAACGAAGTCAGGGTCATATCCATGTTATGGTTCTTGGCTGTTTTTAGGATGAAAACTGTAGTGATGATAAATAAGGGATGGAGGATGTGGTCATTAGTTTAATCTGTATAAGCATGTGATTGTGTTTTCCTATCAAAGAAAAAAAAAAAAAACTGATGTGATCTTAATTATATCCTGTTTTCTCTGCAGGTTAACATGAATGAGAAAGATTACCAAAGAAAAAAGAACAAATTTTTGCCCAAGATTCATGCTTGGTATGTCCTTTATTTTCCATAAATCAGTATCTTGACTTTACATTGCCGATGTGTGTCTGTTTGTTGCTTTCATGACGTCTGTCTTTTTGCTTGTGTGCGTCTATTTGTGACTTTCATGATATGTGTGTTAATTATATCCTATCTTGACTTTCTATAATGCGAGCTACATATCATAAATCCCTCTTGCGTTGAGTTTGGAGCTAATGTGCAAACAATCAGACTCTCAATGGGGAAGTATTTTATGACACTAATGTGTGGTTGTGGAGTCTGTCTGAAGAAAAACCTAATTATGATTTTAGCAAATTCCACAGCTGGCCATCTTAGCTAAACTGAGCTTACTGCATCAGTGCATCTAGTAGATGTAATGATTGCTTACTCTAGAAAGCTTTAAAGGCCAATGACCTTAATGGTCTAATGGCACCTCTCTAGGTACTTAGTAGTTATTATCTAAGGGAGAAGGGGGTCTCAGGTTCAAGACCCCAGGGGGCAGGGGTGGGGGTAGATTTAGGATATTTCTAACCATGGTTTAAAAAAAGGAAAAAAAGAAAGTACTAGAGGAGTAACAAAGCAAATTTTATATCTCCCCTCTCCCCCTGCTTCAAATGACCATTCTTTGTGTTCTGTCTACACTGAATATTTTTCTGCTATATTTTCCTTTACACCTTGATAGAACTGCAAGTGAGTTCATCTCTTTCTTCTCCTTCACCACCAACACCCTGCCCCCATCCCTCAAAGCCTTTTAATTTCCTTCAATTTCTTAGGAATTGCTATTTGTGGAAAGGACTAAGAGTCACATAATTCCTTTTATCCGCAGGGTACAGGAGCATGGGGGTGAACCAATTATTCCTTTCAGTGGTGTGTTAGAGAGGAATCTTGCTGATATGCCAGAAGATGAAGCGGCAAAGTACTGTCAAGAGAACAATGTTCAAAGGTATGTTTTTACTGACGAGGAAAAGATGACTGCTAAAGTTTTATGCAAATGTTTAGCTATTTTAAAGAGGAATAGCATTATGTGGTCTGTGGTTGCAAACTTAACATTAATTTGAAAAATTAATACTAGGAATGTAGAGCTGATGCAAGATGTATTATGTGAACTTGTGTTGATTAACCATTGTAAACCTATCAGCATTTGATTACTCCACTTATCATATTCTTGTTAAAGATGAGAATAAAATAATATAGAGAAGCGGAAGTAAGAAAGAGAGAAGAACACAAGGGATTGCGTGGTTTGGCCTACATCCATGAGATAAAGCCCTAGTGGCTACATTCTTACTGAATAATCAAGTCAACTTTTACAGTGAACCCTTAATAGGGTATATGTAGACTAGAAGCTTGAGTTAGCCTTATATGCTTACAACATAATTGGGCCTCTTGGGCCTTTACAATGTCATAAACCTAATACCTTTAACTATTCTCTTAAGATGTAAAGGGACATTGCAATTTCCTCCTAACTTTCCTGTAAATTATAATGTGTGGTACCCAGTGTTTTGTCTTCTTCTCTCTTTAAAAACTTCAATTAGAATATCAATACTTCAACCTTGAGTGATCGCAGTTTGTAAGGTGTAATAAGGAAGACACTTTTTCCTTTAGAAGTTTTCATATTTTCTCCCCTCCAATGAGAAATATTGGGGAGATTGTGTGAGAATACATGGATGAAACTGACTACCAGTATTGATAGAAGTTTTTTGTAAGTGGAGGAGAAGGGACTCGTTATGGTTACATAATTGGACCTGATTGTGTTAGGTTAGGAAATCTTAAACTGGAGTACTTCCGGTTGCTGATCTCATCGTCTTATCATATTTCCTGTGGTATTTCTATCTATAAGGTTTTCTTGGAATGGGCTCGAAATTATTGTAAGTGGTTAGAATTTCAAATTTTGTCCGAAACTTTGGTTCTCAACATCTAATACAATTGGTTTGGTCACATCCCTGTTCTTGACCTCTGTTTTAATGATTATTTCTGAACTCTGGCTTCAATCACTTTCACTAAGTATTGAGTATTGATAGTTTATCCTACCGCACAAAATATTTTATGGGCATTTTAAAGTCTTCAATCACTATTCTTAGGAAATATCCAATTTTGCTGGACTTTTGGATGATTTTGATTGGTCATATATCCAAAAGATTTACAAAAGTATGGTGATACACATGTATCAAGGAACTCTATTGTGGAAGAAATGTGTTGGTACCTGTTGCTCTCCCAGACTCAGAACTGTGAACAAATTACTATGGAATCTTGGTATATGCGTTATTGTAAAATTAATGAAGTTCTGAATTTTGGACATTTGTGGAGCAAATGGCTGACATGCTTAGGACTTTCAAAGACAATGTGGGGATGACTTCACAGTTCGTTTGTATTAATAAGTTTTTGGGCAGATACCACTTTTGGTCCCTAAAGTTTGCCACAATTTTCCAATTCAGTCCCTGGAGTTTAAAAGTAGCAATCAATCCTTGAAGTTTGTAAAATGATCCAATTTGATCTGCATGCTAATTTGAACGCTATGTATCATGTGGTTGGGCACATTTATAATAAAAAAGGGTTTGTATAGCCTAAAAATTATATGCTATCTATGCGGGTGGATTAAAAGTACCACGTGTTGTGATGACTTACTATTACCATGTGGAATTGATGTGGAAAAAAAAGGAATAAGATTTTTCACTTTCTAATTTGAGTTTGCTTAATATATCTCTACTCCATGTTTGGGTGATGAGAGAATACAATAATATAAGAAGGAAAAAAGGGTAATTGTTTTACAAAACTTTAAACACCAAATTGGAAAATGGGACAAGCTTTGAGGACCAATTGGGTATTTTTTCAAACTTTTAAGGATTTGATTACTTCTTTGGAAACTCTAATGGGGCAAAATTTAAGTACCAAAATTGATATGTAGAAAATAAGAGTAAGACGAAGTTGTGATCTGATAAGTGGAGTTCAAACTTTTTACAGAAAGACACATGGACATGTTATCTTGTGCCTTTGTCCTTTTTCCATTAGACTGTTATGTCTAATTAAAGAGTTTGTGTTGTTTAGTAAATCATATCTGTGTTGTGTTTAGGTCATGTTCCTTGCCCGTGTTCTGCAGTATTGCTGTACTAGAGAAAATCAGAAATTACAGGGTGTTTTTAGTCCTGTGAAGACTCTGGCGTGTATATACCTCTAAACTTTCAATTTGCATCTGACACTGCCAATTGAAGGGCTTAACTTTGTGTATATCATGTGAACCTTTTATTAAATTACCGATTATCTCAAAAATTTAAGTTATTAGGATATAGTAAATTTAATCATTTAACCACATTCTTCTAACACTCCTCCTCATGTGTGGGCTCAAAATATTTTTTAATAGGTGGGGCCCAACACGTGAGAATTTAAATGGAAGGTAGAGTAGAGTAGACAAGGATCAAACTTAGTACTTCTTGCTTTGATACCATGTCAAATTACCGATTTTTCTAAAAGCTTAAACTATTGGGATTTGGTAAATCTAATCATTTAACCACATACTTCTAACACTTTTCAATTAAAGGCTGGTTTTTATTTGAGCAAGCCTCTCCAGCAACCACTAAGGAAGTGTTGTTTCCACTGAGTATCTCAGCCTTTCTAGTTTCTTAAATCATTTTGTCCACGTTGGTTTGTGTGCTTCCAATTATTTGTTTCTTTTGTTTTGTCTTAAACTCTTAGACTACGTATCCAAAAAAGACGTTTGTAGATAACTATGACTAAAACATTCTACTTTGCTGCAGTGCCCTTCCAAAGATCATAAAGACTGGTTTTTCTGCAATTAATCTTATATACTTCTTCACTGCAGGACCTGATGAGGTAATATATCTTCCTTAGTAGTTCTTATTATCATTATCATTCTTTTGGTCACCTGCTCTCTTTCTTTAAATCTAATGAACCATTTGATTTGAATCAACCAAGGCCACTCCATTACTGTCCATATTTGATGATTTGAACATTATTTTCTCCATTTTATGTTCTTCCTGTCTATAACTTTGCTGTACCATGTTCCTCATCATTGCTTTGATGAATTAATGGCTGAATGTCCAAATAATTTTTATTTTGTAGGTGAAATGCTGGCAAATTAGAAAGCATACAAAGGCTCCCCAAGCTGCGGGGGCAATCCACACTGATTTTGAGAGAGGATTCATTTGTGCTGAGGTTGTTCCTAACCCATTCTTTGGCAGTTCTCTTTATTCCAAGTATTATTGTTCACTAGTATATTGCCCGTGCTGCATGGCCTATTTGAAAATTATATGTAAATAAATTGAAACTATATCAATAACTAGTGAGCACATGAAACTATTATTGAGTTTTATCTAAAGTAAATTAACTCTTTTAATAAGTAATGAGTCACATTACAAAACACATTAAATTTGTAATGTATATGTAATACATACATATACTGAGCCACTTGGCGCAAGCATTGTGTGTAATGTGTAAATTTTACCAAATTGGAACATAAAATTAAATTATGATATGTAATCAAAATAATTAAAATTGATATAAGATTTTATTTTAAATTACTTGATACTTTCTGTAATAGAATTTTAGTTGAAGCAAAAATTCAAATTTCTTGAAGGTGGTAAATTGCCTAAAATTACCTCCAACCTGCCCATTCTCAAATTAATGATGTGGATTTTCTGGTTATTTTAGGTAATGAAATTTGAAGATCTAAAGGAACTTGGTACCGAGGCAGCTGTAAAGGTATATGCTTCGCTCTTCGAGATATTGTATGTGGCTATAAACATTTACTTCCACCTGGCCATTGCTAGTTTGCAACCCAAGTGAATATGCAACTCTTTGTTTTTTGGTTTTATTTTTGTTGGGTTTGGGGGTCAATTATAAGCCTATTCGTCCTATGGGTAACACAAATGTGAGTTTGCTTTCTCCAATCCCTAAAAATCGGTAATATTAAGAGCATATAATTTGTTTTAAACAAAGTTAGGATAAAATAATTGAAAATCTTGTCTTGGATCTCGCACTAAAAGGTTAAGTTTGATGGGTTGCAATGGGCTAAAGCAGTGTTAGGAATTGCATGGGCTTCAGAACTGATTGTGGTCTAAGATTCCTTGGAGCTAGAGTTTTTATTAGTATGGCAAAGAGTGACATCGTATTCTAGTGAATATAATATGTACTGAAAAAGGAGTAATTAGGAGATGTTAGGATTATAGAAGGCTTAAATATGTACTTATATAATAAAAAAGGCTTAAATATGCTTCGGGGTGATTTTATTTTTGTCCTCAAGAAAATTTAGTATTTCATTTTAGTCCTTAAATCTTTTAAACAGCTTGTCATTCTCATCCTTGCCATTATCTGGCTTACAAAATTTGCTAAGGTGGCTGGCGGGATGCTTATGTGTTATTTAATTTTTTGTAAAAAAAAAAAAATTGGCATTGAAAAAGCCACATCATCATCTTAATTTTAATTAAAAAAAGACACATCAACTAAAAATTTACTCTCAAAATAATTAAATTAAACATTGCAAATAGATTAATTTCTTTTCCTGTCCTTCATTTCCCCTGACTTTCATGGCAACCAAGCACCGCAGCACACACTTTCTGCTCCATCCTGGCAACCAAACACCCTCGTGTGTGCGCATACACACACTCATTTCCCCCAACTTTCTTGGCAACCAAATACAGCAGTCTAACTCTGCCAATTTCTTGGCAACCAAACACAATGCACACATGCTTTCCTTGCCACTGTCTTGTCAACCAAACACAGCACACATGCCACTGTAACTGGTGGGCTCCCAAATTGTCAAGCAATAATCACCTAAAAACTCAAGAAAAATCCAAACATCTAATTTACCCAAATTGGCCAAGCTTGTAATCTTGATATTGTTGGAAAACTGGTTTTGCATTTCATACAAACCCACAGTGGAAGCAACACAAGAATCTACTTCATTCATGATAGATAACATGTAACCTTGAAATTTATAACAATAAAAAGAAAGCGTACCTTGATGCAGTAAAATTCAAAAACAAGACTTGAGAATACTTTCAATCTTCATTCCAAATCCACATGGTACCCAAGATGAGTGGTCTCTTAATTAGTTCTTGTGTACGTTGATTTTCTTTTGGAAAAGTATATTTCCAAGATTCTGTAGAGAAAAACTGTTTTCTCTTCCTTTTAATCATACGTACGTTTTAACTGCCTTGACAATTACTTTATTTAATAACTCTTATTTAATAAATAACTGATTATCTAATTGGGTTAGCTTTTTGGGCCAACCCAATTGGGCTTAAGTGTGTGGCTTGAGATGGGATCAAAGGGACTAATAAGGCTCTAGCTCCGATGGGTCTCAAACTTATTTGTCAACTCTTGACAAGCCCAAAATTACCATTAATTATAAACAAGTATCACTATAGAAATATAATTGCACTATAGGCTTTATTAATAAATTATATCCTAAAACTTTAATATGATATCATTTGACCCCTCCATGAAATATCCATAGTGAATAAAGTCACAATAAACAGTCACTTTGTAAACAACTATTTTATTCCTTGAGTACCCAGTTTAATCTTTTAATTATTCATATTCATGAAATCTAATTTCATAAATATAAACTTTAGTAACTCTTTACTAAAAGGGCTAGCCCTAAATAACTAGTTCCCATTAAACTTATCTCAATGAGATATTTCGTGTCTTTATAGAAAGAGATTATGAATTTCATCTTGAGAATATGTGTTCCCTCAACATTATGTGTGGTTACTCAACATACTGAGGTTTTGACCGTTAAACTAGATTTCACTTCTGATATATCAAAGTTAAATTTCATGATCGGGTTCACTATCCTCTTAGGATTGAGAGTTTATGAAATTAAAAGTCGTGAGAATAATTATTCAAGTGACAGTTGTTAATTGAATAATTAATCTCACAGCGGTCCAGTTCAATATGTTTTATATACTTAAGACATATTAACACATCAACTAGAAGTCTCCACTTTCATGATCAAGACAAACCATTTTAGTTAATGCATTATTGTTTTCGCAGATGAAACGCCCAATTTCATCACTGACTACGAATTATATTTTGAGTTTACAAAGAACTTGTGATTTATATCTTCTGTAATTAAATTACATAAATCACATACAATGCATCTCAAGGACTATGATAATGTCTCATTAATTCATTTATAAATAGTTTCATATAATTAAACAGTTTAATTATTTATAACATGCCAATAAATTAGATTTTAGGGCACAAACCCTAACAGATATGCCCATGGCTGAACCAACCTGATTCACCCCCTACTCATTCAATCAACCACTTGCTTTGGAATCACACTTACCCACCCATCAAACTCACTAACACCTCTAGAAATCCACCACCGTCCCTCATAGAACTCCCATTACCAAACTCACATCATAAAGCTGAAACCCACATCTCAATCCTCAATGACCAAGGGAGAAAATACTAAAACCAAGGAAGATGGAGAGATAACAAAAAGGTAGGTCAGCCATAAGGGTTAGAGAGGAGGGGTTGGGTTTTGGTCATAGGGGAAGAGAGAGAAAAGCAAAGAGAAAAAGAGGAAAAGATGAAATCGGTAGGTTTGTAGGTGTAAATGCTTTGTTGCCTCTTATCCTCCTCATGGATCCTCAAGATCCACGTGTGACAGGTTGCGATGCTGGGTATGGAGAGGGTGATGGGAAGATGTTTGGTAAGTGAGAAAGAACAAAGAAAAGATGTAGATAAAAAAAATGGGGAGATTAAGGGAAATTGATCGTGAATCAAGATTCTGGGGATTGAGTTGTTGGGTTTTTATTATTATTTTTTTAAATTGAGGAAGGAAGATATGGGGTTTGTTTGTTTGTTACTATGGTATTAGGGTGATATGAAATGTACCATCCCATAAGAAGAGTACTTATGGGATGGTAGAATTATTAAATTTTATAGCTGAAATATACCTATTGTATTGAAGAAGGCCATGTATTCTTTTCAGTGTGTAACATCAGCATTCAATATACCACGTATGCACTTTCTTTAACGGCAGGTGGACATAAGAACTAAATTGATACATTTTAAATCTTTTAGGATCAAACTTGTAACTTTTTAAATTTGAGGGATCTAAATTGAATTTAGAATAAATTGCAGAGGCCAAAAGTGTATTTTAGAGAAATTTTATTGGTTTTTATTTAGAATTATATTGAGAGGTTCCTTAGTCAAATGGCTTTTAGATCCCAAATGCAATCAAGATGCACTTAATATCAAGCAGAAGTTAAATTTGTTGTATTTTTCTTTTTTTATTATTTTATTTTTCAATTGATTCAACGTTTGAGGACTATGAATGAATTCTGTTCTAATTTGGCAATTAACTCCTTTTTTTGGGTTTATTTTTCCAACAGGCGGCTGGGAAGTATAAACAGGAGGGTAAAACCTATGTGGTTCAAGATGGAGACATAATATTTTTCAAGTTCAATGTTTCCGGGGGTGGGAAGAAGTGAGATACGTTTTCAATAGGCCATTTAAATTATTATTTTGTTGAACTAGATAGTGTTCTGAGTTTATATTACTTGTAAGCTTTTGTAACCAAGAAAGGGAAAAATAGATAACATACTTGTCTACCGGTTTGCAGTTTGTTTAAAACTTATTTTTGTTAAGTAAAAGTTTTGTAAGAGTTTGATACATAAAGCAAATGACTGCCAACTTCTAAGGGCGAAAATGGGCAATTAGCCCCATTTTCAGAACTAATTAGTTAGTAGGCAAGATTTTCAAACTATATTTTTTGCTAGCATCTCGAGTCTAAGAGACTCGATTTTGGGCTTATAAATCGAGTTTTTGATGCTCGATTTTCATGATCCGGTGAGTTTGACATGGCACTTGATCTGACGTGGCGAGCACTTGAAAATCGAGTCTCAAAGACTCGATTTCCAGGATAGAAAACAAAAAAAAGTTTAAGTCCATAGACACATGCATTTTCAGACTCACCGGACAAACACATGGGAAATTAGGAGAGGAAGACGAGCCCAGATCGGAGAGAGCCCAGGCCGGCGCAGCCCAGGCCGTGCGCCAGCCCCTTCTTCTCCCCCGATCTTCATCTCTCTCCGATCTGATCTCTTTCTTCTCGGATGACCAGGCCGGCGCAGCCCAGATCGCGCGCAGCCCAGGCCGCGCGCCAGCCCCTTCTTCTCCCCCGATCTTCATCTCTCTCCGATCTATCTGTTTCTTCTCCGATGAGTGGGTTTTTGTCCTTTTGATTTTTCCTCTCTATTTTCTGGGTTTGGATGTTGGGTGAAATAGGTTTTTTATTTTAGAAATCGAGCGTTAGATACTCGATTTCTATGTAGACGCCACGTAAAAAAAACGCCACATCAGACATGATCAGACCATAGAAATCGAGCATTAAAGACTCGATTTATAGTCCCAAAATCGAGTCTTTTAGACTCGAGATGCTAGTAAAATATATAGTTTGAAAATTTTGCCTACTAACTAATTAGTTCTGAAAAAGGGGCTAATTGCCCATTTTCGTCACTTCTAAGATGCAAGGTGTTTTTTTTTTTTTTTTTTTTTTAAATTTTTTTTTAATGTTTCCATGAGGAGGAGAGTTTGCCATACTTTTAAGCCTGCCCACTATTACCTTTTTAATCGCAAAATAGAACTTTAAAGGCCGGTTTGGACTTAGATGGAGGGAGAGTAGAAGAAAGTAGAGTAGAGTTGACCAAAAATTAGGCATCTCTATCAATAAGAGATAGGCATTAAAAATAAAAAATCATGAGCATATTCTGTTCAATTGCTTTAGGCATATCTCTGTGGACTTTTACCACTGGAATGGAACAAATTTGAGTGAATACGACTTTCCAGACAAAAAGCTTAGGAAATGGCATTTAGTATGAATTGATTTATGATATTGATATTGAGTTGGAGCACTGTTCTAGTTTTCCAGACAAAAAGCGTAGGTGACTCCCGTGACGGCTGCCTAACATGTAGGATACAGACAAATTCTTTCAGGACTTGTTAAGGTAATAAGTTCATTGGAATAGCATTTTCACAAGATTTTATACTTGACAAAACTTTTGTTATGCACCAAATATAATAGGTCGAGTAGTTATCAAAAAGAGATAGTAAAAATGTCTTAACTGTTGGGTGTTTTAAAAATTAGCTGCGGGGCTCAAATTCTTGCAACCTAATATGTCATGCAAACGTAAGAAATATTGAGTTGCAGTAATAGTTAATAAATCATTTTCACACAGTTAAAGTAGGTTTACCTGTCTAAGGTTAGATCTTGGTACTAATTCATAATAATCAAATCGAATTGTGAGCCTATCAGTGAAGCAAATTCAATGAAACAACAATAGTCTTTTGTTCGGAAAAAAAGAAATTCAACCAATGGATGTTGTAATGCTTGGCATTGTAATGATCAAAAACTCATATGGGATCATCATGATGCCTCCCACGAAGTTTCCTTTGTACAGTTTGTTTTCAACATGTCAAATGATTCAACTACAGAAGAAGATAAAAATGAAAAAGCCGATGAGCATCCAGAATTCCCATTTCCAATAAAAAAGTAAAGATCTTTTTAACATTTTAAACCAAAACCAAAACCATACAAGCATATTTTTTCTTCTTCTTCATCTTCTGTACATATTAAAGTTGCTATAAATGATCAAAACAATCATTGTTTGTTAGATAAGTCTTAATGTCGGTCCAGATCATGCTGCCATTTGGCTACTGCAAAGCACTGAACCCCACAGGTTGGTCTCTGCCCTTGTTAGTAGGTCATTTTCTCTTGCAGCTTCCAAGTTGGTGAATTCCTGAGAATCCAAACTTTCTTCCAGCCGGAGTCTTTACCATGTTTACATTTTCCTTCCTAGCCACCCACAATTTAGTTATTGATTACTTGAATGTCTGGCATGCTTTACAGTGCAAATGCAGAGAATATGAGATTAGTATCACATGCACAAGTTCTATTAATTATACAAATCATAGAGGTAGTATGCAGAATTATTTGATTAGAAAGTGCAAAGCATAAAGATTTTAAAGGTTGATTTCAATTATGAGAGTTATCAGCATTTTACCATTCAGGAGCATTGTTCATAGCAAGAATAATTGGAATCACATTGGTACTTGTGTGACTGCAGTGGCTCAAATCCAAACAATTTTGTAAGAATGCAGTGAGATATATATATTAAAAAAAATTATAAATTTGATGCTGCATAATGCACCTGAGAAAGACATGTGGAAAGGTTACTTGGGAATATACCATTTTCTCTTGGAAAATTTCGGTGAAAGCAAAAAGATAAAAGAGCTTCCATGTAGATGGTTACTATCATTGAGTCTTCATCTAAGAACAATTCACATGCAACGATTAAGACTACTAAATATTTGTTTGAAATGGTCCCACTATGAAGAGAATTTTATTATTGTTTTTTTGTGAATTCACAAGATCCCTTATACTAAATTTTGAATAGCTTTTTGTTGGGTAAGTTTTCTATTTAAAGTTACGTTATAATGATTCCAATGAATAGCATAATCAGTTGTGAATCATGTTTCAAGAAACAAAGTTCATTAATTTGAATATTCTTTCCTCTCTTTTATTATTATTATTATTATTATTATTATTATTATTATTATTAAATTTTGGCATGATAGGCTCAATCCCTAGGAAATTTTGACAATTGTCTAGAGTTCCCACGTAAAAAAAAAAAAAAAAAAAATCTTGGTCCTGAAATATAATACTATACTTATATAATTATAATAACCTAAAATGAGATATATTTCATATCTATTCACTTTTTTTTTTTTTTCATTTTGAACAGGTGTTTATCTAGCTAGGCTTTTAAAAAAAAAAAGAGATAGAGAGAGAAAAAAACGCATAAGATATATTTCACCTAAAGTGATCGCTATAGGGCTCAAATCTTGTTGATCCGACCTTGGTTATTGGTACTGAACTACTAACTCATAAAAAATGAAAGACTTATGTTATGGTTTTGGGTGAAATAGCAACAAAAAAAGAACTTTGAGGTTTGGGATAAACCTAAGCACTATAAAAACTTTCAAAAATATTCAATTTACTCTTTAAACACATACGATATTTAACACCAATTAAAAAGTTGCTTAGTTCTCCAAGTTCTTTGTTTTTAAAGCTTGTTTTGACTGCACAAATTTCTCAATAACTACATATGACAATTATATGCATAAGAGAGTGTACGAGTAATCACTGATAAATAAATAACCGTTAAAAAACAAAATGAGTAACAAGAATTTTTAAACTATGTTATATGACGATTACGATTTGGGAGCAAATTAAATATTTTTGAAAATTTTTGGTAATACTTAGCATTAACCAAAATTTCAGAAATAATTTTTACATTTAACCCTATAATTAAATTAAATATAAATATGGATTTTATTAGTCTTTCTTTTATATCTTTTCCTTCCAAGTAAAGGGGCTTTGGTGGAGTGGATAAAAGTAGTGAATATGAAATTATTATCATTATTGTTTGACGAAAGAAAAAAAGAAAAAGAGAGTGTAAAAAGTGATTGATTATGGAGAAGAAAAGGTTAGAAAGCCACACTTTCTTTCTTTAGAACATGTCAACAATAACATTCCCAGCCTCACGAGCACAATGTAGCCTGCTTGAGAGGATATCATATCATAGTCTGGACAGTGGACAATGCAATACACATATTCAAGTGGTCCTACCCAAAAAAAAAAAAAAAATTCAAGTGGGGACCACTGTACCCCATCTCTATTTGCCGTCACTTGAGGTCCTCTTGATCTGATTACCATCAATTCAGGATCAAGATCTTGTACATATCAGTTGGGACTACATAATCATATGGCAAACAATTCTTTGTTGGAACCCATTCTATGTATACCGACTTTGAAGATACATGCAATTGTAATTGGTGAAGTATCACTTTTGCAAGTATGCATAACTTTTCTCAACTATTTACATTTTTTTGATATAAAACTATTCACTTGATATAAAACTATTCACTTTTGCAACTATTTACATTTTTTTTGATATTCTCAACTATTCACTGTACCCCATCTCTATTTGCCGTCACTTGAGGTCCTCTTGATCTGATTACCATCAATTCAGGATCAAGATCTTGTACATATCAGTTGGGACTACATAATCATATGGCAAACAATTCTTTGTTGGAACCCATTCTATGTATACCGACTTTGAAGATACATGCAATTGTAATTGGTGAAGTATCACTTTTGCAAGTATGCATAACTTTTCTCAACTATTTACATTTTTTTGATATAAAACTATTCACATTTGACATATATAAATTTCAACGAAACAGCAATTGTGATCGGTGAACTATCTCTATAACATATATGCATCACCCTTCTCAACTTTTCACATTTGGCATATATAAACTATCTCTTTAACATATGTACATTACTTTTTTTTTAACTATTCACATTTGGTATATATATCTAAAAAAAAAAAAAAACACATTTGGTATATATAAATTTAATGTGTAATTATGATTAATAAACTATCTCATTACCATATATGTATCATTTTTCTCAACTATTCATATCTGGCAGTTATAAGGTTGTGACCAAAATTATGACATAAGAGTAGTGTCATTTGTTTTTGAAGGCAAGGGTGAGACTATCATTGTCCACGTGTCAACATCATAGTGGTGCTTCTGAAAGGGTCCACTATACCCCAGTCCACACAAGGGCCACACCCCATCATAATAATTCTTTCACCAACTTCACCTCAGTGTGTCAAATCCATGTCTATGTCATATATTGGAACTTAGAAGAACCAAACCAAACCTAACCAAAGAAAATGAGCAAAGAAAGAAGAGAACCTAGTCAAAGGGGCATCTGTTCTGTGGGACTCAATCAGTCCTACGTGGCACTGACCAAACACACTCCCCCACGCTCTCTCTAAGCTCAACAGACTTTGTTTGTTGTGTGTGTTTTGTTTTTTTAAGAAAAATAAAAAAGTGAAAATCTTAAACTGTATTTGATAAATCCTTTGATGTCCACTAGGAAAGTGAGAGATTCTCTCTCTCTTGTACATATATTTTTTTTTGTTTGGCGGGTAAATTCTCCACTTAGACAAAAAGTTACACTAAAAAAATGAAAAATCCTAAAGATTTTCCCGCTTACTTTGTCACTACCTGACACTAAACCCCTCAAAAGACTGAACAAAAACTAGGGTTTTTCTTTTCTATTAAGCATCCAATGCAAACAAACAAGTTACCTGGGCTTGATATTTGGGGTCCTCATTAGTCAATATTTTTATTTTCATATGCCTCCTAAAAAGAAACTAGTGAAGAGGGACAAAAACCAATTTTTTTTTTAAGGTTTTGTCGTTGTTGTTGTTTTTTTTTTGTTTTTGTTTTTTTTTTAAAAGAAACATTAGAGCTTTGTACTGTTTTAGTGCTGTTTTGTACTGTTTTAGTGCTGTTTTGTACTTTTTATTAAGCTTTCATGGCCAAAAAATTTTCTGGGTCCCTCGTCTTTAATGCAGTCTCTTTGTCCATTTGGTAAGAGACCCATTTCTTGTTTCTTCATGGGTTTTTGTAGCTGTAATCCATGTGGGACTTGATGGTATCAGATTGTTCAAAGCTCCGAAGTCTGAACTTTGCAAGGAAGTGACCTTGTTGCTAAAAAGATTGAATCTTTGGGAGGGGTAGTTTCTGCTGAGCCTACATTGTGAATCAAGGAGGAACATTGGTAAGAAAAATGCTCCATTTTTGCTCTGGTTAGATCTCTGGAAGTGACTCACTTTGTATGGTACATTGCAGTAATTTAATGCTTTAGCTAAGCTATGAGTGGTTAAAAATTTGTTCTTTGCTAAGCATTATTGTGTTTATGACTTTCATTGGAAGGAGGACCGGTCTTTTGATGTTCTGGCTTCCAAGTGTTTGGTTGTTTGTTAGGTGAAGTACTGTGTTGGTGAATGTATTTGGGGACTTTGGATGCTTTGATTATTCTGAAGTTCGCTTTTTTGGGCTTTCCAAAGTGGTAATCTTTCATGCTTTTGAAGAATGGTTGTTGCATACTTTTTGTTTTATTGTAAAGTATTCAGCCAACTTTGTGCTCTCCTTTGAATTCGTGGGTTTGAGAGCTCAAAAACCCCATTTCTCTTCACCAGATTAGGCTGATTTCTCATAGTAGTGAAGGATTGTTGAGTTGTTTCCTGGATTCTGTTATTGTTTTTTTACAGTAAGTGGCGTGGAAGTCAGTTGTGCCTGTTTGGGTTTGTGGATTAGAAGCTGAGAAAAGCTTTTCTGTGTTCTTCACATTGAAAGGATTAGCATGAAGGTCATTACTCTTTTAGTGGCATCTTTATTTTTCCTCTCTGCCATGGGGCAGCTTCCTTCACAAGACATTTTGGCGCTGCTTGAATTCAAGAAAAGTATCAAGCATGATCCCACTGGTTATGTCCTCAGTTCATGGAATGAGGAGTCTATTGACTTTAATGGCTGCCCTTCTTCTTGGAATGGAATTGTTTGCAATGGTGGAAATGTTGCTGGGGTTGTTCTTGATAACTTAGGTCTCTCTGCTGATGTGGACTTGAGTGTATTTTCCAACCTCACTAAACTCTTGAAACTCTCCATGTCAAACAATTCCATGTCAGGCAAGATTCCTGAGAATATAGCTGACTTGAAAAGCCTTGAGTTTCTGGATGTATCTAATAATCTGTTTTCTTTATCTTTACCGCCGGGGATTGGTGAGTTAGCGAGCTTAAGAAACTTCTCATTGGCTGGGAACAACTTCTCTGGCTCAATTCCGGATTCCATATCTGGGCTTGCCTCAATTCAGACATTGGACTTGAGCCACAATTCCTTATCCGGGTCGCTGCCAACATCATTGACAAAGCTCACTCGCTTGGTATCACTGAATCTATCTTTTAATGGCTTTACAAAGGGAATCCCAAAAGGTTTTGAGCTGATTTCTGGTCTGGAGGTGCTTGACTTGCATGGAAATATGTTTGATGGTTATCTGGATGCTCAATTTTTGCTTATATCAACTGCCATTTATGTCGACTTCAGTGGGAACATGCTAGGTAGTTCTAGTTCGCAGCAGCAGAAGTTTTTACCGGGTATTTCTGAGACTATTAAGCATTTGAATCTTAGCCACAACCATCTCACTGGATCACTGGTGAGTGGAGGTGAGCTACAGCTCTTTGAAAACTTGAAGGTGTTGGATCTGAGCTACAACCAGCTGTCTGGAGAACTGCCTGAATTTAATTTTGTTTATGACCTCCAAATCCTCAAGCTCAGCAACAACGGATTCTCTGGGTTTGTTCCTAATGGCCTACTGAAAGGAGATTCTTTAGTACTTACTGAACTGGATTTGAGTGCCAATAATCTGTCAGGTACTTAAATAGTTACTTTGTTTATTCTGGCAGTACTGAAATTCACAATTAATATATTATGTTGAACCGTTCCATTGCCTGCACTACTACTATGTAATGTAAATCATTGTGTCTCACATTCATGTTCATCTTTCAGGGCCAATAAGTATGATCACGTCAACAACTCTTCACACTCTTAATCTCTCTTCGAACGGACTCACAGGCGAGCTTCCTTTGCTGACTGGAAGCTGTGCAGTACTTGATCTATCGAAGAACAAATTCGGAGGAAATTTAACGAGGATGGTAAAATGGGGTAACCTTGAATTCCTTGATCTCAGTCAGAATCATTTGACAGGGCCTGTCCCTGAAGTAACCCCACAATTTTTGCGTTTAAATTATCTCAACCTTTCCCATAATTCTCTTAGTAGCATGCTGCCAACAGTTATCACACAGTATCCAAAGCTTAGAGTTCTTGATCTCAGCTCCAACCAGCTAAATGGAAAGTTTCTAGCTGATCTGTTAACAATGCCCACTTTGCAAGAGCTTCATCTTGAAAACAATATATTGACCGGTGATATTAAGTTTTCTCCTCCTTCCTCTGGTGAACACAATCTACAAATTCTAGATCTTTCTCATAACCAATTCAGTGGCTATTTTCCAGATCAATTTGGGTCATTGACTGGACTTCAACTGCTCAATATTGCTGGAAATAACTTTTCTGGTTCTCTGCCAACTTCCATGGCAGGCATGAGCTCATTAAGCTCATTGGAAATATCACAAAACCACTTTACAGGTCCTTTACCAAACAACTTGCCTGATACCCTTGACAGCTTTAATGCTTCATATAATGATCTTTCAGGGGTTGTCCCTGAAAACCTGAGAAAGTTCCCTAGTTCTTCTTTCTACCCTGGAAATTCTAGGTTAAGTTTGCCTGGTGGTGGTTCTTCTGGGGCAAACAATTCTCCAGCTGAAAACCACAAGAAGAAGCCAATGAACACTATTGTCAAAGTCATAATTATTGTTTCATGCGTGGCTGGTGTTTTCATTCTTATACTGCTTGCCATCTTTGTACATTACATCCGTCTATCAAGGAGACCCCCACCAGAATGTGCTATAAAAAAATCAGTCAGCAGGCGAGCTCCATCAAACCCCCCAGGCATTAGTGGAACAGATAGTGGCGGTGCTTTGGTAGTTTCAGCTGAGGATCTTGTGGCTTCCAAGAAAGGATCCTCATCTGAGATAATCGGTTCCGAAGAAAAAACTGCAGCTGTAACTGGCTTTTCCCCATCAAAAACTAGCCCTTTCTCTTGGTCACCTGAGTCTGGGGATTCACTCACTGGTGAGCACTTTGCAAGACTGGATGTGAGATCACCAGATCGATTAGTTGGTGAGTTGCATTTTCTTGATGATACCATCACGTTAACACCTGAGGAGCTGTCTCGCGCACCAGCTGAAGTTTTGGGGAGAAGCAGCCATGGGACTTCTTATAGGGCAACACTGGAAAATGGGATCTTCTTGACAGTTAAGTGGTTGAGAGAAGGGGTAGCAAAACAGAGGAAAGAGTTTGCTAAGGAGGCTAAAAAGTTTACAAACATCAGGCATCCAAATGTGGTGGGTTTAAGAGGGTACTATTGGGGGCCTACACAGCATGAGAAGCTCATTCTTTCAGATTACATCGCACCTGGAAGTCTTGCAAGCTTTCTATATGGTAACATTTTGTCCTTACCCTTGTTTTGATAAGTTGTCTTATGTAGTTGTGTTATGGACATCGACACCTGTAACAGGTGAAGCGATCTTAACAAATGGTACAACAAAGATGCTCACAAAGGCCCATATCCTTCTTTTAATATATACATCTAAGCACAGCTTTTGGTACTCACTAGATCAGCTCATAGGGGACCCTATGTGAGTCCTAATAGAAATTTCCTTTGCATTTGGCTTCATGATCCGGTGAAGGAAATAAAGGTGAGTCCTAATAGAAATTTCCTTTGCATTTGGCTTCATGATCTGGTGAAGGAAATAAAGATGAAACAGTTACACAATTCATCAAGCTTATGAACTCAAGGTTAAGCTATGGGAGAGATCATGTTCGGAGAGTTCTATTTTTTGCATTCTTTCTGTCTTAAACATTTTTGTTAGAAGCTGAAATATCTGGCGATATCTGTGTTGGACGCATGGTCAATTTTTTCTGTGTGTCAAAGATAGTTGGTGTTATTGAACCTACACCAAAACACCTCAATAGGCAAACTATTGTTGGTCTTGTGCATATTATCTTAGTTCTCCTTTCTGACGGAGTGATAAGATACTTTGCATGTTGACACAATCTGTAGAAGCACAATAACATTGCTTATTTTAAGTGAGATGTGTAATGTGTTCTTAATTGACTGGCAAAGTAGCATGAATTCGGCATCCTTTGTGCTAAATTTTATTCATGATGTGCCAAATAGCAGTGTGACACAATAATTGGTAGCATTAATACTTGAGCAACTAGATCCTCATACCATCATTGTTTCATATGAATTACATTCACTGATTTTTCTTACTAATCAATGTTTCCTTCTACTCCAGACATTCTTAGTAGAACCAAATAGTATAAGCAGTACTACATACATGAAAAATCAACTTTCCTTGTGAATCAGGAAGTCACTTATTAAATTCTTGTATAACCACTTACCAAAATCTTTAAATAAATTATCCATTCACTTTAGCATTTTTCATCATAGCCTTACCGAATCATCATTTTAGCGTTCTAATGTTATTGATTATTTATTGGTTATTGTTAAAATAATGTTTAAATGATTAAATTCATTTTTCTAACAGCTTAAACGTTTAGGATAGGTGGTAATTTACTATAGTATCAAAGTAGGTGGTCCTGAGTTCAAACCCTTGTCTCCACTCTACATCCCATTTAGAACTTAGTAATTCCATGTGGTTCTCTGCATATTGAGTGGAGTTTGGGCCCACACTTAAAGGGGACTGTTAATATAATGGTTAAATTATTAAATAGAAATTTTCCCTAATAGCTGAAGCTTTTGGTACAAGTGTAAATTTATCACACCCCTTAAGGAGTAAGGACAGTTAAGGAGTCGGCAAAAAATTGACCTAGTGTTTATTTGTCATGAACCTGAACTGTTTGTCACCTCATTACACATTACCTTATATGTTTTAGCCAAGATTATTGCTTGTTGGCTAGATGTTAAGATTTCAATCAATACAAACCTTATTCTGTGGCAGTTTCATGCAGGAATCTCCTTACAAGAAGCTTTTGCAAAGTTTTGTTGTAACTCAGATGAAAGAAGGCATTTTGCATTTGTCCCTTTTAATATGACATTGATTTATTTTATATGTTTCTATTTGTATCTGTGTATGTTTCTTTCTATACGTCACTATTTAGTTTTTTAAATTTCTGATGCATCCCTATTTTCAGACCGGCCAGGAAGAAAAGGTCCGCCGTTAACCTGGGCCCAAAGGCTCAAAATAGCAGTTGATGTTGCACGTGGCCTGAACTATCTCCATTTTGATCGTGCTGTACCACATGGTAACTTGAAAGCAACAAATATACTGTTGGATGGGCCTGATCTAAATGCACGTGTTGCTGATTATTGCCTCCACCGCCTCATGACCCAGGCTGGCACCATTGAACAGATTCTTGATGCTGGGGTTTTAGGTTACCGTGCGCCAGAGTTGGCTGCTTCCAAGAAGCCACTGCCTTCCTTCAAGTCTGATGTTTATGCCTTTGGAGTGATACTTTTAGAACTTCTAACAGGAAGGTGTGCTGGTGATGTAATCTCTGGTGTAGAGGGGGGTGTTGATTTGACAGATTGGGTGCAGTTGAGGGCAGCGGAAGGTCGTGGCTCAGAGTGTTTTGATCCTGCACTGATGCTGGAAATGGGGAATCCAGCAATTGAGAAGGGAATGAAGGAGGTCCTTGGAATAGCTTTACGATGTATACGATCAGTTTCTGAGAGGCCAGGTATCAAGACCATATATGAAGATCTCTCATCTATATAGTTTGGTGTTGAATCCAATTTGTCTAGGCTTGAGTTTTTCTGGGAATTTAATATCTTATTGGCCTCCCTTTCTGGATTCTTGATGTGGCATGCTTGCATGCTCTGCTAATTGTATTAACCATTGTTGTAAAAATGGAGCATATTTCAATGGGGTACAAAATTTTAAATTTTGCTACCATGATGTGCTTTGACTTTTGCTTTGTGATGGCTTCCCAATGACAAATGCAATAGGGATTAGGAAAATACTTTGCTTAAAAAGTGTTGCACCCTGTGTCTTCTTAATTTTTGTACAACCAATGGTCTAACTTGTGGAAACCATCTCCAGATAAAGAGCTATCCAGTTGTGTCCTTAAATGCTCATATGGTTTATAAATTAGTCCGCTTGTTACATTTGTTAATGTATTCTGGCTGCAAAAGAGGTTGCAGGAGGTCCAGTATTATCGTATTCTCGAAATTTTTTTAAAGACAAGTTACAGGAGAACCACTCAATCAGTTTGAAACAAATTGTAGATGAATCAATCGGTTTGCCTACTGATCCTACTGAAATTAAAATGCAAATAATAAGATTCATTAAGATTTTTGGTAACATGCTATATTGTATTGAGAGATTCATTTGGACTGGCCCAAATTGTAATATGGCAAAATTGAATTGAACTGGGCCAATTTGTAATAAGCAAAAAAATTTGGCCCAGTCTAATTAAAGATAAAAATATCCCCTTCTAAATTTTCACTTGGCCCCTTCATATTTGACTATGGCCCAGTCCAAATCAATTTTGGCTTCCTATTTCCTATATATATATATATATATAATCAATTCTCCTATTTCCTGTGTCTAAATAAATTTTCATCTTTGAACCGAGCCCAGAAAGTACCAATTTATTGCTGTTGCTAAGCCTTTTGTTCTGGCGGCTAGGGTTCTTTCGGCTGTCTCCTGGTGATCCAAAACAGATTTGGTAATGGGCTGGTTTGAGCTGCGGCCTCGCCAGAGTCCACAAGCCTTTTGAGTTATGGGCCGTTGGCTTTTGAATATTTATTCGAGTAGGTCTCTTTAGATTTATACACCCAGCTTCAATCATCACAAAAGAAGATAATCATATTGATCAGAAAAGATAACATCTACAATACTAGAAACAACTTAACATATGAGTTTAAGTGGCTATTTTAGATTATAGATCAACATACAAAGCGTACATATACTTTTCTATTTTCTTATTAGTACAATGGAGATTTTTTTTTTGATATATATAATAAACACATTTTATACACAACAAATTACAATTACAATTAAGTGCAAAATGCTAGAGATTTTAAATTCTTAAATGTCAGGTGATATTCTAGAAAGCTACTAGTAGTAAGACAATTAAGCCCAATTATTAAGCTAATTATTATTTTTTTTTGGGAGAGAATTTGAACCTATGATGTTCGCTCCTGATGATAGCTCTTTATCATCAGACCAAGAAAAAACTTAGAGATAAAAAAAGAAGAAGAAAGAAAATGTAATACTATAGTGTCTATTAAAATATCATCAATAAAACTAGAGAGAGAGAGAGAGAGAGAGAGAGGGTTTCAGATAACTCAAGTTTTTTAATGGTCAAATAAAATACTTAAATTCAAATCTTGTTTCACCACTAAAGCCACACCAAAAATTCACAACAAATTCCTAAATTAGTCTATTATTTCACACATAGGTCCACCTCAATCTACAATTTAAAATTCTTTTTATTGGCCCATGCGTGTTGCGTCCTTAGAAAACTCTAACCAATTAGTGTGCGTTCGGCATTGTTAGTTTACTTAGCTTTTTATTTTTTGTTAAAAATGTGCTAAATTATAGTTGTACTTTGAAAAAGAGAGGTATTAAAATGGAATCATTGATAAATGGAAAAAGTAACGAGAAAAATGCATTATTGTCAATCCCATCTAGAGTTTCAGTTCGTTTTGAGTGTTTTTGATAATTCCACCCTTCACCTCCCCGCGCGTATCTGACTCAATATCTGAGTCAATTCATATTAGCTCATTAATCACCAAAATCAAAAAGAATAAAATAGTCTCTCTCATTTTTAATGTGGGATTAAACATTTTCACTAACTCCTTATTTTTCATATTCACTCTTACATCTTTACATTTATACAGTAACATTTATTCATTTTAATTATTTAATATTAAAATGCTCCAGCATTGAGTTTATATTAAAATATGCGGTTTACCCAAAACCCTCACCTCACCTCACAATAATAGATTGGTCACCATACAGTGCAATGTGATTTGGTCAGTTTTTATATATACTAAAATGATATTTTAAGTGTCGATTAAATATATGTTAGTTATATATTTAATATATGTTAGATATATATTTATTATATTAAATAAAAAATATAACTTATATATTAAGAAGTGCGGCGTAAACCGCACGGCTCTTGTAGTTGCGATGTCGTGTGGTTTTTGCACCTTCACTGCAATTGGCAGTGCGAGATGCGGTAAAAACTATTTTTTTTTTTACAGCTCTAGTATTAACATTTTACATCTGTGTTTGATCCCAAAATGTGTTGAGTTAGACCTAGACTAGGCTCTATTTTTGCGGACCATGAATTTGAGTGAGATTAAAAAAAAAAAAAAAAAATCTTTGAAGTTGAATTGAGGTATGCAATAGAAATAATAGCATTTATAATTTACAATTTTTTCAAAAAATTATATTATATTTAAAATGCTCTATGCATATGAAAAATCTTCATAGCAATATCATCATATTTTGCATGAAATGCATATAACATGCCAATATTATAGTTAATATTTCATGATTTTGGTGCATGATTATAGTAGTACAAATCAACTAATTCAATCAAGGCTAAAGTTGTTAAAAAAAAAAAAAAATCATATTGATGGCTTTGTAGAAAAGGTTCAACAAATACCAACATTGAGATATTGGAAGAAACTAATAACTCTTTATTAAAGCCCTCAAATTAAATTGTCATCTTAGTTCATAAAATATGTTGAACTTGCGTTGCATATACTGCCACAAAAATGTTGGTTTTCCAAGGTTGAACTAATCATATTAAAAACTATTTGTATCTATTTGATCATATACTATATATAATAAAAGTTGAGATTAGAAGTCATAGTTACGCTAAGTGGTTGCGCCAAATTACAAGAAATTTATAGATAAAAATAAAATATTAAATTAATATATGTCACAATATCCTAGTTTTTACATTCTCATGCCCTACAACTACTGATACTTATAAGAAATCTGATAAGTTTGAATATCTAGGCCATCTTTTATAACACCTGGGCCATCTTTTGTAACATAGGAATACAAAAACTTCTAATTAAAATGAATTATAAGGACCAACAAAACTAATAATTAAATAAAGCATTAAAATTCCTAAAACACATAAAATATAAAAACAAAAACAAAAATGATTTGTATCTATTTTAACATATACTATATATAATAAAAGTTGGGATTAAAAGTCGTAGTTGCGCCAAATGGTTGTGCCAAATTAAAGAAAATTTGTAAATAAAAACAAAATATTAAATATTACAACTAATGTATAATTGCATATCACTATATCCTATTTGTTAGGACATATGTGAATTATGCTAGGAACATATGTCATTTAGAATGTATTTAATACTTCAAGGAACAAGAGTTTAAGTCTAAGTGTTAAAGTCATGCAAATCTGTCCAAAAAACAAGTGAATAAGTGCTGGATTTTAAAACTCGATAGATAGCATCTATAGAGGTTTAAAATGCAGATTTAACTCGATAGATATTTTATCTATTGAGATTTATGAAAATCAATTTTTCAGATCTAATTTCACACCAATCTGTGTATACATGTTTGGACTTTCTTTTCTCACAACCCTAAACATATATAAGGATTATTTTAAGGGCCATCAAAGGTTGTGCAAGTGTGAGACAAAATTTTGTTTATGCAAATTGTGACCGGGGACAGAATTTGCACTAGTTCATCTTTCTCTTGAAGAAGCTGCTGCATTTGTACGTTGTTGGGTTTTGTAACCAATGAGCTTCGCGATCTTCATCGTGTTGATGAACTGAAGAATTTTACAGCTAACATCCTTCTCAAGTTGGTGAGTAATGTAACACCCCAACCCAATTGCATAATTAATTTTATGAGTATATATGCTTGTTATCATCTTAAGTGTTTTTAAGTGCATAAAGTTTGATATTGTGATATTATAAAATATCTATGTTTTTTTTAATGTTGTAGAAAGGTAATTTATAAAGATAAGGACATATATATAAAGTTATATAATGCTTTGGGCTTTTCTAAGAATATATGTTCATATGGGGTGAAAGGTGTAATTGCCCAAAAGTTGAAAAAGTGTGTTGTTTCTACTCTTCCTAGTCTAAGAGCATTTACATCAGCTCTTGTAAAATCTTGCATAATGGAAAAAGATGGTTTTTTTACACATTTTGGCACAAAACCCTCCCGCATCAGATCATGCAAAAATGTGCAAAAATGCACATTTGCTACAGTAACCGTGCATATATGCACGGTTACTGTAGCGCCTCTATTTATTTTTTTAATAATTTTTCCTTCCCACCATTTTTTCTCTCTCTTTTCCGTTCCCAACGAACTCAGCCTATTCCTTTCTTTCACCTCAGATTCACACAGACACACCCACGCACAGACTCATCCAAACAAATCATCAAAGAAACAGACCCACACACAAACCAACACAGACAAAGACCAGGTGGATCGGCCGGTGAAAAATCTGGGTCGAGAAGGATCGGCCGGTGATTCGGATCGTGGATCACCGGTGAAGAACGATCTGGATCACCGGATCGTGATTCAGATCGTAGATCACCGAATCTGGATCGTGGATCGCCGGTGAAGAACGATCTGGATCACCGAATCTGGATCGTGGATCGCCGGTGAAGAACGATCGTGGCCGGCGAAGAAGATTTGGATCGCGGATCAGCCGGTGAAGAACGATCGTGGCCGGCGAAGAAGATCTGGATTGCGGATCGGCCGGTGAAGAACGATCGTGGCCGGTGAAGAGGTCTGGGTCCAGAAGGTTCGGCCGGTGAAGAACGATCGGCCGGTGAAGAGTTCTGATCGTGGCCGGTCTGGGTAGGGAGATGGGTTTTGGAGTTTCTTTTGAGAAAATGAGAGAAGTAGAACAGAGAGAGACAGAGAGGCGAGATAAAGAGAGAGAGAAAGAGAGGCGAAATTATAAATCAGAACAGATGGGGTAGAGAGATATGTGGTGCGCGCGGATGTTGAGAAAATAATAAAAAAATTGGGTAGAATTAATATTTTATTAAATAATCGTGTAGAATAGATAAACTGATGTAGGGGACTTGTAAAAATGAGCGTGTAAAATAGAAAAAGTAGGTTTTAGAGGTGTAAAATGCAAAATTTTTTGCACGAGCTGATGCAAATGCTCTTACATGTGTCACACCCCAAAAGTGCATGTCCCCTTAGCCTTCCACGTATCCCACCCCAAAAGTCCACTCTCCTTATCTTTGTTTTGCTGCACCTGAAGGTTGTTCATTTGTTTGTTTCTTATTTCTCTTTCTTCTTCCTTTGGTCTTGCACACGGCTGTACATCTCTCCTTCACTCTTCCACCAAAACCTCAAACCTTTCTCAAAGAAAGAAATTAAAGGATTAAAACTAAGGTTTCAGCTGCAAAGTCTGTGGGTAAGTAACTTAAATCTCTTTTGATTTTGGTTATTTTGATAGTTAAGGGTTTTGTTCATTTTCCCTCTTCTTTGCTCTCTATTTTGATTATAGGAACTAAATTTGTGAATCTGTTTTTAGTAATTTTAAAGATTGATGATATGGGTCTTTTGGATGCCTGTTAAGGTCTTTTATTATGTCTGGTATTGGTATAAAAATACCCAAATTGATGGAAGGCCAATTGCTATTTGTTGATGATTTTAGTAAAATTATGTGCTGAAGCTGTCACTGTGACAGAATTGATGTTTACAACTAGAGAAATATGTATAAAATCATTTGCTGTGAATTAAGATGCTAGGGATGGTTTTTATGAATCCTAAGACACATATAGTTGTTATGGAAGTGGTCTCACAGCTTTTGGATGAGTATAAAAATAATGGTTTAATTTCTAAGTTGCATAAATTTCTGTCAGGACAGATTTGAGCACGCTGCCTTGTCTGATTTTTAATAAATCATGATTATATGCTTTGACTCCGAAATTTTTATGGTATATACTAGACATACAGGGGAGTAACTCTGTAAAATTTCATGACAATTGGAAGTGTACGGACAGTCCATTTGTATTTTACAAATGGGGCTTACGCTGCTGTAATGAGCAGTGGACAGCTTTTGACACACTTGATTTTGTGGATTTAATTTTGAAGTTAGGGTGAATGTTTTAAGCTACAATTAAATATGCTTATTCTTTGGTATGTTTGGATCATATATAAATTTTATGCATTGGTTTCTCTATGGTTTGGATACATAATGTGTTTGATGGTTGTATCATGTGCTTTGGGGAAACTTTATGTGATGGGAGTTAGGATTTTTCTTAAGTTTAAGAGTTAGGTTTTGATAGATGTATAAGTTTATATCCTTAGGAAGAGTTTGTAGTAATGAGTTTTGGTCTGGTCTTTCGTTTAGGTGACGAGAACGAGAATACGGATACTTGAGCTCCTCGCGTAAAATCTCTCGCGTCTTCTGTTTTCAGGTAAGGGATTTGTGATATGTGCGCTTAATAAGTATAAATTGTTTAGAAAATAATTATGCATTAAAACCTTTTAATTGAAAATAGTATATATAAGCATGATTTGAGTAAAATATATGTTCGTGAATTGTTCAATATTATATACCTGATAATTTTAGCATATTGATGCTCACGAACATAATTTTTAAGAATGACGTGGATATGCTACTGTTATGAAATAATTATGTAAAAGCAAGATATCATAAAGAAAATATAGTTTTCAGTTATTCCATTGTTATGATCTGAACTCAGCCAGTAGGGGTTATAGTACTGGCATTTCCATGGAAATTCTGATTGGCCATTTAAAAGTGGGACTGGCTCTGCTATACCCGCCCTTGTTGGTAACGGCCAACTTGTGGAGGATGTCAACCTACCCCCATGGTTGAAGTTATGTGTTATGATATGATCCCGGGTTTACCTGGCATTGTGGGGAATGCTGGATGCCTAGCACTTTGTGCTGGAAGCCTCCCAAAGTTGTGACAGACTTACAATTGGACTAATTAATATGTATTATAAATGAGCAATTGAACTATTTGAAAAGTATAAGATAAGTCTGATGATAAGTTTATGATAAAATATTTCATAGTCTATTCAAAGATAAGGCTACTGAATTATGTTTACATTCTTTGTCATGTCTCTTTACTATTATATGAAAGAAAAATGAAGTACTTTTTACCTGAGAGTTCATAAATTATTTCAAGAACAACGTAAATAGTATAAAGGCTATTTTGTCAAGCTGGCGTATCCATAAAATATTTGTTTTACATGCATACTTATTAAGGGCCCATGGAGCTTAAAACCTTACTGGGCTTTGCAGCTCACCCTATTATATTTCAGTACACAGGTTCTTCCTGGAAGCAGCGAGAGTATTAGAGGTGGCAAGAAGTCTGTAATTCTCGTTTGATAGATTGTATAGTTTTTGTTGTTGTATAGTAGTTTAGTTTTCTTTTGTTGTATAGGAAGAATCAAGGTGTACTTGATCCTTTGAGCACAGATGTAATTCGAAACCCTAGTTTGTTTTGAGCCCCAGTTGTATGCCTTTGGGGCTAGGGTTTTCCTAAACGTTTAGCTATGTAATATTTACAGGAATACCTAAGGTTTCAGCCAAGTGGCAATCTTGCAAAGTTTATATGAGATGAAATTCAAGGTTTCATCATTTTTGTATATTATGGTTTTTATGCAAGATAATAAGCAGGAATTCAAGAAACAAATTCTTGATAAGCACTTTCAGTTTAGGTTGGTTCGTGCTAGTATTGAGATAAACTTGATATTAACATGCCGGTCATGCTCTAAATTCTGGAATACAGGTTTGGGTCGTGACAAGTAACTCTTGTACTGGGATCCACACATCGATTGATTAGTCACGTATTGGGAGCTGTGCATTGAAAATGAGAGATTGTCACTACAGAACAAGTCTAATTAAGTATTAGAGTAAGGGTTCAATTGTAGGTTGGTATAAGGTACTGAGATTCCTTTACTTATAACTGCTTGTTGTAATAATAGTGAATTCTTGGGAGTGGTGACTTTAAAATCACCCAGTGGAGTTTTTTCCTTGGAGGTTTTTTCCATTCGTAAACAAATCACCGTGTCAACTTTATTTTCCGCTGTATATTAACTTAGTTGGTGATTTGTTTGTGCTACCACGCATTTTGCATGTTAATTGAATCAATTAATTAACTTGGCTAGATCAATTGGTTAATTTATCACAAGAGTTCAATACATTCTTGGTCTGTCAATATTTTTTATGTTCTCATGCCATACAACTACTAATACTTATAGGAAATCTAATAAGTTTGAACATCTAGACCATCTCTTATAACACTTGGGCTATCTTTTGTAACGTAGGAATACAAAAACGTCTAATTAAAATGAATTATAAGTACCAACAAAACTAATAATTAGATAAAGCCTAAAATTCCTAAAACGCATAAAAAATAAAAATAAAAACGAAAATTATTTTTATCCATTTTAGCATATACTATAATAAAAGTTGAAATTAGAAGTTGTAATTGCGCTAAGTGGTTGCATCAAATTACAGAAAATTTAAAACAAAATATTAAATATTATACTTAATGTATATCACTATATCCTACTTTCTATGTTCTCATGCCATATAACTATAGGAAATCTAATAAGTTCAAACATCTCGCCCATCTTTTATAACACCTAGGCCATCTTTTGTAAATAGAATACAAAAACTTCTAATTAAAATGAATTATAAGGATCAACAAAACTAATAATTAGATAAAGCCTAAGATTCCTAAAATGGATAAAATATAAAAAATAAAAACAAAAAACAAAATGGAGAATTATGAAGAAAAACAAAACTAATAATTTGATGAATTTGATCACAATTAAAATACTAATTTGCATCAAATACCACTTCCAAAACTAATTAGATAAAGCAGAAATACAAAAAAGTTCTAATTAAAATGAATTACAAAGACCAACAAAACTAGATAAAGCCTAAGACGCATAAAACATAAAAATAAAATAAAAAGGAGAAGATGAATTGAATCACAATTGAAATACTATCCGTATCAAATAGACAAATACTACTTCCAAATATGAATGTTTTAGCTATTATATATTAACTTATTTTTCAAGAAGTCTCTCTGTCGGTTTAAGAAAAAAATCTCTCTCTTTCTCTCCAAGAAGCGGCTTGACATGGAATATATCACTACCACCATAAGCAAGTACTTTTTTACACCTTAAAAGGAATATTACCAATTACCCTTGACCTATCCCAAATTACCAATCTACAGTTGAATCTTCACTCCAATACTCAATTGGACTTGATCTTGTAGTGGCACTCTATCCGTTTAATGCACAAATCCCAGTATGTGACTAATCAATGATGCATGGATCCTAGTACGTGACTAACTCCAGCAACTTGAAGAAAGTTGTTGGCTGCAAAGTTCTTCACTTCATGCACAATGAAGATCAGGAAACTCCTTAGTTACAAAACCCTTTGGCATAAAAACACAGTAACTTCTTTTAGAGAGAATAAGACACTAGGTCACTTAATGCATATTGCGACGACCTTTAAAATAATCCTTATATATGTCTAGGGTTGTGAGAAAAAAAACCCTACACAAATATACAAGAATCTGCATGCAATCAGATCTGAAAAGTTTGATTTTGTAAGTCTCGACAGAAACAACTTGTGTCGAGCTTCAACATTAATTCTCAATAAAAAGGATTCTGTCGAGACTTTTGTTGAGCTTTAGTGAATAGCTCTTTCTTCACGTGTTTCTTGGTTAGATCCTCATAGCTTTAACACTTGACTTGAACTCTTATTTCTTGAAGTACTAAACCTATCCTAGATATACCAAATTACAAGTAAAGTGCATTTTGTCAAAGGATTAGTCAATTATATAACATATGTCCTTAACAATATGCACTTGATTTGTCTTTCAAATATGCATAGGGTTAGTGTGATTGTGTATTTTTGATTTGTCTTTCAAATATGCATATTGTTAGTTTGGTTGTGTAATTTATAATCATTTTCAAGATTAAAAAAAAAATCTATTATGAATTTATGACTATCAAGATGTGTTGATTCAGTCAACAAAAACAAAGAGACACTATTCTTGCAAATAGATCATATAAGCAATAAACATTGAAGGTAACCAATCTAGTTATACATTTATTTTACATAATAAATTTGTATTGAATTACAAACTTATTTGCTTCAATTGTGCACATATATTTTATAATAAACTAGCATGTAGTTTGTGCTTACGCACGGAAATATTAACAATTGTGATGATAAGATGTTCATCTTGATAGATTCAGTTTTCACATTGAGCTTGGAATCTTCTTGGAGGCGCCAATGAAGCGGTAATATATGAGAGTGTGAAACAAGGAAGAATGGGATTGAACATTGTGTTTGAACCCGACCTTGCTATTAGAAATTCGAAAGGAGGAGGAGAGGGTAGTATGTGGATTTAGTTGGTAGAGGTTGAGAGAGAAGGAGGAGACATGGGATGACGATATAGCATTAGAAGGAGATGATGTTTTATTTTTATAGTCTTTTTCGTTGGACTCCTTGGTTCTGGTAGTGGACAGGTAAGATGTTCAGCCATAAAAGTGTGCAGGTGAGATGTTCTTGCTTAGGCCAATGAGCATTATCATTGTGGTTTTCTTGACTTCCGTGTTAAATGTTAATGTATCATTTATTTGGGTACAAAAATTAGAAAATTTAGATAAGATACATGACATAAAATTGGAGTTTAATTTATAATTTAATTATATTTTTTTTGAATTTTGATTAGGACAAGTGGCGCAAAATTGAGAATCCAAATTTAGACACATGACACAAAATTGAAACTCTAATTTGAAATTCTATTTGAGTTTCTCTCTGCTTCACCTATTATTATATATATATATATATATATATATATACAAAGATATATAAATTTGTTTCCAAGTAAAACTAATCTTCTTGAATTATGAACCAACAAAAGAAAAACTCCATTCAAGAAATTGATCTCTAGATTTTTTTGTTTTTTTTCTCTCTCTCTAAAAACTATTATTATTAGCAGTACATTGGCTTGAGTAGTTGCCATGCATAAATTTCTTCATTTTGGGTTAAATGATTGAACAATGTTGAGATAACAAGAGAAACAAGATTAAGACAAAGATCCATTATGAATGAACGATGAGAAAGACCTACAAATTCAGCCACCAAAAGGCAGGGAATTTCCTTTTGCCGCTGTTCTAAGATCTTTCTTTGGCCAATGATTATCATCATCATATATATTATCTCTTCTTCCTTAACAGTCCCTTTCTTGATCCAAGGAGAGACCATAATTGTTGGCACATGAACACCAAGCCTGTCAAACTTGAAGAAATAAGGAGCTGGCGGTAGCTAGGGCTTGGATCTCCACCGGTGGCAAGTTAGTGCTTTGTACAATCGGCAAAAAATATTTTTTTAATTTGGTACCAAGTTGTAAATATTGTTTGTGTAAATTTATTTTATAATTTTTTAATAAAAAAATGTTACATCATAAAAAAAATGTCAAGTCTTTGTTTTGTTAGCCAAGTAACACCACTAATTAATGGTAGTTAGTAAAATTACTAATACAACTCAGTTTTAAAACTTGAGGGAGTAATTGTGCTTACTTCAAACTTGAAAGACCAATTGCGCACACAGGATAAACTCGAGAGACCAATATTGTAATTTCATCTAATTTTTACTTTCAACTACAAACTCATTGATTTTGCACATTTATTTCATAATAAATTTGTTGTGAAATACAAATGAAGGTAACAAACTTAGTTTTTGTCTTTTCAAGTACATTTTAACATTTTTTTTTTTTACTTTTCATAATTGTATATAGACTTCAGTTCATATGCATAATAAAGACACTACCAATGGTCCAATACACAAATGATGCCATCAAATGACAAATGTCGGTTAGTTACTAAAAAATAATCATACGCAACTCGAATTTCCTCCTTTTTTTTTAATCATCCCATTCTTCATTTTTTATTAGCTAATTTTTATTCACCTATTTTGTGCAAAGCATTCAAAACACTTTATGGAAAATAGATTCTTTTTTGTTTTTGGGAAATAAATTCTAGATGATGACATAATGAAATCTTAGAACATAGCTAATTTTTATTCTACTATTTTGTGCAAAGCATTCAATACACTTTATGAAAAATAAATTCTTTTTTGTTCTTGGGAAATAAATTCTAGATGATATTAGATGACATAGTGAAATCTTAGAACATAGCTAATTTTTATTCTACTATTTTGTGCAAAGAATTCAATACACTTTATGGAAAATAAATTCTTTGTTGTTTTTGGGAAATAAATTCTAGATGATATTAGATGACATAATGAAATCTTAGAACATATTAAAAATATAAAACAATGTGCTTACAAAAATTACTTAAATTGAATAGCAATAGAAAATACTTTATATGATGTCTTACACTTTTTTGCAGGTCAACAATGTGCTAATGAAGATTTGCTAATGAAGAGCTATTATTTTTGCGAGAGAGCTAGGATTGCTGGAGGTTGTCTTTGAAGGAGACTCTGAAACCTTGATTAAGAGTCTGAATTCGAAGAGCATCAGTTTGTCTTGGTTTGGCCACCTGGTGGACGACTCACGTACGTGCTGCTGCCTTGGAGCTTCAGTTTTTATTTTTTCTCTCATGTCCAAAGAGATTGTAATAAAGTTGCTGATAAGTTAGCCAAAAACTCTAAAGTTATGCTTTCGCCTGTTGTTTGGTTTGAGAACATTCCTGAGAATGTTTTTGCTCTTGTTACTCATGACAGATTGCATATGTTGATTTAATCAGAGTGGTTTGGTTGGATTTCTCAAAAAAAAAAAAAAAAAAAAAGACTACAAAATGTAACACTAACGACATTAATAATACAACTAGAAGTAAGAATAAAAAATACTAAAGTTTATATTTTCAGTAATAAATTTTTTCTTATATTTATTAAAATTATAAACAGGAATGTCTCTTGAAGCATGGAACTTTGGAAAACCACAATATATTGTGGTTCACTTAACAATGATTATGCATATAGGATTTAGTACCGAAGAAAATGAAGGACAAACATTTGTAGTCTACTCTTCCAACAATTCATAGTTGATGCATATACAACTATTGAGGAAAAAAGACTAAGGATTATATGCAACAAACAACCATAATTAAGAGAAAAATTGAACAAGAAGTTGTAAATGACTTGGTAAAAGAATAGTTCTCCCTACAACTTTTACAGGGACCAAGATAAATGATACAAAACTATTTGGATGCCATGGCAATATGTATCCATTCATCACATTCACTTAAAATCCGAAATGACTAGAGATTCAAAGCTTCTTGATTGAAATACCAGGCAAAAAATAAAAATAAAAAGTTGTTTTGAAGACTAGAGTCTTCAAAATAAAATTGGATTAATTAGTTGATGAAAAACTAAATATTATCAAATAAAAAACCTTCAAAATGACAATTTTTGCATGATTACATGTTAATTATAGTAATTATATAAACAAATATTATCACAATTAATATTGTTATTTACAAATAATTAAAAATATATTGTTTGTCCTATGTAGATTTGTACACTATTAAATTCCTAAAAAAAGGATTGCCCCATGCACATATTTTGATTTGGCTTCGCTATTGCCAGAATTTCCAAACTAAGATACAGACCCTGATGCATATGAAGTAGTAGCTCAATTCATGATGCATGCATGGACCATGTGGCGCAGCAAATATGAAGCAGAAGCTCAATTCATAATGCATGCATGGATCATGTGGCACAGTAAACAAACACTCACCCGACATGGTAAATGGCTCTTGCACTAAGAAATTAATTTCCAAAGAGACAACAATAAATGCTATTGGATATCCAATTTAATTTATGTAACGATCAAATGTCATTATAGCACAATTGGGATGTTAGAAGATAATTTTTTGTTGAGCCATCATCATTTTATATTTAATAATTGTTACACCAATGCAATTTATTCCTTTCTTTATAATAATGATTTATTTTGTTATTATTTTTCAAATAAAAAGTATATTTTATAAGTTTATGATAAAATCATGCAATCGCATGAGCCTTTAACTAGTATATATATACACTTCTCCACCTCCCTAACTATATCTATAATCTCCATATTTTGTGTTCATTCTTTTTCTACATGCACTCTCTTTTCGTTCTACAATTCTCCAACTTTCTAAGCATAATTTCCATATTTTGCGTTCAATATTTTATTACTTTGCATACTCTCTCATGCTCAACTTCCATAAAAGACTAAAATATGTCATAGCGGACACTGGTAAGTTCAACAGCCAGCAGAGTAGTACACTGGTTAGTTGTTTAACATTTTATGTATACTTCTCTTTATTCTCCTCTTTTTAACTCTCATTTTTACAAGGATTCCATATAGGGTACCTTTAGTTTTTAGAGTTTTTAGCTTATTTTGTTTATGTATGGCTTTTAAAATTTCACTTTTTTTACAAATTTATATTTCCTTGTTGTTTGGCCTTTTCGTTTAGCTTTTAGCTTTTTCAAGGGTTTAGTCTTTAATTATTATTTTTGGTTTTTTACAATTTTTTAAAACCTCTTTTTTTTTTTTTTTTTTTTTTTTTCAAAGTACGAGAATAATTTAGTCTACTTTTTTAAAAAATATATGGTTAATGAAATATGGAATTGCTTATATTTTTAAGCAGTTGCACTTAATGCTGAGTTGGTTTCTCTTACTGGAATGCTTGCAGCAAAGCAATCGGCAATATGAACTTAATATTTTTGTGTAAGTCAGAATCATGAACCTACATTTTTCACATAATGAATCACTTTCATTCACAAGCAAACTGCAAAGCAGTTGGTGAGCAAAATACATAAACAGAGAGTTAACCAAACTAAAACTAAAAAAACACCTGCACTAGATATCGGTATAAAATAAAGGTCCGACATATTACTACACAAATAAACCCCAACAATTTGTTTGTCAATTTTGTTTAGCAGCTGGGTATGTAGACCAACAATTTGTCTGTTTATGGCAGCTGGGTATGTAGCATATTATTTACAGATATTATGCTTTTTTTTTTTTCTTTTTTTAATTTTTTTTACAGATATTCTGATGATCTCAATCCTCTCATCCCACATGCCGTTTACATCTAGGCTAATCTAAGATCAAGAATGTGCAAATAGGGGTGGACCTATGATTTCAAGCTAAGGGACCAAAGCATAAGAAAAAAAAAAAATCCAAATAGGTATTCATATAGTACTAACAAACTATCAATTAAGATAAACACATAAAATCATTGTTTCTTAATATATTAAGATGCAATCATCTACCAATAAAGACAAAAAAACACAATAATATTATTTCTTAAGAGTATTAGCTGTTGCAAAAAAAAATTATTTTCACAAACCAAAACTTACTTTTGTTATATTAATATAGCATTTGAAATGTCTTATACAATAGTGTTTTTGGTATTTAATGTTCTAAAGAGTACTAAATATTTAGCATTTAGAACACTTGATGCTAATACTCTAATATTGGGCTGATAAGATTTTTTATTTTTTATTTTAAATTTTGTTTTTGTTGTGTTTTTGAGCTTGGTAGTTGCTAATTGAGCTAGACTAATTAAAACGGAGGGGTTTAAGTTTTTGGAAAAGAGAGATGCAACACTATAAAAATTTATACATATATATATAAAACCTATAAAATTTTTTTTTTTCATTGGGTTGGGGGCCCAAAAGTTTTTTTTTTTCTTTGGGCCAGGGGAGGCCGGGCCCCCTTGGGTCAGTCCCGGCGTGCATAGTTATTCCACCTCGATGAGATTTAATATATTTCATCCTGCAATTTTAAAAATTGGACTTGTAGGGGAGGATTTTGTTCCAGCCCCTGCAAGCTGTTTGTCCTCTCTAGGGAGCCAAGCCTGCAAAGTTTTGTTTTTAAGCGACGTGGGCAAGCAAGCGTTGTACTTGGACTTAGTCCTACATCGGCAAGAAATGCGCCCCACTCATGGTTCATAAGTCCTTGCCGATGTGGGACTAAGTCCAAGTGCAACGTTTGCTTGCCCACGTTGCTTGAAAACAAAATCTTGCGGGCTTGGCTCCCCAAAGAGGGCAAACAGCTTGCAGGGGCTGGAAGAAAATCCTCCCTACAAAAAGGCACTATTGAGGGCAGTGCCCATCATTGGTATTGTCCGCTTTGGGTTGGGAATGGGCCGTTAAGGCCGATGCCACCTAGACCGCACGGTTTTGTTACCCTTGAAGGGCACGCCTCCACCACTACCATACATGGGATTGTTTGAGAATAGAAAAATAGGCTTGGAAGTCTAGAGTACTTAGGAAATCTTAAAGAAAGAAGTGTATGAGGTTTCTAGAGAGTTTGAAGACTTGAAAAATGGGGAGAAATGATTTTCCCAACGCCTTTTATAGGGGAAGTAATTGAGTGGAAGTTATCCCGCTCCAAATTCGAGAAGAAATTCCCATTGTTTGATCTATCCCCCACCGTTGGATGGAAGAGACATAGCGCCGCTTGGAGCAATTAACGATGTCTCATGGACTCCGAAGCGCCAAGTGCAATCATGGAATGTGCAAGGTAATAATTTTGCATGTGCGAATCAAAGGAAAAAATGGGTTCAACTCTTTAGGAATCAAAACCCCACTTTTTCTCCTCAGATAAAAGGGAAAAATTGGAATTTTGAGGGGCTATTGTAGGGATAAGGGCCCAAAATTATATATTGGGCCTTGGCCTCATCTGAGGATGTGGAAAAGTTCGAGGATAGATAAATAGTTGGAGAAGGTTCCAGTCTAGAATGTGATGGATTTAGAATAAGTGATAGGTGATCTGAGGAGGTACTCCTTCTCGGATATGATAAGTACTGTCCAGGGGTGTGTTCCGATGTTGAGAATGATTTTTGCTTAAGCCCCGACTATATGAACGTGTCTCATGAGTATATTGGAGGGAAAGAAACCCATAAATATCTAAAGAAAAGTTGTTATCACCGCATTAAATGCACCACAGCTACTCTTCTGGCCACATTTATGTGGAGAAGACCCCTGAATAGTGTTGTTTTGGCTACCGTAACTCAGAGAAAACTAAAGAAGGAGTCTGATGGGACTGGCACTCAAATGAAGACTCAGATGGTCGATAAGTGTAGGATCAAGATGGTTCAAAAAGAACTATATAATGTAAAGAAATCCTCCACAAAGGAGAAGGGAAAAAGAAAGAGAAAAACATTGTAGTTGTCAAGAACTAGATTTGTAATAAAAGCAAGAACCATATATAAGAATCAATCTCCTCGGACTATTGCCGAGAACTATTCTTTGAAGTTGTACTTGTCTTTGTTATTTTTAATTGTCATATAAATCTATTCTATTTATTGTTCTATTGTTGAACTCATCCTAGCCCAGTTTTCTCAACCTACTCTCTACAATTTTATTGTTGTGGGCCTTTTGGACTGGTCCATCCATCGTTTGGGCTTGGGAACCAAATTTGTGGTCTTACAGAACTCTACTAATTTTTTTTTCCTAAAAAAAAAAAAAAAAACTAATTTTCATGAACAAAAAGAAATCTTTTGTGTCCAATTTGTTTGGTTAGTTTCAAAGGAGAGTAATTAATGTACCAATGAGAAATAGTAAATTCATTCAAGTTGAGGAAACAAAAAGAAAAGAAAAAAGAGGAAGACTGAAAAATGAAAATTACATTAGTGGAAGTATTAAAAAAATGACATGTTAATTAAGAAAGAAATAAAGAGTATAAAGTTAGATAGAATAGAATGGTAGAAAAGAATAGAGGTGGCAAACTTTGACTAATGTGTTGAGGATCTATGGCTGACCCAAAAAATTTAAGACCAAGGCTTAGTTGTTGTTGTTTCTTAATATTATCAATTATACACTCTCTTTTACTTCCTTTTATTTGTTTATTTATTATAGTAAATTGTGTGCTATAAGTTCTGTATATACTTATAATTTTGATCTTGTATGCAATGCAGAGGTTAAACCGTTAAAGCGCAAAAGGGAAAACAGAAAGATGAATGGTGACAGTGATTCTGTTGGTCTTGTTACTCCATTTGCTAAAGCTGGATTCCTTAGTAGAATGTCATTTTGGTGGTTAAATCCGTTGATGAAAAGGGGCAAGAAGAAAACTTTGGAGGATGAAGATATACCTAAGTTGCACGAGGCAGAACGAGCAGAAAATTGTTATTTTTTGTTCTTGGAGCAACTTAACAAACAGAAAAAAAGGACCCTTCTTCCAAAACTCTAATTCTAAAGGCATTCATTTTATGCCATTGGAAAGAAATTTAATTTTCTGGGTGCCTTGCTTTGTTATATGTTCTCACACTATCTACAGGTCCTCTACTTCTGAATGCCTTCATATTGGTTGCCGAGAGAAAAGAAAGTTTTAAGCACGAAGGTTACATGTTGGCAATATCATTTTTCTTTCTAAAATGCATACAATCCGTATCAGAAAGGCATTGGTAATTTCGGAGCAGGCTAGTTGGCTTGAAAGTGAGGTCATTGCTCATAGCAGCCATCTATAAAAAGCAACTGAGATTATCCAATTCGGCTAGGTTGATTCACTCAGGTACTGAGATAATGAACTATGTTACATTGGACGCTTATAGGATTGGAGAATTTCCATATTGGCTCCATCAGACTTGGACAACATGCCTCCAGCTATGCATTGCAATAGTAATTCTTTTCCGTGTAGTGGGGCTAGCAACAATTGAAGCAATGTTGGTGATAGCTCTCACCATGCTTTGCAATATTCCGCTTGCAAAGCTACATCATAAGTTTCAGTCTAAGCTAACGGTGGCACAAGAGGAGAGATTGAAGGCTAGTCCTGAGGCTTTAGCGAACATGAAGGTTTTGAAACTGTATGCTTGGGAAAATCATTTCAAGAGTGTTATAGAATATTTAAGGAAGGTGGAGTACAAATGGTTACGTAAAGTGCAGTTAGAGAATGCATATCATACCCTTCTCTTTTGGTCCACTCCAGTTTTGGTCTCTTGTGCTACATTTGTAGCTTGTTATTTCTTCAGGATTCCTCTTCATGCAAATAACGTTTTCACCTTTTTAGCAACTTTTCGCCTTGTTCAGGAGCCAATTGCAGTGTTTTCTGATGTTATTGGAGTGGTCATTCAAGCAAAAATTGCATTTGCACGTATTGTAAAATTCCTTGAGGCACCGGAGCTATCGAATTCACATGTCCAGCAAATTTGCAACATGGAGAGTGTGGATCATTCCATTTTTATTAACTCAGAAGAATTTTCATGGGAAGAGAATTTATCGAAGCCCACCCTGAGAGATATAAATTTGGAGGTTAGACCTGGCGAAAAGGTGGCTATATGTGGAGAAGTTGGCTCAGGCAAGTCAACTCTTCTAGCAGCAATTCTTGGCGAAGTTCAAGATTCAGGGAAGCGTAAGTTTCTACTGCTCTTTTGCTTTATGTTCTAGTTACAAAATACATTTTAGCCTAGGTGAAAACTCTCTTATTATATGCATTCCTACACTTCAACTCTCAAGCATATGCATTCATATGGCAAAAGTGTATTCTGAGTATTTTGGTTCCTTTTATTGAAATTACAGATTAAAGTCTATGGAAAGATTTCCTATGTTTCTCAAACAGCATGGATTCAAAGTGGGACAATACAAGACAATATTTTATTTGGGTCTGCTATGGATAGTGAAAGATACAAAGAAACACTGGAGAGGTGTTCATTGGTTAAGGACCTTGAGTTGCTTCCTTTTGGTGATCTCACTGAAATAGGAGAGAGAGGTATTAATTTGAGTGGTGGTCAGAAGCAACGTGTTCAACTTGCCCGTGCTCTCTATCAGGATGCTGATGTATTTCTCTTAGATGATCCATTCAGTGCTTTGGATGCACAAACTGCAACGAGCATATTTAACGTAATTGTGTTTCTTCAACACCTTCCATGTATATGTAATTTTAAAAAACTATTTATATACTAACTTCAAGTGTAAATTACTTAAACTGTGATAGGAATATGTTATGGGAGCACTATCCAAGAAGACGGTCTAACTTGTGACCCATCAAGTCGATTTCCTGCCTGAATTCAATTCTGTTTTGGTTAGTATACTCGAGTTTAATAGAAGATTAAGTGCATAGAAAACTTATTTATATTTTATCTAGCATTTTTTTCCCAATTCAAACAAAAGTAATATTTTGGAGATGTGACACCCTAAATGGATTAGATTCATTGTATGAGTGTTAAGAGTCTCAGATTGGGTATTTATTTAGTCGTTTTGGACTATATAAGTGATTATTAGTAGTTATAATTGTGACTTGACTTGTCCTTGGGAAATGCTGGGAAATGCCTGCAAAAGAATATTTTACTATGGTTTTATTCTTTTCTCAATCTCCCTTTCACAGGCTTCACTCATCAGATTTTGGTGGAATTCCATGCAGTCTTTAGTTATGTCATGCACTATGAATGCAAGAGTCACTTAGCCTCCACATTATATTGATCTTTACTTTCTTATTAGTTGGAATATGTTAGTTCCACACAATGATTTGGTGTGAGTTTCATTTTGTGTACAGTTGACGTCAGAAGGAAAAATCCTGCAAGAAGATCCTTATAATCTGTTGTTGGCCTCCAACAAAGAATTTCAGGACCTTGTTAATGCACATAAAGAAACGGCAGGTTCTGAAAGTCTTACAGCTGTTAGTTCTACCCATAGACAAGGAACTTCATCTAGAGAGATTAGGAATATTTATGTTGAGAAGGAATTACAAGCAAACGAAGTTGATGGATTGATTAAGCAAGAAGAGAGAGAGACTGGAGACATGGGCTTCAAACCGTACAAACAATATCTGAATCAGAACAAAGGGTTCTTGTACTTCTTCACGGGCTGCCTCTCAATACTTTTATTCGTGGTTGGTCAGATATTGCAGAACTCGTGGATGGCTGCTAATGTTGATAATCCCCGTGTCAGCACATTGCGATTAGTAGTGGTTTATTTGTTGATTGGATTGGCCACAATACTGTTTATAATATTTAGAACTCTTTCTACGGTTGCTTTGGGTCTTAAATCTTCGGGATCCTTGTTTTCACAGCTATTAGACTCTTTTTCATGCACCCATGTCATTCTATGACTCCACACCTCTGGGTAGAATTCTTAGTCGGGTAAGTGTCTGCAAACATAAAATATTAATGTCCCTGTTTGACTTCTAAAACTAATGTTTCTACGTGTGTTCCGACACTATGCGCAGGTTTCTTCTGATCTGAGTATCATAGATCTTGATGTCCCATTCTCCCTTATTATATCCATTTCAGGTGCTGTTAATGCGTGTGGTACTCTTGTAGTACTAGCCATTGTCACCTGGCAGGACTTAATTGTCACCATACCAATGCTTTGTCTTACAATTAGCTTGCAGGTAATACTGGACAACGTCCTTTTATGAATGATATTCTGTGAAAGCACGCCATAAAATCAATAGCATTTTAGACATTCTCTAACCATCATCCTTGGCTACACGATGCTAATATAGTAGGTAATCATGTGAAGTGAAGCGAATGTTAGTGCAATGCGTACTGTCTATACGATAAATTTTGGACAATGAAATTGCTTTTCATAAGTAATAGCTTAATGTAGGGTCAAATCGGAAAAGTAATATGACAATTTATGTGTCAGGGATAAGTATATAGAACTTGTAAGTTAAAATTTTTGGACTTTTTGGAATTGTTACTGAATTTTAGGTAGAGTTTCATAATCTTTTACTATGTGAAGGCTTTTGTGTACTTCTGTGACAGTAATGTGTCATTTATTTGTGTTAAATTTTGAAATTTATTTTCATAGTGATTGTATGCCTCGATTAATACTGTAGAATTCTGGCCAAATTTTATTATGACTTATGTTGTGAAAAAGTTTTAAGAATTCGTTGATAATGTTCACCTGATTGGACCAATTGTGTTGAGCAGAAATTTTCCTTTCTTGCACTCAATGACAAAGTTTCTTGTTTGTTGTTGTTGGGGGGGGGGGGGGGGGGCGGGGGGTGCTGCTACTTCAATTCTAGTGAAATGGTATCAAGTTTTATTTTGGTTTAACAGGTATATTTGACAGAAAATGTTCCCTTTTACTAGAGATACTACTTTGCCTCTGCAAAAGAATTGATGCGGATGAATGGAACGACCAAGTCCTTTGTGGCAAACCATCTAGCTGGGTCTGCAGCAGGAGCCGTGACGATAAGAGCTTTTGAGAAGGAAGATCTGTTTTTCAAAAAGAACCTTGGGCTCATTGGTACAAATGCTAGTCCTTTTTTCCACTGTTTTTCAGCAAATGAGTGGTTGGTTCAATGGATAGAACTAGTCTGTGCGATTGTTCTTGCATCTGCAGCACTTTTCATGGTTTTGCTTCCTCATCAGACTTTTAGCCCTGGTCAGTATACGATTGTTATTCTTGGAAGTAGGACCATTTCAGTAATTTAGTTACTTAAACATCTTTTATGCCTCTGCCTTATCTTGTAGGAAGAAAATTTTGGAAATATAATTCATAGATGATATTGAACTACTGCCTCTCCTATATGATTTGCAATTGCAGGATTCATTGGAATGGCACTAGCTTATGGCCTTTCCTTAAACATGATGGTTGTCCGTTCAATTCAAAAGCAATGCACTATAGCAGATAACATCATTTCTGTGGAAAGGCTAAATCAATGTATGCATATTCCCAGTGAAGCACCTGAAGTCATAGATGGGAACCGCCCCACAACTAATTGCCCATTTGTTGGTAAATTGGAGGTACAAGATTTGCAGGTAAATTTTGATTCATTTTATGTCAAATCAAAGGAAGTTACATGAACATACTGAGATAGTTGATTTGAAAACTGGTCAGATATAGGCCCAATGTACCACTTGTTCTTTGTGGGATAAGTTGCACTTTTGAAGGAGGGCACAAGATTGGTATTGTTGGCCGAACTGGCAGTGGGAAAACTACTCTAATAGGTTCTCTTTTTCGTTTGGTGGAGCCAGCTGGAGGGAAGATTATTGTTGATGGCATTGACATCTCTACAATTGGACTTAATGATTTGAGGTCACGTTTTGGAATAATACCTCAAGAGCCTACTCTTTTTAATGGAACTGTGAGATACAATTTGGATCCCATGTCTGAACATTCTGACCGAGAAATATGGGAGGTACTATTTCAGTTCTTTTCCAGTTCTGGTTGCTTTAACATTAGAAGTATTCATTGGATCTTCTACTGGGGGAAACAATGCTTATAAAGAAGTATTACTCATTTAATTCTCTATGGGTTTCAATTTTAGAATAAGTGATATTTTCCATTTGAAGGTTCTTGGAAAGTGCCAGCTACAAGAGGCTCTTCAAGAGAATGGAAAGGGCCTAGACTCCTTAGGTAACGTTTTGATATATTAATATGTGGCATGTGCTGAATTCTAAAATTTGATCATTAACAACTATGAACCTGTCACTCAGTTGTGGAATCTGGATCAAATTGGAGCATTGGGTAGCGGCAACTTTTCTGTTTAGGCCTCGCACTTATGAGGAGAAGATATTGGTGCTTGATGAAGCAACTGCATCAATTGATCATGCAACTGATATGATTCTGCATAAAACTATTCGGGCTGAATTTGCAGATTGTACTGTGATCAGTGTAGCTCACAGGATACCCACGGTGATGGATTGCACAATGGTTCTCGGAGTTAGTGATGGTAAGTCACACATTACTTCAACCCTTGGATATAGAATTAATGTTCCCTATTTGTTTGAGCACCCAAATCCTTTACATTTCTGTGGATGCCTTCCATTATATTGATAAATCTAAGTTTTGAATTTCCTAATCCAAATATTCCCAAGATCTAGTTTTGGCATGAAAACGTTAATAATAGGAAATGCTTCCATTGTATTTCAGGAAAATTAGTGGAGTATGATGAACCAATGAAGTTAATAAACAAAGAATGTTCCCTCTTTGGGCAGCTTGTTGAGGAATACTGGTCTAATCTTCAGTCTGCAGAATCAAATTGAATATAACAAAAATTTCTTAAGTTGCCTTTTATTGGCTCTGGCTTGGTGTTATGGAAGCAATGTAAAGAAAATAAGTTTATTTAGTATAAATAATAATAATATCTAGTTTTATCTCACACTAAATAGTATCTGGAACCACATATGCATAACCCAAATAAACCACATGGTACAACAGACACATACTTGAATTGATGCAGAGGAAACCTCAATGGCTAGTTTTTAAGTGAATGTAAATTGACACATACTTGAATTGATGCAGAATAGTTCTCTCTTAACTTTTTCGTTGGCTTTTCCAATTTTCAATAAAAAATTTCCTAAAATAGATGATTAATATATGCTCCTAGGAGAATACATTAAACGGACCCAACTTATAAAATTAAATTAAGGTTTTGCCAATCTAAAAAGGATTTCACTAAATTGGCACTGAATTGACTTAAATAATATGTAACTAGAGCATCTAAGTAGGGTTTGTGATAGCAATTGGGTGAATCATAATATATTTTAAAGTAATCAAAGAATAAAACATTAAGGTTAGTACTAGGCCAAATTTTGGGGTTTTAATGATATGAATGTTTTTCTATGAAATTTAAAGTGCACATATGAAATTTACGCATCCAGTTACAAGCATAAACCTTCAATTTGATGAGATGAACTAATATTTGTGATTAATTTAATTTTAGGATTATAATTGAAAGGGATTTTCCTTTAAATTGGGGTCTTGTCATCCAAGTATTAATTTTTCAAAATAAGCAACACCTACATGATGGTTTTAGTATTTGAACTAATTTATGAATCCTAGGGTTCAAATATATGCATATATATATATATATATATATATATAACTTTAAGAAATGTTACATCACTCAATTTTTTTAATTGGATGCGAATTTTAACAAATCCATTTATTCATTGTTAGATAAAATTATCTTTGTATATTCTTCATGCTTGCAGAGTTTCAAGGAGATCAAAGATTAATAGTTATGCCATCAATTAATTGTTTAAATTCAAATTTTTATAGATTAAAATAATGCATAAAAGATGAGTTTATGGATTGAATGGTAAATAATATCCAATGGACATAAAAATTGGCATGAATGTTAAGAATATATAATTTAACGATGAGATTTTCAAAATATGAATTTTATAACAAGTTATTGCGTAGTATAACATTGCTTAGAGTTATATTAGGTGTAACTTGAATTCAACCCTATGTATGTGTGTGTGTGTGTGTGTGTGTGTGTGTGTGTGTGTGTGTGATAACGACGTAAATGCACTTTTGGTCCCTACATTTTGGGTCATTTTTCGATTTGGTCCTTAAACTGATTTTGCTTTTAGGTCAGTCCTTGACTTTTTAAAATCGTTTTTAAAATGGTCCCTACCGTCAACCCAGTTACGGAAAAAGCTGAGGTGGCAAACGGCGTGTCCTACTTGTTGACATGACGCTGACGTGGATATTAAAATATTATTAAAAAAGCTTATTTAGGATTTTTGAAATGCCATGTTAGATTTAAATTAATAAAAAATTAAAACAAAAATCCAGGTCAGAAATTTTAAAATAAATAAATAAATAAACATTAATTTAATTAAATTAAGAAAAAAAAAGCTTTTTCAGTTTGCAAAATTAAGTTTAAAAAATGGGTTTGCTTTTCATTATTTTTCAGAAGAGCATTGTTCTTTTTCTTCCTCAGGACATGAACTTCATGCTTCATGTTCTTCCCCAAGTTAAACCCAATAAATCCAAGAAATCAAACCCATAAACATCTAGTAAATCAAACCTAATAAATCCAAGAAATCAAACCCATAAACATCCAGTAAATCAAACCCAATAAATCCAAGAAATAAATATACAAATCCACATCAAAAAAAAAAAAAAAAAAACCACAAACACGAAACCAAACTCATTGAGACAACTTCATCTCCGAAACACAAACATGGCCACACCGATCTCCACGGCCACACCATTCTCCACCTCTACTACTGACCACCCACCCCTACAAAAACCCAGAAAAACCCTACCTACAACCAAACCTGTAAACACAAATCCAAGACCCACACCAATCTCCATGGCCACAGCCCACCCCCACTGAAACCTAGAAAAACCCAGCCTCTCCAACTAAACCCAGCCATCACCATCTCCATCTCCAACCAAATCCATAATCCAAGACCACCCCAACCACCGATCTCCACCTCCATTACTGACCACCCCACAGAAAACTAGAAAAACTCAGAGATTAGAGAGTCGGGTTTAGAGAGAGAGAATGTCAGAGATTAAGAGAGAGAGAGGGATTGAAAGCTTGAACAAAGAAAGATACAAACACAAATACACACCAAGAGACAGAGAAAGAGAGGATCTGAAAAAAAAAAAAAAAGGAAACGAAAAGAAGAAAGGTACAGACACAAACACAGAGAAAGAGAGAATTTGAAAAAGTTTTTTCTTTTTTTGTTTTTGATTTTGAATTTTTTTAGTTTAATTTTTTTGAATTTTTTTATTAATTAAAATGCTGACTTCTCATTAAAACACTGACATGGATGCTGACGTGGTATTTTTTAATAATATTTTAATATCCACGTCAGCGCCATGTTAGCAAGTAGGACACGCTGTTTGCCATTTTAGCTTTTTCCCTAACTGGGTCGATGGTAGGGACTATTTTAAAAACGATTTTAAAAAGTCAGGGACTAACCTAGGAGCAAAATTAGTTTCCAAAGGTGCATTTACGCCTATAATAATAATAATAATAATAATAATAATAATAATAATAATAATTTAAGACAAAATAGTACTCTTAAAAAAAGAAAAATAGTTCTCAATTAGCCATTTCATAAAATCATCTTAAGAGATGAGTTCAAGGAGGTTTGAAATCATCCCTTCAAGAGGCAAATTTTTACCCATAGAAGAGGTTTGAACTTATTATTAGATGGTTCTCAAGGTTTTTTTTTGAGATAGTTTTAACTTATGGCGTTCTCTTCTGATAATAGTTCTTTATTATCAGACTAAGACACCAATTAGATTTTGGTGTAGGTGGAGATTGAACCTCATATCTCTTATTAAACGATCAGAGATTTAATCAGTTGAGCTAATTGGAACTCACAACAGTTCTCAAGTCAATTCAATTATTCACCACTTATTTATTTATTTTTTTTTTAGGAACACCACTCATATCCTTGACGTGATGAGATGATATAAATACTAAATATGTTTGACGTAAATACAATGTTTGTCCTTGAAGTTTGTCTATTGTGCACTTTTGGTCCCTTCAGTTTCAAGTGAGGGCTATTAGTTCTTGAAGTTTAAAAAATAGGCGATGTTGGTCCTATTAAATTCTTGCTTATGTGTCTAACAGAACATTGACATGACACTTATTTTTTTCCCATGCGGCAACTTATTTTTTATTAAAAAACCACACGTGATTTAAATCCAAACTTGCTTCTTTTCCCTAATTTAAACTCAAATCCGGAAGACCTTGTAGTTGACTACTTTCTCAAAATGAAATCATACTTGAGATGGAAGTATGGAACGCACACCAAAGCAGCAACGCGTCGTCACGTCCACAAAGGTCTCAGTAAATGTACTTTCTTTGAATGTATTTGGAATTTGCCTTATTGTTTTTCACTTCCAACTCGTAAATTCCATTTGGTATTCAATTGGTATTCGATTTTCACCAAGGGCTATAAAACTGCCAAATGGTTTTTCTCCCTTAGGTTAGTTCCAAAACTTTTTTTTTTGTTGTTGTTGATGTTCCCGTATACAAGCATTGGCATAAATCACAATATAGTTTGCCTTATTGTTTTTCACTTCCAACTCGTAAATTCCATTTGGTATTCAATTGGTATTCGATTTTCACCAAGGGCTATAAAACTGCCAAATGGTTTTTCTCCCTTAGGTTAGTTCCAAAACTTTTTTTTTTGTTGTTGTTGATGTTCCCGTATACAAGCATTGGCATAAATCACAATATAGTTATTAATTAAGAGTTTCCAAACGGGACAACGAAAGCACTCTCCCTCTGTAGGAGCCTCTCTCTCTTGCTTTAGCACAAGTTTTCTCTCCCTTTTCCAGTACGGGGTTCTCTCCCTTTTCTAGTACGGGTTCTCTCTGGGTCTATAGTAGCTCTCAAGGCTTGGTTTAAGCCCTCATCGAAATGGATCAAGTAATAACTGATGGGATTCAGCATCTTCGGCTCACTAAAGAAGAGGAAGAAGAAATCTCCATATCAACCACTAGCAGATCTGATCTCTTGGAAGAATGTACGCTGAGTCTATTTGGTCGACTTCTAGCAGATAGGCATCAGAATATACGAGCTTTCAAATCCACTCTAAGATCTGCCTGGAAGATGGGTTCAGATTTAAGGATAGTAGATGTGGGAAAAAATGTCTTTCAGTTCAAGTTTGTTTCAAGCTATCAATTGGAGTGGGTTGAGAGAAACGGTCCTTGGAATTTCGATAATAATCTCCTACTTCTTTGCAGATGGAGAAAAGGCATGTCAGTTGACAATATCTCTTTCACTCACTCTCCGTTTTGGATTCAAATCTGGGGTCTTCCTTTTGAAAGCATGACAGAAGAGGTTGGGAAGGACCTCGGCAGCAAATTGGGGAAGTATATTGAAGCGGACAAGCGTTCTTGGTCGGCGGAACAAGCAAAGTTTATGCGAATAAGTGTGGATATACCCATTGATAAGCCTCTGAGAAGAGGCGGAAATATTGTCAATCCGGAAGGAGACAAATATTGGGTTACATTCAAATATGAAAGGCTTCCTAACTTTTGCTTTATTTGTGGAGTTTTGGGTCATGATGAGAAGCATTGTATCGGGGTCCAAAGTCTGTCTGAAAGTCACAGGCAATATGGAGACTGGATCCGAGCAAACAATGGTTTTAAGGGAGGATTTGAAAAACAAAAAGCTGCTAGCTGTGGTGGATTGGAGGGACAAATGGATGAAGACTTTGGCATCCGGCACTCTCCGATGTCTACTAGTCCAACGAGGCTAAGAACGGAGCAGCCAAGGCACTCAACTGCCTTTTCAAATCACACCAGCCCCAACAGCACAAGTCAGGGACAAGGCAGCAAATTAGTCATGATGTCAGCAGAGAAACAGGGAAATGATGTTAAGGTACGTCCCTTGAGCCCAACGCCCCCCTCAGACTTGCACTCACGTGCTCCTCAAGAGTCTTCTGAGGTAGGAAAGGGAATAGAAATTAACTCACATAAGGTGGGCCTTCAAACGTACCCATCTGAGGCCCAAAAACCACCTAGCCCGAAAAAACCCACAAGAACACCCTCTCCTAAAAATAAGCCCAACAACCCCCCTTCAAGCCCAAAGAGAGGAAATTTAAAAAGAGTTGCTAGAGCCCAAGGAAAGAAACCCCAAATCACGCAAGCTCAGAGTCTTGTTGGGCTCTCGGGTACTAAAAGAACAGCCATGCATGACTGGCTGGAAGAGGGTGTAGAAAACTCTCAGAAGAAGCTACGTACTTCACACCAAACTGAAGCACTGAACAACTTGGAGAGATCGGCGGTGACTGCTGAGCAGCACCGCCGGGAGCAATGAATTCCTTATGTTGGAACTGCCGGGGAATTGGGAACCCCCGGACAGTTTTTGCGCTCCGTGATTATATACGGTGCTGGAATCCCAAGTTAGTTTTCCTTTCTGAAACAAAAATAAAGAGTAGACGTATGGAGATTGTTAAATACAAGCTGGGTTTTTCGAATGGCTTAATTGTTCCTAGTAGGGGTCGTAAAGGAGGTCTTGCCTTGCTCTGGTCCAGTGACACAAACTTGGATATTAAAAGTTTTTTAGACCATCATATTGATGCGGTAATCACTGAGTCAAGCAGCGGTTTTTTGTGGAGATTCACTGGGTTCTATGGACATCCAGAGACACATCTCAGGGAAGAATCCTGGAAACTTCTTTCTTTTCTCAATAGTCAGTTTAATTTTCCCTGGTTTTGTTGTGGTGATTTTAACGAAATTCTCTCTATGAATGAAAAGGTTGGGGGTGTCCTTCGCCCTCAAAGCCAAATGGATAGCTTCCGCCAAGTTGTTAATTTATGTGGCTTCAAGGACTTAGGGTACATTGGACCGGATTTTACCTGGTGTAACATGAAAGAGGGGAGTAACAGAATTTTGCTGCGCTTAGACAGAGCCCTGGCTTCCTCGGAGTGGCTTGAGCACTTTAAGGAACCGAGGGTGCATCATTTAGTTGACACAACCTCTGATCATTGCATTTTGATCACCACCAACTCACCTTCCCCAGTTCGTAAAAGGAAGCGTCGTTTCCATTTTGAGGCAATGTGGGTTAAAAGGGAAGATTGCAGAAAAATCATTCTAGAAGCTTGGAATTCTGGCTCCCTTTCTGATACACCAAGGGGGATTGCTTCAAACCTACAAAGATGTGAAGCTGCACTGTCTAATTGGAACCAGAATGTGGTGGGCAATATTCAAAAGAAAATTCAAGAGAAAAAGAGGGCTCTCAATTCTCTCACCATGGATGACAGAGGCTCTAAAGGGGCTGAAATCAACCAGCTTAGAGGGGAAATCAATGATCTTTTAGATAGTGAGGAGATCATTTGGAGGCAGTGCAGCAAGGTTCACTGGTATAGGGAAGGAGACCGAAACACGAAGTTTTTCCATGCCCGTGCTTCTGAGAGAAGGAAAAAGAATACCATTTCTGGTCTTTGGAATGATAATGGTGTCTAGTGTGAGTCTAAGGAAAGCATTACAGCCGCTGCAATATCTTATTTTGAAAAGATCTATTCCACCTCCTCTCCGTGTGGAATTGGTGAGGTCGCTGGTGCTCTACCTTGGTGTGTCACTGAGGATATGAATGCTGAGCTTACCAAGGTCTTTACTAGAGATGAAGTAACCAAAGCGCTTCAGCAGCTCCACCCAACCAAAGCACCTGGTCCCGACGGTATGTCTGCAATCTTTTTTCATAATTATTGGGACATTGTAGGGCCAAGCACCACAAACATGGTTTTAAATGTTTTGAACTCTAATATGCCCCTGACTGAAATAAATAAAACTAATATTGCTCTTATTCCAAAGACCAACCAGCCTTCCAAAATGACTGATTTTCGCCCTATCAGCCTTTGTAACACCACATATAAGCTCATATCAAAAGTCCTAGCTAATAGACCCAAACCAATCCTTCCAAGTATTATTGCTGAAAATCAAAGTGCATTCATTCCAGGTCGTCTTATTTCGGATAATGTCCTAGTGGCTTTTGAATTCATGCATTATTTGAATCACAAAGATTCTGGAATGGATAACTACATGTCAATTAAATTAGATATGAGCAAGGCTTTTGATAGAGTTGAATGGAATTTTATCAAAGCTGTCATGGAGAGAATGGGCTTTGCTAAAAAATGGGTGGATCTGATTATGCTTTGCATCTCATCTGTGTCTTATTCAGTTATTATTAATGGTGAGGCTTGCGGAAACATCACCCCTTCAAGAGGCATTAGACAAGGAGACCCCCTCTCCCCTTACCTCTTTCTTCTTTGTGCTGAAGGCTTTTCAGCGCTTATACACAAAGCTGCCTGCAATAATCAACTCAGTGGAATGTCCATTGGCAGGGGGTGCCCAAAAATCACTCATCTCTTCTTTGCTGATGACAGCCTTCTTTTTTGCAAAGCGGAAGACCAAGAATGTCAGAAGCTTGTTGACATACTCAATAGCTATGAAGCGGCTTTGGGGCAAAAGATCAACACCGATAAGTCCTCCATCTTTTTTAGCCCAAACACCCCCCCGGAAAAAAAGGATAGCATTTTGTCTATCCTTGGTCCAATGCAAAATTCCGGGCATAACAAATACCTTGGACTGCCCACTTTCATTGGAAAATCCAAGGCGCTTGTTTTTGCGGAAATAAGGGATAGGGTGGCAAAAAAGCTTGCTGGTTGGAAGGGGAAGCTTCTCTCAATTGGTGGGAGGGAGATTCTTATCAAGGCGGTAGCCCAAGCAGTGCCCACATATTCAATGAGCTGCTTTCAGCTCCCAAAAACCTTATGCAAAGACCTAGAAAACATGATGAGGAATTTTTGGTGGGGGCAAAGAGGTGAGGAGAACAAAATTGCTTGGATTAGCTGGAAGAAGATGTGTAAATCAAAGTTCCTTGGGGGGATGGGTTTCAGAAACATCCAAGCTTTCAACCTAGCCATGTTGGCTAAGCAAGGCTGGAGAATGCTCACCTCTCCAAACTCTTTGATGGCTCGGGTCTTTAAAGCCAAGTACTTTCCTTATGATGATGTCCTCAATTCTAAAAAAGGTAGCAGCCCCTCTTTTGCTTGGCGGAGCATTCACAATAGTCTTGAGGTAATTAAAAAAGGCACAAGATGGAGGGTCGGTAATGGTCGAAGAATACATGTTTGGGATGATAAATGGCTGCCTACGCCATCTTCTTACAAAGTGATCACACCCCGATCAGATTTTGATGACTACCCAATGGTATCTTCCCTTATTGATGTTGACACTAGATGATGGAAAGTGGACATGGTCAGGTCCATCTTTTTACCTTTTGAAGCCAGTGCAATATTAAAAATCCCCCTCAATTATAATCTCCCCGAAGACAGCCTCATCTGGATTGGTAATAAGCGGGGGGTCTTCACTGTCAAAAGTGCCTATCACATTGCCTTAAGTTTTGTGGACTCAAATGAGGAGGGTGAATGCTCTTCCCCTGATCCTAGAACCTCTCTTTGGAAGTGGATTTGGTGTCTGAAAATCCCTCAAAAGCTCAAAATCTTTGCTTGGAGGTCTTGTGTAAATGGCCTCCCAACCATGCTCAACTTAAGTCAAAGAGGTATTCACTGCTCAGGTTTTTGTCCTATTTGTGATAAGGCTTTGGAATCTACTGCCCATGCTCTTCTCCTCTGTGATCATGCCAAGCTGACTTGGGCACATTGGCTAGATTGTCCAACTGAAATAACTTCCTCTCCTAGAGATCTTGTGGACGTTGCCTTGGACCTTATTGAGAATGGCTCCCCACTTGATTTGGAGCTCTTCTTTGCCTTGGCTTGGTCCATTTGGTGGAATCGCAACCAAGCTACTCACGAGAACTCGGGTATTAATCCAGATCAGGTTTGGGAAAGGGCAAACAGACTGCTCAGTGAGTATAAAAATGCTTGCTCCCTCCCTGCTTTTTCTTCAGCCCCTTCCCCATCGGCTTGGCAAGCCCCTCCCTTAGGTGTCTTAAAAATTAACACTGATGGTGCTGCTTCAGATGGCAGCCTTTCCTGCATTGGTGTGGCAGTTCGTGATTATCGGGGATCTCTATTAGCGGCTTCAAGCAAAATTCTGGCAGCTCCTTTCTCTGCCGAGATCACTGAAGCTTTGGCGCTGCAAGAGGGTGTGCTGCTTGCTTTGGACTTGGGGATCTCCCATGCAATTTTTGAATCCGATGCTCTCTCAATTATCCAAGCTATTACTGATGGTGTCCTTGGCGGTGACTTGGGGCATATTGTGCAGAACATTAAAGACCTCTCTTCATCTTTCTCTTGGTGCTCTTTTCAGCACTTGAAAAGGAGTGGCAACAGAGCAGCCCATGAACTTGCAAGAGCTGCTAAAATCTCGGGTGTTTCTCAGGTTTGGAATGGTGTGTGTCCAAACTTTGTGGAGCATATAGTAATTGAGGACAGGGGCGGGTAGCTGGCTGTTGTTTGTTCTCATTACTGTGGCTTGTTTTCTTCTCTGTTGTAACTCAATTTCATTGTTTAAAAAGTCCCATGTGTTTTCTCATCAAAAAAAAAAAAAAAAAAAAAAATTAAGAGTTTCCATTATATGATACTAGATCAGACCAAGGGATTGTGAATTGTTTGAATAATATGTGGTTTGAAATTGACAAATGGTAAAAGAGATTTAGATAAATTTTCTAAGGAACATAAAAGAGATTTAGATAAAAACACTGCACTGAGACGTTGCCAAGCTTCTTGAGTTCGTTGAATAATTAGGACGCAAATTGGAATGGGTTAGATTTATGAGTGTAATTTTGTTTTTGTTTTATTTTTTCTTTAAACAAAATAAGTTGCAACGTAAAAAAAAAAAAAAAAAGTGCCACGTCATTATTCTGTTAGACATATAATCAATAATTTAACAAAAGTTAATGGAGTAATTAACAATGCTCATTTTTTAAACTTCAGAGATTAATAATGCTTACTCGAAACTTAAAGGGACCAAAAACGCACAATAGACAAACTTCATGGACCAACAATGTATTTTCATCAAACATATTTTGTTGGAGATGTGATGCTACTTGCTCTCTCTCTCTCTCTCTCTCTCTCTCTCTCTCTCTCTCTCTCTCTATATATATATATATATATATATATTGGTTGGAGATGGAATGTTATATTAGAAGCATGATTTTAAAAACCAGTATAGTCAAAGAACCGATTTTGGTCTCTGTTGTCTATTTTTGATCGATTTTAGGGTTTTTTATTAGACTGAAATGGTGCCTAGTTCCCGTCTGAACCGGCTAGTCCAATTACAAAACTATGACTAGAAGTGTCTTTAGATTTTAATTAACAATCAATAATTTTATTTAAAAGTTGAGAATTTCTAAGGAGTGATAATAAGAATTCTAAAAATTTCATTACATAGATTTTAAGGTAAATTGTAAAATACAACCCTAAAGTTTAAGGGTGCTTAGATTTTACAACCCAAAATTTTAAAATTAGTATTTTCTCCCCTGAAGTTTTTAAAATTTGAATTTTACCCCGAACTTTGGGGTATTTTGATTTTGTACCTCAAAGTTTAAAAATTTTGATTTTATCCCTAAATCTTTGTGGTGTTTGGATTTTATTCTTTAAAGTTTGAAGGTGTTGAGATTTAACATTCTGAAATTTCAGAATTTTGAGTGTAAAAGCCAAACATCCTCAAACTTTATGAGGTAAAATTTAAATTCTAAAACGTTAATGTAAAATCTTACTCTCCCAAACTTTAGAGAGGGTAAAATTTAAATTTTAAAACTTCAAAAAATAAAATTCAATATAGGAGTGTAATTTACAATTTATCCTATATTTTACAAAATCTGAGGTTTTTTGACCGGCCACTAACCAAAGTCCATAATTGAATTATTTTGAATTGAATTGAAGAACGCGGCCGTATTAATTTCTTCAGTCATGTTACTACCTTAATCCCATGATGTTATGGGTTTGCTATACACAATTCAGTGTGTCCTAATCTTTAGTCTTCATTGTAACAACAAACCATAAAGTGAAAGCAAAACTTTTCACTTCTTACAGTCTTGGATTGAATTGAAGTACCTTTTTTATTCCACGAGTGAAATCACCCCCCGAGTTTTCCAAAAAAAGAAAAAGAAAAGAAAAAAAGAGTTGGCAAGAAAAAGACATTGTCTTTTATGAGCAAAGTCAACAAACAATCATGTACTATTCTATTAAAAATTGGTATAATAATAGAAGTGAGCTCGTTGTTCATATTTATCTGCACAAAGTGTAGTGGTAGTTCATGAGATGATGAGTATGGCGATTTGCAGGGTGAGAGCAGCACTGCTTTCTCTTTCCAACCACAAATCTTCTCTTATATCCTCTTCTTCTTCTTCAATACGCAGTTTTTCATCATCCCAGTTTGAGGTAAAGCTTTCTTCTCTTTCTTCTAACCGTTGCCTTTTCTGGGTCCTTAATTTCTTCTCTGCTGAGATATAAGTGCAACCATATACGGTTGATTGTAAATTAAGGCAGCCTAAATGAGTTAGCTCTATGTTAAACAATGAATTCTGCAATTTCATTCTGTTATTTCTTTTGAATTTTGTGAAAAGATTTGATGATTATATATATTGTGGGTTGTGGCTTTCTGGGGTATGAAAGTTCAGGCTCTAAAATATTTATAATTGCATTAGGGGTTTTTAGCATAACCCAGTTGAAAATCTGGCATTTTTTTTCCCTGTGAGTTTTTTTGCAGAATTGTTTAAGAATTTCTCAAACTATTTATGTATTTCAGAGTGTTGGGTTCATTGGGCTGGGAAATATGGGCTCCAGGATGGTGAATAATCTAGTGAAGGCTGGATACAATGTGACTGTTCATGACATGTAATGTACTTGAATCTTTTCCTTTCCTCAAGTTAGTATTTTGAGTTCTTCAGTTTGTTTGGATTTCAATAAGTTATTTCATTTGTTGTACAATAAGAAATGTTCAAGTCAGTGCAGAATTCACATCATGCTATGTAGAAAATGAGGGCAATGAACATTAAATTCATGGCAGTGAAGCCCTTTTAAGTGTGCTGTAAATTTAATTTGGGCTGTTCCGTTGATGAAAATATTACCATGCACATATCTAATGTGAATTAATGTGGAAAGTTTGGTCGATTTTCAGAAATTGTAGTGCCATGAAGAAGTTCTCTGACATGGGAGTTCCAACAAAAGAAACACCTTTTGAAGTTGCGGAAGCAAGTGATGTTGTAATAACAATGTTGCCTTCTTCATCTCATGTGAGTTATATACTTCTATAGTTTCATTCTTTTTCTCTTTGTATACACCTATTCAATTCTATTATTTGCATGGCTTAGTTCCACGGTCTTCCATAATGTAGTAACTCACCAAAGTTAAAGCTTAAACTTCTTCAAATGTTTTCCATCACCTATTTTAGATGTTAATTTGAACTTTTCATCATTTAATATAAGGAATATATATTTTATGGATTACTTCCATTTAGTCTAATCAAGTTTCTCTTTCAATTATGTAATATAAATCCAAAATATTTGTTGATAAGTCATAAAATTGTTATTTAATATTAGTTAGCCATCTCATAATCATTATCAATATTTCTTGATTTCTTTTTTATCCCACTTAAAATTTCACACTCGAATTTTAGTCTGGCTTGTCCCCAAACCTTCAGATTCCAAATATATGTCCAATAATTAATTTGGAATATTATCTTTACTCAGTAATTTAGTTTCTCACTGTATTTTAGTCTGTCTCATCCCCAAGTGCCTGGGAACTATTTTTATAGGACCCTGGTATTCTATCCAACTTTGCAAATGATAAAGTCTTGTACCTGATTCTTAGTGAAAGCCTATTTTGATTTTAAAATCTGCCGGGTGACAGCAACTACCTAGTTGATTACCCTATGTCATCAAAACCCGCTGAATTATATCCTCATCGTTGATACCATATTGCATGCTTTGTCTGCACTGCTGTTCTTCTGTATTTCTTCCAAGCATCTAGAGAAAGTCCACTCATCTTCAACTTTAGAGAGTTCTAACAAGCAAAAAAAGAAATAAAAGTTCTTTTATTAATGAAAATTATCACTATTTGAAATTAGTTTTTGTTTAATATACAACTAAACTATGAATGTGATGTTTTATATTTGGTGGACAATAGAAAGCTTCATTTTTGCTGCTTAAATTCTGTATCAAGTCCATGCATATGCATTGATGATGCTTGAATATATAATCAAAATAAGAAAAATTACATTGTGTGAAGGACCTATCCATCTTAATTATAATAGGATTCACTATGTACCTTCATTTTTTAATTTTCTTAGTTTGAAGGATCTCTTCGTTGATTTGTTCTTCTTCCACAGTGGAAGAAGAACAAATCAAGTAAAGCAGTGGAAGTCCCACTACTTTCTTGATTAATACATCCCTTGTAAAATTCAGTTTCACTGGCGTTGCTCTTGTACACTTAGTGTGTACATGAATGATGCCTGTTTGGCTATTTTGAATTTTTTTAATCAAGAAAGGAAGAAAATATTGAAGAAGCCATGGATCTCTGCTGTATGATACAAAACACCTAGGAGATGACACCTCTAAAAAGAAGAAAATATTGATATCATAACTTTTGGCTCCAAGTACCTGTCAGCTTTGCTACAGATTTGTATGTAAACTGTACCAACAAGTCATTTATGAATTAAATTACTGTATGGGTACATATTGTGCTAATGATGTCAACAAGAGAGCACAATGTGAAGAACCATTCAAAAATCAAATACTAATACAGATAAATAGAAAGTTACATATTTTTGGGATTTGATTGAAATAATTATTACAATGGATGTACCTAGTGCACAAAACTCTCACTTTTATGGGGTGTGGGTTTGTTTTTGAGAGGCTGATTCCCGGGTTTGAAATAATCATTCATTTTAGTTACTATTGCTTATAAGATGTCTTTGTGATTGCTATAATGTTTTCTACCTGAGCACCAACTCAAATTTTGATAGAATGAGTTTTGAGTCTATAACACTAGAGTATGGTCTTGAATGTGTTTTGTTTATATTTATATAATGGTTCTTACTTCCAAGGTGGTTGTTGTCATTAACTCTGTGTAGTCAGAATGAACGTCTTTTTTTTTTTTTTTGGTCTTGATGCCAGAATCAACATACTGATAGAATTTATGTAGGTATTTGATGTTTTCACTGGACCAAAAGGTTTGCTTCAAGGTGGCAATCTCCTAAGACCATGGTTATTAATAGATTCATCTACTATTGATCCACAAACATCGAGAAAGCTTTCTGTGACTGTATCTAAATGTAATTTAAAGGGAAAGAAAGGTAACACTAACTAGTAAATTAAAGTACTAAGCAGACTGTGTTTTAGCTTGACCTGCCTGCCAGTCATTTGTGATGCTTGCAATTGTATATGTTAGTTATAATCTTGTCTATTATAATTTAGCAACTTTTCAAGTTCTTGTCCTGTCTGTGTGTAGATGGCTGTTGATATTTTGGCTATAAAGTAGTGTATCCACATAACAGGGATGTGGATTACTCTTCAAACTTCTTTCTATTCTCTCTCTCTCTCTCTTGCACCTTGATTCAAGGTCCTACAGGACCTACACAAGAATGGAGCGGAAGGAATCATAAAAATGAATTACATAACAGAAGAGTTACAAAATAAGACATAGGAAACACACTTGGAAAACACCAATGTCATGAACTTAAATACAATCCTGGGAAGGGGACTAGGTCTTAGAATTAGTGACTCTCTAATACCAAGCTGAGAGCGACAATTACAGAAACTGACTTACCTTTAACTAGTAACCTTTTTTGATGCTTTTTTAAAATTTTTTTTGAAGCTTTTAACTAGTAACCTAATACATATTAAAATGGATAATGTGATAGATGAAATATTCAAAACAAATTCTAAAGTTACTGAGTTTTGTCTATTAACTAGTCAAGAGATATAAACCAAGATATCAGTTGATATTGGAAAATAGGAAAATACAGAATGGAACTAAAAACGACTGCATCTACTGAGAAATCAATTATTCATGCATTGGTGCTGTCACGATTATGTACTCTAAACATAGCCCTACCTTAAAAGTATGGATCACTTAGGATGTTATAATCTTTTGTAGCATAGACTCATCTTAACAATTTGGCATTTCTAATGAACTACTTTTGGTGAAACCTGCCTTCATATTGATTTTGAACCAGAGAATCTCTGATTTATTTATTTATTTTTTGGTAGGGGAGGAAGTGGAATTTCGATACATGATCATAATTTTATCTTTAGATATGCTTGACTTACCTTATGCTTGTCCATATATAAGGACTGACAGATTTCATTATTTGTAGACAATTTGGTAATTCCTGTCATGTTGGATGCTCCAGTATCTGGGGGTGTTCTTGCTGCAGAAGCTGGCACACTTACTTTCATGGTATGATTCCACTTTTGTCCTTCAAAGTGACTTCTAGCTATACCACTTTGAGTTCTCTCATTCCTGTTACTCCAAATAAGGAAGAAAGTAGCTTGCCAAGCAAGCTTATGTTATGTGTGCCTGAAACCATTACTTAAAATGAGTATCAATCACTCAAGTGAGCTCAACCACCCACTCACTATCTATCAAAAAGACACTTCAAAAGGGTCTCCCTCCATAATCTTCAAATGATAGAGCACTCAATATAAAGGTGATCCTCTTGTCTCAAGCTTACCCTTTAGAAGACACATAAAAGATCCCCTTTGGAACTCCATCTGACAACCTTTTTGGCTACATGAAAGTAAACAAGCTGAGCTTCTCTGATACAGTTATTCCCTTTTTTTCATGGTTTCTTTTTAGTTCTGTCAGAGTAGTCTTGTCATCACAGGATATTGTGTTTTTTGGCCATAAAAAAAGCATATTTCAATTCATAATGAACTAATTAGAATCAAGAATTGTTCAACTATAATTCCATGGCTTCTTGTTGCCCTCACCTTCTTTAGTGGATCCTTATTACATCTATTTGAAGCTGGAAATGCATGGCTTTGGTATAGGCCCATAACTACCACCTACACCAAACATCACTTCTTTAGAATTTGACTGATGATCTCAAATTTTTCCTATCTGATAAACAGAAATCCTAGCTAATCTAGCAACCTGCTATCAGTTTAAATTAAAATGTAATGTATCTGTAAATGCTAACCAATTTTGCGGGATCAAAATTCTAACTAGAAGTCAACTTATTTATGCCTCATCATTAAGAAATTTCCTAATTCAAATTATATTGCATTTGTAGCAAAGTTTGGCACCTTTTAGTATAAATTTTAATGGCATGGTCCCCGATTATTAGTTTTCTCTCACAGATGACAATCTGTTATGCCAATGGTTCAACATTTTTACATAGTTAGGTTTTCTTTCTGAAATTATATTTAGCTACTATCGTTGCTTTTTCTTCATTTAAACAAGAGGATTGTTTACAGCTAGGGGACCTGTATGGTATAGAGGTTGGGGAGGCCGTGTTAGGTTGAAGGCACCAAAATTTTGTATTCTGATAATGATCAACTTATGAACAAAAGCTAGCATTATTCCAGGTTGGTGGATCCGAGGAAGCTTTTCTGGCTGCAAAACCCTTATTCCTTTCAATGGGCAAAAACACAATATATTGTGGGAAAGCAGGAAATGGTTCAGTAAGTTCTCATACATTCTTGAAGTTTAACTTTCTGATGTTATTTTTTTTTTTTACTTATTTCCATATGGAGTATTTGAAATTTAAATTAATGATGGAGGAAATAATTTAAAACTCTCAGCATACACTCCTAAAACTGTCTTTTATATTTCCCTTCTGAGGTGATCTTACTTTTCTGAATAAACTTGGACTAACTGAGAAGCATACATGTCACTGCACAATGTTGGGATGAGATGCTATAATATATTCTTATATCAGAGAATGAAGATCCCATATTGAAACCATGCGGTTTTGTTTATTTAATAAAAAGTTGACTTATAATAGGTATTGTTTGTTTAAGATATGGGTTTATGACTTATTATGTGTAATGGTCCAAGAGGCCTAATTATATTGTAAGCTCATATAGGGTTAACCCTAGCACTTATAAGTACCCTCATTAGGGCTCTGTGTAACACACACTTGATCATATGGTAAAGATGTAGCCGCTGGGGCTTTATCCTGTGGTTGTAGGCCATCAGGCCGAACTGTGTAATTCCCCTGAGTCCTCTTTCTCTCTCGCTTCCGCATTCTAACATCAATACTGACTATTTCTGTTCTTTATTTTAACATTGTTTGTGTCTGAGCTTCATATACTCATCTTTCTAAGCATAATTGAGAGTTTAAATAAAGTTATTTGGAAGATATAAGTGAGTGATGAATCATATAACTTTGTAATAAATACCAAAAAAATCATTTTAGGTCCTATATAGCATCTTTTAGCATTTAGGAACCATCATGAAGAAAGCTTTATTGTTGTGGCATAAGAATACATGATTAGTATAACCTCAATATGTTCAATGGAGAGCTAAAAGAATCACTTAATAGTCTCCAAGAATCCATTTAGATTGGTCATTTGGTTTGTTGCATTAATATTATCATTCATGTGGTAATGGAAGTTGTGATCACTTGAGTTTGCTTGGTTCTCTTTGCAGATATTCTCTGGTGCAATCTAACATAATTTGCCTCTTGCTTTTCAACAACAATACAACATTGATTGTATTGTGTGTTTTGAGGTTATTAGCTACTTTCTTATAGCATGCCCATCCTGACACATTTATTTGGTTAAGAAGATATCAGTAATGTCCTTGCAATGCATACATGGAAATCTGCATGACTGATCAACTCAAATGGGTCCAACCCTAGTCTCAACTCAAATGTGATTTGAAAAAATCTGCCTCATCATGCTTAAATCTTCTGCCTGCTTTTGTGGTAGTTCACCATTCAAGAGTGAGATGTTTCAATGTTGTACATCAGGAAAGAAATGGAAAACTTTTAACAAATGATCAAAATTATATCTGTTTAAGGACATTCTTCTCAGGTTTCCTTTCCTCATCCTTAATCATCACAAGAGCATACACTTCCATGTTGCCTGTGTAATAGTCTGTGAATGAAGGAAATATAGTTATTCTTTGCTTATTCTGGAATCTTGTTCTTAACTCTTAGCCAATCAGAATCTGTTGCAAGTATTTGATACTTGGAGCATGGGTTTGTTGTATAGGCCGCAAAGATCTGCAATAATTTGGCAATGGCTATTAGCATGCTTGGTGTTTCAGAAGCCCTTGCTCTTGGTCAGTCTCTGGGAATTTCTGCCAGTACTCTGACAAAAGTATTCAACTCTTCAAGTGCTCGCTGTTGGAGTAGGTATTTAATAATTCTTTTGTACTCATCTGTTAGTGACATTTGATACTCTCCTTCAAACAAGACTACAATGGAAGCAAGAATACCCTAAACTAGTTCTGAAGTTTGTGCTGCAAGATGATCTTAATGTGACTAAAAGTTATGAATTGGCAAAACAAAAATGAATTAAGATTGGAACCTCTTCCTTAAAGTAAATCTTTGTTGGCAGAAATTTGCATAAGATAAACCCAATTTTTATTTTTTTTTAAAGGTACCTTGGAGACACATAACATTGTTTCCCAGACTCCCTTCCTTTTATGACATCGGAAAAAACCTTCATTAAAAGAGTAATTTGGATGAATACATCCATATATTTGTTGTAGAAACCGTTCGCAATCATCTATCCCAAAAGCTATGCTGTTAGAAGTGGGCAAACAATGTATATTGAATTATTGAGCATTCACCACCACTAACAGAAACAGATCAGGAATATGGCTTTTCTAGGTCATTGGATATCAGTAGTTCAATAGTGGTCTTGAGAGACATAATTGAATTTCTCTACCAGTGGGGCATATTATCAGGTTGTCAGCCTTGTGGCTCAAATTTAAGTAAATCTGCATGTCTCCTGGGTTAATCAGTATTTATATACTAAGGACATGCAAATGACAGTGACAGCTATAATCCAGTTCCTGGAGTGATGGAAGGAGCACCCTCTTCTAGGAATTATGGCGGTGGGTTTGCATCTAAGCTTATGGTAAGTGGTTTAGCTTGTTTGCTTTTAAAATGATGACTTTATCTGTGTTAATTTAGATAACATGGTCATGTACTCCCCAAACCTGTTGTGTGCCTGTACTCTCTGCTTCACTTGGTTGCTCAATCACTCAGTGGGGCACCTAATCCTTGGATGGGCTTATTTGAGAGCTAAGATGAGTCAAGTAGGCTAAAGACCTGCCTGACTATTCTTGGTTTTTCTTGTCATAAAATATTATTAGAAACATACCTAACTAGTGGTTTGTAATTTAAATCTTTGGATCTGATCTTTATGTACTTCTTTGTGCTGCAGGCTAAAGACTTAAACCTTGCAGCAGAATCAGCCAAAGACATTGGTCAAAAATGCCCATTAACATCCCATGCTCTAGAGATGTAAGTCCTTTTTCCTTTGTATAGCAATTCAGGATTCTCATAATTCTAGCACAAAATATTGTTCAGTTTCTGATCTTCTGATAATCATTTTATCACTAGTGACTTCAGTCAGATTTCATTGCATATTGAGTAATTCTAATAATATATCTTGAACCGTGTTGTTTGTATTGTCTAATTTCTAGACTGGAGCCAAGACTGGGATGGACGAGGATTATTGATAAAGCATATTGCTGTAGCCCAGACTAGCTAGTCAGACTAAGCTCAATTGAATTTGCTTTTATCCTAAACTACTTCTATGAATATAAAGAGGCTAACCCGTATGCTTTTAGTACATAATTTACATGACTTATATGTTGATTTGAGGCCAAAAAAAGAAAAATAAAAGAAAAGAAATAAACTATGAGGCTAAACATAGAGTATGGAGAACGTTAGAACCATGTTTGTATAAAATAAATTTTTTGTTGAGAGTTTCAACCTATGATGTTCGCTCTTAATGATAGTTCTTTATTATCAGAACAAAACACCAATCGGTTTTTGGTGTAGGCGGAGATTGAATCTCAAATATTTTATTCAACCATTAGAGATTTTATTAGTTGAACTAAAAAAATAATTAATCACATGTAAATGTAACCTTGAATTTTTTTCTTTAGTTCCCCAAAAATGAGGATAGAAAGGTTGATTTTTTAAATATAATTTTTAGATTATCAAACACGTTTGGAGCTTGTAGGGCTTTGGTGAACAATATTGCACAAGGCATGGTAGTACATTGATAATATCTGGCCAAACGTTAGTTTCACACAACTTTGATCCTTTACACACCAGGTTTAGAACTCTTTGGATGTATTTGGGCTTGGTTTTATGTCACCTTTGTAATATCTAATTATCTATATTTTCTTAATGAAACTCTCTTTTTGACTTTGCCCGTGGACGGAGGCCGAAGGCTTCAACCACAAAAACTGTCTTTCTTGTGTGATTGTTTTTTCTATATTGATTTTGCATAAACCTATTAGTATTGGATAGATTCACAACAAATAGGTATCAAACTTTTGCTATCTCTACAGTGGTCTTTCCTCAAAAATCAGTCCAAGTGATTTTTGAATTACTTAACCTCTCTATCTAACCTCCATGACTAGTGATTATTACCTTTCCAACCAAGATTATCCTGCAATTTTTTCAAACTTCATTTTCCTTTTTCTCATATGTGGGGCAGTCTTCTTCAAACTTGAGTATTGGAACTGAACGAACTTGTTTTTGGCTTGACCTTATCATTATTAGAATTATTATTATAATTATCTTCAGCATCACTATTACAAGGCCATTTTGAAGGAATTGAGCGACCTGTTGCATATCCAAGTTTCATTTGCAGCAATCTGGATGGTCGCTACAATTTTAAGTAATTAATATTTTAATTAAATTCTGAAGCTATTACAAAATTTGATATAGGCTGGTGTTAACATCTTGCTTGTTAAAGAAGATAAATTGAACAAAAAGTTGGTCATGCCACATCAATTTTCTGCCCTATAGAATTTGATGAAAACTATGCTATAGTGCAACAAGAACAAGAGGGTGAAGCTTGAAATTACTAATGCAACATGTTAAGTTGAATCATCATAAGCTGATGAACCAATTCTTTCCTGCAGATATACAGAGCTTTGCAAGGATGGCAATGAAACTAGGGACTTCTCCTGTGTTTTCCGTCATTATTACTCTGGCTTGGATGAGTTATAGTTCAACCAGTAAATGAAATGCTTGTATTCAGCCAAAGAAAAAGGTTTTGCTTGTAGAAGAAGCTCAAGTGTTGGAAAACTTTATGCTTCTTTTTTAGCATCCAATTCTTCGCCATTTCACACTGGTTTGTTACTTGTTAGAATTGTTCGTTTCTTTAAACTGATTGAATTCGTTGCAGTCTTGTATATTTTGTCTGAAATAAGTTGCATAAAGCACCAGCGTATCTAATATCTAAATTTATATCATATATATACAATAAAAGATGGGTCTTAAAAGACATGGTTGCATCAAGTTAATATCTTGTCTTTGCGACAAATGGCTATACTCATTAATTATTCAACTTTAGTAAGGAATTTATGCATCGTGTTTATTTTTAAAAGGATTCATGCATGTGCATTTGTAACAAACTAGTAAATTATCAGGTAGTGAGCAGTGATTTCATCTGGACAAGCTTCCAAAGCAAAAACCAAAGGGAAGTGTTAGATATTTTGATTTTAATTTCATAAATTAAAAAAATTGTACAATGACTATTTAATTTATTGGGAATTTGCGGATGAATCAAAAGTTAGTAGCAGTAAATGGGACCCCCCCCCAACTGTTGTGAACATTAATTTTGATGCAACGGTTAGAGAGGATAAATTTGATGAAACAAATTGATCCTCTTCACAAAAACCACCAAGAGCTTTAATATTTCCTTAGTTAGGCCATAACAATTTGATAAAACTAAGGAAAAAGAAATGTGTGGCATCATTGATTGATTGACATGGAATTAAGTAAAGCAAATATTTAAAATAAATATAATAAAGAGAGACAGAGAGATCTGTTTGCAATGTTCAAACCAATTGTAATAGTTAATACCTACAGAAGCCTATGAATATCATGGACACCGTAAAATTATATTGACTTGTGTAATCTGAAACGTTAAAGCTCACTCCTCTAAAGAAGCTTGTGAATGGCGAACTCGGTTTGGAGACTTTAGATCCTATACACTTAAATCTATTTTCCTTTAGTGTCTATGACTATGTGGGGCTGCCTTCTTCATACTTGTTTTCGGCTTTGATTTTTCATCATTAGATTCTAATTATAATTTTCTTATGCATTACCATTACAAGGCTATTATACGGGAATTAAGCTTGCATATACAAGTTTCATTTGCAACAATCTGGATAATTGAGACAAAACGTTTATAATTTTAGTAATTGTTAAACTAATTATACTGTGAAGCTATCCAAAATTTGGTATAGGCTGGTGTTAACATCTTGTTAAAGAAGATATCTTCACGAAGATTTGGCCATGCCACATCAATTTTCTGCTTAACAGAATCTAATGAAAATTAAGCTCTTGTTCAACATGTTATAAGTAGTACAAAATTTGTTTCCATAGTATTTAAAGGGACGTAACTAAACACTTAAAAATATATTTTGGAGTATTTTCAGGAACACAACCAAACACTTGTATATATTTTGCTTTACTGAAAATATTTTACGGTCAGGAAACATTTTCTGTCAAACTGAACCAGCCTAAGTCACCCCTGTTTGGACGTTGGAGAAGGAAGGGAAGGAGGAGTTGACGGAGAAAGAGAGAGTTCTGTTTGTTTTGCTGACATGGACCTGAGTTGGAATTTTAATTGACGTGGTTGATTTTGATCGGGCCAGGTGTGTCATATTGCAGAAATTGCACATTAACCAATTGCAGGGAAATACTCACATTGAAAAGTGAAATTGTTTTCTCACCGAAAGACAGCGTTAGTGGAGAAATTATATAGAGTTCTTTTTTTTTGAAAAAATCCCCACCCTTCTTTTAAAAATAAATGCTTAAGATTCTACAACATTATCAATCCACTAATAAATCCTTAAATTTGTCTTTCTCAATACCAAAAAAAAAAAAAAAAAAAAAAAAAAAAAAAAAAAAAACTCCCATTAACGATTTTTTTTTTTTTTGAGAAACAAACACACACACAAGGGAGAGGAAAAGAGATTCTAAATGTTGTTTAGTATTTTAACGTCGATATGAGATTTTATTTTTTATTTTTTTGAAAGATTAAGTTAAGATGGAATAGTGGAATGATGATATGGGAGGATTTTAAATTATTGATATGTCAAATTTTTACTAGTTCTTATTTGAGCCATCAACTGACATCATCTTTTTTTCAATAACCATCCATCACATCAATAGTTTGTAAAAAAAAATTATAAAATAGTTTGTGGCTTTAACTCAATAACAAAAATGCCTACCTGGCAAACAATTTATATAGATAATAAAATAATATTAAAAAAATTTACCATCGCATATTCTTGGTGTGATGGTTACCTCATAAGTATAAGTCCTTGTGGAGTGCAGGGAGTAAGAGCCAATGTTCAAGTCACCAGGAAGGAGCTTTACATACATATATTATATATACTTAGATAGTTAGATTATTTAACAATAGAATTTCTATCTTGTATAAAAAAAAAAAAATTTAATTGGCTTTTAAAAATGAGACATCAAAATTTTTAAGTAAAAAATATAAATAACAAAAAGAAAAGAAAGAAAAAAGAATCTAATGTAGTATTTTCATCTTTTTAAAAGAAGAGTAGGAATTTAAAGAACTCTACGTGGTAAAGTATTCTCGAAATTCTAAAAAATTTGAATCTTATTAAAAATTGGGATTGTAGCCTTTGGGCAGCCTATAAATGTGGGAATAAATCATTGTTGCTTGATACATCATTCTCCAATCTTAACAATAGCTCTTACTCTGGCAAACCGTAACTTTTTTTCCTTTCAATGCAATCGAGACTTTTTGAAGGAAAAATCAAAATCAAAATATCAGAAACTTCCTCCGGAAAATAACGACGGGATGTGGGATCTACTAGAATGTCTTCTCATCCACATCCTTTCTTTCTTTCTAACAACATTTGTCACTTTATTTATTTATTTATTTATTTATCTACAATGTAAATTTACATTGCAAGTTCAATGTAAACATATATATTAATGTGAAATATGTGGATTTCATTCTATTAAAGAAAAATTTGGGTTCAATAAGTCAACAAAGGAAAGACCGTAGAAACAAAAGAACATTATAAATATATCATAGTTGGTTTTGGATTAGTCATACTATATTACCAATTAAAAATGAATGTTTGGAGCAAAAAAATGCAAAAATTTAATAATTAATTTTGCATCTAAAAACCAGATAATAAAGTTTAAGTAACATTTAAATATATATTTTTTTAAAAAGTCATATATAAATATATAAAATGCATCAATTTAATTTTTTCCTTAGGCATCCAAATGTATTAAGCTTCCCCTAGTAGTGGCCCTTATCAATTCTACCTTCTATGACTATCATGATAGTGAACCACAAGATAGGAGTAAGATTCACTCTTTAAATCGGGTTAAGTCCTTTTTGCTAGCTCCATAATGATGGGAGTTGCAACATCGATAGTTTATTTCTTTTTGCGTGTGTGTTTTTTGTTCCTAGTCTTGAAATGGGTCTATAGTACATGATAGCTCCAAATCCTGGAACCATTTTCATTTCTAGATTTTTTGGTTTATGAGTATCATTGGTGCTCCTTTTTTTTTTTTTTGAATAGTTTTGAGAAAAATAATAAAAAATTAGGGCTAATCTTTTAAGAGTAATTGAATAAAAAATGAGGATTATCCTTTGAATTTTTTTTTTCTTCCATTATAATTTGGTTATAATAACTAAAAAAGTTACGTTGGAGATATTTTTTATATGGTATTTTTAGGAATTGAGTAGTTTTATTTTTTATAGTGTATATGTGATACTTGTATATAGTCACAAAAAGATGTTAAACAAACTATTTCAAATTAATTTCAAAATTTTAATCATGCACAACGTTAGATGATTTATGTTCAAAAAATTAACTTTAGATAATTTCTATTTTTAATGAAAAATGCACTTATATATATATATATATATTTGTTATCACTTAATTTATTAAGTTTTCAAATAATTGTTTTCTAGTATACTATTCCTAACACAATTAACAATAGCCACGAACTATTTTATTTAAGATTAAGATGATTGATAAAATTATATAAATGCAAATATTTTTGGACTAGTTTTCACATTCAATATTAGGCGCATATATTTGTTTTTGTTTTTGTTTTTGTTTATTTTTATTTTTATGTTAATATTACAGTTTGTAATTTTGTTTGTAATAATGTTTATGTTTGCATATATATATATATATATATATATATTTGGAATGGATTATACATTTCTACTCTTCACTTACAACATCATTCAATTGTATAAAAGAATTGAATCCAAAAGATTCCTAGGTTTCGAATTAGTTATCATAATTTATTGCAAAACTCTGGTCATATCTTTCGCAAATTCACGAGATACAATTAGAGCAATAAGTAGCATAATTTCGAGCTTATTAGAGAATAATATTTATGTTTTTATGCTAAATCAATTGGTGAGGAAAAAAAATCATAATGTTCACACCATTTGTCTTGGGGGAATTTTTGGGCATTCATATAATCTGGATTGCATTCATTGCAAGCTTTGGTGTCTATCCAATAAGGCTGTTTACGGGTAAAGTCTGTTCTGTCCTACGCTTCAATTTTTTTGTAGGGGGGTGGGGGATAATGAATTTGAAATTTTAATTGTTTTTATATTTTGATAGGAATTATGTATTACTCTAATAATTGATCGTGTATATATATATATATATATATATATCTATCTATATATATATATACACACACACATAAGTTTGTCCTTACTTGCCATTGGTAGAGCAGTTGTGAATGTCTTTTTGATGAACTGTGAAATAAAAATAGTAAAAATGATTTTTGCCTCTCTACTGAAATCTTGTTCTTGGAAGGAGTTGCCAAATATTATTTTTTTACATGTACAAACGACTGATTTTAGATGACATATATTTTTAATTGCAAATGTACCTAAATTTATTCATTTTTATAGCATAATTTATTAAGTTATTTATATAATTTTTTTTCCTACTTATATCCTATTCTCATAAAAGATACAATGAAAAAAAAAATTTATTTGACATTGAGATGATAGATAAAATCATAGTGATTCATCCTAGTTTTCTTATTAAGTATTTTGTTAATATATTTGTTTATGTTTAATAGTTATTATCTACAAGATGATTAAAATTAGGCAAATGCTAGATGATTCATGTACAAATGATTAATTGTGGATAATATATATATATATATATATATATTTAATAGCTAGTGTGGTGAAATTTATTCATTTTCATAACATAATTTATTAAGTTATTTATATAATTATTTTCTAGTATACTATTCTTAATACAAGATACAATGAAAAACAAAAGAACATTTTATTTGACTCTGATATGATTGATAAAATCATAGTGATTCATCCTAGTTATCTCATTAAGTATTTTATTAGTATATTTGTTATTGTTTATGTTTATTTTTATTTTCATTTTAATATTTTCTTATGTTTGTAAAAATGTTTAAGTTGGAACAGTTTTTTTTTTCAAAATTATACCTTTTTGTTCTCTCCCTATAATTGCATCACATAGACACCCCATTTCACAATCCACATTTAACCTTATCTTAAGGCATAATGGTTATTTCACATCCCAAGGGCAAAACTGTAATTTTGGCTGTTTGCTTTCGTAACGCTTCACATAAAATAAATTTTGAAGTCATAACGATCAAAAAAACATGTCATGAGCTTTGATTGGACTATTGGATTAAAAAGTATCATGAAATCAAATTTTAATGGTCATGATCCATCCACATAATGGAGTTTGACCACATGTGATTATGAACAATTGATTTTAATTGGTCCCAATGTTGTGTCATGATCCTATTGGTTAAGATTAGTGTGCGTTTGGGTTAGGATTAAAAATTAAAATTATTTCACTATTGTGTGGGTCTTTTTTGGATGGTGCCCAGGTCCAAGTAGAAGCAAGGACCCTGGGCCTTTTAGTTGTTGTTTTAAGGGACTGGGCTTGGTTCACCATAGCCAAATGGGTTGATTATGAACCAAGTGGTGCATAGAGCATGAATCCTACAACACATACATGCTAGCAAACAAGAAGTATATGCATTTGAATAGCAAGAAAATAACAAAGGGGCAATGTGATATAGAAAGATACAACATAAACATTAGGGGTCCTTAAGATAATGTGAAATATTCCATTATTTTCCCAATTGTGTAATACATTATGCTCACTAGGACGTGTTACAAGGTCCAAATAAGTTCAAAAATCATATACTTAGATGGTTCTTCAGGCCTCTAAGATTTGCAAATTTTGAATCCCTTTGGGTCCAAGTGTGTTCTTTAGTGGCTGTTTTAGGATACCGAGCAGTATTTCCCTCTCTTTTCTCACTTTCTTTGAGTTCTAACAGAGTTTTCTCGAAGATTTTATTCTCATTCACTGTTGCTGAATACCCTTCATTGTTGGCTGCTTTCTCTTTTATAGTGTCATCCTAGGGTTTTTGGGGTACCATTGATGCCCCCTATTTGCTCCCCTGGGTACTAGAACCAATGCTGTGTCAGCAACATTGGTGGCTGGCCCCTTCCTCATTCTTCATTATTTCCTTCTCTTGGAGTTTCTTCCTCAAAAGTCTCCTGCTCCCTTTCTGTTCTGGTATGTCTTGAAGAGTTGACCTTGGCTTTTCTCCTTTCAAGGTTTCTAGTTCCTACCTTTTCAGACTTAACTTGTGGCTGTCTTTCCCTTTGTCATTTTCCACAAATGAGCTGATTCCTTTTTGCTAGGTTGAAAATTTCCCAGCCACTTCACTTCATGGTTCTTCATTCTGGGTTCCCCGAGGTACTAGCCCTTTTGTTCATGGATTGTTGATTCCCAAGCTTGCTGATTCCTTTCTGCATCATTGGACAGCTGATAGGGACACATCTATTCTCGTTCCTTGTGTTTCTTGGCATCCCCTTTGAACTTTCTTAATTCAGCCCTGGCCTTGCTGCACGTCCTGAGGATCCCGAGCTCTTGGCAGTCCCTAGGTATCCCGGCCCAGTTCTTTCTTAGCGATCTTCTAACCTTGGTGGGCTGGGCTTTTTTTTTTTTTTCCTACAGGATCATTGTAGAGTATGGATTGCATCTCCAAGTACTTGGCATGCATGACATGTCCTAACCAGCTCCTCAGAGTCCTTTTTCATTGTTGGCCAATAGTACACCAATTGCAACAGCTGCCTGTAGAGTCTTTTTTTCCCTGGGTGACTTCCACAGTCACCAAAATGGACTTCCCTGACTGCTTCTCTGGCTTCTTTAGGCCCCAGGCATCTTAGGGTATCTCCGGTGTACCCCCTTTTGAACAAAATCCCGTTTTGCAAGAAGTACCTGACAGCAAGTTTCCTGAGCCGGTGGGCTAGTGCCCTGTCAGTTGGTAAGATCCCTTGAGCCAAGTATTCCATAAATGGGGTCCTCCAATCTTCCGTTACAAAGATAGCATAAATTTCTTCTCTGTCTACTGAAAGCCAACACTTTTGGCATTCCTCCTGTACAATTGCAGCCTCTCTGCCCTTGAGCCAAGTATTCCATAAATGGGGTCCTTCAATCTTCCGTTACAAAGACAGTATAAATTTCTTCTCTGTCTACTGAAAGCCAACACTTTTGGCAATCCTCCTATACAATTGCAGCCTCTCTGTTCATATGTGGCCAGTAGTACCCTATGTGCTGCATTCTTCTATATAGGCTAATTTTTTCTGCAATCCCACAGATTTGGCTATGTAACTCCTTTAACCTCAGCTTCCCTTCTTTCTCATTGATATATCTAGATAGGATCCCTCCGGGTAGTCTCTTATATAGCTCTCCTTCTATCAGGGTGTAATCCTTTAGCTCTTTAATGCTTCCTTCAAGTCCCATCTTTTCCATTTTCCCTTTTACCTCGTTTCTCCAATCTTGCTATTCTGGTTCTTCGGGGAACATTCTTTTGAAGATCCCTATAATAGAATGTTCTTGCTTGTTTATTCCTATTAGTGTACCTTTGCCATTGAATGGTACCTAGGATCCCAAGGTGGATAGTGCATCAGAAGGTCAAGTTCGAATTGTTTAATTTTTTCGACCGATCGAGGGGCACATTCGATCGATCGAAAGAAGGAAAATCTGAATTTTTTCTAAGTGTTTTCAAACTGAAAAGTGTGTGATTAAATTTCGTGTTTTCACTATTTTTTCTTACGCCTTTTTCGTAAGAAAAAGTGCTTAGTATAAAGTGCAAGGCTGTGTATAATTAGTTTATGCATATTTAAAAGATAAAAACCTTTAATTTAAAATATCTAGTGGGAGAGAGATTCAAGGGTTGGATCTCACGGCCTCCATTGTCAGTTTATAGTAGTGTGATTAATCATCTCGCCTTGGCGTATATGCCTTGCTCCCTACGGAGGGTGTTTAATTCATGGTACTACAGGTTAAACTTCTTAATGATAGATGAAGTGTGTTTTACATTAAGATCGACCACGCTACCGTGGAGTTACTTGGTGACTCACATTGATTCTAGACAATGGTGTACACTAGACTAAGTATGATGTTAACCTCCCTACGGAGCTATGTCATTTTCACTTAGAGGCTAAAAGATAAGCGGCAAATTATTGTTGTTTGGTAAGAGTTACCATGATAGCATTAATAATGAGGATAATCCTCACTTAATCATAGTGATTGGTATGACCTCGCTACCGAGGAATATTAATTGCGGGATTGAGTTGTCGTTGCATATATTATATTATGATTTTATTAAGGTTCCATATTATATGTTTATATGCTAAATTGATAATGTCCAGTTTACTTATTATATTCATGTTTATTATTTCAGATTTGAACATGGCATCATTTAGCCCACTTGTTAGGATTCTTAATCAAAACAAACTGACTGGAACCAATTATGTTGACTGGAAAAGAAACTTGGACATAGTTCTCACAGCAGAAGAGCACAAATTTGTGCTTACTCAACCATGTCCTAGCTTTCCTTCATTAGATGCTCCTCTTGAGGAAAAACAACGATATGATCGTTGGAAGAAATCTAATGAAATGGCCAAGTGCTACATCCTAGCGTCCATCTCAAATGTTCTACAGCATCAAATGCAGGATGTAGAACTAGCTTCAGACATTATACTGAGTCTGAAGGAGATGTTTGGTGAGCAAGACCGTTCTGCAAGGCAAGACACCATGAGGCAAATTTATAATACCAAAATGGCTGAAGGTAGTTCAGTGAGAGAATATTGTCTTACAATGATCTCTAATCTGAATACATTGAAAGTTTTGGGTGTCGACATTGATGGAGAATCCCAAGTGGATATGATACTCCAGTCACTACCAGAATCATTCAAGGAATTCAGACTTAATTATAACATGAACAAAAAGATTTATTCTTTGTCTGAATTAATGAATGAGTTGGTAGCGGCGGAAGGCATCCTTGGTACTTCTAATGTTGAAGCCAATGTGGGTGAAGCTTCTACTTCTCAACCTAAGTCGAAAGGCAAGGGTAAGAAGAAGAAGAAGAAGAAGAAGAAGAAGAAGGACTTCACTAAGCAGGAGGGTAAACAAATTGTCTTAGGGGTTGCCGACAAAGGAAAGAAGCTGAAAGGAAAATGTTTCCATTATGGTGAGAAAGGACATTGGAAGAGGAATTGTCCAAAGTTCAAGGCTGCCGTTAATAAGGGTATGAATAGCTCATTTCTCCTTGAAATATGTTTGGTACAAAATCCCACAGATTCCTGGTGTGTGGATTCAGGTTGTACTAATCATATCTGCAATTCTTTGCAGGGGTTCTGGGAGACCAAAAGACTTAAAGAAGGAGAGTTGTTTCTGACCTTAGCTGATGGGAGTAGGATTCCAGTTGTAGCTATTGGAGTGTTTAATTTATGTTTTGAAACTAGGGTTTTAATATTGGAAGACTGTTTATTTGTACCTAATGTTCGTAGGAATTTAATTTCTGCAACTTATTTAGGTAAAAATGGATATTGTGTTATCCTTAAAGACAATGTTGTAATAAAGAAGGATAAAATGTTTATCTGTTCTGGCAATATTGTGGATGGTCTTTATATTTTAACTCCTGATAAGCATGAATTATATAATTCTGAATTAGATAATAACTCTCATGTAAAATCATTAAAGAGAAAGTTTCCTACTACTAATGATGCATATCTTTGGCACTTGCGTTTGGGTCATATTAATTCAAACAGAATACAAAGACTGATCAAAGATGGACTCTTAGAGCCATTGGACTTTGATGAATTTCCAGTTTGTGAATCTTGTTTGGAAGGCAAAATGACCAAACTACCTTTTAATGCAAAAGGTAGAAGAGCACAAGAGTTGCTAGAATTAGTTCATACGGATGTTTGTGGTCTTATGTCAACCTAAGCAAAAGGAGGTTATGAGTACTTCATCACTTTCACCGATGATTACTCTAGATTTGGTTATGTGTACCTAATGAGACGGAAGTCCGAAGCCTTTGAAAAATTCAAAGAGTTTAGGGCTGAACTTGAGAATCAATTGGGTAAACACATAAAGGCCATTTGATCTGATCGTGGTGGCAAATACCTTCTTGGGGATTTCAAGGATTACTTAACTCAAAATGGGATTGTATCCCAATTGACTGCACCTGGAACTCCCCAACAAAATGGTGTAGCAGAAAGAAGGAATAGGACTCTCTTAGAAATGGTTAGGTCCATGATGAGTTATTCAACTTTACCTATTTCTTTTTGGGGTTATGCCTTAGATACAGCAATACATCTTTTGAATTTAGTTCCATCAAAATCTGTTCCCAAAACACCCATGGAATTGTGGAGTGGGCGTAAGCCTAGTATGAAATATCTCCACATTTAGGGTTGTCCAGCACATGTGTTAAAAGGGAAGTCTGATAAGTTGGAACCAAAATCAGAAGTATGTTTGCTTGTGGGTTATCCAAAAGAAACTAGGGGTTATTTATTCTATAGTCATAAAGATAACAAAGTTTTTGTTAGTACAAATGCTAAATTCTTGGAATATGACTATATGAATAATTTTACTCCTAGAAGTAGAGTTGTCTTGGCTGAAATGAATGAACCTGTAATTGAACAACCAATGGTTGAAACTAGGGATGATGTGGCTGTATTGGATACACCACAAGATACTGCTCATGAGATGTCTAGTACACAGTTGCCTCGTCGTAGTGGGAGGAATGTTAGGCCACTTATAAGATTCATAGGTCTTGGAGAGACTTATGAGGCTATCTCAGAGGAGGCCGAAATTGATCCTTACACTTATGAAGAGGCAATGAATGATATAGATGCACATCATTGGGTTCAAGTTATGAAATCAGAATTAGATTCTATGTATTCCAATCAAGTTTGGGATCTTGTAAAGGCGCCTAACGGCATTAAACCCGTTGGTTGCAAATGGGTTTACAAGAGAAAGAGAGGGATAGATGGAAAGGTTGAAACCTTTAAAGCAAGGCTAGTGGTAAAAGGGTATACTAAAAAAGAAGGTATTGATTATGAGGAAACCTTTTCACCAGTAGCAATGCTTAAATCTATCAGAATTCTCTTATCCATTGCTGCTTATTATGATTATGAGATTTGGCAAATGGATGTCAAGACTGCATTTCTTAATGGCAATCTTGAAGAGGAAATCTATATGAAGCAACCAGAAGGTTTCATAGCAAAGAACCAAGAGCATATGGTATGCAAGTTGAATAGGTCCATTTATGGACTTAAGTAAGCATCTAGGTCATGGAACATCAGATTTAATCAAGCAATCAAATCATTTGGTTTTGACCAAATCTTGATGAACCATGTGTGTACAAAAGACATCGAGACAAAGTAGTAATGTTCCTAGTTCTTTATGTTGATAATATTCTACTCATTGGAAATGATGTAGGTGTAATGTCATCAGTAAAGGTTTGGTTGTCAAGCCAATTTGATATGAAGGACTTGGGTGAGGCTAACTTTATTCAAGGAATCAAGCTTTGGCGAGATCGTAAGAATAAGATATTAGGCTTATCACAAGCTGGATATATAGATAAGGTTCTAGAATGGTTTAGCTTGCAAAACTCCAAGAAAGGATTACTTCCTTTCAGACATGGAGTTCCTCTGTCTGATGACCAAAGGCCTAAGACTCAAGAGGAAGAAGATATGATGAGACAAGTTCCTTGTGTTTCGGCAGTAGGAAGTCTCATGTATGCCATGCTTTGTACTAGACCAGATATCTGTTTTTCAGTTGGCATGGTCAGCCGATATCAATCAAATCCAGGATCACAACATTGGCAAGCTGTAAAGCATATTCTCAAGTATCTACGGAGAACGAGAGATTATATGCTTGTTTACCGTTGTGAGGATTTGATTCCTATTGGCTATACAGATTCAGATTTTCAATCGGATCTAAATTTCAGAAAGTCCACGTCAGGATGTGTATTCACCTTGGGAGGTGGAGCCATAAGTTGGAGGAGTGTTAAGCAATCTTGTATTGCGGACTCCACCATGGAAGCTGAATATGTTGCTGCTTGTGAGGCGGCAAAGGAAGCTGTTTGACTCAAGAAATTCCTTTCTGATCTTGGTGTAGCGAGAATGGAGCAAGTTCCTATCACATTGTTTTGTGACAATAGTGGAGCGGTTGCACAATCCAATGATCCAAGGAATCACAAGAAAGGAAAGCACATTGAGAGAAAGTACCACATCATTTGAGACATTATTGCTCGTAGAGATGTGGTGGTAGCAAAGATTGCTTTGCAGATCCCTTTACCAAAGTCTTGTATTGCGGACTCCACCATGGAAGCTGAATATGTTGCTGCTTGTGAGGCAGCAAAGGAAGCTGTTTGACTCAAGAAATTCCTTTCTGATCTTGGTGTAGCGAGAATGGAGCAAGTTCCTATCACATTGTTTTGTGACAATAGTGGAGCGGTTGCACAATCCAATGATCCAAGGAATCACAAGAAAGGAAAGCACATTGAGAGAAAGTACCACATCATTCGAGACATTATTGCTCGTAGAGATGTGGTGGTAGCAAAGATTGCTTTGCAGATCCCTTTACCAAAGTCTTGCCTCAAAGGACCTTCGAATCACATTTGGAGGGAATGGGAGTTGGATTAGTGCACAATAGTCTTTAGGGCAAGTGGGAGATTGTTAGGATAAGTGCCCTTAAATCCTATTGTATGATGCTACGTATGATATTATGTATGACATTATGTGAGAAATAATGTATGACTTAATATTGTGTTTAATAAAGTTACTTTATTCTTATCTAAAATAATGGTAACATGAATGTTCGGACATTATCAAATAGTCCATGAGATGCATAGTATGTTATTTAGTCACAGAAGATATAGATCACAAGTTTTTTGTAAACTCAGAATTTTGGTTCGTAGTCGGTGATGAAATTGGGTATTTCATCTGCGAAGACTATAACATATTAACTACGATGATTTGTCTTGATCATGGAAGTGGTGACTTCTAGTTAATATGTTGATATGTTTTAAGAGTTAAGACATATTGAACTGGACCGCTGTGAGATTTATTATTCTCCCAACGACTGTCAATTGAATAATAAATCTCACGACTTGTATTCACATGAACTCTTAATCCTGAGAGAATAATGGACCTGATCATCAAATGTAGGTTGCTTTGATATATCAGGAGTGAGATCTAAATTAACGGTCAAAACCTCAGTATGTTGGGCAGACACATTTGGTGTTGATGGAACATATATTCTCAAGATGGAATTCATAGTCTCTTAACAGAGATATAAAGTATTCCCTTGAGATAAGTTTAATGGGTTCAGTTATTCAGAGAGTTAGGCCTAACCACTTTAGTAAGACTAAAGTATATATTTATGAAATTGGATTTTATAAATATATGGTGAATAACTCAAAAGGATTAAACCGGGTACTCAAGGATTAAGATGTAGTAATTTACAAAGTGGCAGTCTATATTCATGACTTTGTATTACTACGAATATTTTATGAAGGGGTTGCATGTATAATAAAGTCTTGGGATATAATTTATTAATGAGGCCTAGAGTGCAATTATATTTATATAGTGGTATTAAATATAATTAATGGTAACTTTGGACTTGTCAAGAGTTGACAGAAAAGCCCAAGGCCCATTGGAGCTAGTGTCTTATTTGTTCCCTTTTGGTCCCACTCCAAGCCACACACTAAAGCCCAATTGGGAAGGCCCAAAAGGCTAGCCCAATTAGATAATCAGTTATGTAGAGAGAAACATATAGAATTTTATATAGAATGAAATGGTTTGTATGTGATAAGAATATATGATATAAGGAAGAGAGACACTTCTTCATATATTCTCTTTAGAAAACATAGAACTGATTGAGAGACCACACATCTTGGGCATCAAGTGGAATTGGAGTGAAGATTGAAAGTGTTCCCGAGTACTTCTTCATTCGGTTTTGAATTTCACCGCATCAAGGTACACTCTCTTGTTCTTATATTCTGAAACTTACATAGTGCATGTTATCAATTGCGAAAGAAGTAGATCCGTTTATTTTCCACTGCGTATATTTTGTATGCGATGCAAACATATATATTTCCTAACACTCTTAATCCTGAGAGAATAATGGACCTGATCATGAAATGTAGGTTGCTTTGATATATCAGGAGTGAGATCTAAAGTAATGGTCAAAACCTCAGTATGTTAGGCAGCCACATTTAGTGTTGATGGAACACATATTCTTGAGATAGAATTCATAGTCTCTTGACGGAGATATAAAATATTCCCTTAAGATAAGTTTAATGGTTTCAGTTATTTAGAAAGTTAGGCTTAACCACTTTAGTAAGACTAAAGTATAAATTTATGAAATTAAATTTCATAAATATATGATGAATAACTTAAAAGGATTAAATCGAGTACTCAAGGATTAAGATGTAGTAATTTACAAAGTGGCAGTCTATATTCATGACTTTGTATTACTACGAATATTTTATGAAGGGTTGCATGTATAATAAAGTCTTGGGATATAATTTATTAATAAGGCTTAGAGTGCAATTATATTTATATAGTGGTATTAAATATAATTAATGGTAACTTTCGACTCGTTAAGAGTTGACAGAAAAGCCCAAGGCCCATTAGAGCTAGTGTCTTATTTGTTCCCTTTTGGTCCCACTTCAAGCCACACATTAAAACCCAATTGGGAAGGCCTAAAAGGCTAGCCCAATTAGATAATCAGTTATGTGGAGAGAAACATACAGAATTTTATATTAGAATGAAATGGTTTGTATGTTGGTGAGAGACTCCTTCATATTTCTCTCTAGAACAAACACATAGAACTGATTGAGAGACCACACATCTTGGTCATCAAGTGGAATTGAAGTGAAGATCAAAAGTGTTTCCAACTGCTTTTCTTCATTCGGTTTTGAAATTCACCATACCAAGGTACACTTTCTTGTTCTTATATTCTGAAATTTACATTGCACATGTTATCTATTGCGAATGAAGTAGATCCGTTAATTTTCTATTACGTATGTTTTGTATACGATACAAATATGTTATTATTCTACACCTTGAGCCACAAACCTAGCTTTGTTGCAGATCACATTACCTTCTTCAATTGTCTTATTGCGTAATATTCACTTTGTGCCAATAATATACTCACCCTCAGGTCTAGGTACTAGAGTTCATACATCATTCCTTTGAAATTGAAGCAGTTCATCATGCATAGTTTCAACCCAGCTTTCATCCTAAAGAGCTTCCTCAGCCTTGGTAGGTTCAACTTGTGAAAAGTAGTAAGAATAAGACATAAAGTTAGCAACACATTTATCAATTGTACGTTTCCTTAGTGTAAGTTCATTCATGTTTCTCACAATAACTTTAGGAGGATGATTTAACTTAATCCTACAGGAAGGTCCTTTCTCTTCGTGGGATTTAGAATCAGGTGAGGTAGGCATGTCTGCTGATCCTTCTACAACACTTGGAGTGACAGGATTGCTTGGAAATGCGGGCTCTTGATCAACAAGTTCTTGAACATCCTTGGGCTCGGGAGAAAGAATTTCTTTGGGAATCTCCTCACTAATTTTCTCAGAACCAGACTCTAAAGTTTCATTGATAACAACATTCACTGTTTCCATCACCTTTTTGGTTCTTTTGTTGTATACTCGATAAGCCTTGCTTGTAGAGGAGTATCCCAAAATATTTCTTCATCGCTTTGGGAGTCAAATTTTCCCACATTCTCTCTATCCTTGAGAATGAAACAAGTACTTCCAAATATTCTAAAATACTTGACATTTGGCTTCCTTCCCTTCCATAACTCATAGGGAGTCTTCTTGGTACTGAGTCTAAAATACACCCTGTTAACCGTATGACATGTAGTGTTAACGGCTTCTCCCCACAAGTTTCTAGCCACATCCTTGTTGTACAACATGGCTCTAGCCATCTCTTGAATAACTTTGTTCTTTCTTTCTACTCCACCATTCTGCTGAGGAGTAATAGGGGTAGAGAATGCTTGAGATATGCCTGATCTAGTGCAAAAAGGACTCCATGTAAGAGTTCTTGAATTCTTTACCATGATCACTTAGAATTCGATCAATCTTTAAGCTCTTCTCATTTTGTAATCTTTTGCACAGGGCTTTAATATGCTCAGGAGCATCTGACTTGGATCTTAGAAGAATAACCCAAGTGTACCTAGTGAAGTCATCTACCACAACCATGGTGTATCTCTTTCCACCAAGAGACTCGGTTCTAGTTGGACCCATGAGATCCAGATGTAGTAGCTCAAGTGGTCTAGATGTAGCAGTAGTTTGAGTGCCCGGATGTTTGGCTTTCGTTTCATTCCCAAGCTGACACGGTCCACACACCATATTGTTCAATCTACTAAACTTTGGCATCCCCAAAACTAATTCATTCTTAGATACAATTGAAAGATGTTTGTAACTAGCATGCCCTATCCTTTGGTGCCATAGATCTTCATTTGGTAGACAAATACTATTGCACATAATATCAGCATTAGGGACCAACTTATAACAATTTTCTAGAGTGCGAACACCACTTATGAGTTTCTTTCCAAACTCATCCAACACAAGGCATTTTCCTTTTAAGAAAAGCACCATAAAGTCTTGATCACATTACCAAAAGTGACATTTCCACCTTTCTTAGACTTGAAAACCTTAAAGAGAGATTGGTCTCCAGTCATGTGTCTTGAGCAACCGCTGTCAAGGTATCACAAATACGTGTCCATAACCTTAAATGTGAACTTCATCATAGAGCACATCTCATGCTTAGATGAAAAATCAATAGGAATGGTGTTTTCTCTCATCTGCCGTTTATGATCAAGACCTTTAACCTTCACTCTTCTCAGACGAAACCCTCTGCACATTTTCATTCTGAGATAGTCTAGTTTCCTCTTGGTTATGCTAAGATCTTTTCCAGTAATCATCATGTTGGATTTCAAATAACTTTTAGACTTGAAATTTTTGATATACTCAATCAAATAGAGATTAGAAATACAAGATGTATTTGAAAACAAAGATCTTTTCATGCCAGTTACAGCCATGACAATAGGGGTCAATGGATCACACAGCAAAGATTAAACCCTAATCAGAGTGTGGTTGCTCTGATACCACTTGATAGGCCAAGAATGTATTGATCCCATGTGATGAATTAACCAATTAATTAACCAAGTGAATTAATTAGGTTCAATTACATGCAATATGCGTGGTAGCACAAACAAATCACCAACTAAGTTAATATGCAATGGAAAATAAAGTTGACACAGTGATTTGTTTTCGAATGGGGAAGACCTACATAGAAAAAACCCCACCAGGTGATTTTAAGGTCACCATTCCCGAGAAGTCACCATTATCACAACAAGGGTTACAAGTAAAGGAATCCTAGTACCTTATACCAAGTTACAGTTGAACCCTTACTCCAATACCCAATTAGACTTGTTTTGTAGTGACAATCTTTCTTTTTCAATGCACGGCTCCTAGTACGTGACTAACCAATTCGATGAACAAATCCAAGTACGTGACTAACCACTAACTTGAGAAGGATGTTGGCTGTAAAGTTCTTCAGTTCATCACAAGATGAAGATCACGAAGCTCCTTGGTTACAAAACCCTACGGCACACAAACGCAACAGCTTCTTAAAGAAGATGATGAACTAGGGCATATGTCTCCGGTTCACAATATGCTTGTGAAAAACCTTTGCATTGAGTTACATCAACTGTGACAGCCCTTAAAATAATCCTTATATATGTTTAGGGTTGTGAGAAAAGAAAGCTTAAACATCTATTCACAGATTGGAGTGAAATCAGAACTAAAAATCTAATTTTCATAAATCTCGATAGATAGCTCATCTGTCGAGAGTTGTCGAGCATCGGGCTGAAATAGCTTATTAAACCTCGATAGATGCTAGCAGTCGAGTTTTAAAATCTAGCACTTCTTCACTTGAATCTTGGATAGATTTGCATGACTTTAACACTTGAACTTGAAACCTTGTTCCTTGCAGTATTAAACACATCCCAGATTTACCCAATTACAAGTAAAATGTGTTTTGTCAAAGGATTAGCCAATTTTATAATGACATATGTTCCTAACATGAATCACATTTGTCCTAACAAATGAGATTTAGACATTCAAAATGTTATTTAAAATTTGAAGTTTCTCTTTAAAACATTATTTAAAAGTCAAAGTTTCTCTTTTAATGATGTAAAAATGCTTTTAATAAACTTTAGAAAACGTAAGCTTAAAAACAAAACTTTTGAAAAACCTTTGGCTTCTAAAAACCTAATGAACAAACTTGTGCATATTATGCATAATTACTTACCTCTCTAGCTAATATATCTGAACACAGCTGAACACTTTAATCTTCGGTAAGCTATAAACAAAAGAATGCTTTAATAAGTAAGCATGAAATCTAATAGTTAGAAACCTTTTCTTTCCTACTGTCCTACAAAAATCTAGTATGAAAACTACTTTCGTATATACCATTGAATTAAGCAATTTAATATTCCTTATCAAAGTCCCACTGCAACAATATTTTCCCAAAACTAATCTGTATCACTAGAGTTCAAACAAATTTCTATAACCACAACTGATATTCTAGGCCACCTTGAAATCCTCTATAAGATCCAAATATATATATATATATATATAGCATCCATAGAAAAATATCTACCCATAGGACTTAGCAACCTATAGCATGTACTGACTAAAATTTTTGAAACTTGAAACAATATTATAGATTACAATAAGGGTCATGAATTCAGCACTACTCCAAAGTTGTGTTAACTCCAAGAACAAAACTTCTATAGGCTTTTCACCTATTCACGCGTTCATATGGAATAATCATGCAAACCTTTTTAATTCTTTGTCTCTAACAATGAGAAATCATACCTTGAACTATTTGGTTGTCTCTTTAATTGTATTTCTTATAAACTCCAAGGAAAAAAACACCTCTTAGCTTCGTTAGTGATGAAATCCTTCCTATTAAAACCCTAATTTGTCTCTTCCTTTACCTTGTATTTAACACATTGAGATGTGGGCTTGGTGGGGTAGTGGGCTAGAGTTACTAACAAAAAGTACTTATGGTCCATCAATTATATATAAAAGAAAAATGTAATAACCTCAAGTTAAGATTTATTTGTTTAGATAAGCCGAAATTCCAAAGGATCTCAATAACTCTTAAACTAATCCAAATAGGTTTTAATTCTCTAATCCTTTTCCTTAACTGAGAAGGAGACCAAAATTTTTATATGAACAATCCCACAAAGTAACACTCCACGTTACATCTTCTTCTTCTTTTATTTATTTATTTATTATCTTAACTGCCATACTAAATTGTATGCACTAACACTTTAATTTTCTCACATATTTTGTAGCACCACAAAATTTTATACTCTCATCTTACTGGGCACACAAATATAGTACCTTAACTTTATAATAATAATGACGATGATGGTAATGATCATAAAATAAAAAATAAAAATAAACTCAGAGTATTACAGTATCATTGGTGCTCCTTTGTTTTTTTGTTTTTTATTTTGCTTGAATAGATTTGAGAAAAATAATAAAAAATGAGGGTTAATTTTGTAAGAGTAATTGAACAAAAAATGAGGGATATATTTTTTAGGTGGTGTTTTTAGGAATTAAATAGTTTTATTTTTTTATAGTGTATATGCGATAATTATTTATAATCACAAAAAGATGTTAAACGAACCATTTAAAATTAATTTTAAAATTCACCATGCTGGATGACTTATGTTCAAACAATTAAATTTAGATCATTTCTATTTTAAATGAAAAATATACTTTGTGTATGTGTATCTATATACACACACACACACACACACACACATATATATATATATATATATATATAGAGAGAGAGAGAGAGAGAGAGAGAGAGAGAGAGAGAGAGATACCTAGTGTAACTCCATAAAAGTTACACATTTATTTGTATTAGATCTAAGAATGAAAAAACACTCATAATATTATCATTAATGTTCTCTCAAAATTAGTAATTTAAGGCACTAACTCTTCTTATTAAATGGAAGAAATATCATTAATTCTCCTAATGGATTCATTAGACCCCAAATCTCTCTATTTTATACAAATCTCTCTCTCCCCGCGTTCACAAATGGATTCATCATACCCCAAATCAAATTAAAGTTTAATTGTTGGCTTCTGTCTATTCTTAAACTTGAACCCAAAATAGAAGACAAATTGATAATTTTTTTTATTAATTTTTGCCAAATTCAAAAGACCAACATGTAGTGATTTCTAAAATATAGAACAAAAGTAACATTAAGTTGAATCTGGGAGTGTTCTAACTAAGGCCCAGCTAGATGATTTTGAGTGCTATGGAAAGAGATTTAAATATTTGAGTGCTTCTAATGAAATAGCTTTTGACTTTTTAAGGTAATTCAAACTTTCACGGAACCATACACCTCTATGCAGATTGACCAAAAGAGAGATCCCATATCACGGGGGATATAAAGCTTAACTCTAGAGAGAGAGGAAGAAGATGACATGGAAAGTGGAGAATTAATGTTGTTTAATTTTTTAATGACTTAAATTACTAATTTTTAGAGAACATAAATGATAAGAACATGAGTATTTTTTCACCCTTGGATCTAATACAAATCAATGGTCTAAAAATGGTGTAACTCTTATGGAGTTACATCAAGTGTAATTTGAACCCATATCTCATATATATATATATATATAAATTGTTATCGCTTAATTTATTAAATTTTCACATGATTCTTTTCTAGTATACTATTCCTAACACAATTGACAATAAACAAAAACTATATTGCTCCAGATTAAGATGATTAATAAAATCACAGTAATGCACATATTTTTGGCCTAGTTTTCTCATTCAATATTAGATGTATATATTTATTTCAGTTTATGGTTATATTTATGTTTATATATACGTTCATCATAAAGTTTATAATTTTTTTTGTAATAGTGTTTATGTTTGCACAAATATTTGGCATGATTATTATTATTTTTTTCTCTTCACATATTACATCCCTACAACATCATTCAATTGTATAAAAGAAATGTATTTAAAATTTTCCTAGGTTTCGATTATAGTTATCATAATTAATTTCAAAGCCCCAGTCTTGTCATTGGCAGGCTCATTAGACACAATTAAAGTAATAAGTAGCATAATTTTCAGCTTGCTAGAGAATAATGACAATGTTTTTCTGCTAAATCAATAGGTGAGAAAAAAAAAAAAAATCATAATTTTCATACTTTTTGTCTTAGGGGGGGATCTTTTGGGCCTTGGTATCATCTGGACTGCCTTCACTACAAGCTTTGGTGGCTTTCCATTAGGACTATTTTTCTGGTAAAATCTATTATATTCTTCTCTTTTTTTTTTTTCTTTTTTTTTCGGGGGGGGGGGGGGGGGGGGGGGGTGTGGGAGGGCAGAAACAAAAAATAAATTTGAATTTCTAATTTTTTTTTTTACATTTTGTAGGTATTATATATTACTCAAATAAGGAATTAGGAATCATTAATTTGCCCACTTGAGTAGTGTCGTTTTACTGTTTTGGTAGGAAAAATACATTAGCTGCCTCCAATGCTTTCATATTCATGGAAGGAGTTTTGAAGCTATCTCTTCCTAGTTAGAATATGAAATTACTGACAGTCTTGAATATGGAATTCAAGAGTTACTAGTGTGAGTTACAACTTTCTAGGTCTTAGATCACCATTTACAAGACTCGAAAAAGTCACTATTGTGAACTAACAAAACCATAGTGGTCATGCAAAAATTGGAATAGTTAAGATAACATCATGATTAGTTTGGAGATATGCACGGTGCATTACTGGTGGGAGTCACCGTAATAATAACTATGAGTTTCCAGCCTGCTGTCAGTCCCCTAATTGCAGTTTTAGCAAATGAAAACATAGTAGTCAATGTTCGTGGCATAGTTTTGAGATTTTATATAAAACTGGGATCTTAGTGTTATCATGTAATACATACAAGTTTCTCAAAAAAAGAAAAAGAAAATGTAACACACAAGATTCACAATAACTAATAACATTATAATTTGTAATATTGTCTTTTCAGTCCATCATTATGTGTCATTTTGTTTTTTTTTTTATTTTTTTTTATAAGTGGTTTTCCTCTTAGGAATAAGGTTTTCATAGTCTTCTTGATATTTGCTATGTGTACCACTTTCAAGTTCCCAGCCCTTGCCATTAGACCAGATATTTTGAATTAATTTTAAAATTCTAATTATCCAAATGTTAGATGATTCATTTACAAATGATTGATTGTGGATAAATTTAATATCAAATGTGCTTAAATTTATTCATTTTTATAATATAATTTGTTAAGTTAAATATATAATTATTTTCTAGTATTTTATTTGACATTAAAATAATTTATAAAATCATAGTGATACATCCTAGTTTTCTTATTATTTTATTATTAAATTTCTTTATGTTTATGTTTATCTTTATTGTTATTTTCATACTATTATTTTCCTTGTGTTTGTAATAATGTTTATGTTGGAACATTTATTTTACATAATTATACATTTTTTTACCCTTCACGTAATTGCATAACGCAGATGCCCTATTTTGCACCCCACATTTAACCTTGTCTAAGGGCATAATGGCTATTTCACACCCCAAGATTAAAACAATAATTTTTAATGTTTGATTTTATAAGTGTTGTGAAATTTTAAAGTACTCGCAAGTGCACAATCCATATCAAGTATAGTTTGGCAAGAACGAGGTCGAGCCCCACAAGGACTTGTATAAACGTAAGAAAATTAATCAAAACATGGTAATAAGATATTAATTAATACTAAAATTAATGCCAGATATTTATTAATACTAAAAATTATAATAAGATGTTAAAATATATTTATTAATACTAGAATTAAAACTAGATTTTTTTAAGACATGTTGACGAAAATTGCTACCTTATGTTTAACAAAAATTGTTAAATTATGTTTAACAAAAATTGTTATGTAGTGAAATTCATCAAACATAATTTCACCCATAAGCCTTTGGGGATATGAGTTTTATTGATGTGATTAGTGCCCATTCAAGATAACGTATCTTTTAATTACAATCCTTTGTTTCAAGGGAAGATCATTTGATTCAACCAAGTTGATAGGCCAAAACACGTATTGATCCCTTGTGATGAATTAATCAATTAATTAACTAAGTGAATTAATTAGGTTTAATTACATGCAATAAGCATGGTAGCATAAACAAATCACCAATTAACTAGAGTATGCATCGGAAAAATAAATTGACATGATGATTTGTTTACGAATGGGGAAAACCTACATGGTAAAAACCCCACCGAGTGATTTTAAGGTCACCACTCCCAAAATTTCACTATTATCACAACAAGCGGTTACAAGTAAATGAATCCCAGTACCTTATACCAACCTACAATTGAACTCTTACCCCAATACATAATTGGACTTGTTCTGTAGTGACAATTTCTCCTTTTGATGCACGACTCTCAAGTACGTGACTAACCAATTGCGCAGATCCCAGTACACGACTTCAATCACCAACTAGAGAAGTTTGTTGGCTGCAAAATTCTTCAGTTCATCACATAATGAAGATCCAGAAGATGCTTGGTCACAAAACCCTATGGTGCACATACACAGCAACTTCTTCACAAGAGATGAACTAGGACAAAACTTTGTCTCCGGTCACAATTTGCTTGAACAAACTTTGCTTAATGCTTGTGCAACTTGTGAACACTTTAATGGCCCTTAAAACAATCCTTTTATATGTCTAGGGTTAGGAGAAAAGAAAGCCCAAAGACATAATCACGGATCCCAAGGAAATCAGATCAGAATTCTGAAATTCTTAAACCTCGACAGATAGGAGCTGTCGAACAGTTGTTGAGCAGGTGTCGAGCGCACGGGGCTTGAGACAGCTTACTGAAGCTTGATAGATGCAGCTGTCGAGACAGTTGTTGAGCTTTAATGAACTTGCACTTTTAGCTTTGTTTCTTGGACAGACTTGAATGGTTTTAACACTTGATTTTGAAATAAGGTTTCTTGAAGTATTAAAAACACCTAGATCTACCCAAATACAAGTAAAGTGTGTTTTGTCAAAGGATTAACCAATTACACAAAATATTGACATATGTTCTTAACAAGTGAAATACATATGTCCTAACACACGTTGCCTTTGTGTTTGCACCTTAACTTATTTAGGTTGCCTACGTAACCCTGGTGGGAATAAGATAATTCGTAGTTCTTAAATTGAGGTTTTTGATCTAAAATCTTTAAATATGATTTTGTCCAATTTAAATAATGGACATTTATGTCAAATAATTGGTATTTAATTTAGTATTCACTTAATTTTTTTTGGGTGAGATAATTTATTTTAATCTCAAAGATAAGTCAATGATCCATGTTTTTATGGATTTTGAATCAAGGATTTTCTTTTTGACAAATTGAATGTTTGCGTAAATTTCCCCTTTTGTCATCTACTTCTTTGTAGGAATTTTAATAGGCAAAAATATTTTGATTGAAGTTCCCATATTTAATTAAGGGAAAGAAAACTCTTCTGAAGCAATTTTATTTTTATGAACAGGTTTTAGAAATTGGGAACCAAAAAATTTCCTCACATCAATTTTATGGTCATTTTATTTTAGGAATTGGAAACTCCAATTTTGATTAAGGAATTAGGAATCCCAAAGAATTAGTTATATTGGAATTTGAAGGAATTAAACCCCCACCTTATTTAAAATAATTTTGGGAGTCAAGGACTCCATTGAAGTGTATTATTTTAAATTGGTAGAATCAATAATCCCAAAGTGTTTAATTGGTGGAATTACTAAGAATAATATATAATGCTGGAGACAAAGATTCCATTAACTTGTTTGAATGGTGGAGAGTATAGGATTCCAATTTTTAAATTAGTAGAGTCAAGGACTCCATTTAATGGTAGAATCAAGGATTCGTCAGAGACTTTATTGGTTTATTTGATTTGTAGAATAAAGGATTCTAACATCAAAATTTGGTAGAATCAAAAACTCTATGATTTATCTTATCAAGGATTCTAAAATTAAAATTTAGTAGAGTCAAAGACTCTAAAATTTAAATTAGTGGGGTTAGGGACTCCATTGAATTAATTCATAAGGTGGAGTCAATGACTCCATTGATGTATTTCACGAGGTGGAGTCAAGAACTTATCGATATATTTCATTTGGTAGAGTCAAGGACTCCAATTAAGAAAACATTGGACAAAAGCTTAAAGGAATCTTTATTTGGTAATCATCAAATAGGATCTACGAGTCAAACACTCGTACTATAAGTTTCATATATGGAGTTAGGAACTCCTCATGAAACCTAACCCTATTTGTTTTAACAATCAAAAAGTTAGCATTGAGGAAGAGGGAGAGAGAGAGATTTAGAGAAGAAATGGACCGATAAAATCCCATTTACAAACCTATTATTGATACTGCATGCTCCTCCTCTTCACTTGCTCTCTCCTTTTTCTTCTTTCTTTATATATATTATCCTTATATTTTTGTTTGCACTATTTGTTTTTGTAATTAACTTTGTTAATTTTGGAGGGTATTTATTTGATTCTATAAATTTGTCCAAAATTTATATTCTTTGAAAAATTTTGCTAGGACATTTGTTAAGTAACCACTTTTTTTGTTGTTGAAAATTTCATATTTCAACAAGACACAGTGATTATTAAACAATATGTAGCGCATCTAATGAGATACATGGTGATAGCATGTGATATAATATAAAGCAATAAGTTGTTTTAATGATAGAAACTTTAACGTCACGTTTGGTTTGGGAATCTGGAGATGTGGTTAGAGTTAGAAGTTGTTTTGTATTCTAACGTGGATAAGAGTTTTTTTTTTTTTGAAAGATTGATTTAAAATGGATTAGTAGAATGACGATGTGGCAAGATCTTTACCATTTATTTTAAAAGAAAGGTGGGAATTTATAGAAATTCTATCTTGTAAAGTCCAGAGCTCTAGAAAATCTGAATCTTAAAATAAGTTCGGACTTGGGAAAGTGGTTTGTAGCCTTTGGCTACATATATAAGTGAGAATAAATCAATATTTTCGCTGGCTCTACAATAAAATGTATTTTTAGCGACGAAACTTAGTGAGAAAATATTTTTTTGTTGCTAAAATTACAAATTTAGCGATGAAATATGGATTTCATCGCTAATAATGAAAAAAATTATAACATTTAGTGATGAAAAGTGATTTTCGTTGCTATTATTGATTTGAAACAAGGGTGCCAACGGGGAAAAACTAGGTGCGAGCTTAATTAATCTATAATAATGAAATATTTCATTGCTAAAAGTTGAGATTTTTAGTGACGAAACATTTCGTTGCTATAGACGTTGCTTTGAATAGTATTAGCGAAGAAACTCATTTCGTTGCCAAAGGTAACCAATAGTGACGAAACTAAATCGTCGCCAAAAGTCCAATGCATATAAATCGGTAGCTTTAGCGATGAAATCGTAATTCATAACAAAAAAGTTAGAAACAGCAACTAAATAAATTTTGTCACTAAAGAGTACAACTTAAATGGGTTAAATTTCAGAAAAAAAAATTTTCCTTTCCTACATAAAATTTCACTTCTCCCACCCACTCACTTAAAAAATTTTCAATCCTCCCTCTCTCATTATCACTCACTCCCTAACACAAACACAGACTCAAATACAAGCACGAACACACACATCCCTCTATCTCTCTCTCTCTCTACCAAATGTCTCCTCCCTCTTGGTCTCTTGGTTAGCTTCTACTAGATTTTCAGTCATCAAACTCTTATCCATGGTTTGACTTCTCCTAACATGAATCTAAGGTAAAATCTCCATGACCCACCTTCTAATATCTTTGGGTTTTTATCCTATATTGTTAGGATTGCTTTTTATGTTGTGGGTTTTGTTCTAGAAGTAGTCTGTTGTGTTTGTTGGTACATTTAAAATCTTATTGGAGGTTTTTAATTTAATGGAGTGAAATGGATTTTGTTGTTTGGAAACTATGTGAGTTGGCTTTCTTAAGAAATCATTTGGATTTTTGATTTAAATTGGAGATTGGGTTAGTTTTAGAAAAAGGGTTCCCTTGCATTTTGAAATGTCTTTAGCATATGTAGTTGTGATTGTGGTGTTAAATATAAATTTGTGCAAGTAATATGAGCATTTGTCTTTTGCTTACTAAGTGTTTGACCAATTGCCTAGAAAATCCAACACAAGGCAGAATGTCAAAAAGACACCATTCTACGACATAGATAGGTCAAGGGATCCATGGGCAGTAGCCTCACCCATACCCTCAAGGTTTTACCTCCCCCCAATGGGTAGCAGGGAGAATGCATCAAACAAGACAATTTTTGCATGTGGTCTCTTAGCCCTATAAGCAGTAGCCTCACACACACACAACCAAGGAACCTCTTTCCCCGTGGGCACCAGGAAAAAACTCATCATCCGAAGTGAAAGGGCACTAACCTAGATCTGAAACTATTGTTACAAAGACTACAAAAATCAAATCGGGTGATCACTAGGAAATTACACATGGCATAAGGTTGAAACAACATAAAGCTTGCAATTTACATGTACTTTCAAATACATAGTTTATATTCAGGTAGTTTCATAATAATCTTAAATAATTAAAACTTCCGCAAAGTTTGTAAGGCTTTCAAATTCATTCTTTGTCAACATGATTTTCTATCAATTTCCCAAATAATTAAAATAAAACATCTTTAGTATTTTCAAATAATACCACAAATCCACGAATTCTATTGTCAAGGGAATTCAAAGATACTTTTCTTTTCCATACCAAATATTCATGCAGTTCCCTATATGCAATATTAAACATGATGTGCTTTTCATATTTATTAGGGTCATAAGATAGCACTCTTTAGAAAAACATAGTTCCACAAATAATTTTCAAAATGTGTTTAGCCCAAAAACAACGTTTCATGTCATGTGATTATTTTCTAAAAATCACATTAAAAACCCACTTACGTTAGAAAGCCAACCAATTTACCTCAACAGGGCACCATGAATCAACCAATCCAATCACTAGATTCATCACCAAGGATCTCGAAACCTAGAAACACAAGGATCAGGCCTATGTATGACAAGGCTTATTGTAAAGTTTACCATCACATTTGTCTCCAAAATCGAAAAGGATCCCCTAAATCAAACCGAGGGCACTAAAGCCTAGCTTGACCATTCTAAGACAAGTACCCTTTTCCCAAACAGGAACCAAACAAGCATACAAGAACTTATAATACCACAACACAAAGCTAGAGTATTTTAAATCTCTACCGCAATTAAGCAATGTGCATATATAAGAATAACATAAAACACATCACTTCAAAATAGAGGTGGCAAGGCATATGTAATTCCTTTAGGCACAAAATAACAAACCCAAACGATATGAAACTAGTATCCAGAATTCCAAAGGATGTGCAACTTGGTTCATAAAAAGCTCATATAACAAATGTGTCTATACCAAGACAAGACATTCAAAATGGCATCTAAAACCTTAAAATCTTAACGTGACTAAGAATTATCTAGATTTTGGAGTAAAGCTTTCCTCATGAACTAAGTATCCCCTTCCCTAGACTTGCACTTAAAAAAAATAGTAAGAATTAATCTTAGGAGTAGGAGTAGAACTGTGAAAATGTTTCTTACCAAAATCTTTAACCCAAAAGCTTCCACCACAAAAAGAATAATGAAAGCACATCCGAAGCAAGGGTCCACGAGTATGTGTGAGTAATAAGAGAGGAAAGACCCCTTTATTTTCGTTATGTGAGGCTAAGTGTCCAATTTGGTAATGAGGCGAAGGGTGAAAATAAAAGAGAGAGGGGAGATAGTTCGGCCAACCATCAGAAAAGTGAGAAGAAACTTTAGGACCACTCAATACAAATATTTTAGGAATAGATTTACAAAACTACCCTCACCTAAAATTCTATTGCCAAATCCCTTTTTATTTTATTTTATAAAGGTTGGGGTGTTATTCTTCCCCCCTTAAAATAAGTTTGCCCCCAAAACTATACCCACAACAAGATGTCTTAAAACAACACCTAGCAATTACTGACATCGACATTTTCAGCATAAACCTTTAAAATCAAAGAATGGAGCACTCAACCAATTATAACAAGAAGAAAGTTTACCCATTATATTTCAAATTATAACCATGCTTAAAATCAAGAGTATAGATGGGTTAACTTAATAATTCTTGAAAAGATAAATTTTGGTTAGTTTCAAGCAATGATGAAGAATAGAACCCTAAGGCCATGAAAGGCAAGTTAAAAGTTTAAAATCAAGTTAGTCATATGAAATTTTCTAATTCACAAGTCACATATGCTCCATTACGTTTAAAGACTTTTCAAAGTTGTAAGAAAATTTTAGTAGTTGAAACCAAAGGGTCATGAATTTTCCAGTTTGAAATTGGTCATAAACCAAAAGTAGATCTACAATTAACAAAAGTTTGCAAGAGAGGTTTTGGAATGACTTTAAAAGTTGTTGTAAAGAACACAAGTATTCTTCGGTGACAAACCAAGGCAACAAATATCAAATAAGAAAAGAGCTTTATGGAAAGCATGTCCAACTTTCAACTTCTAAAAGTTTTGATCAGCAAAATAACTGTTAGAATTTTATGCTAACATAATTTTTTTTATTTTTTTGGGTTAAAGACATCTAGTAAAGTATTCCAACGTAAAACAACAACAAAATTTGTGAAATTCAAATCATAATTTTCTAAGGCCAACTTGCACTAAGTTTAAAACAATTCAAATCATTGATTCTAACCAAATCGATTTGGAGATTGTTAGGACATATGTGATTTGATGTTAGGAACATATGTCAATTTAGAATTAGCTAATCCTTTGAAAAAACGCACTTTACTTGTAATTGGGTAGATCTAGGATGTGTTTAATACTTCAAAGAACAAGGTTTCAAGTTCAAGTGTTAAAACCATGCAAATCTATCCAAGAAATAAGTGAAGAAGTGCTAGATTTTAAAGCACAACAGCTATCTCAACAGCTAGTATCTATCGAGATTTAAAAAGCTACTGAAGCCCGAGGCTCAACAGCTAGCTCAATAGATACCTTATCTGTCGAGGTTTATGAAATTCAATTTTTCTCAGCTGATTTTCTTCCAATCTGTGTGTATATGTTTAAGCTTTCTTTTCTCACAACCCTGAACATATATAAGGATTATTTTAAGGGCCGTCAAATGTTGCACAAGTGTGAAGCAAAGTTTTGTTCATGCAAATTGTGACTAAAGACAGAATTTGCTCTAGTTCATCTTTCTCTTCAAGAAACTGCTGTGTTTGTATACCATAGGGTTTTATGACCACGGAGCTTCGTGATATTCATCGTGTAATGAATTGAAGAACTTTGCAGCCAACATATTTCTTAAGCTGGTGATTAAGTCACGTACTAGGATCCGCGCATTGATTGGTTAGTCACGTACTGAGAGCCGTGCATTGAAAAGGAAAGATTGTCACTACAAAACAAGTTCAATTGGGTATTAAGGTAAGGGTTCAACTGTAGTTTGGTATTAGATACTGGGATTCCTTTTACTTGTAACTGCTTGCTTTGATAATAGTGGATTCTCGGGAGTGGTGACCTTAAATTCACTCGATGGGGTTTTGCCTTGGTGGTTTCCCCATTCGTAAACAAATCACCTGTGTCAAATTTATTTTCCGTTGCATTTTAACTTAGTTGGTGATTTTTTTGTGCTACCATGCTTATTGCATGAAATTGAATCTAATTAATTCACTTGGCCAATTAATTGGTTAATTTATTATAAATGGTTAATACATTCTTGGCCTATTAGAGATTAACTCAAACATAAAATCATGTACGATAATTCCTAGCATTAAAAACTGTAAAGTTGTGATTTACAAATTACAACTATGTCTTATGTTGGCTTTATTCCGTGACTAGAAGTGTTGTAATTACATTAATTTATTTCTTTGTATTTTGTGGGATTTATTTGTAATGAGTTTAGTATTAAGTTGGTGAAGATTGCTTAAGAAGTTGATCTCGCGACTCAGCTCGTGAGTGGTGTAACCTGTAAAAGTCACATGAGAAGCATGTGCTGGAATCTGAAGAGTCAAGTGCCAGGCTGTATTTTGCGAGTCATTTCGTGACTCAAGCCAATTTCGTGACTCAAGCCAAGTCACGAAGTGACCTGTGAAACTCTTTGCTTAGAGGATTTTAAGTGTGACTTTCTTACCCTTCACCCATGCTATATATACCTTCATTATCCACAAAAGTGCAAGGAGAATATTCAAAGAAAAACTTTAGAAAGGTTTCCATAACACACCCACCTTTTAGAGAGAGAGCTACTCATCCTTTAGTGAGAAATCATTGTAGTCTTTTCTCTTTCCCTTTCCCATTATCATACCTTGAGAGAAAATTTGTAACCAAAAACAAACTCACACCTATTCAGAGTGTAGAGAGTGTTTTGGATCTTGGGAAGCATTTGAGATTTTCCAAAAGAAGCTAGTGAGGTTGACGGATGCAATCTGGCGGTATTGTAGGATCTGGATAACTAGTGAAGACAACACTCCGAGAAGTATGTTGGTAGCAAGAGTATGGAGGGCTCAAGTATATTGGGTAGATTAGGCTTGAAGGGTCTTTTTCATATTCGTGTACTCCAACTTATTCACTAGTGGATCGATTTTGACTTGGAGGGTCGCGGAGAGGTTTTTCGCCGAGTTCTTCAGTTTCCACTTCGATAACACGTCTCGATGTTATCTTGTATTTACATCACTTTTCTCTTACTCTTTGTGCTTTATGTTTATTGTTTATTGCTTATGTTCATGCACTAGAGTAGTTCAGGTTTCTTGTCCTTCATTTGCTCTTGTTCCGCATTTAGTTAAATTAGAGTAAAAGCAATTAAGTCGTAATTTAAAATTGGGCGTCTAAACAAGCATTAGTGTTTTCACACTAATTGTGCTTTCAAAAACAATAGAAAAACAAACCATTGGAGACGTATTGTACATGTTTTAAAAAAAGGACAATAAACCTGTTAAGAAAATTTAGACCTTGGTTGATAGAATTAACAAGTTTTAAACTCAAGTTGTTAATTAGATTTATTATTAATAAACCTTGCTAAAACAAAAAAAATATCAATATCATGCACAGAGGAAAATTAAATAAGACAAGATATGATGACTCAAGAAAACCAATGAAACAAACTAGTTTCACAGTAAAAAACCTAGGGGGAAACCTTCTCGAAAAGTAATTTACTATTGTAAAGAGAAGTTTTAGATCTAGTACAAAACCTTTGTCCATAGACTTTACAATCCCCATAAATGAACTTACAGTAAAAACCTTATGTCGCTTTAGAACCTCTGAACTCTTCAATATATGAACGTTATCCTTTTGCACGAATCCCAGTACGTGACTAACCAATGATGCACGGCTCTCAGTACGTGACTAACACGCCAACATGAAGAAGATTGTTGGCTGCCAAGTTCTTCACTTCATCAACAATGAAGATCAAGAAGCACTTAGTTACAAAACACTAAGGCGCAAAGACGCAGAAGTTTCTTTTAGAGAGAGTAAGGCACTCGGTTACTTTTTGCATGTGTTCTCCTTGTATTCTCTTATGTGACGGCCTTTAAAACAAGCCTTATATATGTCTAGGGTTGTGAGAAAAAAAACCTTACACATACATGTCAGCATGGGCCGAAAATCAGATCTGGAAATTCTGATTTCATAATTCTCGATATTTACAGCTGTCGAGCTATCTGTCGAGCTTTAATGAATATATTTTCTTCACTTGTTTCTTGGTCTAATTTTCATGGCTTTAATACTAGACTTAAATTTTTGTTCTTTAAAGTATAAAATATGTTCAAAGGATTAGACAATTCTAAATGACATATGTTTTTAACATGATTCATATATGTCCTAACAATCTTCCCCTTTGGCAATTCGTGACAAAACCATAACAAAAAAATGAACATATGAGAGAAATCATAAATTACTCAACTCATACTCACTTGTTGAATACAATAAAATCTATCATAACACAAACTCTTGAAAAACTTTGCAAGAAGAGAGTTTAAGGCAAGAAAGACATTGACAACCTATATTTCTGAAACACTTTAAACAAAACTCATCAAGGCATTTTAGTGTGAAACAGAAATAAAAGATTGCATACATAAAGAAACATGTTTATAAAGATAGAAAAGAAACAACACATGTAGAGGTAGGTGAAGAAAACATACATCATATATATATATATATATATATATATATCAAAGATAAGTACAATGTATGGAAAAAAAATGGTCACAAGACTGGTGTACGAGAAGAAGGAGATAAGCACTCCCCCTAACAAGATGAAACACATCTCTCCCTTACAAAGACATGTATTTCTCCCCCTAACATGTAGAATCTTAAAAAGAAACCACATTTTTTCCACAATTTCTCCCCCTTTTTGTCATGATTGACAAAGGGTACAAGAAGCTATAAAGCCTTACCCGAGAAACATAAAGATGATCAAGGATGATCAAGGGGGCACAAGGAATCCATATAAATGCATGAATGTAATGAAACAAGATGCTATAAATGACAAGATAAAAGAAAGATGCAAAACATGTGAAAAACAATGCATTCAAGAGGATCTTGATAGATCGAGAAGTTGTCAAGTAGCTATCGAGCAGAAGCCAACCTTGATGGATCGAACAACTATTGAGCATTTATTGAGCAGATAGAGAGTTTCTCGATGGATCAAGAATTTGTCGAGAAGCTATCGGGAAAAATTCTAGAAAGCTTCGATAGATCGAGATTGCGTTCACTTTTATCGAGAAAGGAAGATCAAAGATCTCGATGGATAGCTAGCTGTCGAGATGTGCAAAAACAATTTTTCAAAGAAGAGAAGAAACATAGAAATGAATGCAATCAAGCAAGCTACTCAAACAAGGATCCAATCAACATTTTAAGCTTTCAAAAAAATCTTTCAACAAGAAAAATGTCAAGCATTTAAATCCAAAACCCACACACATAAAACAAGTCTAACCAATTTTATATTTCAAAAACAAGTCAAGACAGTTTAGTGAGCATACATAAACACATGTATTCCTTGTGATGACCAAAACACATTGTATTTGCACATGTATCAAAAGTAGCAAAGAATATTACGTGTTGTGTGTGAAAAACATTGCAAGATTGCATAAGTGTCTACTTTTTACGATGATGTGAGATATGAGAAAATCACTTTAACTCACACACAATCATAACTGCTTGATAAGGACTATCACCTTCGAGGTACATCCTATAACTCCCGTATCTCCTAGAAGACATGCTTGCAATCGTATATAAACATTTTGATTCTTTTTTTTTTTTGCTTTCTTTTTTCTTTGCATATTTTTTTTTAAACAAACCATGCATGGGCATATAAAAGAGAGAAAAGAAATACCCAATAATGTTAAGCTTTTGACATTGCACTTTTGCTATGCCAAAGCATACAGATGTCATTTCCATTGGTAAATCTGGTTTTGTATCTCATACAAAACACACAGCGGAAGCAACAAACATGGATCTATTTCATTCATGATTGATAACATGCACTATGTAAATTTCAGAATTTAAGAACGAGATAGTGCACTTTGGTGCGGTGAAATTCAAAACAAAAGATTAGAAGTACTTGGGAACACTTTTAATTTTCACTCCAATTCCACTTTATGCCCAAGAAGTGTGGTTTTTCAATCAGTTTCTAAGGGAGAATAATTGAGTGGCTTCACTCGCACATGCACACCACTTCACAATGATGTCTCTTTTTTTCTTATAAACTTTTTTGTATGTTTCTCCCTTTTATAACTAACTGATTATCTAATTGGGCCTTTCCAATTGGGCTTTAGTGTGTGGCTTGGAGTGGGACCAAAAGGGACCAATAAGACACTAGCTCCAATGGGCCTTGGGCTTTTCTATCAACTCTTGACAAGCCCAAAGTTACCATTAATTATATTTAATACTACTATATAAATATAATTGCACTCTAGGCCTTATTAGTAAATTATATCCCAAGACTTTATTATGTATGCAACCCCTTCATAAAATATTCGTAGTAATACAAAGTCATGAATATAAACTGCCATTTTGAAATTACAACATCTTAATCCTTGAGTACCCGGTTTAATCCTTTTAAGTTATTCATAATATATTTATGAAATCCAATTCCATGAATATATACTTTAGTATATTCTTACTAAAGTGGTTAGGCCTAACACTCTGAATAACCAAACCCATTAAACTTATCTCAAGGGAATATTTTATATCTCCGTTAAGAGATTATGAATTCCATCTGGAGAATATATGTTCCATCAATACTAAATGTGACTGCCCAACATACTGAGGTTTTGATCGTGACTTTAGATCTCACTCCTGATATATCAAAGCAACCTATATCTCATGATCAGGTCCATTATTCTCTCAGGATTAAGAGTTCATGCAAATAGAAGTCGTGAGATTTATTATTCATTTGACAGTCGTTAGAAGAATAATAAATCTCACAGCGGTCCAGTTCAATATGTCTTAACTCTTAAAACATATCAACATATCAACTAGAAGTCTTCACTTCCATGATTAAGACAAATCATCTTAGTTGACATGTTATAGTTTTCGCAGATGAAATGCCCAATATCATCACCGACTACGAACTATAATTCTGATTTACAAAGAACTTGTAATCTATATCTTCCGTGATTAAATCACATAAATCATATACTATGCATCTCATGGACTATATGACAATGTCCAAATATTCATGTTACCATTATTTTAGATAATAATAAAACAACTTTATTAATCATAACATTAAGTCATACATAATGTTATACATAGCATCATACAATAGGATTTAAGGGCACATATCCTAACGATTTCATGATTGGCAAGCAACAGTGGTGAGATGGTTATTTATGCCTTTCTCTTAGGATTTCTAGTTCTTCTTGTCAAAAAGAGTGATACGAGTATTAAGTACAGGAGATTACTTAATCTTACTCATCACAAACACGAGCCACAAAGCTCACTTGCTTAGTTATGCAATGAGATGCTCATCTAAGTTACAAAAGATACAAAGTTTAGAAAACTATGTTTCAATGGAAATCAAACAGATAAAAAATCAAACAAAGAGAGTCATACTTTAGATAGAAAGAATTAAAGTAGAGGACAAACAGAAAAGACAATTAAGTCTTAGGCTCCTTTCTCACTCACATAGTACATTTCTTTGGCCGTGAAGATGAAAAGACACGTGTCCTAGTATGTCTACTAAGGGACATAGAAGAATTAGAATTTTCCTAAAATTGAGTTAAAGATCTCAAAACTTTTAATAACTCTCCAAAAAAAGTGTAGGTCCTTGAAAGGAAACCTGTGATCATTTGGACACTTGCTTTTGAGGATACAACATAAAGCAATTAGGACGAATGTGTCCAGAAACACCACAATGGTGACAAAGATGAGGTCTAACAAAGGATTTAGTATTAGTCAAATTAGTTTTGGAATTCATACCTTTATCACATTTCTCAGATTGGAGCACAAAAACAATCTTTGATCTAGAAGTTGTGGAAGAGGAGGGGCCGGAGGAAACAGCATATCCTAAGCCAGTCTTATCAAAACTAGGCTTTTGAGCACTCAATACCTCATCAAGCTTTGCACTAGACATCCTCTCTATTTGAGTTCTAGCTTAACTAAGCTCAACATCAAGATTCTTGACCTTCTCTTCTAATGAGGTGTTCTCCATAACAAAAGTCTCAACTAAACTTGTAGTCTCATCTAGTTTGACTAACATATCAGCTTTTTTCAGTTTTTACCTTATTAAGCTCTACAACGATGAGAAGTACTTTCAAATTTTGTGAATTCAGTGCATAGCTCATTATAGGCTTCTTGAAGGGTCATCTTCTTAGGTACTTCATCATCATCAGAATCCTCACTGTCACTAGCACTCTCCACAATCACCTTATCGGTTGTGGCATCAAAAGCCATAAAGTGACCACATTCATCCACATACTCATCAGAAGAGTAATTCTTAGTATCACTCTAGGTAGCAATCAACCCTTTATCTTTTGAATTCTTGGTGTTTTACTTCATAAGATAGTTCGGGCACTCTATCTTTATATGACCAAAACTTTTGCACTCATGGCATTGGATAAGGGGTTTCTCATTTTTGCCCTTCCTAGAGGATTTAGATTTTTTATGAGGTTTGTCCTTATACTTTTTCCTATACTAAAGAAGCTTGATAGTCTCATTAGTTATGAAAGATAGATCCTCATCCTCATCTTCATCTTCATCTTTGCTTTCATCTCCATCTTTGGAGTCATCAATCTCTTCCTCTGTACCCTTAGGAGCCAAGTATCTACCCTTTCCACCTTTTTCCATTAAGCCTAATCCCATCTCATAGGTTTGAAGGTTTCCTACAAACTCAGTCAAAGGAATTTTATCAATGTCCTTTACTTCTTCAATGGCAGTGATCTTGACATGGAATCTTTGAGGTAAGGACCTAAGAATTTTTCTAAAAATTTTACATTTTGCTATAGATTCTCCAATGTTGAAAGCAGAATTCACAATATCCTTGAGTTTAGCATAAAACTCGTTAAAGGTATCATCCTCCTCCATCCTTGTTTCTTCAAAACTACTAGTGAGTATTTGAAACTTTACAGTCTTTACTGCCTTGGTACATTCATAGGTGGTCTCAAGAATGGTCCATGCTTCCTTAGCAACTTCCGTGGATGATATTCTCTTGAATTCCTCATTGGTCACCCCACAAAGCAAAGCATTTAAGGCCTTACTGTTGAAATTTGCCACTATGATTGTTGCTTCATCCCAATCCACCAGCGCTTCCTTTGGCTTAATCCAGCTAACTTCAACAGCTTGCCATACTTTTTCACCTAGAGCCTATAAAAAAACTTTCATACGAACTTTTCAGTGTGCATAATTAGTGCCATCAAATAAAGGAGGAATCAAAAGAGATTTTTCACGATCCATGACAACAAGGGTCAAGGATCACACTCAAGAAATTAATCCAATCAGAGTGTACCCGTTGTGATACTACTTGTTGGGAAAATTTAGACCCTGGTTGATAAAATTAACAAGTTTTAAACTCAAGTTGTTAATTAGATTTATTATGAATAAATCTTGTTAAAATAAACAAACATCAATATCATGTCAATATCATGCACAGTGGAAATGCAACAGCTTCTTCAAGAGAAAGGTGAACAAAGGCAAATGTCTCCCGTTCACAATATGCTTGTGAAAAACTTTTGCATTAAGGTGCATCATCTGTGACGGCCCTTAAAACAATCCTTATCTATGTTTAGGGTTGTGAGAAAAGAAAGCCCAAACAATTATACATGGATTAGAATGAAATCAAATCTAGAAAATTGATTTTCTTAAATCTCGATAGATAGGTTATTTGTTGAGAGCTGTTGAGCACTTCACTTGATTCTTGGACAGATTTGCATGGCTTTAACACTTGAACTTGAAACCTTTTTCCTGTATTCTTTTATTTTTTTCCAATTAATGAGAATGGTACAATTCAATCATGTATTTTTTACATTTAGTTTTTCTTATTATTTTATATAAAAAATAAATGGCGACTTCACACCACTTACCCAAAAAGAGAGGTGCCCTAAAAAGCACTCCAAAAAATCTCTCTGTTTTGAAAGGCACCCAATTTTGGCGGTCCCTTATAGCATGTAGAAAGTTGAAGGGTCACGACAGCTGGAGCACTACAGGACAAAAAAAGGACAGTCTAACCAGTCAGTCATTTCGCGACTCATCCCAGTCACGAGTGAGTCACCAAAACACCTTGTTTGGCAAAAAAATGACTTTTCACATTCCTCATGTACCCTACTATAAATACCCTTATACCCACGAAATATAGAGAGCTTCCAGGAAGAATTTTGAGAGAGAAAAACAAGATTGACTGATCCACAATCTTAGACATTTGGTTCTCCAAATTCCTCTACTCTCACACTCTTGGTTGACATACTCTTGAGAGGTTCATTACCCAAATCCTTATCTCACCATACCCATATCTGTGAGGAAGTTATTTGGTGCTTGGGAAGAAGTTCAGAGATAACCAATTCATTTGGTTGATGCAATGGGCTTATTGCGAGATCCGGAAAGTTAAAGAAGACACGGTTAGGCTTAACCTTGTTGGAGCAAGAAGCTTGGAGGGCTTAGGTGCATTAGGTAGATAAGGCTTGGAGGGTTTATTACTATTCGTATATCCAAACTTTATTCTTTAGTGGATCATTTTACCGTTTGGAGGGCAGCAGACAGATTTTTCGCCAAGTTCTTCAGTTTCTTTTTCGATAACACGTGCCGGTGTTATCTTTGTGTTTGCATCTCTTTAACCCTTACTCTTTACCTTTAATTGCTACTATGTTGTGATTAATTATGGTATAGAGTATTTTGTTTATTTGGGTATTGCTTGTACTTATCATTCCGCATATATATTTTTTGAGTATAAGCTTGTGTTGGTTATTTTGAAATTGGGGTTCTAAACATTCATTAGTGTTTTATACACCAAGTGAACTTTCATGCTTGTTTAGACGTACAAAAGTTAAGATTGATAGAAAAAATACATGTTTGTATCGCATACAAAATATACGTAGTGAAAAATTAACGGATCTACTTCATTCGCAATTGATACATGCACTATGTAAGTTTCAGAATATAGAATCCAGAGAGTGTACCTTGGTGTGATGAATTTCAAAGCCAAAGATCAGAAGTTCTTGGGAACACTTTTAATCTTCACTCCAATTCCACTAACTCGCAAGCTGTGTGGTCTCTCAATTAGTTTCTGTTCAGGGGAGAATGAAAGAGTGTCCAACACTAACATACATACCATTTCATTAACTTGTTAGTACTTCAAAATTCTGTATGTTTCTCTCCTTATAACTGATTATCTAATTGGGCTAGCCTTTTGGGCCTTTCCAATTGGGCTCTAGTATGTGGCTTGGAGTGGAACCAAAAGGGAATAAATAAGACACTAGCTCCAATGGGTCTTGGGCTTTTCTGTCAACTCTTGACAAGTCCAAAGTTACCATTAATTATATTTATTACCACTATATAAATATAATTGCACTCTAGGCCCTATTAATAAATTATATCCCAAAACTTTATTATACATGCAACCCCTTCATAAAATATTTGTAGTAACACAAAGTCATAAATGTAGACTGCCATTTTGTAAATTACAATATCTTAATCCTTGAGTACCCGGTTTAATCCTTTAAATTATTCATCATATATTTATAAAATCTAATTTCATAAATATATACTTTAGTAACTAATTATTAAAGTAGTTAGACCTAACATTCTGAATAACCATCCCATTAAACTTATCTCAAGGGAATATTTTGTATTTCCGTTAAGAGACTATGAATTCCATCTTGAGAATATATGTTCCATCAACACTAAATGTGGCTACTCAACATACTGAGGTTTTGACCGTAACTTTAGATCTCACTCCTGATATATCAAAGCAATCTACATTTCAAGATCATGTCCATTATCCTTTCAAGATTAAGAGTTCATGCAAATAAAAGTCGTGAGATTTATTATTCATTTGACAGTCATTAAGAAAAGAATAAATCTCATAGCGTTCCAGTTCAATATGTCTTAACTCTTAAAACATATCAACATACCAACTAAAAGTCTCCACTTCCGTGATTAAGACAAATCATCTTGGTTGATATGTTATAGTCTTCGTAGATGAAATGCCCAATTTCATCACCGACTACGAACTTAAATTCTAAGTGTTAGGACATATGTGATATATGTTAGGAACATATGTCAATATTTATGTAGTTAGCTAATCCTTTGACAAAATGCACTTTATTTGGGTAGATTTAGGTGTTTTTAATACTTCAAGAAACAAGGTTTCAAAATCAAGTGTTAAAGTCATTCAAGTCTGTCTAAGAAACAAGCTGAATAATGTAAATTCATTAAAACTCGACAACTGGCTCAACAGCTGTATCTATTGAGCTTAAGAAAGCTGTTTCAGCCCGTGTGCTCGACACCTACTTGACAGCTTCTCTACAGCTCCTATTTGTCGAGGTTTAAGAATTTCAGAATTCTGATCTGATTTTCTTGGAATCCGTGAATGTGTCTTTGGGCTTTCTTTTCTCCTAATCCTAGACCTATATAAGACTTATTTTAGAGGCTTTCACATAAGAGAATACAAGGAGAACATATGCAAAAGGTGACCAATGCCTTATTCTCTCTAAAAGAAGCTACTACGTCTTTGCGCCTTAGGGTTTTGTGACCAAGCATCTTCTTGATCTTCATCGTGTGATGAACTGAAGAACTTTGCAGCCAACAATTTTCTTCTAGTTGGTGATTAAGTCACGTACTGGGATCCACGCAATTGTTTAGTCACGTATTGGGATCCATGCAAATCAAAAGGGTGGCGTTCATATATTGAAGAGTTCAAAGGTTCTGAAGCGGTAGAAGGTTTTTGCTGTGAGTTCATCTACGGGAATTGTAGAGTCTAGGGACAAAGGTTTTGTACTAGATCTGGAACTTCTCTTTACTATAGTGGATTGCTCTTTGTGAAGGTTTCCCCTCAGGTTTTTTTTACTGTGAAACTGATTTGTTTCATTGGTTTTCCTGAGTCATCATATCTTGTCTTATTTACTTTTCTGCTGCATTCATTTTTGACATGATATTGATGTTTATTTGTTTTAACAAGTTTTATTTATAATAAATCTAATTAACAACTTGGATTTAAAACTTGTTAATTCTATCAACCGAGGTCTAAATTTTTGAACAAGTGGTATCAGAGCGGGTACACTTTGATTGGATTAATTTCTTGAGTGTGATCCTTGACTCCCCGTTGTCATGGAATCTCTTTATTTTTTTTGATTTGCATGATCTTATGTTGAATGATGATGATGATATTCAAGAAGCCTATTGCAAGCTTTATAATTTTTGTTTGAAATCTCTTAAATATTCTACAAAATTAAAAGCTAAATTTAAAAAGGTAAAGCTTGAAAAAGATGATTTGATTGCAAAATTGGATGAAGCCAATAATTTGAATGAGAATTTTAAAAACCAAATTTCATCTCAGGTGGACAAAATTAAAAGTTTGGAAGAGCAACTAGTTGAATCTAAAACTGAAGTTGAAAAATTAACTAGTGCCAAACTTGTTGTTGAGCCTAACTCAAAAGAAAAGGATTTTTATATACCTCCATTTAAAAGGAATAATCAAGAGTTGAAGGCTAATATTGCTAGGATAGACAAAGGTAAACAATCTGATGTTAATGCTAAAGTTTCTAAACCTATGTCTAAATCTGAATTTGTTCCCACTTGTTATCATTGTCATATTGTTGGTCATATTAGGACAAATTGTCTTAAGTTAAGATCTTTGTCAACCTCTAAGGTTAGACCTCCTTCTAGGAAGTTGAGTAGCTCTAAAACTGCTCATGTTTGTCACCATTGTGGTGTTTCTGGACACAGTCGTCCAAATTGCTTTAAGTTGTATCCTCATAAGCAATTGTCCAAATGGTCACAGGTTTCCTCTTAAGGACTTAGACCTTTATTTGGAGAGTTATTAAAAGCTTTGAGATTTTTAACTCAATTTCAGGAGAATTTTAATTCTTCTATGTCCTTTAGTAAACATACTAGGACACGTGCCTTTTCATCTTCACGACTAAAGACTCGTGCTGTATGGGTGAGAAAGGAGCCTAAGACTTAATTGTCTTTTCTGTTTGTCATCTACTTTAATTCTTTCTATCTAATGTAAGACTTTCTTTGCTTGATTTCTTATCTACTTTTGGAATCATGCTTGCATGCATCTGCATCTTTCTATCATGCCTTCACGCATATGCATCTTTCTTTCATGCTTTCATGTTGTTTGTCTATTTTTGTTTGATTGTTTAGTCTCTATTTTGTTTGTTTTTTAACATAAAAAGAGAAAAATTATAAAAATACAAAAACAGTGTGTCTTTGTGTACGTTGGTACTTGTGTACCTTGGATGGCTATTGAAACAAAGTTCTCTAAACTTTGAATCTTTTGTAGCTTAAATGAGCGTCTTTATGCACAACTAAGCAAGTGAGCTTTGTGGCTCGTGTTTGTGATGAGTAAGATTAATTAATCTCTTGTACTTAACACTCGTATCACTCTTTTTGATGGGAAGGACTAGAAAATTTTAAGAGAAAGGCATAAATAACCATCTCACCACAGTTGCCCGCCAATCATGAAATGACATCCGTATGCTTTAGCGTAGCAAAAGTGCAATGTCAAAAGCTTAACGTCATTGGGTATTTCTTTTCTCTCTACTATATGCCAATGCATGATTTGCTTAAAAGAAAAATATGCAAAGGAAAATAAAAAGTAAAAAGAATCAAAATGCTTTTAAATATGATTGCAAGCGTGTATTCTAGGAGATGTGGGAGTTATAGGATGTACCTCGAAGATGATAGTTCCCATCAAACAGTTATGATTGTGTGTGAGTTAAAGTGATTTTCTCATATCTCAAATCGTCATAACATGTATACACTTATGCAATCTTGCGTTGTTTTTCACACACAACACGCAATATTCTTTGCTACTCTTGATACATGTATAGGTACAATGTGATTTGGCCATCACAAGATTTACATGTGTTAATGTATGCTCACTAAACTGTCTTGACTTATTTTTGAAATATAAAATTGGTTAGACTTGTTTAGTTTGTGTGTGTGTGTTTTGGATCTAAATGCTTTACATTTTTCTTGTTGAGAGATGATTTTGAGAGCTCAAAATGTTGTTTGGATCATTGGTTGAGTTGCATGCTTGAAAAACTGTCTTTTAGCATTTCGTATTTGTGTTTTTCCCTTCTTGAAAAACTGTCTTTTAGCAATCTTGACACCTCCTCAACACCTCTCGACACCTGGCTTATCTATTGAGCTCTTCAGTTGAAATTTTATTGCAATCTCGACAACTCTTGATAGCTTGGTGGATCGATCGAGATTCCTTCTGGATCCTTGATAGCTTCTCAACACCTAGTGGATTGATCGAGCTTCTTTTGTCTATTCCTTGTTTTGTCCCTCGATAGCTCCTCGACCCCTTCTCGATCCATCGAGGTTGGCTCGACAGCATCTCGACACCTCTCGTCGAGATCCTCTACATGCATTGTTTTTCACATGTTTTGCATGTTTCTTTTATCTTGTCATCCATAGAATCTTGTTTCATTACATTCATGCATTTTAATGGATTCTTTGTGCCCCCCTTTGATCACCCTTGATCATCTTTATGTTTCTCAGGTGAAGCTTTCTAGCTTCTTGTACCCTTTGTCAATCATGACAAAAAGGGGGAGAAATTGTGGAGAATATGTGGTTTCTTTTTAAGCTTCTACATGTTAGGGGGAGAAATACATGCTCTTGTAAGGGGGAGATGTGTTTCATCTTATTAGGGGGAGAGTGCACACTGAGGGATGTAGTGAGGATTTGATTTATCTTTTCTTTTCTTTCTATTTTAGATACATTGTTCATGTACCTTAGGTCTTGTGACCATTATTTACATACATTGTACTTAGCTTCTTTATATGTTGATGTATGTTCTTTCACCTACCCTTACATGTGTTGTTTCTTTTCTCTCTTTATGCCCATGCTTCTTATTACTTGTATGCAATCTATTATTTCTGTTTCACACTAAGATGCCTTGATGAGTTTTGTTTAAGTGTTTTAGAAATACAGGTTGTCAAAGTCTACTTGTAATAAACTCTCTTCTTGCAAAGTTTTTTAAGAGTTTGTGTTAGGATAGATTTTATTGTATTCAACAAGTGAGTATGAGTTGAGTGATTTATGACTTCTCTCATATGTTCATTTGTTTGTTGTGGTTTTGTCACGGATTGCCAAAGGGGGAGATTGTTAGGACATATGTGATTCATGTTAAGAACATATGTCAATATGTATATAGTTGGCTAATCCTTTGACAAAACGCACTTTACTTATATTTGGGTATATCTAGGTGTTTTTAATAATTGAAGAAACAAGGTTTTAAAATCAAGTGTTAAAGCCATTCAAGTTTGTCTAAGAAACAAGCTGAATAGTGCAAATTCATTAAAGCTTGACAGTTGGCTCGACAGCTGCATCTATCGAGCTTAAGAAAGCTGTTTCAGCCCGTGTGCTCAACACTTGCTCGACTGCTTCTCGATAGCTCCTATCTGTCGAGGTTTAAGATTTCAGAATTCTGATATGATTTTCTTGGGATCCGTGAATGTGTCTTTGGGCTTTTTTTTCTCCTAACCCTAGACCTATATAAGGCTTATTTTAGAAGCCGTCACATAAGAGAATACAAGGAGAACATATGCAAAAGGTGACCGATGCCTTATTTTTTCTGAAAGAAGCTACTGCGTCTTTACGCCTTAGGGTTTTGTGACCAAACATCTTCTTGATCTTCATCGTGTGATAAACTGAAGAACTTTGTAGCCAACAATCTTCTTCTAGTTGGTGATTAAGTCGTGTACTGGGATTCGTACAATTGGTTAGTCACGTACTAGAATTCGTGCATCAAAAGGGTGGCGTTCATATATTGAAGAGTTTAGAGGTTCTGAAGCGGCAGAAGGTTTCTGCTGTGTGATCATCTATGGAGATTGTAGAGTCTAGGGACAAAGGTTTTGTACTAAATCTGAAACTTCTCTTTACTATAGTGGGTTGCTCTTCGGGAAGGTCTCCCCCTAGGGTTTTTACTGTGAAACTAGTTTGTTTCATTGGTTTTCCTGGGTCATCATATCTCGTCTTATTTACTTTTCCGCTGCATTTATTTTTGACATGATATTGATGTTTATTTGTTTTAACAAGTTTTATTCATAATAAATCTAATTAACAACTTGGATTTAAAAGATGTTAATTCTATCAGCCGGGGTCTAAAATTCCCAACACTAAGTTTACAAAGAACATGTGACTTATAACTTCTGTGACTAAATCACATAAATCACATACTATGCATCTCATGGACTATGTGATAATGTCCAAATATTCATTTTACAATTATTTTAGTTAATAATAAAAAAAATTTATCAATCACAATACTGAGTCATACATAATGTCATACTTAATATCTTACATAGCATCATACAATAGGATTTAAGGGCACTAATCTTAACAAAAACATATCATCTTACCTTTCCAAATATGGGTGGTAGTAAGAATGGACCCATTGAAGTATCTCTTTGAGAAACCCGCTTTGAGTGGAAGATTGCCAATATGATTGATCTTATTGGCATAATTCGATTTAAAGTATGTGGCTAGAAAAACCATGAAAGGGAGCATCATGTCAGATTTTGTGCCGAGAATCCAATGGAGGGGGAAGATGGTAATGAAGACTTTCCAAATGAGGACATTTTGGACGTCGAGTTAAGGACATGGAAGATGTGCTTTGACGGAGCTGTAAACCAATATGGGATTGGAAAAAGGATACTCTTGATCACTCCCGAGGGATCTCATATACCTTTGGCAATCAAGTTGAACTTTGAAGCAACAAATAACATGGCTGAATATGAGGCTTGTATTGCCAGAATGGAAACTCTTCGAGAATTGAGGGTAAAGGAGGCTGAAGTCTTTGAGATTTAACTTGAAAATTGAGCAAAGTTATGAGGAAGTGTACAAAGGGAAGACCGAAGTTTCAACAATGACCGTAGAGGAAGAGGAAGTTCTGTGGTACTATGACATCATGAAGTTCTTGGAACTAGTGGCACATCCGAGTGGTGCTGACAAGGGAGAATGTTGTTCCATTAAGATGATGGAAACACAATACATCCTATGTGGAGGACAACTCTATAGAAGGTCCTATGATGGTATACAACTTTGTTGCTTGAAGAAGGAAGAAGCCGAAAGGGTAATGGAAGAAGTTCATTAAGGGATTTGTGGCCCTCATATGAATGAGGGAATGTTAGCCAAGAAAATCCTAAGGATAAGATACTATTGGAATATGATGGAGACCGATTGTGTGGACTATGTGAAGAGCTACCACGATTGTCATTCACACGTCAACTTGAACCATGTGCCACCTATTAAGTTATATAGCATGACTTTTCCATGGCCATTCTCAGTTTGGAGCATAGATGTGATCGAAAGGATAGCTCCTAAGGCTTCAAATGGGCATGGATACATTCTGGTGGCAATTGACTATATCACTAAGTGGGTGGAAGCAACCTCCTACTCTGTATTGATGGCTAAGCATGTGGCTTGGTTTTTAGAACAAACATTATATGCTGATTCGGGGTCCCCCAAGAGATCATTTCTAATAACAGTTCCCACTTTGAAGGGGAGGTTCGAAGGATCATGGAATTGTACAACATTGAGCATCACAAGTCTTCACCATATCGACCACAAGCTAATGGGGCCATAGAAGCAACTAATAAGAATGTGAAGAATATCCTAGCCAAGATGGTAGTGACAAACAAAGATTGGGTCGAGAAGCTTCCATTTGCCTTATGGGGTTATAGAACTTCTATCTGCACGTCAACTGGGGCAACACCTTACTCTTTGGTTTATGGAAGTGAGGCGGTGCTTCCTATTGAGGTGGAGATATAATCTTTCAGAGTGTTAGTGGAAACCAAGGTCTTAGAAGAGGATTGGGCTAAGGCGAGATATGAACAATTGGCTTTGATAGATGAGAAGAGGGCTAGGGCACAATATCACACACAAGGGTACCAAAAAAAGATTGCTAGAGCATTCAACAAGGAAGTGAAACCGAGAAACCTTAAAGAAGGGGACTTAGTCCTAAAGGCGCTTAGAGATGAGACTTTTAATCCAAGAGGAAAGATGAAGCCAAGTTGGTCTAGGTCTTTTGTCATTAAGAAGATCATGTCTACAGGTGCTACAAGGATCACAGATTTGGATGGCGAAGAGATGCTTCGCCCAATTAACATGGATAGACTCTGGAAATACTAAATTTAAAGAAAAAAAAGAGAGAAAAAAGGACTACTAGGTTGAAAACTTGAAAAGGCGACTTAGGCAAAAATTAAGGCAAAGAACCCCACTAGATTGAAAACCTGAAAGGGCGGTCTAGGAAAAAGCTAGGGGAAAAGACTATGGCATGGTGAAAATTCCCAAAGGGACATCATGGGCAAAAATTACATGGAAAAGGAAAAAGAAAAGAAAAAGAAAAGAAAAGAAAAAAAAAAAAAACAAAGGAATGAGATGACAAAAAGCAAAGATAATAAAAAAAAAAGTGATTTTCTTATTGCCATTTTCTACTTTGTTTGGCTTGCTTGTTTCATATATCTTGCCTCTGTTTAAACCCTTTTCATATGTATACATGTATCTGAGTCTTTGTTTCATATGCTTCATTTGTTGTTTATCCCTTATATGCTATATTAGGGTTTTCTTTCGTCTTGATGCCATAAACATGCATTCACATGTCCATACAGGATTTCATAAGTGTTGTGTCGCTAAAAGGTAAGTGAAGGTAAGTCATGCATTGGTATGAACATGCATTTGATGATGCATATTGTTTGAATGTTTTTTTATGCCTTTTAATTCCAATTTTTTTCTTTATATAGTTGTCATGATACCTTGCTACCATGATTGAGTTGCTGCCTTGTTTTAGATGTATGATAGGGTGTTCACATGCTAGACGAATGCTAGGGTTCGTATATGTGAGTGGTTTGGCTTCCTTTTGTTTTATAGATAGGTAGGTATGTGTTTTAGGATAATGATATGATAGCATGCTATATGCCTATGTATACTAGTGTGTGTGTAAGTATAGATTAAAGTGTTGAACATATTTTTAATGAGGTTAAGACGTATGACATAATGATGGGAGGCCAACCTTAGGGTTGAGCGATCTTGGGTGTCTAACAACTTCCTAAGAACGTACCTAAACTCCAAATCCATATCTCTAATAGTAAGATTAAAAGGTCCTTCCTTGAGAGGACACTATATATATGGTTCCTAGACCATTTGAAAAACTAGGTGGTGACTCCATCCATTGTGTCCACACCTCCCTTTTTGACCCACCAACACCAATAAGCATTTGGCCAGCCCAAAATAAAACTGGTTAAATCTAACTTCCTTTTATTTTTTCTTTCCATTTTCTTTTTTGCTATTTTTTCTCTGACCCATGTTGGAAAGTTCCCACCTTTTGTTTGGTTGTGTTTTGATTAATTTTGGGTTTGAGGATATGGAGGTTTTGGGTATGGTTTCAGCTTCATTGCTATATGTTTTGGTTTGGATCTCGGGGTAATGGGTTTGTATGCTTTTATGGGGATTTTCTAATTTTTGTTTGGGATTTGGTATTGGGCGTTCGAAAGGTGGGATTTTTAGCTTGGATTTGTGTTTGATTTCAAAGAATTATGATCCTAGTGTCCCACATGGATTAGGTATAAGCTTAACCATGTGTTTATAAGCTCTTGGATACCCTCTCTTTGCAAGACAGTTTTTAAGGGTGAGTTCTACCCATGGGTCTTATTTTCCTTCTCTTTTCCATTCTTCTTTTCATCCATTTCTTAATTACCAAGAACCTAACACAAAGTGGGTTTGGCTGTGGGTTTCAGGTAGACTAATAAGACAAATGGGTTTGTGTTCTTGTGATTTTGTGTTTCTGAGCTTGTGCTTTTGCGTTCCTTTAATGGATTTGGTGTTAGATTTGGGTTGGTTTTGTTGAAGGAGATGTTGTGTTTGTATTCTTGTATTTTGGAGCACGTTGTTTTTGTATTGCGGGCATGTGTTTAACTTTTCTAGGTTTGTGTTTGTATTTTGTGCTTGGAAATTTAGAACCCGGTTGATAGAATTAACAAGTTTTCAACTCATGTTGTTAATTAGATTTATTATGAATAAACCTTGTTAAAACAAACAAACACCAATATCATGTAAATATCATGCACAGCGGAATAGTAAACAAGATTAGATATGATGACCTAGGAAAACCAATGAAACAAACTAGTTTCACAATAAAAAACCTAGGGGAAAACCATTTTGTAAAGCAATTCACTATAGTAAAGAGAAGTTTCAGATCTAGTACAAAACCTTTGTCCCTAAAATCTACAATCCCCATAAATAAACTTACAGCAGAAACCTTCTACCACTACAGAACCTCTGAACTCTTCAATATATGAACGCCACCCTTTTGCATGAATCTCAGTATGTGACTAACCAATGATGCACGGATCCCAATACGTGACTAACTCTAGCAACTTGAAGGTGTTGTTAGCTGCAAAGTTCTTCACTTCATCAACAATGAAGATCAAGAAGTACTTAGTTACAAAACCCTAAGGTGCAATAGACGCAGTAACTTCTTGCAAAGAGAATAAGGCACTAGGTCACTTTCTGCATATGTTCTCCATATATAATGGCCTTTAAAATAAGCCTTATATATGTCTAGGGTTGTAAGAAAAGAAACCCTACACATACATGTTAGCATGAGCCGAAAATCAGATCTGGAAATTTTGATTTTGTAGATCTCTATAGATTTAGCTTTTGTTAAGCTTCGTTCCTAAGTCTCGATAGATACTATTTCTGTCGAGGTATCTATTAAGATTTAATGAACTACTTTTCTTTACTTGTTTCTTGGTCCAATCTTCATGGCTTTAATACTTGGCTTGAACAACATGTTTCTTGAAGTACTAAACCCATCCTAGATCTTCCCAATTACATGTAAAGTGCATTTTGTTAAAGGATTAGCCAATTACATAAAATATGTCTCTAACAATCTCCCCCTTTAGCAATCCGTGACAAAACCACAACAAAACACATAATCATGAGAGAAGTCTTAAATCACTAAACTCATAACCATTTGTTGTATTACGAAAGAAATCTATCCCTACTACAAACTATTGAAAAACTTTGCAAGACAAGAGTTCATGGCATGATAGACTTTCATAACCAGTTTTTCTAAAATACTTATACAAGACTCATCAAGGCATCATGTGTGAAACAAAAATAAAGATTGCGTACATAAAGAAACATGTGTATGAAGATAGAGAAGAAACAACATATGTAAAGATAGGTGAAGAAGACATACATTATCATACATATATATATAAATATATATATATATATATATATATGTCAAAGATAAGCACAGTGTATGTAAATATGGTCACAAGACTAGTGTATAAGAAGCTAAAGGAAGCTCCTTAAACAACAAAGAGGTAAACACTCCCCCTTACAAAGGCATATATTTCTCCCCCTAACATATAGAATCCTGAAATGAAACCAGATTTTCTCCCCTTTTATGTTATGATTGACAAAGGGTACAAGAAGCTATAAAACTTTACCCAAGAAACATAAAGATGATCAAGGGGGCAAAAGGAATCCATATAAATGCATGAATGTAATGAAATAAGGTGCTATGAATGACAAGATAAAAGAAAGATGCAAAACATGTGAAAAACAATGCAAGGGTATCTCGATCAATCGAGGAGGTTTCGAGAATCTATCGAGAAGAAGCCAACCTCGATGGATCGACAATCTGTCGAGGATGTGTCGAGCAAACAGAGAGCACAAGATTTTGGCTAAATGGATCAACCTATCTGTTGAGAAGCTTTCGAGGTCAAACCCAGAAATCTTGATAGAAGAGGTATCTATTGAGAAGCTATCGAGGATGCAGAATAGAGATTTTTTAAGGGGGAAAAACACATAAGATGAGAAAGCAACAAGATGGCTACTCAAACAAGCATCCAAGCAACATGTTAAGCACTCAAATCACAACTCAAAACTAGATGCAAAGCATTTCTAGATCCACAAACACACTAAACAAGTCTAACCAATTTTATATTTAAAAAACAAGTTAAGATAGTTTAGCAAGTATATATTAACACATGTATCCCTTATGATGACAAAATCACATTGTACCTACACACGTATCAAAAGTAGCAAAGAGTTTGTGTGTTGTGTGCGAAACATAGCAAGAGTGCATAAGTTTCTCATATTATAACGATTTGAGATATGAGAACATCTAATACACTCACACACAATGATAACTATTTGATAGAGACTATCACCTTTGAGGTACATCATATAACTCTCACATCTCCTAGAAACATGCTTACAATCATTTTAAAAGCATTTTGATTATTTTTGCTTTTATATTCTTTACATATTTTCTTTTTGATTATATCATGCATGGGCATATAAGAGAGAAAAGAAATACCCAACTATGTAAGCCAAAACATTACAATTTTACTATGCCGAAGCACACAGATGTTATACATGATTGGCGGGCTTTAGTGGTGAGATGGTTATTTATGTCTTTCTTTTAGGATTTTCTAGTCCTTCCCATCAAAAAGAATAATATGAGTATGAGATATAAGAGAAAATCTTAATCATACTCATCACAACCATGAGCCACAGAGGTCACTTGCTTAGTTGTGTATTGAGATGCTCATCTAAGCTACAAGAGATACAAAGTGTAGAAACTTTGTTTCAATGGCCATCAAAGGTACACAAGTACCAATATACACAAACACACTGTTTTTGTTTTTTTCTGTTTTTTTTTTTTTTTTTGAAAAACAAAACAAAAACTAAACAACCAAATAAAAACAGACAAACAACATGAAAGTATGAAGATAGATGCAGATACATGAAAGCATGATTCCAAAAATAGATAAGAAATTAAGCAAGAAAGTCCTACTTTAGATAGAAAGAATTAAAGCAGAGGACAAAAAATTAAGTCTTAGGATCCTTCATCACCCACACAACACAAGTCTTTGGTTGTGAAGATGAAAAGACACGTGCCCTAGTATGACTACTAAAGGACATTGAGGAATTAGAATTCCCCTAAAATTGAGTTAAAAAGCTCAAAACTTTTAATAACTCACCAAGAATAGGTACAGAGCCTTTAGACAAAGGATGAGACCTATTTGCTACTCGCTTATGAGGAAACAACTTGAAACAATTTGGACAAGTGTGACTAAAAACACCACAATGGTGACAAACATGAGCAATTTTAGGACTACTAGACTTCCTAAAGTGAGGTCTAACAAAGGATTTAGAATTAGACAAATCAGTTATGGATTGCATACCTTTATCACCTTTCTCAAATTGGGGCACAAAGACATTCTTTGATCCAGAAGCCGTGGGAAGAGGAGGGACTGGAGGAGTCAACATATCCTAAGCCAACCTTATTAAAACTAGGCTTTTAAGCACTCAAGACCTCATCAAGCTTTGGACTAGACATCCTCTTTATTTGAGTTCTAGTTTGACTAAGCTCAACCTCGAGATTCTTGACCTTCTTTTTTAATGAGGTGTTCTCCACAACAAGAGCCTCAACTAACCTTGTAGTCTCATCTAGTTTAACTAATAGTTCAACTTTTTCAGTTTTTACCTCATTAAGCTCTTATCTACAAAGATGAGAAGTCTTTTCAAATTTTATAAATTTAGTGCACAGTTTATCATAGGCTTCCTGCAGGTTCAACTTCTTGGGCACTTCATCATCAGAAGAATCCTCATTGTCACTAGCACTCTCCACGATCACCTTATCGATTGTGGCAGCCAAAGCCATATAATGACCATATTCATCCTCATACTCATCATAAAGATCACTCTCAGAGTCACTCAAGGTAGCAACCAACACTTTACCTTTTGATTTCTTGGTTTATTCCTTCATAAGATAATTTGAGCACTCTGTCCTCATATGACCAAAACCTTTGCACTCATGGCATTGGATGAAGGGTTTCATTCTTGCTCTTCCTAGAGGATTCAGATTTCCTAGGGGCTTTGTTCTTATCCTTTTTCCTATATTGGAGAAGCTTGATAATTTCATTAGCTATGAAGCTTAAGTCCTCATCCTCATCTTCATCTTCATCTTCAAAGTCATCACTCTCTTCCTTTATACCCTTAAGAGCCAAGTTTCTACTCTTTCCACCTTTTCCCATTAAACCTAATCCCATCTCATAAGTTTGAAGGATCCTTACAAGTTCAGTCAAAGGAATTTGATCAATGTCCTTCACTTCTTCAATGGCAGTGATCTTGGCATGGAATCTTTCAGGTAAGGACCTAAGGATTTTCCAACAATTTTGGATTCTGCTATAGATTCTCCAAGGTTGAAGGCAGAATTCACAATATCCTTGAGTTTAGTATAGAACTCATCAAATGTCTCATCCTCCTCCATCCTTATATCTTCAAGACTGCTGGTGAGTTTTTGAAGCTTAACGGTCTTCACTGCCTTGGTACCTTCATAGGTGGTCTCAAGAATAGTTCATAATTCCTTAGCAATTTTCGTGGATGATATTTTCTTGAATTCCTCATTGGTCGCACCACTAAACAGAGCATTCAAAGCCCTACTATTGAAATTTACCGCTTTGATTTTTGTTTCATCCCAATCCACCGGCGCTTCCTTTGGCTAAACCCAGTCGACTTTAATAGCTTGCCATAATTTTTCATTAAGAGCCTGCAAAAAAGCTTTCATATGAACTTTCCAGTATGCATAGTTAGTACCATCAAACAAAGAAGGAATCAAAAGAGATTCTCCACAATCCATGACAAAAGGGGTCAAGGATCACACTTAGGAAATTAATCCAATCAGAGTGAACCCGCTCTGATACCACTTGTTGGGAAATTTAGACCCCGGTTGATAGAATTAACAACTTTTAAACCCAAATTGTTAGTTAGATTTATTATGAATAAACCTTATTAAGACAAACAAACAAACATCAATATCATGTTAATATCATGCACAGCGGAAGAGTAAATAAGACAAGATATGATGACCTAAGAAATCCAATGAAACAAACTAGTTTCACAGTAAAAAACCTGGGGGAAAACCTTCTCGAAAAGCAATTCACTATAGTAAAGAGAAGTTTCTGATCTAGTACAAAACCTTTATCCCTAGACTTTACAATCCCTATGGATGAACTTACAGCAGAAACCTTCTACCGCTTCAGAACCTTTTAACTTTTCAATATATGAATGCCACTTTTTTGCACAAATCTTAATAAGTGACTAACCAATGATGCATGGATTCGAGTACGTGAATAACTCCAGCAATTTGAAAATGTTGTTGGCTGCAAAGTTCTTCACTTAATCAACAATAAAGATCAAGAAGTACTTGGTTACGAAACCCTAAGGTGCAAAAGATGCAGTAACTTCTTCCAGAGAGAATAAGGCACTAGGTCACTTTCTACATATGTTCTCCATATATAACGGCCTTTAAAATATGCCTTATATACGTCTAGGGTTGTGAGAAAAGAACCCTACACATACATGTCAGCATGAGCCGAAAATCATATCTAGAAATTTTGATTTTGTAGATCTCGATAGATTCAGCTTCTGTCGATCTTTGTTCTTAAGTCTCGATAGATACTGTTTTCGTCGAGGTATCTGTAGAGATTTAATGAACAGATTTTCTTCACTTGTTTCTTGGTCCAATCTTCATGGCTTTAATACTTGGCCTGAACAACATGTTTCTTGAAGTACTAAACCCATCCTAGTTTTCTCATTCAATATTAGATGTACATAATTGTTTTTATTTTGTTTTTATGTTTATGTTCACATATATGTTCATGTTAAAGTTTGTAATTTGTTTGTAATATTGTTTATGTTTGTACATTTTGCATGATTATATGTTTTCTACTCTTCTCATAGATTCATCCCTACAACATCATTCAATTGTACAAAAGAAATGAATTCAAAAGTTTACTAGGCTTTGAATTTAGTTATCATAATTTATTGTAAACGTCTAGTCTTGTCTTTGGCAGGTTCATCAGATACAATTAAAGTAGTAATAGCACAATTTTAAGCTTACTAGAGAATAATGGGAAAGTTTTTCTACTAAATCAAATGGCAAGAAACAAAATCTTAATCTTGACATCGTTTGTCTTGGAGGGGATCTTTTGGGCCTTGGTATCATCTAGCTTTGCTAACTTGTCTAAAGTGAAAGGATTTCATGCCTTGAACAAGATGGGTTTTAGTTCCTTAGAAGGCTTAGATCATCATTTAAAAGATAAAAAAAATGTCACCATTGTGAACCAATAAAACTATAGTGGTTAAGCAAAAAATGGTTAGACTAGTTAAGATACCTACAACATGATTAGTTTGAAAATATGAATGGTTGATTGTCTCTAGCATATTAATCTGTAGTCAATTCTCCCAGGAGGGCTATGGCAAACAGAGACATGGTAGTCGAAGTTCGAACATGATTTTGATATTCCATTTGCGCCTGGACACTCAGTGTATATTCACAATAACTAAAAATATTATAATTTTCAATTTCATCTTTTTCGCTACTATTTTTTTTGTCATTTTTTGGTTTTTGTTTATAAGTGGTTTTCCTTTCAGGAAAAACGTTTTTATGGTCATCCTTATATTTGCCATGTGTACCACTTTAAGTTCCTAACCCTTGCCATTGAACCAACCATTTCAAATTAATTTTAAAATTTTGATCAAGCAAATATTAGATTATTCATATACAAACGATTAATTGTGGATAATATCTATATTTAATAGCAAATGTGCTTAAATTTATTCATTTATATAACATAATTTATTAATTTATTTATATAATTATTTTCTAGTATACTATTTTCAATACAAGATACAGTGAAAAAAAAAATTTATTTGACATTGAGATGATTGATAAAATTAGAATGATTCATCCTAGTTTTCTCATTAAGTGCTATTTTATTAATATATTTGTTAATGTTTATGTTTAGTTTTATTTTCATTTTAATATTTTGCTTGTGTTTGTAATAGTGTTTATGTTGAGACATTTATTTTGCATAATTATACCTTTTTGTTCCCTCCAAATAATTGCACCACCTATACACCCCATTTTGCAATCCAAATTTAACCTTATCTAAGAGCATAATGGTTATTTCTCATCCCAAAGATAAAACTATAATTTTGATTGTTTGATTTCCTAAGGCTTCACATAAAATAAATCTTGAAGTCATAACAGTTGAAATGTGTCATGAGCTCTAATTGGACTATTGGATTAAAAAATATCATAAAATCAAATTTTAATGGTCTTGATGCATCCACATAATGGAGTTTGATCACATGTGATTATAAAAAATTGATTGTGATTGGTCCCAATGATATGTCATGATCCAATTTGTTAAGACTAAAAGCAATGGCAGGATTGCAAGTACTCAATTAATCCGGTTGTCAAAACAATGGCCATGCACATCAATTTTCTGCCCTATAGAATCTGATGAAAATTAAACTATTGTGCTACATGTTGTTATGTTGAATCATCATAAGCTGATGAACCAATTCTTTCGTACCGATACACAGAGCTTTGCAAGGATTGCCATGAAAGTATGGACTTTTCTAGGGTATTCCGTCATTATTACTTTGAAATTGATGAGTTATAGTTCAACCAGTAAATAGAATGTTGTATTCAACCAAAGAAAAAGGAATTGATTGTAGAAGAAGCTCAAGTATTGGAAAACTTTAATCTTTTTTTTAGAGTTCCTCTGTCACCCCGCATTGGTCCAATAAGTTAAACATTAAAGAAATCAAAAGCTCCTTTAGCTCTTTTTTCGTTTGGTATATAAATTACACTTTTTTTTTTGCCTATAATGTGTTGGGGTTTATGCCCTAAAATCCAATTTATTGGCATGTCATAAATGATTAAATTGTTTAATTATATGAGACTATTTATTAATGAACTAATGAGACATTATCTTAGTCCATAAGATGCATAGTATGTGATTTATATGATTTAGTCACAAAAGATATAAATCACAAGTTCTTTATAAATTCAGAATTTTAGTTCGTAGTAGGTGATGAAATTGGGCATTTCATCTGCAAAGACTATAACATATCAACTAAGATGATTTGTCTTGATCATGGAAGTAGAGACTTCTAGTTGATATGTTGATATGTTTTAAGAGTTAAGACATATTGAACTGGACCGCAGTGAGATTTATTATTTTTCTAATGTCTGTCAAATGAATAATAAATCTCACGACTTTTATTTGCATGAACTCTTAATCCTGAGAAAATAATGGACATAATCATGAGGTGTATGTTGCTTTGATATATCAGGAGTGAGATCTATAAGTCACGATCAAAACCTCAGTATGTTGGGCAGCCGCATTTAGTGTTGATGGAACATATATTCTCAAGATGGAATTTATAATCTCTTAACGGAGATATAAAATATTTCCTTGAGATAAGTTTAATAAGTTTGGTTATTTAGAGTGTTAGGCCCAACCACTTTAGTAAGGAGTTACTAAAGTATATATTTATGAAATTGGATTTCATAAATATATGATGAATAACATAAAGGATTAAACCGAATACTCAAGGATTAAGATGTAGTAATTTTCAAAGTGGCAGTCAACTTTCATGACTTTGTATTACTACGAATATTTTAATGAAAGGGTTGCATGTATAATAAAGTCTTAGGATATAATTTATTAATAAGGCTTAGAGTGCAATTATATTCTTATAGTGGCATTGAATATAATTAATGGTAACTTTGGACTTGTCAAGAGTTTACAGAAAAGCCCAAGGCCCATTGGAGTTAGAGTCTTATTTGTTCCCTTTTGGTTCCACTCCAAGCCACACACTAAAGCCCAATTGGAAAGGCCCAATAGGCTAGCCCAATTAGATAATTAGTTAGTTATAAAGGGAGAAACATACAGAATTTTATTTTAAGAAAGAGAGACATCATTGTGAAATGGTATGTATGTGTGAGTGAAGCTACTCAATTATTCTCCCTTAGAAACTGATTGAGAGACCACACTTCTTAGGCGTAAAGTGGAATTGGAGTGAAGATTAAAAGTGTTCCCAAGTACTTCTAATCTTTTGTTTTGAATTTCACCACACCAAGGTACGCTATCTCATTCTTAAATTCTGAAATTTACATAGTGCATGTTATCAATCATGAATAAAATAAATTCATGTTTATTGCTTCCACTGTGTGTTTTGTATGAGATACAAAACCAGATTTTCCAACATAATGTTGCAAGATGGGCCCTTTTAAGTAATCTATAAGGATTGAAATTTTTGATACCTCAAGTTTTTTTTTTTTTTTTTTTGGCTATAAGATGGATATAGAGCATGGTTTTAAAACCCGGACCGTTCATTGAACCGTAAAAGGAGGAGGTTCAAGGTTTTTGAGGTCAAACCGTGATGACGTAATATTTAATTCAATAATTATTTTAAATATATATATAAATATTAAATTAATTAAAAATTGAAAAATTAACTAAAATAATCCATATTAATAAATATCTATATTTTAAATATATATTTTCATATCATATATTTCAAATATATATAGCAAAAAATTGTGTAAAAAATTGTGATACTATGTTACTCTTAAAAATACTTCAAATATTTAGTGCACCTATCAATGCATGTCATATCATGTTGGGCAGCTGAAAAAATGATCTAAATCTAATGGCTGAAATTTTTTTGCTTTTATCAAAAAATTAAAATCTTTCATCATTTCCAATGTTAACCACGTGAGGGAGTTAGGAATTCAAAAGTCGTAAAAAAGTAACAAAAGTCTAAAGAAAGAAAGAGAAACACATAGTTCAACGAAAAAGAGGAAATTACAAAGCTCTATCAATGGAAAAAAGAAAGAGAAGAAGAAAAAAACAAAAGAAGAAAGAAGAAGAAGAAGCAACAACAGAAGACGAAGGCGTGATCGGCGACTATGCTTCTCTCTTCTTCTTTTTTTTTTTTTTTTTTTTTTTTTTTGAGGAACTTGTCTTCTTCTTCTCTGGTTCTTTCCCCCCCCCCCCCCCCTTACAAATCCCTTTGTTCAAGATCTGAAATTATCAGATCTCCTTTTGATCTTTATTCTTCTTCAAGTTCTTTCATTTTTTCTAGATCTGATCATAACTTCATATCGATGTATTGGCCAAAATTCACCGGAAAGCTAAAACAAAAAGAAACCGCCCGAACCTCAAAAATTGGTCACGGTTCTCAGAACCGTACGGTTCAACCACGGTTCGCACGAGTCCCTGCTTTTTTTCCCATAGAGCGATTCTTAAAGCTAAAAAAACCGCAAAACTGAGAGGTTCTCGGTTTTTCCGGTCGGACTGTACGGTCCGGTCCGAGTTTCAAAACCATGATATGGAGTGGGCCTATTTTTGTTATTTTGATGTGTTATGTTTCTTGTTGTGTTAATGAGCTTTGTAATTCGGTGATATTGTTTGCTTGCATCCTCATTTCCTATTGTTGTAACTATTATTTTTAAATAAAAAATAAAAATCCCTCAAAAAATAAAATCCAGTAAGTTTTAAACGCTATTGTTAATTTATTGATAAAAAGAAAAATCAAAATAAGGGGACTTTTAGGGGATTCTACTTACATTGAAAAATCTTTCTCAAAATAATAATAATAATAATAATAATAATAATAATAATAATAATAATAATAATAATAATAATAATAATAATAATAATAATAATAATAATAATAATAATAATAATACTTTCATTGAAAAATTTAGAATTGTTATACATCTACAACAACATGTCACGATATTTTCACAATAGATGATATATCAATCATTATAATTTCCTCAAAAATAAATATCCATTAGAACTTGAAATGAAATAATAAAATATTATATCGGTAGCTACTTGTGCGATGCGTGGATAACTTTGTAAGCTACTATATGAGAAGGTTAAGTAAAATGTTAAACTTATTTAAAAGTCATAACATGAAGTAATGCATTTTAGTGTTTATCAATTCAAATTAATAATTGCAAATGAATTTTCAATTATAATTGCTTAATCTATACCAATGCCATTCACTAATCAGTTTCATGTTGCATCAATACATTTTTCCATTAACATAACATTTATCCTCAACTCCAAAATTTACAAATGACTTCAACAAAACAAAAAGGAAGCCCCAATTCACTTGAAGTTAAATAAGGGCAGCACTAATTGTCACTGAGCTAAAAAAATAAAAAATAAAAAAATTCAAAAGAATGTGTTGGACTTAGGAAGCACTAATTGCATATGCTGCTTGCGATTCTCTTTCAATGTTTTATAGAGTATTAAGCTCCACCACAGGAGATATTTATCTGTATAAAAACAAAGGAAGACAGATCAAATGAGATATAAAAAAAATTGGAGGCCTTTTATCAAACATCTAGCAAATATAGTAATTTGTTCTTATTTGACATAATCCTTATGGAAAAATAAACAAAAGATACGGTTTATAGAGCCTAAGTATTGTCTGCCAACTCAAATCCTATAGACTAGGGCAGATGAGTCCATAGCAGAATGATCAAATATTTGGATGCTAACCAATCAAATGTCTTCACCAAAGCACATCCCATTTTCTGATAATTTGGTTCAATTGGTCTACATGTTAAAGGTCTTCATAAACTAAGGAAAAAAATAAGAAAATCAAGTCGATCAATAGTATAATGAAATGAAAAAAATTAAGATGTTTCAATGTTGGTTGAGCTAGAAATGATTCAACATATTTAATGAATATTTAACAAAGGTGTACCTGTGAAACATATTTAACTAACTTTTAATACCAAGAAGTAGACGCGTTCTCATACGCAGAGATTCTAAGTTAATATAGATTATGGGCTCACCTTCAAATAATGGAGAAGCCATATAATATTTTGCTGCCCACGTAATGGAGATACCATTCTGAGTTAACCAACTAAAATTTGCAGATAAAATCTGCAATAATTTGACTGTGGCTGTCAGTATGCTTGGTGTCTCAGAATCACTTGTTCTTGGGCAGTCACTGGGAATTGCTGCCAATACTCTGACAAGAGTATTCAACTCTTCAAGTGCTCGCTGTTGGATTAGGTATTTAGTTCTTCTGTTTTACTTATCTAATAGTGAGATTTGATACTCTCCTTCGAACAAGACTACAGTTGAAGCACCAGCACCGAAGTTATGAATCTGCAAAAGAAAAAGGAATTAAGGTTGGAACCTCTTCCTTAAAGTAAAAATTTTTTATGCTGAGGTAAACCATTTTTTTTTTAAATTTAATTTATTTAAAATTTATAAAAGGTACCACGGAGTCATGTAACATAGTTTCCTTGAATCTTCTCTTTTTAATATGATGTGATTCCCTAGATTGATGAGATAGTATGCGGATGTGTGTTGAGTCCTACATCCAAGGTTGGCTTAATGTATTTGGGTCTAGGGATTCTTTATAGGATGCAACAGAATCAAGAAAAATCATGGCACTCTTAATGGAAACTTCATGAAAGAAGGAGGAGACTTCCCTTATTGTGGCTTCCCCGAACCTTGGGTAGGTAAAGATGGAACGGGGTATTCGGGTTAGGAGATGTTTTTTAATGAAAAACTCACTTTTAAGGAGAAGCCTACTGTGGTGATCAAAGAGATACGAGAAGAGGTCGATTGGGTGAATTACATCAATCTTGTACACCAAGCTGAACGGATAGCCAATGTCATGCCCGTATCTAAGAAAGACGGGAATGTGAGGATGTGTGTGGATTTTAGAGACTTGAACAAGGCATGCCCTAAGGATGACTTTCCTCTCCCTCACATTGATGTCTTAGTAGATAAAACGGTGGGAAGTGCCTTGATGTCTTTCATGGATAGTTTGTCGGGGTACAACCAAATCAAGATGGCTCCCAAGGACATGACCAAAACCACATTCACTACTGAATGGAGAATCTATTGTTACACGGTGATGTCATTTGGCCTCAAGAATGCTAGGGCAACTTACCAAAGGATGGCCATCGCCTTGTTACTTGATATGATACATAATGAGGTAGAGGTGTATGTCGATGATATGGTAGTGAAATCCAAGGATAGGGAAAGCCACACCATAAACTTGAGGAAGTTCTTCGAGAGGATTAAAGAATATAGATTGTGGTTGCACCCACAAAAGTGCACCTTTGGAGTAATCGTTGGAAATTGCTAGGTTTCCTAGTTAGTGATAGGGGATAGAAGTTGACCCATCCAAGATTAAAGCCATATTGGAGATTTCTCCACCGAAAAGTGAGAAAAAGATAAGGGGTTTCTTAGGTCGATTATAATATATTAGTCTATTCATTGCCAAGCTCACTTCCACTTGTGAGCCCATCTTCAAACTCCTAAGGAAGAATGAACCGCATACATGGAATGAAGAGTGCCAAAAAGCCTTTGAACTTATCAAGGAATATCTCCTCCACCCACCTATCCTAGTGCCTCCATAGCATGGAAAACCCTTACTCCTATACTGATAGGCCAAAAACGTATTAACCTCTTGTGATGAATTAACAATTAATTAGCCAAGTGAATTAATTAGGTTCAATTACATGCAATAAGTGTAGTAACACAAACAAATCACCAATTAACTAGAGTATGCAACGGAAAATAAATTGACACGGTGATTTGTTTACGAATGAGGAAAACCTACACGGCAAAATTCCACTATTATCACAACAAGCGGTTACAAGTAAAGGAATCCCAGTACCTTATACCAACCTATAGTTGAACCCTTACCCCAATACCCAATTGGACTTGTTTTGTAGTGACGATTTCTCCTTTTGATGCACGGCTCCCAAGTACGTGACTAACCAATTGCATGGATCCCAGTACACGACTTCAATCACCAACTAGAGAATTCTGTTGGTTGCAAAGCTCTTCAGTTTATCACACGATGAAGATCTAGAAGATGCTTGGTCGCAAAACCTTACGGAGCACATACACAACAACTTCTTCACAAGAGATGAACTAGGGAAAAACTTTGTCTCCAATCACAATTTGCTTGAACAGACTTTGCTCAATGCTTGTGCAACTTGCGAACACTTTGACGGCCCTTAAAATAATCCTTTTATATGTCTAAGGTTATGAGAAAAGAAAGCCCAAATAAAACAGAACAGAAAATCTGTTTTTCTTAAACCTCGATAGATAGCATCTGTCGAGAAGCTGTAGAGCAGTTATCGAGCCACGAGATTGGAACAGCTTCTTGAGCTCGATAGATGCTAGCTGTCGAGTTTTAATTATAGGAACTTTCTTGAATTGAATCTTAGATAGACTTGCATGGCTTTAACACTTGATCTTGAAACAAGGTTTCTTGAAGTATTAAACACATCCTAGATCTACCCAATTACAAGTAAAATGTGTTTTGTCAAAGGATTAGCCAATTACATAAAGTAGTGACCTATATTCCTAACAAGTGAAACATATATGTCCTAACATATAGCTCTCTATCATAGGGGTTGCGGCTAGAAGTATGCTAGCACAAGAAGATGATGAGAAGAATGAGAAGGTCATATACTACTTGAGCAAGAGGTTCCATAATTACAAGACTAGGTACAATCCCATAGAAAAGTCATGCTTTGCACTTGTTTGGGCTGTACAAAAATTGAGACATATCATTTTACCCTTTCAAATATGGGTGGCAGCAAGAGTGGACCCCTTGAAGTATCTCTTCGAGAAACCCGCTTGGAGTGGAAGATTGTCAAGATAGTTGATCTTGTAGGTTGAATTCGATTTGAAATATGTGGCTAGAAAAACCATCAAAGGGAGCGTTGTGTCAAATTTTTGTGCCGAGAATCCTATAGAGAGAGAAGATGGTAAAGAAGACTTTCTAGATAAGGACATTTTGGATGTTGAGTTAGGAACATGGAAGATGTACTTTGACGGAGTCGTAAACCAATATGAGAACGGGATAGGAGTATTCTTAATCACTCCTGAGGGATCTCACATACCTTTGGCAATCAAGTTGAACTTTGAAGCTATAAATAACATGGCTGAATATGAAGTTTGTATTGCCAGAATGGAAGCTCTTTGAGAATTGAGGGTAAAAGAGGTCGAAATCTTTACAGATTCAACTTTGGTAATAGCTCAAGCACAAAAGTTGTGGAAAATGAAGGAAGAACATTTGAAGCCTTATAAACAATACTTGGAAGACTTGACTGTTAGGACATATGTGATTCATGTTAGGAACATATGTCAATATTTATGTAATTGGCTAATCCTTTGACAAAATGCACTTTACTTGTAATTGGGTAGATTTATGATGTGTTTGATACTTCAAGAAACCTTGTTTCAAGATCAAGTGTTAAAGCCATGCAATTCTGTCCAAGATTCAAGTCAAGAAAGTGTCTGTCATTAAAGCTCGACAGCTATCATGTATCGAGCTCAAGAAGCTATTCCAGCCCCGTGGCTCGACAGCTGCTCGACAGCTTCTCGACAGCTCCTATCTGCCGAGGTTTAAAAAAAACAGATTTTCAGTTTTGTTTACTTGGGATCCATGATTGTGTCTTTGGGCTTTCTTTTCTCAAGACCCTAGACATAGAAAAGGATTATTTTAAGGGCCGTCAAAGTGTTCGCAAGTTGCACAAGCATTGAGCAAAGTCTGTTCAAGCAAATTGTGACCAGAGACAAAGTTTTGCCCTAGTTCATCTCTTGTGAAGAATTTGCTGTGTATGTGCACCGTAGGGTTTTGTGACCAAGCATCTTCTGGATTTTCATCTTGTGATAAACTGAAGAACTTTGCAGCCAACAAACTTCTCTAGTTGGTGATTGAAGTCGAGTACTAGGATCCGCACAATTGGTTAGTGACATACTTGGGAGCTGTGCATCAAAATGAGAAATTGTCACTACAGAACAAGTCCAATTGTGTATTGGGGTAAGGGTTCAACTGTAGGTTGGTATAAGGTACTGGGATTCCTTTACTTGTAACCGCATGTTGTGATAATAGTGGAATTTCGGGAGTGGTGACCTTAAAATCACTCGGTGGGGTTTTTGTCGTGTAAGTTTTCCCCATTCGTAAACAAATCACCGTGTTAATTTATTTTTCTGCTGCATACTTTAGTTAATTGGTGATTTGTTTGTGCCACCACACTTATTGCATGTAATTGAACCTAATTAATTCACTTGGTTAATTAATTGGTTAATTCATTACAAGGGGTCATTACGTGTTTTGGCCTATCATTGACCAAAGCCTTTGACAAGATTGAGTACACCATCATCCCTAGAGCTTAAAATCAATTTACGGATGCCTTAGCTATGTCGGCCTCCATGGTTGAAATACCTGAGGGAGTATGGGCACAACCCTTGAAGATTGAGCAAAGTTATAAGGAAGTGCACAAAAGAAAGATTGAAACTTCAGTAACGACCATAGAGGAAGAGGAAGTTCCGTGGTACTATGACATTGTAAAGTTCTTGGAATTAGGGGCATATCTGGATGGTGCTAACAAGAGAGAACGTCATTCCATTAGGATAATGGCAACTGTTAGGACATATGTGATTCAATGTTAGGAACATATGTCAATATTTTATGTAATTAGCTAATCCTTTGACAAAACACACTTTACTTGTAATTGGGTATATCTAGGATGTGTTTAATGCTTTAAGAAACCTTGTTTCAAGTCCAAGTTGTAACTCCCCAAAATTCATAAATAATAAATGTCTATTCAATCTAAATAATCTATTAAAATATTAAATAAATGTAACCAAAAACCTAAAATTTCATCACAATTGTCAGAGCTCTAATTCCACTAAAGATAGAAATTCTCAAAATAATTCTCTAGTACAATATTTAACACCATAAAAATAATAATGAAATCCTCAGTTTCACAATATAATTTGTAACTATTGTCTTCCAAGAATCTCTACCCCAATAATCCCTCTAATGTATCTGTAATGGTAAATAAATGGGAGTGAGATAACTCAATAAGTAGAATTCACTAACATTGGGGTGTGGGAACAAACCTTTCAAATAAATAATTCTTACAACAAATTCATAACTTATAACTCATCTATATTTTATCATCAAATATTTCATATAAAAGAAAATATCTTTATATTGTGAGCCATCATAATATATATATATATATATCAATACTATCATATACACAATTTCCTAGGCTTTTCTCGTGGTCAACGTTTACACCCCATTGACAGGCTTGTTCTGTCCCCTTTTTAGGATTGGAACCTCCTTTTCATTCCCTTTCTTAAGGATGGCTCCTTTGGAACCTAAAGGCGCACTCCCTTGCTAAGGAGCTTCCTTTTTGGATCCCCAATAGTATACTCCCTTGCTAAGGAGCTATCAAATGTGCACTATTCCCTTTTTTGGGGCCGTCCCTTGCTAAGGACTAGCTACAGTATGATTGTCCCTTGCTAAGGACTAAATACCATACTGAGCTTCTAATCATGACTTGCCATAGGTTTTCAAAACATATTCAATATGCTCACAAAAATAGTTCATTCATAATTCTCAACAATATAGAGGTATATTCACACATACAAGTTTAAATAAGTTTAGGTTGTCCCACAAGTTTTTCATAAAACGAATAGTCAATGTGCACATCAAACATTTGTAAAATATCAATTTGTATATAGAATATCAAGATATTTCTTTGATATATATATATATATATATAGTTTAATAATCAACGTTGTTTTGGGAAAACCTCCAAAATTAGTAAACACCACTTACCTTTTAGTTGCAAAAATAAAGGAAACCAACCAATCCCGTCACTAGGTCCATCACCAGGAATCTCAAAACCTAGAAACATAAGGAACAAGCCTATTAATAACAAGACCAACTGCAAAGTTTATGGTCACATTTGTCTCCAAAATCGAATAGGATCCCCTAAAACAAACCAAATGCACTAAAGCCTAGCTTGCCCAACCTAAGACAAGTACCCATTCCCAACGGGAACCAAACAAGCATACAAACTCATAGTGTCACAGCATAAAACCAAAGCATTTTAATTCTCCATTGCAACCAATGTGCACACATAAACATAGTATAAAACACATCAATTCATAATAGGGATAGCATATCTCACAAGTTTCCCTTTAGAGCACTAAATGATCAAACCAAACCGTTATTAGACTTAACTAAGTAAAACACATGTTGAAGAAATCACATGAATTTACAAACCAATCCATCCAGCAAAGATTTGAAGTAAATTCCACAAAATCTCAGCATGTTCATCGTACTTTCAGATTCAATACACAGCAGGTCAGCCATTTTGTAAAAATTGTTTGGTCCATGAAAAGTTATCATATTAACTTGAAATTAAATAGGGATAAGCTCTTATATGTGTAGTATGTACCGTCAAAAATTCAGCCCCAAAAGATTTTTCTGTAATTTATTAATAATCATGTATTGCAGCTGACTCAAATTTGTCCCTGACAGCTTTAGAAAGTTGTTATAGTATTAAGACTAGCCCAAATTATTTGAGAATCACTCCCATTGAAACCACAAGATTTAAAGCATATTAAAAGCAAGAAATCAAACCCAATATCTCTTATAAACAACTTATCAAACACTTGGAAAGCAAATAGCACATGCTCACACTTCACTAGCATAAATATGTAGTTATCACTTCACTCACACCCACATTTGCCAAAGTCATTAAAAATGCAAAGAACACACTTACAAAAATCAACTCACATCAACATATGCAACAACAAGACCCATAGTTGATCTAGCAAACCAACCCTCAAATACTCATTAGTAAAATAGACAACCAAAACACCCCATCAAGGCAAACACCCTCAAATAGTTTGAAATTTTCAGATTTAATAAAAACTCTTGCTGCCCAAATCCTCATACCCCTCCAATCTTCCAACACTCACCAAACCCCTAAAGTATATACCATAAACATCATAAAATAACAAAACCTAAAGGATTTCATAGAAGAAAATGAAAGGGTGCTTAGATTTTTACCTCGTCTATTGGATTAACTAAACTTAGAGGAATGGTCTTTCAAATGGGTCTGCCAAAATAGCCACTAGAACTCTTGGTGGTGGATTTTAATTGGAAAAGGACCTTCCATGAGTCAGCCAAGATAAAAATCTAAGAGACAAAAGTGAATAAACTTCACATGAATATGAGAGAGGGGATTTTCAGCTATGGGGAATGGGAACACCAGAGGAAAGAGGGAAGGGTGATAGGAGACCTTAGAAAAAATAGATGAGGAAACCAACGTGGGTTATATATAAGGCTAGGGTTAGGCTTGGGTCTTATTACAAAAATGCTCCCACTTAAATAATTTCCAAAACAACCCTTTTATTTGTTTATTTATTTTGTAAAGGTTGGGGTGTTACATTCTTCCCCCCTTAAAAGAATTTCGTCCCCGAAATTGTACCCGTAGAGAAGGATCTTAAAACAAGACCAATCATTCCTTTGGTCATAAGATCAAAAGTCTGCCCAAGTTTTAAAATTAAAAGGAATAGGGTAATATACTTCTAATTAAATTGGGCTGAAGAACACAACCTAGATTTCAACTCATAAAATAGATAACATTTTGGAAATGGGTGAACGTCATAAAACTTCAAATTAGCCTTTTGATTTAAAAGAGTGTAACCTTATGATATTAATCACTAGTTACAAGTTCTCAGGCATAGTAACTGAGTATTCAATTTAGAGCTTAAAAGTAGTCATCCATGAAATTTTATAATCTACAAAGTTTTAGTTTCAAAACTAGGATTAATTGTCTTTTACAAATACAAGTGGCATACGCCCCACAAAACTTAAATACTTTTCAGTGTTGCAAGAAATTTTTCGCCAGTTTAAATCAAGGAGCCATGATTTACAATTTACGATCAAGTATAAAGGGGAGGTATAGTCACCACAAGCAAAGAGACTTTAGTATGACTTTCAAAATCCCTATTGAATACACACATTCAACTTTTCAAGCACTCTTTGGAAAGAAACCAGAGACCAAAATATAACAGAGAATAACCGTACAAAAATTGTGTCCAAACTCTCACATATAAAATCATTTATCAACAAGGCAACATTCAAAAGACTTCCAATTACCAAAGGTATCTAAAATGTCTAATATGTTAGGTTTCCAACTTATAATAAAAATCTAAGCCTGGTAAAAGTATTTAATACACAACTCATACGTAGAAAACAGTTTTCAGATCTAAGTTAAGAGATTCAATATATAATTATCTAAGGCCAAACAAGCATAAATCTTAAGACATACGAACAACAAATCAACGATAACCCAAGTTTAAAAGGACAGAACTACAAAAGTCTACGTCAGTCATATATCTGTGATTTATCATATTGGAGAGAACAAAAATCCAAAATAGGTTCAAAAAGACTAAGTTGAATGTCAATCTAAAATGAACTTGATGCAAGAAGAGGCAACAAGAAAAGATTCATAGCATGATCAACCATAAATTAAAGTTAAAACATAAATAAATCCATATACTTTCAACTTTAGGTTGGTATAAGGTACTGGGATTCCTTTACTTGTAACCGCTTGTTCTGATAATAGTGGATTCTTGGGAATGGTGACCTTGAAATCACCCTGTGGGGTTTTTGCTATGTAGGTTTTCCCCATTTGTAAACAAATCACCGTCTTAATTTATTTTTCGCTGCATACTTTAGTTAATTGGTGATTTGTTTGTGTTATCACGTAAAATTGCATGTTAATTTGATTAATTAATAAACTTGGCTAATTAATCAATTAATCCATCATAAGGGGTTTATACGTTTTTTGCCTATCAAGTGGTATCAGAGCGAGCACACTCTGATTAGGTTTTAATCTTTGCTGTGTGATCCATTGACCCCTGTTTGTCATGGATAGATGAAAGTCTCTTATTATACCTCCTTTATTTGATGACACAAACTTTGCATACTGGAAAGTACGCATGAGAGCTTTCTTGCAGTCTCTAGATAAGAAGGTGTGGCCAGCTATGGAGATAGGCTGGACCAAGCCTATGGAAGCGCTAGCCGACTGGGATGATGCTAAAATCAAGACGGCAAACTTCAACAGCAGGTCATTGAATGCATTGTTTAGTGCGGTCACAAATAAGGAGTTCAAGAAGATATCATTTACTGAAACTGCTAAGGAAGAATGGACCATTCTCTAGACAACCTATAAGGGAATCAAGACTGTCAAAGACTCAAAGTTTTAGAGGCTCACTACCAGCTTTGAGGAGATCAAGATGGAGGAGGATGAGTCGTTTGATGAGTTCTATGCCAAGCTCAAGGACATAGTGAACTCAGCTTTTAATCTTGGGGAAACCATTTTTGAACCCAAGATTGTGAGAAAGGTGCTCAGATCTCTACCTGAGAGATTCCATGCCAAGATCACCACGATTGAGGAATCAAAGGATATTGACAAAATTCCTTTGACAGAGCTAGTTGGCAATTTACAAGAACAAGAGCATGGCACTAAAGGCCAAGAGCAGTGATACTGATGAGTCTTCTAATGATGAAGATTCTAAGATGAAGTCCTACATCACCAGGCAGTTCAAGAAGTTCGTGAAGAATGCCAATGCAAAGGGCTTCGACAAGGACCGTAGACAGTCAAATTCTTCTCAGTTTAAGAGCCAAGACAAAGGGAAAAAGGATGCTAGGGATGGCGGTCAGTACACTGTTCCCTTAGGACCCAAGTGCTTTGGGTGTTAAGGTTTCGATCATATGAAACAAGAGTGCCCTACTTATCTTAAGACTATTGGGAATAGCAAGGCAATTGCTGCTACATTGAGTGACACTAAGCCTAAGGATGATTATGATAATGAGGATGATGGGATCCTATATGCCTTCACGGCCACCATAAATCCTACTGAAGGGATTGTAGAAGATGTGGATGAAGAAGAGGAATTGGTGGAATCTAAGTTTGAGAAGATGGATGAACAAGACAATATCCACACTGCCTATGCAAAGTTATACAAGGTCTCAGAGAAGCATGAGAAGCTGAATAGGTTAGCCACCAAAGCTTAGTGATGTGGAGCTTGAGCGAGAAGAAATCTCCACAAAGTTTGATGAAGCCAATCAGACCATTGAAGCACTGTGATTTGAGAATAATTTCTTGACTGAGAAGACCAAGAAGCTTGAGGCAGAACTGTTCCAAGTCAGAGCTCAGTTGGAAAGGACGTCCAGCGCTAAGCTTGATGAGATGGTCAGTCTTCAAAAATTTACTTCCGATCGAACCAGATTATGGTATGATTTCTCTTCTCCTATTATTGCTTTTACTAGTACTACTGTCTTTGTTCCTCCTACTAGTAATGTTGAAACTGAGAACAATGATGTTAAGAATAAATTACCTAGTAAGAACGTAGACAAGGGTAAATTTATCTTAGAAGCAACCCCTAAGCTCGATAAGAAAGAAGTTAAGAACCTTAGGGCTAATAAAGGTAATGCTTAAAAGCCTAAATAGAAGAAGCAACATCTCTGTCATCACTGTGGGGCAGCTAGACATACTCAACCTAATTGCTATAAGTGGTTAGCCACTTAACAGAGCAACAACATGATCGCGTCGGGAAACCAAAATTAGTTTCCATCCTCTCAAAGCCCTCATGTTCCTTTCAAACTTGAACGGTTTCAATTCTTCCGCCTTACCGCCAGTTCAAGGTTTCGCGTAGAGGAAAGGTTTCTCCATAGTGTGGAAGGAAAAAGGATCCAAGTGACTCAGTCACTTTTTCTCTCTCTCCCCCTCTTGTTTTTGGTTTTGCATTACTTTTGTGTTTTTGAGTTAGTCTAGTTTTATGCATTGCTTTGTTTTGATTAGCATGCGTTTTGGTTGTTTTCTTTTCAGTTTGTTTTATTTTGTTTTTCATATAAAAATAAAAAAAAAATTGAAAAATACAAAAACAGTGTGTGTTTGTATACATTGGTACTTGTGTACCTTGGATGGCCATTGAAACAAAGTTTTCTAAACTTTGTATCTTTTGTAGCTTAGATGAACATCTCTATGCACAACTAAGTAAGTGAGCTTTGTGGCTCGTGTTTGTGATGAGTAAGATTAAGTAATCTCTTGTACTTAACAATCGTATCACTCTTTTTGACGGGAAGGACTAGAAAATCCTAAGAAAAAGTGCTTCGGCATAGCAAAAGTGCAATGTCAAGTGCTTAACATCATTGGGTAATTCTTTTCTCTCTCTTATATGCCCATGCATGGTTTGCTTAAAAGAATAATATGCAAAGAAAAATAAAAGCAAAAAGAACAAAATGCTTTATATATGATTGCAAGCGTGTATTCTAGGAGATGTGGGAGTTATAGGATGTACCTCGAAGGTGATAGTTCTCATCAAATAGTTATGATTATGTATGAGTTAAAGTGATTTTCTCATATCTCAAATCGTAATAACATGTAGACACTTATGCAATCTTGCAATGTTTTCACACACAACACGCAATATTCTTTGCTACTTTTGATACATGTGCAAGTACAATGTGATTTGGCCATTACAAGGAATACTTGTGTAAATGTATGCTCACTAAATTGTCTTAACTTGTTTTTGAAATATAAAATTGGTTAGACTTGTTTAGTGTGTGTGTGTTTTGAGATCTATGTGCTTACATTTTTCTTGATTGAGAGATGTTTTTGAGAGTTTAAAATATTGATTGGCTTCTTGGTTGAGTTGTATATTTGATTGCATTCATGTCTGTGTTTTTCTCTTCTTGAAAAACTAATTTTAAGCAATCTCGACAGTTTATCGACACCTCTCGACACTTAGCTTATCTATCGAGCTCTTCAGCTTCTTTTTATCGCAAACTCAACAGCTTCTCGATAGCTCCTCGATCCATCAAGAAAGTTTTTGTCTCCTTGATAGCTGCTCGATAGCTCCTCGATCCATCAAGCTTGTTTTGCTGTGGACACCTCTAGACACCTGCTCGATAGTTGCATCTGTCATGTTTTAAGGACAGCTCTCAATAGCTCTCAATCTGTCGAGATTTATGAAGCTGCTATATAAGCTTTCCTCGCAATTTAGATCTCATTTCTCTCAATCTCTCTCGACAGTTTCTGATCTTTCACCTTTCCAAACCTCTTCCTCTTACTCAAATTCTCTTTCCCACCCATTTTTCGATCTCAAGATCTGTTTCTCCCTCTAGTATGATTCTTATTCATCCTTTTATCATGCATTTCACATCTTTTGACCTAGAATTTAGGGCTTTTTGAAAATTTTTTGATTTTTCAAAATTTTTGAGGTTTTTGTAAAATTTTTGGGATGGGTTTATGTTTAAATGGTTCTAAATCATCATACATTGCATTTCATGAGCATTTTAATTATATTGTCATGCATTTTAGATGTGTGCTCTATATGTTGTCTCCTTATGTGCTACTAGGATAGGTTTGGGCTAAGCCCATGATGTCTTTTCCATTGCATATCATATGCTCATGCATTTTCATGCATACGTACTTTTCATTCTCTGTATTCTTATATATTAATTGTATTGGTGCTTTTCTGTGTGTCTCTTTCTCTCCATCTCTCTTGTTTACATTAGTTACGTCATGGCACCTATGTGTAAATCTATTCTGTCCTAGAACCCTCTTCATTCCGGGGCATCCACTTCTTCTGATTCTACTCCTTCTTCTGTTCGGTTCTGTGATAAGCAAGCCCGAAAAGACTTTTCAGAGAACTTTTCTTGACGAGGTGTTCATTCGGAATGCCAAGTCATTTTATCAGACTTCTCTGACACTGACCTACCCACTATCATTCACAGTAAGGGTTAGGAATTATTGCGTGAGGTTCCGGTCACTTGTCCATAGCTGATCCAGGTTTTCTACTCCAACATGCATAGATTTGATTATTCAGTACCTCATTTCTTCACTCGCGTTCAAGGTAAGCTGAGGTCACACCGGATATTGTATTCGAGGTGCTCCACGTCCCGAGGGTAGCACATCCTAACTACCTCGGTTGTGAGCGTTTGAGGACCGTGTCCAAAAACGAGCTTATGTCCACTTTTTATGAGTGTCTCTCTGATTGGGGTGATTGTTAGTTCACTCCTTGTACAACCTTCGTTAAAGGTCCTCATTTTCTTAACATGGTTATGACTTTTGATCTGCATCCTCTTTCTCACTATAACTCTATTACCGAGCCTCGTGCTCGATTTTTGCTTTCCCTTTTAGAGCATTTCACTATAGATTTTCCCTCTCATTTTATTCTTTCTATAATAGGTGTATATAGGGATATGGTAACCTGTGATAAGCTCATCTTCCCTTCAGCTATCATGAGGATTTTACACCATTTTTTTGTTCCCTTTTTCGTTTCTGACCACTTCTCTGTTATGTGTGCCATTGACGCCACTACCATTAAACAGAGCGAGGCACAGCTACATTCGATGCAGTCCAATACGGCAGCTCCTCCTACTTCTTCAGCTCCTTCCACCTCTGCTTCCTCTCCTTCTACGGGTGGTGTGACTCTTGATGTGATCATGGGGCAACTGCAACGCATGGATGCTTGCCTTGACACTCTCACTGATGAGTTGTGTCAGGTGAACACCCTTGTTGGCCGTATTGCCAGATGGCAGGTTCGCCTTGGTGGCTTTGTAGAGTCTCCCTCTCTTCCTCCCGAGGCATTCGGTGACGATGACGCTGACGATGATGATGATGATGAGGATAAGGATGAGGATGCTAGCTCACCCAACGATGACGAGATGTCTACTTAATACTCTTACCCTTTGTCACTCTTGACAAAAAGGAGGAGTAGTTTTGGATATGAAAGTATTCATACTCATAGGGGGAGGGTTAGCATAAGAGATTTTTGTTAGGGGGAGTGTTCACATTTTTGAGGGAAGTAGTAAGGACTATATGTATCTTTTTCTTTTCTCTTCTTTTTAGGTACATTGTTCATGTACCTTAGATCTTGTGATCATATTGTGAGAGCAGACCTTGTACTTGTTGTTATATACATTTGAGGTTGTTATTACAGCTTTTTCACCTACCTTCACATGTGCTGTTTCTTTTTTGTCTTTATACACATATTTCTTATATATTGTATGCAATCTATTATTTCTGTTTCAAACTAAGATGCCTTGATGAGTTTTGTTTAAAGTGTTTCAGAAATACAGGTTGTCAAAGTCTACTTGCCATAAACTCTCTTCTTGCAAAGTTTTTCAAGGGTTTTTGTTAGGTTGGATTTTATTGTATTCAACAAGTGAATATGAGTTGAGTGATTTATGACTTCTCTCATAACTCATTTGTTTGTTGTGGTTTTGTCACAGATTGTCAAAGAGGGAGATTGTTAGGACATATGTGATTCAATATTAGGAACATATGTCAATATTTTATGTAATTGGCTAATCCTTTGACAAAATGCACTTGTAATTACGTAGATCTAGGATGTGCTTAATACTTCAAGAAACCTTGTTTCAAGTCCAAGTGTTAAAGCCATGCAAGTCTGTCCAAGAATCAAGGAAGAAAGTGTAGGATTTTAAAGGTCGACAGCTAGTTTAACATCTATTGAGGTTTAAAAGATGTTGAAACCCAGGGCTCGACAGCTAGCTCAATAGATAGGGTATTTGTTAAGGTTTATGAAACTCAGTTTTTCAGGATTGTTTTTCATCCAATCCGTGAATGTATGTTTAGGCTTTCTTTTCTCACAACCCGAAACATATATAAGGATTATTTTAAGAGCCGTAAAAGGTTGCGTGAGTATGAAGGAAAGTTTTGTTCGTGTAAATTGTGACCGAAGACAAAATTTTCCCTAGTTCATCATAGTCTTGAAGAAGCTGTTGTGTTTGTACACCGTAGGGTTTTATGACCAAGCAACTTCATGATCTTCATTGTCTAGATGAACTGAAGAACTTTGCAGCCAACATCCTTCTCAAGTTGGTGATCAAGTCGTGTACTGGGATTCGTGCAATTGGTTAGTCACGTACTGGGAGCCATCCATTGAAAAAAAGAGATTGCCACTACAGAACAAGTCCAATTGGGTATTGGGGTAAGGATTCAATTGTAGGTTGGTATAAGGTACTGGGATTCCTTTACTTGTAACCACTTGTTGTGATAATAGTGGATTCTCGGGAGCGGTGATCTTAAAATCACCCGGTGGGGTTTTTGCCGTGTAGGTTTTCCCCATTCGTAAACAAACCATCGTGTCAATTTATTATCCGCTGCATACTTTAGTTAATTGGTGATTTGTTTGTGCTGCCACATACAATTTCATGTTAATTTGATTAATTAATAAACTTGGCTAATAATCAATTAATCCATCACAAGGGGTCAATATGTTTTTGGCCTATCAGCAACACAATACATCTTGTGTGGAGGACAACTCTATTGAAGGTCCTATATGTCATACACCTTTGTTACTTGAAGCAAGAAGAAGCCGAGAGGGTAATGAAAGAAGTTCATCAAGGTATGCCCTCATATGAATGGAAGAATGTTAGCTAAGAAAATCCTAATGATAGGGTACTACTGGAATACGATGGAGACCGATTGTGTGGACTATGTGAAAAGTTACCATGATTGTCAGACACACGCCAACTTGAACCATGTACCATGATTGTCAAACACATGCCAACTTGAACCATGCACCACCTAGTGAGTTGTATAACATGACTTCTCCATGGCCATTCTCAGTTTGGGGTATAAATTTGATTGGAAGGATAGCTAATGAGGCTTCAAATGGGCATGAGTACATTCTAGTGGCAATCGACTGTTTTAGCAAGAGTGTGGAAGAAACCTTCTACTCTGTATTGAAGGCTAAGCATGGCTTGGTTCTTAGAAAACAACATCATATGTTAGTTTAGGGTACTCCAAGAGATCATGTCCAATAATGATTCCCACTTTGAGGGTGAAGTTCAAAGGGTAATGGAAGAATATGGCATTGAGCATCATAAGTCTTCACCATATCAACCACAAGCTATGGGGCCGTAGAAGTAGCTAATAAGAATGTGAAGAATATCTTAGCCAAGATGGTAGTGACATACAAAGATTGGGCCGAGAAGCTTTCATTTACCTTGTAAGGTTATAGGACTTCTATCCATGCATCGATTGGGGCAACACCTTACTCTTTGGTTTATGGTAGTGAGGCGGTGCTTCCTATTGAGAAGGAAATACAATCTTTGAGAGTATTGGTGGAAACCAAGGTCCTAGAAGAGGATTGGGCTACGACGAGATATGAACAATTGGCTTTGGTAGATGAGAAAAGGGCTAGGGCACAATACCATGCACAAGGGTACCAAAAAAGGAATTCTAGAACATTCAACAAGAAAGTGAAACCGAGAAACCTTAAAGAAAGGGACTTCGTCCTAAAAGTGCTTAGAGATGAAACTTTTGATTCAAGAGGAAAGATGAAGCCAAGGTGGTCTAGGCCTTTTATCATTAAGAAGATCATGTCCAAAGGGGCCATAAGGATTACAAATTTGGATGGGGAAGAGATGCTTCGCCCAATTAACATGGATAGACTCCGAAAATGTCACATTTAAGAAAAAAAAAGAAAAAAAGAAAGCCTGCTAGGTTGAAAACTCGAAAGGGTGGCCTAGGCAAAAATTAAGGCAAAGGAATCTCACTAGATTGAAAACACGAAAGGGTGGTTTAGGCAAAAGTTAGGGGAAAAGACCATGGGCATGGCGAAAATTCCCGAAATAACGTCATGGGCAAAAATTACATGCAAAGGAAAAAGATAATAAAAAAGGATTCTCTCATTGCTCAAATTAAAAGATAATAAGATTATTTTCATAAGGGATTTGGGACATTCCAATCCTTCATTAAATTCAAAAACAAAAACATGAGAATCATAAAAATGCAAAAAAGTAAAATATAGAGCATATTAGGCTAGTCACTCAGTCCTCCTTGCTTTCTTGCTAGTCCTCATATAAGCTTTCTCATCCTTCAGAATCCACTTCATATCATCCTTTAACCATTGCTTGTACCTTGCAGTAGGATAGATGTATTTAGGAGCAACAATGTCTTTCATCACCCTACGATGTAGCCAAACCTCACTGATCCTGCCCAAGATCCTATTGGTGAACACTGTGGTGTGGAAGGCACCTTCATCATTAGGAGCTCCTTGAAGTTCTCCAAATTGCCTTGAGATATGACAAGTGGAGTAGTAGGAGTAGCAACGAAGCCCAACTAAAGTCACACAGTGATCCTTGCAGCAACTATGGACCATACTTGAGATATGCCACCACTCCATGGCCCACTAAATGTCTACTTACGGAAAGGCAATCCATGCAAAATTAGAGGAATCCCACTATATTGAGAATCTAGGAAAAATTTAGGGATTATACCTGAAGAAGAAGAGGACTTCTCGCAAAGAAGCTTGCTTCCTTCCTATAAAAGGTATCCAAACCATTGAAGGTTTCCGCCAAGATCAAGTCCACCAGATTACCTCGCTTTAGCTCATAAGCCACCATGCACATCCAAAGGTCCACACAATATGACTTTTGCACCAAGAAATACCTTGCAAGGGCACATAAGCAAAAGGCGTGAAGAAAGTATGAGCGTGGCCTCTCACCCTCAAGAAAAGCCGAACCAAAAAAATACTCAAAGACCAACCTAAGGTTAAGCTTGCCAAAGACACACCACCTATCGGCCGTGACAGTAGGGATGCCCAACACAACTCGTAGCAAAGAAAGAAGATCCTCACAATGGGAGATCATCAATCTTCGGTTCACCCATGATAGCAGCAAATTCCTCAATAGTGGGGCATGGTTCTATTCCGTTGAAGTGGAATACATGCCAAGAAGGAACCTAATATTTGGCAGCAACACGAAGAAGAGGTTTATCCAACTTGATTTAAAGGTAGGGAAAGATGCAAGAAATACCATAAGGAACAATGGAATCCTTGAAATCAGGACCAAGCCTTCTAATCCAAGCTAAAACATCAAGAGGAGAGTTTTCTGCCATTGGGGGACCTCAAAAAAGGGTTCTCTGGGTTGGAAATACGTTGGTGAGTGTTATAGACTCAAATGGCTACTTTTATACTTAAGTCGATTAGGGTTTTTTCTGATTTGCATCCCATATACACAAAGTCATCCCTACGTACACAAAGTTAAAGCTGCGTAAGAGGGCTCATCTCCACGTATGCACGTCGCTTGGCAGAAGCCCATGTTCCCCTGTTTTGAGCAGAGTTTTTCACTCCAAAGCATTCCTAGGGTTCCTGTGACCTAAAGAATCATTCAAGACATATTCCAAGCATAAGATTGCAAACATCAATGAAGCAAAGTTGTATAGAAACGTATGATTTATCATATATCTTGTAAATATAGTGCTAAGATCCAATCAAAAGTAAAAATGTAAAAAGTTGTTCTTAAATACAATCCTTTGTCTTAAACTTAATCCAAATGTTTGCTAAAGGGAATGAAAAAAATTAAAAGCAAATCAAGAAGAAAAAAGGTGTGTTATAGGCCTATATGTCTTAAACTGTAGGTAATCATTGGTGCCACCTCTTCCTTGGTTTATAGCTAGAAGTCACCTTCGAATCCTCCTCCTCACCACTGTCATCATCATCATCATCATCATCACCACCGCCCAAGTGGGCCACTCCTTTTGGACTGTATAGCTTCCTCGAATAGTTGGTCACCTCCAGCTTGAGATTCCTAGCTAGCCACACCAACTGCTCATACTCTTGGATAGTAGGCTCCAATTCAAAGAAGAAGGGTTAGTGACTGAAACAAAAAGGATTGGAAAAAAAGAGAATGAACAAAAGGGAAGGAAAAACTCACCACCCGAGTATTGGGAGGGAAAGAATAGCCCATGACATTAGGGTTATGGGGCACGACTCGCTCCAAAGCAAAGTCATCCAGGCCATAGGCATAAACTTTCCAAGGAAGGTGTGGAGGGTCAATGAGCTCGCTGACAGTAGGCCCCTCCTGTTACAGTTTTTCACATTAGAAGGCATGATAAACAAGGTAAAGAAAAGGAAGAGAAAAAGAAGAGATCAAGCACCTACTCGAGCAATGAGGGAAGGCATAAGGCGGGTGATGTTGAACTCGTCACAGTCCAACCCCTCAAGAAGTTGCCTGGCATAGGGAACGCCATGCCCCTATGAGTTGTACTCAGCATCGGTTATATAAAGTAGGGCAAGCATGAACTCAGGAAGGTCCATCAGAATTTGGGGGTCATCCCTACCCACCAACTAGCACTATACCTTTTCCGCCAGATGTAGCATCCCTATGCCCGTTCCTTTAAAGGGTCAGGTGATCTCTGAAGCAATGAGAGTGAGAGGCTCCAAGTCTTGAGAAAAAATAAGGGGTTGGCTAGCCTATGGAGCCCAGTTAACCTACAAAGACACAAGGTTAGAAGAAGGGCATTTTAAAGGAAATGCATGAAGAAGCGTGAAAAACTAAAACTCTTGAAATTACCTCATCAGAAGTCAATCCAGCAAGGTGGGCCCTCGCTCGAGGAAAGTCCTTCAAAACTAGGTCAGTACCCGGGGTTATAAGGCCATATATAACCACCAACCGTTACAAAGAGAAGCACAAGCCACAGGTTAGATACAAGGTCATAGTTTACAAGATGGCAGTTTACAAGATGATAGATGCATGATGATAATTGTCAAGACAATACAGTTTGCAAGACTACAAGCTACAAATGAAAGTACAAGAAAGGGAAATAGAACTAACCTCAAGGAGCTTCCAAGGCCCCAAAAACAGCCGCAAAGTGTCCCAACTAAAAGTGTCGAGGGTGGAGTAAAGATAGGCAAGACATACCTACCCCTAGTTGGCCCTCTGTGCCTCTCCAAAGTCCTGAAAGAGGGTTAACGACCTTAAAGACTTCGTTTGCCCACCATTGGCAAAGAGGTAAGCCCCCAACAAATTAAGAAGGAAGGCCCTAGATATCCGGATGCGTTCCTCCATGGTCCTTTGTGGAAGAAGCATGTTGTCCGACACCAAGTCGAAGTAGTGGATGGTCTTAGTGGAGAACTTCCTCCCCAGCATGTCAAGGCCCAGTTGGATGCCCGACACACCATCCAAGTTGATAATTACCCCTTTGAAGCTGAGGCCAATCATGCAGTAGAAGTCGTAGGGAGTCACCGTCATCTCCCTCTTAGCAATATGAAAGGTGTGGGTGGTGTCCCACCACCTCTTAATGAGGCACTGCACCAAAGTGGTGCTCGTAGACCTCCATAGAAGAAGACCAATGATGGGCTCGAAGCCTGCCTCCCAGATGTAGGCCCTGGTATTGGGGGCGAGAAGGTTGTACCATTCCACCATCTTATTACTACTTCCCTTACCAGCATAAGGGGTTGATGACTGCAAAAAGGGGAAAGACAAGATTAGATTCTTAATTCAAGAAAAAATAATGGAAAATGATGTTTTCTATGTAAGAGTGAAGATAAAAAGAATGATACAATGATATTTAGGTGCAAAAATGATAAAAAGGTGTGTTAGGGTGCATATGAAAGTGAAACGGTTGAAAAAGTAGTGAAAATGAGCAAAGTAGGGCTTCTGCCAAGCATCTCACGTACACAAGTCAAAGCCCATATACACAAATAAGACCCTGCATACGCAAGCACATCCCCACGTATGCAAAACCTCAAGAACATACCTGCGTACACAAGGATAGAGCTGGGTATGCATGAATGTAAGTTGCGTACGCAGGCTCGAGCCTACGCATGTAAAAACACAGACAGAAGTAGTTCCTTAACATTTTCAAGGATGCATCATCCAAAATCAATCCTAGACATGTTCCTACCCCTCCTAATGCGTTAGGTTTTCATCTAAACCCATCTCATAGCAAAATCCAAGCATTTACATGGCCAAATAAACATTAAAACAGAAGATTAGAGAGAAAGTTGAAAATGAGAAAAAGTTTGTGTAAAGTTGTAATTTACAACTATGTGTTTTTTTGGCTTTAATTCCGTGCCAAATTTGATTGTAATTTTATTCAATCTTTTATACGTTGTATTTATTGTGGAATTTAATTGTAAGGGTTGTGTAATAGAGAGAGAGAGAGTGTGAAGACTCAAGCAATTGAAGACAGAAGAGTTTTCTCAAGTAGCTCGCGACTAAGCATCTCGTGAAATGATGCATATGCCCTGCACATGACTGGAATGCGAAAAGTTAGGACAGATGGAGACAATTGTGTTTCGCGAGTAGCTCGCGAGTAAGGCCTTCCCGCAAGACACTTGTGAAACATTCTGTTTTGCTAGACTGTACTATCTGATACACACTTTTTGTACTCACACTATATATACCCACATTATCCACAAATGTTGAGGAGTGCTTCTGAGAGAAAACCCTAGCCACAAACCTTGAGAGTTAGAGATTGTTATACCCACAATCCTCTACACAATTGCTTGTGGATTTTCCTCAACTCCTACCTTTCCATTTTCATATCCTTAAGAGGTTGATAGCCCAAACACTTACCACACCCTTTCAGAGTGTTTAGTGAGATTTTGGTGCTGCTGGGAAGTATTGGAAGAAGCCAAGGATTGCAGATGCAACATGGAGCTTGTTATGGGATCCGAAGAGCTAGACAAGACACGGTTCCGAGTAGCCTTGTTGGAGTTGGAGCTTGGAGGGCTTAGATACATTGGGTAGATTAGGCTTGGAGGGTCTCTTGCTAACTCATGTATCCCAACTGATTGTCTAGTGGAACGATTACCGCTTGGAGGGCGGCGGAGAGGTTTTACGCCGAGGACTTCGGTTTCCTCTTCCATAACACATCACTGTGTTGTCTTTGTGTTTGCATCCTTCTTCCCTACTCTTTTACCTTTCATTTTACTGCTGTGTTTTTATGAATATGGATTAGAGTAGCTTGTTTGTTTATCCGCTCCCATTTACTCTATTCCGCACTTAGTATAAGTTAGAGTAAAATCAATCGAGCCGTAATTTTAATTTGGGGGTCTAAATTGCTCTTGTGTTTTCACACAAATTCGAGCTTTCAGTTTGAAAAATTACAGATTCAACCATAGGAATGTGATTCTCTGGTCGGTATGTCAGTGGTGGATAGGGGTGTGCATGGGTCGGATTGAGGGGATTTTTTGACCTAACCCACCATGTTAGGTAAAAAAAAAATTCAACCCAACCCAACCCAACCCATCACATAAGTCCAACCCAACCCACATGGGTTGAGTTGGGTCGGGTTGAATCCATGGGTTGGACAATTTTTTTATTAATTATATAATATATTTAAATATATATTAAAAGAACTAATAGCCATAGGATTTTATATTATATAATATGTATGATAGTATTAATGGGAGAAACCGAGGAAGTGCAAGTGCTCTCCAACTGATTTTTTTAAAAAATTATTAAATATATAATATATATTTATAGTAGGAACTGAAGTGCCCTGTAGTTGGTTTTTTAAAAAAAAATTATTAAATATATAATATATTTTAAATATATATTAAATATGGGTGGGTTGGGTCGAGTTTGGTGGGTTTGTAATTTTATGACCCAAACTCAACTCGACCCGCTATAAAAAAAAAATTGTAACCCAACCCAACCCAACCCACCAAGCCCTAAAAACTGACCCAACCCAGTGGGTCGGGTCGGGTTTGGCGGGTCAGTGGGTTTTCTGCACACCCCTAGTGGTGGAGACCCCATTAACCTCATGGCCCCACTCCAACGGGTGAGGTGGAATACATCAGAGGAAATGATGTAGGAGGTCTTCTTTGCTTTGGGTGCCATTAAAGGAGATGAAGAGAGTTAGAGAGAAGATGAGAGAATGAGGGAGTTTGAGAGTTTAAGAGAGGAAGGTTTTTGTAGAAAGGAGAGGAGGTATGGAATATAAAGAGATGTAGAAGATGAAGAGACTGAAGAAGAAGAAAAAAAAGAAACAATTGGTAACCATTGAAGAAAATGAAAAAGAGGGAATACACCTAATGGCTAAACTACGTGTAGTTTAGGCCTCACCACTAAACTACGTGTAGTTTAGTCATGAATGGTAAAAAAAAATTAAATATATTTTTTTAAATTTCCTTTCTTTAAAAAGAAGAAGAAGAAGAAGAAGAAGAAGAAGAAGAAGAAGAACATTTCAAGATTACCTCAATTAGGCACAAAATCATCAAAGGACTTCCCAATAAGGAAGTAGAAAATTCTTCCTTAATATTTCAAGCATCTTAGGCATTATCCCCAGTAAGGAAGCAGAAGATTTTTCCTCAGTAGTTTAAGCATCTCAAACAACATCCCTATAGAGGAAGCAAAAGATTCTTCCTCAAATGGATCAATCCTATCAAGCATCATCCCCTTAAAGGAAGCAGAATATTCTTCCTCAATAGTTCAAGCATATCAAGCATCATGGAGGAGGCAGAAGATTCTTCCTTGATAGACCCAAGCACATTAAAGCAATTCCAAGTGAGCAAGCAAAAGATCCTTCTCCAAAGTGTCCCTAGTGAGTCCAATACACCAAAAATCCCTAGCAAGGAAGCAGAAGATTCTTCCTTAAAGTCCTCAGCAAACCATGAAGGAAGCAGAAGATTCTTCCCTAGTGGATCATACACTATTCCTCCAATGAGCCTATTCCTACTACTCCTCAGTGAGTTTCTCATCCCCAAGTAAGTCATGCAAGAGGTAGGAGATTCCTCCCCATGTATACCTACCCCTCAACGAGTTTTCACCTTCCCTAGTGGATCTAGCAATCAAGACTATTTGTGCACATATGCTCTAAGAATTGAACATGTAGGCATGGTAGGAAAAGGTAGAGACAAAGATAGTGAAAGAGACCAAAGTCAACCCGAGGCAAGAACTTCAACAGAAAAGGTAGAGAAAGAAGTGAAGAAGACAAGAGGAACAAGTCACTTGGAGAAGTTTGAGGCAAGAGCTCTAAATGGACACCACAGAGACTATATCCTTTTGTCGTTTGTTGGGTTAGCTCGTAAGAGCACCGTTTGTTTGTTTTCATTTTCTTCTTAAGTGACTCTAGGATAGTGAGTCACTTACCATTTGCTTGCAAGTGGAAAAACAGGTTCTAGGATAGGGAACCTGTCATTGCTCGTTTCTCAAGCAACAAAGGTGGGACTTCAGACATATGAATCCCATGCAACTCTTTGGAGTTGCACCTCGCCCCATGTATGCATGATGTGTGTCGTGTGCGTGGATTGGGCCCGAGCCGTACGTCGAAACAAAATGTTTTGTCTCTTATTCTTTTGATTCTGTTAGCGAAGCTCACGAATCAAAAAAGGGCATCTATAGACACTGCATTTTGTACCCTTTACGACTCAGTTCCCCGTTCCCCAATGATGCTCAAACTCTACGGCCCAAGGCCAGTTTAAAACCCAATCAGATATCAAATTAACTTGAGGAGTGTAAACATGGGAAATATAACCTTTTAAATGAGCAAAAATCTATTTTTGGAAATAAAATAACCAAAGTGGCCCTCGGTACGTGGGCCAAAGCTTGCGTACGCAAGCACATTCTTGCGTACGCAGCTAAGGTTTTAGAAATATAAGAAAGACAAGTTTTCTGCAATAATGGCTGAGGTTTGGAATGAATCCCACATTGTCTGGGAGCCATTCCAAACTCTATTTTTCCCACTATATAAAGCCTTACATTGTACATTTTCAAAACACACAAAAATCCCATAGGAAAAATCTAAGATTCACTAGAAAAAAGTGAATTAAAAGGGAGTTTTTCACAAAACACTCTCAAGTCAATTTTTTCTGATTTAGAACTTTTCTGGCCCCAATCCTTTTAGTTTAACATTGCTAATCACTTTCTCATTGGTTTGTGCATAGACTTGACTAAGGAGAATGGTCAAAATTAAGCTTGGAAAGCTTTTTGTGAGGCATTTTCTTTTATAGTTTTTCTTTCTTTTCTGTCTTTAAATCTTCCTGTTTGCCTTGCTTATTTGTTAAAACATGTTTTAATATGCCTCTCTAAGTTAGGTTTAAGTTTTGGTTTGCTTAAAATGTATGTTCGTTTGTTAGAATTAGGGTTTTAGTTCATGCTCTGTTTTTTGCCTTGTTCATTTCTGGGTTAGGGTTCTGAACAAGTCCCACGCACTCATGCCATGAGCATGCATACACAGGTGCTTGCCTAGAAACCCAAATCTAGATTTCTTGTTTGTTTGTTTTGCATGCTTTGTCCCCTTTTTAAAGCCTTTTTTTTATATGTATATACGTTTGTGCCTCTGTCTTATATGCTTTTTGTTTTTAACATGCTTAGATTAAGGTTTTTTTTTTATGCTTGTTTCTTGCTTTGATACCATGCCATTCATTCACATGCCTATGCATTGATGCCACAGGTGATGTGTTACTGCAAGGTAAGTAAAGGGTAAGTCATGCATCAAAAATTTTCATGCATTTGTGTTATGGTTTTATATTGATGATATAATGGAGTATGCTTAGATGTATGATTAGGGTTTATAATATGTTAATGCCTTGCTGCCATGATCAAGTTGCTATCTTGTTTTAGATGAATGATAGGATTTTCATATGCTAGATGAATGCTAGGGTTTCTTATGTGTGTTTGGTTCTCTTTTGCTTTAGGATGGATAAGTATGCTTGTTTAGGAATAAAGAGGCCATGTTGTATGTTAGATGCATGATTAGTGTGTGTGTGTGTGTGTGTGTGTGTGTGTGTGTTTAGAAGACAAGTGTTAAATTAGTTTTTAATAGGGTTAAGACATAAGACATGATGATGGGAGACCAACCTTAGGGTTGGGCGATCTTGGGTGTCCAAGAGCATACCTAAACTCCGAACTCATACTCTGTTAGTAAGATCAAAAGGCCCTTCCTTGAAGTGACGTTATATATATGGTTCCTAGACAATTGCAAAAACTAGGTGGCAACTCCCCCTTATGTCCACAGCGAGTCACTCGCAACTTGGCCTGAGTTGCGAAGTGACTCGCGAAATCTAGTCTGGGTAAGAGACTCTTCAAATTCCAGCATGTGCTTCTCACATGGCCTTTCGCAGGTTGGCACTTGCGAGCCAATCGCGAATTCTTCAACTTCATAGAACTTCACTAATCTCCCATACATAACCCTTACATTAAATCCCAAAAAAAAAAAAAAAAAAAATACAGGGAAATAATTGCCAACATAAAAATATAGTTGTAAATCACAACTTTACAGTTGAGTCCAACCCTGAAAACCTGGAGACCTTGATTGACCAAATTAAGATTGATTAAACTGAGAGAGATTATGTTGAAGTTGCCATTTGGATTGGTATTATAACTACCACCAGTAATATTGCCTCTACCTCCATATCCCCCATGACCTCTCTGATTGTTGGTTCTACCTCTTCCTTTACCAAGTCCTTGAGATTGGTAATTAGCAACCATTGCCAGGTATGAGGCATCAATCACACCAAATCTCTTCTTAATAGCTCTTTCTTTAGCATTGAGAAGAGTATTGAGTTCCTCTATAGAGAGAACATCACTACGAATCCTTATAACAGAATGAAATGAATCATATTCTGATGACAAACCATCAAGGGCAACATGAAGCTGTTCTTCATCATCAAGAATCATTGATACAACAGTCAATTTATCTCTGATTTTCATAATTTTCTGAAAATATACATCAATAGAATCATCACCTTTCTTCACAGCATTTAATTCGTTTTTGAGACTCATCACACTAGACCTAGAAACTGAAGCAAAAAACTTCTCCAAAACCTTCCAAACACCTCTACCAAATTTCTGTCCCATAGGGAGAGAAAGAACAAAAGGAGAAAGTGTAAAATTAAGGAAGGTGACAGTGCCTGTTCACAATTCTTCCAACTGAGAAAGGCATGATGAAGCTCAGTAGTAAAATTACTAGAGGAATCCTTTAAGAACTAATCTATTGCCATAGCAAATTCATCAATGGCATCGATTGTTAGGGTTATTTTTTATATGTAATTGGTTAATCCTTTGACAAAACACACTTTACTTGTAATTGGGTAGATTTAAGTTGGATTTAATGTATTAAGAAGTATGTTGTTCAATCATATCAAGTGATTTCAATAAAGACATGAAGGTTGGTTTGAGAAACAAGTGAAGAAAAACCTTTCATTAAGTCTCGACACTAGCTTGACAGATACTGCTATCAAGGATTAATGGAGAATCTCGACACAAGCTCAATCTCTCAAGATTTATGATTTTAAAATTTCCAGATCTAAAATTCAGCCTATGATAACTTGTTTGATTAGGCTTTCTTTTCTCACAACCCTAGTCATATATAAGACTTATTTTAAAAGTAATCAAGTACAGCAATAGAGACTTAGAATGCATATACTCTATGTGAAGCTATTGCATTTGTACGCCTTACGGTTTTGTAACCAAATGCGTACAAATTGGGTATTGGAGAGAAGGTTTAACTGTAGGTTGGTATTTTGAGATATGCTAAGGTAGTGGTAAGATTCCTCATACTTGTAACCACTTGATTATTGATTAGTGAATTCTTGGGAGTGGTAACCTTAAATTTACTCGGTGGGTTCCACTTGTCAACAAATCACCGTGTCAATTTAATTTCCATTGCATTTAGTTTATTTGGTGATTTGTTGGTACCTCCATGATTTACATGTAATTTGACCTAATTAATCAACTTGGGTAATTGAATTAATTAACTGGGGTAAATCTATCTTAACCCAACATCGATCATAAAGTAAGTCTCCAAAATTACTTCAATCTAATGCTTCTAGATGGTGTAATTGGATTAATCAAGCCTAACAGTCATCATGGATGACATATTTGAGGGTAGTAGCAGTGAGGGATTGATGTGTGTGATGGAATTAGCCGTTTTAAGTACAGTAGTGGAGGTAGGTGATGGGGTTGAAGATGAAGTTAGATTTGCAAACGCGATGTAAGTTTAGCTCTGATACCATGAACAAATCTAAATAGAAGATATTCTTTTATTGCATATAATCGCTAACCAAATACATCAGAGAATCCAATTGTGTTTATATACCCACGCAGAGGAGAGAGGAGGCTAGCTAAAAAGGTGGAAATCTGTTATCACAGATTTAACAAACTAACAACCATTTACACGTGCAAAATAGAGATTAAGAGTAAATAATAGAATAATGAAAAGCTGTGCTTTCTAGCCTCAGTTACAAGCTTATAATTCTAAGTGACACGGTGCGTTTTACTAAAATGATACAGTGCTAGCGGCGGTGCTACAACCTTTTCAGGGGTTTCAAATCCCCTAACTTAAATATAAATATATATATATATATATATATATGTAAAATATTTTTTTGTTAGTTTAATACTTTATTTATTTTTAAAAATATTTTTTTGCACACCCTGACTTAAATCTTGCACACCTTTATTACAACTAGTATTTTTGACTCTAAGAGTAAAGAGTAAGTGTTTATGAATTGTAAGTGTAATTCTTTTTTATAAATTTATATTATATGTGTGTGAGTATGTCTAATATTGATTGTGTACATTATTTTTATTATAATATTATTTGTGTAAATTATAATGTGTGTGGATGTTTATGTGTACAATATAAATATAATATAACTTTATATAATTAAATAATTAGGAAATATAGAGGTTTTTTTTTTTTTTTTTTTTTTTACATGAGTGTGTATTGTTATCATAATATAAAAACTTTTTGTTATAAAGTTAGTAAAATTCAAGAATTTTTTTTTTTAAGTTAGTGATTGTTCAAGCATTTGATTGGTTAAGTAGACAAATAGTTTATAACTTTATGTATGAACTAGTCGCTAACCCATGCAATGCAGGAAAAATGTATTAAATATAATATATGATTTATTCTTGATTTATTTATTAAAAATTATATATTATAAAAGGAAGAAAAATTCTTTTACAATTATTATTATTATTTACAATGCATAAAAATATAAAACTTATTGATTTTTTCCTCACATTATATATTCAACAAGTTCAGCACATTTACTAAGAAATTTAAACAAACACAAAGATAGCAATACCAATGAACCAAGACAAAACCTTCATTGAGAAATTCAATTACAGATACACAAAGAATTATAAAGCAAGAAATAAAAATTTCATAAGAGAGGAATGAAAAATACAAATTTTCAGCCGTGAGTTGCAATTCTAACAAATAATTCCTAAAAAAACTATTTATAAGATGATGGTTATAGATTCCTAATTAAATTTGGTTATAGTTGTAGATTCCTAACCAAATTTGATTATCAAAACTTATTTACAAAAATAAATGAAAAAAAAACATTGATTTTGTTTTTTTTTTTTTTTTTTTTTGGTGAGAAGTCTAAAACTTTTATTAAAGCTCAGAACAATTTGTTACATCTTTGATAAGAGCTTGCTCAAGAAATCAAGGTGTCTCTTCAATCCAGGCAATGAAATCAGACACGTCAATCGCGTGTTTTGCTAATAAGTGAGCTGCTTTGTTACCTTGTCTCCTAACGTGGGAAAATTCTATCTTACGGAAATCCTCACCTAACTCCTGCATACCTTGAACGATGGCGGACACAGAGGAGGGCGATTTTGATTCGTCACTCAAAGCGCGATGAATAATAAGCGAATCTCCTTCAATGACAACTTCTTGAATGCAAATGTCCTTTGCAAATATCAAGCCTGTTTCATATGCCATAGCTTCGGCCTCCACAGCGCCCAACGGTGCATCCAACCTCATGCTCAATGCAGCTTCTATTCTGCCCAAATCATCTCTGACAATCACACCAATGCCCACTGCTCTATGTTGCACAAAAACAGCAGCATCTACATTGACTTTGAAGACATTTCTTGGTGGGGGGACCCATACACTCCTAGCTTTAACCATAGTGTCTTTTGAGGCCATGCATGCCGTGGTAGCTCTATACTCCTCCAAGTAGTGCATTGCCCAACAGACCACCTCTCTGGCCGTTCTGCTCTTCCCTCCTAGCCTTATCACATTCCTATTGTTCCACATAGCCCATGCGATACAGATCACCTGAGCCACCTTATCTTCATCTACACGATCCTCCACCAACACAGCTAATTTCGACCATGACCAGACTTTTCTTGCTTGCGGGCACGACCAAAACAAATGACTAATCGTGTCGGCATCCACTCTGCATCCATCACAGGTCTGATCTTGCACCACGTTCCTTCGCCTAAGACTAGCCTTAGTGGGGAGTATATCCTTGCATGCACGCCATGCAAAATGGCGTATTTTGTGTGGTAATGGTAGGTCCCATAACCTTCTCCAAAAAAACCTCATCTTACTGTTGTCCGAACTTGCACCTTTGTCTTCAGGTTTGGAAAGTCTCATTGCTACATCACAGGCACTCCTAACATTAAACTTGCCATTAGGTGTCTCTGCCCATATTAGTTTGTCAGGAGGGAGGCGTGAACTTATAGGAATGCCTTTTATCAACTCTGCCTCAAAAGGCATGAACAGTGCATCAATAATGTTTTTCTTCCAAACTCTTGTGACTTGGTTAATTAGCTCATTCACTTTAGTATCTTGGTGTAGAAACATCCTGGGTGAGGCGACTTTGTACGAAGAGAATGAGGGTAACCACTTATCGCCCCAAACATGAATGCTACTGCCATTGCCAACTCTCTACCATGTCCCCTCTTTCACCAAGTATTGGGCAGCCATAATGCTACGCCATGTGTAAGAAGGGTTTTTACCAAGTGAAGCGTCAATGAATTCACACCGAGGAAAGTATCTCGCCTTGAGCACATGGTACACTAAAGAGTTTGGATTGGTTTGGAGTCTCCAACCCTGCTTGGCTAGAAGGGCCAAATTGAAATACTTGAGTTGTCTAAAACCCATACCACCACAACTTTTTGGCGCACACAGTTTCTCCCAACTAAGCCAGGCAATTCTCTTTTCTTCCTTCTGTTTGCCCCACCAAAAGTTCCTTATCAAGCTAGTCAATTCTTCACATAGTGCATCGGGTAATCTGAAGTAGCTCATGGTATACGTTGGTATAGCTTATGCCACCGCCTTAATGAGTACCTCCTTTCCGGCTTTAGAGAGCATCTTTTCCTTCCATCCTGCCAACTTTTTTCGAAGTTTCTCCTTAATCTCATTGAAGGTATTTCTTTTGTTCTTACCCACAAGCAAAGGAAGCCCCAAATACTTCTCATGTTGCTTTATGACCTGTGCACCAAATCTTTGTTTAATCTCCTCTTGGATTGCCACAGGGGTATTTTTGCTGAAGAATAGTGATGTTTTGGCCGGATTAAGCTATTGGCCTGACGCTCTCTCATAAACTCCAAGAATTCTTTGAAGAGCATCACATTTAGCAATGGAAGCCTTACAAAATATTAAATTGTCATCTGCAAAGAAAAGATGTGAAAACTTTGGGCCACCGCGACACACAGCAACACCTTCCATTACTTCATTAGAAACTGAGGCATGTATCATTGCTGAGAGACCCTCTGCACATAAAATAAAAAGATAAGGTGATAAAGGGTCCCCTTGACGGATTCCCCTAGATGGAATAATATTACCCCTAGGCATCCCATTAATTTTTACAGAGTAAGTGACTATTGTGACACACTGCATAATGAGCTTCCTCCATTTTTCATCAAAACCTAGCTTGTCCATAATTTTATCCAAGCAGGCCCACTCCACTCTATCATATGCCTTGCTCATGTCAAATTTCAGAGCCATCTCCCCCACCTTCCCCCCTTTTTTCTGGCTAATATAGTGCATAGTCTCGAAAGCTACTAGGAAATTATCAGTGATTAACCTGCCATGCACGAACGCACTTTGGGTATCGCTGATAATAGAAGGTAAAATTTTCTTTAACCTGTTAGCTATGGCTTTGGATGCAATTTTGTACACCACATTACACAAGCTAATAGGTCGGTACTCAGTTGCCCTCTTAGGCATCTTTAATTTAGGAATAAGCACAATGTGTGTTTTATTAAAATCAGGAGGGATAATACCACGGTTAAGAAAATTCAATACTGTTGCTGTGACCACCTCACCACTTATCACCCAGAATTGTTGGAAGAATAGGGGGGGTATGCCATTTGGTCTCGGTGCTTTTAGTGGGTACATTTGCTTCAATGCCAATTTAACTTCTGCTGCTGTAAAGTTTTTGGTCAGTGCCTGGTTCATTGAGGGAGTCACCTTCGACTGGACGGCTTGGATCAGTTCTGAAAATTCCGTGGGTTGACTTGTGGTAAACAACTCAGTATAGTACGCCACCACCACCTCCGTCACCTTTTCATCATCCTCCTGCAAAATCTCATTTTCATCCATAATTCCTTCAATGAAGTTCTTTTTAAGTCGGGCTGAAGCTTTCGCATGGAAGAAGCTCGTGTTTCTATCCCCTGACTGAAACCAGTTAAGTCTTGACCGTTGTCTCCACACTTCGTTCTCCTTCTCTAGCCGACAGTTCAGCTCAGTATGAATACCCTTCAGCTCCTTGTTGATATCATGGGATGGAGGTTGAAGTTCAAGCCACTCAAACCACTTTTGCAGCTTTGCTATCTTCCTTCCTACTTGCCCAAACTCTCTTTTATTCCAGGCTTCCAAGTTGACACGGCATTGGCCTAAGTAGTTCTCAAGAACATCTCCAGTGCTAATCATCTTTCCATCCTCCCATGCCTTCTTTACCACCTCCTCACACCTTTGGTCTTTCAACCACATTGACTTAAATCTGAATGTCTTCCAATGCTTCCTTTTCCTCCATTTCTGCACCATTCGGAGAGCTAGGGGTGAGTGATCCGATACTGAGGAGGAAAGATGGAAAATTTTGGCCTTAGGGAACAAATTCATCCATTCCGGTGTTGCCAAGGCTTTATCCAGTCTCTCCCTTATTTGCATGCCATCAGCTTGATGATATATCCACGTGAATTTTGGGCCATTAAAACCCAAGTCACGGAAACCACAGAAGTTTATAGCGTCAATGAAGTTCTTCATCTGTTGACGTGGTCTATCACTCCCACCCTTCTTCTTTGAAGCCCCTGTGATTTCATTGAAGTCGCCAATAGTGAGCCACGGCAACGTTGAAGTTCCTTTCAGATATCTGAGTTTTGCCCACGACTCCGGCCTTTTTGCTATATCTGGGTTACCATAAAACCCCTTTAAATGCCACGACCCTACACCTACCCTACCATCCACTAGTGCATCAATATGTGTTTGAGAATACGTCTGAACCTCCACTGTTGTTCCTTCCTTCCATAGCATTGCCAGGCCCCCACTCTTTCCCTCACTTGATACAATCAGCCCATGTTTCATATTACACTTGTCCTTAACCATTTCCATCCACTCCTTGTTTGATTTTGTCTCCGTAACGAAGACTATAATGGGATCTTCGTTGCTAACCACCTTTTCCAAGGCTTTAACTGACCGGAGATTCACAAGCCCCCGACAGTTCCAACTGATGAGACTTATTGGACTCGACAGGACTGCTCAGCAGCCTCCGCCAATCTCAAGCTTCTGGTTTCCTCATCCAGTTTTAGTTTCTTTTCCATGCACGTAACCTCTGAAGGGTCAATTTTAAGAAATGCATGAAAAAACATTGATTTCTAACCAAACATTGATTGTTATGTGGTTTCTAAATACCTGTGCAATAAATTCGATTTTAGTTATTGTGATGACCCTTTTCCATAAGGAACAAACTGAACGTACCAAAGGTTGTTCTGGGTATGGAACGAGAAGAAAAATATTACTAAAATATAAAACGTAAAATAAAACATTACTAATATAAATAAATAAACAACCAAAGCATAACTCGTGCAAACAACAAATTTATTGGCAGACATATAATCAACATCTCTTTAGGGAAGCAGCACTTTCTAGCGTAAAGAAAATCAATATTTTTTGCCCATAAATTCAAAGTAAAATTTTCCAAGGCATCATTGATATTTTCCCCACATTATATATTCAACATGTTCTATATATTCACTGAGAAATTTAAACAAACACAAAGATAGCAATACCAATGAACCAAGACAAAGCCTTCAGTGAGAAACTCAATTACAAATACACAAAGAATTACAAAGCAAGAAATAAAAATTTCAGAAGAGAGGAATGAAAAATAAAAATTTTCAGTCATGAGTTGCAATTGTAACAAGTAATTCCTAAAAAAAAAAAAAAAAAAACTATTTATAAGATGATGGTTATAGATTCCTAATTAAATTTGGTTATAGTTATAGATTCCTAATCAAATTTGATTACCAAAACTTATCTATAAAAAAAAAACACTAATTTCTAATCAAACACTAATTGTTATGTGGGTTCTAAATACCCGTGCAATAAATTTGATTTTAGTAATATGAATTTGACTTTTTCATTTATGGTTTCATTTGTCTTTGATTTCTTAATATTACTAAAATATAAAACATAAAATAAAAAGAAAAATAAAACATAAATAAATAAATAATATGAGTGATGACGTTGAAAATTGTGGAGCAGGAGTTAAGGCTTCGGTTTTATATATATATATATATATATATTTATTTATATTTATACTAGTCGCTAACTCGTGCGATGCACGGAAAGAGCTACTGGATGAGTTTTAAGGGAAAAAAAGCTTTTTGTTTTTTTTTTAGTTAGAGTAATAAGCAAAAATGCATGAAATTTAAAAAAAAAATGATATAGAAAGAAATAGCATAAAGTTTTATTAGTAAGACAGAAGAAAGCAACATTGTTTTATTTATTATTTTTTTGTGAGAAGGAATAAGAAACAGAATGTTGCGTCTTTAGTTTAATTTGCGTTATATATATATATGTGTGTATGTATGTATGTATATAAGATAGGTTGTAATATATATACCAAAAGGTACCTATTGAAAGGTGATAACCCTTCATATTAAATATATCAAAAGGTATTTAATAAAAGGTAATAACCCTTCATATTTGATATATATTAAAGGTGCCTATTGAACAAAAATGTGTCTATTGATTAAAAAGGTGTCTATTGGTAAAAAATGTGCTTATTAAATTAAAATGTTCCTATTGACCAAAAAGTTGCATATTGAATAAAAAGATATCTATTGTAGGATTATAATTATTTAAGTATAAATAGTGATTCATATCCATTTGGTAACTTCTTCTCAACTTTTTATCTTTCATCTTTCTTTAAACATTTTACAGATGCTTTTCTTCTCAAATTTTTCATTCTCTTCCCTACATCTTATTGATGCTTTACTTTTCGATGATAGTTTTTTGTTTTACTATGTACATCTTATATAAATATCTTATTCTTGCCAAATTTCAACTTCCCGTATCTTCTAATGATCTAATCTTAAAAGAACTTTTTTTTTTACTCTCATTTATTGTCCTCCACGCATTCACTATTATTTTAATTTTAATTTTTTTTCTTTGTTTTAGTTTATCTCTTCCACGTATTTCTTCTTTTTTTGTCTTATCATATTTCATTTTACTTTTATCTTTTAATCAAAATAGAAGTCTTATCCCCTTTCAATGCTGCACGTTTCTCAAAAGTAAATTTGAATGCTGCACCTCTTTTACTGAGGAGTCTAGTTTCAACTTTCACATGAAAAAAGAGAGAAAAACAGTAAGAGGGAGAGAGAGGCAGGGAGAAAGTAAAGAAGAAGATGCAGTGCAAAACACGCCAATGGATGCCGGTGAAAATGAAGAAGAGGAGGCAACGTGAAAGCAAAAAAAAAAAAAAAAAAAAAAAAAAAAAAGAGACCAAAAATCTAAAATCATCACAGGCACCATTCGATAACCAAAATAACCAAATCTAAATTTGTCTATTTAAAATACCTTTATTAGTTCCAATTGTGGGGTGCTGGCTTGAATAGGAATACTTTCTTGACGGTAGTAATGCCCTAAGATTTCTCACTTTTCTTTTTTTTTCTCCCTCTCCTTAGGCCTTAATTATGTATTATTCTCTACGAAAATTTTTTGTTTAAATATATATATATATATATATATATATATATTATGCAGTTATTGAAATTGAACCAACAAAATGAAAAGATACAATTGTTTGGTATTTTTAAAAGTAGACGTGGCATAAATTTATGTAGCCAAGTGGTGTAATGTGGAATGGTCAACAAAAAGTCAAACGTTTCAACTATTATTGTTATTATTATTATTATTATTATTATGAGCGTGATTGTGTGCGTCAATAATTAATATGGAGCCAATGAGTTGAGATGAGTCATTTAGTCTAAAATATTTTTATAAAAAGAAAGTCAAATAAATAATAACAACGATATAAAGATAAAAATGTTAGACGAACTTAACAAAATAAAATGGTCATAGACTCATAGCTAGGGATAGCGATGGGGTGGGGCGGGTCCGTAGGATGGGGTCTTCGCCTCTGCCCCGCATGGTTTTGTCTTATCTCATCCCCGCCCCTTGGGGCCCCATGAAGCCTCACCCCACCTCGTAAAACTCTACTTCTTGTTAATTTGCTCACAACTATTACAATTGTTTTTAATAAAACTTGTTTCGTTAATAAAAATATACTTGAATTTACATAAAAATTTATCCCATCAAATCAAACTAATTTTTAGCAAAAATTGAATAATATTATCAAAACCTTTAACAAGAAAATATCACAACAAAGACAAAAATCTCAAAATACAAAATCAATAATTCAATAGTATATAAATTTGTTTATAATAAAGACAAAAGAAAATGTTAAAATTGGTGCTTTATTTCCAACCTTGCCAAAGAAAAAAAAAAAAAAAAAAAGAGACAGAAAGCCTTGTTGAGTAAAATAAAATAAGTTGATATGGTTTTAGGATATAAAAAATTTACAATTTAGCCCTTATTAATGCAGGGCGGGGCAGGTTGAGTCTAAAAAGTCTAAACTTACCCCCACCTCACCCTATAGTACAAGGCTAAAATCTCGCCCCATCCCCGCTCCATTCCCATCCTATCACCTTTGCGGGGCAGGGAAAACCCACGTGGGGTGTGTTAGGACATATGTGGATATTTTTAGAAACATATGTTATGTAAATTGGCTAATCCTTTGACAAAACGCACTTTACTTGTATTTGAGTAGATCTAGGATATGTTTAATACTTCAAGAAACAAGAGTTCAAGTCTAATATTGAAGCCATGCAAATTTGTCCAAGAAACAAGTGAAGAATTTTTGTTCATTAAAGCTCGACAAATAAATCTATCGAGGTTTAATGTTTAATTCTCGACAACTCTCAATTGAAGCTGTATCTATCAAGAATTACGAAATTCAGATTTCCAGATCTGTTTTTCACGCATATCCAAGTTATTTGTATAGGGTTTCTTTTCTCACAACCCTAGACATATATAAGGATTATTTTAAGTACCGTCAAAGGTGATGCAAGACAATGCAACTTGATGAAAAGTGATTATTCACTCATATTGTGACCAGAGACAATTTGCCCTAATTCATCTTTCTCTTGAAGAAGCTGCTGCGTCTTTGCGCCAAGGGTTTTGTAACTAAGGAGCTTCTTGATTTTCATTGTCTGGATGAACTGAAGAACTTTGCAGACAACATCTTTCTCAAGTTGGTGTGTTAGTCACGTACTAAGATCCGTGCTTCAATTGGTTAGTCACCTATTTGGAGCTATGCATTGAAATGAAAGATTGTCATTACATTACAAGTCCAATTGTGTATTGGGGCAAGAGTTCAACTGTTGGTTGGTATTAGGTACCGAGATTCTTTCTACTTGTAATCACTTGTTTTGATAATAGTGGATTCTTGGGAGTGGTGACTTTAAATTCACCCGGTGGGGTTTTGCCTCGGTAGTTTTCTCCATTCGTAAACAAATCACCCTTGTCAAATTTATTTTCCACTGCATTTAGTTATTTGGTGATTTGTTTGTGCTACCACGCTTCTTGCATGTAATTGAATTTAATTAATTCACTTGACTAATTAATTGATTAATTTACCAAAGGGGTCAATACATTTTTGGCCTATCAGGGCGAAGTGGGGAGGAGCGGGGCAAAATTGCCATCCATACTCATTGCTACCCACATTGACAATAGATACTCATAATGAACTATCATGTAACATTCAAAATTTGAAAACTTGTAAAATAAAATTGTAAAAACTTAATGTATTATTATTATTTTTTGTCGATAATTCAATATATTTAAGTTCTTTTTTTATTAAAATTTTTTAATGACCTCATAAACAAAATTCCTGAAACTGTCAGTGTACGGTGTGTATATCACTCACACATGTTTGTATCTTCATTAGCCTTCATCAGTTTCCTATTCTACCTCCTGCTACACCTTCTGCTCTTCAAAGATGTTGCAATGTTGTGTTAAAAATCATGCACTGCCTTTCTCTAGAAATTTCTAGAGTTTCTCTCAATCTATTTCTCTTCGGAATTCTATACAAGACATTTTTCTAGAGACCTCTACAGTTTAAACTTCAGCCACAGTTTGACTATTGTTCTAGAAGTTGTTTTGGACAAGAAATAATATAAACTAGAGTCTAGAAGCGTATAGAAGCAAAACTATTGAGTCAAAGGAAGAGTCAAGTAGATTGGAAGAAGAAAAAAAATATTTATTGATAGTAAAAAGATTTGGGCTAGAAACATCAAAGTTGGTGACTTAACCGACTTGAACCAGTATAAACACGAAGTAGTGGTGTGTATGTGTTCGTAAGCACCACTAATAAATCTCTAAATTCGTCTTAAAAAAAAAAACTCCTATTAATAATTTTATTTTAGATTAACTTTGATGAATCTGGATTCAGATGAACTGTTTTTGCGTTGATGAAATTTAAAAAGTAAAAATAAATTGAAGAGGAAATTTTTTTTTTTTGGGAGAGAAAAATTGAAGAGGGGACGTGGTTAGACGAAGTTTATTATTCTCTAACATGGATAGAGTAATATATACTAGCCTCTGAGCACGCACGTGCCTCTGAGCAGCACGCGCGTGACTCTGAGCAGCACACGCGTGCTCAGAGGCTCTTCTATTTTTTGGATAAAGATTAATAATTTGTATTTATTATAATTAAGGATTTCTACTTTTTCCAATCACAAAAAAAAAAAAAAAAAAAAAAAAAAAAATCTAAGGGTGTGATGAAGTAAAAAAAAAAAAAAAAAAGAATACGTGGGGTAAGTTTTGTAGATTAAAGGAGGCGTGCTCAGAGGCTCTTCTATTTTTTGGGTAAAGATTAATAATTTGTATTTATTATAATTTAGGATTTTTACTTTTTCAAATCAGAAAAAAAAAAAATCTAAGGGTGTGATGAAGTAAAAAAAAAAAAAAAAAAAAAAAACGTGGGGTGAGTTTTGTAGATTAAAAGAATTTTAAAATTAATAAAAGAGTGATCCTATTTTGTAGAGAATTAGTGAGTAGAAGTAGGAATTTAAATCAACATAAAAGTAGGAGTTTATTAGAAGGAAGAAGACATTTCAACATAAAAGTAAGAATTTATCATTTTTGTCAATTTACTATTTTAACCCCATTTTTAAGTTTTAGGTAGGGGTATTTTTGACAATTAAAAAAGCAATAACTAACTTTCTTTTGCCATTTTACTATTTTAACCCCATATTTAAGTTGTTAGTTAATTAATTTAGGGATATTTTTGACAGTAAAAAAAGTAATAACTAACTTTTTGAATCCTCTTAATATATACATACATATATATATATATTCCTTCCATATAACTGTCCGACTTCATCACCTCCTACAACAACAACTGCCACTTGAGAAGCTGTGGGAAGGCAATATTGAGGTTCATTTGGATGTTGTTCTTTGATTATGAGTTTACATTGATGTAAATCTTCCCTCTGAGCTAGTTGACGAAACTCCTTAACAAATGGATTTTCTTGGTCTAAAATAGTTTTAACACGTTGGACAATATGTGCACGAAGGTCTCGTGATTCACTCAGTCTATGCTCAATTTCATTGTCCGTGTCATAGATGTATAATTGTAAATAACGTGGCCTATCATTTGTTGGTAAAAGACTACCAATTTTGTGATATATGGAACCCTAGGCTCGAAAAGTATAAATTCCGCGACTTGTTGATGCCATACTATCATCTACACGAACACCCATTGAGGTGAATGCAAAATTGTGATTGTAAGACCTTATAAATTGCCTAAAATGTCAACCTTGTTCAGATTGTTCACAAAATAAATCCATCAATGGTTCTGAGATTGGTAAGCTAGGAAAAGATATTTTTCCTTTCATACAGCACATCGTGGAAGACTCACTGCAGAAAAGTCGTGCGTTACAAAATGGACATATCTTTGGCGCTAGTAGGCTGAATCTTATCTCTTCCCTACATTCATAAAAGTCTCTTGCACAATTGTATCGGCCAAATCAGCCAAATACCACGATTTTCCAAAATATTTTGCAAAAAAACATTGTTTCCGAACTAAATAGCAATCTACCACTTTTTTCATACTCGACTTTACTGTTCACGAGTTCCCCCTTTTCTATTCCACCGTGGCGCTGCTGACATGGCACTCGGGCAATAAAAAAATAGTACTTGGTACTCGAGTCTCAGAGACTCGAGTACTGTACAAGCGATACCCGAGTCTCTGAGACTCGGGTATCAATCTGTGATGCCCCGCGTATTTTTTGAAATAGGTACTCGAGTGTGGAGAGCTCGAGTACTGTTAACAGTACTCGAGCTCCATAGACTCGAGTACCACTAACTCTTATATCCACCTAAAATCAGTTTCACTTTCAACTGAAACACAAAAAAACTCACTCGCATCCTCACTTTCTCCATCTCCGTCTCACTCTCTCAATCTCGCTAGCATCTCACTCTAAAGTCTCCCACACGCTCTCAATCTCCCTCTCGGTCTTGCTCTGGCGTCCTGTCGCAGTCTCGCTCTCGCTCTCATTCTCTGTCTCGGTCTCCGCCTCAGTCTCGGTGTCGATTTCGGTCTCGGTCTCGCCTCAGTCTCGGTCTCGTTTTCTGCATCTTGAGTTTGGAATCACAAGGTGTGTCTCCTTATCTCAATATTTGTTTGAGCATTGGGGGGTTAGGGTTATTTGTGGTGTAATATTTGTGGGTATTTGTGGGTGTTATTTATGGTGTAATATTTGTTGTGTTCAATATTTGTTTTGTTTCGTTTGAAAGAAACCCTTTTTTTTTAATAGGGATTGCTTGGTTTTCAATGAATGAATGTTGTTTGAATGCTTAATGGAGCCGGCCTTCCTGATGTCAATTGGGGCTTGTAATATTGAATTGGAGTAATTTGAGATCCGCGTCAATGTTAATAATTTGGTTTCTAGTTTCTTTGGCAAGGTTAAAAGGTTGTACTTAGTACACAAAGGTCTCATCTTTGCGTGGTCTGGTAGAGGTGATTAATAGGAAGCTTTACCTCCAATTTTATTTTTGGAGGGGCTTATTCCCAAACTCAAAAATCGAAACCGTGACATGCCACTTTTGGTGGAAGGCACAATCCACAAAATGCCGCCTTCTACAACAAGGTTATGATACATATAAGATTTCAAAATGATGGTCTATATATCGGTTAATATTTGGTTTGGGAGGTCATATTGGAAGTTGAATTTGTAATGAATTGAAGTATTTTTTTTATACTAAAATTGTAATAAACGAATGGTTTGGAAGTTGGTTTGCTGCATGATTGAGTTAAATTCAATAGGTTAAGCTTTGGTACAATCAGTTAGGTTATCATGTTTTAATGTAGCTAAGAAGTATGGCGTCAAGTACAATATAATTTTTGCATTGCTTGATCATTTATTTATTACAATCTCTATTAATTGGCATCATCATCTTGTAATGGATGGTTGTGTAAAATCTCTATTAAACCAAAATAAGTATTTTAAGATATGTTTTCTAACTGTCAACTTCTAAGGTTAATAAGATAGTGTAACACTTGATTTTTATTTTTTTATTTTTAAATAAACAGGATGAGTCAATTTGTTTGGGCAGAAAACTTGCTCCTAAGGCTGCAACTAAGATCAAAATTTTCGATGTTTATGCTGTTGAGTTCGTTGACTATGGCTTGGTTCATGAACCATTAGGTTGAATAATATATTTTAACAATAAATTTAAACCCACAATAATATGTATTTTCTTGCAATTACTTACCATTAAGCCAAAATTCGGGAACTACACAAATAAGAGACCTTACTCAATAACCCTTAACAAGTAATCATCACTCAACTCTGCCCTTACTCACTAACCCTTAACAAGTAATCCTTCACATTACCTTCATTAAGTCTTGTGTTCCTTTGGTTCCATATTTGTCATGCCATGATGAGAGTAGCGACTCCAATGCAGTCCTAGAATTTTGATCCTCCATTTCCCAATTCCCATGTCATTGCACCCTGTTAAGAATTTGAATTATTGGAAAAGCAATATTCCACACCTTTGATGCATATTCACATTTGCACTTTCCACCAGAGCATACGCTATGCTTTCATTTGCTTTCTTGCACATGTCACAAACTTTTTCTATGATTCTTCCCATTCTTTTCTAGATTTCTGTCCTTCATATATTTCGATTTTGTCCCCACCAAAGTTTACTTATTAAGAAATTTAATTCCATGTATCTAGATATGGGCTATTAGATATGGGCTATTAATCACCTTTAATTTATGCCAGATATGGACCCACATGAACAGGGACCCTCTATACAGGATGTCTTGAGGAGGCAGGATGTGCATCGTTCAAGTTCGCTTTGGGATGCTCCTTTGGAGGGCGAGGTATGCACTTGTCCAAAATTGTAGTCAATATCTGTAGTAGAAAGATGTGAAGCGTAATTATTACATGCGTAGTGAATGCTATTATTAATACTAAGCTGTTCTGTTTGCAGGTAGTGCCAGGTGTACTGAAATGTCGTCACCGAGAGAAAGGTCTGCTTGAAGGTGGGGTAGATCCACGGATTGCCACTTATATCACAGATGCGGGGTTAGATGGGCTACTTCGGGTCCCAAATATAGACATTGACCATGCACTGATCACGGCGTTGGTGGAGAGATGGCGGCCGGAGACCCACACATTCCACTTGCCCCACGGTGAGATGACCATCACGCTGCAAGACATAGAGGTTATAATGGGGGTACCTGTAGTTGGCTTGCCGGTTGTGGGTGTTACTCGTATGAATTGGGGCGACCTCTGCGCCGAATTACTAGGGCATAGGCCGCCGGACAGAGTAGTCGGTCGTGGTCCGAACACCGCAGTGATGGAAGGGCCGAGGGTAAAAGCCAAATGGCTTGAGGAGCAGTTTACCAATCCTCTCCCGGATGACGCCACTGAGGTGCGTGTGCAGCAGTATGCTCGGTTTTACATACTAGAGCTGTTGGCTGGTATATTGTTTATGGACAAGTCTGGTGAACGGCACTCAATTATGTATCTGCAATTTTTCAATCCAATTAGCAACGGAAAGAATTATAGTTGGGGTAGTGCAGCACTAAGTTGGCTATATAGACACCTCTGTAACGCATCAGAGAAGACAGCCAAGCAGATTGGTGGTGCTGTGCTATTAGTGCAGTTGTGGGCATGGATGAGGTTTCCACACATATCTCCTGTGATGAGGCATCCACACCATGCACTGCCCCCAGGTCCACTTGCTGTTAGGTATGTACAATCGTAGATAGTTATCGTTTTCAATTCTTTGCATTATCTCATTCGTATGAGAATTTTGTAAGTAAGTAATATGAAGGTTATGTCTGTGTTGTTTGCTAGATGGAAAGGGGCTAAAATAACAACTGAACATGCAACACACGTCCTATGCGCCTATCGTATGTCGCTTGCTTCGCTACGACCAAATCAGGTATCGTGCCTTATAAGTGGGAACCGCTTTGACATGTACTTGTTGTACTTACAATTCGCTTTGACATTTTTTTTTCAGAGTTCAACATTGTTGCCATGTATTGTTCACTTTTGTTACACATTTCTTCTAATTATATTGCTAATATGATTGTTTGCATCTGTTGGATCATTGTAGATTGTCTGGGAGCCATACAGAAATTATTTGGGTTCCCTGCCTGCATATTGTACCTCAGGCCAACACATATGGAGGTCTATCGTGCTGCTCATACATTTTTGGGTGGTTGAAGGCCATCACCCCGAACGTGTTCTTCGACAGTTTGGGATGACGCAAGGCGTACCGGGCGACGTTGATACTTCAATTGAACTTCACAAGATAACACTCCAGGGCAAGCAGGATAAAAACTGGGCTGAAGAACATGTTGTACATATTGCTAGATGGGCTGCGCACGCCATAATTGCCGATGCACCGCCCTTTCATGGGGAGATGAGCTACAATGACGAGTATCTGGTTTGGTTTCGTCCCCGCACTGTTCGCCATATTACAAAAGTGACCTCGTACTGGGACACTTTGGTAAGTTCACAAAGACTGTTCTGTTATAAATGTACCTCACTAAGCATTTTAAGTTCAATCTACTAACAGTACTCTTATATACTTGTGACAGGTTGAATCACAGTTGAAGATTATGGCGAAGTGCGAACCAGGGTCTGAGATCTACACCGAATGTGTTAATGCCTTGCAAGCTGTTGAAGAGCTCGGTCGGCTGACCTTGGATGATGCACGCGCTGTGGGCAACACTAGTGTACCGACGCTAGGGCGTGGTCGGCAAGCAGGTGGACGTCAAGGGCAACGAGGCCGCCGTTAATCTAGTCAGCGTCCCACATCTGGTCAGCATCCCACATCTGGTCGGCCTGACACACCTGTGCCCACATCTAGTCGGCGTCCCACATCTACTCGGCGTCACACACCCATGCATGACCACACCACGGAGGAGGCAAGTCAGACAGCAGATGAGATGTGTTTGGACACTGGTTATGACATGGGCTCCATGGCACACGATGATGCAGGTCCATCCCATACATTTGCCCATGGGGACGCATCTCGGTCCCCATCCACATCCTCTAGTGGATCTCCGTTGCCCAGCACTCGTACGTCTCCCCCACCGACTACCGGTACTGCCCCCGCAGATGTTCGTGGTAGAGATGAGATGAGATTCATGCCCACCCCTGGTGCTGTCTCGATACCCACCCCCCCACTAGAGGCTTCACACATTGAGGATCGGCCGCGAAGGCCGCAACGGACACGGACACATCCTCCTGATTGTGGGACTGGACATGGTATTATACTTTGAGTTAATACAAATTACATATACATGTTTTTATAGTTAAATGATTTGCATACCTGTATTTGCTTCTATTATTTTCAGGCAAGGTGAGACCAGTGAAGGAACCAGTGAGGAGAAGAAAAAGGGGATGATCCTATAGATGATGATACCGCCTTCAATGCCCCGAACCAGAAACCTAAAGAAACAACTCCACGATGGGCGGCTCCCTCACCAAATCAAGAGAACAGAGTGAAGGAATTCTCATACAAAGAAACAGGGTATTTTACAAATGTCTCTTTACCCCTTAGTTTCAAAATATTGTACTGCACTGACATGAACAATTTTGGGAAAAATGAGGAAAAAAGAACTAGTGAAAATGAAATTATGTACCATACAAATGCCCATGTCATTTGTGTCTTATATGAGTACCATGTATTGTGATGTCAGTGTGACTATTCTTTTATCAAATTTCTTTCTTCTATCATTTACTAGAATTGGATAAAGAGTTGGTTGAAATAAGGTAGTGTAATGCTCTGAATTCTCCCTCATGGCCTTACAAAATTTTCTACATTGAGATGGAACAAAAGGCTTTTATGCGTGCTCTAGTGTCATTCCTCAAACAAAATTTACAATTGAAGCTTATTCTAACTAGAAGCAATTGACCTTTTCTTTTTGTATTTGTTTTTTCACTGATTCAGTCAGTGAGGCATGACTGGAAAAACTACTAAAGATTAGACCTTGTATTGGACCTGCAGATTGGATCAGTATGCAGTAGCAAAATTTGCTAAAAGTTTTGAGATGGTTCCTAAAACGCTGGCTGAGAATGCTGTGCTTAATGCAACGGAGATCATATCTTCTCTATATGCTGAACATGCATCTGGTAATATCAAAGTGGGTATTGACTTGAAGGAAGGTGTTTGCAAGGATGTCTCAACCTTGTGTGTCTGGGACCTTTACATCACTAAGTAAGCTGGTTCTCATTGTCTCATTGTCTCTTGAATTGACTTGTAAACTAAACAGCTGATAAAAACACAATAAAAAACTAACTTGGACATATAACTTTTTTCCAAGATACTTAAGATACTCATAGAAAGTTGTAGGCTTTGCTCAATCATCAAAATAACCTTAGTTTGTTGGAGTTACAAAAGCAAAAATTAACAGAAGCAAAAATTATGGATTCTAGATTGGTGTTACATGTATAAACGCAGTGGGAAATCAGTAAATCATATTTTGTCCTATTGCAGTCCAACTTTGGTCTATGGTGTTCACGTTGTTTGGTCTCTACTGGGTAATGCTAAAGTTTGTGGTTGACCTTCTAGCATGTTGGCAAGGGAAGTTTGGTCGGCATGACAACAAAGTAGACAAAGACTCTCTCTGTTCTCCATGGTTCCTCGGTCAGCCACTTCTCTTTCTTTGTCTCTCAAATATATACATGAATATGCCTCATATATATCTTTTTGTTTTGGACTTTTTATTCATTCTTGCTTATGAGATTTGTTGTGTAAAGATGAAAAAAAAAGAGATGGGTTTGGTTCAGAATCTTCTGTAGTGTTGAAGGAGTGGGAAAAAAGAAAAAAAAAAAGAAAAGAACAAAAGTGAAGTTATACCTGAGTATGTGTTTGTGGGTTGGTGGGTGAGAAAGTAAGAGAAAAATGAATGAAATTGGGTTCTGGGTATTTTGTTTGTCATATTAATCTTTACTTTGGTGAGCCACAAGTTACTCTGTATTGAACTGGGACAAAGAGGAGCAGTGGAATAAGAAAGAAAATGGTTGCTGAGAAAATTTGAGAAATAAGATGAGGGGTGTTTTATTTATCATTTATTAATTCTTCTAAGCGATAATGATAAAATATGTTGCTTTGTTGGATTTAGTTGGTTTAGATGTGGATTTTAGGTGCCATCTCCTATGAAAAATATTGGATACGTTTATTTTAGACAATTTGATGTAATTGAATGTGGAATCAATTTCCCATAAAATCTGATTTCGCTGATATTGATAAACAGTTTGGGGAAAAAAAAGGAGATTGAAAGTTTCAGAAAGATTCTTGGGTGACTTTATCAATAGGTATGGTTAAAACAATGATATCCAGGTAATGAGGACCGAATAGGTAATTGGAAATTTGACTTTCATGACACATTTTTGTATGAATTAGCAGCTCTCAAATCCTGAACTAGTGCACTTGCACTTGGCAGCCCAAAACTTTTATGTGCCCAATAACATAGACCTTCAATTTCATCATTTATTAGAGATTGATTGATGTAGAACTAGAAAGTATGAATCATATAATTCTTTAAATAACTCTTCATCTTGCTGCATGGTACAAAAGATTAAACTTGAGTTTTCAAACGTTTTTTTGTCCAACTGTTTTAGGTGTTAGATATACAAAGATGTCATCACAAGTCATGGAAAAATTGGGAAGCAATGGGGTTGTGAAGGAGCACTTGCAAGATTTTTCTGTTCCATCTTCATATGAAACTGCCATGGAAGCTCTTTCATCTCTCATTACAAGTCAGAAACACGAGGAGCCAAATCATCTGTAGGTGGTACATATAGAAAATTGGAACGACTGTCTGAGTATCTTAAGCTAACTCTGATGTAATTCCTCCTTCATGTTTGAAGTATTTATAGTTAAGAGTGCTGTATACTAATACTAGTAATTTTCTGTACATGTATTTGTCCTGTCATGTCTGACTTTGATTGTTTGTAGGTTGGAGATATCTGAAGATAAATTTTTACTGTATTTTTGGGATTGTTGGAACCGCTTAAAGGTTTAATTTCTTGCTTTAGATGATTATAAGCAGACCATATTCACTAGCATTTTCTCTAGGTAATCTTTCTTTCTATCTTTACACTTTCATGGTATCATCATTTTCTCTCTCATTACTCATTTCCTTTGGGTGTGTGTGTGTTTTAGCTTTAAGAGTTGTTCTGCAACTCTATCATTGACAGCAGAGGTGGAAGAGATGCCAAAGTTTGATGTAGACAAAGCAGCTTTGCTTGCAAGGGACCTGAGAAAGAGCTTTAATTCTGGCAGGACAACAAACTATGAATGGAGAATGTCACAGTTGAAGAGTATTGAGAAGATGCTTGAAGAAAAGGAGAATGACATTACTGAAGCTCTTTATAAGGATCTCTCGAAGCCTGGACTTGAAGCCTTTGTTGCCGAGGTACTCAATCTTTTTCTTTGCCTTTTCCACAATTAACAAGTAGATTAATTGGCTTCCTTGTTGATGTGGTTAATCTATAGTTTTTATTATTATTATTTGGTTCAATTACCTTTGAGCAGCTATTTGTATCATGTGATACTCTTATTTGATTTAAGTTATAAGACTCTGGAATCTAATTTGACAAAGGAACAACTTTCTTTGGTTATTTGCAACAAAGGAATCTTTTACGATGGAAAAATTTGCATTTAGGAAACTCCCCTTCTGCCAGTGCTTAGAATCCTATATGTTGCACACCAGCTGATACCAAACCTGGAGAAAAGGACAGTTACAGTAGGTTAATGGCTTAAAATTTAGTCACTTTATATGAACAGCTCACATTAGGAAACAAAATGTTTTAAAAAGAAAAAATAAATGCTGCTCAAGTGAACATGATAGTTCAGAAGTAATTAATGAGGGAAAGTTGAGTTTAAATTACAACAAGCCAAGGATAATGAAGGATATTTAGGGAAAGGGTGGGGGAAGAAATGATTTTTAAGGCCTGCATCCAAATAACACTATTGAAGAGGCAGGTTCAAACTTATTACAGCTAACAGTTGCTGACTTAATGATCAGATGACAAAAAAAGTAGTGGCAAAGCAGTAGGAAGGGGGAAACCACAAGTTTTAAAAGCTTAAAGGTAGAAGAGTGATATGAACCTGCAAACAACAAGGTTGGAGTGCACAGATGTAGTTAAATATGTGATACAGCTGAGATTGGTGTTCTATATTAGGTTGTGGCTGGTTTTAGTAGCAAGGTTACTGAAATGGTTTTTCTAAATGAGCTCAATCTATTACATTGGTATCAATGATTGTTTTCTTGATAATGTACTTACATTAGTTAAGTTTCCATTAGAATTCACTTAAATACCAATAAATAAATAAAGTCAATTGAAAGGCATTAAACTAATTTACTTTATAATATTTCACTGTCTAGTTGTTTCCTTTCTGTAACAGAATACGTAGGCTTATGATGCATAGATTTAACTTATTATAGTCTTAATTGGTTTGTCTTTATGATAAACTACTTCTATTTAATTGTTTAATTAAGTTAAGAAACACAACTCTGTTCTGTACCAACTTCATCTCTTACGAACATATGAGGTCTAATTGTTGCCTTCATGAAAATTTTGCTTCAAATCTGTTTAGGCAGGATGACTTGATTAGTGTCAAATTAAGAGGACAATGTGTTACAAATGTCTCGTTGGTTGACTTGGTGTCCTTACAATATTGAGTTTTAAATTGTGTCCTGTTTCTTTACATTCAACTGTCTTTTTTGTTTTTTCTCATTAGCATTATGAGTAGTGTACTTTGATTTGCTTTATAACTAGAGCTAATTGGATGAAGCATATAAATGCAAATTTTTTCTTTTTTTTGCTCACCTATTTACTCAATGTAGTCTATTAATTAGTAAGCTTTCTGTTTAATGCAGATTTCTCAGGTAAAATCCTCATGTAAATTGGCGCTAAAAGAGCTGAGTCGTTGGATGATTCCTGAAAAGGTGATTAAGAATAAACACTGTGCACTAGACAAAACAATGGCAAGAAACTCTTGTGGAGTGGAGTATTAAGATCCAGACTAAGATTCAGACTAACTTCAGTTTTACTCGTTAAGAGGTGTATGTGGAGTGGATCACGGTGGTGATGGTGTCAGTTCAAAGAAGGACCCAAGGGCCCCCAGCCAGTACCTGCTACCTCAACTGAAGGCTGAGGCAAAGGCAAAAGGTGAGGTCATTAGCACAAAGAGATAGCCTAAGGGCCTTAAGCCAGGTTTCATGGTGGAAGGTGCAACATTGGAGACTGTGACACCCATTCCATATGATGTCGTCAATGATCTTAAGGGTCTTAGGTCATTGCTACTGTTTTTTGGTTGGTTCTTTGTTAGTTTCATAACTGTTAAAAACAGTATTTTGAATTGTTGCATCAGCAGACTCTAGTTTATTTCATTTGGTCTTAAATTCATGGATGGTTCTGTATGCAATATTACAATTTTGGTTGGCGGTTGGACTCATATGTCAAATGGTTTTTGAAAAATTCTACTTTCATGGCTTGCTATTTTGGTGAAGTTTGTCCCGGAGTAGAGGGTTGAAAAAAGGAGTATTTGCATCTTTTGCAGCTTTAGAAGATGTGGATGAAACCACTCTCTTGGAAATTGTTTCTATGTGCCTTAAATTTCTAGTCTTTGTTTCGTTAGATGATTATATTAGAGAGGGGAGGTAGTTCTGATTTTTGACATTTATTTTGTGAATGTATGGCTGGCTACTCGAGTGGTTGAAATTGTCGTAACTATTTCATGGCGTGATGATCATTGTAAAGGGGAAGTTTTGGGGCCTTGTTGGCTAATACGTGTTGGGAAAGCACACTCAAAAAGGGTCCTACACAATTGACTACCAAAGAGGGATTTGCCCATATGTACTGCCAAATAATAAACTAGCAATCAAAAATTAGTATGGCTCGGGTTACTACAGATTTGAATGTATGGCTGGCTACTGCATGAGAAATGTATGGGCCTACTGCATATTTGAATTTCATTGCAATACTCGAGTGTAAGGGAATCGAGTACTGTAGAAGAACCCGAGTCCACTAAACTCGAGTATGGCTCTGACAAAGTAACAAAAATTAGTGCACTTCATACTCGACCTTTAGGAACTCGAGTCTGAAGTGCACTAATTTTTGTTAGCCTACCCGAGCCATACTTGAGTTTAGTGGACTCGGGTTCTTCTAACACAATACTCGAGTTCCTTAAACTCGAGTATCAGGCGCCACACTTAAATGCGTACCTACTTACTGGCGCCACCCGTTGCAGTAAATGTACAATGAATGGTACTCGAGTTCGCAAAACTCGAGTACCATTAAACAAAATTCACCCCCTTCAGCTTTAAGCTATTTTCAGAAACATTTCCTTCCTACATGTGCGAGTAAGAACCTGAAGGCAGAACGTTGGGTCGCCATCTGCTTGTATAACTCAGTGTCAGTGTATCAGTTTGGGTCAATCCTGCTGTCATTGTACATAGAGGTACTACTTAAATGCTTAGTTTTTGGATTATGCTTGCTATTCATTTAACGTTTGGAGTATGCTTGCTATATCAGTTTTTGTAACTTTCTAGTTTAGCAGAAAAAAACAAAAACAGCCTTTGTAATTTTATGACACTACTACCATAATATATATGCCCAATCAGATGCTTTCCTTATCATTATTATCATCCTTAAATTTGTTTTTGACAAAACAATGAGGGGGGTAATAATATTGTTAATAATAATAATAAAACAAAAACAAAAAAGGTAAGAAAGATATACAATATAATATATCTTGTTAATGTTTAGCTTTGTCCTAACAAACAAGAATAATATTGTTATATTTTATTATATTATAAAATTAACCTATGCTTCACAGGGTGTAGTTTAAAAAAATTTATAGAAAAAAAAATAATTGAATTTTTTGACAGATTACTATATTTTTTCTGAAATATAGTATCAAAAAAATTCCTAAAATAGTTCAATATTTTTTATATTTTTCATGAAAAAGATTTTCCAAAATTTCTACTTGCAAACTGAATAAAGATATATAATGATAAACTGAATAGGTAATGATAAGAACTAAAGATATATAATGATAAGATTTTCCAAAATTTCTACTTACCGAATAGGTAAATTGTCCTTTTTTTCTGTTTTTTAATTAATGGGATGATATATAATGATAAACTGATAGATTGTGGTACCACAAAGTTTTTTCGCCCCCTTAAATGTAGATTTGGTTCGTAATCTTTGAACCTCGTATAACATCCTTTCATGCATTTATAATACAAATTTTAATTTAGTTCTTATATTTTAGTAAGATCACAAATATAGAGGATATAAGATCACCGTGTTAACCAAAATTTTATAGATTGTGTATAGTGGAGTATATATGCTAATATTATTATTATTTTTGAGGAAGGTTATTTAATATTTGAACTTATAAACACGTGCCTCTCATTGTTGAGAAAATTCCGTATAAATGAAAGTAAATGTTAGCACAAGCCTATTGCTACGTCTCACATATCAGTGCATTACACAAGCTTATTGTCCAATCTTTAAACCTAAATACACAAAATTTTAGAACTTGACCCATAATATTTATTCTTGGCCCCCTCCTACAAAAGTTTAAAAAATTGACAAATAAAAACCAAAAAAATGGCAAAAAATTACACTTATTATGGTGTAAAAACAATAAAATTAAGCAAATCCTTTGAAAATTTCCAATCCAACAACGCCTTCAGAATAAGCAAGTGTGTTTGACTAGTAAATGTTAGTTCAATTCCCAATTATTGAGCAGTATAGTTCACGTATGGCTTAATTGTATGAAACTCATGGGTTGATAGATAGAGATAATATGATATTTTGTTGACCTTTTATTTTTGCTATGTGTTTCAAACATATATATATATATATATATATATGTAAATATATATCATACGCCAAATCCATTGACCTTGGTAATATGATATTCTGTTGACCTTTTAAGTGCACATATATAAATTGTTTTTATCATACGCCAAATTTATGTAACTATTTATAGAGTATGACAGCTTGTAATATTGTTAATAACAGATCGGTGATGGATTTTCACCATTTCTATGTGTATTACGATGGAGAGACATATTTTCATGACTTGCATGGGTTGTCATACCAAGGCTCGAACCAAAAGCAAAAATATGTTAAGGTGAAGCGTGGGATAGGCCTTATGAACTTGCAACGAAGAATATTGAAGGCGATGGGGTTAAACTAGTCTAGGCATAACATTTCCCTTGTGTATCGAGCACCTCAACTGGTGGTAGGAACCCAGGTTTTCTACAATTCACTACAGTTATCGGGTGGTGCTGAAGTGAAGAGGATGTGGGAAGTTGTTGAACAAATGGTGGTGAAAGGATTCGTTGCTTCGGAACTCTATGTCACTGTTGAGCCCGCCATAGTAGAGGCTGGAGAGAGTTCACACCACACAGTATTGGATGGAACTGTAGATGAGCACCTCAACTCAATACCATTATAGTCTTATCAAGGGTGTACAGAGAACACAGGAGATGGGTATGGCAGTGAACCATGGCAAACATTTCCCCATGTGAACTCAACTGAGGAGGAGGAAGGGCGCCAGGAAGTGCATGACGGAGAGCATTTATCTCATGATGAGCTGCATGGGGGCACATTCGAAAATGATGCTGATCAAGGACTTAGTGATGATGCGACCCATATTGATGTTACTAGGGATGACTTCGAGGAGTTCTTGGATACCATGGGTGACCATGAGGATGTTGATCATATCGAAGATGTGGTTGTAGAAGAGAATAGAGACACATGCCCCCCTCCCGATCCTACGCCGGAATGGTTCACCCAAAACACTTGGGATAATATGTGTGATCCATCACCGGTTATGCAAGCGGAAGTATCAAGTTCAACGCCAGGGGAGCAGCCAGTGAAAGGGATGGTATTCGCAACTAAATTGGCGGTGCGACATGCATTGACCTGGTACGCACTGCGAGAGAATTTTAGCTTTAAAACTGAGCATTCCGACTCAGAGAGGCTTATGGTGAGTTGCGAGGATGATTCATGTCTATGGTCAGTCCGCGCGATTTGTTGCAAGGGAGACAATGTATGGAAGATCGCAAAATGCAAGGGCCCCCACACGTGCGACAAAATTCAAAATGCTCATGATGGTCGGATGATTGATTCGGCGTTCCTAGCATACGTACTTGAGCGCTATATACGAGAAGACCCTGCGTATAAGATAAAGAACTTACGCCACGTTGCTTTAGCAGACTTGAAACACGAAGTATCTCACTACAAGGTATTCTTTAACTTGCGTTATTTTTTTCAATACAATGTAGAGACATAAGTCTTCTGTGAAGTATAAGCATGATATTTTTTTCCCAAAACCCATATATACCTTACATTATGAAAACTGAAATTGAAAAGAAAAAAAGGAATAAAGAGAAAGAAATATTATCTTCATCTTATAGGCTTACAAGTCTTGAAAGAAAATTCAACTATAATTATTTTACTTGTATTTATTTCTAATGTAATCATTTTGGTTCACATACAAGGTATGGGATGCCAAACAAAAGGCCGTTGCAACTATATATGGAGATTTTAAGGAGTCTTATGCAGAGTTGCCGCGTTTTTTGGCAGGGCTTAAGGATGCAAGTCCAGGTACAAAGTATAAGTTAGTAGTGGACGACAATTATGAACAGGGAACCTGTACATTCAAATCCATATTTTGGGCGTTTCGTCCATGTATTCTTGGGTTCAAGCATTGTAGGCCTGTTATTAGCATTGATGCAACTCACCTCTATGGAAAATATAAAGGGAATTTGATGATTGCAATGGCGACAGATGCTAATAATAAGATTTATCCACTAGCCTTCGCCGTTGTCGAGAGTGAGAGCACAGAGACTTGGGGTTGGTTCTTGACTTGTATAAAAAGGTATGTTACTGACCGCAGAGACCTGTGTGTCATATCTGACAGACACCCTAGGATACAAGCTATCTTTAGAGACACCAATCGACACTATTTACAGCCTCCCATGACAGAACATCGTTACTGCCTTCGTCATCTATGCAGTAACGTCAACACTAGATGGAAAAACGACACTTTAAAGAATCTAGTATGGAGGGCAGCAAGTGCTACCCAAGAGCGAAAGTTCAATGCCACCTTCGATTTAATTGAGAATGTCAACCGGGATGCGTACCAATATCTGAAGGATGTGCCCAAAGAGAAATGGGCTTTAACTTTTGACAAGGGTTACCGTTATGGGGCGATGACTACAAACGTGTCCGAGTGCTTCAATGGTGTTCTAAAGGGTGCTCGTAGCCTGCCCATTACGGCAATGGTGAAATATACATGGTTCAAATTGAATTCTTATTTCGATGATCGTCGCAACAAGAGTATAGAGCAGTTCAATTCGGGAAAAAAATGGTGTCAATATGCCTTGGATATCTTCATGAGAAATAAGGCGAAGGCGGAGCATCACAGGGTGACGAGATTGAGCGCGCAACAACAAGCATATCAAGTAGATACACCGCATAATCCAGGGACTACTGGACATGGGGATCACACGCATGGAGTTAATCTGCTGCAAAGAACTTGCACATGTCAGAAATGGAAACTGTACAAGATACCGTGTTCACATGTCATTGCAGTCTGTATTAGGTATCGACATGATGCAGAGCAATACATTGACCCATGCTATAGTGTGGACGCATTGTTTCGGAGCTATGCTCCCGTTTTCCCTGCGTTGAAAGATAGATTATCATGGCCGGATCCTAATGAAACTCGAAAGGTCCTCCCTAACCCCCGATTGATCCGAGAGAAAGGTCGCCCCGTCTCAACACGAATTAGGAATGAGATGGACGAGAGCGGGGGACGCCCGAGAACCACACCATGGAAGGAGGGGGGGCGGAAGGTGCAATGCGGGTTGTGTGACCAAGAGGGGCATAACAGAAGAACATGCCCTAAGCGGAACGAGGTACCGACGAGTGGTGGTCTCACGGACTAGGTACGCTAAGTTTGAACTGTGGCATCCTTCTAAATGCAACTTGAAACAAAATGCATGATATTAGCCATTAGACCAAAATGCATGCTATATGCCATTCAATTATGCATTTATAGTATAACCTATATGCCATTCAATTATGCATTTATACTTTCCCTATAGGATGCATACAAAAAGTCATAGTCATAGAGGGTTATGCAAAAGTTTTTTTTTTTTTTTTTTTTCTTTTTGTAATGCTCTAAAGGGTGAATATGATGACGTGCCTTGGATCATACAAAATCTCTACTCTGATGCCAAGTTCTTTAGTTAAAATTTTGATAGTCGTTTCTTCTGTTAGGTCAAGGCTCAAGAGGGCAAACTAAAGTGCCTATTCTTAGGCCAAGTTTGCAGCCCATAAAAAGTTGTCATTTTGTTGCAATTGGCTTCTCTCCCTACCTCACTAAGTGAGTTTTTTGTTTTATTTTATTTGTTGTTTTGTTCTTTGTCTTCTTAAATAAAATTCTTTATTGAGCCCCCTTTAAAAAAAAAAAAAGAGTTGTGTTGAACTGAAGCTAGGAAAAATGTAGTTTAAAAGAGGGAGTTGATTTTAGCTTTATAAGCTGTCATTAGTCTCACCTTTTTACCGCATATTGAGTAGATCCATTGTTCACCACTAACTACGTCTCTTTTCTATGCATTGTGCACCTACACATATATTTAATGACAGGTTGAGGGAGGATTAGCAATCTTTGTAGGATGACTAATGGATTTTCTTTGTGGGGCAGGTGGACGTGGACATGGCCGACAAAAATCTGAAGGTGTTGGGATGGGGTAGATGCTACCCTGGAAGACACTTATTTCCTCCTTTAAGGGCAACATAATGTCTTAAGTAACAGAGCCAAGGAGAAGATGTTCCATGAAGACTGCATCCATGTAATAGATTTTAGTATCGTTTTTTTGATGCAAAACGTCATTTGTAGAAGCAAACAATACAATCTTCCTTGAAGTTCCTCTCAGTGTGGACACCCATATTAACTTATTATACTTTCTCAACATTGTATATGTGACTAAATTATTGTTGATGATGAAACCTATCTCAATATCAAAATTGATAAGGTTTTAATACTTTTTAGTTGGGTTTGAATGTCCAATTGGAATTGTATAGCAGTGAGTGTAAATAGCAGTCATGTAACAGAAGGCTTATAGCTAATTTGGAAGAAAACTGGAGATAGCATGCACAGTACTCGAGTCTAGGACACTCGAGTACTGTATACAGTACTCGAGTTCCCTAGCCTCGAGTACCAAGGGGACAACATTTCAAGATTGTGGCGGCAATACAGATTGATACCCGAGTCTCTCAGACTCGGGTATTTCTTCTATAGTACTCGAGAGTGCGAGACTCGAGTACCAACAGGACAAAATTTCAAAAAATACGCGGGGCATCACAGATTGATACCCGAGTCTTAGAGACTCGGGTATCGCTTGTACAGTACTCGAGTCTCTGAGACTCGAGTACCAAGTACTATTTTTTTATTGCCCGAGTGCCATGTCAGCAGCGCCACGGTGGAATAGAAAAGGGGGAACTCGTGAACAGTAAAGTCGAGTATGAAAAAAAGTGGTAGATTGCTATTTAGTTCGGAAACAGTGTTTTTTTGCAAAATATTTTGGAAAATCGTGGTATTTGGCTGATTTGGCCCAATTGTATCTACCTTGCATGTTTGCTTGAACATGCACATTAATCTGATATGTGTTGGCACCTAAGAAAATTATATAAATAAAATGTTTAAATACATGACATGACATGTAAACTTTATTAATAGACTGTAATGAGCTTACCATAATTAATGTCGAGATTCAAGTCACTTGGTCCAGCCTCAATGTCATTTGGCATTATATTTAGATCTTCTGGAATGAAGCATATATTTAAATTCATCAATAAGTTAATAATATTGTTGATCTTGACATTAAAAATATTGTAACAATATATGCAAAATTATGGTTAAAAATGGTTGGGTACCGAAGAAAATTGTATAAAATATTTGAATACATTGGATGATTTTAGACTGTAATGAACATACCATCATTAATGTCAGGAATCATATTACTTGGTCCAGCCTCAAAGTCATTTGGCATTATATTTGGATAATCTGGAATGAAAGTAAATATAACATGAGCAGTGAGTTAGTAATGTTATTGATCTTGACATTAAAAATATTGTAATGATATATGCAAGATAAAGATTGGGAATGGTTGGATACATTAACATTACCATGAGAGTGGCGTATGACATTAGTAGGGTTTGAAATAGTTCGAGCCATTCGTCGTATGGTAGTTAATCGATTTGTCCAAGACATTTGAAAATGTGTTCGCTTAGTTGGATCATCTGTGACAATATTATTATTATATGTATATATATAAAGGTTAGAATAACTCTAACTCTAATAGAGTGGGACCAATGAGATTATAAAGGCCTTCTTCAAATTAAAAAAAAAAAAAAAGATTACAAAAAGGGGGGGAAAAAAAGGTTAATCTGATTCTCACCACTACTAAGTTGGGCTTCATTTTGTGCAATTAATATATTGCGAGCCAAACGACGAATATGTGTAAGCCGATTTACGCCTACCACTTGCGCAGGGCCTTCATTTAAATTTATTTGATTTGTCTCTAAATCAGTTTGACTGCGTTCAATGTCTATTGTTCCACGTTCTCTATTATTTATAGGATGCGCTTGTGTATTTCTGGAACTCATATCTAGTTAATACAAATTTAATTAAAAATTAAAATCAATGCTTCCCATTAGTGAATTAAGAGACAACAAAAGTGACATATTATACGGATTTGCAACAATGTGAAAATAGAAAAAGAAAAAGTAATAAATGGACTTAAAATATTCTATAAATAAATAGCAAACACTAATTTTTCTTTTATAGTTTAAGTTAAACATGAAATTTAGTTTGATTTTTATTGTGCACATAGGAAAGACATCCATTTGAATTGGGCAATTCAAGCTATACTCTTAGTCTTAACTTCTAATCCTTATTTTTTCTTTTATTTTTTTAAAGTTTTTTAATAAAATAAAACTTTTAAAATTGTTTAGAAATTTCTCTTACTCAGTTACTCCTTAACTAAATTTTAAAATTTTAGATAAGTAACAACTTAAAAATCTTAAGTTTTAACTTATCTAAAATTTCTTTCTCAAAAAAAAAAAAAAAAAAAATATATATATATATATATAAACTTATCTAAAATTTAAGAGTTTTAACTGTTCATAAACACATCTGCTGGCATTAGCAACAAAAAAAAAAAAAAAAAAAATCCTTACACTTACACGTTGAAGGCTTAATAAAATTGATTAGGATAATCAATTATCATTTTTTTAAAAAAATAAAATGAAAAAGTCACCTGGAATACATGGTTCTTACTTGGTTACTCCTTTTAAAATTTTAGATAAGGAAAAACTTTAAAATCACAAAAAAAAATTCCTTACACCTACACGTTCGGGGCTTAATATAATGATGATACCTTGGAGAAAAGTTACATACCTTTTAATGAAATTAGAAGCTGTGTCATTGATTCTAGTTCCCAATAAACAATCACCAAATCTTGTAGAGAAGCGTGAAAGTTCAATTTAAGAACAGAGCAAATCACAAAACTAAGCAAAGAATAATAAATTAATTGATTAATTAAACAAAAGAAAAATCTTACAATTTGAAAAATCTTCTTCTTCGTCTCGTCACCTCCCGTTCGTTCGTTCGTTCTTGTTGAAGGACATAATTTTGAAAAGTTCCTCGGCACTAATAAAAAGTCACGTGATCCATGTGTTTTTCTCTTCTACATTCAATTAAACCACACTCAAGGTCCTTTTATATAAAGATGCAGCCACCTGACAGAAACTATATTTCAATTAGGAATAGGAATAGTAATGATTGAGAAGAGTTTTCGTTGATATGCAACTGACAAAAATTCTATTTCAAATCGGAATAATAGGAGTAGACGTATTGACACTCTTTTTTTTTTTTAACATGGGAGGGCAAAAATTGTATTTCAAACCAGAATAATAGGAGTAGACGTGGGGAATCTTTCTTTTTTAGAAAAAAAGTGGGGAAGTTTAATTGTACACGTTTCTTGTTTTTATGAGAAATTCTATTAGGAAAATGTGGATAAGATAAATATGTGGGGAGTTTTTTAAACTATTGAGTAAAAGTAGGAGTTTATTAGAAGCATAAAGACATTTCAACATAGAAGTAGGTATTTATTATTTTTGTCAATTTATTATTTTAACCAAATTTTTAAGTTTTAGGTAGGGGTATTTTTTACAGTAAAAAAAACAATAACTTTCTTTTGCCAATTTACTATTTTAACCTCATATTTAAGTTGTTTGTTAATTAATTTAAAGGTGTTTTTGACAGCAAAAAAAGCAATAACTAACTTTCTAAATCCTCTTCATATATATACTAGCTTCTGAGCACGCGCTCACACGCGTGCTCAGAGGCTTTTCTATTTTTTGGGTAAGGGTTAATTTAGAGCATTTATTATAATTTAGGATTACTACATTTTCCAATCACAAAAAAAATTTAGGGGTGTGATAAATGGTGTGATGAGTATTCTGCATTTTGGATGAAATACTTTATTCATCACACCTCTAGATTTTTTTTTGTGATTGAAAAATGTAGTAATCTCAAATTATAATAAATGCTTTAAATTAACTTTTACCCAAAATATAGAAGAGCCTCTGAGTACGTGTGTGAAAATATAAATGATCAATTACTATTTCCTTCTCCTTCTTCACAGTTTTTTTTTTTTTTTTTTTACTTCCTTCTTTGTATTTTTTTTCTTTTTAAAAAGGTTTTTTTTTACCATCATTGTATATTTTTTTGGCGTTAATATTTTCATTTTTTTTAAACCATCATTGTATATGTTTTTGGCATTAATTTTTTATTAATTTTTTATTTAGGTATGTACCAATCTTGATTCTTGAGTCGTTCCACTACTTTTTTTTTTTTTTTTTTTTTATGCATCCCCTTAACACACTCTTACTTTTTTTTTTCTTTTTTTCTTTTTTTTTTTATGTATGTATCACGTTAACTTTTTTTTTATTTTTTTTTATTTTTGTATGTATGTATCACGTTAACTCTCTTATTTTATTTTATTTTTTTTAAATGTAATTTTCAAATGAATGGTTCCTTCATATACTCTACCACTGTACTTCTCAATTCTGATTTTTATTGATGATGTGGTGATAAGATTTTAAAGAGTCCATGATAGAGTTAAATTCTAAAAATTCTTTGTCTTTATTCTGAACAATTTTAATAGAATTTTCAAGAAAAATGATCTCATCAAAATTTAAATTAAACACAAACTCTAACAAACTTATGCTATTATCTTTAATAACACGCATGCTGACTTTGGATTGTTGCAATGTCTACAAAGTAATTAAATCTTTTTAGTTTCCATAAAGGAAATAATGACCAAAATGTTTCAGCATTTTCCTGTCAAAGCTAATCACAATTTTGTATAAATTATCAGTTTTTCAAACTCTAAGAATTAAAAAAAAAAAAAAAAAACTATCTTTATCAACCAAAAAAAAAAAATTATCAAAAAAGAAACCGTAGAAAAAAAATACTATATGATGCTTTCAACGTTTTCTTTAAAAAAGAAGAAAAAAAAAAAAAAAAAAACCCAAATGCATAATTTCAAAATTTCATACTTCCCTAATAATTGCTTTTGTTAAAAACTTTTTTCAATTTTTATCAAACAATAACTTTATAAATCAGGTAAAATATGAAGAAGGAAAAAAAATACTACAAGATGCTTAGAAAAAAAATTGTGTTTTTATTTTATTTTATATATATATAATTTTTATTTTGAAAATCTAATTTATAAGTGAATAAATCAATTTGAAAATTAATTGGAGAATGGTCCTATTTTTTTAGGAAATGTTTTAGTGAAAGTTAAAATTGCATTTTTACCAGATTATCCTTTAGTTTTATCTCTACTTAAACATAGGGATGTAGGGGCATTTTTAAACTAAAAAAATGAGGAATCCAAACAGGAGAAGTCCCTTAAATAATAGTATAGGTATATATATATATATATATATATATATATATATATATATCTTAATCTTTGGAAAGATTGATATATAAGATGGAACAGTGGAATAATGATTTGACAGAATATCTTAACCATTTATTTTTAAAAGAAGCGTGAAAATTTAAAGAACTCCAAAGTACACTCCGAAACTGAATCTGAATCCTAAAAAAGTTGGTTGGGCTGCATATAAAAGTGACTATAAATCATTGTCGCTCGTTACATCTTTCTCCAATCTTAACAAAACTTCGTAATCTCTCTGATGCCAAAATCAAAGTCAAAATCGAAACGCCAAAAACTTTCTTCGGAAAATAATAATAAAAACGACAGGATCAGTGATCTACCAGAATGTCTTCTCATCCACATCCTTTCTTTCCTTCCTACCCAAACAGCAATGGCCACTAGTATTTTGTCGAGGAGATGGAAGCATGTTTGGACTCACGTCCCAATACTGGACATCGAAAGTGAAAATCTTGACTCCGTTCAAAGTGTTTTCGATCAACACAAAGCACCGTACCTCCAGTGTTGTTCCCTCACATACAAATGCTGTAGTTGCTGTTATAGACTTGTTCAGAGATGGATAAACAACCTCGCTTCGCGTAAAGTCGAACAACTCAATCTCGAGATGCATACTGATGGTTACAAAAGTTACAAAAGTTATTTGGAGTTGCCTCATCGAGTTTTCTCTTGCAGTACATTAGTTTTTCTGAGTTTAAGCGGAGTCAGGATTGATCCTCCTTCATCGTTTCAACTGCCATGCCTAAAGAAACTTGATCTGTACCAAGTTTTTTATGAATCTGACCCTTTCTTTAGACTTCTCTCTGGTTGCCCTGTTCTTGAAGATTTGTCATTTGATAGAGATTTCTCTGATAGTATTTCCATTTATAAAATCTGTGTACCAACTCTCAAACATTTAAGTATATTTCACCATGAAATTCTTTTTGATGATTATGCCGATATGGGGGGATTAGAAGATTCTGAAGTTCATTACGTAGTGGAGATCAACGCCCCAGCTCTTGAGTACTTTACGTTTGATGGTCATTTGAGCGACTTCGTTTTCCTTGAAAAACTAGACAACTTAGTTCGGGCAAAGATTAACATTTGTACATTTGAACCTAAAGACCATGAGGAGGAGAAATGTTATGTAGATAGGGTATTCAAACTTCTTGCAGCACTCTATAATGTCAAATTCCTATCATTTTTTACTGGTCACTCAGAGGTGAGGTCATAAATTAAAGGCTCAATCGTCGGTTATAGTCTCACTCCACTCTCATTAAATTTATAGCCATTTTCTAATACAAGCTTTGATGTCGGTGTGAATATAATTTTTTCATGCAGTGTCTCAGCAATGGTTCTACTTACCCTTCCCAATTCCAAAATTTGCTCAGATTGGACTTCAAGGCAAATAGGTGGAACTGGCATGTGCTGCAAGACTTGATAAAAAATTCTCCTAATCTAGAAGTTCTTGATGTTACTAATACGGTTAGTTTACTTGATGTGATGTATTTTTAGCTGTTCTTCGGTAAAACTTACACTAATGAACTGCTATGTATGTTGTCATCAGAGTACCGGTTCCCTTTTAGGCTGGAAGAAGTCACCTAATGATCCTCTTTTTCTATCATCGCACCTCACAACTTTTTATCTTCGCGAAGTTAAAGGATTGAAACATGAAATGGAATTTGTAAAATATATTCTAAAGGAGGCAGGAGTCTTGAAGTCAGCAAAAATTAGAGTTGGAAATATTAAGCTAAAGGAAATTGTTCGTGAGAAACTATCAAAGATCCCAAGGCGCTCAATGACATGTCTTCTTACAGTTAAATGAGGTATACTTCTTTGACTAGTACTTAACAAACTTATAACAGACACTCTTTGCATGGCTGCAGAGTTACATTACTCTATACTGGTTATTAAAGTTTTTTTTTTTTTTTTTTCATGTTTTCCCCCTTCTAAATTATCCATCCAAAGTACCTTGTGATAAAAATTGTTTCTTGGCTTTCTAATAATCGATGTACAATACGTCCATTCGACAATCATAAGATACGTATAGTTGATTTTTTAATCAGGCTACAGCTTTGATAAAGAAATGCTCATGAATAAACTTTTGAATCCTCTTCACATGCTTCACTTTTAGATTTTGGTTCACTCAATTTTTGTTTGATTGTACAATTGAAATGGTAAAATAATTGAATGTCTCAGCCACATTTGTAACCTCAGAAATTATATTTTGGAAGAAAGCCTTAGAACCTTTGAAATAATTTTTTTTTATTATTATAAAAATTTACTTTTAATCTATCTTCACAAATTTATGTATTCTCACAAATAACTCTTTGGTGTAACAGGTGCAAACTTCTTCACTCTAGTGACATGACTGTCCATTACTTAACATGAGCCACATGACTATGTGCCAACCTCACCCCCCTCCCCTTTTGCCTTCCTTTTTAGGAACTGGTTTTTCTCTTTTTCATTATGTATTTTAGTTGTATAGACAGTAAGAAACCCTATGTACCACAATGAGGGTTAGATACGGTATAATGCACTTCTTGATGTAGACGAAATGACAAATATTTTTCAGGTAAATGTTTTTGGGCAGTTCTGCCTTATTATTGGTTGTATTCATCAAGTATAGCAAGTCCTTTGTTTACTTTTGAACTTCTTCAATCTTGGAGGAAAAGTTCTTGGTGATCCATGTTTAGTTTATGAATTTGTGCATCTTAAATGAGTTTGGATTTTAATAAGGAACTTCTAGAGCCAGAAAAATGAGGTATGTGAAATTTTTTTGCTATTGTGATAAGGTTAGATGCATGATGCAGAACCTGTTAGGTCACCCATTGTAACTGAAACAGGGAATTCAAATCATGTCAATATGTGTACTCAAGTTTCTTCTTATTTCAGTAAATTTTATTACTTATACATAAATTTTAAAAAATCCTATTTAGTTCTGCATCAAACTCTCATCATGGAAGATGGCTTGCATATTGTATTGATTGGTTTTACTTTCCCTTGCTGTGCAACCGAATAATTTGGATCAAGATATACTTGTGTGCTTTAATGTTTCTTCTCTAGCACGTTTTATGATCAAGATCTTCCAATTGATAACAACATATCCACTCAAAGTGATTTTGATCAAAATTGTAAATTTAATATCAAATTAGAAAAATACTGCAATCTTGAAACAATTTATGAAAATAATGTAGATCTTGAAATTGAATCTTCAAGTCACAATTTCAACTTGAAATTGTGAGTTCAAGATGTGAATTTAAGCTTAGTTGGCAATTCACAGGTGGTATGAGGCCTCTACCTATAGTCATGAGGACCCATTTGAGGCTGTTTACACACCTATATCTAAAGTTAGTTTGAATTTTGATGAGAAAGCTTCTAGATCCAAAAAATTAAAATGGTTTTGACACAAACTGTGTTCATCTTTACTGATAATCAAGATTTCATTTCTTTTTCTTCACCCTGCAGCACTTGTGTTCCCAAGAGTTGCTTTTCCCTTGATTGCCATGATGTAAGGAGCGAGAAAAATAATTTGGAGTGTTCCACAACTATGTTATGCTTGAGTTAATGATAGGATTTAAACAATGAACTATTCTATCATTATTTGGTTATTGAATGTTGATGAGCATATTGACTCTTTTCTCGCTTTCCTTGATAATGTTCACTAATTAAAGTTTCTATGCTTTTCCAATTCTGGAAAGATGAATTCTCTCACTCTTAGATTGAAAATTAGTTGCCTCCATGTTTAAAACAAAAGAGATTTGGTTGCCTTTTTCTGGTTTCACTTTTTCCAATTGCAGAAGTAGCCTTGATGATGCTCGGAGTATTTGAAATATGTACTTTCAAGTTAATTTCTACTGAAATGTGCTCCCTCCTCAGTCATTTTCAATATTTGAAAAGAACTACAATTTCAAATGGTGCTTCTATAATTCTGCCTATTGAACTAATGTTCTAGTTTAATAAATAAAAGTGAAATCTGACAGAAAGCTAAATCTAAAAACCTTAAGAGTGATTAATGTTACGCCAAGTGGTAGCTAACAATGCAAAAGTTCAAAAATTTCTAAAATAGCTAAGTTATTGAACCTACCTAACCTCACGATTATTAATACCTCTTCACCATATCTTTTACTTATTCCCAGTTATACCAGGTGTCCATCAACTCCTCATTATTCCTATCCAATCACAGAAAACTATTCAACCCCAATTACATCTTTCTAGATACCTTCATAATCTTACCAAGTTCATAACATTTACAATCCAGTTCTGGATAGCCTCCCCACCTCGAACAATCAATAACATTGGCAATGGAAAATTTTTGGTGTTGGGGTCATATGGGGAATAAGAAGCAAGGGAGGGGCAAGGCTTGTTGGGTCTAAGAAAATTGTTGCTGGTGCATGATGAAGTAGGCATTCGAAGATTAACCAAGGGATCAAATAGTTGGGATGTGTGTAAAATTATGTAAAACAGTTTTGTGTAATAAACACTACTCTATATCTAACTCATTTGACCCCTCTTTACACACCAAAATTTTCCATCTGCAACTCTGATAAAATACTTCTGACATATTTGTCAGGTCATAAATTAGTCTTATGTGAATTATCTAACCACTAATAACAAATCCTACCAAAGAAATTGGTGCTGATGTTCGTGCTGAAAGATGATCTCAACGTGACTTAAAGTTATGAATCTGTAAAAGAAAAAAGAATCAAGGTTGGAACCTCTTCCTTAAAGTAAAACTTTGTTGTGCTGGAATTTGCTTAAGACAAACCTTTTATTTTTAAGGTACCTTGGAGAAACATAACATAGTTTCCCAGACTTGTCTCCTCTTATGGCTTAGGAACAAACCCTCGTCGAAAGAGTAGTTTGGATAAATATGTCCATTCATTTGTTGTAGAAACTTTTCCCTACCATATATGCCAAAAGCTAAGCTGTTAAGAAGTGTGAGAACAATGTATATATATATATATCAAGCAATCGCCACCACAAACAGAAACAAAACAGGAATAAGGCTTTTCTAGGTCATGCAATATTAGTAGTTCAATAGTGGTCTGGAGAGATATAGAAGGTGACTATAATAAAATGCTTCTACCAGTGGACCATATTATCAGGTTGTGGATCAAATTTAAGTAAATTCTGCATTTCACCTGGGTTAATCAAGATTTATAAAATTATATACCAAGGGCATGCAAATGACAGTGACAGCTATAATCCTGTTCCCAGAGTGATGGAAGGAGCACCTTCTTCAAGTAATTATGATTGTGGATTTGCATCCTAACTTATGGCAAGTGGTTTAGCCTGTTCGCTTCTATTTTTTCTTCCTCATTTTCAGATGTGGTTCTGTGTGGAGTACAAAACTATATAGTTTAAGTTTGTGAAGTCAGTGGATGTGGAAGTGCACAAAGCACAAAGTCCCAGCCAAACCAACAGCAGGCAACTGTATATATCAGGCCAGACTTCAGTTTCACTTTCACGCACAACGTTGATCCTTTACACTTTAGGTTTAGCTAGTTGTGGTCAGAGAGATCTCTTCGACATAGCCTGTGGACATAGGCTAGAAGCCGAATCACTTAAACTCTGTCTTGTGTGTAATTGTTTTTTTTTTTTTTTTTTTTGCATTTTCCATAAACCTACTAGTATTAGATACATTCGCAACAAATAGGCATCAAAACCTTTTCTATCTGAACAAAGGTCCTTCCTCAAAAATCAGTCCAAGTGATTTTTGAACTACATAATCCTTCTATCTAGCCGCCATGACTAGTAACAATTACCTATCCACCCAATGTTATCCTCAAAAAATTTCAAACTCCATTTTCCTTTTTCCTCATATGTGGGGGCAGTCTTCTCTCTACTTGAATTTTTGGAACTGGACAAACTTGTTTTGGCTTGAATTTATCATCATCAGAATTCTTATTATAATTATCTTCAGCATTGCTATTACAAGGCCATTTTGTAGGAATTGAGCTACCAGTTGCATATCCAAGTTTCATTTGCAGCAATCTGGATGGTTACCAAAAAATGTTTCTAACTTAAGCAATTAGTATTTTAATTATACTCTGAAGCTATATATTACAAAATTTTATATAGGCTGGTGTTAACATCTTGTCAAATTGATAACTTCACAATGCCACATCAATTTTCTGCTCTACAGAATCTGATGAAAGCTAAGCAATTGTACAACAAGAACAAGAGGGTGAAGTTTGAATTACTAATGCTTCATGTTACGTTGAATCATCATAAGTTGATAAACCATTTCTTTCCTGCAGATATATAGAACTTTGCAAGGAGGGCCATGAAACTAGAGACTTCTCCTGTGTTTTCTGTCATTACTACTCTGGCGTGGATGAGCTATAGTTCAACCAGTAAATAAATTGCGTGTATTAAGCCAAAGAAAAAGGAATTGCTAGTAGAAGAAGCTCAGCTTCTTTTTGTTGCATCCAACTCTGTTATTTCACAGGCTTCGGGGGGCGGAGAGAGAGAAGGGAACAAAATAAAGGATTAAAGCCCAAAGCATTTAACAGCATTCAATATGAACATAATTGGCAATAACAGTTTGAAATTCACAAGTAGAAAATGAAAATATGTATTTTCTTGTCCTCAATCATTAGCCAAAGGCGATATATCATTAACAACTTTGAAATTGTCAAAAGAAAATCATTAAAAAAAAAAGAATTGCAAAAAAAAAAAAAAATATGAATTGTAGAAAATTTAAAAGAACAAAATTGAAATCTTAAATGGTAGGTGGAGAATCCAAAATCGAAACCAGTAGCACTTGTGAAGCATTAATCCAATGAAGTGGAAGAGAAACATTTATAAAGAGTAGTATTACAAGGAGGCGGCTCTAGGCTCTAGGATTTTTTTAGGGGACTTAGTAAGAAGATGAATTTCATGATCTACGTGGTTTCCTTTTTACAAATTTTTCCATAATACGTACTAGTAATGAAATAAAAGATGAGAAAGTGCTATGTGTTGCCCATCATTAACAATGAGTAAACACTGAAAAACTGTTTGGTTCCTGACTCCAAACAACTAGCAACTCTACCACTTAGAACTTATTGTAAAAATATTGTAGACATAGCATTTTTTGTAAAAGATAAATTATAAGTTCATTTGGCGCGTTGTTTCTTTTTTATATATATACAAAATTGAAATTTTACTCCAGCATAATCTAAGTGTGTATCTATGTGTGTGAAGTTCTTTCTTGAAAACTTGAACTCTAGCCCTTACTCTCTACACCTCACAACCACTTATACTTATGGAATGACCATCGCACCAAGGATGTGTGGTGATACGTTGTTTCTTAATACAATGAACATACTAATTATTGTTACTAAGATTAAATCTTAAAAATCATCTATTATTTCTATATACAATAAATATATTAATTAGTGTTATTAATTAAATTGCAAGAAAAATCTAAATACAATAAACATTTATCTATTAGTTTATTTCAAATTTGTTAAGATCTAAATGGGCTTTTTCTTGAGGTTTAAAATGAACAAATTTTTACTTTTGTTGTTGGTTACTTTCCCCCCCCCCCCCTCCCCCCAAATTTTAGATCAAATTGGTTTGTTGAAATAGACCAAGATATTGTTAAGAGAATTATAATCAAGCTTATTTTATTTGAGCTTCAAAAAATTTTAGATTTACAGTGTTCAAATTTTTATTTTAGGAGGGTCAAATAAGAAAAATTTTAAAAAATTAAATATAATTTTTTGGGGGGCAACTCAGGGAGTTCATTTGAACCCATGGAAACTGCCCAATGCCTCCTTTGGTATTATAGTTACTACAAGTTTTATTACAATAAACATACAAACTAATGTGTTACCAATTATGAAGAAAAAATATGATTCTCAAAAAATAAAATAAAATAAAGAAGAGATTTAAATATTCAGTTATGAGGTAGTTAAATCCCACTGTAGGGACACGAATTTTAGACCAGTTCCTAGAATGTATGGAATCTTGGCCCAGTGAGCCCAATACAATAAATTTGTAGAGAGTGGGTTGAAGAGCTAGGCTTTAGTGGGTCCAACAGAGAAGAACTGAGTGAAAGAGCGTCCTCGGCACAGTCAGAGGAGCCTTGTTCTAGTAAGTGTGTTGAATTAGAATTGTTATAGGAGTTCTGGAGATTGTTCTGCCTTTCCTTCCCATGGTAGATTTCTCCTTTTATATAGTCCCTTTCAGACAATCTGGACCTTCCATTTGTTGATCATCTAGGCCTATACTTGAGTGCCTGTCCCATCAGCCACCCTCTTTAGTATTCTGTGAGTTGCAGAAACCGAGGTGGCACTGTTCAGGGGTTCTGTCCACATAAATGCGGTGTCAGCAACCTTTTGTGAAATATCTCCTGGTTGCCACCTGTCCCCTTTGGCCCATATAAGTCAGGCCAGGTACTTTCCTCAGGCCGGGGTGTCCTCGGGACAATGGCCTCCTCGGACGGGCCCATGGCCATTATCTGACATTGGGCCTTTTACCCCCACAATAGTCCCTCAAAATTCCGGCTTTCCCTCTTATCCGAGGAGAAAGGGAGGATTTTGATTTCTCTAGGGGTAAGGCCCACTAAACTTTCCAACTTATCCACTAGAAACAGAATTGAATGAGTACGCTAACTCTGAGTGTGCAATGTGTAATGACGAGTTTGTGATGGTGTTACGGTTTTGAGTGGACGATCTGAGGGGTTTGGGTACGTTTGAGGCCCCAGATGACGTTTCAAATTGATGTAGAGGGGTGCTAACTTACCCAAGGTACGTGGTCCGAGGGACCAGGCATGACCAAGGTTTTGCTTAGCAGAAGGCCTGAGGGACCCGGCGTATCTAACGAGTTGCTTAGCAGAGAGTCCGAGAACCCGGCGTAGCTAAGGTTTTGGTTAGAAGAGGGCCTAATGTCACCGGCGTAGCTAACGAGTTACTTAGCAGAGAGTTCGAGGACCCGGCGTAGCTAAGGCTTTGGTTAGCAGAGGGCCTGATGGCACCGGCGTAGCTAACGAGTTGCTTAGCAGAGAGTCCGAGGACCTGGCGTAGCTAAAGAGATGCTAGCAGAGGGCTTGAAGGCACCGGCGTAGCTAAGGCTTTGTTTAACAGAGGGCCTGAGGGACCCGGCTAGCTAAAGAGTTGCTTAGCAGTTGGTTCGATGACCCGGCGTAGCTAAGGAGATGCTTAGCAGAGAGTCTGAGGGCACCGGCGTAGCTAAGGCTTTGTTTAGCAGAGGGCCTGAGGGACCCGGCGTAGCTAAAGAGTTGCTTAGCAGTTGGTCCGAGGACCCGGCGTAGCTAAGGCTTTGGTTAGCAGAGGGCCTGATGGCACTGGCGTAGCTAACGAGTTGCTTAGCAGAGAGTCCGAGGACCCGGCGTAGCAAAGGCTTTGGTTAGCAGAGGGCCTGATGGCACCGGCGTAGCTAACGAGTTGCTTGGCCGGAGGTTTGAGGGACCCGACGTAGCCAAGGCTTTGCTTCGCAGAAGGTCTGAGGGACTCGACGTAGCGAAGGCTTTGCTTAGCAGAGAGTCCGAGGACCCGCGTAGCTAAGGCTTTGTTTATACTGCCCAAGCAGAAGGTCCGAGGACCCGGCGTAGCTTAGGCAGTGCTTAGCATGAGGCCTGAGGGACCCGCGTAGCTAAGGCTTTGTTTATACTGCCCAAGCAGAAGGTCCGAGGACCCGGCGTAGCTTAGACAGTGCTTAGCATGAGGCCTGAGGGACCCGCGTAGCTAAGGCTTTGTTTATACTGCCCAAGCAGAAGGTCCGAGGACCCGGCGTAGCTTAGGCAGTGCTTAGCATGAGGCCTGAGGGACCCGCGTAGCTAAGGCTTTGTTTATACTGCCCAAACAGAAGGTCCGAGGACTCGGCGTAGCTTAGGCCATGCTTAGCATGAGGCCTGAGGGACCCGCGTAGCTAAGGCTTTGTTTATAAAATTAACCCCGTCGTGGAGCCCCTTTGATTTGCTGCACCATCGACATATACCTTCTAGAATAAAGGTTCTCGAGGCATGTACTCGATGTGAAAAGCCCCTAGAACTTTGCCCCATTTAGTAATCCTCTCCATGTAATCAGCCCCTCGAGGTATAGACTTTGGCCTCATGTAGTGACTTGTTTACATAGTAATTGGCCACCATAATGGCTTTACCCAAGGATTCTTGCTGATGGGGGCCTAACCGTTGTACTCACTATCACACAAGCTCTCCCCACAGACGGCGCCAATTGTAGGGACACGAATTTTAGACCAGTTCCTAGAATGTATGGAATCTTGGCCTAGTGAGCTCAATACAATAAATTTGTAGAGAGTGCGTTGAAGAGCTAGGCTTTAGTGGGTCCAACAGAGAAGAACTGAGTGAAAGAGCGTCCTCGGCACAGTCAGAGGAGCCTTGTTCTAGTAAGTGTGTTGAATCAGAATTGTTACAGGAGTTCTGGAGATTGTTCTTCCTTTCCTTCCCATGGTGGATTTCTCCTATTAGATAGTCCCTTTCAGACAATCTGGACCTTCCATTTGTTGATCATCCAGGCCTATACTTGAGTGCCTGTCCCATCAGCCACCCTCTTTAGTATTCTGTGAGTTGCAGAAACCGAGGTGGCACTGTTCAGGGGTCCTGTCCACATAAATGCGGTGTCAGCAGCCTTTTGTGAAATATCTCCTGGTTGCCACCTGTCCCCTTTGGCCCATATAAGTCAGGCCAGGTACTTTCCTCAGGCCGGGGTGTCCTCGGGACAATGGCCTCCTCGGACGGGCCCATGGCCATTATCTGACATTGGGCCTTTTACCCCCACACCCTCCAATCACATTGTCACATTAATTTGTAAGTTTTATGTAGCGAAACTTTTAGTACGTTTATCATTTTACAAATTCCATTTTGACATTTCTATATGCATAAGTGTTAATGTTAACTAACCAAAATAGTGAGAATGATTTTTTTTTTTTTTTTTGTAAGATTGAAAGCCAATTACTACTAGGATCACCACATAATGAAGCCTAATATGTTGGTAAATAAATTTGAAAAATGCTAAATTCACAAACTATTTTACAAGTTTTTTTTTTTTTTTTTTGGTTACAAAATTCTAACGTCATGAATGATGATTATGATGATGATGATGATTATTATTATTATTATTATTATTATTATTGTTATTATTATTATTATGTAAACAAGTAATATTAATGATGGGTCTAGATAAAAATTAATAAGAATTTGCTACATCAATAATTTGCAAAATAGTTTGTTGTTATAGCATTACCTAATAAATTTTAACAATAAAACAAAAAGAAAGTGCTAAAATTACAAATTATTTTACAACATTTTTTATAAACTACTAATGTCGTAAGTTATTATTAGTAAGTGAAAAAATTATATTAACAATGAGATCTGACGAGAACCGGTAAGAATTGACCACATGAACAGTTTCTAAAAATATTGTAAAATAACTTGCGACCATAACATTATTCAAAAAAATAAATAAATAAATAATCTTCTCCAACTCGACATCCACAAACATAACGTAACAAACTCGGCTTCTTTCTCCCATGAAAAATAAATAAATAAAAGTTATATATATATATATATATATTCTATTCTATTCTAGTTCGGTTTGGAAAATCTACTCTATACAAGGCCAAAGAACCCTGGCTTCACTCCAACTTTTTTTATTAGTCTTTTGCTACTACTACGTTTTCTCTCCCCATAAACCAATCCCTCTCTCTTCAACAATGTAGAACACTATCGAAAACCCGAACCCTAGTTCATCTTCAGCCAAATTTACCCTAAAAACCTCAGACAACGAACAATTCGAGGTTGAAGAAGCTGTGGCCATGAAATTCTGCACCATCAAGCAATACTTTGAAGACGAGAAAGACAACAATGTGGCCGCGAGTGGCTCCACCACCGTCATCCCTCTCCCGAACGTTCACAGTGCCATCCTCGCCATGCTCATCTCCTACTGCAAGAAACTTCCCCTGAACAACGTCGTTGCGGACAACGATGAGGAGGAAGAGACGAAGAAGAAAGAGAGGAAGCAATACGAGCAAGAGTTGTTAAAGAACCTGACGCCTGGCGAACTCGTAGACCTAATATCTGCTGCTAACTATTTGGACTTCAAGGAAGGGCTGGAGTTCTTCAACCAGGCCTTGGCTGATCACATCCAGAACAAGAGCGTTGAGTATGTTCGGAAGTTCTTTGGTATCAAGAGCGATTACGAGCCCCACGAGGAGGAGAAGTATCGCGAAGAGTATGCTTGGGCTTTCGAGGGAGTCGATGAGGATTAGTTGATTAATAATCTTATTCCTAATCAGTATCTTGTTAGAGTGCTTTAATGTTACTACTACTTTGTTAAGAGTTTCTGGGCACGTTTTTCTTTTCTTGTTTTTCTTGGTTCTGATTGTTTTTTGTCTTTGTTTTTACGTCTAGTTGTGATGGATTGGTTTATGGATTATGCTATGGTTTATGTTAGTTTACTGGTTTTTAATTGGATTTTTTTTATTAGATATCTGTGAATATTTTTGAAGTGATTTGTATTGGCAGATTGGATGTTGGCTTATAGGCGAACTTAAACAATTTATGGCAGAGACCAAAACCTTAGATATTGCCAGGGAATATATATTAGGTGCTGCTCTTTAAATTCGTCTATTAAAATTCAGCCATGTGACTACTTAACTAAAAAATACACCTTTGTCCCATAAGAAAAATCCGTCTTGCCCTATATATATGTGTGTGTATGTGTCACCAAAAGGAGTTAAAACATGTCAATTGTTGTGAGAGGCTGCGGCCCCGGCCTCTTTTCGAATTGATTTGATTTGGGCTAAATCCACGTGAATAGATGGAGTCATATTATTGAATCTCAAAATGGAAGTTCGATTGATTACATTTTCCCTTTTAGATTAAGCGTTTTACAATAGAGTTACTACTTATTTAATTATTGAAAAAAAAATAAGAAAACTATAATTGAAAATTTCTTCATTTTATTGATTTGAGAGTGAATGTACATTAATTATAGGAAATTACACGGCTTTGGTCCTAGACACTACATGGCTTTGTTTCCTAATTACAATCTAGAGATTGAAAATTATATGGATAAGTATTTGATCTACTAACCCTTGATCTAAACTCAGAGACTACGTTACTAGATAGGAAGATGTTAGATACCCACCTTGCCTAGTGAAACCGATCTTCTAGACTATGGTAGTCAATATTCATATCATATCATCCAATACATTATCAATCAATTACAAGTTCATTTTAATGTGTGTGCATGTGATAAACTCTAATTTCATTTGTTAATCATTGCATTTTGATTGAAAATAAATTCTAAAGAATGTGTGTGAATGGTGATATCCTAAATTCAAGGATTTGAGAGAATTATGAAACTAACATGTTTTTCATATTTTGGATGTAAATTTAAGATCAAAGCTAGTATCATGGATAAACATGTGATGAACAACTAAGAACATGTGAAGAACGCATATAAACATATAAGAATATCAAGAACATTCAAACATATTCAAATGAATTTAAACTATCACTAGCATGCCTTAATCTTAAATTCTCATCATAGCAATATAAAAAACAAGTTAGGGAAAGTGATTATACCTGCATGCAAGATCCATATGATGGAGAAGGAGGCTCTTGGTGAAGGTCCTAAAGGTGGAGTAGAAAAGAAGAATTAGGAGAGGGAGAGTGAGTCTCAATCAATACCTTGAGTCTCAAGAAGATCAAGATATGACAAGACTACCCTACTTCACTGAAACTCAAGAAGGAAGAAGTGATGGTGTTTCTGTGTATCTTGGAATGGATGAAAATGGGGGTTTATATAGCAGTGCTAGAGAAAATATGAATAGAAGGGAATTTAATAAGGTTTGACAAAGGATCAAAGAGAATCATGAACTTGAATCCTATTTCAGTATTTAGAGAAAATTGGTGTATTAAGTTTGAAGCTTGGTGGGAGTGATGAGCAAGCCAAATGTCTAAAATCTCGATTTTTCCTATAGCTCTCGTAACAGCTCTCAAAGCTAACTTCAAAAAAATCACATCTTTCTCAATTCTTATTGAAATTTCCTCATTCTTATGCTTAAATTAAAGCCCCAGATGGCTGGTTTCTGGAAACATTAACCTCACTCACAGGTTCAAAATACTTTGAGAGATTTCAACGAAATGGTAAACAAAGGTCATTTGTTGGAAAATAGTTTCAGCATAATTAACATTAACGGGCCTAAATTAGTTTCCATTTAACATTAATAGGCTCTAAATTACTTCCATTTCAGAATTAATCAATCTCAAATCTACCCCAATTAAAAATATAATTACACAAATTACTCATTGAATAATTAATGTTTGATTATCTAATTAATCAAGTTTGCGCAACTTTACCGTAACCTGTAATCTTAGCCAATTAAATTGATTATAATTATAACCGATTGGAATCAATTGTCCATAATCACATATAGTCGGATTCAATTTGTGATAGTGCATCTGGTCATTAAAACTTGATCTGATGATAACTTTCAATTTGATGATTCGATTAAGGCTTACGACCAGTCAATTTGACCATTGCAATATCAAGATCACCTTGATGAAATGAAATTAAAGATCTAGTGGCCACATTTAAAATGCCTATTTCCAAGGTGACATTTCTCTTTTACCCTCCACGTGAAGTTAAATCTGGGTTGCAAAATCAGGTGTCAACAATTTTTAATCAAATATTGCATTGCCTCTCTTTTTTAGTTTAAAATGTTTTTAAAAAAGCATATGTTTACTAATCAAATAGAAAATAATATCATATATCATCATATACTATCATATTATATCATATACTCAACTTTATAAGCTTGTCACTCTTTTTTCAATATAAAATCTACTGTGATCAACATTATTATTGAACTTAGATTATCAATATTTGTAATATTTTGTAGTTAGATTTCAATATTAAATATAACATAACAAATTATGTTAGTTGTTTAATATAACAAAACACACGAGCAAGGCACGTGTAACCAAAACTAGTCATTTAAATAAATTAAAATAAAAGAAAACATAAACTTAAACTTAAACATATATACAAATTGGGAAATAATTTTGTACTCATAAATTTTTTTAACTCTCTCATTTAAAGCACTAACAAACAATATCACCATTGAATAGTGTCTTGTTAACATTAGAAGACGAACATTCTAAATGAAAATTCGATTTGTTAAATTTTGTAAACTAATTTATTTTAAAGTTAGTATATTTAAAACTTTTTAATGTTTTATTTTTCTATCGAATTGTATTTTAATCCACTATGTGTTTTATTTTATGAATAATGAATGAATCAATGAATTTAAACTTTTCCTGTAGGGAAACTAATATGTCTTTGACCACTTCTATGAGATTTCTTTTGAAATTTCTTTACTCAAAAATAAATATAATGGTCACGCTAAAATCATGCATAGTATCATGTTTAATCATTTAATTTGGTTGACAAGTGAAATTTAAAAATACAAACATTAGAAAATACAAACATTGCCTCGTCTTATATCTACTTTTTCAAAGTATGTTAAGGATAAAGATGTATCCACCAAAAACTTGTTATTTTCCTGTTTAGTAAGAGACTTTATCGATGCACTAGTATTCATAGTGACCAAGATGAGAAAACAATTATTATTTTTCCTCGTCATTTCTGACTGCGACTTTATTTTAGGGTCGATAATGATTGTAACATCTACTTCAGCAACTCAATTGTATATTGGGAGATGGATTTTTGGCATTGGAATAAATTTTAGCGTGATTTACTCTCTTCTACTTGTTAATCACATTTATAAGCCAACTAAAGACGCAGCAATCGCTAGGATAGAATTCACCAACTAACTCGAATAGCTTATTTCAACAATTATATCTTCTGCCAGTTGGAGAATGATTATAATCAACATTATCTAGCTAGTGATCCTGCTATTGATTATACTCATGTTTAGCTTCACCCGACAACCATTTAATAATCCACGTTATCATAGGCTATTAACGGTGATTAGAGAACATTACCTCCCCATAGCTGCTTTGTTATTGGTCCAGACAAGCTTGAGCATATTGGGCCTGAAGTTTCTCTCCCACCTGGCCCCAACAGTTGATGAAGTTATTATGATCAACATTATTATTGAATTTAGATTATGAATATTTGTAATATTTTGAATTTAGATTTCAATGTTAAATATAACATTAAAAATTATGTTATTGGTTTAATATAACAAAACACATGTGCAAGGCACGCATTACCAAAACTAGTCATTTAAATAAACTAAAATAAACATAAAAATACACATAAACATATATACAAACAAGAGAATAATTTTGTACTCATCAACTTTATTTTTTAACTCTCCCATTTAGAGCACTAACAAAAAATATCACCATTGAATGGTGTCTCGTTAACATTAGAAGATGAACATTCTAAATTAAATCTCAATTTGTTAAATTTTTTAAACTAATTTATTTTAAAGTTAGTATACTTAGAAATGTTTAAAGTTTTAATTTTTTTTTTTAATATAGAACTGCATTTTAATCCACTATACGTTTTAAGAATAATGAATGAATCAATGAATTTAAACTTTTCCTATAGGGAAACTAACATGTCTTTGACCACTTCTATGAGATTTATTTTTATTACGCCTACTTGACTCAAAAATAAATATAACGGTTGTGCTAAAAGCACGCATACTATCATGATTAATTGCTTAATTTGGTTGACAAGTGAAATTTAAAAATAAAAACATTAGAAAATATGAAATTTATTCTATCAATATTTTAATATATTATGATATTCAAATATTGGATCCTATCAATATTTAAATTCTATTCAAATTAAAAGTTTATCATAAAAAATTTCTAAACATTCTTCTCACACAACCCACATTTTTGCTTTTGTTTTTCTCTTCAAGTGGCTTGATTTAACAATAATTTAAAACAAATTTAAATTCTATTCAAACAAAAAGTCTATTATAAAAAATTTCTAATCTTAAATCCCACACACAACCCGCACTTTTGTTTTTGTTTTTTATTTTTTCCCTCAAGTTGCAAGATTTAACTATAATTTAAAAAAAAAAAATTTAATTCCATTCAAACTAAAAGTCTATTATAAAAATTTCCTAAACTTAAATCTCAGACAAGCCACATTTTTCCTCAAGTTGCATCTTATTAAATTAATATTTTATTAGAATATTAAGCTACAAAGCTCTTGACCAGGGGATAAGATTTAACAAAATTTTAATTTAGATAAAGATTTATCATTTAAGTTTTAGAAATTTAAACTCTACTCAAACTAAAAGCCTATTATCAAAATTTTTAGAACTTATATATATTCAGCCATAGCTTTTCGATACAATCGTTCTTTACCAGAAATTCATCTCTATAATTAAATACCACACAAAACACCTCATGTTGTTGTATTTTTTTTTTTTCCCAAAATGCGACTTATGCATATGTTTTAATTTAATAAATTCATCTTACTTATTTATCTTTGCTTTTGAATTTGTGTGCATGATATTATGCCAAAGGAAGTTTACAATAAATAAGTAAAACAATGGACGCTTGATGTTGCGGAAGCCTAAACAAAGCACACTCGATGATCTCTTTATGGAACAGAAACAAAACTGTTAGTACCTAGTAATAAACCTCGAATCCATGAGGGGTTTCCTTGAATCTACAAGGAGAAGAAGACTGGAATCCACCAAAGGAATAATTTGAGAAAAGTCTGTGTTTATTAATAATAGTTTATGTTAGGTTCTAAAAGTTTAGAACAATTGGCAAATCGTGAGCACACAAGAACATACAAGCTGCAGAAAGAAGATTTCAGAATCTGCCTGGTTCGATCGATCGAAAAACAGGCTCGACCGATCGAGAATCGTATCTGCAGAATTTTAAGTTGGCCCAAACAGCAGTTCTAGCCCATTAAGGATTAGGGTTTCAGATCTACTTCTCCCACTATATAAAGGAAACCCTAAGCACGTTTTTTAAAAGGCTTTTTAGAGAGAGAAGAGTGTGCCTCTTTTGTATTTAGGGTTTTGTTCCTAAAACCTCTCTTATTACTTCTACCGGTGTTGTTCCTTGAAAATCTCAAGATCCGGTATTGCTGAAGTTGCTGCCTTCTCTAGTCATCAAAGGAGCTGATGATCTAAACCTTCAAGGGTGGTCTTGGAGTCACAAACAGGAGAGTTTGTGTTGCTAAACCTTTGAGTGGGATCTCAAAGTCACAAACGGTGGTGTTTGTGTTTTGCAAAGATTAAAGAAAGAAGGAGTCCGTGGATCTCGGAGCTATCATGGGGTCGTGGTAGTAAGTTTCCTACACTTGGGTAGCAATAGGATGTTAGTGGTCTAAGTCTTATTGTGTAAACTTCGATTCTTTCATAGTAGATTCAGTTTACCTTGAAGATAGTTAGGTTAAATCCTCTCCAGGTTTTTACCGGTGTGGTTTCCTGGGTCATCAGATCTTTGTGTTCTTTAATTTCCGCAGCTTTATTGTTTTTGATATATTTGTGTTAACCTAGTTTTGTTTAAATTACCTAAGTTAATCACTTGGCTAATTCTCTAGGTTAATCTGTTGGGTTTAAGGGGTCTAAACGAACTGACAAGAGGTATCAGAGCGGGTAGCTCTTCTGTTGTAGATCCTTTGATCTAAGAGTTGATCCTTGATCCCTGTTATCATGGATAATTTTAAGTGTCCTACTGTTTTTAATTGTGATGATTTGAATAAGAATGACACTGTTGTTTCTGTTGATTTTATTGATGCCTGTGAAGCTCTTCGTAAAGAATTATTAAAGTCTGTGAAAATTGCTAAGAAATTGAAAGAAGAGTTAAAATTGGCTAATCTTGAAAAAGAGGAATTGATTATTAGATTAGATGAATCTAATAAAAAGAATGAATTTTTGTGAAATCAAATTTCCTCTCAAGATGAGAAGATGAAAAGCTTGGAACAAGAGTTAGTTAAATCTAAGGCTAAAATTGAAAATTTGACTAGTACCAAGCTTGCTGTTGTTAACAAAAGTGTTTCTGTTTCTCTTAAGCCTAAAGCTGAAAAAGTTTATATCCCTCCTTTCAAGAGGAATAATAAAGAAAAGGCTTATTTTGCTAGGTTAGACAAAGGTAAAAGTTCTGATGTAGACGCTGAAGTTTCTAAACCTAAGTCTAAACCTACTGTTAGAGAGCATAATAAATCTGTTTTTGTGCCTACTTGTCACCTTTGTGGTGTTGTTGGTCATATTAGACCAAACTGTTCTTTGTTGAGGCAAAAACCAAAATCTGAGACTAGATTTGCTGTTAGGAATACTGATGTTCCTAAATTTGTTCCTGTTTGTCACTTTTGTGGTGTCTCCAGTCACATTCGTCTTAATTGTCATAAATTGAAATTTAAACATTCTGAATTTCAATCTAGGATATGTGATGATATTTCTCCTGCCATGAGTCCAAATAAATTGGTTCATATGCTTTTGAAAAATTTAAGCTTGTTGGCTTGTGAAAGGAAATTGCAGGATTTCAGTCTTTCTCAGAAGATTGGTGTAATCCCTCAAATACACTCTGTTTCACATGGATTTTCACCTACAAAGCCGAAAACTCGTGCTATATGGGTGAGAAAAGATTCTTTAAGGTGAGTGTTGCTGACTTGTCCCTGTTTGAATTCTTTCAATTATTTGTGGACATGTTTTGTTTTTATTTTTGGTTGTTTTTTTTTTTTTTTTAGGTTGTTTTTATTAAAAAAAAATCCAAAAACATTGAAAATTTTCAAAAAGACAAAAATATTTTATTTTATGTCTAGTTTTATTTTTCTTGAGGATTACATGAATTATGATATCTCTCTCTTGATTTAGAACATGCTTGACATTGTGGAGAAACTTGAATAGTGTGTGTTCTATAAGTGCTAAGCTATTTTTTGATTTTTTTTGAGTATGTACTAGTTTGTACATGTACTCAAGGGTTAATTAAGAAATTGATATTTCTTATTTGTGTACCCTCTATAGCTTAGTTAAGCACTATCATGCACAGTTTTGCATTGTTCATTTAGCATGATGTGTGTTTTTTGTTTTAGGTCATAAATTTTTTTAAAAACAAAAAAGATTTTTGTGTTTTGTATTATATATCTTGGATTTATAGTTGAGGTTGGCCATTTATCTTTACATAACATGTTTATGTACTCTGTTTAGCTTGGATGAGCTTATTTATTGCACTTTACTAGCTGAAGTCTTTGTAGTGCATGTTGCATGGGAAGATATTTATAATTTTTGATCACTTTGTCTTGATCTCGAAGTCACATGCCTTTGTTTGTCAGACTTGAACTTAATGAGAAAGGCATAAATAACCATCTCACCACTGTTTACTAGTCAATCATGAACAGCTTAGTGCATATCGTAAGATTTTGTACTCGAGAAAGTGTAGCACATGCACAAAAAGAATATAAGGTGTAGCCTCAGTTTAAATGCTAAAATTGGTGTGTACATTATTGGGCTATAATAAACTCAAATTAATTAAAATTAGTGTATACATTATGAGGCAAATCATGAAACTTACATGATTGCAAGCCTTTATTCTAGGAGATGTGAGAGTTATATGATGTAACTCTTTAGGTGATAGTCTCTTTCAAACTTATGTGATGAATTTTGTAGACTTTGTGATTGATTACTATTCACATATCACCTCATATGTCTCTCAAGCTTTTGCTAGTTGCACACACTACACAAAGTTACTCTTTGCTAAACTTTGTACATATTATTGTGTGTGATTTCGTTGTGACCATCCAAGATTATATGTTCCTTGATTCTGATGCAAAATTTGAGTTTTGAGGACAAATTGGTTGATAAACTTGTTCTTGAGAGATCTGGGTTGTATTCATGTGTTTTTGAAAAACTTTTAGTCTCATACTCATGCATTTTGTCAGTTCGTTTAGACCACTTAAACCCAACAGATTAACCTAGTGAATTAGCCAAGTGATTAACTTAGGTAATTTAATTAAAAGCTAGGTTAACACAGATAAGCAAAAATAACAAAGCAGCGGAAAATAAACAACACAAAGATCTGATGACCCAGGAAACCACACCGGTAAAAACCTGGGGAGGATTTGACCTAGCTATCCTCAAGGTAAACTGAATCCACTATGAAAGAATTGAAGTTTACACAATAGACTTAGACCACTAACATCTTATTGCTACCCAAGTGTAGGAAACTTACTACCATGACCCCATGATAGCTCCGAGATCCACGGACTCCTTCTTTCCAGAATTCTTCAGCAAATCCACAAGCGCACCTGCTTGTATATCTTTGTGTTCTCTTGATTCTGCAACTGTATGATTTACACAACTCTTGACATAAATCTCAAGTTTGTAAACCCTAAGTGTATGTGAAGGTAAACACCTCTAGATCTCACAGAGAGATTCACAAACACAGCAAAACAGAACTCTAAAAACGTAGCTAGGGTTTTCCCTTTTATACTTAGGGCAAAACATAAAACCCTATACATTAAAACGGGCTTGGGCTGAGTTGGAATTTTCTGCAGAAAAATGTTCTGCACGATTTTCGATCGATCGAGTCTAATTTTCGATCGATCGAGTCACACAAAAAGTGAACAGTACTTCTGCATAAAAACTCGATTCCAACTTTACAATAAGACCCATACTTTGAGCAAGTCTAACACACGACTAAACATTGTTTTGATCATGGTTTGCCAACATACAAATTGAAGTTCTAAATACATTAGTTCCTAATCTTTAGAACCTAACAAACTCCCCCTTTGGCAATCCGTGACAAAACACAGACTTAACAAAAAGCTCAAAGTTACAAATTGAAATAGCCCATTACAATAAAAATAGCCACTTAACAATTCAACCTAAACTACTATCTAACAGTTGCAAAGTAGACAGCAGCTTGACTGAAAGCAACCTGTATATTCCTGTAACACTTAACAAACACATAAACGCATGTGTGGAAAAAAACAGGAAATACATAAATAAAAAATTTCTTGATTTCACATGACACAAAATAAAGACATATATCATGAATAACATCATCAATATAAATCAATAAGCAGAGTAGTAGCATAGTGAAATAAGAAACAAATACATACAAATGTATCTCAACAAAGTAAATCTCCTAAACAAGAGCTAAAAATGAGAATACACAGTGAATACACAGTGAAGCATCTAGATACAATCTAATAACTCCACAAGCTCCGCAGTATCACTACCAAGTAAACAAAAACTCCCCCTAAAATGTAAATCTCCACAAAAAATCTCTCCTAGATACAATGAACTATGTACTCCCCCTTTTTGTGACGAATTGCTAAAGGGCACTCACTCATCATCAAAAAGTGGTGGAGGAGATCGACGAGAGCTCGCCAAATCTGCTCGTAACGCACGTAGCTCATCCAGGATGTCCACCAAAAGCTGACCATGAGCCGCCTGAACGGTCATGACAGTATCTAGAGTCCGACGAAGGTCAGAAACCTCATCAAACGGTGGAGGAACATTAGCAGCAGCAGCAGCAACAGCAGGATCAGACGAAGTCCCAGCTGCAGGAGTATCTGTAGAAGAAGGAGGTGGTGGAGTGACACCGGAAGGCTCTACCCTAGGACGCTTAGAGCTAGCTCGAAGTTGAGCAGCCCTTTGCCTCAAAAAGGTAGCACCAATAAGAGCGACAACATGTACAGGCTCAGAAGCAGGATACTCACCAAAACCAAGAAAAAGGAGAATCCTATGAATAAAAACAGGAAAAAACAAAGCATGAGCCGTAGAACTAGACCGATGAACCTCATTCAAAGAACGAAGGAACAGATGCGGAAAACTGATAGGAGTATCAGTGACCAAGGCATACAAAAAGACACACCTCTCAAGAGGAATGGTGTGGACATGCGAAATAGGCCACAAAGAATGACACGCTATCCTAAAGAAAAGATAGTGCAGCTCAGACAGCTCAGCAGAAGTGATCCGAGGATCAGAACCCCACTGGATAGAAGACCCAGTGATGTAGGACAAAACGTCATCAAGGGGTGGAGACTCCTCGTAAGGAAAAACGGGATGGTCCACAATGGGCACCCCAAGAGCATCAGACACTACCGAAGGGGTAATGCGATACTCCACACCACGTAACCACACCTTTACTAAGGTGTCGTTATCGTAGACATGAATAGAGAGGTTCGAATAGAACTCCCTAATCAAGGTGGCAGGAGGAGGAGAATGCTCATACTCGAGCAAAGGTAACCAACCCTGACGCTCAAAGTTACGTCACACCTCAGGATCCAACTCATCTAAGATAACCCTACGCTCAGCCCAAATCTGACGCCTAAGATTCAAAGTCTCATAAGTGACTTGGTTTGACTCACTAGGGAACCTCTCAGTGTCAAAGGAAGGAGAAGGATCAGAAGTCCTATGGGCTCTAGTTTTCCTAGGCATAGTGCTAAGGAAAAGATAGACACAGAAAGAAAAGAGCAAAAACAATACCAAGGGCAGATTGCAAGTTAGCACAACAAAAAAATAGAATATAACAATTTTATATGATGCATGAGCATGAACATAACATGATGCATGTACTAATGCAGTGACATGTTCAATTGTGATCCAAATTAACAAAATTGGCTTGAGCAAGCAATATTTATCAAAAATACCCAATTTGAAAAATCCTAGTTTTCAAAACACAACAAATTGATAAATTGATCAACACAATAGTTAATTAACACAATATAATGATCAAATTAATCAATCTAACAAGCCAATTTCATCAATTTCAATCAAATTGAACGAAATCCCCAATTTACTCAATTACAAGCCCTAGAATTCCAAATTTTCCACAAAACACCAAATAAACTAAATTAAACCACATGATGTGCTTAGGTAAGGTGTCCCCACAAAAACCCATAAAGAATTTGAGAAAAAAAAACATTCAAAAACAATCCCAAAAATAGAATACTCCTAAATGCCAAAAATACCCAAATATACATGAAAATAATGCATGAAATTAGAAAATAAATGCAAAGGAAAGGGTATATAGGTCTTACCAGCTGTGGGAGAGAGAGATTGTAGCAAAAAAGTTGGAAGAAAGCGACAAAATCTCCAAAAAAAAATGCTGACCGGTTGGTAGGAAGACAAAAGAGTTTGAAAAAGTTTTTGAAAAGTGAAAAGTCACGTGGAAAAGCACCTTTTTAAAAACTGTCATCCCGAGTTTCGATTGATCGAAAATTACATTCGATCGATCGAAATTACCTTCGATTGATCCAAAATATGCTTGGATCGATCGAGCCAACCAGAGAGTTTTCTGAGCATTTTAAAACATTTTCGATCGGTCGAAAATCAGTTTCGATCGATCGAAATTCTGGAAAAATCATATTTTTGAAAAACCAAACATTTTAGATCAAAAACTCCTCAAAGCAACAGATTTTAAAAATCAAATGCATGAGTATGAGATGAGATGTTTTCCAAAAACACATGTATTCAACCCAGATTTCCCAAAGCATAATTTTCTCTCAATATACCCAAAAACAACAAACAAGCAAACATGTTTTGCATCAAATTCCCAAAATTCTCAAACTTGGTTGGTCAGGCCAAAAACACACACAATATCATGTACACAATTCTAGCAAAGAATAGCTTGTGTAGTGTGTGCAACTAGCATAAGCTTGAGAAACATGAGAGGTGATATACACATAGAGATCAATCACAATTTCTACAAAATCCATCACATGAATTTGAAAGAGACTATCACTTAAAGAGTTACATCCTATAACTCCCACATCTCCTAGAATAAAAGCTTGCAATCATGTAAGTTTCTTGATTTGCCTCAATATTCAGATTTATTGATTAGAAACTTAATAAAAGCCGGGATAATGTACACACCAATTTTATTTGAATTTGTGATATTATTATAGCCCAATAATGTACACACCAATTTTAATTAGAGGCTACACCTTATGTTCTTTTTGTGCATGTGCTACACTTTCTCGAGCACAAAATCTTACGATATGCACTAAGGTGTTCATGATTGGCTAATAAACAGTGGTGAGATGGTTATTTATGCCTTTCTCAATAAGTTCAAGTCCAACAATCAAAGACATAAGACTTCAAGATCAAGATCATGTGATCAACAAATATAGCATCTTCCCACACAACATGCACAACAAGACTTTAGCTAGTAAAGTGCAATAGAAATAAGTGCATCAAAGCTAAACAAGGTACATACTTATGACATGTAAATTTTGATTGATCAACCTTGTTTTCAAATTTAAGGAAAAAATAGCAAAACACAATTTGCAAAAAAAATTTTTTTTTTTTTTTTTTTATTAAACAAAGAAACAAACATCCTAGAATGAAATGCATGAATGTAATGCAATGCAAATCCTAGAAACAAAGGTCACAAAAGATTGAGCAATGAAGCACAAGGACCATGTCAGACAGACTCAATTAGATTGAGCCTTTTGCATCCAAGACTTCTTAGATGCAACTCTTGCATTGGAGTTATGATTCACATTAGAATTCTGAGAAACTCCAGGATTGGAATAAAGGTTTAACGCCTTTACCAATTCACCAATAAGTACCATAGGATCATGTGCTTGAGGCACAGGTACTTTAGTTTTATTTGCTCGCTTCGCAGCTTGCAACTTAAAACAATTTGGACGAATGTATCCATGTTTTCCACAAAAATGACAAACCCATGCAGGCTTATCATGCAATTTGCCCTTAGTAGAAGTAGACGCTCTAGAATGAGAAGCATGAAGATCAACCCTAATCTTTCTAGGTGGAGGAACATTAACAGGTTTGACCGGTTCACTCACCACGGGTTTGACAATCTCACTCTTAGGAGGTTCAGAAGAAGGAACAAATTTAGTGAAAGATGGTTCAAGTACAGAAATACTTTCCTCATAACCTAAACCAGTTTTATCAGAAGGAGACTTTTGAATACTCAACATGTGATCAAGTTTGGAGCTTGCAGACCTATTAGTTTGTTCTCTAGCAACAGATAAATCAAGTTCCAAACATTTAACTTTATCAAGTAAGAGCATGTTCTCAGTTTTCACATTATTCAAAAGCTCATTTGCATCAAACAATTTAACAAGTAAATTTTTCTTTTCAAGTTCCAAAGATGCAATTTTCTTTAAGCCTAACTCAACATTCATGGCATCCTTTGCAGCAACTTTGCAAAGTTTATTGTAGGCTTCCTGTAAATCTGCATCCTCAGAGAGTTCCCCATCAGAAGGGTTCTCTTCAACATATATGCTTTCATTGACCACAGTGGTAGCAGTGAAAGCAATGAAGTTTCCATCCTCATCACTAGCAGATTCATTGTCGGAAACTTCGTCATCACTAAGGGTTACAGCCATAGCCTTACCCTTAGACCTCAAATAAGTAGGACATTCAGACTTTAAATGACCATACCCTTGACAACCATAACATTGTTGTCCCAAAGAATTATAAGAAGATTGACCTACTTTCTCCTTAGGTTTTTCAATGTTATTAACCTTAGTGGGTTCATTTTTCCTAAAATTTCTAGGTTCAACAGTGTTCTTGCCTCTTGCCCTTCTGTTATTATTCCTCAGAAAGTTTCTAAAGTTCTTGGCAAGATAGGAAATCTCTGTAGCAGAGAGATCATCATCAAATCCACCATCATCAACATCATCAACAGACTTAAGAGCCATTGATTTGGATTTGTTAGTCTTAGGGAGGTCTAACTCATAGGACTGAAGAGATCCTACAAGTTCATCCACAGGGATGGAGTCCACATCCTTGCTCTCAGTGATGGCAGTCACTTTGGGTCTAAAATCTTCAGTCAAAGATCTAAGAATCTTCCTAACAATTTTAGGTTGATCATAGATTTCACCCAAATTATAAGCAGAATTAACAATATCATTCAATTTAGCATAGAATTCATCAAAAAATTCATCATCATTCATTCTAATGCTTTCAAATCTAGAAGTTAATTGCTGCAACTTATTAATTTTAACTGCCTTCGTGCCTTCATCACAGTCTGGAGGATTTTCCAAGCAGTATGAGCAACCTCAACATTAGAGATTCTCTTAAATTCCTCCATGGAAACAACATTAAAAATAGCATTCATAGCTTTGCTATTAAAAGCGGCTGCCTCCTTTTGAGAAGTTTGCCACTCACTCACAGGAGTAGTGGGCTTCTCCCATCCGTATTCAACGGAATTCCAAACTCTCTCATCTATGGATTTCAGGAAAGCTTTCATCCTTACTTTCCAATATGCATAGTTGTTTCCATCAAAGTGAGGTGGAACAACAAGAGAGTGTCCGTGTTCCATGACAACAGGGGTCAAGGATCAGCTCAAAGATCAAAGGATCAAACAAAAAGCTACCCGCTCTGATACCACTTGTCAGTTCGTTTAGACCCCTTAAACCCAACAGATTAACCTAGTGAATTAGCCAAGTGATTAACTTAGGTAATTTAATTAAAAACTAGGTTAACACAGATAAGCAAAAATAACAAATCAGCGGAAAATAAACAACACAAAGATCTGATGACCCAGGAAACCACATCGGTAAAAACCTGGGGAGGATTTGACCTAGCTATCCTCAAGGTAAACTGAATCCACTATGAAAGAATTGAAGTTTACACAATAGACTTAGACCACTAACATCTTATTGCTACCCAAGTGTAGAAAACTTACTACCATGACCCCATGATAGCTCCGAGATCCACGGACTCCTTCTTTCCGGAATTCTTCAGCAAATCCACAAGCGCACCTGCTTGTATATCTTTGTGTTCTCTTGATTCTGCAACTGTATGATTTACACAACTCTTGACATAAATCTCAAGTTTGTAAACTCTAAGTGTATGTGAAGGTAAACACCTCTAGATCTCACAGAGAGATTCACAAACACAGTAAAACAGAACTCTAAAAACGTGGCTAGGGTTTTCCCTTTTATACTTAGGGCAAAACATAAAACCCTATACATTAAAACGGGCTTGGGCTGAGTTGGAATTTTCTGCAGAAAAACGTTCTGCACGATTTTCGATCGATCGAGTCTAATTTTCGATCGATCGAGTCACACAGAAAGTGAACAGTACTTCTGCATAAAAACTCGATTCCAACTTTACAATAAGACCCATACTTTGAGCAAGTCTAACACACGACTAAACATTGTTTTGATCATGGTTTGCCAACATACAAATTGAAGTTCTAAATACATTAGTTCCTAATCTTTAGAACCTAACACATTTCATTCATGAAATATTGTGTTTTGAGGAGTTACTGCATTAAATTGCTCTGTTTTTCAAAATTTTGAGTTTTTCAGAATTTTGACCGATCGAAGCTGTTTCTCGACCGATCGAAATTGCGATTAAAATTTTTGGTTTGATTCTGTCTGAATCGATTGGTATTCGATCGATACTCGATCGATCGAAACTGAAAAATTTTCAGTTTTTAGAGTTTTGACCAAATTTTTTTTCATGCATCATTTATGTTTAGGATTCACATGAGTTGCATTGTTTTCTGTATCCATCTTGCAGTTTTGCAGTCATATCTCTCATTGTTTTCACACATACCATGCATACACTTTGCTAAATTGGGTACTCAACTTGATTTAAAAATTGATTGATTAATTTTGAGTTTTGTGTACATTTTAGTATATGCTATTTTTCTTGATGTGTGAACTGCAGAAAATATTTTTCTTAAGAGATATGATGGATAATAAATGTGCAAATATTTTCTCTACTCATGCAACTGTTTATGGGTCACGTAGTGTCAAGTTGCATTTATTGAAAGAGAGAATATTTTTCTTCGTGTGTATCCTCAACTCAATTTTTTTTAGGTTTGTGTGTTTTTATTTATCCCCACCTCCTAAATTTTCCCCAAAACTGTTTTTCCCAAAACTTGTTTTGTTTTTCCTATTTTTATAGGGGGAGAAAATTTTTTTTTGCCTTTGTTGTTATTAGGGGGAGTTGTTGTTCTTCATAGGGGGAGTTTTCTCTTTTTTCTATAGAGCTAATCTGTTTTATATTCCCTTGGTTCTCTTTTTTCTCTCATGTTTACTCTTTGTTTGAGTTGTATTTGTCAATACGTGACAAAAAGGAGGAGAAATAGATGAAATGTGGGAATCATGTTTGTGCTGTTTAGGGGGAAATAAAATTGTTTTTGAAAGGGGGAGAATATAAAAACTTTTTGTTGTATCTAACTTAGGGGGAGAGTTAGAATTTATTTTTGTTTTTATATTCTGTTTCATATTATTGTTTATATGTCTTTCTTTCCACACATGCGGTGATGTGTTTGTTGAGTGTTTTAGGGAAGACAGGTGCATTCTGATCAAGACCTTCTACCTCTTCTTAGCAACTTCTAGGTTAAGAGTCTTAGATTGGGATTTGTGATGTAATTGGGCATTTTATTGTATTGGGTTGTTCTTGTATTTTAACATTTCATTTTGTATGAAAGTTTTGTCACGAATTGCCAAAGGGGGAGATTGTTAGGTTCTAAAAGCTTAGAACAATTGGCAAATCATGAGCACACAAGAACATACAAGCTGCAGAAAGAAGATTTCAGAATCTGCCTGGTTCGATCGATCGAAAAACAGGCTCGACCGATCGAGAATCGTATCTGCAGAATTTTAAGTTGGCCCAAACAACAGTTCTAGCTCATTAAGGATTAGGGTTTCAGATCTACTTCTCCCAATATATAAAGGAAACCCTAAGCACGTTTTTTAAAAGGCTTTTTAGAGAGAGAACAATGTGCCTCTTTTGTATTTAGGGTTTTGTTCCTAAAACCTCTCTTATTACTTCTACCGGTGTTGTTCCTTGAAGAATCTCAAGATCTGGTATTGCTGAAGTTGCTGCCTTCTCTAGTCATCAAAGGAGCTGATGATCTAAACCTTCAAGGGTGGTCTTGGAGTCACAAACAGGAGAGTTTGTGTTGCTAAACCTTTGAGTGGGATCTCAAAGTCACAAACGGTGGTGTTTGTGTTTTGCAAAGATTAAAGAAAGAAGGAGTCCGTGGATCTTGGAGCTATCATGGGGTCGTGGTAGTAAGTTTCCTACACTTGGGTAGCAATAGGATGTTAGTGGTCTAAGTCTTATTGTGTAAACTTCGATTCTTTCATAGTGGATTCAGTTTACCTTGAGGATAGCTAGGTTAAATCCTCCCCAGGTTTTTACCGGTGTGGTTTCCTGGGTCATCAGATCTTTGTGTTCTTTAATTTCCGCTGCTTTATTGTTTTTGATATATTTGTGTTAACCTAGTTTTGTTTAAATTACCTAAGTTAATCACTTGGCTAATTCTCTAGGTTAATCTGTTGGGTTTAAGGGGTCTAAACGAACTGACAGTTTAATTTGCTTCTGCGGCTACAAAACATATAAATACTGAGAAAAAAAACAAGTCTAAAACCCTAATTCGCACTAATTACACGATTAGGTGAAAAAAATAAAGAAATTTACCAAAAATAGCAAAATTGAGTTAAATGCAAAATCATAAACTACTGACCCTAAGGGTCGTCCCAAAATAGATGGGACCTTATTCTGAATTTTAAACTAAAAGTTATTAAGGAAAAACAAATATTACTATTGATAAGACTACAAGTGTGCCTCGCCCATAGACAAGTGTGGCTCGTTCATGGACATGGAGCTCAAATTCGTCCTTGAGCAGTCGTCCGTTAGGCTCAGGGCGCCATGGTAATGACCTATCAACCCATTACCATCTAGGCTTCTAAGTGAAGCTCGTCCACATAGGGTTGTCCAAACATGGACAAGCCTCAGCGCAAGGTTCATCTATGTGAGTCACCTTGCCACATGGATTGTAACCTCCCATCAGAACGTTGAACTCACCAAAACAGTTAAGAAAAATGAGAGACAATTTCTATAACGGTTATAAAGAGTTGGAAGAAACCAACTCACCTCCACAAATATGGGGGAAGTTACAAAACAAATAATTGCTTCCACAACACTATAAAAACACTCCTCTCTAACAAATAAAAAAAGGTGATTTATTTTCTTTGTTACTGATTTCTCTAAATTTTAGATTCCAGATTTTGAAGAAAGAAACTCACTTCATCATTGGAGGATTTTAGACCGGTCAACCCTGGTCTTCTTTGATTGTTTCTTCTTTTCAGGCCTTACAGATCATTGAGATCCGAAGCGTTCAGCCTACTGATTGTCTCAAAGCTCATTTCAGTTACATATGTTAGTATTATGTGTTATGATTTAACTCCTTAAAGGGGTATTAGTTTTAAATCAACTATGGACGAAGTCATGGACTTAGATGTTTGAATGAATTATGAATAAGGCACTAGTTCCTAAAGCATGTGCCATACTTGTGGACGATGTTTATGTATTATCAAGATGGTTTGAATTTTCAAATGTGTGATGTAAGAAAGTTTATATATTGTGAGAATGGTTTAGACTTTCAAATGCATGTGATGTAAGAATCTTATCCATAACTTCATCCACAAAAAAGCTAAGGTCTGAAGACAAATGAAAATCTCTGGATGAAGGGATATAACGTCTAAGCTTTCCTTGAGATAAGGATAAAGCAAAAACAAGGCGTATTCGTCCAAATGAGAGATGAGTTGAAGCCTAAAAAAAAAATCATGTTAACCAACCCATGGACGAGGAATGCTCAGTCCAGTCATAGACGAGGAATGCTCAATCCAACCATGGATGAGGAAATGCGTACGTAAAGCCCACAGGATGTCAACTAAGACAGTCCAATCTTTGGACGAGTAAAAAGTTGAAATAGAGAATTAGCAACCTCCCTAAAGACGAGGATGGAATCGTCCAGCTAATGGACGAAGGGGGATGTTAAGTCAAGTTCTCATAAGGCTAACAAAAGTAATGCCCACGAACGAGCTTTACTATAAATTCAAATAAATAAAGCTTAACATGGACAAATTCTAATCATGGACAAGTCATGGTTAAGATTGTACTATCTGGGATATGAAATAAGTTCGTCCGCACAACATTTTAATGAATAAAAGAAAAGATAAAGGAAACAAACACATATTCATTAATTAAAAAGGGGGACGACCTACGTCCAAAAAACCCTTGTATAAAGTAGAAACTAATAAAGTAATTTGATCATAAGGTCATCCTAAAACTCTAGATGAGATAAATGTACTTAAGTTACATTTAGTGGTCCAAAACAACAGACCAAATAAAAAAAAAAAGAAAAGATAAAAAATAATACAAGGGAAAATGAACAGGTAAAAGCTTCGTCTTCACTAGGGAGGATCAACATTAGGGTCGTCTTGATTTGGCTGGGTGGTAGCATCATCTTCAATGTTAACGTCTTCTGAGCTCGTCTTGAGGAGGGAGCTTGTAGTGGCACCACCAAGATTGAGTTTGATAGAACTAAAGTCGAGCTTAGGGAAGTTCTCTATGGCGTCCATCCTGAAATCTTCAAACCCAGCTGCATAGTTGGCATCCAATAAATTGGTATATTGTTTAGATGCCTTGAACTCTGCAACTGCGTCTTCCCTAGCTTTTTCGGGAAGGGTACTCAACTCATCGTTCCTCTTTTGGAGGTGATCAAGATGAGTATCCTTCTCAACGATGTCAGCCTTCAGTTCCTCAGCATGGTTTTGCAACTTCCTAACCTCGTCCTTGGACTTGGCCGCCACCTCAGCCCACTTTTTGCACTCGTCCTTCACCTCCTGAACCCTGGTCTCCAACAAGATCCTCGTTTTGTCCAATTCAGTGGCCTGCTTGGACGTCGCGATGAATTTTGACATTGCCTACAAATAGGAAAGGAAAAAATAAGGGTTAGACGAGGAAAGGCATAAAGTAGTGAAGATGACACGAAAATGAAATTACGTACCTTAAAAAGATCATGGACGCTAGAGTGTTCAAAGTCCTTTAAGGACATGTCATAGCATGCAGCTATGTCCTCGTCAGACACAGCCTTCTCAAAACGTCCCCAAGCTAAGTATTCATTTTCAATGAGATTCATGGGAATTCTTTGAGAAGGCTGGGACGAGGCAGGCGCAGCTGACTTGGATGAAGGAGTTTTGGACAGGGTAATCTCAGTTGGAGATGCATCTATATCAAGTATTTGGATGGGAGTTTGGGACGGAACAGGAGTAGGCTTGACAATCTGAGACGACTTATGCTTAGGTTTTTTGCCTCGATGACTGGGCAAATTTCCTAGGTCAAGGTTTTTAGACACAGACTTCCTCTTGTCCCCAGTGGAAGGACGAACTTAGGATTGGATCTCAGGACAGCTTCCCTTGTCCATAATTTCCTTTCCCTTGTTCTCTTTCATCGTTGTCATTCCTACAAAATAATGAAATGAAAATTAAAATTAAATAAAAAAAATATAACATATATAGTATGTGTTAAGTCCAAACTTACGTCTACGAACTGTAACTTCGTGAGCGATAGCTTCGTTGGACGAATCTGGACCAAGCCCCCACTTAGCTAAATGTCTAAGGGTGACCAAGGAATGGAAATCCCTTTCAACGTGCAATCGAGCCCTATGGACGCAGTCACGATAGAACTTACTCAAAAAAGGTTTTCCAACAGCTGTAAAGCAATAAGTGGATAAAGGTTAGATGTCTAAGTGAAAAATAAAATATAAAAAAGAAAGGAAAGGGGCATACCTTCTAGACGAAGATTCCCTAAATCCCCGGTATAAGGGGCAAAAGTGTCCTTGCCAACGTCGACAGGGTTCCCAACCCAGAAACCAGAGATAAAGAAAAATTTTGTCTTCCAGTTTCTGTTAGACGAGGCTAAGGACTTGATTAACCTACAATTTGAGCCCTAGCTATGAATTGATAGAAGCCAAGGGATTGATTTATTTCTGAGGGTTTATAGCAAAAGAGGAACTCATCCATTGTGAGAGGACAGTCCCCTCCAAATACTTCCCTCCATAAAATTTGCATAGAGATAATCAGTCTCCATACGTTTGGGTTAAACTGACAAATTCCTAAACCTAACCTAACGAGTAACTCTCTAGCAAAAGCATTCAAAGGCAACCTAAGACCCTCCAAAAAATAAGCTTCTTAAACACCTACCCCAAAATGAGGGTTACAACACCACTCTCTATGGACGGGCAACCTAGGGTTAAGCTCATTAGGGATTTGGTACCACAACCTAAGGTTATTAAGTCTTTGTTCATTGGTTTTGGAAGAAACACCCACTGCACAGCTGTAAACAGTCTCCACCTCGTCCAAAGGACTAGATGAAGGGACATTGGACGAGGTACCAACCTGGGACCCAGAAGCTTTCCTAAGTTGTTCTTGAAGAACCTCTAAAGGGACTCCGGGGACACCAGAATTGTATCCCTCGTCCGTGGAACTCCCCCTACTACTACTGTTACTGGTACTATTGCCAGAACTGCTGTAGCTGGTAGTGTCGTGATACTCGTCTATAGCTTTTTCTATACTATTACTAGATGAGGAGATAAAGGTTTCAGACATTTTACTAAAGACTTAAAGGAAAACCTAAAGACGTGAGAGAAGAAAATACTTGGCTCTAGACGAAATAGGACTATGGACATGAGGAGACTTCTAGACGAGGCTCTAGATAACACAGATCAAGGAAATTTTTTGAAATGAGAGGGGTAGGAGAGGAATTCTACTATTTATAGGCAATAAGGTTCAATGGCCAAAGCGATGCGACCAACTAGGATAAGCCACGTGGCATTTGCCTTGAAAATCGAAAAGCCATGATTAAAACATGCCTAGTTGAACCACACGCCAAAAAAAAAAAAAAAAAAAAAAGAGAAGAAGAAGAAAGAAAAAGAATATGTTCTTAGGACGAACAACTCAATGACAAAGGGGCAACTAATGAGGATACAAGTGTGCCTCGTCCATAGACAAGTGTGGCTCGTCCATGGACATGGAGCTCAAATTCATCCTTGAGCAGTCGTCCGTCAGGCTCGGGGCGCCATGGTAATGACCTATCAACCCATTACCATCTAGGCTTCTGAGTGAAGCTCATCCACATAGGGTCGTCCAAACATGGACAAGCCTCAGCGCAAGGTTCGTCTATGTGAGTCACCTTGCCACGTGGATTGTAACCTCCCATCAGAATGTTGAACTCACCTAAACAGTTAAGAAAAATGAGAGACAATTTCTATAACGGTTATAAAGAGTTGGAAGAAACCAACTCACCTCCACAAATATGGGGGAAGTTACAAAACAAATAACTGCTTCCACAACACTATAAAAACACTCCTCCCCAACAAATAAAAAAAGGTGATTCATTTTCTTTGTTACTAAATTCTCTAAATTTTAGGTTCCAAATTTTGAAGAAAGAAACTAACTTCATCATCGGAGGGTTTTAGACTGGTCAACCCCGGTCTCCTTTAATTTTTTTCTTCTTTTCAGGCCTTACAGATCATTGAAATCCAAAGTGTTCAGCCTACTGATTATCTCAGCATTATCAACTATAAATAGCAAAAACACTATTTTGAGGGCGTTAATGAAGGAATTCGCCTAAATTTTGGCAACATTCATGCTAAAATGAATATGGATCAAAACTTCGTTTCCCTTCAACCTGCCAAATTTCATGCAATTCTGACATTATCACCCTAATGGCCTTTACTGGCACCCCCCTTTGATCTTGCGTTGTGACTTCCTACACTCCTACTGCTCTAAGAAGGCTTGTGTCATATTCTACGTCAGTCTCCCCCACTTGAAAAAAACCAACCCCGAGTTCCCATTATTTGGTTCATCAGGAGGATGATAATCATACAAGTCTGCAACACTGAAGGTAGAAGATGCTCATGTCTGGAGGAAAAGTAACCACATAAGCATTGCTGTCGATCTTCTTAGTAATCTGAAATGGCCCATACTTCTTGTCCTTCAACTTGCTATAGGTACCAACAGGAAATCTCTCCTTTCTAAGATAAACCAGCACTAAATCTCCAACATTGAAGATCTTCTCATGCCTCTTCTTATCAGTAACTTCCTTGTACTTGGCATTTGTAGCTTCAAGTTTTTGCCTCGCCTCCTCTTGCATGGCTTGAATACGGTTAGCCATATTCTCTATTGCTTAACTCACTCTTGGAAGCTCAGGTAAAGGTACCAAGTCCAAAGCGTGTTTTGGGGGCACGTAGTAGACGATGGCAAATGGAGACTTACCAGTGCTTCTGTTGACTGAGTTGTTGTAACTCCACTTGAGACAATGCAAGATCCCACTGCTTGGGCTTTTCACCTGAGATACACTGGATTAAATTCCCCAAAGTGCGATTAACCACTTCTGTCTGGCCATTAGTCTAAGGATGACTAGTGCTACTGTAATTCAAGGAAGTGTCAAAAGGTTTCCATAAAGTCCGCCAGAAGTGACTAATGAACTTGGTATCCCGGTCAGAGGTGATGGACTTTGGCACTCCATGAAAATGCATAGCTTCTTTAAAGAACAAATTGGCCACTCGAGTAGCATCTTCTTGCATGCTATAAAATGGGATATCTTTGAGTACCTATCAACCATAACAAAAACAGAATCCATACCTAGTATAAAGTCCATAGATAAATCGTCCCATGGTGCTTGTGGAATTGGCAAAGGCATGTATAAACCAGTATTCTGAGATTGACCTTTGGCAGTTTGGCAGATTGGATACTTCCTTACATGATTGCCAACATCCCTTTTGAGTTGTGGCCAATAACTCCTCTCCTCCACCAGTGCTATAGTCTTATCTCTGCCCATATGTCCACCCAAACCTCCACCATGCAACTGCCTAATAATCTACTCCCTCAATGAACTTTTAGGGATGCATAATTGATTACCCTGAAAAAGGAAACGATCCTGGATGTACATACTTCTGACAGCAATATGAGTTTGTTGACGCTTACCCCAAATATCACCAAAACCCTCATCATTCTCGTACAGCTCCTTGAGGCAATCAAACCCTACAACTTCAGTATGTAAGGTGGTCAAGAAAGATGCTCGCTTGCTGAGCGCATTAGCTACCTTATTAGTGATGCTAGACTTATCCTTCAATGTGAAATGGAAGCGCTGTATATAAGCTACCCACCCAACATGCATCCTGTTAATGCTAACTTAATTGTTGATGTGCTTCAATGCCTGATGATCTGTATATAATACAAACTCCCTCTGAATTAGGTAGTGCTCCCAAGGCTTAAGATTCCATACTACATCAAAGAACTCCAGCTTATAGGACGACCATTTAATTTGAGCTTCACAAACTTTCTCACTGAAGAATGCTATTGGTTTGTTGTCTTGTGAAAGAACAGCACCTATCCCGACTGCAGATGCATCACACTCCACTTAAAACACCTTATCAAAGCTGGGCAATGCCAAAACCGGGTTTATGCTCAACTTCTCCTTGATCAGGGTAAAGTTTTGTTCTGCCTCCTTTCCCCATAAGAACCTCCCCTTCTTCAGAAACTCAGTGATAAGGGCTACTATGCTACTGAAATCTTGAACAGACCTTCGATAAAAGGTTGCTAGCCCATGGAAACTTTGCACCTCGCTCACTATCTTTGGGATTGGCCATTCTCTAACTACACAGACCTTGTCCTCATCAACATGAATCTCATCCACACTGATCACATACCCTAAGAACAGCAACTTATCAGTGAAGAAGCTACACTTCTTCAAGTTGATATACAACTCATTGGCCTACAACACCGCCAATACTTCTCACACATGATTATAGTGGGTTGCTTCTATCTTACTGCAAATCAGGATATCGTCAAAATAAACTACCATAAACTTTCTAATAAATGGTTCCAATACCTGATTCATAAGCCTCATGAAAGTGCTGGGAGCATTGGACAATCCGAAAGGCATCACCATCCACTTATTCAAGCCCTCCTTTGTCTTAAAAGTTGTCTTCCACTCATCTCCAGTCGAATCCGAATCTAGTGATATCCACTCTTGAGATCTAGCTTAGTGTAACACTTGGACTCACTCAGCATATCAAACATGTCATCTAGTCAGGGAATAGGAAATCGATACCTGACTGTGATCTTGTTGATGGCTCGACTATTCACACACATATGCCTGCTCCTATCCTTCTTTGGTGTTAATAATGTTGGTACTACACATGGACTCATACTCTCCCTGATCTGTCCCTTGCTCAAAAGCTCATCCACCTGCCCCTATAGAATTTGACCCTCTTAAGGACTCATCCTGTAATGTGGTGGATTTGGTAGACTAGCTCCAAGAGCTAAATCAATGCAATGCTGGATGTTGTGTATTGGTGGTAAACTTGTAGGCAGCTCTTCTGGAAAAAGCTCTTCGAACTCCTTGATCAATGGTTGAATTGTCTCAGGTATCTCAGCATCCTTTTTCGGCTCGCCATCCGTCACCACTATAGCATATACCTGTTTCAACTCCTTACACTTCCTGTCAAACTCATCCTTATTGTTGACTATGAGTAGTGATGGCTTCCCCTCCACTTTATAAGATTTGGGTACACTACTTTCCTTAAGAGGACTAAGGACAATTTTTCTGCCGTTCTTAAAGAACACTTAAACATTATCCTTACGCCTATGAGTAGTGTTGGGAAATTTAGACACCAGTTGATAGAATTAACAAGTTTTTTAAAACAAACAAATATCAATATCATGTTAATGTCATACATAGCAGAATAGTAAATAAGACAAGATATGATGACCCAAGAAAACCAATGAAACAAACTAGTTTCACAGTAAAAAACCTAGTGGGAAACCTTCACAAAAAGTAATTCACTATACTAAAGAGAAGTTTCAAATCTAGTACAAAACCTTTGTCCCTAGACTCTACAATCCCCATAGATGAACTTACAGCGAAAACCTTCTACTGCTTCAGAAACTCTGAACTCTTCAATATATGAACGCCACCCTCAATGCATGAATCCCATTGCGTAACTTACTCCGACAACTAGAAGATTTTGTTGGCTACAAAGTTCTTCACTTCATCAACAATGAAGATCAAGAAGTACTTGGTTACAAAACCCTAAGGCATAAAAGACGCAGTAACTTCTTGTAGAGAGAATAAGGCACTAGGTAACTTTCTGCATGTGTTTTCCTTGTCTAATGGCCTTTAAAATAAGCCTTATATATGTCTAGAGTTGTGAGAAAAGAAACCATACACATACATGTTAGCTAGGGTTAAAAATTAGATCTGGAAATTGTGATTTGGTAGATCTCGACAGATTCAGCTCCTGTCGAGCTTCGTTCTTAAATCTTGATAGATACTATTTCCGTTGAGGTATCTGTCAAGCTTTAATAAACAGTTTTTCTTCACTTGATTCTTGGTCCAATTTTCATGACTTTAACACTTAACTCGAACTCTTGTTTCTTAAAGTACTAAACCCACCCTTGATTTACCCAATTACAAGTGAAGTGCATTTTGTCAAAGGATTAGCCAATTACATAAAATATGTCCTTAACAAGTAGCATCTACATCATATTGCCAAGGTCTACCCAATATTAAATGACATGTGTCCATTTCAACAACATCATAAGCTACTTCTTCTACATAACATTTACCCATAGAAAAAGTAACGCGACATTGTTGAGTAACAAGAGTTTCCATACCTTTCTTGCTCCAACCTATCCTATACGGAAGAGGGATGCTTTTCTGTTTTTAGTCCCAGATTGGTAACCAAACTCTTCGACGTGATGTTCTCTACACTGTCACTATCAATGATCAAATCACAAATCCTCTTACTGATGGTGCATCGTGCTCGAAAGATCTCATTTCGCTGATCACCATATTCTACCCTCAATATGAGCAACAACTTCTGAATCCTTAAAGACCTCCCTAATGGCATGCCTTCCTCATCTTCTTAGACCTCACTGGGATCATAGGCATATGGATCAACATCATTATACACCTCTTCACCCTTTTGTTCACCTTCTACCTCGTCCTCTTCTGCCACCACTAGATTCACCGTGGCTTGCTTAGGGCAAGTACTAGATCGATGCCCTGGTTCTCCGCACCTGTAGTACTTATTCCCAATTGGCCTAGCATAGGGGTTGGCATTCACTATCGGCTGGGCTACGGAGCTTGCTATTGCCACTATGTACTGGTTGACACCACTATTCTCCCTAACCACGAGTTGTGATCATGGCGTAAACATGGGCTGTTTACCTTTGTTGGCAATGGAATTGGAGGACTCCGAACTACGGTTGGGAAACTTCGAACTTGCCCTGAGATGCTGATATTCTATTTTCTTAGACAGGGTTACAGCCTCATTTAAAGTATATAAGGTTTGTAAGGATACCTGATCTCGGATGGAAACTCGCAACTAGTGTACAAATCTAGAAATCTGTTGATCTTCAATTTCCTCCAAATCATGATGATGTCAAACCCCTCCATGTACTCATTAATTGTCTGAGTACCCTACCTGCAATCCTAGTACTGTTTGAACAACTCTTGTTGGTAATTTGGTGGTAAGAACCAATCTACCATTAATCTCTTCATTCTCCTCCATGATCGTATTGGAAGCTTTCATTCATGGGTACAGTTTAATTGAACATGATCCCACCAGGTAGATGCTCCTCCCTTTAATTTGTAGGCCACCAAACATACCTGTTTATCATTTGTAGTACCTATATAATCAAAAAACTTTTCCACCTTACTGACTCAATCCAGATACTCTTCAATGGAGACATTACCATTAAAGGATGGTAACTCTACTTTCATCCGATAGTCCCTCTGCTCCTGATAATCTTGGCCATTATCCCTTATTGGACCATGATGATCCCCAAGGACTCTCTCTGTATACTCCTCATCCTCACTGTTCTCCTCATTGTAGTCTTGCTACCTATATCAGTTTGGGCCATGATGGGGAGGACCACGTGCTCGTTTATCACGTTGCTCTTCGTATTTGCGATTAGGGTTTCGGTTAAGCAAGGTGGTAAGCACTTCTTGAATTTGGTCCAGAATTTGCAAGGTTAAATAAAGAAAATGTTGATTTTCATTACAAAAATCAAGGAACTCAACCCTAGTGAGGACTGGGTTGTTGACGTCATCACCACCGTCATTGCTGTGGTGGTCACTGTCTCGCCAGTTAGCCATCAGACCAGGGTAAGTTAAGGCTCTAATACCAACTAATGTTACAGATGCCTAAAGAAAGCACACTTAATGCTCTCTTGATGGAACAGGAACTAAACTGTTAATTCCTGGTAATAAACCTTGAATCCGTAAGGGGTTTCCTTGAATCTACAAGGAGAAGAAAACTGGAATCCACCAAAGAAATAATTTGATAAAAGTCTGTATTTATTGATTATAATCTGATTTGCCTCTGACGGCTACAAAACATATAAATACTGAGAAAAAAAAAACATCTAGAACCTTAATTCACTCTAATTACACGATTAGGTGACAAAAATACAGAAATTTACCAAAAATGACAAAATTGAGTTAAATGCATAATCATAGACTACTAACCCTAAGGATCTTCCCAAAATAGACGAGACCTTATTCTAACTTTTAAACTAAAAGTTATTAAGAAAAAACAAATATTACTATAAATAATACTGTTTTTAGGGCTTTAATGAAGGAATTTGCCGAATTTTTGGTGACATTCATGTTGTCATGAATCTAGAGCAGAACTCCATTTCCCTTCAACCTGCCAAATTTCATGCAATTCCAACACTATCACCCTGATGACCTCTATTGGCAACCCCTTTGATCTTGCGTCGTGACTTCCTGTGCCCCTGCTACTCTAGGAAGGCATGTGTTGTCTGTCTACATCAACGCCCATTCAAATTCTTGGTTCTCTTATGTAAGTTTCTATTTATTTTTTATATTCTTAATTTTTGAATTCTTTTGTGTATGTTTTGATTTTTAGTTTTTTTATATTCTCAATTTTTGTTCTAATCATATGACGCAAATGGAAAGTCACAAGGAATAAACATATTTGCTTCTGAAAATTAACCATGAATCCACAAGAAGAGTATAGGGACTACAGTATGGTTTTATGTTATTGGTTTTGGGAGTGAATTTGCTACTGGTGAAGTGATTTGTGTTGGCAGATTGGATGTTGGCATATCGGTGAACTTAATCAGTTTACAGTAAAATCTTGGAGTTGATCAAGTTTGATCGAGGCTTAATCACATTTTAACTAAAAATTCTACATGCAATTGAAGCGAAGAGCATGGAATTTTTTTAAAAAAAATAATTGCTCTTGGGAGAGGATGACAATTTTTCCCCACCCCACTTGACTCATCCTTCCCCATTTTGCCCCGCACGGGTTTTTCCCACCCCTCAAAGGTGGTGGAGCAGGAATAAGGTGAGGTTTTAGCCTTGCAACACAAGGCCCACAAGGCAGGGCGGGAATGGGTTTATACTTTTTACATCCACCCAGCCCTGCGTTGATAAAGTTATAATTGTAAATTTTTGATACCCTAAAACCCTGCTATTTAAAGAAACATATCAATATTAGCTTGTTTTATTCTACCCAACATGACATTCTTGCCTCAATTTTGTTATTTGTTATACTATGAGAAATTTTTTTTTTTTTTGTGATATTTTCTTGTTAAACACTTGGATAATATTATTCAGTTTCTGCTAAAAATTAGTTTAATTTGATAGGATAAATTTAATTGTAATTTCAAGTATAATTTTATTAATGAAACAATTTTTTTAATTTTAATTAGTTTTGGAGCAAATTAACAAACACTAGAGTTTTCTGGGGTGGGGCTTTGCGGGGCCCTAACGGATTGGGATAAGGCAATAAAATTTTATCCGTCGTGTGGGGAGGGATAGGGATGGAGCGAGACAAAACCATGTGGGGCAAGGTCGAAGACCATATCCTTCGGCCCTGCCACACTTCATTGCCATCCTTACTTGGGATGTCAATGATAAATTAAAAAAAAAAAAAAATTAAGTTTCCATCCCATGGATCATATTATCCTTGAAGGACTTTGGCCTTTTTAGGATAATGAAATCTAGACTATGGCCAAACATAAAACAAATCCTAAATTTTAAAGGTACTCGTGAACATAAATGCATCAATTTATCCTATTAAACTCTCAACAATATAATACATATTTCAGCTTTGATTCTTGTTGTATATAGATTATAGTCATCAAAAGGAGTTAAAATATGTCAGTTTTTCAATTTATTTATTATCAAAGATCACATTGCCTCTTTAGCTTCAAGTTTTTTTATTTTTAAATTATTAAAAGAACGTATGTTTACTAATCAAAAAGCAAAAAATCTTCTTCTCAAATATATATATATATATATATATATATATATATATATAACATCTTACAATGTCTTCCAATTAGAATAAGAGAAACTACATTATTGTTGAAACTTGAAAGTAAAAACAAAAGAATATCACAATAGAAGTGCCAAAAATTCAAAAGATATGAGCAAGTAGCAACTAGTTTTTCTAATAAGTCCACCACGACCCTTTTTGTTTTTTTTTTTTTTTTAATAACAAGCTCCACCATGACCCTATTTGGTCGGCATGCACGAATACTCTTTCACTCTCCCACCCGTGTTTCTTTGGTACCTATCTGCTTGAAACCTTGGTTTTATGCACCTAGGAGACTTACATCCGTTGCCATATAGTACTCTTCTCTTCTGCTATGATTCTCATTCTTTTTTGCTCACACCTTTCCTATAATTGTCATTAATATTATTATTTTGCTAATTACTTGCACCATTTACATTCCTTAAATTTTCATCACCAAGAAAATTGCTGCATTCCCAATTCTTATTCTCACAATATGATGCAAACAGAAATTTGCAATAATTAAACACGCTTGCTTTTAAAAAATAACCTTGAATCCACAAGAAAAGTACATTACTAGAATTCTCCTGAAAATTTTTCAATTTGATAGCTGAATTGACTTGGAGGCACAATGCATTCAAATAGAAAAGTAGTTCTAAGCCTCCTAGGAGAGGCTTAGAAAAGCCTAAATCACTCCTAGGGTGGCTAGGAAAACATTCTAAAACCCAAATTTGACTATAAAGGCATTAGATGCACTTAAAATCAAGGAAACACTAACCTGTTGGAAAAATACATATTTGTATCGCATATAAAACATACGCAGCGAAAAATTAATGGATTTACTTCATTCACAATTGATAACATGTACTATGTAAATTTCAGAATTCAAGAACAAGAGAGTGCACCTTGGTGTGGTGAATTTCAAAACCAAAAATTAGAAGTTCTTGAGAACACTTTTAATCTTCACTCCAATTCCACTAACGCCTAAGAATTGTGGTCTCTCAATCAGTTATATATGTATGTCCAAGGGAGAATGAGAGAGTGTCTAACACTTACATACAAACCATTTCATGTCCTTTCAAAAATTCTGTATGTTTCTCTCCTTATAACTGATTATCTAATTGGGCTAGCCTTTTGGGCATTTCCAAATGGGTTTTAGTATGTGGCTTAGAGTGGGACCAAAAGGGAACAAATAAGACACTAACTCCAATGGGTCTTGGGCTTTTCAGTCAACTCTTAACAAGTCCAAAGTTATCATTAATTATATTTAATACAACTATATAAATATAATTACACTTTAGGCCTTATTAATAAATTATATCCCAAGACTTTATTGTACCTGCAACCCCTCTATAAAATATTCGTAGTAATACAAAGTCATTAATGTAGAATGTCACTTTGTAAATTACTACATCTTAATCCTTGAGTACCCGGTTTAATCCTTTAAAGTTGTTCATCATATATTTATGAAATCCAATTTTATAAATATATACTTTAGTAATTTCTTACCAAAGTGGTTAGGCCTAGCTCTCTGAATAACTGAATCAATTAAACTTATCTCAAGGGAATATTTTATATCTCGGTTAAGAGACTATGAATTCCATCTTGAGAATATATGTTCCATCAACACTAAATGTGGTTGCCCAACATACTGAGATTTTGACCATTACTTTAGATCTTACTCCTGATATATCAAGGCAACCTACACTTCATGATCAGGTCCATTATTCTCTCAGGATTAAGAGTTCATGTAAATAGAAGTCGTGAGATTTATTATTCATTTGACAGTTGTTAGGAGAATAATAAATCTCACAGTGGTCCAGTTTAATATGTCTTAACTCTTAAAATATATCAACATATCAACTATAAATCTCCACTTCCATGATCAAGACAAATCATCCTAGTTGATATGTTATAGTTTTCGTAGATGAAACGCCCAATTTCATCACAGACTACGAATTAAAATTCTAAGTTTACAAAAAACTTGTGATTTATATCTTCTGCGACTAAATCACATAAATCATATACTATGCATCTCATGGACTATATAATAATGTCCGAATATTCATGTTACCATTATTTTAGATAATAATTAAACAACGTTATTAATTACAATATTATGTCATACATAATAACATACATAGCATTATACAATAGGGTTTAAGGGCACTAATCCTAACAATCTGCCACTTGCCCTAAAGACTATTGTGCATTAATTTAACTCTCATTCCCTCCAAATGTGACTCGAAAGTCCTTTGAGGTAAGGCTTTGGTAAAGGAATCTACTAGATTATTTGCACTTTCTATCTTTGCCACTATTACATCTCCACGAGCAACAATGTCTCGAATGATGTGGTACTTTTTCTCAATGTGCTTTCCTTTCTTGTGATTCCTTGGATATTTGGATTGTGCAATCGCTCCACTATTGTCGTAAAACAATGTGATGAGAACTTGCTCCATTCTCACAGCACCAAGATCAGAAAGGAATTTCTTGAGTTAAACAGCTTCCTTTGTCACCTCACAAGCAGCAACATATTCAGCTTTCATGGTAGAGTCTGCAATACAAGATTGCTTAACATTCCTTCAAATTATGGCTCCACCTCTTAAGGTAAACACACAACTTGAAGTGGATTTTCTGAAATCAAGATCTGATTAAAAATCTGAATCTGTATAGCCAATAGGAATCAAATCCTCACACCGGTAAATAAGGATATAATTTCTTGTTCTTTGTAGATACTTTAGAATATACTTTACAGCTTGCCAATGTTTTGGTCCCGGATTTGATTGATATTGGCTGACCATGCCAACTGAATAACAGATATCTGATCTAGTACAAAGCACGGCATACATGAGATTTCCTACTACAGAAGTATAAGGAACTTGTCCCATCATATATTCTTCCTCTTGAGTCTTAGGCCTTTGGTCATCAGACAGAGGAATTCCATGTCTGAAAGGAAGTAATCCTTTCTTGGAGTTTTGCTTGCTAAATCGTTCTAGAACTTTATCTATATATCCAGCTTATGATAAGCATAACATCTTATTCTTGCGATCTCGCCAAAGCTTGATCCTTAGAATAAAGTTAGCCTCACCCAAGTCCTTCATATCAAATTGGCTTGACAACCAAACTTTTACCGATGACATTACCCTTACATTATTTCCAATGAGTAGAATATCATCAACATAAAGTACTAGGAACATTACTACTTTATCTCGGTGTCTTTTGTACTCACATGGGTTATCAAGATTTTGCTCAAAACCAAATGACTTGATTGCTTGATCAAACCTGATGTTCCATAACCTAGATGCTTGATTAAGTCCATAAATGGACCTTTTTAACTTGCATACCATATGCTCTTGGTTCTTCACTATGAAACCTTCCGGTTGCATCATATAGATTTCTTCTTCAAGATTGCCATTGAGAAATGCAGTCTTGACATCCATTTGTCAAATCTCATAATTATAATTAGTAGTAATGGATAAGAGAATTTTGATAGATTTAAGCATTGCTACTGGTGAAAAGGTTTCTTCACAATCAATACCTTCTTTTTGTGTATACCTTTTCGCCACTAGCCTTGCTTTAAAGGTTTCAACCTTTTCATCTATCCCTCTCTTCCTCTTGTAAACCCATTTGCAACCAACAGGTTTAATGCCATTAGGCGCCTTTACAAGATCCCAAACTGGATTGGAATACATAGAATCTAATTCAGATTTCATAGCTTTGACCCAATGATGTGCATTTATATCATTCATTACCTCTTCATAAGTGTAGGGATTCGATTCAACTTCTTTTGAGATAGCTTCATAAGTTTCTCCCAAACCTATAAATCTTATAGGAGGCTGAACAATTCTCCCACTACAACGAGGCACCTGTGTACTAGACATATCATAAGTAGTATCTTGTGGTGTATCTAATACAACCACATCATCTCTAGTTCCATCCATTGGTTGGTCAATTACAGGTTCATCTAATTCAGGCAATGCAACTTTACTTCTAGGATTAAAATTATTTACATAATCATCTTCCAAAAATTTGGAATGGATGCTAACAAACACTTTGTTGTCCTTATGATTATAGAATAAATAGCCCTTGGTTTCCTTTAAATACTCTAAAAACATGCATACTTCTGTTTTAGTTTCTAACTTATTAGACTTCCCTTTCAACACATGTGCTGGACATCCCCAAATGTGGAGATATTTTATACTAGGCTTGTGCCCATTCCACAATTCCTTAGATGTGTTGGGAACAGATTTTGATGGAACGGAATTCAAAATATTCATTGCAGTTTTTAGTGCATATCTCCAAAAAAAAAATTGGTAAAGTTGAATAACTCATCATAGACCTAACTATTTCCAAAAGAGTCATATTTCTTCTCTTTGCTACACCATTCTGTTGGGGAGTTCCAGGTGCAGTTAACTGGGATACAACCCCATTTTGAGTTAAGTAATCCTTGAAATCCCTAAAAAGGTATTAGTCGCCTCGATCAAATCGAATGGCCTTTATGTGTTTACCCAATTGATTCTCAACTTTAGCCCTAAACTCTTTGAACTTTTCAAAGGCTTCAGACTTCCGTTTCATTAGGTACACATAACCATATCTTGAGTAATCATTAGTAAATGTGATGAAATACTCATAACCTCCTTTTGCTTGTGTTGACATAGGGCCACATACATCCATATAAACTAATTCTAGCAACTCTTGGGCTTTTCTACCTTTTGCATTAAAAAGTCGTTTGATAATTTTGCCTTCCAAATAAGATTCACAAACTGGAAACTCATCAAAGTCCATGGGACCTAAAAGTCCATCTTTGATCAATCTTTGAATTCCGTTTGAATTAATATGACCCAAACGCAAGTGCCAAAGATATGCATCATTAGTAGAAGAAAACTTTCTCTTTAATGATTTTACAGGAGAGTTATTATCTAATTCAAAGTTATATAATTCATGCTTATCAGAAGTTAAAATATAAAGACCATCAACAATATTGCCAGAACAGATAAACACTTTACCCTTCTTTATTACAACATTGTCTTTCAAGATAACACAATATCCATGTTTACCTAAATAAGTTGTAGAAATTAAATTCCTATAAACATTAGGTACATATAGACAGTTGTTGCTGTGTTTTGGGCCGGTTTTGTATTGGGCTGGATTATTCCATCCTGCCGTACTAAGCCCAAGTGTGTTCTGGATTGGAGAGTCGGGACCGGCCCAGTTGTACTTCACCCTGGCCCGGCTTGTGCGCAAGCTATACCTTAGCCCAACACAATCGTGTCATGGAATTGTGGCAGGCGAGTCCTTTCTAAACAACTACCGCAGATATATTACGCGTGTATATAAAAACTTGTTTACTGTACTTTAAATAAACAGATATCTGAACAAACGCATAAAGATGATAAAGATAGACTTAAAGAGAATAGGCGCGAGGAAGAAGAAAGAGTAAGATATTTCGGCAAGCCAGTCAGGATTTTACTTGGTAAAAGAGCGATGATGCTTTACTTGGTAAAATTCCAACTTTTTTTTTTCATGTCCTTGTTAACAAAAGGTGTGCCGTTATCACTGATGATCTTGTGGGGTACGCCGAACCTTACAATTATATTTTCCTTGATGAAATTCGCCACTGCTCCTCCTGTAGCTTTTCGAAGTGGTATTGCCTCTGCCCATTTCGTGAAATATTCCGTGGCTGCTAAGATCCATACATAACCATGTGACGGCGGATTGATTGGCCCCACTAGATCGAGCCCCCAAGTATGAAAAGGCCATGGGGTGACCACGCTTTGCAAGTTCTGCGGGTGGGTATGGATCAAATTAGCTTGTACCTGGCAACTGTGACACCTTTTTACAAATTCTGCCGTGTCCTTCTTCATAGCAGGCCAATAATAACCCATTTGTAGCAGGCACCTATATAACTTCTTCTTTCCCTGGTGCTCTCCACATTCCCCCATGTGTACCTCCTTTAGCATCTCCTTCGCTTCATCGGGACTCAGGCACCGTAGCGGGTCTCCATCATATCCCTTCTTGAAGAGAACCCCATTGTGTAGAAAATAGCACGTTGTCAATCTTCTGAGCTTGTACCGCTCGCTGTGTCTTTGCGGCAGGATCCCTTCTGCTAAGTACTGAATGAACGGCTTCCTCCAGTCTTCCCAAACAAATACTGCGTAACTTTCCTCCCTGTCGGCCATCAGCTGACATGCCTTGCATTGGACTTGGATTTGGTCTGCATCTTTTCCCATGTTTGGCCAATAGAAACCTGCCCTCTGAAGCCTGCAGTAGAGGCTGACTTCTCCGCTGGATCCGCAGGTCTTGTCGTGTACTTCTTTTAATCTTCTCTGAGCTTCCATCTGTCCTACGCATCTGGATAGGACTCCCCCGAGCATTCTGCGGTACAACTCCCCTTTCACCAGGACATAATCTTTTAATAACTTTAGATCCATATTCTCTTCTTTGTCCATTAGGGCTTCTTTTATCGGATTCCGCCAGTCCTTTTCACAGCATTCCTCTTGAAATCTTTCCCTTAACAGTTCAATGATGGGCTGTTTTCTTTTGCTAACTTCCTCGTGCGCGCTGTTTCCTTCGAAAGTTATCTGTGATCCCAGCGCGGCTAGTGCATCTGCGAACCGGTTTTCGTTCCTCGGTGCATGCTCTATTTCAAAGGTCGAAAATTCTTCTTCCATCTTCTGGGCCATTGCCCTATATGTGGCTAGGTTGGGTTCCTTTAAGGAGAAACTCCCTTTGGCCTAGCAGATCACTAGGTTCGAATCCCCTATTACTCTCAAGTGCTTGACCCCCATTTCAAGGGCCGTAGCTAGCCCAATCAAATAAGCCTCATACTCTGCCGTATTGTTTGAACATGGAAACTCCAATTTGAAGGACAGTGCCACCGTTTCGTCCTCTGTATGGTGTAGAACCACTCCCACTCCTCCTGACTAGGCGGTAGAGGATCCATCAAACCTCATCACCCATTGTTCCTTTTCTTCTTCTGCCATGGCTACTTCTCCTGGGACTTCATCATCCAACGGGAATTCTTCTTCTCCTGGGAATTGTGCCAATAGATCAGCTATGGCTTGACTCTTTACTGCCTTGGGTGTTCCTGCCTTCAAGTCGTATTGGGATAATTGTAACAGCCATTGGGATATCCTACCAGAGAGAATGGGTTGCTGCAGCAAGGCTTTTATAGCGTGAGACTTGGTCATCAGCCATACTTCGTAGGCTAAGAAATAATGTCGTAGCCTTTGGGAGGCGTACACAATGGCCAAACATGCCCTTTCCGCCCTTGGGTAATGAGTCTCTACATCCTTCAAGGCACGGTTGATGTAGTACACTGGTTGCTCGTTGCCATTTATATCTTCTTGGGCAATCAATGCGCCCACAGCGTATTGATTGGTGGCCAGGTATAACAACAGTGGCTTCCTGCAGATTGGGGCTTGTACGGTAGGGAGGTTCATCATGAGCTCCTGTAGCCTTCGGAAGGCTGCCTGCTGTGCATTACCCCACTCAAAGTTTTATCCTTTTTTGAGCAACCTACCGAAAGTAGAGGTAATAAATGCCGATCATGGGATGAATCTCCTAATATACGAGACTTTTCCTAAGAAGCTCTTTAATTTTTTAACCGTGGTCGGCGGTCTCATGGTTGCTATGGCCGTAGCCTTGGCTGGGTCTACACTTATTCCTTTGCTATGTACCAGAAAGCCCAGAAATTTCCCAGAGGACACTCCAAATGCACACTTGAAAGGATTCATCCTTAGCTTGAAAATCCTGCACCATTCGAATACTTTCCTTAGTACCTGGACATGCTCTTCCCGTCCTCTTGACGTCACCACTATGTCATCCACATAGTCTTCTAATTCCCGGTGCATCATGTCATGGAATATGACTGTCATTGTCCGCTGATAAGTTGCTCTTGCATTTTTTAACCCAAACGGCATTACTGTGTAGTAGAAGTTGCCTATGGGTGTTCTGAAAGCAGTCTTTTCTGCATCCTTTGGCGCCATCCTAATCTGATTATATCCACTGAACCCATCCATGAAAGAGAACATGGCATTTCCCACCGCAGAATCTATCAACAGATCCATATTTGGCAGCGGGAATGTTGAGACTTCTGAAATCTACACAGCATCTTATCTGCCCGTTCTTCTTCTTTACCGGCACAATATTAGACAACCAACGAGGATGTTGAATGGGTTTGATGAATCCTGCAGCTAGTAGTTTCTGCACTTCTTTGGTTATCTGCTCTTCTATCTCGGGGTGGAATACTCTGGCAGGCTGAATCACCTGTTTAGCCCCCGGGTCCACGTTTAGCGTGTGTACTACTAGCGCTGGGTCCAACCCGGGCATTTCACTGTAGTCCCATGCAAAAACGTCTCTATATTCTTTCAATAACATTATTAGCTCCTTCTTTTCCTTTTCTGACAACTTCGAACTGATTGAAATCGGCTTTGGATTATGTGGATCAACTCCCAAGTTCACTTCCTCCAACTTTTCTTCTGCCGTAATCTGCGGGTCCTTTTCTGCCACTATTCCTTTGTTACTATCTTTTTCCTCCAATCTTTCTTGCACATTACAGCATACTGGGCTTTCGTGCTCCCATCCCTGTCCGGGGCCCGCACGTGTTTCATTCGTGGGCCCCGCGTACCTTCATAATCGGTACATAACCCTACCGTCGGGGCTTCGTATCCTGACACATTGGGGTGCATCGTCTGCCTCTGCAGCAGGCGTTTCTCTCCTTTTCCTTTTTTGAGACAGGAGCTTCCTCAGGTCGGGTTCGGGGTCATCCCGTATATCTTCCCATTCGGGAACAAAAGTGCCTCGCGGTCTTGACACTAGGCTTTCCCCCGACGGTGCCCACTGATCGTAGAACATGGTTTCCACCAAATGGGCCTCTGCCTGCTCAAACGGTGATGGGTTGGCCGTTATTCGTACTATTCTGCCATTTAGCCTTCCCTTTACACACTGGTGATAGGTGGATGGGACTAGCTTGTGCCTATGTAGCCAAGGTCGTCCCAATAACACATGATATGAGACCTCTGTTTTTACCACGTGGAATCGGGCTAACGAAGCTATGGGACCTACTTTTAGCCACAACTGGATATGGCCTGCGGTGTATTCTCCACTCCCTCCGAACCCGGTTACTTCCATCGGACATCCCTGGATCCTCTTTTCTGAAATCCCTGCTGCCCGCAGAGTTGCTAATGGAATTATATTCACCGAAGCGCCCGTGTCTACCAGGGCTCTTTTGATAGGGATCTGATTTATCGATGCGGCCAAATAAAGGGGTCTTCTGTGGTTAGGACTTCCTACCTCCATGTCTTCATCACTGAAAGTGATTTCACTTGATTCTTGTAAGAAAGCTTTGTCATCTGTAACTCCTGCGGTTAAGCATTCGATCCCTGCTCTAGAGGCAATGCTGACTAGGGCCTCCGTAGCCACTTTTCGTTCGTTTGCTGTGAGGCCCAATTGATCAAACAGGTTTTTGAACTTCGAGCTCTTTTGCAGGGTGCTAATTGCTGCGGTAGGCAAGTTTGGGCTCTCCTCTTCATCCTCCCCAAGATCCGCACAAATTACTACCGCTGCCACACCCTTCCCTTTATGGTTTGGGAGCGGGTTTCTTTGAACTTCTGATTGTGTCAACTCCAGGGTTCCTTCTCTGATCCTGCGATGTATCAGTCTGCGGAGTGCCCAACATTCTGCGGTAGGGTGCTGCACGTAGTTGTGCAGTCGGCAGAAGCGCAGATCTCTTCGCTCTTCCTCTGTGGGCTCTCTGGAGACTTGGTTGGGCTTAAAAACCCCATCAACTATCTATCTATCCAGGAGCACATCTAATTCCCTTGGGGTGCTTGGTATCGGTGGGGGAGTGTCACGCTCCTTCCCCTCCGATTTCCTCTTTCTTTCGCCTGCGGAAGCCGTCATGGCCTGCGGGGCGTTCCTTTTGTCAGGAGCTAGTTTTACTGATTGAGCAGTCCTTCTAGCCTTTTGCAATAGCTGCGCAAACTGTGAAATCTCCAGATTTTCTAGGACAGCCCGATATTCTCTGATCATATTTGTCATGCACATTTCCACTAATGTCTTCTCCTCACAGTGATCATAGCAGTCAAGTGCTATATCCCTAAACCTTTTGATATACTCCAGCAAATCCTCGCCACTCTTTTGCTTGGTAGCTTGCAAGGTTGCGAGCATCACCGTTTCTTCTCCCTGGAAATACTTAGTGCAAAATACATCTACCATGTCATCCCAAGTCGGGATCGACCTTGGCTTTAAACCGGTATACCAAGTATAGGCTCGATCGCATAATGACTTCGAAAACTCCCGAAGGCATAGATCTTCATCTGCTGCATAAGGTCCGAGGGTGTCGATAAACTTGCTTACATATTCAACGGCACTCCCTTTCCTGCCATCATATTGTGCAAAGGTCCGAGGTTCATACCTCTCCAGATATGGCTTGCTGAGCACTCTCAGTGGGTAAGGCGGTCTTCGTGCATAAAATCTTTCTTTTGGTACTTTGGCTCTTTCACGTTCCAAGAGAGCAGCTACTTCCGCCATTGTAATGTAGCGTTGCTCGGTGTTCTGCGGGTCACCCCCAACAGGTGTTTCTTCTTTGTCTACTGCATGCTCTGGGTCATGTTGGCTTCCTTTTTCTTTTGTCCTGTCTGTCCTTAGCTGACGGATTTCTTCCATCATCTGTTGCTGTGAATGTTGGAGCGCCTGCAATACCTCCACGAAGGTATTGGGGTCGCCGTTGGGATTCTTGGCCTGCGGCTGAGGCCCAGCCCCCATTCCTGTAGCACCCTCCACCTGATTGGACTGACGCTGGCGGGGTGTTGTTGGTCTGGATTCTGCTTGAGAAGGCACGGCGCTCATGTTTCGCGTCACCCTGGACTTTGGCGGCATTTGCTTGCAAGGAATCTCGGTCCCTATCTGTTTCCCAACTCCCCAACGGAGTCGCCAATTTTGTTGCTGTGTTTTAGGCCGGTTTTGTATTGGGCTGGATTATTCCATCCTGCCGTACTAAGCCCAAGTGTGTTCTGGATTGGAGAGTCGGGACCAGCCCAGTTGTACTTCACCCTAGCCCGGCTTGTGCGCAAGCTATACCTTAGCCCAGTACAATCGTGTCATGGAATTGTGGCAGGCGAGTCCTTTCTAAACAACTACCGCAGATATATTACGCGTGTATATAAAAACTTGTTTACTGTACTTTAAATAAACAGATATCTGAGCAAACGCATAAAGATGATAAAGATAGACTTAAAGAGAATAGGCGCGAGGAAGAAGAAAGAGTAAGATATTTCGGCAAGCCAGTCAGGATTTTAGCCTATAACGGAGGAACCTAAATCAAAAAGGAGACAACACTCCCTCAATGTGACTAATCTCTCTAAAGAGAAATTAATGACTTTGAAGGAATGGTCCTAGATGAACTTTGTTCCGAATACGAATCTATAGAGAATGTGGTTTCTCGAGAGGGAGAGAGGAGTCAACAACCCATCTTGGTGCATGCCCGTTTTCCTCCCTTTCACTCTGTTTTCTTTCTTTCTTACTCTGTTTTTCTTTTCTTTTTTACTCTGTTTTTTCTTTTTCTTTTTTCTTTTCTTTCTCCTTTTCTTTCTTTTATTTCCGGTTCCTCCTCCCTTTTTTCTGTGCACAGGGAGCACCCTTATATAGTATTTTCTGATGTATTATCTTTACCTTTTTACCCCCTGTAACCACCTTTGTCTGATGCGTGTACCCGCCTGACCATTATTGGTTGGTCAGGCACCCGGCCAGTGCCACGTTCCTGCGCTGGCCGCAGCGCACTACATCTCCAGAAAAATACAAGGGTGTTTTGTTTGTTAGCTTGCCGTGGCATTCTCTCCCACCACGGCAGAGCACTCTTTCTCTCTCATGGCATGCACCAGAAGGCTCCAACTCAGTTTTGCCATTTTCGGTTGCTATGTCATCCCAGCAGAACACTCATCTGAAAGTGGCCTGAGTGGAAGCCCCGAAATGGGTCGCTCCCTCTCCCCTCCGCCAGACCACACCCTCCTTACCTCTGACCCGTGGCCCACCTTCGCCCGTATTGGCTGGGTACAGGCTGGTGAAACCTGGGCCTTGCGTGTGCCTATGTCCGTCCAAAATTCACTTGTCAGTCAGTCGCTCGCCATGGCTTGGGCATCTACTTTTCTAACTTCTTTGTAGATTATCTCATTACCGATTCTCTATCTGTGGTTTGGGCTCACCCCGGCTATGGGCCTTCGCACCTGCGACCTTCCCATTTGTTTCCTGCCGTATTGAAATGGTTGTACTCTTTAAGTTCACCAATTTCTTTCTCAATGGCTTAGTTAGCCCACTGGGCTTTTATTGCCTCTTATGTCCGCGGGCTCCTGTGTCCCATTCATTCTTCTTTGGGGCATTCTTGGCCCCTTACAATCTCGTGTTTCCCATGGGCCCTCATTGCTTCGTTGGGCTTCCGCGGCCCAACTATTCTTCATTTCCTTTAGAGCCCATAGACTATGGCTCCGTATTCTTGCTTTACTTTGGGCTTGCCACAATGGGTATGGCCCATACTTACCTTCCTACATCCGCGGCCCATGGTTCTTATCTTTCCGGACCTTTTCAGGCCCACTTACTTCTTCAAGACCCGTTTGCTTGCTTTACGGACCTATTCCTGCCACTCAGATTTAATTGGGCTTATTCTTTGATTATGGGCTCGCTCCCGTTTCTGGGCTTTCTTACAAAAATGAGCCTCAACAGCAGTCTTCTAATATTAAAATCCTAGACTTAAAACATAAATTGAAAACTCCAACGGCTACAACAGGAATCCTGCTCCCATTAGCCAAAGTAAGAAACAATTCTACTTCATTAAGTTTTTTGGTCTCCTGGAACTCTTATAAAGAATTGCAGATATGATTAGTACAACCCGAATCTACATATCAGGAATCCGTGGGATTTTTTACTAAACATATTTCAAAGAGGAATGAACTTTTCATACCCTTATTATCGGCAGTCCTAAATTTTGGACAATTCCTCTTCCAATGTCCTTTCTCACCACAATGAAAACACTTTCCTTTGATTTTCTTTCCTTTGTCGGTAACTCCTAAGGCAATTTGTTTACCATTTTGCTTGGTGAAGTCCTTCTTCTTCTTCTTACCCTTGCCTTTCGACTTAGGTTGAGAAGTAGAAGCTTCACCCATATTGGCTTCAACATTAGAAGTGCCAAGGATTCTGCCGCTATGCTAGTGTATTCATATTAGAGATCATTGTAAAATAATGCTCCCTCACTGAAGTACCTTCAGCCATTTTGGTATTATAAATTTGCCTCATGGTTTCTTGCCTTGCAGAACGATGTTTCTCACCAAACATCTCCTTTAGACTTAGCATAATGTCCGAAGCAAGTTCTACATCCTGCATTTGATGTTGTAGAACATTTGAGAAAGATGCTAGGATGTAGTACTTGGCCACTTCATTAGATTTCCGCCAATAATCATATCGCTGTTTTTCCTTAAGAGGAGCATCTAATGAAGGAAAGCTAGGACAAGGTTGAGTAAGCACATATTTATGCTCTTCAACTATAAGAACAATGTCCAAATTTCTTTTCCAGTCAACATAGTTGGATCCAGTAAGTTTTTTTTCATTAAGAATAGTAACAAGTGAGCTAAATGATGCCATGTTCAAATTTGAAAATAATAAACATGAATATAATAGGTAAACTAAATATTATCAATTTAGCATATAAGCATATAATATGGAATGTTAACAAAACCATAAAATAATATATGCAACGACAACCCAATCCATGTCTATAATTCCCTAGTAGCAAATTTATTATAAACCCATTAATTGATTGAGAACTACTCTCATTCTTAGTGCTATCATGATAACTTTTATCATACACAGATAATATGCCGTATTACCTTCAGCCTCTAAGTAATAATGACATAGCTCATTTGGAAGGTTAACATTACACTTAGTCTAGTGTACACCATTATCTAGAATCATGTATAGCCATATTTCATCTCCCTTATAGTATTTAAACTTGTAGTACCATGGAACAAAACACCCTCCTTTGGGATTGCGAGGCATATATACCAAGACGAGGTGTTTGTCCACACTACTTTAAATGGGTAAGTTCAATCTTGTAGTGCTATGAAGTAAACACCCTCCTTTAAGATCGCGAGGCATATACGCCAAGACAAGGTGCTTACCCATGTTAGTATGAACCGATAATGGAGGCTATGAGATCCAACCCTTATATCTCTCTCCCACTAGATATTTTAAATTAAAGGTTTTTATTTTGTAAACATATGTAATCTAATCACACACAGCCTTGCACTTTACACATTTGAAAATACTTAGAAAAAATTCAAAATTCTCTTCAAATGCAATTTTGCGAGAAGCTCGCGACTAAGCTTTTCCCGCAAAAATGGGTTAAGGTAAAAAAGTGAAAACACTAAATTCAAACAGAAAACTTTCGTGATTGTCTCGTGATTGTTTCAAGAGTAAAGCTTACCCGCAAAAATTTTTGTACTTCATTTGCAATTGATAACATGTTTGTATCGCATACAACACATACGCAGCGGAAAATTAATGTATCTACTTCATTTGCAATTGATAACATGTACTATGTAAATTTCAGAATTCAAGAACATGAAAGTGTACCTTGGTGTGGTGAATTTCAAAACTAAAGATCAGAAGTTCTTGAGAACAGTTTTAATCTTCACTCCAATTCCACTAACACCTAAGAAGTGTGGTCTCTCAATCAGTTATATGTGTATGTCCAAGGGAGAATGAAAGAGTGTCCAACACTCACATACAAACCATTTCATGTCCTTTCAAAAATTCTGTATGTTTTTTCTTCTTATAATTGATTATCTAATTGGATTAGCCTTTTGAGCCTTTCAAATTAGGCTTTAGTATATGGCTTAGAGTGGGACCAAAAGGGAACAAATAAGACATTAGCTTCAATGGGTTTTAGGCTTTTCTTTCAACTCATGACAAGTTTAAAGTTACCATTAATTATATTTAATACTACTATATAAATATAATTGCACTCTAGGCCTTATTAATAAATTATATCCTAAGACTTTATTGTGATAGGCCAAGAATGTATTGACCCTTTTGTGATGAATTAATTGATTAATTAGCCAAGTTTATTAATTAATCAAATTAACATACAAATTGTGTGGCAGCACAAACAAATCACCAAAAACTAAATATGTAACGGAAAATAAATGACATAGTGATTTGTTTATGAATTGGAAAATCCTACACGGCAAAAAACCCACCGAGTGATTTTAAGGTTACCACTTTTGAGAATTCACTATTATCACAACAAGCGGTTACAAGTAAAGAAATCTTAGTACCTTATACCAACCTACAGTTGAAGCCTTACTCTAATACCTAATTAGACTTGTTTTGTAGTGACAATCTCTCCTTTTATTGCACGGCTCCCAGTACATGACTAATCAATTGCTCGGATCCCAGTACACGGCTTGATTCACCAACTAGAGAAGGATGTTGGCTGCAAAGTTTTCAGTTCATCCAGACGATGAAGATCACAAAGTTTCTTGGTCACAAAATCCTACAGTGTACAAACACAACAGCTTCTTCACAAGAAAGATGAACTAAGACAAACTCTGTCTCCAGTCACAATTTGCATGAATAATCTTTTCCACACAAGCGAGCAACTTTTGACGGCCTTCAAAACAATTCTTATATATGTTTAGGGTTGTGAGAAAAGAAAGTTCAAACATACATTCACAGATTGGATGAAAATCTAAACTTCATAAACCACAACAGATACCCTATCTGTCGAGTTGCTGTCGAGCCACGGGACTCAGACAGCTCTGAGTCTTGATAGATGTTAGCTGTCGAGCTTTAATGAACAACACTTTCTAACTTGATTCTTGGACAAACTTGCAGGGCTTTAACACTTGAACTTGAAACAAGATTTCTTGAAATATTAAACACATCCTAGATCTACCCAATTACAAGTAAAATGCGCTTTGTCAAAGGATTAGTGAATTACATAAAATAGTGACATATGTTCCTAACATTAAATCACATATATCCTAACATATTGTACATGCAACCCCTTCATAAAATATTTGTAATAATACAAAGTCATTAATGTAGACTGTCACTTTGTAAATTACATCTTAATCATTGAGTACCCGGTTTAATCCTTTAAAGTTATTCATCATATATTTATGAAACTCAATTTCATAAATATATACTTTAGTAATTTCTTACCAAAGTGGTTAGGCCTAACTCTCTGAATAACTGAACCCATTAAACTTATCTCAAGAGAATATTTTATATCTTTGTTAAGAGACTATGATTTCCATCTTGAGAATATATGTTCCATAAACACTAAATGTGACTGCCCAACATATTGAGGTTTTGACTATTACTTTAGATCTCACTCCTGACATATCAAAGCAACCTACACTTCATGATCATGTCCATTATTCTCTCAGGATTAAGAATTCGTGTAAATAGAAGTCGTGGGATTTATTATTCATTTGACAGTCGTTAGAAGAATAATAAATCTCACAGCGGTTCAGTTCAATATGTCTTAGCTCTTAAAACATGTTAATGTATTAACTAGAAGTCACCACTTCCATGATTAAGGCAACTCATCTTAATTGATATGTTATAGTCTTTGCAGATGAAATGCCCAATTTCATCACCGACTACGAACTAAGTTTCTAAGTTTACAAAGAACTTATGATTTATATCTTCTGTGCCTAAATCACATACTATGCATCTCATGGACTATATGATAATGTCCGAATATTCATGTTATCATTATTTTAGATAATAATAAAACAACTTTATTAATTATAACATTAAGTCATACATAATGTCATACATAATAACATACATAGCATCATTCAATTGGATATAAGAGCACTAATCCTAACATAACCCTCCACCTAAAATTCTGAAAATTATTTTAAAAATATCAAAATTAATAAATAACAAAAATTTAATTGTAGATTTTATCCTACATTAGAACCCTTCACTTGAGAAAAACTCATCCTCAAATTTATATTCGGCATCTAAAATCTTTAATGCCAAACAATCAATTATTTGGAATACTTTAATTCTTTTGTCTTCTTTCAAAACTTGCAAGTGATCAATTAAGCAACTTGTAATTCTTTTTCCTTGGTCTTCATGCAATTGACAAGATTCACCAAATAAGAATGAATGATCGATTGAATCAAATCTTTCAATCGAAATAAAATCTATAATGTATCATCTCCCATTAAAATAATAGGAGCTTGAGATAGGCAATTATCTTATTTGATACCATTAAGATCTTTGAAATTCTTTTTTTTTTTTTTTTTTTTTACAATTTCTACCTCAATATATTTTGCTCATTGTAATCTTCATCAATATTAGCAAGAATATCCACCTTTTTCTAGTTGACTTCAAGATAATTCTCATGTAAATTATAAAAATTTTCAATTTGTGATGGTAAACTTGATATTCTTTCCTTGTGTGTGTGTTTTTATTTCTAAAAAAAAAAATGATTTTCTTCAATCTTTTCATTATCGAGCTTTGTCTTGTCAATCCCAAACCCATTTCTTTTCTTGATGCTTGAACTTCGATTTTATTTAAACTAGTCACAGACCCACGTGAAGCATGGGAACAAATAATTATTTTGTAGTTACGATATAATATATAATTTGTTCTCTAAATTTTGTGAAAAATTATTTGTTTTCCCAAAAAATTAAACAATTTCTAAAACTATTTCTTATATATCTATCTCAAAAATTATATCATCATTTTATTATTTGAATTTGTTTGATTGATGTTATACATTTTTTAGGCGATCTATATTTTGCCAAATTATGTTATTGTGCGTAATATTTTCCTAATTTTATTCTTGTACAATTAAACTGTTTAAGTTTCAAATATATTATTCAAAATTTTCATTCTCTTAAAAGAGATTATCATATTTATAATTTTCCATATCATAAAAGTAGTTTCGAACTATTGGTTGTGTTTGTTTACTAATATAGATACATGAGATTGAAATTGCATATTTCTCAAACATTTCTAAGAGACTATGTCATATTATAAATTTGATATTTAAAATAATATGTAGAAAAAATTAGACTTTATGTCTAAAATTAAACACTTCACCTATTGATATGAAAGAAAATAATTTGTATAACAATGTAAAGAGAACGTGATCTAACCAAAAAAAATAAAAATGACTACATAAACTATCATTTATTAAGATTTAATTGCATTTAATTGGACCTTCATATTGCATTTATTCTTGCTACCCTTCTATTCAGCCTACTCATTGGCCACATCATTGGCTACATTATTATTCTTTTTGTTATTTATTTTTTGACAATATTAAATATATAAATATATTGGCTTTACAAATTCATCTACTTCAATTATGATGTTATAACTAAATAATAAATCAATAAAAAATAAAAATAAAAATATTGTCTATATATATTCATCTTGGACGGTTTTAATAGTTGATATACATGTACAAATACATAGCCAAATTTGTATTTTGATATAAATTCAAAATCTCACTTCCAAAATAACTAAGTATTATGTCAAAAAAAAAAAAAATCAAACAAAAGCTATGAGAGGACGAGAGAAGACTTGTTATGGAAAACTAAAAAAAAAAAACTACCAAATTTGTTAACCTGAAATAGTATTTTAAAAAATACAATGATTCATCAACTTAAAGTAAAGTGACAAAAAAGAATAAATTATATATATATAGAGAGAGAGAGAGAGAGAGAGAGAGAGAGAGAGAGAGAGAGAGAGAGAGAGTAATCACCTTTTTCGGGAGATAAATAGAAAATAAAATGTGAAGAAAGAGCATCAAAATAAAAAATATAGTTATGAGTCAAATACCAAATTATCCAAGCCATGCAATATAATTGAATAACATTATATTATTGTAAAATGTAAACTAGCTTTATATGGAATATGATAACATTAAGCAAAAGATAATAACTTAAAAACACAAAACCAAATTGCATCAACTTAAAGTAGAATTCTAATGAACACGTAAATACATCAATCTAAAGTTGGGATACAAAAAATAAAAAATTCACACAAAAATAAAACATGAAAGAGAAAGAGAATAATAACATTTTTCATGTGAGAAAATGTGTATAAAATGGGAGAGAGAATGACATATTTGTAGTAATAGAATGGGGACAAGAAGAGCCATAATAAAAGGAAGTGGAAGGAATAAATGAAGAGTGACATTAAGGTTGAGAATAGTGGAGAGATGGAAAGATAAAAAGCACATTATGGTTGGAAATAGTTGAGAGAATTAGTTGGAAATAGATAGATGATGTAGCCACTGATGTGGCTTAATAGGAGTTTAATAGCAATAAATATTAGGCTTCAGTTTTTAGTTTATAATAATAATAATAATAATAATAATAATAATAATAATAATAATAATAATAATAATAATTCGTCGGGTGATAATCTTGATGTATGTGGTTGGCCTATAAAATTTTGAATATAGTCCTCATCATATGAAATTAATGATCTATAACTACCAACTGTATAGTGTGTAACATATCATCTATATATACATATAAAATCGAAACCTTTGAAACTCCCATAAATTTCCACATCATCATTTTAATTTATAATTTTTTTTAATTCTTAAAATTAAATAGTGAGAGAGTCCTAACAAGAGACTCTCTTTTTTTTTTTCTCATCATTTTTATTTTTTAAACTAAATAGTGAGAGAGTCCTATTAGGACTCTCTCTCTCTTTTTTTTTCCTTAATCCAAATTTTTTTTTACGTGAGTCCTTTTTTTTTTTTGAAATATATATATATATATATATATATATATAAAAAACCGAAGCCTCTGAAGCTTCCACAAATTTCCACATCATCATTTTAATTTATAATTTTTTTTAATTTTTAAAACTAAATAGTGAGAGAGTCCTATTTTTCTTAATCCAAATTTTTCTTTTTATGTGAATCCTTTTTTTTTTTTTTTTTGAAAACTAAAGTGAGTCCTTAAAATATATATATATATATATATATATATAAGTGAGAGAGTCCTAATAGGACTCTCTCTCTCTCTTTTTTTTCCTTAATCCAATTTTTTTTTTTTTTACATGAGTCCCTTTTTTTTTTTTTTTTTTGAAAACTAAAGTGAGTCCTTAAAAAAAAAAATTGTAATGTGAGGTCTAATTAATAAAAAATAATTTTTTAATCCTAATTATAACATAAGTCTTTTAAAAAGTTAAAATTTTCGGTTTTACATTATATATAGATAATAATAATGATGTAGCAAACTATTATATATAGATAATAATAATGATGTAGCAAACTCTAAGAATACGAGAATGCAATTTGTAGATCTACTATCAAGATAACATATATTAGATTAGTAGTGAATAGTAGATTTAATTGCAGTTAAGTATTATGTGAAGTTATCATTATAAAATAGCCCACATCAGAATGTATTATGTGAAACCAATGACATGAAAGAAAAAGAATTTTTCTAAATCATTATATTAAAAAAATTAGTTATTTTCATTCATTTTCAAATTATACATTTTTAAAATTTAAGTCATATACCTTTAAGTAAAATAAGTACTTTTAATTTTTATTTAACTATCCTGTGCATCGCATGGGTTAGCGACTAGTTATATTTACAAGGAAACCAAAAATCAACCACATGCTTTTTCATTATGTGGAGGAATTAAGCCCTAGCGAGGATTGTTCCAATAACTTCATCATCATTGGAGTGACTATTGTCGCATAAATAAGCTGTCAGACCATAGTAAGGACAAGACTATGATACCAACTGATGTAACCAGAAAGTCATAAGAAATAAAATACACTTCTTCTGAAATATAACCTTGAATCTAAAGGGTTCCTTGAATCCATAGGAAGAGTTACAAGAAAATAGAAATATAAAAGTCTAAAATTTTATTAATCTGATAATTGAATTGCCTTAAAGGCTACAATGAGTTCAAATAAAAAAATTAGTCCTAGGGTTGCTAGGAGATGCTTAGAAATCCCTAAAGCACTCCTAAAGTGGCTAGAAAAACATCATAAAACTCTAATTTGACTAGAAAAACATTATATGCACCTAAAATTATGAAAATACTAACCCTACACCTAAAATTTTAAAAATTACATAAAATGTACAAATTTAACACAAAAAAAAAAATAAAATAAAATAAAAAATTGTAGATTCTATTCAACATCACCATCCCCTCAACTCCAACAATCATACCAGTCAATACTCTGGGCTAGTTAAAAAATCACTATAGTCCAAAACTAATTGAAAAGAATTGTCAATCACATTATTCTCTTCCACTTTAATCAATAGCAACTTCCAAGTCCAATAAAAGTTGAGGATCAATCTTGGAGTCCCAATCAATTTTATCAATATATAAATCTGGATCAGGCAAGGGAATATTACATGGGAAGCCATTGAACTTTGCCCAAAACCTTCTCTTTGCATTGTGGAAGGCCTTCTTTCCTGCTGAATCGTCCCACTTCATCACATTGTCAAATTTGGATATGTTCTTTTTGGCCTCCAACAACCTAATCCATGGCATCGAACCCACCACAAAGCAAAACTTTTTTTCCCAAGATGGCACACTATATTTTCCGTCCTGGGCTTGGTTACGATTAGTACCTCTGCAAATCCAATTTTTGAGACTTTGTCCTTGATATTTTGTCCAACTTGACATGATTTGAGTATTGGGAAATTAAGCTAAAACTAATCCGAAGGCTAAGAGAAAAAATTTCGGAGTTAAACAACACTTGTGATCTTCACTAGAATCACTACTAGATTTTCTGAAATTGTTGTTTTGTGTCACAACTCACAAGCCATATTTATAATCACTATTTAGGTCCTGACTACTTCTACCCTGACTCGGTTTCCTAGTCCAGACTGCTTCATAGGTCGGTTGTTTTTGTCTATTCATTCATTTTCTCTCTCGAATTCCTGAGTCCTCTATATTTCATATCATATCTATCAAATAAAGATATTCAAAAAGCAAAATCAACGAACTTGAACTTGGGGATTTTGTGGGGTCAGCTTTAGCACTGAGCTTGGAATGAGTTCAGATATGATTTTCCATGGGCTTTGGCTAGTAATGAACTTGGGCCTAATTTAAGGCACGTCTCTTATGTTGAGTCTGTGTCCCTATCAAACACAAATTCTGTGTCGGTTTTATAAATCGATGTTAACATTAATTCTATATCTACCAAGATCACAATATTTTCTTCTTAAAAAAACGAGATCACAATATTGCAGTTGAGAGTTTGGGACTCACTGATGGCAAAATCAAGATCAAAACGCCAGAAACTTGTGGTAGACAGAATGAGTGATCTACCAGAATCTCTTATCATCCACATACTTTCGTTCCTTCCAACCCAAAAGGCAATCATCACAAGTATTTTGTCTAGCGGGTGGAAAGACCTTTGGACCCTGGTCCCAAAACTCGACATCAACACTGAAGAGCTCCACCCCATTGTCAAGCATGCGCATACTGTGTCCAGACTTTTTCTCCAACACAAAGCACCATACCACCGAACTTTTCGCCTCACATACAGTTGTGGTAACCGTTCTGATGTAGATGCATGGATTAGCAACGTTGCAGCGCGGAAAGTGGAAGAACTTGATCTCGAGATATACGATGATGGTTATTGGGATTTTGAGCGTTTGAGGTTGTACCACAGTCATGAAATTTTCTCTTGCAAGACATTAGTGGTTCTGAATTTGCGGAGCAGAATTGTGATTGATCCTCCATCGTTTCAATTCCCAAGCTCAAAGATACTTGGTCTGTTCTATGTTGATTATAAATCAGAATCTCTTTCTGGGCTCCTCTCTGGCTGTCCTGTTCTTGAAGAATTGTCATTTGAAAGTGCATGCTTGGGGGGTGTTCGTGTTTTGAATCATAAAATATGTGTTCCTACGCTGAAACGCTTAAGTATGGCTATTGAAGTATCTGAATATGATTTTTTTTAAATTATTAGACTACGATGATTCTGATTGCAGTTACAGAATTGAGATAAACACACCAGCACTTGAGTACTTTAATGGTCTATTTGGATTGGGGTGGAGGGAGGGGGAGTAGAGTAGAATAGAGGAGAGTAGATATAGCACAAAAGTAGCTTATTTTTAGCTAACACTATTTTACTCCTCTCCACTGCCCCTCCTTTCCCCCTCTATCCAAACAAGCCATAATTTAATGGTCATTTGAGTGAAGTCGTTTTCCTTCAAAAGCTAGACAACTTAGTTCAAGCAGATATTCATATTTGTACACTTAAAGCTGCCAATAGGACATTCAAGCTTCTTGCTGCATTCTATAATGTCAAATTTCTGTTGTTATTTTCAGGTCACCTGGAGGTTAATGTCTCACTCCATTCTTTATTGAATTTATATTTTATAGATATTTTCTAGTGCAAGCTTTGATGTTGACTTCATTTGATTATAATTTTTATATGCAGTGTCTCTGCAACGGTTCTATTTACCCTTTCAGATTCCAAAATTTGCTCAGATTGGACTTTATGACGAATGCATTGAGCTGGCATATGCTACAAGCCTTGCTCCAAAATGCTCCTAATCTAGAAGTTCTTGATGTTATTAATACGGTTAGTTTACTCATGTGATGTATTTGTTAGGTTCTAAGAATTAGAAACTAATGTATTAGAACTTTAATTTGTAATGTTGGCAAATCATGATCAAAACATTCTTTAAGTTGTGTGTTAGACTTGCTCAAAGTATGGCTTTTTATGTAAAGTTGGAATCGACTTGAATGCAGAATTACTGTGCACTTTCTGTCTGACTCGATCGATCGAAAATCGTGCAGATTTTTTTTCTGCAGAATTTTCCAACTCAACCCTAGCCCATTTAATGTATAGGGTTTTATGTTTTGCCCTAAGTATATAAGGGAAAATCCTAGCCATGTTTTTAGTGTTCTGAATGCTGTGTTTGTGAATCTATTTATTAGATCTAGAGGTGTTTACCTTCACAACACTTAGGGTTTCCAAATTCAATATTCATGTCAAGAGCTTGGTAAATCATACAGTTGCAGAATCAAAAGAGCTTCAAGATATACAAGCAGGTGCACTTGTGAATTGTTGAAGAATTCAAAGAAAGAAGGAGTCCGTGGATCTCGGAGCTGTCACGTGGTCGTGGTAGTAAGTTTCCTACACTAGGTAGCAATAGGATGTTAGTGGTCTAAGTCTTATTGTGTAAACTTCAATTCTTTCATAGTGAATTCAGTTTACCTTGAAGATAGCTAGGTTAAATCCTCCCCAGGTTTTTTACCGGTTTGGGTTTCCTAGGTCATCATATCATGTATTCTTTATTATTCCGCACTTATACATGATTTGATATTTTTGTGTTCACCTAGATTTGTTTAAATTACCTAAGTTAATCACTTGGCTAATTCTCTAGGTTAATCTGTTGGGATTAAGGGGTCTAAACGAACTAACAGTATTTTTAGCTGATCTTCCGTAAAACTTACACTTACGAATAATTGATATGCTTTGTATGTTGTCATCAGAGGTATGGTTCCGGTAATCACAAGTTATGCAGGACGAAGTCACCAAATGATCCTAATTTTCTGCCATCACACCTTACAACTTTTTATTATAACGAATTTGGAGGATTGAACGATGAAGTGGAATTTATAAAATATATTCTAAAAGAGGCAAGAGTCTTGAAGACAGCATCAATCAGAGTTAGAAATATAAAGCTAAAAAAAGGTGTTCTTCAGAAACTATCAATGATCCGAAGGCGCTCAATGACATCCCTTCTTACAGTTAAAAATTGAGGTAAACTTCTTTGACTTCTACTTGGCAACTAATTTCGAATGCATGCTGCAAATAATTTAAGTTTATAATAGAATCTTCTTTTCTGCTTATTAATGAATTTTTTTTCTTCATGTTTTTCCCTTTCTAAATTAATTGGTGGAGAGAGAGAATCAATTATCCAAAGTCACTTCTTTTGATCAGGCTAAAGCATTGCTAAAGAAATGTTCATGAATAAACTTTTGATACCTCTTTCTATGCCTGAAAGTTAAAACATAATTCTCTCAAGTTTTTTGTTTGATTGTGATAGTTGAAATGGTAAAATAATTGAATGTCTTAGTTCAATTTGTGACCTCACATGTTATATCTTGGACGAAAGACTTATATCCTTTGAAATACTTTAAAAAAAATATTAATCAATCTTCACAAATATATGTTCTCTCACATATCTCTTTGGTGGAACAGGTGCAAACTTCAGTCTAGTGATATGGGACCCCCATTACTTAAAATGACTGTGCCAACCTCGCTCCCTTCCCCCTCCCTTTTTACCTTCCTTTTTCGAACTTGTTTTTCTCTTTCTTTCTCATTTTGTATGATAAGTTGCAGAAAATGTAAGAAACCCCATGTACCCAATAGGGGCTAGATATGACAAAATGCACTTGATGTAGACGAAATGATGACAAATATCCCCAAGGTAAATGTTCTTGGTAGGTTCTGCCTTATTTCTAGTTGTTTTTATCAAGTGTTGCAAGTCCTTTGTTTATTATTGAAAACCTTTTAATCTTGAAGGAAAAAGTTCTTGGTGATTTATTTTTAATTTAGAATTCATGTTAGAGATGGTTTATAGTAGTCATAGTGACCCATTTTTTGCGTATTTAAACGCATGGATCTCAAATGAAGAGTTTGAATTTTGATAAGGAAGCTTCTAGATCCGAAAATGTTAAAGTGGTTTGGATGTCTACTATTGTGATACAGTTAGACAGTTGATGTAGAACCTGTTAGGTCATCGATTGCAACTAAAACAATTAATTTAAATCATGTCAACATGTATATTCCTAAATCCTAATGGATCATAATGGACAGGTTTTCATCTCACTCTTATACTTCTTCACATTTTTTATAACTTCAATTCTTTCACTATTATTTTCTGTCTTTTGTTCTCCGTTATCTAATTTCTGACTAATAGACCCCCCCCCCCCTCCCCTTTTACTGTGAGAGTATAAAAATCTGGCTAGATATGCAATAGGCATTCCAAATTTTTTAGTGTGGATGAAGGATATTTCATCACAGATACATTCTGTATTACAAGCCGATTTGATAAGCTTACATTAATAAAATTTTTAGTTTTCCCCCTCAAAAAAAAGAAAAAAGAAAAAAGAAAAAAGAAAAAAGAAAAAAGAAGAGAGACCCTCCTCCCCTTAGTAACTTCACCTTCGTCTAACTTAGCTAAAAGCCCTCCCCCTTAGACCATTTGCACAACATCACCATTTATGTTTTAAAATCCGAACTGGACCAGCCGGTCCAACTAGTTCAACCGGAAACTGAGAACTAGTTTGGTTCGGTAAAATCCCTAAAACCAATTTGAACCGAGAATTTTGAAAAAAATGGTTTGACACCCAGTTCGGTTTTTAAAACCATGATCACCATGTGCTAAAAGTAGCAAAAATTTTGGTAAACCAACCCAAAAAATGCTTCGCATCAAGCTCGACAGAGTAACAAGAAAATTTAGTAATGAACAGTATCTCGCTCGAATTATTGAGGACTACTCATTGCCAAACCAAAATAAAACTATTTTGTATTTGTTCTCTCTCTCCAAAAATCCAAGTTGGCATTTAATTGTATTCTACTTAGCCACAACTATCCTGATGGCAAGTGTCTCTGAAGTGCTTGTAGTTTATGTCAAACGTCATTTTTATATCTGATTTTGTTATCAAACGTCGTTACATGTAAATAATGAATTTTATGGTTGGAAGAAACGATAAAAGGAACGTCATTTTTGCGTGGACCGTAATGATTATAGAGCGATGCTCAATGGAAGCCGAAGCATATGCAACTCAACTAGCATTGATAAAACCAATCGAAATGGAACATAAATTGTTATAATCGAATGAGATGTTTTAAACGTGATTCTTCCTGTTCGGAACTCCTCTATCACACTGCATTAGTCCATTAAGTTAAACATTGAAGAGATCAAAAGCTCCTTTAGGGTGTATTTGTTTGGAGGTGAAATAAGGTGGATAAAAAACTTTGAAGTAAAAATAGGAAGGAAAACTTTTTTGGAATGTGTTTGGTTGGGTGGAAATGAAGGAAAATAAATGTTGGGGCTCAGGTATTTTTTTCCTAGATCCACCAAAAAATTTTCCCTTCAAAATAGAGAGAAAAATGAAGAAAAAAAATCAGGCATCATTTTTGGACAAAATGCCCATGTACAATAGCACATGGGCTTCGTCCGCGTTGCTTTTCTTCTCTCTTTTTTTTTTTCTTTTTTTTTTTTCTGGATGTTGCCTGCCCTTAAAAAAAAAAAAAAATTCCTCCTCTAGACGTTCTCTCCCTCTTCTTCATTGTTCTTTTTTCTAATAAATTTAGGTGATTTTTTTTATCTCTTTTTTTGTTTTAATTGAGCATTATTTTTCAACAAGGGTATATGACGTAAATTTATACAAACTCACTTTTTTCATCCATTCATTTTCCCACTCCCAAACAAACAAAAATGAGAGAAATTAAAATTTTTTTTATCCTTCCAATTTTCCACTCCTCCAACCAAATAGACCCTAAATGTTTGTTTGTTTAGAGAGATTTTAGGGAGGATGAAAAATTTAGGAGAGAAAAGTGGAGAGAGAAATTTTAATGGGTGTTTGGTTGGGAGGGAGAGTGGAAAAAAATGTGGTGGGGCCTAAGTGTTTTCTTCCCGGACCCACCGAAAAGTTTTCTCTCAAAAATATAAAGAAAACTAGGGAGAGAAATTCACTAACATGAGCTGCCCAAAATGCCCTTGCACATTCTTCTTTGCTAACATTTTTTTTCTTTTTTTTTTTTTTTTTTTGTTTCTTCTCTGTTAGTATTCTATGCACATTCACGTTGTTTTGGATTTTTTGTTTTATCTCATTTTTCTTTTCTTTTTCTTTCTTTTGTTTTTATATCTTTCTTCCATAGTTCCTTTCTCCCTTTTTTTTTTTTCTTTCTCTGTTACTAATCTGCACACGTTCATATTATTTTGGGTTTCTTTTTTCATCTCATATTTCCTTTCTTGTTGTTTTTTTCCCACCAGTTTTTGGATCTGGCCTATTCCTTTGAAGTTTAAAAAAAAAAAAAGTTAAATGTCCATACATAATTTTTTAAATAAATAAATGTGTATAAAAAATTGTATTGCCATTTGTTTTATTTAGTAGGGACATAATTATAAATTTATACCAATTTCATTTTTTATAGTTTTCTATCTCTCCACTTTTCATCCTTTCAACCAAACAAATATGAGAGGAAACTAAATCTTTTATATACTCCAATTTTTATATTATTTCCCCATTTTCTTGTTCTCCAACTAGGGTTTGAATTAGACATGGCAAAATGGATCAGAATTTTCTAACCCGACTTGACCCGAACCCAATTTTTTTGACCTGAAGCAAAAAACAGGTTGACCCGTGACCTAACCCGAGTTTTTTACGGGTCAACCTGACCCGAATAGACCCAAGACCCGACCTAAACCCGAACCATTTTTTAAAACTTTTTTTTTTTGGTAAAAAAATAATAAAATTAAGACAATAATGGTTTGATTGTTTGTTGTGAGCTTTAAGGAAACAATTGAGACATTTATATAACTGCATGCAAATTAATTAAAAGATGAATGGTTGAGCATTCTGTAATGAGTAAAGATTTTTAGATATCAAATAGCAAAATACATGCCAAGATAATTTGGTTACATTAGAGTTAAAAATATAGATTTAAAATTGTGGACACGTGTGGGAAACATTCACAAGGGCAAAAAAAGTGAAGTCAAAGTATCAAATTAGAATAAATTATGAATGTTTAAACCTATTTTTTAACAATTTATGTCCAAAATAAATGGTTTTTCAAAATAAATTATAATATTTTTCAGAGTATGTGTTGCTTAACAATAATATTATATTCATAAAAGAGACCATATATAAATAAGTAAACAATCAAATTTTAATATATATATATATATATATATATCAAATTGAAATAGAGAGTGCTAACCACAATTAATAATAAATTATAAAATTAACTTTCAAGATTGTAAATTTCTTATATGGTTTTATTCTTTGTCAAATGAGTTATTCAATAAGTCATTTGTATTTTATTTTATATTTTGGGATGTTGATATTGTGTAAAAATAAAACTTGTGTATTTGTTTTACTTATTTTTTTGTTATTTTGTTTTAGATAGCAATGTTAGGATTTGTATAATTTTAAAATTATTGAATAAGTATTAATAAGTTTAACTGAGTTCATTCTTGATATAAGTGGTGAATTCAAAGTAATGCATTTTATCTCAAGTAATTTGTTGCATGACTTTCTAAATGGCAAATACATATTGTTTTCTTTATTATAAAAAAAAAAATTCATCTGAAAAATACGGGTCAACCCGACCCGAAACTAGATTGACCTAAACCCATTTTTAACTTGCTTAAAATGACCTGTTTTTGACTCGCAACCAGATTAACCCAACCTGACCCATCTTGCCTGTTTTTCCATGTCTGGTTTGAATCACTTCTACCCTATTATTTATTGCAACTATAGATTTATTATCATTATTTTAAGAAAAGGCATTATCCATGGTTTTAAAAATCGGACCGGACCAGCCGGTCCAACTCGGAACTGGCCTTTAATCTGGCCCAGTTATGACTAAAATCCAGAAATCATATCATAACTAGAAATAATCGGGAACTGGCCGGTTCAACCATAAAAACCAAAAACCGGTATGGTTGAATCCTTTATTGGCCGATTTGCTTAAAACACCAAAATGCAGTAATTTTGACTAAATAGTAAATATTTAAAAAGTAAAGCAATCAACCATGACCATCCTTTGCCACTGAAAAAGAAAAACAATAGATAAAAAGAGTAGCTGAGGAGAGAGATTCTTCAATGGAGGCACCATTTGACTATCTGAGCATACACAAGAATGTCGACCAAGACAACTTAAACAAGTCTAAGGGTCTGTTCGGTTGAAGGACTGGAAAAGTGGGAGGATGGAAAATTATGGGAGGATGGAAAAGTGGGAAGATGGAAAATATTTAGTTTTCTCTCTTGTGTGTTCGATTGGGGGAATGGAAAAGTGGGAGAGTGGAAAACTCTTGTGTTTGGTTAGAGAGAAAAAGAGAATGATGGAAAATGTAATTTATATAAATTGACTATTATACCCTTGTTACATAATATGTAAGAAATAGATTTATTTGTAATCATTAAATAATTTAAAATTTATCACATCATATATATATATAAATTTTTATTATTATTTTTATTATTATAATGTAAAAATTAGATCTAGTCATGTTAAAAAAAAAAAAAAAAAAGACAGCGATCAGGTAAGGATGGAAAAAAAAAAAAAAAGACAACATCCAGTTAATGTTGAAAAAAAAAAAAAAAAAAGACATTCAGCTAACTGAACGTTGAAAAAAAAAAAGAAGAAAAAAAGAAGAAGACAATGTTAGCTAACGTAAAAAATAAAAATAAAAAGTTGAAAAAAAATAGGTAGAAAGAGAGTATTTTTGTAAAAGTACTATTATAACACTTTTCTCTCCAGATTTTCCTTCCGATTTGGAAGGAAAAAAAATGTGGGCCTAGAGAGAAAACTTTCTCTCGAGTTTTCTATCCTCCCTATTTTCCTTCCCCAAACGAACAGTGAAAAATAGCATTTTTCTCCCTGTTTTTCATCTTTTATTTTCCATTCTCTCTATTTTCCTTCCAAACGAACGCACCCTAAGGGTCTGTTCGTTTGGAAAGAAAATAGAGAGGATGGAAAATAAAGGGTGAAAAATAGGGTAGAAAATGATATTTTCCACTGTTCGTTTGGGGAAGGAAAATAGAGAGGATGGAAAACCCGAGAGAAAATTTTCTCTCCTGGGTTAAGAATATTTTTCCGCCCAAATTGAGAGGAAAAGTAGAGTGGAAAATTGATAAGAGAACTCTTTTACTAATATACCCTCATCCAGCTACCCCTCATTTATTACTCAGCTACACTTTATTGACTTTCTTCTTTCTCCTCACTTTCTCAGCACAGTTGGGACTTTCTTCATCTTTCTCCTCTCTTTCTCACCAGCAAGACCGCCGTCCAGGTTCTATTATTATTGCTGGAAAATGCTGTTGAGTGAGAACGTTTTACAGGTATCCCAAATTAAAACAAGACAACTTTTCTTTTTAGTTTCTAAAATTTGTATTAACATGCTCCAAGAGAGATTTCATTGTTCTTTTGCCTTCTTCCTTGCCAAAAACCGTTCTTTAGCTGCAGCCACAGCATCTCCACTTCTCTTATGATGGTCACGCTTTGGCTGTTCTGCAGATGGCTGTTCAGCTGAAGTTTTTTCTTGATCTGAAGTGTTGGTTATTGGCTTTTTATCTAAGGATTCAACGCTTTTCTTTGGCAGAATGGAGCTTTGACCTTGATGCTTGTCTTCCATGACTGAAACCTTCAAAGGTGCATTTGGTGATTGACCTTCGTCTGATGTATCATTAGATCCCGTTGGGCAAAAAGAGTAGAAAAAAAAAGACCTCCCAGTTTCAATTCTGGGTTTTTTTTTTTTTTTGGCAAAAAATCAATTAATTTTAAAAATATTATTTAACGTAATATATATATATATAAATATATATATATATATATATATATTTGTTTCATATTCATTTAATTTAATATTAAAGGCATCCTAATGTATGCCCTTGTGCAACTCACTTTATATTATTATTTTGATATTATAATAACAATAATAATATAAATTTATATATTATATAAATGTATATAATTTATATGTACACTATTATAATTTTTACATTATAATAATAAAAATAATAATAAAAATTTATATATATGATGTGGTAAATTTCATATTATTTAATGAGTATAAATAAATATATTTTTTTACCTATTATGTAACAAGGGCATAATAGTCAATTTATATAAATTACATTTTTCATCCTTCTATTTTTCTCTCCAACCGAACACAAGAGTTTTCTATCCTCTCACTTTTTCACTCCTCTAACCGAACGCACAAGAGGGAAAACTAAAAATTTTTCATCCTCCCACAATTTTCTATCCTCCCACTTTTCCACTTCTCCAACCGAACGAACCCTAAAAGAAAAGAAAAGAAGCATATCTAAGTTGAGAGAGAAGGGAGAAATAAACTTTAATAAAAAGAGTGGAGATGACCCAGAGTCATTTGGCGAAAATAATTAACAAGGATAGAAACAAGTGGGGTAGGTTGGAAAGTGGGGTAGGTGGGGTATTAAATGGTTAATTATTAGATTTTTTTTTTTTTTTTTCAATGTTGTCTTGTAGTGTTGTTCTTTTTTTGGGGGGGGGGGGGGGTGGGGGGGCGGTGGTGTGTGTTTTTCGCTTTTGGGCTTTTGCAGCCTTTGGGCTGTTAGCCTATTTCATGAACTTTGATACAAAGGAAAAGAGCTAAGTAACATGTTACCTGCCAATTGCCAATTTTGATCATATAAATAAATAATAATAATAATAATAATAATAAATGTATCCAAAAGCATAATATATAAAAAAAATGCACAATAATAATCCATATAAATTTAATAATAAATAATAGTACAATTTTTTTTTGTATTTTTTAAAGAATTACTAATTTATTATGTATTGTTAATTTCATACTAAATATTTTTAATACTATTTGAGTTGTGGATTTGTAATTTTAATTTTCTAAATATAAGATGTGATAATTAAACTCACATTTTTTAAATAAAAAAAAATATGTATTTAAAACTAAATATTCTTTGTTTTAAACTTATTACATATTTTATTTTTTTTATATTTTATAATTTAAAATTATTAATTAATTAATTATGATGCCACCGGTTCAGCCATAAAATTGAAAATCACTACCTTTTTCAATTCTTTATTTGGTTCGGTTTTTAAAACCATGGCATTATCACTTGGAAAACAAAAATCTAGTAAGTTATAAAAGCTTTTGTCTCGGGACTTCAAAGGAAGACCACCTGCATTGAAAAATAACAAAAATAGAGATATAGGCATAAATGATGAGAGAGTGGTTCAGCTCCCTAAAAAATTAAGTTTAAGAGACTTGAAGGCTGAAAGGGATTCCACTTTCATTGAAAAACAGCGAAAGCTAAAAGGCTTAAATGTTGAAAAAGTGGTTCGGCTCCCCTGTTAAATTCTACCTTGACACACGTTCAAAATCCAACTTTCTTCAATCTTAGCAAAATCTTACTTCAAAGTTCAAACCATTACCTCTATCAAAACGCCAGAAACTTTCTGCTGAAAATGACGCAGTGTTGGACAGGATCAGTAATCTTCCAGAATGTCTTATTCACATCCCATATTTCCTTCCAACCAAAGAGTCAATGGCCACTAGCATCTTGTCAAAGAGGTGGAAACTCCTTTGGAGTCTGGTACCAAAACTCGAAATCAACAAATTAGACATATTCTGTAAATCTGCAGATCATTTTTCCAGATTTTTGGATCTACACAGAGCACCGTACCTCCGGACTTGTCGCATTACATACGACTTTGCTGATTGCTGTTTCGATCTTGTTGATACATGGGTTAACAATGTTGCTGCGCGTGAAGTGGAAGAACTTGATCTTGTGAAATGGTGATTGGAAAATTCAACTTGGGAGAAAAGATGGAGGAATCCTAGATTGTGAGGAAGATTCTACAATCATTGCCGGAGAGCTTCCGTGCAAAGGTTACTGCCATCGAAGAGACCAAAAATCTCGATGAGATTAAAATTCAAGAACTCATCAGTTGTCTTCAAACCTATGAGCTATCTCTACCATCTCAAAAGAAGAGCAAATTTCTTGCTCTCAAGACAATCAATGAGAGATTGGAAGCTCAAGATTCCTCGGATGAGGATGAGGTTGAAAGGGATGTGGCGTACCTTGCTAAGAACTTCTGTAAGTTCTTGAAGTTTAAGAGAGATGGAAAGTCTTTTGAGAATGGCAAATTCTAAAAATTCAAGAAGGACAAGAAAGACCTCAAGAAGAATGATTCAAGAGATTCCTCATTGTCTGAAATAGTCATATGTTTTGAGTGCAAAGGACGTGGGCATGTGAAGAAAGAATTCCCCGCATATTTGAAATCAAAGGGTAAAGTCTTTGCAACTACCCTTAGTGACTCGGATGGTTCCAATTCAGATTCAAAAGAAAGCTGTGATGGAGAAGGAAACTAATTTGCATTTATGGTCATAGCACCCATGGACTCATCAGAAGATTTGAGTCTTCTAGTGGAAGAACTTGGCGAGCACACCGAAGTAGAGTCTATGGGAATTAGGGAGGTATCTGATAAGGAAGATGAAGAAGCAAAAGGATTGCAAGAATCCTATAATGCTCTACTTGAGAAAACCGAAGAGTATGCCAGAGTGACTAAAGCAGCCATCAGAAAAATGAAGAGAGCTGAACAAGATTACAAGAGCATACTCATGAGGTATAAAGAAACGAAGTGTGAAGTTGAGGCGCTATATGGAGAACTCACCAAAGTCTACTCTAAGATCAAGTTTCTTGAGCTTGAAGTGATTCAAGCTAATGCTAAAGTGGAACGAGTTGCCTCCAAGAAGCTTGATGAAGTACTTGCACATCAAAAGCCATTTTCTGACAAAAGTGGCTTAGGATATGCTGGAAAGAGTAGTTTAAGTGCCAATGTGTCCAAGGAGATGAACTTTGTTAAAGCTAAAGAACCAATGGTAACGACTCCAAGTGTTGAGAATATAAAAACGGAGAAGAAGCCAAATGAAACTGCTCAAAAGGTTTTGACAAAACCTCAAAATACATTTATGGCCAAAACCAAGGCTAAATGAAAGTCTCTCCCAAAGTCTCAAAGAGGTCCTCAAGTTCAACACTATTGCCACCATTGTGGAGTTTGAGGACACACAAGACCAAACTGTTATAAGCTTCATGCATTGAAGAAGGCGGATTCTCAAAGGCTAAGAGGACAAGAAAAAGGGAGTTGGAACGCCAAGCAATCAAAAGGGCGAGAAGTTGATTCAGGTTTTGGTGATGTGATAAAGATAATTGATACCATCACTTCTTGTTTGGCAAGCTTCAGCCAAAGGTTTGAGAATCACAACTCTATCACCCAATCCTTTAAGGATATCACCCCAAACGCACATGCCGTGTGGGTGAAGAAGGGTACACATACATAAGCATTAGACCATGTCCATGCATCAATTCTTCCTATGTGTTGTGACTTTGAATTGGATGTTTGCTTATATGCTTCATTCTAGCATATTTCTTTTCAAGCTTGTTTGTACTCGCTGTTTTTGTTGATCTTACTTTGCATATTTTTAGTTTTTAAGTGCGTTAAAAAAAATTCAAAAACCCATAAAAATTGAAAAATATCTAAAAATTTTGATCGCTCATGCTGTGTATTTCACATATGAGTTTGGCCTAGTACCTCCGTACTAATGGCGTAGTGCATTTACGAGCTTAACTTGTTTTGTATGCATATCTATCTTTGTGGGAAAAATCTTTAAATCTATGTGTGACTGTTGTAAATCGATCTTCAAGCTTGCCATGAATGATTGGTCAATAGTCTTGATGGTTTTGATACTTGCATAGACCTGTGCCTATATATCTTCCCACACTTTTTATGTTTTTGTTTAAAGAGATCAACAAATGTAAATCTCAAAATGAAAAAAGATAATGAGCTGCAAAAGCCATCGCACATACTAGTATTTGACTAGGAAAAAGGGAAAGCGACTTGTACTAAAATGTATGGTGCCTAAAAAGCCAAAGGCTTATTCTCAAAATTGATATATTAAAAATTTCAAACACCAATCTTAAAAATGAGATGTATTGTTAAAAAATGATCAAATTTTATGATTTTTAAAGAAGCCAAATGAAAAGCTTCAAAGATATGTAATTATTTTCTTGTGGGAGGTCATATATGTTCATTTCTATAATTGAGATAGATCACTTTTCCTAGTACCAGTTATGTATGACTTAATTGAATTGATCATTGAAGCTTTACTCTGGACTAAGGACTATTCCACATTTTATACTCACACACAACACACAAGACTCTTGTTCAGTAAATACTTATTTCGTTTGTGTGATTGTACATGATCAAATGTGATGTGTATACTCAAATGCTTGTCAATCAAACCCAAAAAGATTTTTGAGTATTTTATATTTTTTTGAGAGTGTTTTTATACTTTTGTGTTTTAAGTTTTTGTTCAAATTGCATTTTTCCTGTTCTTCTTCAAAAACTTGTTCAGAGGCATTTTTGCGAGAAGCTCACGACTAAGCTCTTCCCGCGAAAAATGGGTTAAGGCAAAACATGAAAACACAAAATTCAGTCAAAGACTTTCTCGACTGTCTTGCGAGTAAAGTCTTCTCGTGAAAAGTTGTGTGCTTCAGATGCATATTTCCCAAGTAACTTCATGAGTATGTTACCCGCGAAAAACGCATGTTTTCAATTTTATAAGGCTGATATGACAGATTTTCAAACACATTCAATTTTCCTTCACTTTGCCTCCCTCGTGCCTCTGTCAACCTAAAACTTCATTTCTCTCAAAAGCCCCTCAAATTTCAAGTGCAAATCACTTCAAAATCATCTCTAAGGTATGCTTTTATTAATATTTTCTCTATATTTCTTTAGATTTTGCAGAAAATTTCTAGGTTTTACTTGATTTGGGGTATTTTCGAAAATGAGTTGGAAACTTTAAATTTTGTGCAAATTTTTTCAATTTCTTGATTAGGCTTTGTCCTACTCGATCTATTTGTGATTGTGTTGGCCCCTTGTGACAATTTTAACATGTATTTAGGCTAGATTCACTCATGTTCATTCATTGCTTACATGTTAGTTTTAGGATTGCATATCAAGTGTTTGATAAAATACTCAAATGGCATTTTGGTGTTGTTTTGGACTCCAATAAGTACCAAACTTTGGAGATTACCATGATTGAACTTGTTTATCAAGTCTTGATCATTGGTTGTATTTTTTACACACTTTGACCTAAATGTGCTTAGACATGCCTTGCACATGCATCACATGTGCACACCACATGCACACTTGATGCACACACTTGCACTTGTCATGTTTTTTGCAACTCAATCATGCTTGTCATATGTTGTTACATGTTTTAGCACTTTTAAAAGGACTGTGTGACATAGTGTTTTATCCTTCTTTTTTTTTTTTTTTTTGGGACTTTGTTTTTATGTTTATGGACTAACTTGACTCTAATCAAGTTCGTGTTCCTATTTTGTGTTTTTGCACTTGTTTCTCTGCTTTGTGTCTGGTTTGCAGATGTCTCCTACTAAGCACTCTGCCACCAAGAAAGCCTCAAAGCGTCCACGCACGGACTCGGAGAATTTCAGAACCATTAAGGCAAATATGGCCTACAATGATATTTACAAAAGGGCAACAATTATCATGGAAAGGGTTGTACGAATGGAGACCCTTGAAAACATTGCCATTCTTGAGATATTCAAGGAGAGAACTTGGACCAAGCTGCTGAATCCAAGTGGAAATGTCTATTCTGAAATCATAAAGGAATTCTTTGTCAATGCCACTATGGACGGAGATCATATCAACGGTTGGGTGCGACAAAAAGAATTCACTATCATAAGGGATTCCATTCAAGAGTTCTTAAAAGTTTTTCCACCATCTCAACCAATATCCTTACAATATGATGACAGATTGGACTCTATTGAGCCAATGGTGGAGCTCCTCAATGGTTCTCTCAACAAGAAGTCAATGAACACCATTCCCTTCAAATCAGAGATGAAGACATTGGCTTATGTCATGATTCACAATATTTACCCAGTGATGAACTTAACAACATTGTCCGCACCAAGAACCATTTTTCTATATAATCTCTTCACACATAAGGAGATCAACATATGTGGTGACATATACCACCTCCTGACAAAGAGCATCACCAAGAGGAACTCAAGAACAATCATGCCATTCCCAAGTCTCATTATGGGATAGCAAAAACAAGGCTGAAGATTCCAAGCGGTCTTATGCTCATGCAAAGAGACTATCCCATTGGTGCTCATACGGTGACCCAAAGCAAAGCCCACATCACCGGATCAAGAACCGGCATCTCTCAAATCCCAAGGGATGATGTTGAGGAAGAAGGTGGGGACATGGAAGGCGAAATTGATAGGTTCACATCCGCTCTAAAGAGCTTTGCACAACCATCTTCCCAAGCACAAGCACGAGGACCCGATCGTCTTGATCATCTCATTGCAAGGGTTGAGCAGATTTATGGCTTGCTAGAATCCCATGTGCAGCACACCACGGATCAGTTTACCTATGTCCAAGGTCTGATTACTACGCTATCATCTCAGATTGAAGACATGGTAATGGAGCAGCGACAACAACAGGCAGGATCCGATTCAAAATCTAAAGAATTTTAGCCTCTTTTGCCATTTCGGTCAAAAAAGGGGAGAAAATTTTGAGGGAGCTTAGACATTGGTTATATAAGTGGTTTAGTAGTTTACTTTTGGTCTTAGTACTCTACTTTTATAGTTTTTATAACTTGTGGTTATTTACATTACTTTCTTTTAAAGCTTTAAGTACTTTGGTTTAATTTCAATTTAATACTCAGTACTTTGTGTTTGTATCTTTGCTTTGTAGCATTTTTTGGTACTTTTAGATTTTGTTGCATTATCTTGAGTACTACACACTTGTGCCCTTCTTGGATCTTGTATCCTTGATGCAAATACTTCTTGTATTTCACATTGGTTGTGTGTTGGACATGCAATTGATTTCTGCACTGCTCTTAATTGCATTGCATGTCCGGATAATCATTTACTAGCTAAATGTTCATTGTAGTCATTCTTTAATGACTGTTCTTGTTTGATTAAGATATGCTTAACTGTCTATATAGTGTTTATTACCTTGATCGCATTTTACTTGCTTATATACGTACTGTGTATTCAACTTGTCATAAGCTTAATGAAAGTTTTATTTGTGTGCGAGTGTTTCAGGATACAGGTGTATACATGCAAGTGCTTCACAGCTTCTAGATTAGGTGTGAGTGAGTTTTACCACTGTTCTCAACTTACATTTAAGTTTAGAGTCTGTTTTAGGGATTTCATCACGGAATAGCCATAGGGGGAGATTGTAAAGTTGTGATTTACAACTATTTTGTGTTGGCTTTAATTTCGTGCCAAATTTAGTTGTAATTTTGTTCAATCTTATGTACCCTGTATTTTATTTGGGATTTCTTTGTAAGGGTTGTGTGTGTGTGAGAGAGAGTGTGAAGACCCAAGGCAGAATTAAAAAGCAAAGAAGTTCTCATGGGTAGCTTGCGGGTAGACTTCCCGTGAAGTGAAGCATGTGCTTAGCATATGACTGGAATGTGAAGAGTCATGAGAGATAGTGATAGTTGGTTTTCACAAGTGTCTCGCAGGTAAGGCCTTCTCGCGAGATACCCACGAAACATGCTGTTTTGCTATTTTGTCATATCTGCTCCACTGTATCCTTACCAACACTATATATACTATCATTACCCACATATTGAGAGTAATGCTTTTAGAGAGAAAACCCTAGCCACAAAACCCTTGAGAGTTAGAGATTGTCATACCCACAATTCTTTATACAATCTATTGTGGTTTTCCTCAACTCTTACTTTTTCATTTCCAAATCCTTGAGAGGTTGATTGCCCAAACACTTACCACACACATCCTGAGTGTAAAGTGAGGTTTTGGTGTTGCTGGGAAGCATTGGATTCGAAGCCGTTTGTTTGGTAAATGCAATCGGGCTGAATTGAGTGATCCGAAGAGCTAGAGAAGACCTTTTAGAGAGAAAACCCTAGCCACAAAACCCTTGAGAGTTAGAGATTGTCATACCCACAATTCTTTATACAATCTATTGTGGTTTTCCTCAACTCCTACATTTTCATTTCCAAATCCTTGAGAGGTTGATTGCCCAAACACTTACCACACACATCCTGAGTGTAAAGTGAGGTTTTGGTGTTGCTGGGAAGCATTGGATTCGAAGCCGTTTGTTTGGTAAATGCAATCGGGCTGAATTGCGTGATCCGAAGAGCTAGAGAAGACCTTTTAGAGAGAAAACCCTAGCCACAAAACCCTTGAGAGTTAGAGATTGTCATACCCACAATTCTTTATACAATCTATTGTGGTTTTCCTCAACTCCTACCTTTTCATTTCCAAATCCTTGAGAGGTTGATTGCCCAAACACTTACCACACACATCCTGAGTGTAAAGTGAGGTTTTGGTGCTGCTGGGAAGCATTGGAAGAAGCCGTTTGTTTGGTAAATGCAATCGGGCTGAATTGTGTGATCCGAAGAGCTAGAGAAGACAAGGCTTGGCAAAGTCAGTTGGTAGCAAGAGCTTGGATGGCTCGAGTACATGGGATAGACTAGGCTTGGAGGGTTTTTTGTTATTCGTGTACTCCAACTTATTTTCTAGTGGATCGATTTACCGCTTGGAGGGCAGCGAAGAGGTTTTACGCCGAGTATTTAGATTTTCTCTTCGATAACACATCAACATGTTATCTTGTGTTTGCAAACTTCTTCCCTACTATTTTAGCTTTCATTTTACTACTGTGTGTTAATGAATATGGCTTAGAGTAGTTTTATTATTTATCCGCTCACATTTACTCTATTTCGCACTTAGTTTAAGTTAGAGTAAAATCAACTGAGCCGTAATATTTTAATTTGAGAGTCTAAACAGCTCTTGTACTTTAACACATTTTCGAGCTTTCAAATTTGATCTTGGATTATTAATGATATATTGAAGGATTCTTAGATAGAATTGATGCTCAAAAGTAAAGTAGTAAAAAGATTGGATCTTAAAGGAATTGGATGATTGTTTGGTCTCATAACAATAAATAAAAGTTGAAATGAATTAATAAAGATAAACCCTAGGTAATCATTTCTTTTTCTTCACCTTGCCTCGCCCTTCTTCCCAAGAGTTGTTTTTGCTTTGATTGACAAGCTGTAAGGAAAAAGGAGTGAGAAAAATAGTTTGTATGATATTCCACAATTATTGTACTTAAGCCAATTACTGAATTTAAGATGTGAACTATCAATCATTATCTGGTACTTGAATGTTGATTAGCATGCTGACTCCTTTGTCACTTCTTACCCCCAAGAAATTCCTCCTTAAAATTACCTATTGAGCGAGGGAAGAGAGACTATCCACACCCAGTGGGGACTAATAGATGCCTTGGAGAGTTTTTTTTTTTTTTCCAAAGAAAGTTTCAACTTATGGCATTCGCTCCTGATAATGGCTCTTTATCATCAAATCAAGACATCAATCAGTTTTTGGTGTAGGCGGGGATTGAACCCAGATGTCTTGAAGAGTTTTGAACACCCACATTACCAAAGGAAAAAACTATTTAATCCTAGAACCCAAAATTCATCAAAATATATAAAGGTATCCACATTTAATCGACTTAGATTCTTCTTTTAAAAATGACTTACATCTTTATAATCTTCATAAATCTCCAAAGTCCAAATTCAACTTGAATCATCTGCCCTACTTTGAGAACTATCTCTTTAGAAGCCTCTACCAATTTACATTAGTTTGATTAACCTCTAAACTAATGAAAAGGTTTTAAACCTTTTTTTTTTTTTTTTGCTAGTGACAATGACCACACTCCAAAGCTTTTCGAACATCTGATTATTTCTCAAACTTTTCACATAATTAATTTTTTAAAACCGCCCAATATCTTTTAAAAAACCACCCTCAAGTTGCCAAACCAAACATGCCAAGAAGAATCAGTGAGTGTAGATTACCAGCAAGCATTATAGTTTTCTAGCCCCAGTTTGCAATACTAAGGATTATACAAGTATAGAGCAATTCCTATTGTACTTATTCCTTTATGAAGATATTTACAACTAATGAATTTGTTTTAGAGAAGTGTTATGTCCATGATGTTTTCATAATATTTTCACAAAAAATCATAGGTGATAAGTTGTTATTGGTTCTAATTTAAATCCACCAATGAAATTACTTTTGTGCCCACTAATTACAGACAATAGCAACTTACCACTTAAGATTCTTTGTGAAAAATATTGTAAACATAGCACCTCTCTTTGATATTTTTACCTACCTCCAAAACGAATTAGGATCAACTTGTCTAATTAATTCCCATCAAATTCATTAGATGCACTTGATATATTCTGTCGTCTCTTATATAAAGTGGACCAAATGCATATTAAGGGGTTTTAGAGGTTATTGTAGCAAAAATTACCAAAAAAATACTCAAATATGGTTTTGCATTATTGTTCAAATTTATACACATTGCTACAAACACTGAAGCAACATTAAAAAAAAAAAAAAAAAAAAAATCCACAGTACTCAAGAAAAAACTTGAAAAGTGATGTTGGTAACAAAGAAAAAAAAAGAAGAATAAAGGCAGAATATTTTAATAGAGAACAAGAGAATAAAGCATAAGATGTAGGGTATATTGTTAAAGTGAATGTGTAAAATAAATAAAATAGCTTGTTGCTAATGCAAAATGTATTCTTTTTATGTATATCTGGTTATGAATGCTCTAAGTTCCCACATATTATTTGTTATGATGCGATGCAAAATATTCGGTTTTTGAATTACAAAGTCTCTATCACAACTTATATAATTATATAGCTTCATTTTATAACTCAATTTTTGATTTAAAAGTCGATTTTGCTAAAGTTGAGTTATATGCAACTTAATGGAACCTGGAACTCAAGTTTGAGGACATCAAGTTCCACGTTTGTCACATATAACTAGATTGCATGGAACTTGACTTTGGTGAAATCAAGTTCTACTTTGAATTCAATTTTCAAAAAGTCGAGTTTTGCAAAGATGCTATGTAACTAGATAAGTTGTTGTAGAGGCTTTTTAAGAAAATAAAATTTTCAAACATTGAATGTTTAGCAAAAAAAAAAAAAAAAAGAAAACACTTATAATATATGCATTATCTTTCTCACAATGTAAACTTCACAACCATGCAAGATTAAAACATGAAAAGGAGTTACTAGTCAAAAACACATGCAATGTACAGAAAAGTTTATGAAAATAACTTATTCTTTTTTTTTATATATAAATATTAAATTTAATAATTATGATTATCATTAGTAGTATGTTATTTACGGTCTAAATATGAAATATAATAATTAGTTGGTAATTATGGTAATTACTAATATTTTTTATACTAATTGTAGAAAGCTTTTAAAGGAGGGTTAAATATATAATAAATTTTAATCTCAACTAAAAAATATACGTTAAAAGTGGAAATTCCTCCTCCCCCCCCCCCCCCCCCAACACACACGTTCTAGTCAGATTAAGTAAAATTTTTGTTGCCGAATAAGATATTTGATGTTCAACCCCATCTACACCAAAAATTAATAGGTGTTATATCCTCATGATAAAAAGTAATTATCATGGAATAGACATCATATGTCGAAATTATATCATATTTATAATATAGTCACTGAGCACATGCTCACGTGTGTGCTCAGAGGCTCTCTTATTTTTTTAGAAAAAAATAATAATTTATATCCATTATAATTTAGGATTACTACATTTTTCAATCATAAAAAAATCTAGAGATGTGATGAAAAATTATTTCACCTATAAACGCATAATACTCATCACACCTCCAGAGTTTTTTCTGATTGGAAAATGTAGTAATCCCAAATTATAATAGATACAAATTATTAATTTTTTCTCAAAAAATAGAAAAAAGCATGTACTCTGAGGCTAGTTATTTTTAATGTGACGTCGGTAGTTTTTTATTTTTTTAAGGGAAGGAAGGTTTTTTTTTTTTTGGGTTGATAAATCATGGGAATGGCCTAATGGGGTTTTTTTTTTTTTTTTCTTTTCTTTTAATGGAAGTTTCATTTGTTAAGATAGGAACAGTGGGCAATTTTTATTTTTTATTTTTATTTATATAGAAACATGGGGTAGTAGGAAGGGAAGCGGGAGTTTTTTTTTTTTTTCTTTTTTTTTTAATGTTGGGTAGGTTTTTTGTTTCTATTTTTTTGTGAATTTATAGTTTTGACCTCATTTCTTGTATATTAGGAATAAAGATAAATTAATTAAATTAGTGGTATTTTTGGAAGTTAAAAAGGAAATAACTATAACTTTCAGAATCCTCATAATATGTAGATATATACACACATACACACATTAGAATAATGAAGTTCAAAATGGTATGACCTCCAAAACTTTTGTAGCAAAATATTATAAAGTCAATTAAAAGGCTAAAGTCTTTAGTTTTATATATACAAGCCATCAACCCAACGCTGCACGGGATACCCCTCATAAAAAAAAGATATTCATTTTAGATGTTTTAAACCTTTGAGGAGTTACTTTTTAATCACCTTTATTTTTCAACAATCTGTTTAGAATTTTTATGATTTTTTTAAATCTCTATTTTCTTCTATTATGAATTAAAATAAGATTTTCTATGATTTTTTAAAATCTCTATTTTCTTCTATTATGAATTAAATTAAAATTTTCAAAATACGTTTAGTATTTGGAACTACTTTAATTGGTAAAACTAAAAAATAACCACATAAAATTATTAAATTGTTAAGTACCATAAACTTATAAGAATAATATATTAAAAATCAACGATTGAAATATTTCTTTTCTCTAAAAAAATTTTGAAAAAAATAAAGAAATTGTTTTCAATTTGATGTACGAGAACACTAATAAAGTCTAGTTTGAAACACTATTAATTCACACCAGTGGAATTTATAGAAGCCGATGGATGATTGCATTTTGCTATGAATCAAATAATTTGTTTGTTAGAGATATATTAAACATATTAGTCCAATGTAATAGGCCTAAACCCACCACTGCTTGTACTAGTAGTCTAGGGTTTAGTCTCCTATATATACTCATGTTAGGGTTCATTATAATACATGTTTTGTACTATACTCTTATACAATAAAGATATAGCCCTTAAGGGAATCCTCTGTGAATGTAGGCCGATAAGGTTGAATTAGGGGTAGCAAAATTGGACACGACTCGCGAACCCGACACGGCACAATATGAAATTAGCAGGTTATAGGTTGAGGCTTAATGAGTTCATATCATATTCGGGTTGACACGGCTGACCCGTTTAATAAACGGGTTGGGTTAGTGTTGAACATATAGAACTCGTTTGACCCATCTGACTCGTTTAATTAAATGACATTTTACCAATATACCCTTCATACTCTATATATATAAACTTCTTAGTTGTTGTGGTTTATTTTCTTTGGCATATTGTGATTGATTATTTGTGATATTGTGATATGCTTTAGTTTTGAATGATTATTTGTGATGCAATTACTCGTTAATTTTGAATTTTATATTAAAAATATTTATTTGTTGATTTTTTCATATATTTTTTTTTTCATTTTGCTAAAATCTGATAATCAGGTCAACATAACTGATCCGTTTAATAAATGGGTCGTGTTAGAGTTATGGAATCTTGACCCATTTAATAAACATGTCGGGTTAGTGTTGGCCTATATTATCGAATACTCATGAGTTGACATGACACAAACCCAACACGCAAACACGAATTGCCACCCCTAGGCTGAACCATGTAATTCTCGTATTCTAAGTGTTCATATTCTATGCTTCCCCTTTTGCATCCACTTTAGCATATACAACATGGTATAACACATCGCATTACTAATATATTTAACATGGTATCAGAGTCAAACTTCATTCTTCGCATCAAACAAAACATCTCTAGCAAGCTAAGAAGAATATCACATGCACACCACCATCAGATGTCACACATGCTTGTCTGCTGGATTTAGACTCCACAGCATCTCGCAGTCAATGTGGATCAGTGCTGTGTCTAAGATCCACAAACTCAAGCAAACCTGTGACATTAATCTCAAATTTGTGTAAAACAAGCCTTCCTTTCGAGAAACCAACCGCATAGCCATGCTCTTCGGCCTCCCGTGTGGAAAACCTAGAACTAAGGTCACCTTACACCACCGCATGTACCTACAGGCGCTACCTGAACATTCGGACACAATCCCACATGCCACCGAAGGTTCTCAACTCCCAACTTAGACCTCGGTTACAAGCGCCACCATGATGGCCTTGTCGTCCGCCGTTCTAGCTAGTTCGAGAATCTGGCTCTCATCTGACATCACACGCACCCTCACGCACCACCTAGGTTTCTATTACTCCTCCACACATCGGTGGACATCTCATATTCCTGCCACGCGCTAAAAAACCATGATGATTTCATTTGATGTCATTAGATGATGTCATCACTCCACGTTCGCAGCCACGAAAGCCCTAGTCCATGTTAGTACCACATCATCATGATGAGTCAGTGGCTTTGCAACCTGATCAGTGACCCGGACCGGAAAACCTAGAACTAACCCAGACCATGTAGCCTTTGACTGACCCTTGACTTTGACCTTTCCATTGACCTTTGACCAAAAGTCAAAATTTTTGAAAGGACCTATTGGCTCAATTTTTTGTGTAGATTCAAGTTTTGGACTCTGTTTCTTCATTTGAAACTCCAAAATTGGTCAATTGGCACATTATTCAAGGTGGTTCTTCAAAGGCATTCTTCAAGACATCTCTGAAGAATCTTTTCATACTTACCCAACCTCAAGCCTTCATCGAGCTTTCACCTTGAGTTTGAGAGAGGGTGTTAGAGATATATTAGACATATTAGCCCAATGTAATAGGCCCAAGCTCACTCCTTCTTGTACTAGTAGTCTAGGGTTTAGTATCCTATATATACTTATGCTAGGGTTCATTGTAATACAGGTTTTGTACTACACTCTTATACAATAAAGATGTAGCTTTTAAGAGATTTTGCCGTGGATGTAGGCTGACAAGGCTGAACCATGTAGTCCTTGTGTTCTAAGTGTTCATATTCTGTACTTCCCCTTCCGCATCTACTCTAGCATATACAACATAACATATCGCATTGCTGATATATTTAACATTGTCCAAATTATTCCAAAGAATTAACGATCTTCAAGAATTTACTTATAGTTTTACTTCAACCTAAGCCATCCAAATATCACGTTATCTCCTTATCGATAATATGCAATAAAAATTGGTAAACGCCAAATGTTTGCATTACGCAATGCAATGAGATTCTCCTAATTCTGAAAGACGCTAGCATAGCATTAATAGCAATGAGCTCAAACCAAACCTTTCCCTTACATCTCTCAAGACAATGAACAACAGCACAAATTGATAAACGAGGCTGTTAAAGTCAGACTTGCCTGGTTCAATTATAGGTACATTACTCAAAATAGAATTGAGTATAGGTTCAATTAAAGTCAGACACTCAACATAGATCTCGATCTCTCTCTCTCTCTCTCTTAAAATGGAAGGAAAGAAGCCTGGCAATAGGATTTGAGTATTGTCTCACCAGAGACAAAAAATTATTTGAATATTGTTTATAATTTCTTATGGGCTTATGGCTATGAAGTGGAAGAGGTGTACCATTCACTACCAAAAAAAAAAAAAATAAAATAAAATAAAATTGCCTATTAGTGACCAAGAATTTTTGACTGACCCTAAAAGCCCTCTCAAAAAATCTTATTTGTAATGGCAAAATAAAGCCCTCGCAAATGCTTAGTAAAATGTGAAATATTTGTGACCAACAAGAAAATCTTTCGCAGTTATGTGTTATAGCCGTCACAAATACTAATATTTTGGAGAGAAATTTTCCCTCCATATTATTTGCGAGGAACAATTAAAAATCTCTCGCAAAAAGTGTATTATTTGTGACAGTAAAAAAAAAAGCTATCACTAATACTAAATTATTTGCGAGGGTTAGGATTGACCTATACAAATAATCATTAAAATGTCAAAAATTTTGGAGGGAAATGTTCCCACCAAATTATTTCCAAGGGACAATAAAAAACCCTTAAAAAAAGTTTATTTTTTGTGTGAAAAAAACTATGTCCTTACTAATACTAAATTATTTGCGAGGGCCACGATTGACTTTCGCAAAAAATCATTAAAATATTAATTTTTTGAGATAAAAGTTATTCTAAAATTTAAAGAAAAATAAAAAGAAACATATAAACATATAGCACTTTGTATTCTTTAGATGAACCTTTTGTTTACAGTCTAAAAAAAAAAAACATTTTATAGACAACCTAGATAAGAAAGGTCTGTCCTTATTTTCTAAACAATTGTACCCATAAAAAAATGATAGTACTTTCAACTTCAAAATGGTAGTCTAAAATTTAAGAATTTCAGCCTTTAATACTCTCTCTCTCTCAAAAATGAATAAAAATTTATTCTCATTAAAATAATACATAAAAGATGAGTTTATAGATCAAATGGTAAATTACATCTGATTGACACGAAAATTTGCATGCATGTTAAGAATATATAGAACATGTAATCCGATGGTTGGATTTTCAAAATATGAATTCAATAATAAGTTATTGGGTGATGTCACATTTTTTAGAGTTACATCACGTGTAACTTGAACCTAACTCTATATTTCTTAATTCGATGTGAATTTTGACAAATCTACCGTTAGATTACATTATCTTCATATATTTTTCATACTTATAAAATTTCAAAGTGATCACATATTAATTGTCATGTCATCAATCAATTGTTTAAATTTAAGTTTTTGTAGTTCAAAATAATGCATAAAAGATGAGTTTATAGATTAAACGGTGAATTATATCCGATTGGCATGCATGTTAAGAACATATAGAGTATGTAATCCAATAGTTGGATTTTCAAAATATGAATTCAATAATAAGTGATTGGGTGGTGTAACATTTTTTAGAATTACGTCAAGTGTAACTTAAACCCAACCTATATTTCTTAATTCGATGTGAATTTTGACAAATCTACCGTGAGATTACATTATTTTCATATATTTCCATGCTTACAAAATTTCAAAGTGATCAAAGATTAATAGCCATGTCATCAATCAATTGTCTAGATTTAAATTTTAGTAGTTTGTTAGTTCGTTTAGACCCCTTAAATACAACAGATTAACCTAGAGAATTAGCCAAGTGATTAACTTAGGTAACTTCAACAGAACTAGGTTAACACAAATAACCAAAAACAATAAAGCAGCGGAAAATAAAGAACACAAATATCTGATGACCCAGGAAAACCAAACCGGTAAAAAACCTGGGGAGGATTTAACTGGGGAGGATTTAACATAGCTATCATCAAGGTAAACTGAATTCACTATGAAAGAATTGAAGTTTATACAATAAGACTTAAACCACTAACACCCTATTGCTACCCAAGTGTAGGAAACTTACTACCACGACCCCATGATAGCTCCGAGATCCACGGACTCCTTCTTTCTTGAATTGTTCAGCAATTCACAAGCGCACCTGCTTGTATTTCTTTGAAGCTCTTTGATTCCGCAACTGTATGATTTATCAAGCTCTTGACATAAATCTTGAGTTTAGAAATCCTAAGTGTATGTGAAGGCAAACACCTCTAGATCTCACAATGAGATTCACAAACACAGCAAAACAGAACTCTAAAAACGTGGCTAGAGTTTTCCCTTATATACTTAGGGCAAAACATAAAACCCTATACATTAAATGGGCTAGGGCTGAGTTGGAAAATTCTGCAGAAAAACAATCTGCACGACTTTCGATCGATCGAGTCTAATTTTCGATCGGTCGAGTCAGGCAGAAAGTGCACAGTAACTTCTGCAGTAAACTCGATTCCAACTTTACATAAAACGCCATACTTTGAGCAAGTTTAACACACAACTTAAAGAATGTTTTGATCATGGTTTGCCAACATTACAAATTGAAGTTCTAATATATTAGTTCCTAATTCTTAGAATCTAACTCCCCTTTGGCAATCTGTGACAAAACACAGACTCAACAAAAAACTCAAAGTTTACAAATTGAAACAGCCCATTACAAAATTAAAAAGCCACTTAACAATTCAACCTAACTACTATCTAACAGTTGCAAAGTAGACAGCAGCACGACTGAATCAACCTGTATATTCCTGTAACACTTAACAAACACATAAACACATGTGTGGAAGGAAAGACATATAAACAATAATATGAAACAAAAATATAAAAACAAAAATAAATTCTAACTCTCCCCCTAAGTTAGATACATCAAAAAAAATTTCAACTCCCCCTAAACAAAAACATACTTGTATTTTCCACACATATTCCCACATTTAATCTCCCCCTTTTTGTCACGTATTGACAAAGACAACTCAAACAAAGAGTTGAGTGACAGTAAATATGAGAGAAAAAAGAGAACCAAGGGAACATAAAATAGTTTAGCTCTATAGAAAATAGAGAGAACTCCCCCTATGAAGAACAACAACTCCCCCTATGAACAATAAAGGTTAAAAAAAAAACTTTTCTCCCCCTATAAAAATAGGAAAAACAAAACAAGTTTTGGGAAAAACAGTTTTGAGGAAAATTTAGGAGGTGGGGAAAAATAAAAAACACACAACCCTAAAAAAAATGAGTTGAGGATACACATGAAGAAAAATATTCTCTCTTTCAATAAATGCAAACTTGACACTATGTGACCCATAAACAGTTGCATGAATAGAGAAAATATTTGCACATTGATTATCCATCATATCTCTTAAGAAAAATATTTTCTGCATTTCACACATCAAGAAAAATAGCACATACTAAAATGTACAAAAGACTCAAAACTTAATCAATCAATTTTTAATTCAAGTTGAGTACCCAATTTAGCAAAGTGTATGCATGTTATGTGTGAAAACAATAAGAGATATGATTGCAAAACTGCAAGAAGGATACAAAAAACAATGCAATTCATGTGAATCCTGACCATAAATGATGCATAAAAAAAATTTTGGTCAAAACTCTAAAAACTGAAAATTTTTCAGTTTCGATCGATCGAGTATCGATCGAATACCAATCGAGTCAGACAGAATCAAATCAAAAATTTTAATCGCAATTTCGATTGGTCGAAATTCTGGTAAACTCAAATTTTTGAAAAACAAAGCAATTTAATGCAGAAACTCCTCAAAGCACAATATTTCATGAATGAAATGCATGAGTATGAGACTAAAAGTTTTTCAAAAACACATTAATACAGCCCAGATCTTCCAAAAACAAGTTTATCAACCAATTTGTCCTTAAAACTCAAATTTTGCATGAAAATCAAGGAACATATAATCTTGGATGGCTACAATAAAATTACACACAATAACATGTACAACGTTTAGCAAAGAGTAACTTTGTGTAGTGTGTACAACTAGCAAAAGTTTGAGAGACATGTGAGGTGATATGTGAATAGTAATCAATCACAAAGTCTACAAAATTCATCACATAAATTTGAAAGAGACTATCACCTAAAGAGTTACATCATATAACTCTCACATCTCCTAAATTAAAAGCTTGCAATCATATAAGTTTCTTGATTTGCCTCATAATATACACACCAATTTCAATTGATTAAAAACTTATTAAAATAGCCGGGATAATGTACACACCAATTTTAACATTTTAACCGAGGCTACACCTTATGTTCTTTTTGTGCATGTGCTATACTTTCTCGAGCACAAAATCTTACAATATGCACTAAGGTGCTCATGATTGGCTAATAAACAGTGGTGAGATGGTTATTTATGCCTTTCTCATTAAGTTCAAGTCCAACAATCAAAGGCATGTGACTTCAAGATTAAAATCATGTGATCAAAAATTATAAACATCTTCCCACACAACATGTACTACAAAGCTTAAACTAGTAAAATACAATAAAATAAGCTCATCCAAGCTAAACAAAGTACATAAACATGTTATGTAAAGATAATATGGCCAACCTTGATTATAAATCCAAGATATATAATACAAAATACATAAAAACCTTTTTGGTTTTTTTAAAAAATAATGACAAAAACTAAAAGCACACATTATGCTAAATGATTAAAAATGCAAATGTAATGCATGACAATGCTTAACTAAACTATAGAGGGTACACAAACAAGAAATATCAATTTCTTAATTAACCCATGAGTACATGTACAAACTAGTACATACTCATACAATATCATAAATAGCTTAGCACTTATATAACACATGCTATTCAAGTTTCTCCACAATGTCAAGCATATTCTAAATCAAGAGAAAGATATCATAGTTCATGTAATTCTCAAGAAAAATAAAACAAGACACAAAATAAAATATTTTTGTATTTTTGAAATTTTTCAATGTTTTTGGATTTTTTTTTATAAAAAAAAAAACAACCTAATCAACAAAACAACCAAAAACAAAAAACAAAACATGTCCACAAATAATTGAAAGAATTAAAACAGGGACAAGTCAGCAACACTCACCTTAGAGAATCTTTTTTCACCCATATAGCACGAGTCTTTGGCTTTATAGGTGAAAATCCATGTGAAATAGAGTGTATTTGAGGGATTACACCAATCTTCTGAGAAAGACTAAAATCCTGCAAATTCCTTTCACAAGCCAACAAGCTCAAATTTTTCAAAAGCATATGAAACAGTTTATATGGACTTATGGCAGGAGAAATATCAGCACATATCCTAGATTGAAAAACAGAATGTTTAAATTTCAATTTATGACAATTAGGACGAATGTGACTAGAGACACCACAAAAGTGACAAATAGGAACAAATTTAGGAACATCAGTATTCCTAACAGCAAATCTAGTCTCAGATTTTGGTTTTTGCCTCAACAAAGAACAATTTGGTCTAATATGACCAACAACACCACAATGGTGACAAGTAGGCACAAAAACAGATTTATTATGCTCTCTAACAGTAGGTTTAGACTTAGGTTTAGAAACTTCAGCGTTAACATCAGAACTTTTACCTTTGTCTAACCTAGCAAAATAAGCCTTTTCTTTATTATTCCTCTTGAAAGGAGGGATATAAACTTTCTCAGTTTTAGGCTTAAGAGAAACAGAAACACTTCTGTTATCATTAGCAGGCTTGGTTCTAGTCAAATTTTCAATTTTAGCTTTAGATTCAACTAACTCTTGTTCCAAACTTTTCATCTTCTCATCTTGAGAGGAAATTTGATTTCTCAAAAATTCATTCTTTTTATTAGATTCATCTAATCTCATTATCAATTCCTCTTTTTCAAGATTAGCCAATTTTAACTCTTCCTTGAATTTCTTAGCAATTCTCATAGTTTTCAATAATTCCTTACAAAGAGTTTCACAGGCATCAAAAAGTTCAACAGAAACAACAGTGTCCTTCTTATTCAAATTATCACAATAAAAAACAGTAAGACACTTAAAATTATCCATGATAACAGGGATCAAGGACCAACTCTTAGATCAAAGGATCTACAACAGAAGAGCTACCCGCTCTGATACCACTTGTTAGTTCGTTTAGACCCCTTAAACACAACAGATTAACCTAGAGAATTAGCCAAGTGATTAACTTAGGTAACTTCAACAGAATTAGGTTAACAAAAATAACCAAAAACAATAAAGCAGCGAAAAATAAAGAACACAAAGATCTGATGACCCAGGAAAACCAAACCGGTAAAAAACCTGGGGAGGATTTAACCTAGCTATCCTCAAGGTAAACTGAATTCACTATGAAAGAATTGAAGTTTACACAATAAGACTTAGACCACTAACATCCTATTGCTACCCAAGTGTAGGAAACTTACTACCACGACCCCATGATAGCTTCGAGATCTACGGACTCCTTTCTTGAATTCTTCAGCAATTCACAAGCGCACCTGCTTGTATTTCTTTGAAGCTCTTTGATTCTGCAACTGTATGATTTACCAAGCTCTTGACATGAATCTTGAGTTTGGAAATCCTAAGTGTATGTGAAGTCAAACACCTCTAGATCTCACAATGAGATTCACAAACACAGCAAAACAGAACTCTAAAAACGTGGCTAGGGTTTTCCCTTATATACTTAGGGCAAAACATAAAATCCTATACATTAAATGAGCTAGGGCTGAGTTGGAAAATTCTGCAGAAAAACAATCTGCACGACTTTCGATCGATCGAGTCTAATTTTCGATCGATCCAGTCAGGCAGAAAGTGCACAGTAACTTCTGCAGTAAACTCGATTCCAACTTTACATAAAACGCCATACTTTGAGCAAGTCTAACACACAACTTAAAGAATGTTTTGATCATGGTTTGCCAATATTACAAATTGAAGTTCTAATACATTAGTTCCTAATTCTTAGATACTAACATAGTTTAAAATAATGCATAAAATATGAGTTTATAGATCAAATGGTAAATTACATCCAATTGGCATAAAAATTGGCATGCATGTTAAGATCATATAGAACATGTAATCCCATGGTTGGATTTTCAAAATATGAATTCAATAATAAGTTATTGGGTGGTGTAAGATTTTTTAGAGTTACACCAAGTGTAACTTGAACCCAACCCTATATTTCTTAATTCAATGTGAATTTTGACAAATCTACCGTGAGATTAGATTATCTTCATACATTTTTCATGGTTACAAAATTTGAAGGTAATCAAAGATTAATAGGCATGTCATCAATCAATTGTCTAAATTCAAGTTTTTGTAGTTTAAAATAATGCATAAAAGATGAATTTATAAAACAAATGGTAAATTACATCCAATCGGCATAAAAATTGGCATGCATGTTAAGAACATAATTTTCTAGAATTAACATTTCATTATACTCTTCAAATCTAACGGTTAGATTTCAAATCTAAGTATGACACATGATGGACATGTGTCGTGTACTTATATGGTTATGTTTACTTACTATCCAATTGGTCTCAAATTTCACCAACACCAGTATGCCATTATACTCTTCAATCCTATTGATCAAGATTTGAATATGAATTTCACCAAGTTCAATGGTCTCAGGACCACTTTTTTAACGGTCATGTTAGCATTTAGTATGCAAACAATGCACGCCATTTGTCATGTAAGCAATTTTCATCAGTGAGATGACAGTAAGAACCAAAATGGAACGCATTTTTCATTTAGGGACCAAAAAAAAGGGAATCAATATTTCGATACCGGTTAATACCGGTGTATTGTTTCAGGATTACCGCTAATTTTATATATTTATATATAACTATTTATTTACTTATTTATAATGTCATTAGTCAAAATCCATATAATTTATTAAAAATATTTACAATTATAAGTCTATATCTTAATTAATATGCTAAACTTTAGTTAAAAACTTAAAATGTTAGCACATTTTAATAATAATAGATAGTTTATCTATTTAATAAAGACTCAATAGATAGTTTTTCTAGTTGATTTATTTAATAAATAATAATGTAATAATAATAATAATAGTATTTGTGGTGCACAACACGTTATCAATTTGGCAGATGGTAAAAAATTTCAAAAAAGTTGAATAGACACTCCATTAAACTTTAGTACTTCACACGAGTGTATTGATGTTGTCACTTGTCAAGGGCACACTCAAGTGCTATTACTAGTTCACTGCTCAAGATATAGATATGAGGAGTTGGGTAGTTGAGCGGTGAAAATGAAAAGATAAAGAACAAAGGTGCTAGGAAGAAAATTTCCCCCCAAATTTTTTTACTTTCCCGCACAAAATTCTCCAAAAAATTTTTCCCACGTACATTTTCATTGTTTCATTTCTCACATAAAGTTTTTACTCACAAAACTCTCTCATTTTCTCTCTATCTCTCACACAGCCTCACACACACACACACACACACACACAACCTCGCCGACCCGAAGAGTAGAGCCCAACCTAGCCCAGCGACGACACCGACAAGGCCAAGCCCAGCCATCGACTGCTCTCCTCCTCGATCTCTCTATCGTCAACCCATACCCATCGGCTCTCTCTCCCTCACCAGAAGATCCTTTCTCCCTCTCTCCCTCTCTCCCCCCTTACCACCCCCATACCCATTCATTTTTCCTCACCATACCCATACCCAATCCAATTTTTCTTGGTAAGTTATTTATTTGATTTTTTTGTTTTGATTATTGTGAAATTTTGGGTTTGGATTTGGATACTTAACATTAGGTTATTTATTTAATTTTCAATTTTGATTTTTGTAAAATTTGGGTTTGGATTTGGTGAAGTAATTTAGTTTTTTTGTTTAGGTGGCATTTTGTTATGGTTTGTTCGTACTCTTTCTTTTTGTTCATGTCTATATCACTGCACTACGGCACTTGGCTAGCGTAGTTTTTATGTTGGAACCCATTTATGGGTTTTCTACTATGAAAAAGAGCTATGAGTTGTTGAAGGGAAAGACCCTTTATGCCTTTGGGCTTGTTTTTGTGTACTTGGCAATTTGTGGGGTTATTGCTAAATTTGATATTTGATGCCAATTATAGTAATCTGGTGTGAAAGTTCGGTTTTTGTTTATTTGTTTTTATGGATAAGTGGTGGATGCTGGAATTGTTGAATTTGGGTTTATGAAAAGTGACTTGTTGAAAAGGTTAGGAGGTTTGTTTTCATGTTGTCATTATTCCTTAAAGCGAAAGTACAAATAAGTGCTACTATTCTATTCCATAATTGATAATAAGAGAAAGCTATGCTTTGTGTAGGGTCATGATGTAATACTATTGGTTGGTTTATTTTAATAACTATTTGCTTACTGTTTTTGAGAGCACTTATATATGATTCATATATAAGGTGCTCTCAAAATCATGAAACAGTTTATGGTGGATAATTTGGACAATTTAGAAATCAGGGTAAACTAGTTAATCACTTATTTATGTGCCTCTGTTTTCTTTAGTGAAATAATTCATTCACTTTGTTTAGCCCCCCTTAACTTTAATTATCTCATGCATACAATATATGCATCCACCTTGTCGCACTGTTTGGACCTCACAACCATGTGAGACCTATACGCTTTAAGAGGAATGATGTATATGTGGGATGCATGAGATACCTTCGCTGAGCCATGTAGACAAGTCCCTAAACCTAGTAACATATGAAATCTAACTTCAAACATGCACCAACAATTTTCTGCTCTGTTTGGGTGATGCATATTTATTAGAAGAGAGAATTTTTATTCTGTTCTGTCTCTGCTTATTCTTTAAACCCTATAACTTTAAATTTATTTGCAACCACTCTGGAACTTGTTTGTTTAACATTGACTAGGTAAGGAATAGTGTTGGTAATTTCTTGGTTGACCTATCTGGGAACATTTTGATCAATGTATGGCCTTGACCATATATGTCATGAAGAATTGATCAATGAATGGCTTTTACTTGTTCAGTCTTCCAATCAATGAGGCATTGTTTGTTTTCGTGTTTCCTATGTAGTGATTTAATTATTATTTGTTCTCATTTGTGGATAATGATGGTTTCTTCTTTTTTAGATTGAGTTTTACAAAATCAAGGTGAACAGAAGCGGGGGCTAGTGTTATTGGTTTTTCTTATGTTTCTTGTTAGACCTTATGTGTTTGTCCATCTGCAGGCTTCTTTTGTTGTATGTCGAGTATTCTCTAAATCTCGTGCTGCAAATAGCATCTCGAACAATGGGTTAAGTTCTTGTGCTGAAGAGAGTATTTCGGTAGTGCGTTGTTGAGGTACAAATTTTTGGGCCCTAATTTCTTTAGCCCACTCACAAAAATCTCCACATAAGCCCATGAAGTATTTCAAGCCCATATAAATATTTCTCACATATTACTCGAATACTCTATGTTATTGGGCCTTCACAAATATGCCTATATAAGCCCCATAAATTACCTTAGGTCCTCTCATACATATTATCCAATCTAGATTTTCCACAAAATACCCATCATATTACTACCAATATTGGGCCACAAAATTACACTATCTCCACAACAAAAGTCCAAAACCATTTAATTTGTGCGCAAGACTCAAAAAGCCCAACAATACCCTTTACAAAGCCCGTTACTACACAGCATCTCTCAAAAGCCTATTGCTACATGGTACCTCTAAAGCCCGTTGCTACACGGTACCTTTACAAAGCCCGTTGCTACATGGCACCTCTAAAGCCCGTTGCTACACGGCACATCTAAAGCCCGTTGCTACATAACACCTATCAAAAGCCCGTTGCTATACGGCACCACTGAAGTCCGTTGCTACACGGCACCTATTAAAAGCCCGTTGCTACACGGCATCTCTAAAAATCCGTTGTTACACGACAATATTTCTACAAAATCTCAAATTATTTTTACAAAGCCCAAATATTAATTTGGCACTAGTCTTATGAAGCCCAATAATAATATGGCACCTATTTCACTAAGCCCAAAAACTATTTTGGCACTAGTCTTACAAAGCTCAAATATTAATTTGGCACTATTTTTACAAAGCCCAAATAATAATTTGGCACCTATTCTACTAAGCCCAAAAACTATTTTGGCACTAGTCTTACAAAGCCTAAATATCATTTTGGCACTATACCCATTTTTGCAACTATTCCATAAAAGCCCAAATGCTATTTTGGCACATATTTACAAAATCAAGTATTATTTCACATATATTAAATCCCTTACTCATGGGAAATATAATTACTCATCCCTCAGGAAATACCTCTCTTACAAAATTTATAAAAGTCCATGTATATCACCGATGGCAAAACTCTTCATTTGGTAGAAATGTCCAAACCCAAAGGAGCTCAACTATAAAGCCCAGCTAAGCCGGCCTAGTCCACACACAAATCCCAGCAGCTGGAGATCACATGAGCTGACCAGCCAAATTTCAGTAACATTTGAACAACTGTAGCCCATTCCCATCAAGTCCCAACTTGTCCAATCAGACCAAAAGGGAGACACGTGTCCATCAGGGGTTTTACCCTCCCTCCACAAGCTAAAATCCCATCATTTTGCATGTGACATAAAGCTGAGCATAACCAAGGTCATTAGCCCAATACATGTTCTAATCCCATCAGCCAAGGCTAATCAACATTCAATGCTAAGGCAGAATCCTAGCTGATCTTACCCAAAACAGCAAAAATCTTCTTACCACTATTGGCTAAAACCCTGGGAACGATTCTCTAAAGATTTTTCTGAAGATTGAGCAAGATTTAACAAAGATTATTTGCTAATCACCCCCTAAAATCCAACTATAAATGGAACTCTCCATTAATGCTTCACCAACACACAAGAACATACAAGGACACACCCAAAAAGAACTCCTTCTTAATCTTTCTGCAAAAACCTTCTCTACGTTCTGAAAAAGTCACTAAGTTCTTAGTTTCAAACTCAAAAACTAAGTTCCCCCAGCTCCTAGCTCGAAACACTCCTCATACCTCTACTCACAAACACTTTTCTACCCCAGCAGAAAGTCCTAGCAGCTTCACTGAACATTCTCTCATACTACTCATACTATCCGAAATGTCTCTCACTACTCACTGGTTATACTATATCCATGAGTATGCCTTGGCACCATAATGATCTTGCTGCGCTAGCTGGAATCTCTCTCTCTCTCTTCATCTCACACTAAGTCTTCCTCATTATTTGTCATAATAGAACCTATGATATTTACTTATTCATTTACTATTGATGGCTATGATGTAACTGTTACTATAGAATTTTTCCCTCATATTATTGTATTAGAAGACTCTTCTCTAGAGCTAACAGATGATGAATTCGAAATATAGATACTTTCCCTAATCTGTGAAATAGCTGTATTCTGTTCTATCTCACTTTACCGCTGGGCTATTTTTTGCATAAACATTTTACCACTGGGCTATTTTCTACAGAAACATTTTATCGCTGAGCTATTTTCTGTAGAAACGTTTTACTGCTGGGCTATTTCTTGTAATATGCTTTTTGGCCAATGCTGATGTGTTTGCTGCAGGGACTGTTTATGGGCCATTCTTGTTAGTCTCAATCTAGGCCCAAGGCATAAAACATAGTGAATTCTTTGGATCTTCACCGATAGCCTTTGGGCTGTGCATTAAGTCCATTGTCGAGTTTCGGTTTAGGCCCCCGACCCATCACAAATCTCATTTATCGGTAGGAAAACTTTTCTGCCCCCGACATTTTGGCAAATCCACTGGGGATCCTACTGAAGCCAAGAGTTCATCATGCCTCCTAGGTTGTAGAAGAGCCGGCAACAAGGGACTAGAAACACCAGTCTTCTAGCAGCACAAAGCCATCACAGCCCAGCTCCACAAAGAGAACATGCTGACCAACATTAGGTCAACCAAGAGGGTTCTGACCACCGATTTTCTTTCCTCTTGGATACATTACAAGGAATGCAATAAGCTCAGTTCGAACTTGCTGAATCTTTAAGGGTCTTGAGAGAGACTCAAGGGCCAACACCCTAGCCGTTACATGAACGTCCAGATCCTAAAACACAGCAGGAGAGGGGATCAGCCGCTGGGAATCCTCAGTCTGGTGAGCAAAATGCCTCTCTTCCTCAATTTGTTACATTATCTGATCTTACTGCCTTGCAAGAAAGGGAAAGGGTTAGCCAACCAAGCCAACCAAAGCACTTTGTTCGAAGGCCACCCTACCCAGCTGAGTTACTAAGCAAGCCATATCCGGAGAAATATGAGACTCCCACCTTCTCTCTTTATAATGGGAGGAAAGGGAATGCAATCGAGCATGTCAATAAGTTTCTTGATTCTATGGGTCCTTTTGCTGGAAATGGCGATCTTTGTCTAAGGGAGTTCTCAAAATCCCTTACCGATCGTGCCTACACATGGTATTCCGCTCTTCAGCCAGGTTCCATTGCCACATGGGATGACATGGTTGAAAGTTTCTACTCAAAGTATTTTCATGGGGAGGAAAAGGTTACCCTCCTCACTCTTCACAACACCAAGCAAAAGTCCTTCGAAGGACTCATTAACTTCATCTGACAATTTAGAGATGCTGCTCTTGACTGTTATGGTTAGTACAAAGAACAAGAACTCGTTGAGATTTGCATTGACAACGTGTCTCATGAGTACTAGGCCCATTTAGAGAATCTTGTTATCATTCAGTTTGCCCAGCTGCTCTGGAAAGCTTATAAGATAGTCGTATCAGTCAAGCCTTTCACCACTGAAAAATCCAAACCAAAAAAGAAAAGTGTTCCTCAAGCTCTCGAGGTCTCCACCAATGAACCAATAGTTGGAGAAAAGCGAAAAAGAGAAGAGGAGGAAGAGTAACCTCCCATACCATGCACCGATAAAGAAATGAATGCAGTCAATGACAAATGGATGGCTGACGGAGTGCTTAGACCTTTTAAGCCTATCCGAGAGCCTACTCCGGAAGATATGCGAAAGCCTTTCTATTGTCGGTATCATAGGTATGTGAGTCATGAAACTAGAGATTGTAGAGCAATTCAGAGAACATTTCACAAGAAAATTTCAGATAGCACTTTAAATCTCACTCTTGAGCATGAGGTCTAGCGAAACCCATTGCCTTAGCATCATAGAGGGAAAGCCACAGCAGTCGTGCTTTTTCATAATGGGGCTGGTGAAGATGAAGCTGCCAGCAATATAGGTATGCCCCCAGTAGCTATCTCTGCTCTTCAACGAAGCCCTACCTTTCAAACTTTTTTCAATCAATTAGGGCTCAAGGAAGAGTCAAGGAGAGCAGCAACTGAAGCTCTTATATCCATCACTGCCAACTCTGGAACACACTGCCTCATAGCTGAAGCTCATGTCAGCCATGCCTTCTTAGAAACTACTAATGTTATCACCTTTAACAACGAGGATTTGGAGGTACAACACCTTAACCATAGTAAACCATTATATATTGCTGCTCAGATTAATGATGTTCATATAAGAAGGGCACAAGTCGACACTAGCACATCACTTAATCTGATTCCAACTAGCACACTCAAAACAGCTGGGATCCCACTCAGCAGAATCGTTGGGGCTCCTATTAAGGTTTTTGGTTTTGCTGGAATTCATGAATGCACTATTGGGAGTGTACAGCTAGTTCTTAAAGTGGGGCCTATTATTGCTCTCACCGGATTTCATGTTATCGACTCACCCATTTCTTATCATGCTCTATTTGGGAGGCTATGGCTTAACAAACATAAGCTTGTGCCATCTACTTACCACTAATGTGTCAATGGAAGATTTAATGGTAAGCCGATACGCATCCCTGCTAATCTTACACCATTTGATCTATTTGAGGCACACTACTTTGAGGCTACTTTCTATGATGAGCTCACCCCAAGTGGGGAAGATCCTACATCAAGGCCTGTTGGGATTACATTACCCGGCTGGCAAGATATTGTGAATAATCCAAAAATAGACATGAGGTCTTTCCTTGATCAAAGGAAAAAAAAAAAAAAAAAAGAACATGATGAAACCCCCAGCGGTATCTCATAGCCGCAATGCATACAAGTCCAGCTGCCAGATGGTTGTTTGGGGTATCGTTTATGACAGTACGCGGGGCCTAGCTGTCTCTAACAGAAGGGTCCCGGACTGAATGAAGCAAGCACTACACCTACGTGCTGTTATACTCAAGAAGTAGAAACCCCAGCGGAAGAAGAAAATCTGCCCAGCAGTCTGGCAGACTTGTCTGAAGAGCCTCTAGCGGTAAATAATTTCTCACCTAATGTGGAGCTGGAAACCATTAATCTCAGTGATGATCCTAGTGTCCAGCGACCGACTTCAATTAATGCAACTCTACCACCGCTGGAAAAAGCTCAACTCATTTCGCTATTAAAGGAGTACATTGATGTCTTTGCTTGGGAGTACCATGAGATGTCCGGTTTGGATCCTAACCTAGTAGCACATGCTCTTAACGTGGAACTAGAGGCAAAGCCAGTAATACAGCCCATGCGGACCTTCCATCCTGATGTCGAAGCACAGATTATTCAAGAAGTCTAGAAACTCCTCATAGCTGGGTTCATCAAGCCTATCATGCAGCCAAAGTGACTTTCAAACATTGTACCGGTCAAGAAAAAGGATGGGCAAATACGATGCTGCATTGACTTCTGAAATCTTAATAAAGCATGCCCTAAAGATGATTTTCCACTTCCAAACATGGATATGCTTATTGATTCAGCTGTTGGGCATGCTATGTTCTTATTCATGGATGGCTTTAGCAGTTATAATCAGATCAGAATGTCATCTAAAGACGCAACCAAAACAGCCTTTCGAACTCCTATTGGCAATTTTTACTACACCGCTATGCCATTCGGTCTTAAAAATGCCAGAGCCACATATCAAAGGGCTATGACCGCAATCTTTCATGACATGATGCATAAAGAAATTGAGGACTATGTGGACGACATTATTTTAAAGTCAAAGACAAGGGGAGATCATCTTGCTATCTTACGAAAAGTCTTTGAAAGGTGTCAACTCTACAAGCTTCGCATGAATCCACTCAAGTGTGCTTTTGGAGTTACAGTTGGGAAGTTTTTGGGATTTCTTGTTCACCAAAGAGGCATAGATGTTGATCCTAGCAAAGTGCAAGCCATTACTACTATGAAGCCACCTGCGACACTCACACAGCTCAAAAGTTTCCTTGGTAAACTCTCATACATTTGGCAGTATATTCTAGGTCTCGCTGCCCTCACAGCTGTCTTTACACCACTGCTTAAGAAAGGAAAACCCTTCCACTGGGATTCCATGTGCCAGCAAACATTTCTCTAGCTGCAGCAACTCATGACCAGACTGCTAACCTTATGTGCACCCATACCAGGGAAACCACTCAAGCTGTATTTTGCTAGCAATAAGGGCACTCATAGCCCGAGATGATCAAGAAGGGGTTGAGCGACCGGTTTATTATGTTAGCAAAACTAAAGGATGCTGAAACCTGCTATCCGAGGGCTGAAAGGGCTTGCCTTGCTCTAATATACACTGCCCAGCGACTACGTCATTATCTGCTAGCTCACACAGTACAATTCTTAACAAAATCTCATCCAATCCACTCACTCTTGAGGCGACTGGTTCTTTTCGGAAGGCTAGCACAATGGCTCTTGCAATTATTTGAGTATGAGATCATAGCAATTACCCCAATGGCTGTAAGGGGTAAAGCCATTGCTGATTTGTTGTCAAATTTCCCTAGTGAGGAAGGCTGGGACATTACGGATGATGTACCTAGAGAACTGCCAACAGTTGCACTGATGGAAACAACTGAGGTTGTTTGGACTTTACATTTTGATGGATCCTCTACCAATCCTAAAGGAGGGCTGGAATAGTCCTATCCAAAAGTACCAGAGAAACAGTGGGTATGTCATTCAAGCTTGATTTTCCATGCACTAACAATATGGCTGAATATGAAGCATATCTTACAGGCCTAGTAGCGGCTCGTGAAATGGGTATTAAGCATCTTAGAGTAATTGGAGATCAAATCTGGTTGTTTGTCAAGCTAAAGGAGATTTTATACTCAAGGAACCATCATTAGCTCCATATAGAGCTATGGCTCAAAGGTTGGAGGACTCTTTCGAAGAATTCAATATTGAACACTCCCTAAGGTTCGACAATCGCTTTGCCAATGCTTTAGCCATTTTGGGATCAAACAATAGATTTGAAGGTGCAACTACAGATGTCTCTATTGTAAAAAAGCCTATTCTAGTTGTGCAAAGCTAAAAGAAGAGTTCTTTGATCAACTGCTGGGACAGACAGATTGGCAATCGTCCATTAAAGAAGCATTATTATCACCAGATGAGAATGATCACTTGAAGGTACTCAAAGATTATGCTCTAATGGCAGAGGAGCTGTACAGAAAACTTCCTGGAGGAGTTCTAGCTAGATGCTTGAGCCCTGGTGAGTCCACTAAGCGATTAAAAGAAGTTCTTGAAAAATCTTGTGGCCCAACAGTTCTATCAGTCTCTACAGACGCCTCTACAAGCTAAGTTATTATTGGCCAGAAATGGGCAAACATGTTGCCACTGTCTAAGAACAATGCATTAATTGCCAAAATGCTTTTAATCAGATAGAATCAAGTGCAGTCCTTACTGCCAGCGAGTGGCGTGTACCCTTCCTTGAGTATCTCATAGAAGGCATCTTACACGACAATAACGAAGAGGCCTACTGCTTGAAGAAATTCATTGCCAGTTATTTTGTAGAAGGAGGTATTCTTTTTAGGAAGGGATTCAATGGGGAGCCTTTGAGATGCCTAGGGGCCCCCGAAGTAGAATCGGTTATGCAAGAGGTACATGCAGGAGAGTGTGGTGACCATCAAGGTAAAAGGCGACTTCTCCAACGGCTGCTTAATCTTGGGTATTTTTGGCCCACCATGAAACAAGATGCAGCTGAATGTGTGAAGACATGCCATACTTGCCAAGTCCATGGGAATCTCATACACACTCACCCCACCAACCTCCAAAATATGATGACTCCTTGGCCATTCCACACTTGGGGGCTTGACCTAATAAGCCCAATCAATCCACCATCCAAGGGTCATATTTGGATACTAGTGGCTACCGAATACTTCATGAAGTGGGTTGAAGCCATTTCCCTAAAGAAGGCTACAGGCCCAATTGTTGCAAACTTTATCTGGGAGCATATAATCTGCAGATTTGGCATTCCTCACAAGATTTTTACTGATAATGGCACTCCTTTTGTCAATAAAGATGTTTGAAAATTGCTTAACCATTGCCACATCAAGCACCGCAAGTCCACTCCTTACTATCCATAAGGCAATGGTCAAGCGGAAGCTACCAACCGAGTGCTATTAAGAATCCTAAGCAAGATGGTGCATGAATATGAGGGTGGCTGGACAAAACACCTACTGGAAACTCTGTGGGCATACCGAATTTAAAGCAAAACAGCCATCGGACTATCACCATTCTCTCTTGTATATGGTACCAAGGCTATATCTCCAGTTGAGCTACTGGTTCCCACACCAAGGGTTGTTCACGGACAAGAAACAGACATAGATGCTGCCATTTGTGCAGAGATCAAAACTAAGACCTTTAAACCTTGGAAGAGATGCGAAATCTTGCCTATAACCGCACCCAGTGGTATCAGCGACAGATGGCCAATGCTTACAACAAGGCCACTAAATCCAGGGTTTTTGCCAAGGGACAAATGGTTTTGAAGGCAGCAAATCATATCAAGAGGAATCTCTCAGCACCTTCTAAATTTACTCCAAGTTGGGAAGGCCCTATCTTATAAGGGAAGACAATGACAGTGGTTATTATCGTCTAGCTATAGCAGAGGGTGAAAGCCTCACGGAACCAATCAATGGCAAATGGTTTAAGTTGTACTACACTTAACTCAACTTCCAAGTATGTACCAAGTAACTCTCTTTTGTATGGTTTTGAACTACTACCATGGGAATAAAAAATTAAGCCTTGCCTTTTGCCGCAAATATGAATTCCTTATACTTACGAGTACTCTAATATTACTTTCCATACATGAACATACATATTCTAAACTGCGAATAAAGTTACAGCCCTAACAGCTGGGTATTTTGAACTGAAATAGTCATGAACACAATAAGTATTTTCAAAATTATGTATATGATTCCCATGACTATATTTTAGCTTGAATATACTATTCTTTTATAAATAAAGCATTTCTCACAAAATAAATTCATATACTTGTGCATAAACAAAACACAGCTTCCACAGTTGGGGAATATCAAACTACCACATAAGGTTCATATGGCTGGTGCACCTTTGCACAAAACACAACCTACATAGCTAAGTAAACCCAAAATACATAACATGTATCATTACATCATAATGTAAAAACAAACTGACTAGAGTACCAAGCTACTAATAATGATAAAAAAAAGATAGTCAAATAAGCCATCGCCAAAGGTTTCTGCTGAGGAAGAAGCACCTCCAGCTTACGAAGACTGCATCATTTAATCTCTCTGACTCAACAAAAGTGAAAGCTCAGCTCTCATTGCTACAATTACTCTCTCAAGATCAGCTACCTTCACTGCAAGCTCATTCAACATAATCTCATTGTCTCAAGCAATACAAGCCTCAGCAGCAGCCCAAATCTTATCAAGAATGAATTGAACTCTAAACTTCATGAACAAAAAGTCTTTAAGAGCATTTTTCCACTCAAGTGCTTTCTTCAAGTTTGAACTCTCAAGCTTTGTATGTTGCATATCCAGCAGCACTGCAACAAGCAATTGAAGTCCGGATTTCTTCAATGAAGCACTTAGCATGCATCCATCCATGAAGTGCGGGTGCTTCCTTACAATTGCTGCCAGTAGTGGCTGACCTTTTGCAGGAATTTCAGACCGTTGGAACATGACAATGTTATTTGAAAGGGAATAGAAGTCAGTTGCCACTTTCTCATTCTCTTCATCTTCTGCAAATTTCTCCAAAAATTCTTCAATGCTTATTCCCTTGATGACAACGCCAAAAGACTCAGCCTATAGCTCTACAAAAAGAGGCATGATTATGTCCCAAGAAGTAACTAAAAAGTATTCATACAGCCAAGTATTATTGAACAAGAAACTTGCTTTACTAAATATAAAAGACTTAAAGCCATCATACCTAGCGGTTCTTTGCTATGGTGCACAGCATGAACAGTGGGAGAAACAATGTGTCTCTGGCTGGGCATACCAACAGCAGCTTCTCCAGCCATAACAACAATATCAGAGTCCTTGCTAGCATGTTCTTTGTTGGGCTCTCCAGAAGCAATAGTAATAGCAACACCAGGACTCTTGCCAGCCATCTTTATATCTTCGTCAATAGGACTTAGAGAACAAATGACGTTAGGAGAGGAAGTGCGAGAAGAAACCAAAGCGAGGAACAGTAGTTTACCAAAGTCAGTAGTTGCACGCTTAAGATCATACTCCTCTGATGGTATTCCTCCACTATCACCAGACTGTTGCAACCATGAAAACGCATAGTTAGCACCAGGAATGAAGGCAAATAAGAAAAGAAAGGATGTAAGAAGATAAAAGCTTTGTAAAGATACCTCTTCTGAAGTCTCAAGGATCTGCACTCGGCCAGCACTAGTTTTCCTTCTATATTGCTTCAACGATGAAGATGAACTAGCAGATGCGGTAGCTGGGACACTGGACTTAGTGCCTGGAGCTATACCAGAACCAGACTGGGCAACAGCTGGGGGCTTGGGGTTGCTAGCCTTAAACTTCTCAGCACCTGCTCTATGTTGTCTTACTTTCTTAGGCTTGTCTTCAGATGAGGGTGATTTGCCACAAGACCTCTTGGGAACACCAGTGGTTGGGTTAGACTCGGGAGTTTTTGCTATTACATTCTTTTCACTCCATTCTATGGGAACATCGCCCCCATGGACCACCCAGTCATTAAGATCAGCCCTCCACTTGGCAAACCCCAGGTTCTGTCTAGTAGCCCAAGTTGAAGCTGCCCTGGTGTTTGGAATAAGCCGCATGTTCAAAGAAATTTCCCTCAAGGGAGGACTTATTACCACCTCCTTAACTTCTCAACATCACTCTTCTCCAATACAACTTCATGCTTGTGGTAGCATACCCTTTACAATGCCTACTTACGACCAAAACTCTTTCTGCCTTATCGGCCCAACACTCTAGGGCTGTACCATGCACTAGTTGTTGCATTGCATCACTCAAAGCACAAATTATGGTATTAATGTTTGGAACATCTTGGTCAAATTCGAACTGTCTCATAACTCTATGCGAATTGTACTGTGTTAAGCCAAACCAGTCGCCTCTTGGATACGGAATGAATGAAGGCGATGTGACAAGCAGGAAATTTGGGATTTTCTCATGCTCATTCAACCTAAACTCCTAGGATCCGAGTCTGGCATTCGGAAAAGGATTTGGGCAGCGAAACCCAGCTACAACAGATGAATAAGGCTTCCAAGCAAAATGACCTCCATCATCCAACAAAGTAATGAAAGGGAGATTTCACACTTTCAATCCCATCCATTTCATCAGCAAGGGCAGACCATCTTTAAACCCAAGGAATTGGAGCTACCCATCAGGGCCAGCTGGTCCAACCACCCAGTTGGTCACCTTCACATCACTCACATCCTTTCCAACATCAATGTAGTCTTTCGAGTGTTCCTATATGAAGGTCTGTTTAATACTGGCCTCAATGATATGGTACAATGACCCTTCGAGCTCATCACCACGTAATCTATCAAGCTCAGTATATAAAGTGCCTAAACACAAAGTACCTAAAGGTAGTGACACACCTCTACATAATACTACAACTAAGGGAAAAGTAAAAGGCTTTATGAACTGAACCGGGGCAGAATTGAATCCACACTTGCTCATCCACAAGGCTAAAAATGCGGCTCTTCTGATATCAACATTCTCAGACTCTCTAAACTCAACAATCCAAAAAGAGAATCTAGCTCTATTAACTCCCCAAGATGCAGAGGTACCTCCAAAAGTCTCCAATAGCTTGCCAGCAATCTTCGACTCCTCATCAGATAGCTCTAGCTTTAAAGGGTTAATGTCTCCCATGCTAGGCAGCAGACAGATTCTTTCCACATCTTCAAGGGTGACCGTAATCTCACCCCAAGGACAGAAGAAGGTGTGGGTATCAGTATGCCAGTGGCGCACCAGAAAGCGAAGTGCTCTTACATCTCTATACATATTCCACCCACGGGATAAGACCACGGCTTCAAATATTTTGGCATCCCTTAGAATTTGACAAAACCCTTCATCATCAACTTCTTGCTCCACCCAGTCAGACCAACCACTAGTGGTACCACAAGGACACAAAAACTGAATAGGGGCTGGCAAAAGCTCCTTTCGCTGAAACCACAGGTCAAGTATGCAAGAAGCAGCTGGGACCCACGCTGCCTCAGGGCTGGGGAATTCACCTTTCAAAATCCACTTCTTTGGCACCCCGGGTGGGCTGACCTTAGGAGCCCCAATTGTTGGGAACAAAAAGGATGAAGAATACCAAGGGTCCTGCAATGGCAACAAGGACTCCCCTAGCCTAACCTCCACATCTTCACACCAGCAATTGCTTCAGCTGCGCCCCCAGCCGTAGCCTCACTATCTGGCACAGTCGCCCCAGCAGTACTGACATCACCAGAACCCAGCGGTTCTTTTCCCTCAGCCATGACTCATAGCAGCAAAAATATTGTTTTCCTAAGAGCAAAATGAGGCAGAAAAACACCCACAGCCACACCAGGAAGTGAGAGAAATTATGGGTTTTTTTCTCACTTGGCCGAAATTAGCAAGGAAAGAAGGAAAAACCCAATTTCCCTCTTAACCCTAGCCGCCACTCTCTGTTTCTCTCACTCTTGGGCGGCGGCAAGGAAAAATAGAAAGGAAAAGCTCTGTTTCTCTCTCTGTTTTGCTAAATATCTCAATCACTCTCTCTCTCTTTGCCTTGGTCGAAACTGGTGTTGCTTTCTCACCCTTAGCCGAAAATAGGAAAAGGAAGAAGAAATGATGCTCTCTTTGCCTTTCTCCCTCTATTTCTAGGTCCAAGAAAAAAAAAAACATAAAAGGAGAAATAGCCAAGGCCAGCCTTTTAATGGTAAACGTGAATGACAAGACATGAAGGAGAAACCAGTATTAAATGCAAGGAACTTGGGGATAACTGAAGACCCACTAAGTGCTGAACTTGGGAAAGTGTTGAACGTGGGAAGCTGCAAAAGCCCACTATTCATAACTGCCACCAAAAATTTAAAACTCGCACGTGTGACCAAATAGAAGCTGTTCACATGTGACTCAGGGGGCTAAATGTTGAGGTACAAATTTTTAGGCCCTAATTTCTTTAGCCTACTCACAAAAATCCCCACACAAGCCCATGAATTATGTCAAGCCCCATAAATTACCTTAGACCCTCTCATACATATTATCCACATATTATCCAATCTAGATTTTTCACAAAAATACCCATCATATTACTACCAATATTGGGCCACAAAATTACACTATCTCCACAACAAAAGTCCAAAACCATTTAATTTGTGGGCAAGACTCAAAAAGCCCAACAATACCCTTTACAAAGTCCGTTGTTACACGGCACCTCTACACGGCACCTTTACAAAGCCACCTCTAAAGTCCGTTGCTACACGGCACCTCTAAAGCCCGTTGCTACACGGCATTTCTCAAAAGCCTGTTGCTACACGGCACCTCTAAATCCCATTGCTACACAGCACCTTTACAAAGTTCGTTACTACACGGCACCTCTAAAGCCCGTTGCTACACGGCACATCTAAAGCCCGTTGCTACACGGCACCTCTAAAGCCCGTTGCTACACAACACTTATCAAAGCCCGTTGCTACACGACATCTCTAAAAATCCATTGCTACACAGCAATATTTCTACAAAATCTCAAATTATTTTTACAATGCCCAAAAATTAATTTGGCACTATTTTACAAAGCCCAAATATTAATTTGACACTTGTCTTATGAAGTCCAATAATAATATGGCACTTATTTTACTAAGCCCAAAAACTATTTTGGCATTAGTTTTACAAAGTCCAAATATCAATTTGGCACTATTTTTCCAAAGCCCAAATAATAATTTGGCACCTATTTTACTAAGCCCAAAAACTATTTTAGTACTAGTCTTACAAAGCCCAAATATCATTTTGGCACTATACCCATTTTTGCAACTATACCTGAAACAACATGAAAATAATTCATTTTCATACTAAAAATGTGTATTCTCTGGTTCATGGACCAAGCACATGAACCCCAAATGGAGAAACTTAGGGAAATGTGGTTTGGAGGGCACCAAAGGGATCCTAGCAGAATTCCCAACAAGGGCTCTAAGGTTGACACCTAGCTTGGGGTGATGCAACCTACCCTGAGGAACTCTGTTACTAGCAGCAGCATAACCAAGGTCATTAGCCTAATACATGTTCTAATCCCATCAGCCAAGGCTAATCAGCATTCAATGCTAAGGCAGAATCCCAACTGATCTTACCCAAAATAGCAAAAATCTTCTTACCACTATTGGCTAAAATCCTGGGAACAATTCTCTAAATATTTTTCTAAAGATTGAGCAAGATTTAGGAAAGATTATTTGCTAATCACCCCCCAAAATCTAACTATAAATGGAACTCTCCATTAATGCTTCACCAACACACAAGAACATACAAGGACACACCCAAAAAGAACTCCCTCTTAATCTTTCTGCAAAACCCTTCTCTACATTCTAAAAAAGTCACTAAGTTCTTAGTTTCAAGCTCATAAACTAAGTTCCTCCAGCTCCTAGCTCGAAACATTCCTCATACCTCTACTCACAAACACTTATCTACCCCAGCAGAAACTCCCAGCAACTTCACTAAACACTCTCTCATACTGCTCATACTACCCGAAATGTCTCTCACTACTCACTGGTTATACTATATCCATGAGCATGCCTTAGCACCATAATGATCTTGCTACGCTAGCTGGAATCTCTCTCTCTCCCTTCATCTCACACTAAGTCTTCCTCATTATTTGTCATAATGGAACCTATGATATTTACTTATTCATTTACTATTGATGGCTATGATGTAACTGTTACTATAGAATTTTTTCCTCATATTATTGTATTAGAAGACTCTTCTCTAGAGCTAGCGGATGATGAGTTCAAAATATAGATACTTTCCCTAGTCTGTGAAATAGCTGTATTATGTTCTGTCTCACTTTAATGCTAGACTATTTTTTGCAGAAACATTTTACAGCTGGGCTATTTTCTACAGAAACATTTTATCGCTAAGCTATTTTTTGCAGAAACGTTTTACTGCTAGGCTATTTCTTGTAATATGCTTTTTGGCCATGCTAACGTGTTTGCTGCAGGGACTGTTTATGGGCCATTCTTGTTAGTCTCAATCTAGGCTCAAGGCATAAAACACAGTGAATTCTTTGGATTTTCACTGATAGCCTTTGGGTTGTGCATTAAGCCCATTGTCGAGTTTCGGTTTAGGCCTCCGACCCATCATAAACCTCACTTGTCGGAAGGAAAACTTTTCCACCCCCGACATGCGTCACATTGGCATTCAGCATGATGGGTACTTCACACCTGATACCGTCGAAGCTAAAATTCAAGGTGATAACTTTGTTGACGGAAATAATGAAATACCAAGATATCCAATGCGATTGGGTAGTGAGTTAGAGGATCAGATCATGACTGGGCCTGTTTTTGTTACCAGTCTTCCATTTTATTTGGTCATGCAGCCAAGGGAGCCAGTAACATATCTAAACATGACTCTTATCCATATGCTCTGTATATAATATTTGTTGCTTAAGCATATCTTCAGATCACTATGTAATGGTTTATTTTACTAATATTTTCTTGTCATTTTGATTTTTTATGTTGGATTCTATGTTTATTGGCTGCACATCTACCTTACACTTTGGGATTATGTTATTTTTTTAGCCATGTTTACTGCATAATGTCAAGAATTTCTTCCACATTAGATTTCCCACAATTTTACCCCTGCCACCAATTACTGGCTATTCCTTTAGCAACTTCCTACAAGTTTGTTCAGAGCTAAAAGTTACTTTTATTTCTAAATTTCTTAAAATTTTGTTTGAGGACCTTTATTGTTTGCATCACCACATTTGGTGTCAACTGTTCAAAACGACAACTTGTTAACATGATGACAAAAATACATTTTCTTGCCATCCAACACTCTACTGATATTTATGTGATGATTGTGCATGAAAAGCGAGGTGTAGTCAACATTACAAGTTTTAGATAGTTCCACAGATAGAGGCAGCATATCGGGCCTGTCTGATTTTTTAACGTGGGATTTGAAGTTTGAACTATTTTTAAACTATGTTTTGGGTATGCTGTTTGGAGTATTTGGGTCAGTGGTTGTGCATGGAGTTAAAACCTCTTTTAGTTGGCTGAAGTGTTTTAAGGTCCTTAAAGCTGATATAAATCTATATATAAAAAAAAAAAGAATCGAATATATCTGCTTTGAGTTTTCACTAGAAAAAACATTTAGAAGGAAAAAAAAATTGAATTTAGCCACATATACATTTGAAACTATTGTTTGGCCAATATGAAAAAGTTTGTCTTATTGGTAGAGATTTGTGAAGCAATCCGTTTAAATGGTTGGTCTTCATGCTTTTGTTGGTAGTATCATTATATATATATATATATATATATATAATCTCTGTGTGAGTGGATGGCTGCCTTAAGTAGCCACTCTTTCCTCGGAGTAATTTCATATGTGTGTGTGGATGGCTGCCTATATTAGATGACAAGCAGGCCTTTGAAAAGTAAAATTGGACTCATGTCATTTTGACTTTTGAGTTCCTCAACTTTTGTCTACATTTTTCATGTGCAAAGGATAAATTTTTGCAAAGAACTTGTTAAATTTCGTGTTATAATTATGGCCATTAGGTGGTCCTCCAAAAGCTTGGCTTGCAAAATTGCCAAGTTTGCAATCTAATAATAGTTGGATCCTGTTACCAATAGCAAAGAATTATTTTAATTGTGGAGATTCAAATGACAAATTGAGAAATCCTGGTACTCTAGAGATATTAGATGTATAATTGGGTTTATAGTATTGTAGATTAGGATTGATTATTTTTACTTTGCCAAGGCTGATGTGCTTTGTCCAGTGTACAAAAGCATGATTATGAAGGTTGCTTCTTGGCTTATACTATATTGTAAGGAAGTCTGGGGCTTCCTTACCTTTTTATTTTTATTTTTTATTTATAGTATGTACTTAGATGAAAGATTAAGGCTTCCTTACATTTAAAAAAAAAATATATATATATATATATATATATCTTAGATGAAAGATTGAGAATGTGATCATGCATAGACGTCTGATAACACGTTGTAAGGTCAAAGTGAAGTAGGCAGGTTCTATATTATGTGGTTTGGTTTACCGAAAAAAAGAAAAAGAAAAAAAAAAGTTGTTGACAAACAAGTAGTTGCCAAAAGTGGGTGTCAAATTACCCCCATAAACAAGTTGCTTACTCTTATTTCTCCCTGTTAGGTTCTAAGAGCTTAGAACAATTGGCAAATCGTGAGCACACAAGAACATATAAGCTGCAGAAAGAAGGTTTCAGAATCTGCCTGGTTCGATCGATCGAAAAACAGGCTCGACCGATCGAAAGTCGTATCTGCAGAATTTTAAGTTGGCCCAAACAGCAGTTCTAGCCCATTAAGGATTAGGGTTTCAGATCTACTTCTCCCACTATATAAAGGAAACCCTAAGCACGTTTTTTATAAGGCTTTTTAGAGAGAAAAGAGTGTGCCTCTTTTATTTTTAGGGTTTTGTTCCTAAAACCTCTCTTATTACTTCTACCGGTGTTGTTCCTTAAAGAATCTCAAGATCCGGTATTGTTGAAGTTGCTGCCTTCTCTAGTCATCAAAGGAGATGATGATCTAAACCTTCAAGGGTGGTCTTGGAGTCACAAACAGGAGAGTTTGTGTTGCTAAACCTTTGAGTGGAGTCTCAAAGTCACAAACGGTGGTGTTTGTATTTTGCAAAGATTAAAGAAAGAAGGAGTCCGTGGATCTCAAAGCTGTCACGTGGTCGTGGTAGTAAGTTTCCTACACTTGGGTAGCAATAGGATGTTAGTGGTCTAAGTCGCTATTGTGTAAACTTCAATTCTTTCTAGTGGATTTGCTATTTTACCTTGAGGATAGCTAAGTTAAATCCTCCCCAGGTTTTTTACCGGTTTGGTTTTCCTGGGTCATCATATCTTTGTGTTATTTATTTTTCGCTGCTTTATTGTTTTTGTTTATTTTGTGTTAACCTAGTTTTAATTAAATTACCTAAGTTAATCACTTGGCTAATTCACTAGGTTAATCTGTTGGGTTTAAGGGGTCTAAACGAACTGACAAGTGGTATCAGAGCGGGTAGCTCTTCTGTTGTAGATCCTTTGATCTAAGAGTTGATCCTTGATCCCTGTTATCATGGATACTTTGAAGTGTCTTTCTGCTCATGTTTGTGATGATGTGAATAAAAAGGACACTATTGTTTCTATTGATCTTTTTGATGCCTGTGAAACTCTTCGTAAGGAATTATTGAAAACTATGAGAATTGCTAAAAAATTCAAGGAAGAGTTAAAATTGGCTAATCTTGAAAAAGAGGAATTGATTGTTAGATTAGATGAATCTAATAAAAAGAATGTATTTTTGAGAAATCAAATTTCCTCTCAAGATGAGAAGATGAAAAGCTTGGAACAAGAGTTAGTTGAATCTAAAGCTAAAATTGAAAATTTGACTAGTACCAAGCCTGCTGTTGTTAACAGAAGTATTTCTATTTCTCTTAAGCCTAAAGCTGAAAAAGTTTATATCCCTCCTTTCAAGAGGAATAATAAAAAAAAGGCTTATTTTGCTAGGTTAGACAAAGGTAAAAGTTCTAATGTAGACGCTGAAGTTTCTAAACCTAAGTCTAAACCTACTGTTAGAGAGCATAAGAAATCTGTTTTTGTGCCTACTTGTCACCTTTGTGGTGTTGTTGGTCATATTAGACCAAATTGTTCTTTGTTGAGGCAAAAACCAAAATCTGAGACTAGATTTGCAGTTAGGAATATTGATGTTCCTAAATTTGTTCCTGTTTGTCACTTTTGTGGTGTTTCCGGTCACATTCGTCCTAATTGTCATAAATTGAAATTTAAGCATTCTGTATTTCAATCTAGGACATGTGATGATATTTTTCCTGCCATGAGTCCAAATAAATTGTTTCATATGCTTTTGAAAAATTTAAGCTTGTTGGCTTGTGAAAGGAATTTGCAGGATTTCAGTCTTTCTCAGAAGATTGGTGTAATCCCTCAAATACACTCTGCTTCACATGGATTTTCACCTACAAAGCCGAAGACTCGTGCTATATGGGTAAGAAAAGATTCTTTAAGGTGAATGTTACTGACTTGTCCCTGTTTTAAATCTTTCAATTATTTGTGGACATGTTTTGTTTTTGTTTTTGGTTATTTTGTTTTTTAGGTTGTTTTTATTTAAAAAAAAAAAACCCAAAAACATTGAAAAATTTCAAAAAGACAAAAATATTTTATTTTGTGTCTTGTTTTATTTTTCTTGAGGATTACATGAATTATGATATCTCTCTCTTGATTTAGAACATGCTTGACATTGTGGAGAAACTTGAATAGCGTGTGTTCTATAAGTGCTAAGCTATTTTTGATTTTGTGTGAGTATGTACTAGTTTGTGTTAGGATATGTGCCCTTAAATCCTATTGTATGATGCTATGTATAATATTATGTATGACATTATTTGAGAAATGATGTATGACTTAATATTATGTTTAATAAAGTTGTTTTATTCTTATCTAAAATAATGGTAACATGAATATTTGGACATTATCAAATAGTCCATGAGATGCATAGTATGTGATTTATGTGATTTAGTCACAGAAGATATAGATCACAAGTTCTTTGTAAACTCAGAATTTTGGTTCGTAGTCGGTGATGAAATTGGGCATTTCATCTGCGAAGACTATAACATATTAACTACGATGATTTGCCTTGATCATGGAAATGGTGATTTCTAGTTAATATGTTGATATGTTTTAAGAGTTAAGACATATTGAACTGGACCGCTGTGAGATTTATTATTCTCCTAACGACTGTCAATTGAATAATCAATCTCACGACTTGTATTCACATGAACTCTTAATCCTGAGAGGATAATGGACCTGATCATGAAATGTAGGTTGTTTTGATATATCAGGAGTGAGATCTAAAGTAACGGTCAAAACTTCAGTATGTTGGGCAGCCACATTTAGTGTTGATGGAACATATATTCTCAAGATGGAATTCATAGTCTCTTAACGAAGATATAAAATATTCCCTTGAGATAAGTTTAATGGGTACAGTTATTCAGAGAGTTAGGCCTAACCACTTTAGTAAGACTAAAGTATATATTTATGAAATTGGATTTCATAAATATATGGTGAATAACTCATAAGGATTAAACCGGGTACTCAAGGATTAAGATGTAGTAATTCGCAAAGTGGCAGTCTATATTTATGACTTTGTGTTACTACGAATATTTTATGAAGGGGTTGCATGTATAATAAAGTCTTGGGATATAATTTATTAATGAGGCCTAGAGTGCAATTATATTTATATAGTGGTATTAAATATAATTAATGGTAACTTTGGACTTGTCAAGAGTTGACAGAAAAGCCCAAGGCCCATTGGAGCTAGTGTCTTATTTGTTCCCTTTTGGTCCCACTCCAAGCCACACACTAAAGCCCAATTGGGAAGGCCTAAAAGGCTAGCCCAATTAGATAATCAGTTATGTGGAGAGAAACATACAGAATTTTATATTGAATGAAATGGTTTGTATGAAAATGGTAATGAAAATAAGAAAGAGAGACACTCTTTCATATTCTCTCTAGAAACATAGAACTGATTGAGAGACCACACATCTTGGGCATCGAGTGGAATTGGAGTGAAGATTGAAAGTATTCCCGAGTACTTCTTCATTCGGTTTTGAAATTCACCGCATCAAGGTACACTCTCTTGTTCTTATATTCTGAAACTTACATAGTGCATGTTATCAATTGCGAATGAAGTAGATCCGTTTATTTTTCCGCTGCGTATATTTTGTATTCGATGCAAACATGATGATTTCCCAACATTGGTATTAGAGCGGTCTTCATTTCGAATCTGTATAACATGTTTTGTTCGTTTTGGAATTAGAGATTATAGTTTCAAGTTGATAGATTTCTGCATGGTCGTTGAAACTATGATTTGATAAAAACTGATATTGATGTTATGATGTTGTTTAAATATGAATTTAAGAATGTTAATTTGATCTTTAAGGCTATAGCATCAATAGATTTCATTTTTGATATCAATCTCTATCTATCATTTTCGTATGATGGTTGTTTGTTCATGCAAAACGGTTGAAAACTGCCTTAGAAGATTTTCTGGAAACTCGAGTTTCACGAGTTTCGATCGATCGAAATTTACTTTCGATCGATCGAGTGAAACAGAGACTTATCCTTTTGAATTGATTAATATTCGATTGCTAGTCGATCGATCGAATTTTATTTTCGATCGATCGAGAGGCGATCGAGTATCAATCGAATCAGACAGAAGGTTTAGTTCGAATTGTTTGATATTTTCGATCGATCGAGGGGCACATTCGATCGATCGAAAGATACAAGGGTTGGATCTCACGGCCTCCATTATTTAAAAGATAAAAACCTTTATTGTAAAATATCTAGTGGGAGAGAGATACAAGGGTTGGATCTCACGGCCTCCATTATCGATTCATAGTAATGTGGGCTAAGCACCTCGTCTTGGCGTATATGCCTCGCGATCCCAAAGGAGGGTGTTTACTTCATAGTACTACAAGATTGAATTTACCTGTTTAAAGTAGTGTAGACAAGCACCTCGTCTTGGCGTATATGCCTCGCGATCCCAAAGGAGGATGTTTTGTTCTATGATACTACAAGTTTAAACACCATAAAGGAAGATGAAATGTGGCTACACATGATTCTAGATAATGGTATACACTAGACTAAGTTTAATGTTAACCTCCCAAAGGAGCTATGTCATTATTACTTAGAGGCTGAAGATAATACGACATATTATTAGTGTTTGATAAGAGTTATCATGATAGCACTAATAATGAGAATAGTTCTCAACTAATTGATGTGTTTATAATAAACTTGCTACCAAGGAATTATAGACATGGATTGGGTTGTCGTTGCATATATTATTTTATGGTTTTATTAAGGTTCCATATTATATGCTTATATGCTAAATTGATAATGTCCAGTTTACTTATTATATTCATGTTGATTATTTCAGATTTGAACATGGCATCATTTAGCCCACTTGTTAGCATTCTTAATCAAAACAAACTGACTGGAACCAATTATGTTGACTGGAAAAGAAATTTGGACATAGTTCTCACAGCTGAAGAGCACAAATATGTACTTACTCAACCATGTCCTAGCTTTCCTTCATTAGATGCTCCTTTTAAGGAAAAACAACGATATGATCGTTGGCAGAAATCTAATGAAATGGCCAAGTGCTACATCCTAGCGTCCATCTCAAATGTTCTACAGCATCAAATGCAGGATGTAGAACTAGCTTCGGACATTATGCAAAGTCTGAAGGAGATGTTTGGTGAGCAAGGCCGTTCTGCAAGGCAAGAAACCATGAGACAAATTTATAATACCAAAATGGCTGAAGGTAGTTCAGTGAGAGAGCATTGTCTTACAATGATCTCTAATCTGAATACTTTAGAAGTTTTGGGTGCCGACATTGATGGAGAATCCCAAGTGGATATGATACTCCAGTCACTACCGGAATCATTCAAGGAATTCAGACTTAATTATAACATGAACAAAAAGATTTATTCTTTGTCTGAATTAATGAATGAGTTGGTAGCGGCGGAAGGCATCCTAGGTACTTCTAATGTTCAAGCCTATGTGGGTGAAGCTTCTACTTCTCAGCCTAAGTCGAAAGGCAAGGGTAAGAAGAAGAAGAAGAAGGACTTCACTAAGCAGGAGGGTAAACAAATTGTCTTAGGGGTTGCCGACAAAGGAAAGAAGCTGAAAGGAAAATGTTTCCATTGTGGTGAGAAAGGACATTGGAAGAGAAATTGTCCAAAGTTCAAGGCTGCCAATAAGGGTATAAAAATTTCATTCCTTCTTGAAATATGTTTGGTACAAAATCCCACGGATTCCTGGTGTGTGGATTCAGGTTGTACTAATCATATCTGCAATTCTTTGCAGGGGTTCCAGGAGACCAAAAGACTTAAAGAATGAGAGTTGTTTCTGACCTTGGCTGATGGGAGTAGGATTCCAGTTGTAGCATTTGGAGTTTTTAATTTATGCTTTGATACTAGAGTTTTAATATTGCAAGACTGTCTGTATGTACCTAATGTTCGTAGGAATTTAATTTCTGCAACTTATTTAGGTAAGAGTGGATATTGTGTTATCCTTAAAGACAATGTTGTAATAAAGAAGGGTAAAACATTTATCTGTTCTGGCAATATTGTGGATGGTCTTTATATTTTAACTCCGGATAAGCATGAATTATACAATTCTGAATTAGATAATAACTCTCATGTAAAATCATTAAAGAGAAAGTTTCCTTCTACTAATGATGCATATCTTTGGCACTTGCGTTTGGGTCATATTAATCCAAACAGAATTCAACGACTGATCAAAGATGGTCTCTTAGAGCCATTGGACTTTGATGAATTTCCAGTTTGTGAATCTTGTTTGGAAGGAAAAATGACTAAACGACCTTTTAATGCAAAAGGTAGAAGAGCCCAAGAGTTGCTAGAATTAGTTCATACGGATGTTTGTGGTCCTATGTCAACCCAAGCAAAAGGAGGTTATGAGTACTTCATCACTTTCACCGATGATTACTCTAGATTTGGTTATGTGTACCTAATGAGATGGAAGTCCGAAACTTTTGAAAAATTCAAAGAGTTTAGGGCTGAAGTTGAGAATCAATTGGGTAAACACATAAAGGCCATTCGATCTGATCGTGGTGGCGAATACCTTCTTGGGGATTTCAAGGATTACTTGACTCAAAATGGGATTGTATCCCAATTGACTGCACCTGGAACTCCCCAACAAAATGGTGTAGCAGAAAGAAGGAATAGGACTCTTTTAGAAATGGTTAGGTCCATGATGAGTTACTCAACTTTACCAGTTTCCTTTTGGGGATATGCACTAAAAACTGCAATGCATATTTTGAATTTAGTTCCATCAAAATCTGTTCCCAACACACCTATGGAATTGTGGAGTGGGCGCAAGCCTAGTATGAAATATCTCCACATTTGGGGATGTCCAGCACATGTGTTGAAAGGGAAGTCTGATAAGTTGGAAGCTAAAACGGAAGTATGCTTGTTTTTAGGGTATTCAAAGGAAACCAAGGGTTATTTATTCTATAATCATAAGGATAACAAAGTGTTTGTTAGCACTCATGCCAAATTTTTGGAAGATGATTATGTGAATAATTTTAACCCTAGAAGTAGAGTTGTCTTGGCTGAAATGAATGAACCTGTAATTGAACAACCAATGGTTGAAACTAGGGATGATGTGGCTGTATTGGATACACCACAAGATACTACTCATGAGATGTCTAGTACACAGTTGCCTCGTCGTAGTGGGAGGAATGTTAGGCCACCTATAAGATTCATAGGTCTTGGAGAGACTTATGAGGCTATCTCAGAGGAGGCCGACACTGATCCTTACACTTATGAAGAAGCAATGAATGATATAGATGCACATCATTGGGTCCAAGCTATGAAATCAGAATTAGATTCCATGTATTCCAATAAAGTTTGGGATCTTGTAAAGGCGCCTAACGGCATTAAACCTGTTGGTTGCAAATGGGTTTACAAGAGGAAGAGAGGGATAGATGGAAAGGTTGAGACCTTTAAAGCAAGGCTAGTGGCAAAAGGGTATACTAAAAAAGAAGCTATTGATTATGAGGAAACCTTTTCACCAGTAGCAATGCTTAAATCTATCAGAATTCTCTTATCCATTGCTGCTCATTATGATTATGAGATTTGGCAAATGGATGTCAAGACTGCATTTCTCAATGGCAATCTTGAAGAGGAAATCTATATGATGCAACCAGAAGGTTTCATAGCAAAGAACCAAGAGCATATGGTATGCAAGTTGAATAGGTCTATTTATGGACTTAAGCAAGCATCTAGGTCATGGAACATAAGATTTGATCAAGCAATCAAATCATTTGGTTTTGAACAAAATCTTGATGAACCATGTGTGTACAAAAGACATCAAGACAAAGTAGTAATGTTCCTAGTGCTTTATGTTGATGATATTCTACTCATTGGAAATGATGTAGGTGTAATGTCATCAGTAAAGGTTTGGTTGTCAAGCCAATTTGATATGAAGGACTTGGGTGAGGCTACCTTTATTCTAGGGATCAAGCTTTGGCGAGATCGTAAGAATAAGATGTTAGGCTTATCACAAGCTGGATATATAGATAAGGTTCTAGAACGGTTTAGCATGCACAACTCCAAGAAAGGATTACTTCCTTTCAGACATGGAGTTCCTCTGTCTGATGACCAAAGGCCTAAGACTCAAGAGGAAGTAGATATGATGAGACAAGTTCCTTATGCTTCTGCAGTAGGAAGTCTCATGTATGCCATGCTTTGTACTAGACCGGATATCTGTTTTTCAGTTGGCATGGTCAGCCGATATCAATCAAATCCAGGACCACAACATTGGCAAGCTGTAAAGCATATTCTCAAGTATGAGAACGAGAGATTATATGCTTGTTTACCGTTGTGAGGATTTGATTCCCATTGGCTATACAGATTCAGACTTTCAATCAGATCTAGATTTCAGAAAGTCCACGTCAGGATGTGTTTTCACCTTGGGAGGTGGAGCCATAAGTTGGAGGAGTGTTAAGCAATCTTGTATTGCGGACTCCACCATGGAAGCTGAATATGTTGCTGCTTGTGAGGCGGCAAAGGAAGTTGTTTGGCTCAAGAAATTCCTTTCTGATCTTGGTGTAATAAGAATGGAGCAAGTTCCTATCACATTGTTTTGTGACAATAGTGGAGCGGTTGCACAATCCAAAGATCCAAGGAATCACAAGAAAGGAAAGCACATTGAGAGAAAGTACCACATCATTCGAGACATTGTTGCTCGTGGAGATGTGGTGGTTGCAAAGATTGAAAGTGCGAATAATCTAGCAGATCCCTTTACCAAAGCCTTGCCTCAAAGGACCTTCGAGTCACATTTGGAGGGAATGGGAGTTAGATTAGTGCACAATAGTCTTTAGGGCAAGTGGGAGATTGTTAGGATATGTGCCCTTAAATCCTATTGTATGATGCTATGTATAATATTATGTATGACATTATTTGAGAAATGATGTATGACTTAATATTATGTTTAATAAAGTTGTTTTATTCTTATCTAAAATAATGGTAACATGAATATTTGGACATTATCAAATAGTCCATGAGATGCATAGTATGTGATTTATGTGATTTAGTCACAGAAGATATAGATCACAAGTTCTTTGTAAACTCAGAATTTTGGTTCGTAGTCGGTGATGAAATTGGGCATTTCATCTGCGAAGACTATAACATATTAACTACGATGATTTGCCTTGATCATGGAAATGGTGATTTCTAGTTAATATGTTGATATGTTTTAAGAGTTAAGACATATTGAACTGGACCGCTGTGAGATTTATTATTCTCCTAAGGACTGTCAATTGAATAATCAATCTCACGACTTGTATTCACATGAACTCTTAATCCTGAGAGAATAATGGACCTGATCATGAAATGTAGGTTGCTTTGATATATCAGGAGTGAGATCTAAAGTAACGGTCAAAACCTCAGTATGTTGGGCAGTCACATTTAGTGTTGATGGAACATATATTCTCAAGATGGAATTCATAGTCTCTTAACGGAGATATAAAATATTCCCTTGAGATAAGTTTAATGGGTACAGTTATTCAGAGAATTAGGCCTAACCACTTTAGTAAGACTAAAGTATATATTTATGAAATTGGATTTCATAAATATATGGTGAATAACTCATAAGGATTAAACCGGGTACTCAAGGATTAAGATGTAGTAATTCACAAAGTGGCAGTCTATATTTATGACTTTGTGTTACTACGAATATTTTATGAAGGGGTTGCATGTATAATAAAGTCTTGGGATATAATTTGTTAATGAGGCCTAGAGTGCAATTATATTTATATAGTGGTATTAAATATAATTAATGGTAACTTTGGACTTGTCAAGAGTTGACAGAAAAGCCCAAGGCCCATTGGAGCTAGTGTCTTATTTGTTCCCTTTTGGTCCCACTCCAAGCCACACACTAAATCCCAATTGGGAAGGCTCAAAAGGCTAGCCCAATTAGATAATCAGTTATGTGGAGAGAAACATACATAATTTTATATTGAATGAAATGGTTTGTATGAAAATGGTAATGAAAATAAGAAAGAGAGACACTCTTTCATATTCTCTCTAGAAACATAGAACTGATTGAGAGACCACACATCTTGGGCATCGAGTGGAATTGGAGTGAAGATTGAAAGTATTCCCGAGTACTTCTTCATTCGGTTTTGAAATTCACCGCATCAAGGTACACTCTCTTGTTCTTATATTCTGAAACTTACATAGTGCATGTTATCAATTGCGAATGAAGTAAATCCGTTTATTTTTCCGCTGCGTATATTTTGTATTCGATGCAAACATGATGATTTCCCAACAGTTTGTACATGTACTCAAGGGTTAATTAAGAAATTGATATTTCTTGTTTGTGTACCCTCTATAGCTTAGTTAAGCACTGTCATGCATTGCATTTGCATTTTTAATCATTTAGCACATAGTGTGTTTTTTTTAATTTTGGTCATAAATTTTTTTACCAAAAAGATTTTTATGTGTTTTGTATTATATATCTTGGATTTATAATTAAGGTTGGCCATATTTATCTTTACATAACATGTTTATGTACTTTGTTTAGCTTGGATGAGTTTATTTATTGCACTTTACTAGCTGAAGTCTTTGTAGTGCGTGTTGTGTGGGAAGATGTTTATAGTTTTTGATCACTTTGTCTTGATCTTGAAGTCACATGCCTTTGATTGTCAGACTTAAACTTATTGAGAAAGGCATAAATAACCATCTCACCATTGTTTACTAGCCAATCATGAACACCTTAGTGCATATCGTTAGATTTTGTGCTCGAGAAAGTGTAGCACATGCACAAAAAGAACATAAGGTGTAGCCTCGGTTTAAATGCTAAAATTGGTGTGTACATTATTGGGCTATAATGAATTCAAATTAATTAAAATTGGTGTGTACATTATGAGGCAAATCAAGAAACTTACATGATTGCAAGCTTTTATTCTAGGAGATGTGAGAGTTATATGATGTAACTCTTTAGGTGATAGTCTCTTTCAAATTTATGTGATGAATTTTGTAGACTTTGTGATTGATTATTATTCACATATCACCTCACATGTTTCTCAAGCTTTTGCTAGTTGCACGCACTACACAAAGTTACTCTTTGCTAAACTTTGTACATGTTATTATGTGTGATTTTGTTGTGGCCATCCAAGATTATATGTTCCTTGATTTTGATGCAAAATTTGAGTTTTGAGAGATCTGGGTTGAATTCATGTATTTTTGAAAACTTTTAGTCTCATACTCATGCATTTCATTCATGAAATACTATGCTTTGAGGAGTTTCTGCATAAAATTGCTCTGTTTTTCAAAAATTTGAGTTTTCCAGAATTTCGACCGATCAAAACTGTTTTTCGACTGATCGAAATTGCGATTAAAATTTTTGGTTTGATTCTGTCTGACTCGATTGGTATTCGATCGATGCTCGATCGATCGAAACTGAAAAATTTTCAGTTTTTAGAGTTTTTGACCAAATTTTTTCATGCATCATTTATGTTTAGGATTCACATGAGTTGCATTGTTTTTCTGTATCCATCTTGCAGTTTTGCAGTCATATCTCTTATTTTTTTCACACATAACATGCATATACTTTGCTAAATTGGGTACTCAACTTGATTTAAAAATTGATTGATTAATTGCTGAGTCCTTTGTACATTTTAGTATATGCTATTTTTCTTGATGTGTGAACTGCAGAAAATATTTTTCTTAAGAGATATGATGGATAATAACGTGCAAATATTTTCTCTACTCATGCAACTGTTTATGGGTCACATAGTGTCAAGTTTGCATTTATTGAAAGAGAGAATATTTTTCTTCATGTGTATCCTCAACTTTATTTTTTTTGGTTTGTGTGTTTTTTATTTATCCCCACCTCCTAAACTTTCCCCAAAACTGTTTTTCCCAAAACTTGTTTTGTTTTTCCTATTTTTATAGGGGGAGAAAAGTTTTTTTTTTCCTTTGTTGTTCATAAGAGGAGTTATTGCTCTTTATAGGGAGAGTTATCTCTTTTTTCTATAGAGCTATTTTGTTTTATGTTCCCTTGATTCTCTTTTTTCTCTCATCTTTACTCTTTGTTTGAGTAGTATTTGTCAATACGTGACAAAAAGGGGGAGAAATCGATGAAATGTGGGACTCAATCCTGATTGTTTTGTTTAGGGGGAGAATATTGTTTTTAAAAAGGGGGAGAATATAAAAACTTTTTGATGTATCTAACTTAGGGGGAGAGTTAGTTTACTTTTGTTTTTATATTGTGATTCATTTTGTTTATATGTCTTTTTTTCCACACATGCGGTGATGTGTTTGTTGAGTGTTTCAGGAAAGACAGGTGCATTCTGATCAAGACCTTCTACCTCTTCTTGGCAACTTCTAGGTTAAGAGTCTTAGATTGGGATTTGTGATGTAATTGGGCATTTTATTGTATTGGGTTGTTCTTGTATTTTAACATTTCATTTTGTATGAAAGTTTTGTCACGAATTGCCAAAGGGGGAGATTGTTAGGTTCTAAGAGCTTAGAACAATTGGCAAATCATGAGCACACAAGAACATACAAGCTGCAGAAAGAAGGTTTCAAAATCTGCCTGGTTCGATCGATCGAAAAACAGGCTCGACCGATCGAAAGTCGTATCTGCAGAATTTTAAGTTGGCCCAAACAGCAGTTCTAGCCCATTAAGGATTAGGGTTTCAGATCTACTTCTCCCACTATATAAAGGAAACCCTAAGCACGTTTTTTATAAGGCTTTTTAGAGAGAAAAGAGTGTGCCTCTTTTATTTTTAGGGTTTTGTTCCTAAAACCTCTCTTATTACTTCTACCGGTGTTGTTCCTTGAAGAATCTCAAGATCCGGTATTGTTGAAGTTGCTGCCTTCTCTAGTCATCAAAGGAGCTGATGATCTAAACCTTCAAGGGTGGTCTTGGAGTCACAAACAGGAGAGTTTGTGTTGCTAAACCTTTGAGTGGAGTCTCAAAGTCACAAATGGTGGTGTTTGTGTTTTACAAAGATTAAAGAAAGAAGGAGTCCGTGGATCTCGGAGCTGTCACGTGGTCGTGGTAGTAAGTTTCCTACACTTGGGTAGCAATAGGATGTTAGTGGTCTAAGTTGCTATTGTGTAAACTTCAATTCTTTCTAGTGGATTTGCTATTTTACCTTGAGGATAGCTAGGTTAAATCCTCCCCAGGTTTTTTACCGGTTTAGTTTTCCTGGGTCATCATATCTTTGTGTTATTTATTTTCCGTTGCTTTATTGTTTTTGTTTATTTTGTGTTAACCTAGTTTTAATTAAATTACCTAAGTTAATCACTTGGCTAATTCACTAGGTTAATCTGTTGGGTTTAAGGGGTCTAAACGAACTGACACTCCCTCATCCCTCTCTCAAGCCATCTATTATTATCAATCCACCAAAATAATAGTGAAGATTATTTTTGAGTATTTATATTGTTAGTAAGGATGGGAATGATTAAAGATTCGGGTTTTTTTTTTTTTTCTTCCCATAATCTCTTCTGGGTCTTGTCCCTTTCCTCCAAATAGCATTTTGAGCAAGTGGGTTTTTGATTTGTGCAGGTCTGGAGTTGTCTCCATGTGAAGGTCAACTAAAAGGTATTGTCTTTCTTTACTCATTTGTGCCATTTTTTCTTCTTTTCCTTCTATTTTTCATGATGTGGTCTTCTCTTCTTTTATTTTTTTTTTATTTATTTTTTTTTTCTCAACCTATTGCTTCTTGTTCTTTGTTTTAAGAATTCCACCGTACGCATATGCCTTAAGAGAATTGAAGATGCTCATTTTTTTCTCCACTTGGTTACATATCCTTGCAATACTTTAATGTATTTAAAAAAAATGAAAAATAAAAACCTTGACCTTTTGTTGTCTTCTTTTCCATCTGCCATTTTGGGGACTTGGAAAAATGCTCTGTTTTCCTCTATCCAATACCAAAATGTTAGGGTTTTGTGGAGAATAGGGGTTCTTTACCTTTTCATTATGTTCTAATCCAATCTATCCCTTCCGTTGTATTTTCTTAGTTTGAGTCTTTGGTTGTGTTATTATAAAATTATGAGTTCTATGTGTTCAAGTTGTTCATTTATAATATTCTATTTTTCGTGATTAGGCTAGACTAGCAAAGGTCTTCACAATGTGCTTTTTGGGATTCCTAATGGCTTCCAAGTATGTCAACATTTTGCCTGCTAGTGGAAGGAAACTTTTAATTGGGGTAATACTTGTCAACCCCAAAATTTTGAGACTAAAGCTTCTTGTTATTGCTGTTGTTGTTGTTGTTGAATATGTCATGCTGATACTCACTTATTATTAACTTACTCTGCAACTTAGATTTACCAATCAGCAAATTTTAGCACCATAACTTGTTCCCACTATTTGTGTAATGCAGTTGATCTTTCCACATTTACTTCCATGTTTGATATTCTCTCAATTTTGTCAAGCTATCAACATTGAGAAAATGCTTGAATGGTAACAATTATACTTTTCAATCTATGATTTCTAAGCACCACAATGTTTTTTTTCTTTCTTTCTTTCTTTTTAATTACAAATTCATTCGTTTTCAAGTGGTTTATTTGGACTATGTGGTTTTGCCAAAGGGTATAATTTTGTTTTGTTTTCTAGTTGATGGTTTCAAATGCTCGTTGATGATATTGGAGACGTGACAATTACTAATGATGGTGCTACAATTATGAAGATGCTATAATATTTTGATGGCTTTTTGTGTACAAAGAACCACATTTAAACAACTGCATTTTTTGGAAGTATTAAAGGATTTGTTTAAATACTTTGGAACATTGATAATGATTATAAACAATGTTATGTATTTGATAATATATTTCTGTGTTAATATAATGTTAGTTTGGAGACATTTGTGGTGTTATCTAATTACATTTAGGGACCAAAATAGTATTTTACTCTAAATTGAATAAAGATTCCCAAGAGCATGGTAATTTTCTTTGTTAGTGATCTAAATAAGAGAGTCAAAAAAAGAAGTTTGAGTAAAATATTATTCTTTTGTTTGTATATATATTTATTGTTATGTTTATGTTGATTTAATTAAATGGCTAATTTAGGTCTCACATGCCCTGAACGTGTGTGATTTGTTATATTAAACAATAAATATAATTTGTTATGTTATATTTAATTTCGAAATCTAAATAAAAAAATGTAACAAATATGGATAATCTAAATTCAATAATAATGTTGATCGTAATAGATTATATATTAAAAGAGACCTTGAATATCACTAGCTTATAAAGTTGAATATATACAATGTACAAAAAGATGTCTCAAAAAATACGAAATAGATCATTGTTAATAATTTGATTTTTGATGCATTGCATATGGAAAATTCAAGTTTTTAGAGAAAAGAATTAACTGAGAATTAACAAATTTTAATTTTACATCTTCTCAAAAAAATTCTATATTTAATAATATTAATAAATTAAATAAAGATTTCATGACCATGAACAACCAGCAATAAATACAAAAGCATAAAAGATAATTTAAAAAAATAGTCATTTAGCTACTCCACGGCAATGAGATCTTAAGGACGCTAGAGGTTTTATAATACTAACTACTTTGACAATGAGAAGACGATGGCCCTTCATGATTGTCGCCACAGTCATTTTGATAATTATTTTCAGCCAGCAATAACCCTCCTGGGAAAATTTAGCAAGTGGACGATATAGAGGGCCCGATCTACAACGAAAAATGCATGTGTAGCACTAAAGGCGGTTATGGCTGAATTGATAAGCTTCAAACACTTTAAAATCGTTAAAATCATTATTACATATATTATAATAATGATGCGTAAATTGTGATACATATTTAACATGTATTTAATATATATTACTAATTGCTAACTAGTGTAATGTGCGGGAAAATCCATCAAAAGTATTTAATAATGATACATATAATATATATGTTTTCTAGTTGGAAATATATGTTTATTTGTAGAAACCGAGTTTTAATTTAGAATGTTCTTCTTCTAATGTTAAAAAGACACTTCAATGGTGATATTGTTTGTTAGTGCTCTATATGGGAGAGTTAAAAAGAAAAAAGTTTATGAGTATAAAATAATTCTCTTGTTTGTATATATGTTTATGTATATGTTATTGTTGCATTTATATTTATGTTTATTTCAATTTATTTAAATGACAATTTTTGTCCACACATGCCTTGCTCGTGTACGTACGTGTGATTTTTTATATTAAACAAACAACATAATATCTTATGTTAAAATTAATATTGAAATCTAAATAAACAATATCACAAATAGTAATAATCTAAATTAAATAATAATGTTGATCATAATAGATTTTATATTAAAAAAAGAGCTTGAATATCACAAGCTTATAAAGTTAAGTATATAGTGTATTAAAAGATACCTCAAAAAGAGTTTTTTCATATATAACATTTTATGTATACGTTTTTATTGATGTGGCATTCTAAATTGAGAGAGAGAGAGAGAGAGAGAGAGAGAGAGAGAGAGAGAGAGAGAGAGATTGAAATAGAAACTAGAAAGTAAAAGTAGTATTAGGTGTCTCCATATATAATGGGGGTTCCTTCCACATCAAATCCAGAAGCTTTAATTTAAAATGAGAGGGAGAGAGGGGATCGAGGAATCAAAACTCTACCATGTCCAAGATTATATTCTATCTCCGATAACTTAGAACGTGGCTTCTTTTCTTTGAGTTTGAGGGGAACTGGGTGGTAGAGACAAGAGAAGCTTTTGATTGTCGCTACAGCTATTTTGACTAATTCTTTTTAGTTGACAATAAGACCTCCTGAAGGAATTTAGGAAGCGGACAGCACAGAGGGCCCAATTTGTAGCAAAAATGTGTGTAGCAAGAAAGGCGGTTATTGCTAAATTGATAAGGTTCAAACATTTTAAAATCGTTAAAATCATTATTACTGATAGGCCAAGAATGTATTGACCCATTGTGATGAATTAACCATTTAATTAGTCAAGTTAATTAATTAATTCAATTAGCGTGCAATAAGCATGGTAGCACAAACAAATCACCAACTAAGTTAAAATGCAACGGAAAATAAATGGACATAGTGATTTTTTTACGAATGGGGAAAACCTACACAGCAAAAACCCCACCAGATGATTTTAAAGTCACCACTCCCGAGAATTCACTATTTTCACAACAAGCGGTTACAAGTAAAGGAATCTCAGTACCTTATACTAGCCTACAGTTGAACCCTTACCCCAATACCCAATTGGACTTGTTCTGTAGTGACAATCTCTCCTTTCAATGCACGGTTCCCAGTACGTGACTAACCAGTTTAATGCGTGGATCCCAGAACGCAGCCTACACACTAACTTGAGAAGGATGTTGGTTGCAAAGTTCTTCAATTTATCAACACAATGAATATCACGAAGTTCCTTGGTTACAAAATCCTACGGTGTACAAACACAGCAGCTTCTTGAATAGAAAGATAAACTGGGGCATATGTCTCCGGTTCACAATATGCTTGTGAAAAACTTTTGCATTGAGGTACATCAATTGTGACGGCCCTTAAAACAATCCTTATATATGTTTAGGGTTGTGAGAAAAGAAAGCCCAAACATCTATACACGGATTAGATGAAAATCAAAACTGAAAATCTGATCTTCTTAAATCTTGATAGATACCCTATCTATTGAGCAACTGTCAAGCATCGAGCTTAAATAGCCTGTTAGGATCACTTTTAGAATGCTATTGTAATTACTGTTGAATTAGTTAAGCTGGTGCTATTGGTTGTGTTAGTGGTTATACCTGTTAACTAGAGCTTGACTATGGTTAATAGGAGTCCAAGTTAGTTAGTATTTGTAATTGTTGATTAGTTAAGCTGAGGCTTGTAACTGTTGTTGAGTTGGTTAGGCACCGGGTAAGGGTTGTTAGGCAGTTGAATAAGGTAGTGTTTTGTATAAAGGCTAGGATGGTCATTGAATGAATATTATGCAGAAAATAACACACAGTTCAACCTAATTCTTTCTCTATTCACCTTCTCTCTAATTCTTCCCTATTCTGGAGGCAGAGCTGTCCTCGAACTCAGCCACCCACAATTCAATCTCCCCTAATTCTCTTTACAGTCAGTCCACGATCCTTACAAATTGGTATCAGAGCAAGCTTCCCTCGGTATCCATGGCGGAGACTCGTGCCTCTGCTGCAACCAACGAGGCTATTGCTTCACTTCGAAACACAACTGATCATCACACAAAGGAGTTACAAGAGATGAGAACTATACAAGAAATTCATACAAGGACATTGAATGAAATGAGTCAACACCTGACTACAATTTTGCAGAAATTGAGTTCCTTAGACCAGGGTGGGTCTCTCCAATCTCCGAGAATTGGGGAAAATCAAAATCCTAGCTCTTCATTGTTGCCTGTGTCTCGCCCCATGAGGTTGGAATTTCCCAAATTTTTTGGTGAAGAACCTGCAAGTTGGACGTATAAGGCTAATCAGTACTTCAGGTATTATAATACCCCCATTGAAGAGAAATTGATGTTATCTTCATTTCACATTGAGGGAGAAGCACTGATTTGGTTTCAAGAAAGTGAAGAAACGGGTGTGTTCTGTGATTGGGAGTCTTTGGTTCAAGCTATGCAAGTGAGGTTTGGCACGACTACATATGATGATCCTATGGAAATGTTAACCAGGTTGAGGCAAACAGCTACTGTGGCAATGTATAAAGCTCAGTTTGAAATCTTGTCAAATAGAATTAAAGGGTTGTCCCCTGCACACAAGTTGAGTTGTTTTCTCAGTGGCTTGAAGGATGAGATAAGGCTTCCTGTTCGTATGCTCAATCCTCAGTCATTAAATGAGGCATTTGGATTATCCAAGATTCAAGAAGAGTACAATTGGAGTTGTAAGAAGTCTTCCACGGTTCAGATGGATCCAGGTAAGCCCTCAATTTTGGGTCCACCCAAAGCTCTTCCTTTGTTAGATAATAAGTCTAATAAATTGCCAATTAAAAGAATATCACCAGCTCAAATGGAAGAGAGAAAGAAAAAAGGATTATGCTATAATTGTGATGAGAAATGGGGGCCCGGAGATAAGTGCAAAAATGCTGTGTTATTCCTTCTTGATTGTGTTGAGTTTGTGCCTAATAATAGTTCAGGAATAAGAATTGCTGAATTGGAAGAAGAAGGTGGAAATTCTATTATGGAGGGTTCCTTGAATGGTCAAGAGGGTAGTGTTGAAGATGCTGGAATCACCCTTTATGCTCTAAGTGGTACTCCTACTTCTGGTACCATAAGGGTAATGGGTAGGATTAAGCACAAAAATTTGGTAATTTTAATAGACTCAAGTAGTACACATAATTTTGTTGATACTTCCCTGTTTTCTCAGTTGCACATTCCTGTGGATACTTCACAAGTTTTGGAAGTAAATGTAGCTAATGGAAAGGTGCTTAGGACTCAAGGGTCGGTTGAGGCAGTTTCCCTTTGTCTACAAGGGCACCAATTTGTGGTTCAGTTACATGTATTGCCTATGGGGGGGTGTGATCTGCTGCTGGGTACTCAGTGGTTAAGTACTCTTGGGGTTATTCAATGGGATTTCAAGCTACTAACTATGTGTTTCACTTATGGACAAAAGAATGTGCTCTTACATGGTTTGAAGGAAGCAGGCTCTCACATTCAAGAAGGCAGCCAGTTCTTGAAGGAACCTGTGACAAGATGACTGATCTTGCAGATTGCATGTTATAATACTACTCATTCTACAAATTAGACTGACCAAGTTCCTACCCAGGTTGTCAATCTGCTACTGGAATTTGAGTCAGTTTTTGCCACCCCTGTTGGTTTACCTCCCATTCGAGGGCATGAACACCAAATTTAGCTTAAGGAAGGAACTCAAGCTGTCTGTCAGAGGCCATACAGGTATCCTTTTAATCAAAAAAATGAAATTGAAAAAATAGTTCAAGAGCTGTTGTCTGCTGGTTTAATTAGGCACAGTTGTAGTCCATTTGCTTCACCTGTTCTTTTGGTAAGGAAGGCTGATGGGTCTTGGAGGATGTGCATAGATTATAGGGCCTTAAATCAAGACACTATTAAGGACAAGCATCCTATTCCTGTCATTGATGACTTGTTGGATGAGTTGGGAGGGGCTTGTGTGTTTTCTAAGTTGGATCTGAGGTCTGGATACCATCAAATCAAAATGAAGGAGGAAGACATTCCAAAAACTACCTTTAGAACACATGAGGGCCACTATGAATTCTTGGTTATGCCTTTTGGCTTAACCAATGCCCCCTCCACTTTTCAGTCCTCAATGAATGACATCTTTAGACCCTTCTTAAGGAAGTTTGTTCTTGTTTTTTTTTATGATATATTGGTATATAGCAAAGCCCTTTCTGATCATCTTGGTCATCTCAGATTGGTTTTGGAGACCTTGGTCAAACACCAGCTATTTGCTAAGAAATCAAAATGTAAGTTTGCTTGTGAGGAGGTAGAGTACTTAGGTCACCTCATTTCTGGTGAGGGAGTGAGAACTGACCCAAAAAACACCACTGCTATGCAGCAATGGCCTGTACCTAGAGATGTTAAAGCCTTGAGGGGTTTCTTGGGTCTTACTGGGTACTATAAGAAGTTTATGAAAGGTTATGGACAAATTGCTGCACCCTTGACTGCTCTACTGAAGAAGAATTCCTTTGTTTGGACTCCAGAAGCTGCTAATGCATTTCAGAAACTTAAGGAGGCTGTTTCAAATCCTCCAGTGTTGGCTTTGTCAAATTTTGCCAAGCATTTTACTGTGGAATGTGATGCTTCTGGTGTGGGTCTAGGGGCTGTCCTAATGCAAGATCACAGGCCTATTGCCTTTCATAGTTAAATATTGAAAGGTAATAAGCTCTCACTCTCTACATATGAGAAGGAATTACTAGCCTTAGTGGTGGCAGTAAAAAAATGGGGACCATACTTGTTGGGAAGACCATTTGTTATTAAAACAGATCATCAAAGTCTCAAATATCTCTTAGAACAGAGGGTGGGCACACCAGCACAGCAGAGATGGATTACCAAGCTCCTTGGCTATGCTTTCATTGTGGAGCACAAACAAGGCAAAGAGAATGTGGTAGCTGATGCACTCTCAAGAAGGTTAGGTGATGAAACTACAGCTCTTGCTTCTGCCCAATCTGAATTGCATAATTCTTTTCCAAGTCTGTCAACCATTTCGGATGTTTCTTCTGCTACAGAAGGCATCTTGTGCATGATCTCATTTCCTACTCCATCATGGTTGTCTGATCTCAAGAAAAGTTATACTTCTGACCTTAAGATACAGTCTATTATGCAAGCTATTCAATCAGGTTTTGATGCTCATCCGGGGTTTACCCTCTGCAATGGGTTATTATTGTATAAGGGCAGACTGTATTTAGGTAAGTGTAGTGGTGATTTGAAGTCTGTGGTCCTACATCAGGTGCATGACAGCCCCTTGGGAGGTCATTCAGGCTACCTTAAAACTTTGCAGCGACTTCAGAGAGACTTTTATTGGTCTGGACTAAGGCAAGACCTGAAACAATATGTGAAGGAATGTGATGTTTGTCAAAAACTCAAACATGAGACTTGCTTTCCAGCTGGGCTGCTGCAACCCTTGCCTATTCCAGAAAAACCATGGTTAGATGTGAGCATGGATTTTGTGGAAGGGCTGCCTAAGTCACATATGCAATCTGTGGTGTTGGTGGTAGTGGATAGGCTTACCAAGTACACTCATTTTATGGCTCTCTCCCATCCTTACACAGCTGCCAAGGTGGCTAAAGTTTACCTACAATCTGTGTTTAAATTGCATGGTATGCCTTCTACCATTGTGAGTGATAGAGATCCTATATTCACTTCTCAATTTTGGAGGGGATTGATGAGGTTGCAAGGAGTGGCTTTAACTATGTCTTCTTCTTACCACCCTCAGACTGATGGCCAAACTGAGGTGGTCAACAAGAGTTTGGAACACTATCTAAGGGCTTTTGCAGCTGACAAACCTACTACTTGGGTTGAGTGGTTACCTTTGGCTGAATTTTGGTTTAATACCAATTTCCATGCTGCTGCTAAGATGACACCCTTTGAAGCTTTATATGGTTACCCTCCTCCTAGAGTTCTAGATTATGTAGCTGGTACTACACGGGTTGGGGCAGTAGACTTGTTGCTTAAGGGGAGACAGCAGCTTTTGTCCTTGCTTAAGCAGAATTTGTGTGCTGCTCAAGAAAGGATGAGGTGGTTTGCAGACAAAAAGACGGTGGAGAGGTCCTTTGCAGTAGGGGATTGGGTGTATCTCAGGTTGCAGCCATATAAACAATTCTCAGTGCATCATAAGAAGCTTGGTAAGTTAGCTCCAAGGTACTATGGACCATTTCAGGTCATCCAAAGGGTTGGGGAGGTGTCTTATAAATTGGATCTGCCCTCTGGCTCTCTCATTCATCCTGTGTTCCATGTTTCCTGCCTCAAAGCTAAGTTGGGAGACAAGGTGGTGCCTAGGCCTACCCTGCCTGCTGTCAATGCAGATTTGGTACTTACCCCAGAACCTATGCTGATCTTGGACAGGAAATCTATTCAGTTAAGAAGCAGAACTGTGACCCAAGTTCTTGTACAGTGGCAAGGCGAGAGTAAGGAAGATGCTACCTGGGAAATCCTATATGATTTGCAAGCCAAATTTCCTCACCTTGTGGGCAAGGTGCTCTAAGGGAGGGGGACTTGTTAGGATCACTTTTAGAATGCTATTGTAATTACTGTTGAATTAGTTATGTCAGTTCGTTTAGACCCCTTAAACCCAAACAGATTAACCTAGAGAATTAGCCAAGTGATTAACTTAGCTAATTTAATTAAATCTAGGTTAACACAAAATAAACAAAAACAACAAAGCAGCGGAAAATAAAGAACACAAAGATCTGATGACCCAAGAAACCACACCGATAAAAACCTGGGGAGGATTTAACCTAGCTATCCTCAAGGTAAACTGAATCCACTATGAAAGAATCGAAGTTTACACAATAAGACTTAGACCACTAACATCCTATTGCTACCCAAGTGTAGGAAACTTACTACCACAACCCCATAATAGCTCCGAGATCCACGGACTCCTTCTTTCTTTGAATTCTTCAGCAAATCCACAAGCGCACCTGCTTGTATATCTTTATGCTCTTTTGATTCTGCAACTGTATTGATTTACACAACTCTTGACATGAATCTCAAGTTTATAAACCCTAAGTGTATATGAAGGTAAACACCTCTAGATCTCACAATGAGATTCATAAACATAGCAAAACAGAACTCTAAAAACGTGACTAGGGTTTTCCCTTATATACTTAGGGCAAAACATAAAACCCTATACATTAAATGGACTAGGGCTGAGTTAGAATTTTCTGCAGAAAAACGATCTGCCCGATTTTTGATCGATCGAGCCTAATTTTCGATCGATCGAGTCTGGCAGAAAGTGACTAGTAATTCTGCAAAACAACTCGATTCCAACTTTACATAAAAAGCCATACTTTGAGCAAGTCTAACACAAGACCTAAAGAATGTTTTGATCATGGTTTGCCAACATACAAATTGAAGTTCTAATACATTAGTTCCTAATTCTTAGAACCTAACAAACTCCCCCTTTGGCAATCCGTGACAAAACACAAACTTAACAAAAAGCTCAAAGTTTACAAATTGAAATAGCCCATTACAAAATAAATAGCCACTTAAACAATTCAACCTAAACTACTATCTAACAGTTGTAAAGTAGACAGCAGCTCGACTGAAAACAACCTGTATATTCCTGTAACACTTAACAAACACATAAACGCATGTGTGGAAGAAAAAAAACGAGGAATATAAAAAAAAACTTCTTGATTTCACATAACACAAAATAAAGACATATATCATGAATAACATCATAATATAAATCAATAAGCAATGAAGTATAGTGAAACAAGAAACATATCAGTAACCAATGTATCACAAAACATATCTCCTAATCAAGAGCCAAAAATGTAAATATAAAGTGAAGCGCCTAGATACAATCTAATAACTCCACAAGCTCCAAGGTATCACAAAAACTACAAAAGCTCAAAACTCCCCCTAAAACAAAAATCTCCTCTACAAAAATCTCCAAGATATACAATATGCACTCCTCCTTTTTGTGACGAATTGCCAAAGGGCACTCACTCATCATCAAAAGGAGGTGGAGGGGAACGATGAGAGCTCGCCAGATCCGCTCGCAAGGCACGTAGCTCATCAAGAATGTCCACCAAAAGCTGACCATGAGCCGACTAAACGGTCATGACAGAATCCAAAGTGCGACGAAGGTCTGAAACCTCATCAAACTGGGAAGGGACATCAGCAGCAGCAGCAGCAGGATCAGCAGATGGCTCAGCTACAGGAACATTTGTAGAAGAAGAGGGGGGTGGAGTGACACCGGAAGCCTCTACCCTAGGACGCGTAGAGCTAGCTCGAAGTTGAGCAGCCCTTTGCCTCAAAAAGGTAGCACCAATAGGAGCAATAATATGAACAGGCTCAGAAACAGGAAAATCATCTAGACCAAGATGAAGGAGAATCCTATGAATGAAAATAGGAAAGAATAGCGCATAAGCCGTAGAGCTAGACCGATGAACCTCGTTCAAAGAACGAAGGAACAAATGAGGAAAACTGATAGGAGCATCAGTAACTAACGCATACAAAAAGACACACCGCTCAAGAGGGATGGTGTGGACATGAGAAATAGGCCATAAAGAATGACACGCTATCCTAAAGAAGAGATAGTGAAGCTCGGAAAGCTTAGCAGAAGTGATCCGAGGATCAGAACCCCACTGGATAGAAGACCCAGTGATGTATGACAAAACGTCATCAAAAGGCGGAGACTCCTCATAGGGAAAAATGGGATGATCAACAACAGGCACTCCAAGAGCATCAGACACTACCCAAGGGGTAATGCGATACTCCACACCACGTAACCACACCTTTACCAAGGTGTTGTTATCGTAGACATGGATAGAGAGGTTCGAATAGAACTCTCTAATCAAAGAAGCAGGAGGAGGATGCTCAAAATCAAGTAGAGGTAACCAACCCCGACGCTCAAAGTTTTGTCTCACCTCAGGATCAACCTCATCTAAGATGACCCTACGCTTACCCCAAATTTGACGCCTAAGATTAAGGTTCTCATAGGTCTCTTGGTTCTGGGCAGTAGGAAACCGATCACTATCGAAAGAAGGTGAAGGGTCAGAAGTCCTACGGGCTCTAGTTTTCCTAGGCATGGTGCTAAGGAATAAGGAGAGACACAGAAAAAGAAGAGCAAAAACCAAAAACCAAGGGCAGACTGCAAGTTAGCACAGCATAAAATATAGAAAATAGCAAATCTATATGATGCATGAGCATGAACACCAAATGATGCATGTACTAATGCAGTAACAAGTTCAATTATGATTCAAATTAACAAAATTGGCTTGAGCATGGAATATGTATCAAAAATACCCAATTTTGAAAAACCCAATTTTTCAAAACACAACAAATTGATAAAATGATCAACACAACAGTCAATTAACTCAATATAATGATCAATTTAATTAATCTAACAAGCCAATTCCATCAATTGAATTCAAATTGAACAAAACCCCCAATTTTTATCAATTTCAAGCCCTAGAATTTCAGATTTTCCACAAAACACAAAAATATTCAAATTAAACCACTTGTAGTGCTTGTGTGTAGTGTCCCCACAAAAACCCATGAAAAATTTGAGAAAGAAACACTCAAAATCAATTCCAAATTTTCCAAAATAAAAATTTCGAAAATAACCCTCAAAATGCATGAAAAAATGCATGAAACATGAAAATAAATGCAAAGGGAGGGGCAAAAAGGTCTTACCGGCCTTGGGAGAGAGAGATTTAGCAAAAAGATCAGAAGAAAACGACAAATCCAGCAAAAATCTCTTTGACCGGTTGGTGAGGAGACAAAAAGTTTGAAAAAGTTTTTGAAAAGGTAAAGAGATCACGTGGAAAACTCCTTTTTAAAAACATACAGCACGATTTTCGATCGATCGAAAATTACATTCGATCGGTCGAAAACAAACTTTGATTGATCCAAATTCAGCTTGGATCGATCGAGTCAACCAGAAACTTTTCCATTGATTTTAAAACATTTTCGATCGGTCGAAAATCAGTTTCGATCGATCGAAATCTGGAAAAATTAATTTTTTGAAAAACACACCAATTTCAGTGCAGTCACTTCTCAAAGCATCAGATTTTATGAGAAAAATGCATGAGTATGAGATGAGATGTTTTCCAAAAACATATGAATTCAACCTAGATTTCTCAAAGCAAAATTTTCTTTCAATACCCCAAAAAAAAAATCAGACAAGCAAACATGTTCTGCATCAATTTCCAGAAATTCTCAAACTTGGTTGGTCAGACCAAAGAACACACAATAACATGTACATAGTTTAGCAAAGAATAACTTGTGTAGTGTGTGCAACTAGCATAAGCTTGAGAAACATGTGAGGTGATATACACATAGAGATCAATCACAATTTCTACAAAATCCATCTCATGAATTTGAAAGAGACTATTACTTAAAGAGTTACATCCTATAACTCCCACATCTCCTAGAATAAAAGCTTGCAATCATGTAAGTTTCTTAATTTGCCTCATTATTCAATTTAATTTATTAGAAACTTAATAAAAGCCGGGATAATGTACACACCAATTTTATTTGAATTTGTGAGATTATTATGGCCCAATAATGTACACACCAATTTTAATTAGAGGCTACACCTTATTTTCTTTTTGTGCATGTTCTACACTTTCTCGAGCACAAAATCTTACGATATGCACTAAGGTGTTCATGATTAGTTAGTAAACAGTGGTGAGATGGTTATTTATGCCTTTCTCAATAAGATCAAGTCCAACAATCAAAGACATAAGACTTCAAGATCAAGATCATGTGATCAACAAATATAGCATCTTCCCACACAACATGCACAACAAGACTTTAGCTAGTAAAGTGCAATAGAAATAAGTGCATCAAAGCTAAACAAGGTACATAAACATGTCATGCAAAATTTGATTGACCAACCTTGTCTTCAAATTTAAGAAAAAATAGCAAAAACACAATTTGCAAAAAAAAAATTTTTTTTTTTTTTATATATATAAAAGAAGCACACAACCTAGAATGAAATGCATGAATGTAATGCAATGCAAATCCTAGAAACAGAGGTCACAAAAGATAGAGCAATGAAGCACAAGGACCATGAAGTCAAGAATGACTAGGGACAAAGAATCACACCAATGACTTGACGAAGAGTCTCAAACTTTCCTCTATCAAGCAGTTTGGTGAAAATATCAGTATTCTGACGTTCAGTTGGAATATACTCAAGAGCAACAATTTTCCTTTCAACAAGATCCCTAATGGAATGATATCTAATCTCAATGTGTTTGGTCTTAGAGTGTTGAACAGGATTCTTAGAGATATTAATGGCACTAGAGTTATCACAGTAAACAATCATGGTGTCTTGTGATATTCCATAATCACTCAAAAGTTTCTTCATCCAAAGAAGCTGAGAACAACAACTTCCAGCAGCAATATATTCTGCCTCAGGAGTGGATAAAGAAACAGAATTTTGCTTCTTACTCATCCAAGCAACAAGATTAGCACCAACATAAAAACAACCACCAGTTGTACTTTTTCTATCATCAGCATTGCCAGCCCAATCAGAATTAGAAAAACCAGCAAGAGAAAGATTCGACTCTTTGCTATAAAATAAACCATAATCACAAGTTCCAGCAACATACTTTATAATTCTCTTGACAGCATTCAAATGAGAAACCTTGGGATTAGATTGAAATCTAGAACAAACACCCACACTAAATGCAATATCAGGTCGGCTAGCAGTTAAATACAAAAGACAGCCAATCATGCTTCTGTACAGGGTAACATCAACAGACTCACCTGATGGATCGTTTGTTAGTTTTGCATTAGCAGCCATTAGTGTCCTAGCATGTGCAGCCTTGTCAAGACCAAATCGCTTGACCAAATTTCGTGCATACTTAGCTTGGTTGATGTAAATTCCAGCATCCGTTTGCTTAACCTGTAATCCCAAGAAATAAGTTAGTTCCCTAACCATACTCATCTCAAACATGGCCTTCATTTCATCTGCAAAAGATTGAGCAAGAGAATCATTAGTAGCACCAAAAATAATATCATCAACATAAATTTGAGCAACTACAAAATGATTCTTATCCTTTCGTATAAACAGAGTGGTGTCAGTAAAACCTCTCTTGAAGCCATGATCCGTGAGATATGCAGTTAATCTATCATACCAAGCCCGTGGAGCTTGTTTCAATCCATAGAGAGCTCTCTTCAACTTGTAGACATCATTCGGCCTGTGAGGATCAATAAAGCCTTTCGGTTGTTCAACATATACCTCTTCTTGTAACATGCCATTTAAGAAAGCACTCTTGACATCCATTTGATACAACTTGAAGTTCATATGACTTGCTATAGCCAAAAGAATTCGAATGGATTCCAATCTTGCTACAGGTGCAAAAGTCTCATCAAAATCAATTCCTTCTACTTGTGTGTATCCTTGAGCAACAAGCCTAGATTTATTTCTGATAACAGTTCCATGTTCATCTGACTTGTTCTTGAAGATCCACTTAGTTCCAATAACATTGACTCCCTCAGGTCTAGGAACTAATTCCCACACATCATTTCGAACGAACTGATGAAGTTCTTCATGCATAGAATTTACCCAATCAGCATCTTGTAGAGCTTCATCCACCTTTTTCGGTTCGAATTGGGATAGGTAGCATGAGTGAGTAATCACATTTAATGCTTTGGATCTCAATCTCATGTTATCATTCAAACTTCCCAAAATATTAGTAGCAGGATGATTCAACCTAACTCTTGATGATGGACCTTTGACCAATGAAGTAGTGGTACTTTTCTGATCTGATGGACTTTGAACCTCTCTCTATTCTTGTGGAGCTCCATGAACTGGTGTTGAAGGTTCTAAACTTGATGGCACAGATGATGTATCATTCAAAACCATCAACTCCTCCTCTGTATGCTTTCCCACATAGTTTTCAGGTAGGGAATCATCAACTTCCATCATCTTTTCTTGAACTTGGGGTGCATGTTCTGAATGGCCTTCTGAGTTTAAATCATCATTGATCACTACATTTGAGGATTCCATGACTGTTTTAGTTCTCAGATTGTATACTCTGTATGCTCTACTGGTGGAAGAGTATCCCAGAAAATAACCTTTATCACTTTTAGCATCAAACTTTTCCAGGTTCTCTCTATCACGCAGAATGTAACAGTCACTGCCAAATATTCTGAAGTATTTCACTACAGGCTTCTTTCCTCTCCAGAGTTCATAGGAAGTTTGCTTGGAATTTGGTCTGAAATACACCCGATTGAGAGTGTGACATGCAGTATTAACAGCTTCTCCCCAAAAAGATTTAGGCATCTTCTTATTATGGAGCATGACACGGGCCATTTCTTGTACAACTCTATTTTTTCTTTCCACAATTTCATTTTGTTGTGGTGTTTTGGGTGAAGAGAATTCCTGACGGGTGCCTTGATTATCGCAAAACGTAGCCAGTTTGGTGTTCTCAAACTCTTTTCCATGGTCACTTCTTATTCTGGCTATCATAGTTCCTTTTTCTACTTGCAATTTCTTGCACAGATGAATCATTTTTTCAGGAGCCTCAACTTTATCTTTCAAAAGTACAACCCATGTGAATCTTGTAAAGTCATCCACAACAACTAGAATGTACTTCTTTCCACCTAAACTCTGAACTCTGGCAGGACCCATGAGATCAATGTGCAGCAACTCCAAAGGTCTCGTAGTTTGAACATCAGCTACAGACGGATGTTTGGACTTCACTTGTTTACCCATCTAACATGGCCCACAGATGCATTTTTCAATCTTCTCAAACTTGGGCAACCCAATTACTGCATCACATTTTGAAATCTTCTCTAATTGCTTGAGGCTGGCATGTCCCAACCTTTGATGCCATAAGTCAACTTGATTGATCTTAGCACTGAAACATTTGTTGCTTATACTTAGGGTGATACCATAACAGTTATCAGCTGTCCTCACACCAACACACATACAGTCACCTCCTTCATCAAACAGTCACCTCCTTCATCAAGTATTTCACATTCTTGTTTGGTGAAGAACACATTCAGTCCATTGTCACAAATTTGACTTATGCTGAGTAAGTTTGCCTTCAACCCATCAACATACCACACATCTTCAAAGACTGGTAGTCCTCGAATATCCACTGTACCAATGCCTCTGATCACAGATTTACTTCCATCTCCAAAGGTAACTATTCCAATCTTTCCTTCGAAGAGTGTCTTGAACAAGGCTTTATTTCCTGTCATGTGCCTGGAACAACCACTATCCAAATACCAAAAACAAGAATCACGTGCCTTTAAGGCGGTTAAAGCAATATAACACATGTAATTATTGTCATATGTGATTATAACAAGACACTCAAGAAAGATTTTAACACACATGGTAAAGGACAAGCACACCAAGTATACAATGCAGCAAAATAAAGAGAAGATTTTAGAGAAATCCATAACAACAGGGGTCAAGGATCAGCTTAAAAGATCAAAGGATCAAAACATAAGCTACCCGCTCTGATACCACTTGTCAGTTCGTTTAGACCCCTTAAACCCAAACAGATTAACCTAGAGAATTAGCCAAATGATTAACTTAGGTAATTTAATTAAATCTAGGTTAACAAAAAATAAACAAAAACAACAAAGCAGCGGAAAATAAAGAACACAAAGATCTGATGACCCAGGAAACCACACCGGTAAAAACCTGGGGAGGATTTAACCTAGCTATCCTCAAGGTAAACTGAATCCACTGTGAAAGAATCGAAGTTTACACAATAAGACTTAGACCACTAACATCCTATTGCTACCCAAGTGTAGGAAACTTACTACCACGACCCCATGATAGCTCCGAGATCCACGGACTCCTTCTTTCTTTGAATTCTTCAGCAAATCCACAAGCGCACCTGCTTGTATATCTTTATGCTCTTTTGATTCTGCAACTGTATTGATTTACACAACTCTTGACATGAATCTCAAGTTTGTAAACCCTAAGTGTATATGAAGGTAAACACCTCTAGATCTCACAATGAGATTCACAAACACAGCAAAACAGAACTCTAAAAACGTGGCTAGGGTTTTCCCTTATATATTTAGGGCAAAACATAAAACCCTATACATTAAATGGACTAGGGCTGAGTTGGAATTTTCTGCAGAAAAACGATCTGCCCGATTTTCGAACGATCGAGCCTAATTTTCGATCGATCGAGTCTGGCAGAAAGTGAACAGTAATTCTGCAAAACAACTCGATTCCAACTTTACATAAAAAGCCATACTTTGAGCAAGTCTAACACAAGACCTAAAGAATGTTTTGATCATGGTTTGCCAACATACAAATTGAAGTTCTAATACATTAGTTCCTAATTCTTAGAACCTAACATGTTAAGCTGATGCTATTGGTTGTGTTAGTGGTTATACCTGTTAACTAGAGCTTGACTATGGTTAATAGGAGTCCAAGTTAGTTAGTATTTGTAACTGTTGATTAGTTAGGCTGAGGCTTGTAACTGTTGAGTTGGTTAGGCACCGGGTAAGGGTTGTTAGGCAGTTGAATAAGGTAGTGTTTTGTATAAAGGCTAGGATGGTCATTGAATGAATATTATGCAGAAAATAACACACAGTTCAACCTAATTCTTTCTCTATTCACCTTCTCTCTAATTCTTCTCTATTCTGGAGGCAGAGCTGTCCTCGAACTCAGCCACCCACAGTTCAATCTCCCCTAATTCTCTCTACAGTCAGTCCACGATCCTTGCATAGCCTTTTAAACCTCGATAGATAGTAGTTGTTGAGTTTTAAAATCCAGTACTTCTTCACTTGATTCTTGGATAGACTTGCATGGCTTTAACACTTGAACTTGAAACCTTGTTCCTTAAAGCATTAAACACATCCTAGATCTACCCAATTACAAGTAAAGTGCATTTTGTCAAAGGATAAGCCAATTCCATAATGACATATGTTCCTAACATGATTCATATATGTCCTAACAATCTTCCCCTTTGGCAATCCATGACAAACAAAAACACTATGTCCCTCAAAGAGAAAAACACTCCCTATAACAAAAATCTCCTATGCTGACTCTCCCCCTAAATACATGACTACTCTCATCCTAAAACTATTCCCCCTTTTTGTCACGAATGACAAACGGTAAGTAAATCAAGCAATCATCTCATTGTCATTGGGTGAGCTGGCATCCTTATCCTCATCATCATCGTCATCAGAGTCACCATCATCATCCTCGTCCTCAAATGCCTCTAGAGAAGGAGGGAGACTTTACAAAGCCACTAAGGCAAGCCTTCCATTAAGCAATATGGATGACATGGGTGTTCACCTAACACAACTCATCACTAGGTGTGTTAAGGCGAGCATCCATGCACTGTAGTTGCGCCATGACTGCCTCAAGGGTCACACCAACCGCCGATGAAAAAGGTGAGGATGTGGAAGGAGCAGAAGAAGTTGAAGGAGTCATTGTCTCTGTTCGTGGCCGTTTCGGTAGAAGCTGGGCTTCGTTCTGTCTGACGATAACACCATCTATGGCATACATAACCAAAAAGTGTGTAGACTCGGGATATGAGATAGAAAAATGGCGAAGGATCCGCGTGATAGCCGAAGGAAAAATGAGCTTATCACGGGTCATCGTATCCCTATAGACATCTATGAGGGATAGAATGAAATAAGAGAGAAAATCTATGGTAAGCCTCTCAAAGAAGGATAACAAAAATTGAGCACGAGGCTCTATGATAAAGTTATAGTGAGAAAAAGGATGAAGAACGAATGTCATCACCATGTTAAGGAACCTCGAACCTTTTGCAAAGCCCAAGCAATGGGTGTTTTGATGGTCACTCTAAGATGAAGGTGTTTCACAAAAAAGAGACAAGAATTAGTCTTTAGACACAGTCCTCAGATGATCACAGCTAGGGTAGTCAGGATGCGCTACTCTAGGAACATGTAGCACTTCAGATACAATATCCAGAGTGACTACGATGTGCACACCTTAAATGTGAGTGCCAAAATGAGGTACTGAATAATCGAATCCATGCATATTGGGGTAAAACTTCTGTATGATCACAGAGGGACAAGTGACTAGGATGCCACGCAGTGACTCTCAACCCCTACTGTAAATGACAGAGGGAAAGTCAATATCGAAAAAATCCAATAGAACGACTTTGCGTTCTGAATGAATTCCCCGTCCAGAGAAGTTCTCTAAAAAGTCCTTACGGGCTTTATCATCACCGAACTAGATGTGAGATGGAGTAGAATCAGAAGGGGAAGAAGAAGAAGAAGAAGATGCCCCTAAATGAAGAGGGTTCCGGGACGAAGTAGATTTTCATTTAGAGCAACTAACAAAAGAAAGAGAAAGAGAGAGAAAGGGACAAATAGAAAAGCACGAAACAGTTCAATATAAGAATCTAAAGAAATGAAGGTACGTATGCATGAAAAATGCATGAGCATGTAATATGCAACAGTAAAGATATCATGGGCTTAGCCCAATCCAAACCTACCAGCACACAACCTTTTAACATAGTTATCACACATCTAAAATGCATGAACATTGTTAAAAATGCACATGTGGTGCAATGCATGATGATTTAAAATCATTTACACAAAAACCAACCCAAAAATTTGTGAAACACTCATTAATTTTGAAAAACCCCAAATTTTTCAAAAAAACAAAATCAGTATTTTGTGAAACACTCATGAAATGCATGATAAAAATAGAGAGAATAAGATCATACCAGATGAAGAAATGATCTTGAGGCCGAAAAACTTCTGGGTTTGAGGTTTGAAGTGAGAGAGAAAAGTTTGGGGAGGTGAAGAGACAAAAACTGTCAAGAGAGATCAGGGAGAAATGAAGAAAAATTGCGCTGACCCTTCATATAGAAATCCCAGTTTCTCGATGGATTGAAAGTTGTCGAGAATTAAAAAGTAAGATAAAGCTATCAAGCAGCTATCGAGAAGCTGTCGAGAGGTGTCCACAGCAATTTTACCTCGATGGATCGAGAAGTTATCGAGCATCTATCAAGCATACAGAAACTTCTTCGATGGATCGAGAAGCTGTCGAGCAGCTATCGAGATTGAATCTCAAGAATCTCGATGGATCAAGATTACAATAACAGCTATCGAGAAAAGAAGCTCAAGAGGCTCGATAGATAGCCTAACTGTCGAGAGTCATCGAGAAGCTGTCGAGATTGCTTAAAACAGTTTTTCAAAGATGAGAAAAACACAAACATGAATGCAATCAAACATGCTACTCAACCAAAGATCCAAACAACATTTTAAGCTCTCAAAAACATCTCTCATCAAGAAAAAAATGTCAAGCATTTGGATCCAAAACACACACACACACTAAACAAGTCTAACCAATTTTATTTTTCAAAAAAAAAAAAAATTAAGACAATTTAGTAAGTATACATTAACACATGTATTCCTTGTGATGGTCAAATCACATTGTACCTGCACATGTATCAAGAGTAGCAAAGAATATTGCGTGTTGTGTGTAAAAAACATTGCAAGATTGCATAAGTGTCTACATGTTATGACGATTTGAGATATGAGAAAATCACTTTAACTCACACACAATCATAACTATTTCATGGGGAGTATCACCTTCAATGTACATCCTATAACTCCCACATCTATTAGAAGACACGCTTGCAATCATATATAAAGCATTTTAATTCTTTTTGCTTTTATTTTTCTTTGCATATTTTCTTTTAAGCAAACCATATAGGGGCATATAAGAAAGAAAAAAGAAATACCTAATGATGTTAAGCTTTTGACATTACACTTTTGTTATGCCGAAGCATATAGATGTCATTTCATGATTGGCGGGCAACAGTGGTGAGATGGTTATTTATGCCTTTTCCTTAGGATTTTTTAGTCATTCCTGTCAAAAAGAGTGATATGAGTGTTAAGTACAAGAGATTACTTAATCTTACTCATCACAAACACGAGCCACAAAGCTCACTTGCTTAGTTGTGCATAAAGATGCTCATTTAAGCTACAAAAGATACAAAGTTTAGAAAACTTTGTTTCAATGGCCATTCAAGGTATACAAATACCAATGTACACAAACACACACTGTTTTTGTATTTTTCTGATTTTTCAATTTTCTTTTTAGTTTTATGAAAAACAAAATAAAGCAAAACTGAAAATGAACGAACAAAAACATGTTAAACAAAGCAATGCATAAAATTAGACTGACTTAAAAACAAGAAAGCAAAATACACAAGTAATGCAAAATCAAAAACAAGAAAGGGAGAGAGAGAAAAAGTGACTAAATCACTTGGAGCCTTTTTCCTTCCACACCTTGGAAGAACCTTTCTGTTTAGCAAACCTTGATCCGGCAATAAGGGAGAAGAATTGAAACTGTTCAAGTTCAAAAGGAACATGAGGGCTTTAAGTAAATCTCCAAGAGGGGCAAAGGAGAATGGAAACTGATTCTGGTTTCCCGATGAGATCATACCGGTTATTCTATTGAGTGGCTAACCACTTGTAGCAATTAGGTCGAGTATGTCTAGCTGCTCTACAGTGATTACAGAGATGCAACTTCTTCTGTTTAGGCTTTTGAGTGTTTCCCATCTTAGTCCTAGGGTTCTTAATCTCTTTCTTATCCAACTTAGGGGGTGCTCCTAAGATAGATTCACCCTTGTCTATGTTCTCACTAGCTAATACATTTTTCTATCATTATTTTCAAATTCAACATTATTAGTAGGAGAAACAAAAACAGTAGTGCTGGTAGTAGCGATACTAGGAGAAGAGAAATTATACCCTAAATCGGTTCGATCAGAGGCAGATTTCTGAAGACTAAGCATCTCGTTAAGCTTTGCACTTGAAGTCTTCTCCGACTGAGCTCTGACTTGGAACAATTCTGCCTCAAGCTTTTTGGTCTTCTCAACCAACAAATAATTTTCATATCTAAGTGCTCCAATGATCTAATTGGCTTCATCAAACTTTGTAGAGATTTCTTCTCGTTCAAGCTCCATTTCACTGAGCTTCTTGGTGGCCAACCTATACAACTTCTCATGTTTTTTCGAGACCTTGTATAATTTTGCATAAGCTATGTGGATGTCATCTTGTTCATCCATCTTCTCAAATTTAGACTCCACGAAGTCCTCTTCTTTATCCACATCTTCAACAATTCCCTCAGTAGGATTTATAGTGGCAGTGAAGGCATTTAGGATTCCATTATCCTCATTGTCAAAATCATCTTCAGGCTTGGTGTTGCTCAAAGTAGCAATGAGTGTCTTACTCTTCCCAATGGTCTTGGGATACGTAAGGCACTCTTGTTTCATGTGACCAAAGCCTTGAAACTCAAAGCATTTTGGTCCTAGGGGAACAGTGTACTGACCGCCATCCCTAACATCCTTCTTTCCTTTGTCTTGGTTCTTAAATCGAGACGAGCTGGACTTCTTGTAGTCTTTGTCAAATCCTTTAACGTTGGCATTCTTCATAAATTTTTTGAATTACTGGGTGATATAGGATTTCATCTTAAAATCTTCATCGTCTGAAGACTCCTTAGTGTCACTACTCTTAGCCTTCAATGTCATACTCTTACCTTTACTAGATTTCCCAATCCTTATCAAACCCAATTCATAGGTCTGTAGATTGCCAACCAGCACTGTCAAAGGAATTTTGTCAATATCCTTTGATTCCTCAATCGCAATGATCTTAGCATGAAATCTCTCGAGTAAAGATCTAAGCACCTTTCTAATAATTTTGGATTCGGGAATGGTTTCCCCATGATTAAAGGTTGAGTTCACTATGTCCTTAAGTTTGGCATAGAATTCATCAAATGACTCATCCTCTTCCATCTTAATCTCTTCAGAGCTCCTAGTAAGCCTCTGAAGTTTTGAATCCTTGATGGCCTTAGTTCCTTCATAGGTTGTTTGGAGGATGGTCGATGCTTCCTTAGCAATTTCAGTAGAGGATATCTTCTTAAACTCCTCATTCATGACCGCACTATATAAAGCATTCAATGCCCTGCTGTTGAAGTTTGCCACCTTGATCTTAGCATCATCCCAATCAGCCAACGCTTCCTTTGGGTTGGTTTAGCCTATCTCCACAGTTTGCCACACTTTCTCATCTAAAGTCCGCAAGAAAGCTCTCATGCGTACTTTTCAGTAAGCATAGTTAGTGTCATCAAATAAAGGAAGTATAATAAAAGACTGTCCTCTATCCATGACAAATAGGGGTCAATAGATCACACAGCAAAGATTAACCATAATCAATGTGTGCCTGCTCTGATACCACTTAATAGGCCAAGAATGTATTGACTCCTTGTGATGAATTAACCAATTAATTAGCCAAGTTAATTAATTAATTCAATTAGCATGCAATAAGCATGGTAGCACAAACAAATCACCAACTAAGTTAAAATGTAATGGAATTTAAATTGACACGGTAATTTGTTTACGAATAGGAAAAACCTACACAGCAAAAACCCCACCGAGTGATTTTAAGATCACCACTTCTGAGAATTCACTATTATCACAATAAGCAATTACAAGTAAAGGAATCTCAGTACTTTATACCAACCTACAGTTGAACCCCTACCCTAATACCCAATTGAACTTGTTTTATAGTGATAATCTCTCATTTTAATGCACAACTCCCAGTACATGACTAACCAATTCAATGCGCGGATCCTATTACGCAGCTTACACACCAACTTGAGAAGGATGCTGGCTACAAAATTCTTCAGTTCATCAACACGATGAATATCACGAAACTTCTTGGTTACAAAACCCTACAGTGTACAAACACAACAGCTTCTTGAATAGAAAGATAAACTAGGGCATCTGTCTCCGGTTCACAATATGCTTGTGAAAAACTTTTGCATTGAGGTGCATCAACTATGACAGCTCTTAAAACAATTCTTATATATGTATAGGATTGTGAGAAAAGAAAGTCCAAACATCTATACACGGATTGGATGAAAATCAGAACTGAAAATTTGATTTTCTTAAATCTCGATAGATACCCTATCTATTGAGCAACTGTCGAGCATCGGGCTTAAACAGCCTTTTAAACCTCGATAGATAGTAGCTGTCGTGCTTTAAAATCCAGCACTTCTTCACTTGATTCTTGAACAAACTGCATTGCTTTAACACTTGAACTTGAAACCTTGTTCCTTGAAGCATTAAACACATCTTAGATCTACCCAATTACAAGTAAAATATGTTTTGTCAAAGGATTAGCCAATTCTATAATGACATATGTTCCTAACTTGATTCACATATGTCCTAACAATTACATATATTATAATAATGTTGCATAAATTCTGATAGAGTATTTCATATACATTGCTAATTGCTAACCCATGTAATGTGCAGGAAAATTCATAAAAAATATTTAAAAATGATACAAATATAATATATATGTTTATTTGTACATTTGTAGTTAGAAATATATGTTTATTTGTACAAATGGAGTTTTGATTTATAATGTTCATATTCTAATGTTAACACGAGACACTATTCAATGGTGATATTGTTTGTTAGTGCTCTAAATGGGAGAGTTTTTTTTTTTTTTTTTTTAAAGTTTATGAGTACAAAATTATTCTCTTGTTTGTATATATGTTTAAGTAGTTGTTTATTTTTTATTTTTTTATTTATATGTATTTTTATTTAAATGACTAGTTTTGGTCACGCATGCCTTGCCCGTGTATGTGTGATTTGTTATATTAAACAAATAATAAAATTTCTTTTGTAATATTTAATATTGAAATCTAAATGAACAACAATACAAATATTAATGATCTAATTAAATAATAATGTTGATCATAACAAATTTTATATTGAAAAAAGAGTTTGAATATCACAAGCTTATAAAGTTGAGTATATACAGTGTACAAAAAGATGCCTAAAAAAAAAGAGTTTTTCCATATATAACATTTTATGTATAAATTTTTACTGATGTAGCATTGTAAATTGATGCCATAATCAACAAATATATATATATATATATATATATATTAAATTCCATCAGTGTTGTACAAATTAACCAAAATAGATAAAAGTCGTCGATATAGTCCCGAGTAAAAGGCCAAACAACACACAACATATGTACAAAAACTAATATATGAAACTTTATATTCATTGTAAATTTTCCATTTTTTAGGTTGTTAATGAAATTAAAATAATATTAATTTTTGACACATGTTTTTGTATATTCTTTATTTGCATTACAAAACTTCATCTAGTTATGCTTCACATTTCCTTATCTTCTAGGAAAATTTACAAAGATATGGAACTTTGGCCCACCAAGTTGTGTGTGAATATTGTAATGCAATATTATGGTATGAATATATCATTTAAATAATGTAACATAAACATAAACATATGTACAATAATTTTGTGCTCATAATTTCGGCCCTTTTGGATCTTATTGCAATAATACGTCTTTAGTCACTAGCTAGAACTAAAGTGATATTGTCCATAAATACTAAATAGATCATTGTTAATTAATTATTTGATATTTGATACATGCATATAAAAAATTCAAGCTTTTAGAGAAGAGAATTGATCGAGAATAACAAATTATAATACTTCATCTTCTCAAAAAAAAAAAAAAAAAACTCTATATGTCCAATAAAAATCTATCATGTTTTTAGAGGTTAATTGTAAAATAAATTATATTAATATATTATATAAAGATTCCAAGATCATGAATGACCAACAATAATGTCAAAAGCATAAAATATAATTTTAAATATCCAAGATCATGAATGACCAACAATGTTAAGTTTCACACACTTTAAAATCATTTAAATTATTATTATAATGATGTGTCAATTTTAATACATATTTAATATATATTACTAATCGCTAACCCGTGTAATGTAGGAAAAAATTCATCAAAAATATTTATAAATAATACATATTTGATATATATGTTTATTTGTACATTTCGTAGTTGGAAAAGAGATATTAACTTGAAATATTCTGTAACATAACAAGCACAAGATGCGTTGGAGAGTTTTGAACACCCACATTAGCCAAGGAAAAAACTATTTAATACTAGAACTCAAAATTCAGTAGGGTGTGTGTGTGTGTATAAAGGTATCCACATTTAATTGACTTAGATTCATCTTTTTAAAAAATGACTTAGATCTTTATAATCTTGATAAATCTCCAAAGCCCGAAACTCTATACTATGAGAATTTGATGAGATTAAAGGTATTTTGAAGAATTTCTTATCATAGGACGATTGATTGATCTTTGATCCCAAATTCAACTTGAATCTTCTCCTCTATTTTGAGAAACTATCTCTTTGGAAGCCTCTACCGATTTACATTTGTTTGATTGACCTTTACACTAATGAAAGTTTTTAATTATTATTATTATTATTATTATTATTATTATTATTATTATTATTATTATTATTATTATTATTATTATTATTATTATTTTGCTAATTATAGTGTCCACACTCCAAAGCCTTTCAAACACCTAATTATTCCCTAGATTTTTAACCTAATTAATCTTTTTAAAAACCACCCTATATATTGGAAAATATCTTTTTAAAAACCACCTCAATTTGCCAAACCTAACATGCCATGAAGCATCAGTGGGAGTTAATTACTTGCAAGCATTATACTTTTCTAGCCCCAATTTGCATTACTAAGAATTTTACAAGTATGGAGCATTTCCTTTAGTATTTATTCCTTTATAAAGATATTTACAACTATTTTAATTAAAGGAGTAATAGGTCCACAACGTTTTCATAATACTTTCATAACAAATTATAAGTGATAAGTTATTACTGATTTTAATTTAAAATCACCACTAAAATTACTTTTTTGCCCACTAATAACAACCAATAACAACTTGCCACTTAACATTATTTGTTGTGAAAATATTGCAAATATAGCATTTTTCGTTGTTTTATTTACCAACCTCCAAAATGAATTAGGATCAACTAGTCTAATTAATTCCTTCAGTTTCTAAAAAAAAAAAAAAAAAAAAAAAAAAAAAAAAACCCTTCAAATTCATTAGGTACACTTGATATATTCTGTTGTCTCTTATATAAAGTGGACCAATTGTAGGTGCATTACCACCAAAACGCATATAAAGGAGTTTTTCATAATTCAGCACCAAAAAAAAAAAAAAAAAAAAAAAAAAAAAAAAAAAAAAAAAAAAAAAAAAGCATCCAAATGCAAATAAAGGGATTTTAGAGGATACTGTAGCAAAAAATCATCAAAAACATACTCGTATCTGGTTATGCTTTATTGTTCAAATTTTAATACATTGCTACACAATATCTTCTAAGTATAAATGATCACTGTAGCAACGTATAAAAATAAATTATATATTTCTATTCCACTCTGTACTCAAGAAATTTTTTTTTTAAATGATGTTGGTAACAAAAATAAATAAATAAATAAAAGAATAAGACAGAATATAAAAGATTATTTTAATAGAGGGTAAGAGAATAGAGCTTAAGATGTAGGATGTATTGTTAAAGTGACTATGTAAAACTAATAAAATAGCTTGTTGGTGATGCAAAATGTTTTTTCCTAAATTCTCAGTTTTTGAAAATTATTTTGTCATAAAGCCTCTATCGCAACTTATCTAATTATGTTGTCTCTTTTTAAAATGCGATTTCACTAAAGTTGAGTTCTATGCAATTTAGTGAAACATGGAAGTCAAGTTGGAAAAAATTGAGTTCCACAATTACCACATATCACTAAATTGCATAGAACTCAACTTTGGAGAAATCAAGTTCTACTTTCAATTCAATTTTTAGAAAGTCAAGTTCTACATAACTAAATAAATTGCAATAGAGTCTTTTTAACAAAATAATTTTTTTTTAAAATTGAATATTTAGCACAAAAAAATACCTATAATATGTGCATTATCTTTCTCAAAATTAATATGTAAACTTCACAACCATGTAAGATCATAACATGAAAGGAGTAACTAGTCAATAACACGTGCAATGAATAGAAAAGTTTAACAAAATATGATTTTCTTTAAACTTTTTTATTTTTTGTCTAAATATGAAATTTAATAATTATGATTATTATCAGTAGTATGCTATTTGCAATCTAAATATGAAATATAATAATTATGGAAGTTATTAATAGATAATTGTAAAAGCTCAAAAAATGGCCCAAGCTCACTTAGAATAGTGGAACTCAATATTTTCAACCCAACACAATTAATTTGTAAGAGAGTGGGCTTTCTATGTCAACTATAATGCTAAGTAGGATCCAAGCGTGAAATTAAGGAAGCGATGACTCTTAATATGAAGAAATGAATCACAAATTTAGTATAAATTCTTCCTCGAGCTCATCTAAGGATGGGTTGTTCATATACAATCAGTGTCAATCTCTCTACAATCTGATACTTAATTTTCTCTTTTCAAGTTTCTATTTTTTAACCCCTTCTTAGAGGGGTTCATTTCCTTTATATAGTCTCTTCTGGTGCATCTTAGCCCTCCACCTGTATGTCTCAGGGGAATAGTTTAGATACTTGTCCCATCAAGACCCTTTTGGAGGTGGTAGAGAGTGTTGTGAGTTATGGAATCACTATTCAGGTGTCTTTTCCTCATAAATGCAACCAACTCAATTGGTGCAATGTATTGAATGTGGAGGTGATGGCTACTTTCTATAGATATTTCCTCTCTTCTTTATTTGCATGTCTCTGATGCCTTCCATTGTACCCTACTTTTGGGTGCAGGTAAGCTGCTGAGGCATCCTGAGGTGTAGTCATATCTTGGGTTCCTTGGATAGTGGGTCCGTACGTTTCCCATTCTTGGACCTTTGTTTGCATGTTTAGCCTGAACTAGCGTTGTGTTCATGTCTGCCTTCCTCGGACTCCGTCTACATGTCAGGTTTGGATTGGCGCATGGATGGGCATTTGTCCATCCTTGGACTAGACCTATTGGCTTCATGTTATGTTTGGATCCCTCCCACGCTAATTATGGTATTTATTAATAGTTTTTTATATTAATTGTAACAAGCTTTTAAAGAAGGGTTTAAAATAGAATAAAATTTAAACTCAATTAAAAAATATAGATTAGAAGTGAGATTCCCGCACACACACACACACACACATAAAAAAAGAGAGTGGGGTTCTAGTTAGCTCAATAAGTAAAATATTTCGGGTATGTAATTTTATAAGGACACAGTGTAAATTCAATACTTGATTTTGTGTTGGTAGACAACTGTAGTTAGGGAGGATGAACAAAAAATTGCAATCAACTAATAGAAATATTATCTCAAGAATGGAAACAATTATATATATATATATATATATATATATAGCCAAAGCTCAAAGAAAATAAAATTATATTTTAATTGGATTTTTAATTTTGCACCACGTGTCCCATTTAATTTTTAACTTTGTAACCGAAGAGTTTAAATCCAATTAAATTCTAAATTTTATATATATATATATATATATATATATAATGAGAAACCATTACATATTTTAAAAACGTATGGTTTAAAAAAAGTATAAATTAATACTATGTATAATTTGAATCTTTTCTAAAAATAAATGTATAATTGTGATTGTTTTTAATTGTACTCGTGTATATGCATTGAATTACGCACCAATTATGTAATAAGAAGAAAGCCACTATCCTTAATGTTGTGGAAGAAACTTAATCCTCAATAATTATTCCTCATATCTCTAGGTTAAAGATTGATATTTATTTGAATTCGAATTTATATATTATGACAAAAATGTTTCTGGTTTCAACCCAAATCACAATACTATTCTTAAATATAGAAAATTATTAGGAATGAATAACACAAATGAAACTTAAGAAGATATAACATAAGACTAGGGAAAAAAAAACTATAAGCCAGAAAATTTAATTAAAAAATAGAAGAAGATAATTTTTTAGCAAGAACATAACAACACACGCGTACACGTGCGCAAACGCGCACCCACATATGTTTGTGCATATTTGTAAACATGTCAATACACATATTTTAATGTATCTATGTGGAAATAGTTTAAAAGGTATATTTGTTATTATTATAATATTAAAATGATTATTGACAAAATTCTTCAATTTTTTTTCCTTTTTTATCAAATACGACGCTAAGGCAAGATCAAGTTAGACCCTATTATAATATTTAATGCTTTCCAATTTTAATTCTTAACAATTTTTTTTTATTACAAATATTTACTTCATAACGTTTTTTATGTTAATATAAATATTATCTTTAATAGTGTTTCTACGATTTTATATCATTACACATATATTAGCCAAGCAATACATTATCAATAAAATACTTAAATAGGGTGGGTCTCAATTAATTCAACTAGTAAAGTTTTTTACGATTGAATAAGGGATCTATGGTTCAATCACTGCCTATACCAAAAATCAACTATTGTTTTAGTTTGATGATAAAGAGCAGAATCATTAGAAATGAACGTCATATGTTAAAACTCTATAAAAATAAAAAATAAAAAACTTAAATAGGCTTTAAAGGGAAATTGTTAGAAAATTAATTGGAAAATGACAAGAATGAATGCTTATAGATAAGAATTAAAACCTGAATATAAATACCAACTAAACGCACAAAGTTGCTATATAGGAACATGTGTCATCAAAATACGTATCCATCAATTGTGAAGAATTGTATGATGTACATAATAATCCTTCTAATCTTAACTGGAAGTTATTTAAGCATCAATTTTATTTTTGATACATTGATATTTGAGATAGGGAGATTTGAACCTAAATGTTTATTTTCAAAAATATTAAAAAGTGTCCACCAATTGAATTACAAAACTTTTGATTTTTTATTTTTTTTTTAAATTTATTTAAAATAGTTATACATCACATATGACCCAGCCTAATATCTAAAAATTTTATTTTATCATCCTGACTTTTGAAATTGTTTTTTAGATATATAATAGTAATCCTGTAAATTAAATAAAAATTTTCTTTAAAAATCCCCCACACCCCAACAAAAATAAATAAATAAATAAATAAAATCCACTGTACAAGCGACGCGGCCTCAGGTTTCTCCCGCAGCTCTCCTCAGTGGCTGTTAGTCTCTCTCTCCGCCTCTCATTAGATATTAGAATGGATTTGTTGCTCTCTTTCTTTACTCTGTTAGTCATTAAAAAAAGGGTCATTTGATAAAAGATTTTTAGCAACGTTATTTAAGTTTTTGTAAAAATTCGTGTGGATGGAAAACTACCATTTTCGTTATTTAAATAATATTACCAAACGGGTTGCAAGAACTGGTTTTTTTTTTTTTTTTTTTTTTTGATAAAAAGTTTAGAAGATACTAACTATAAGATATTGATACTGTACTTATTTGTGGTATATAATTGTTAAGACTTTGAGTTTTACTGTGATAGATAGTTGTTCAGATTATACCGTATATATTTACACTTGATATTGTAGCAATCTATAAAAATATGTAATGGTTTTAAGGATTTTGATCCATTCTCTTTGCCCTCTGATCTTTTCACCCTCTTCTCTATCTCTTCACCTTCCATGAAGCCCACTTTCTAGCTTGGACATGCTATTGTTGATTTGCTCAGAGTCCAAAATGACAACCGAAGCCAAAGAATTGTCTGGCTTAATGGAGAAGGGTAGTGCTTTTCCTTCTTTGACTACTTTAAATATGTTGCTTGGGTCGTTGGTGGCTTCAAAACAGGTTCAGAGAACATTGGATTTGTTTTTGGAGATAGTGGAGTCTGGTATTCGACCTGATAGGTTCACAGATGGTAAGGCAATTCTCGCAGCGTGAAGTTGGGGGAGTTGAACAGGACCTTTTGAGTTGCTGAATAGTATGAAGAATAGGAGGGTGACTCCTAAAGTATTTGTTTACAATGTGGTGCTTAGTGGATTGTGTAAAACGAAGAGAATGAGGGATGCGGAGAAGTTGTTTGATGAAATGCTGAAGAGGAAGTTGGTGCGAGTTTGGTTACGTACAATACTTTGATTGATGGTTATTGTAAGGTTGGGGAATTGGAGGGTGCCTTTGGTTTGAGACCAAAGATGAAGGCGGTGAATGTGGCGCCGAGTCTTGTTACGATTCATTGCTTAGTGGGCTTTGTCGGGCACGGAGAATGGATGATGCAAAGAGGGTGTTGGAAGAAATGGAGGCTCGTGGATCCATGCCAGATGGATTTACTTATAATATTCTATTTGATGGAAATTCAAGGTGTGGTGATGATGAGGCTTCATTGGCTTTGTATGAAGAAGCAATTGGAAAAGAGGTAAGGTTTAACAACTATAGTTGTAGCATTTTGTTAAATGGGTTGTGCAAAGAAGGGAAGATGGAAAAGGCGGAGGAGGTTTTGGAGAAACTAATTGAGAATGGACTTGTTCCAGATGAGATAATGTATACAACAATTGTGAATGGATTTTGCCAAAGGGGTGATGTGGACAGAGCCATTTTGACGATTGAAAAAATGGGGAGTCATGGGTTGCAGCCGAACTCTGATCACTTTCAATACTTTAATTGACATGTTTTGTGAGATGGGGGAGATGGATAAGGCAGAGGAACGGGTTAAGAAGATGGCAGAGAAAGGAGTTTCCCCAAATGTTGGGACATATAACACCTGTATTGACGGCTATGGACGATAGTTATTGTTCTATAGGTGTTTCCAGATTCTTGAAGAAATAAGGGATGAAGCCAAATGTTGTAAGCTATGGTTCTCTCATACATTGTTTATGCAAGAATGGTAGGCTTCTTGAAGCTGAAATAATCCTCAGGGATATGGTAGGAAGAGAGGTTCTGCCAAATGCACAGATATATAATATGCTCATTGATGGTAATTGTACAGCAGGGAAACTGAAAGAATCTTTTAGGTTTTTTGAGGAGATGGTGAAAAATGGGATAGGTGCAACACTTGTAACCAATAATGTACTCATTAATGGGCCCTGCAAAAGGGGAACAATGATAGAAGCCAAAGATTTGGTTTCCCAGATCACTTCTTGTGGTTATAATCCTGATGTTATCACATACAACTCCCTAATCTCAGGGTATTCCAATATACATTTAGTATTTGGAACTACTTTAACTGGTATAACTAAAAACTAACCACATTAAATAATTAAATTTTTAACCACATTAACTGTTGTTCATAGTCTTGAGTCAAGACTATGAACAACAGCACAAATCGATAAACGAGGTTGTTAAAGTCAGACTTGCCTGGTTCAATTATAGGTACATAACTCAACATAGATTTGAGTATAGGTTCAATTAAAGTCAGGCACTCAACATAGATCTCTCTCTCTCTCTTTTGAAAGTGGAAGGAAAGAAGCTTGGCAGTAAGATTTGAGTATTGTCTCACCAGAAACAAAAAATTATATGAATATTGTTTATAATATGGGCTTTTGGCCATGAAATGGAAAAGGTGTACCATTGATTCACCTTTTTATCTAACTTGGTTCTCCATTAGAGCACTTCACAATAAAATACACAAACACAAGCTCTTTATTTCATTCAGTAACTCAAAACTAAGATTACGATTCAAAAAAGATTTGATACAATTGAAAGTCACTACATGGATAATGATTATATAAATTAACTCAAACTTAGTAACCTATTACAAAATGGTTGTTCCTATGTTCGACCTTTTCAGCTCTTATTACAATAATAGTATATATAATTATTTTTATGCCCCAAATCTGGGGTTCAAAAAAAGACAATCAAGATCCCTTCAAGTTCCAAAAAAGACAATCAAGCTCCCTTCAAGGTCATTTGGCAATGATACATCTTTTGGTCCTTTGGATTAGCGGTTCCTAGGGCCTCATGATGTCTATAAGAGCCTAAGTTCAAAACCTCTTGCTAGAATCTTGAAGCAGCCTCTAAGGGATTTTTTCCTATAATTACCCGATGTGTGTGAGACAAGAGGACTGCACATGTCAAAAGAAATTATCAGATATTTGAAGAGGTTTGAACACCATTTTTATTTTTATTTTTTTTAAAAGTGACATTTTCTTTGAAAACTAATTTGATGCATGCATATGCAAAATTCATGTTTTTAGAGAAAAGAATTAATCAAGAATAACAAATTCTACCTTTTCAATAAGAATTTATTTTGTTTTTAGAGAGTACAAGTAAACTAAATGATTTTAATAAATTAAAGGGTAAACTATTATTTTGGTCCCTAACTTTTACCAAAAGTTTTTTTTTTTTTTTTTTTTTTTGTCTCTAAATTTTAACAAGTTCATTTTTCGTTATTAAACTATTAAAAATAATGATGTTGATCATTATGATCATGTTGATCATAATAGATTATATATTAAAAGAGACCTTGAATATCACAAGTTTATAAAGTTGAGTATATACAAAGTACAAAAAAATGCCTCAAATAATACTAAATAGATAATTGTTAATTATTTGATGTTTGATGCACGCATATGGAAAATTCAAGTTTTTAGGGAAAAGAATTAACTGAGAATTAACAAATTCTAATTTTCATCTTCTCAAAAAAAAAAAAAAATCTACCTTAAATGATATTAATAAATTAAATAAAAATTCCAAGACCATGAACAACCAACAATAATGTCAAAAGCATAAAAGATAATTTAAAAAGATAGTCATTTAGCTGGTCCATGGTGGTGGGATCTCAAGAACATTAGAGGTTTCAACAACCTTTAATTGTTTCAATAATAAGTTTCATTGCAAAGGATTTTCTCATAGAAATTATGGGAAGAAGATTTGTGGTCCTTGTAGGGCTTGGATTAATTGGGTTGATTATGGTGGCTAAAGAGGAGCAAGCTTAAATAGTCCATATTCTCATATATCCTTTCTCTATGAGCCATCCATGGGGTGGCTAAATTGATAAGCTTCACACCCTTTAAAATCGTTAAAAGCATTATTACATATATTATAATAATGATGCCTAAATTGTGGTATGTATTTAATATGGAAAATGTTAACGAGTGCTGTACAGCACTTGTTAATAATTTATTTTAAGAAAGTTTTGATGCTACTTTTATGAGAAATGAAAAAAGCTGTCAAAATATTAATTACTTTTTTTTCATTTCCCATAAAAACTTTCTTTAAATGAATTATTAACAAGTGCTGTACAGCACCCGTTAACAGTACCCATTTAATATATATTACTAATCATTTACAAGTGAAATGCACAAAAAATTCATCAAAAATATATATAAATGATACATATAACATATATATATATATTATTTGTACATTTTGTAGTTGGAAATATATGTTTATTTGTAGAAACTTTTGTCTTCTAATGTTAACAAGACACTTAAATGGTGATATTGTTTGATAAGCTTCACACACTTTAAAATCTTTAAAATCATTATTGCATATATTATAATAATATTGCATAAATTGTGATACGTATTTAATATATATTACTAATTGCTAACCCGTGTAATGCACGGGAAAATTCGTCAAAAATATTTATAAATGATACATATATATTATATGTGTTTATTTGTACATTTTGTAGTTGGCAATATATGTTTATTTGTAGAAACCTAGTTTTAATTTAGAATGTTTGTCCTCTAATGTTAACGAGACACTTCAAAGGTGATATTGTTTGTTAGTGCTCTAAATGGGAGAGTTAAAAGAAAAAGGTTTATGAGTACAAATTATTCTCTTGTTCGTATATATGTTTATGTATATGTTATTGTTGCATTTACATTTATGTTTATTTCAATTTATTTAAATGATAAGTTTTGGCCACACATGCCTTGCTTGTGTACGTGTGGTTTGTTATATTAAACAGATAATATAATTTCTCGTGTTATTTTTAATATTGAAATTTAAATAAACAATATTACAAATAGTAATAATCTAAATTAAATAATAATGTTGATTGTAATAGATTTTATATTAAAAAAGAGTTTGAATATCACAATATTATAATGTTAAGTATATAGAGCGTACAAAAAGATGCCTCGAAAAGAGTTTTTCCATATATAACATTTTACGTATACATTTTCACTAATGCAGCATAGTAAATTGATGCCACAAATATATATATATATATATATATATGTATGTATGCATGTATGTATGTTTGTGGTAAATTCTATTAGTGCTGTACAAAATATATATATATATATATATATATATATAAAAGCAGAGACCTCTCGAAGGAAAGTATGAGGTTCTGTCATGTGGCACACTCTACGAAGAAAATTGAAATACTTTTAAGTCATATCAAAGATAAGAACAAATTTAAAAATAGAGACTCTTTGTTTCCTTTGGTTCAATATTTTAAGACTACTTTTTGTTACATTTTTTATTCAATGTTTTAAGACTAATATTTGTTTCATTAAGTTCAATGTTTCAAAACTTTTCTTCTCTCCCACACACAGAAAACTCTTTGCATTTCCATTTACCATTTTCAGTTTCCTTTATATACACATGCCTATAACCCTTCATGCTATCGCATCTCAAATACACTCAAACAAAAAGCGATGTCATTTACTTTCAACCTTTCAATGACAACTATGTAACTCTGACATTATGGTACCATTTAATTCTAACCCGTATGAGTAGGCTATGACAAAGGAAGGGAGCTTGCGTTTTTTATTCAATGATGGTAGCTTACGATTTGATGTTGAAATCAGACATTTTGGATTTTGTAAAGGTTGCAATTCCTTTTAAGTCTGTGGGTGTTTGGGATTTTCGTTTGGAATAGTCATAAATATATTTTGTTTTAGAACTAAAGAAAAAGAAACATTCTAATTGATTATTTATAAAGTTAGCTATTTTTTTTCAAAAAAAAAAAAAAATTTTGTGTTAGAACTTATAATTTGTAGGTTTCTTTATAGTTTTTTTTTTTTTTTTTTTTACTGCTATTTTATGCAATATGAGCCATAGTGATAAAAAAAAAATTGATGATGATTTCAAATTATTTTCAGTTTTTTTAAAGGGTACGGAAGCTCAAATAAAAACTATTAAATTTTGATAAATGGATGTGTTTTTAGCCAATTTATCTTTGTTTAATCACATTCTTTTTATGTTAATACTTACAAATAATTTCTTTAATTTCATTAAGACAATAAGTTGGGTATTTGCGATTGAGGTCTCCATATTTGGTTGTGAAAATAAAGTGGTTGAAAAGTGTTTGGGAGGTTGTGTAAATTTGTGCAATTTTAGAATAAAAAAAATATTTTATGCTTTAAATTATTATTTATAGATTTCAAAATCATTTAATCAGTTTAAAAAATGAATCTACTTTTAACAGTAAATATTGTAATATGTTATAGTTTTATAGTGTTATATAATTTTTTAAAGTAAAATATGAATTAAGAAAATAAATTTTCAAAGTATTCAAAAATATTGTGGCCAAATATAAATATTATTAACAAAATAAGTATTATATGATGGTCTTAATATACACAAAAATGATTTCAAGTGAAATTATAAAGTAGTCCGTGTATCGCGCTGGACATCGTTTTGTTAACCAAAATAGAGAAAATATATTAATATAGACCTAAGTAAAAGGCCAAACAACACACGAAGTTTGTGCAAAATTACTATATGAAATTTTATATTAACTGTAAATTTTTTTGACCCATGTTTTTGCATATTCTTTATTTGCATTACAAAACTTCATCTAATTATGCTTCATTTTTCCTTATTTTTCTAGGAAAATTTACAGAGCTATGGAATTAACTTTGACCCACCAACCTGAGTGAATATTGTAATGCAATATTATGGTACGAATATATCATTTAAATAATGTAACATAAATATATATACACACACGAACAAGAGAAAAATTTTGTGCTCATAAATTCGGCCCTTCCAGCTCTTATTGTAATAATACTTCTTTAGTCACTAGCTAGAACCAAAGTGACAATGTCTATAGATACTAAATAGATTATTGTTAATTAATTATTTGATATTTGATTCATGCATATGGAAAATTCAAGTTTTTAGAGAAGAGACTTGACTAAGAATAACAAATTATAATATTTCATCTTCTCAAAAAAAATTGAACATTTCCAATAAAAATCTATCACGTTTTAAGAGGGTAAACGTAAAATAAATGGTATTAATAAATTATATAAAGATTCCAAGATCATGAATGACCAACAGTAATGTCAAAAGCATAAAAGATAATTTTAAAATGTCCAAGATCATGAATGACCAACAATGATAAGTTTCATACACTTTAAAATTGTTAAAATCACTATAATATATATTATTATAATGATGAGATTAAAGATATTTTGAAGAACTTCTTATCGTAGGATGACTGATTGATCTTTGAACCCAAATTTAACTTGAATCTTCTCCCCTACTTTGAGAAACTATCTCTTTAGAAGTATCACGCCCCAAACCTAAAGGGATCCAAAGCATGAGAAATCATCTCAAAGATACCTGTAGATTTTTCCCCTTTTCCGTTTTGACAATTCAAACTGCAAGAGATCTCTCTTTAAGCTCTTTTCTTTTCCACAGGATAAGAATATATATATAATCACACTAAAATCTCCACAACACAAGCCAGAGTTCTATAACACATTTACAAACAATAACTAAAAATTTTGTGTCTCCACATGATACATAAATATTACAAAAACTCCAAATAATTTAAACGGAAAGTCCCAAAGTTCTCTAAAATATGCAATCCCAACAAAATTCTTGGGCTAACAAGCCTCAAGAGCCCAACTTCTAATAAAATTAACCACTGCAAGTGTAACGACCCAGACCAAATCAAGAGGGAAAAAAAGAAGAAGAAGATCAGATTTTTTTTTTTTAGGAGTCACAAGTGCCCACTTACCCCCACTCACTTCCCCACCACACAAATATCTCTCCTTATCTTGGCCGGTCAACCAAGGGTCTTTTACATGTTACTTTTCTTTTCTTTTACCTCACAAACTCTCCTCTCTTCACTCCCTTACTCTCCCACCGGTACCACTCCTCACCTCTTCCACCACCATTTTTCCGGCAAGATCACCGGAAAACTCCATAGCAAAAAAGTAAGGCTCATTCACCTCTACTATTTGAAGTAAAAATTTCTAATCTTTTTGTGGGTTTATATGCTTTTTCTTGAGGTTATGTTTATTTAAGTTTTAATAATAATACCCATGTGATTTATGAGCATTAGAAGTGATATTTATGTGTTTTTATGTATGGGTTTTGGTCTTGGTGGATGTATTTGATGAGTAGGTTTATGATTTTTGCAATGGTGGTTAGCTAAGTGGTGAAGATTTGGGGGTTTTAGCTTTTTAAAGTGAAACAAATGGTGAATATAATTTTTATTGATTATTTGGAGCTAGTTAACTATTCAAATAATTTGTCTTGGAGGATATTATGATATTTGGTATCATGGGTCTCTTGTTGATGTGGTGTAAACCTCGTGGGAAGTACTTAGCAGGTGTTGAGGTTTTAATGTTAGAGATAATACCTTGAATGGGTTAATTTTATAAATTGGAGTCTATGCCTTGTGAATGAATTGGTTGAAAAACTTTGGAAGTGGAAAATATTTTTATGAGGCTAAATACTAGGCTTGGCTAATCAAAGTGCTTATTTGACAATTTTTAATTTGTAGCTAGATACAATTTCAAGGTTTATGCTTATTATGATAGGTTTACCTGATATTGTTTAGGTTCTAGCTAATTTCCTTTGGAGCTTGAAGAGTTAAGCTTTTTGAGGGTTGCAAGGTAAGTAGCTTTTTAATGGGATTTTTGGAAAATAACCATGTTGCATAAAGCATTGTTTTTGGGTTAAACACATTTTGGGAAATTGTTTATGGAAACTATGTTTTCCTAGAAAGCTTTATGTTGTAACTTTAATGTATGTGATTATTTGTGAAAAGTGCATCATATTTGGTAATGCAAATAGGGAAATGCATGATTTGTTAGCTTGGAAAAGATACGCTTCTTTTATAAAATTCTTGGGAATGTTATTTGCAATATTTGCAAATTCTAAAGATGTTTTATCTTAATTTGTATTATTTAGAAAATTTATGCAAAATATTTATAACAAGAAATAGCTTAGAGGACTTTGAGAATATTGTGGCTATTTGGTTATTGAAATATTTTATGAAACTACTTGGAAATGAACTTTGTATCTCAAATTCATTAACTTGTGAGCTTTTGTCATGGTTTTGTCATTGTGCCATGATATTGGTGATTACCCCGTCTTTGTGACGACCTCGTCTGTGTGACGACCTGTCTGTGTGACGACCCTGTCATGTGGCCTTGGGTGAGGTTTATGGATTTGAAATGGTATTGGATATTTTATGGCTCACAATGAATAATATATAGTTTCCTAGTTACTTTGAGAAGCTTGGTGATACAATATGTCTATCATTCCTGTCATGAAGTCAAAGAAATTTATTTTGCATAATTCAAATGGAAATTTTCAAATTTTAGTATGTCTGTAAAATGTTCATTGTCATGAAACTTACATTTCCCCCACCCCCATTAATTATGCTACTTATTGGGCTCTGTCTCATCCCATTATTTTATAAACTTTTCAGAGTAGGCAACAATCATTTGAGACAGCTTTTTGGTGGCTCAAGTAGTTAGACAAACTACTGATGGAGGCTGAACTTTTGTAATGGAGATATTAGATGATGTACATCTTAGAATAGGCTTAACTCATTCTTTTGAATATTATAGTGGTTGTGACTTTATTCCCACTGATGGGATAAGCTAATGGTATGTAATTATTTATTCAGACCTCTATTCTTTTGTGGCCAATAGTCTTTGTAATTAATGCTTAGAGCTCAGACTTACTTAGAGAGCATATTCAATGGAATTATTATGATAATTCTTGATGTTGGTACTTATTATGATTTATGTAGATTGAATTGTCAAAAAGGAAAACAGGTACTTTGAGACGTCTTTCTCATGCTTTGGACCCTTTGGGGTTTGGGGCGTGACAGCAAGCTCCCTTAAAAACAACTAGATCGAATCACCAACCATTAGTAATGTAAGTCTCCCAATTCAACATTAAACTCCAATCACTACCTATAAGGCAAGCTCCATTCCTATGATATAACTAATTAATCTGTAAGACTGTGAAAGATTTGGATGAGCTAAAACCCAGTAAATAGCATAATTAATGAAGGAGGGGGAAATGCAAGTTTCATGATGAAAAATAGTTTATAAATCATGATTTAATTTGGGAAAATATAACTGAATATTGCAAGATTATTTTCACTAATAACATGACAAGAATGATTTAGTGATGAAACCTAAAGTTTCTTAAAATAATACCATGAAATTATATACCATAATCTGTGAGCATCATCAATATAATTTCAAAGCCATAAAATCTAACATAAGGTAATTTATCACAAATATACCACACTACTACATAGAGCGGTCAGGGGATCCACCCATTCACAATTGGCATGATATTGTCTTCTATGGTATGTAGACTCTTGACCCCATGGACAGCAACCTCACCCATACCCTTAAGTTTTTCTCTCCCTCCATGGGTAGTAGAAAGAGGGCGTCAAATAGGACCTCTTTTGCAAGTGGTCTTTTGGCCCAATGGGCAGCAGTCTCACCTACACACAATTAAGGAACCTCTTCCCCCCATGGGCAGCAGGGAAGAATGCATCATCCAAAGTGAAAGGACACTAACCTAGCTAGATCTGATTCCGTTGTCACAAAGATTACGAAAACCAAATCGGGTGATCACCTGGAAATCACACATGGCATAGGGTTAAAACCACATAAAGCTCACAGGTATACATGTCCTTTCAAATACATAGTTATAACTAGGTAGTTTCAGAAAAATTTTAAATAATCTAGCATCCACAAAATTTGTAAGGTTTTCAGCTTCATTTTTGTCAAAACGATTTTCTATCAATTTCCCACATAACAAGACAAGATAAGCATCGTTAAATTTTCTAATATACCATAAAATCCATGATGTCCTTATCAAAGATTAAATGAAAGATGCTTATTTTTCCATTTCAACAATTCATGCATTTCCCTAAATGCAATACCAAATATGATGCACTTTTAATATATAATAGGGTTACAACACAATACTTTTAAGAAAACATATATCCATATATAATTTTCTAAAATGTGTTTGACCCAAAACAATATTTATGAAACATGGTTATTTTCCAAAAATCCTATTAGCTACTTACCTTGCAACCGCAAAAGCTTAATTCTCCAAGTTCCAAGAAGATTAGCTAGAACCTAAACAATATCAAGTAAACCTATCGCAATAAGCATAGAGCTTGAAATTGTATCTAGCTACAATTTAGAAATTGCCAAGTAAGCACTTAATTAGGCAAGCCTAGGATTTAACCTCATCAATAATAATATATTCCACTTCCAAAGTTTCTCAACAAATTGATTCACAAGGTATAAACTCCAATTTATAAAGTTAATCTATTTAATATCATCTCCAACACTATGACTAGCTTCCATAAAATTTATATTACATCATTAAGAGACCTATGAAAGCAAAATCAAAATATCCTCCAAAACAAGAAATTTAGAACTTCAACTAACTTCAAATAAACCCAATGGCAATGGAAAAAAAAAAAAATTAGATTTACCAACCATCACATGTTATAACTCAAAACCCCTAAATTTCCACCATTAATAAACCTTAGATAGTCATCATTAGCACAAACCATATACACACTCATTAAATAATTCCATTAATACAAAACTCATACATACAAACACATAAATATCACTTCCAATGCTCATAAGTCACATGGGTATCATTATTAAAACTTAGATAAAAATAACCTCAAGCAAAAATGTAAAACCCACCAAAAAGATTAGAAATTTTTACCTCAAAAAAAAGATGTGAAGCTGCTTATAGGTTCACAAATATTTTCCGATAATTTTGCTGGAAAAATGGTGACAAAAAATGGTGGTAGTGGTATGGAAGTACTGGTGAGAGAGCTAGGGGTGTCCACGGCAACCCGAGAACCGACACACCATCCCAAACCGCACGGACCGACCCGAAAACCGGCCGACTTGAAGCCGGTGAAGATCGGAGACGGGTCTCCGCCACCAAAAACCGACTTGGGCGAGTCGGATGACGGGTTTTCTTCTTCAAAACCTGATATATCCGATCCGACCAACGAAACCCATGAAAGAAGGCCGGAGTTCCAAGATCCGTTCAGATTCATCAATATTCCGGTGAAGGTTTGGTAATTTTTGGTTAGATCTGATGAAGATCTAGGTTTTCTTGCTTAGATCCGGTGGTGAGATGAAGATTTTGCTTAGATTTACCCGTGCTTTTGCTTCGATTTTTCTGAGTTTGATGTGGTGGTTTGTGCTTCAATTTTTGCTTAGACACGGTGATTTTCGCTCAAATCTAAGCTTGATGTTGTGGTTTTTCTTTGGATTTTGCTTAGATCTGGTGATTTTCACTCAAATCTGAGCTTGATGTTGTGGTTTTTCTTTGACTTTTGCTTAGAACCGGTGAAGATCTGGTGATTTTAACTCAGACCAAGGTCGACCGACCTGACTGTTGTCCACCGGAGACCAATCCGACTCAACTTGAGGTCATCGGCAGTCGGCGGCGGGTCGTTTAGCCATCCACCCGATGTAAGCGGGTTGGTTGCGGGTTGGGCACAAACCCGACCCGGACCGACCCGTGGACACCCCTAGAGAGAGCATATAAGACAAGAGAGGAGTGGGAGATAAGGTGGAGTGAAATGTATGATGGGGATGGGTGGGGTAGGTGGGGTAGTTGGGAGGCAAGTGTGAACTCAAAAGTCTGAATTTTTTTTTTTTTTTGTTGCTGACTGGGACGTTACAAGAAGCCTCTACCAATTTACATTAGTTTGATTGACCTTTAAACTAATGAAAGGTTTTAAATTTGTTATTTTTATTTTGCTAATGACAATGACTACACAATTGTAAATAGATTTTGTCAAAGGAGTGATGTGGACAAAGCCAATTTGACGATTGAAAAAATGGGAAGTCATGTGTTGCAGCCGAAGGAGAACAATAGAAGCTGAAGATTTGGTTTCCCAGATCACTTCTTGTGGTTATAATCCTGATGTTATCACATACAACTCCCTAATCTCAGGGTATTCCAATGTAGGAAACGTCCAGAAATGACTTAGTTTGTATGAAAACATGAAAAAGTTGGGCATTAAACCTACTTTAAATACCTATCGTCCTCTAATTAGTGCATGCAGTGAGGAAGATATGTTGCTTGCAGATTATCTGTTTTATGAAATGTTAGGAATGGGTTTGTCTCCTGATCGAGTTGTATATAATCCAATAATTCACAGTAATGCAAAATATGGTGATGTTCAGAAGGCGTTTGCTTTGCATCGTGAGGTGATAGACCATGGTATTCATGTTGACAAGATGACCAATAATAGCTTGATTATGGCCCAATAATTTATGGGGAACTTTAGAGAGGGAAAGTTGTCTGGGGTGAAGGATCTTGTTAATGATTTGAGGGTTAAAGGATTTGTTCCTAAAGCTGATACGTATAACATACTTGTTAAGGGGCATTGCGAACGGAAGGATTTCACTGGGGCATATGTTTGGTACAGAAAAATGGCTGATAATGGTTTCCTCCTAAATGCCTGTACATGTAATAAGCTTACCACTGGCCTTCGAAAGGAGGGGAGAGGCCCAGATTGTTTGCTCTGAAATGAAGTTTAAACTAATGGATGATTGGAGCACCGCTGATGATCTTTCTGCTGCTGCCAAATAGAGATGTTTGGTGTGGTTAAGCTCTCAGCACCACAATTTGTCAACAAAGAGAGACACAGATATTATATCGGAAAACTTGTTCCATAGTTCTATTTGTATCTTCTTCCGTCTTATTGCTCCCTTGTTGACACTGAAACATGGAGAAGAGCATAGCTGACCTTAGAAAGGAGGGTAGGTCAAATGTTGAAGAAGCAAATTTTTGGCAGGCTGAACTGCACAATGGTGTATTAGCTGTTGTGAGGATTTGGTGGGAGGTACTTACTGTGAATAACCTTCTAGCTTGAAGATTGATCTCCAATGAAGGCCACAGGTATTCTATTTGTGTAGAAATTTAAGGAATTAATATGTTTTATGGTTTTGTTTCCATTACAAAATTATAGTTCTGTACCAATAACTGCCATGAGGATTATTATGTTCCATTGAATCATTTGTTGTATAGTCTGATATTTTTTTGTTTTGTTTTATATTTCATTTTTAAATCATCAGAATTATCATTCTTGAAGTTTCTTAGTATTGCAAGTGGTGGCTTGATATTTTTTTTAATTTAAACACTAATGTTTCCGCTCTTCCTTAAGTCACGTGAGTTTCAAATGCAACAGATTCAATGTTGGGATTATGAGTTACAGAATGGCGTTACCTGGTCAACCTCTTATGAAAAGGACGATTTGATAATTCTGAATTACTGGAACAATGCACTAAATGGATTACATAAACATCTAGAGTAGATTACTAATATACATGTTTTTATTGGTAAATTAATTATAGTTACTTGGTTTTTACATTTTCATGAGATAAGTAACTGATAGGATGCTTGTTTTTGTAATCCAAAATTTAATTGATAGAGCAAAATGACATGAATTGGGCAATTTTTAGTGTTTCCATTGTCGTGAAAATATTGTGACATGTTCATTGTGCCGGTATTGAATGCTAAGTCAGCCATATGCATTCTGTTTTATAATGCAATTGAGGACATCTTCTGAATTTAAACCTGGCAACTCTGTAAGTTTATCACTTTAAAAAAAAAAAATTATAATGACAGTTTGACAATTTGTAACAGTATTTCGCTTTATTTATTTTTTTGCAGTATGGCAATTTCTTCCCAGATCCACAGTATGAAAATGTTCAGCACATTATTTGTTGTGAATCTTATGCCAGATATGCTTATGACTTTGAGTTTGCCAATAATGTTGGATTTTCAAGGTACATTAATATGTTTTTTATCATAGCTCTTTCATCTCAGGCTAAAACATAACTGATACATGATGATTATACTGTAATCAATATGCATGGCTCATATTGATCAATTGAAATCTATCTCACTGTGAAAGTTTGATTCTCCCAATCCAGTTGAAGTAGGTCAGTTCCAGTAGGTATTATTGTGTTGTCAATTCTTGAAAGATCAATTCATGAGTTGAAGCTTTTTTTCTTTCAGATTTTGCACATGATGTTTTCAGGAAATCTTAAAAATTCTTCTCTGTCTTGGGAACCACCGGGGGGGGGGGGGGGGGGGGGAGGTGGAAGGGTGTTGACTGATGAGAATGTCCCTCTTGAGCTGTAAATGCCGCTTGGTTGGAGCTCAGAATTTGGAAAAAGTATGCACTAAAATATAAATATTATATGAAAATTGTCCTATACAGAAAATAAAACTCTATGCAATTGTATTCAATTGATCCATCCTTTTTATTTTGTAAGTGTACGTATCATGATTATAATTAGATGGGATCAGACCCATTTCCTCAATTCATTGACACCCAAAGATAATAGTAAGATCACTTGCTTAATGCATGGGACAGCTGTAGCTAAATTTTTGCTTGATACAAGACAGCTCTAATCATGTCCTAACTTTAATACTTTTGCAAGCATGGGTCAGAAATTCCTACGCTACAAATTGCATTTTAATACACAATTGTTGTGCTCCCTGAGGAACTTTAAAATTCAGGATCGGGTTTTGCAACTAGGTAAACATATCTACCATTGGATAGCAATTACATTAAATGCAGTGCTAATTAAATAATCTACCCAATTATTTCTTAGGTTAGGGTTTACTACTTGTAAGCCTTGTATTTGGTTGTGGTCCATGTTTTTCCCATTAGCTAAACCTAAATGATTTCTTTCAAACCTTGTATAAAATTTTTAAGCAGGAGCATCTTGTCTGATAGTGTACTCTTTGCAAATCCCTCTACAAATTAGAAACCTATTACAAAATGGTTGTTCCTATATTCGGCCTTTTCAGCTCTTATTACAATAATAGTATATATAATTATTTTTATGCCCCTAATCTGCGGTTCCAAAAAAACAAAATCAAGCTCTCTTTAGGTGGTGTTTAGTACGGAAGAATCCACATTACACCTAACATTCAATTTCCTAGGAATGTGATGTCTTGCAATCTGGATGTCTAGAAATGTAACTATTTTTATGTTTGGTTTAATTGGGAAACTAATAAGATTCCTAAGAATATGAGATTATAATGTTTGGTTTATTCATAGGAATCTTAACTAAATTATTTATTTTTCCCATTCTATCCTTAGATTTGTAAATCCAATATAAGTCTCTTTCTTTTTCTTTTTCTTTTCTTTTTTTTTTTAAATCTTCCCCTAAATAAATAATGAAAAACAAAATATAAGTTATAAATTATGACAAATTCATTAAAACTATAGTCTAAAAGAAGAAAAAAATGAATATATCAACTAAGTTGTCTATCTTGTTTATGTAATTTTGGTGGGAAGAGATAATGTTGTTTTGGCAGGAAGAGATAAAGACAAAAGAAAAGATATTAATAATGATAAGGAAAAAGGGTTGGTTAAAATTTTCAATTTATAAAAAAAAAATACAATTTCCTTTAAGTTTGGGAATCTGGATATCTACCTATTTTAAAAGGAATCCACAATCCTACTGAACGGGAGTTAAAGGGGGAATCCAGATTTTCCTAGCATCTAATTCTCTAGTATGATTTGCAACTAAACATGAGAATCTTTAAATATTCTTGGGAATTCTAAAATATTACCTTGTACCAAACGCCACATCAAGGTCATTTGGCAATGATAAGTTTTTTGGCCCTTTGACTTAGTGGTTTCTAAGGTCTCATGGTATCTACAAGATCCTAGACATGTGCAATCCTCCTATTTCCCCTATAATTACTTGAAGTGTGTGGGACGGGAGGATTACACATGTCTAAGGGAATAGTCAGATACCTGAAGAGGTTTGGACACCCTTGTTATCCAAAAAAAAAAAAAAAAAAAAGGTGACATTGTCTGTGATTACTAAATAGATCCTTATTGATTAATTATTAGATGTTTGATGCATGCATATGGAAAATTCATGTTCTTAGAGAAAAGAATTAATCAAGAATAACAAATTCTACTTTTTCAATAAGAATTTCTCTAGTTTTTAGAGAGAAAATGTAAAATAAAGGATATTAATAAATTAAAGGGTAAACTACTATTTTGGTCCCTAAATTTTACCAAGAGTTTGTTTTCGTCTCTAAATTTTAACAAGTTCATTTTTTGTCATTAGTCTATTAAAAAATTCATTTTTCATCCCCAAACTATTAAAGTGTTTCATTTCGTCCTTAATCTTTTAAAAATATCATATTTTCATCCCTATTTTTGTCTCTAAACTATTGAAAAAAAAAAATTTTTTTTCAAAGTTTAACGCTAAAAAAAGAACTTTTCAAAATTTAAGGATAAAAGGAAAACTTTTAGTAAATTTAGGGACCAAAATAATATTTTATCCTAAATTAAATAAAGATTCCAAGAACATGGTAATATTTTTTGTTAGTGCTCTAAATAGGAGAGTTGAAAAAGATGTTTATGAGTAAAAATTAATTCTCTTTTTGTATATATGTTTATTTTTATGTTTATGATGATTTATTTAAATGACTTATTTCAATCCCACTGCACGTGTGTGATTTGTTATATTAAACAAATAATATAACTTGTTATGTTATATTTAATTTTGAAATCTAAATACAAAATATAATAAATATGGATAATCTAAATATATATATAATAATAATGTTGATCATAATAGATTTTATATTAAAAGAGACCTTGAATATCACAATTTTATAAAGTTGAGTATATACAACGTACAAAAAGATGCCTCAAAAACCACTAAATAGATCACTGTTAATTATTTGATGTTTGATGCATGCATATGGAAAATTCAAATTTTTAGAGAAAAGAATTAACTGAGAATTAACAAATTCTACTTTTTTATCTTCTCAAAAAAAAAAAAAAAATCTACATTAAGTGATATTAATAAATTAAATAAAGATTCCAAGACCATGAACGACCAACAATAATGTCAAAAAAATTAATTTAAAAAGATAGTCCTTTAGCTGATCCACGGTGATAGGTTCTCAAGAATGCTAGATTTTTCTACAACCTTAACTATTTCAATAATAAGTTTCATTACAAATAATGTTCTTTTAGAAAAATTAGGGAAACATTTTGTGCTTTTTGCGGGGCTTGGGTTAATTGAGTTTAACTATGGCAGTAGAAGGTACTGTAGCATATGTTAAAAAGGAATCTAAGCTTAGTGTACAACATAGAGATCTGCAGCAAAAATGCATATGTAGCAGGAAAGGCGGTTATGGCTAAATTTATAAGCTTCAAACACATTTAAATCGTTAAAATCATTATTACAGATATTATAATAATGATGTGTAAATTGTGATATGTATTTAATATATATTACTAATCATTAACCCGTGTAATGCATAGGAAAATTTACCAAAACTATTTATAAATGATACGTATATAATAGATATGTTTATTTGTACATTTGTAGTTGCAAATATATGTCTATTTGTACGAATCTAGTTTTAATTTATAATGTTTGTCTTCTAATGTTAACAAGACACTATTCAATGGTGATATTGTTTGTTAGTGCTCTAAATGGAAGAATTAAAAAAATTTATGAGTACAAAATTATTCTATTGTTAAATTGTCATATTTAATTAATATATATTACTAATCGCTAGCTCATGTAATGCACGGAAAAATTCATAAAAAATATTTATAAATGATACATATAAAATATATATGTTTATTTGTACATTTTTGTAGTTGGAAATATATGTTTATTTGTAAAAACTGAGTTTTAATTTAGAATGTTCGTCTTCTAATATTAACAAGACACTTCAATTGTGATATTGTTTGTTAGTGCACTAAATGGGAGTGTTAAAAAAAATTAATGAGTGCAAAATTATTCTCCTGTTTGTATATATGTTTATATATATGTTATTGTTGCATTTATATTTATGTTTATTTCAATTTATTTAAATGACAAGCTTTGTCCACACATGTCTTGCTCATGTACGTGTGATTTGTTATATTAAACAAATAACATAATATGAGAAGTGGTTGAGGATCCATTTTGGGGCTGTTTAAAGTTTAAACACATGTATCTAAAATTAGTTTGGATTTTGATTAGAAAGCTTCTAGACCCAAAAAGTTAAAATGGTTATGATCTGAAACGTGTTGTCTCCTATGATATGCTTAGATAGTTGATGCAAAACCTGTTACTCTATCTCTATATTGTGACTGAAACAGGTGATTCAAATTTCAGTTACTGTCAACATTTACGTTCTTACATGGAACATGAGTTGACAACTTCCCCATTCATCTAATTCTTACAATGTAGGAATGAAGCATAGTGGGCCCTGAGCCTCCGATACCAATTAGATGTTTGATTCTTTAGAAATTTTAGCACTAATATAGGATTATTAATGATATATTGAAGGATTCTTAGATAGAATTACAGTACTTTTTTTAATATATATAAAAAAAAAAAAGATAGGGAAAAAGATACTTTTTTTTTAATGTATGGATCATTCTACACTATATAAAAGTACTTTTTTACAGTACTTTCACCACTCTTAGATGATTAAATATATAATGTATGGATTATTCTACAGTACCCTCTATATTTATTGAGTAATAGGATGATACTGAATAGAAAACTAGAATTTTTTATTGACTGGTGTCAAATATTCTAAGCCAATAATTCTTGAGTAATAAATATAAGAGAGTGTGTGGGCTGTGGAGAGAAAAATTTTGCAATCATTTTTGGACCCATAGAACTTGTTAAAACTTTGCACATGAAGCCCTCTCCGAATGCCATCGAAAATACAAGTTTCAATTTGGTGATATGTACAGTTCATCCTTCGTTTGTAATTTTCATTTATGTTCAATGATAACCTTGTTATTTAATTACTGAGTCATGATGTTTTCACTGGCCAATGGAGTTTACTAAACACACGTTTAATTGATAACTCATTCAAATCTTTAAGAAAAGATAAAAGGTCCAAGCTATCGAAGAACCATCCACTATAGGTTGAACCAAACATCATTAATTTGCTTAGAAAAGTAATCAAATTTGGTAAAATAAGAGCATCTTCGGCAGATTTGTCAAATTTTTGTACTGTTTGGACAATAAACGGTGACATTTAGTTTTTACCTACCTACTTTTTCAAATTCACTTTCCAACAAATTCTCTATCATTTTCTCCATCTCATTTAAATATTACTTCTTCATTCATTTTTTAATCATTATTTATTCTTTTTTTAACAACTACACATCTTCCAACATTTTTTTATTTAATACCTAATTATTATAATAGAAAAAAACATTTGAAGTATGAATAGTGAAAGCTACAGTGTTCTCTATTTGTAAAGAAGCACTGTAGCAAATCTAATTTAAAAAATGGAGATGGAGAATTTGTTGGAGTGTGAATAGTGGTGTTTTTGCTCCAAAAAATAGATATAGAGTATCTATTGGAGATGCTCCAATACAAGTATGAAGAAGGATATGATCTTAGGAGAGCTGCAAGTTCAACGATTGGTCACGGAAGTTAACGGAGTTAAACTCATGTAAGGCCAATACATAGTTTGGATTTTCTTGGATTGGTTTTGCTATGGGGGCTTTCAGATTTGATGGGTGAGGTGAGAAGCTAGGATTGATGTGGGGGGGGGGGGGGGGAGAGAGAGAGAGAGAGAGAGAGAGAAAGAGAGAGGGATTTGGTTGGCTGGGTGCCGGATGTGTATAGGTCTTGGGTACAAAGACACCAAAGAGAGGGAAAGGGAGAGAGAAAAAAAAAGTTTCAATCTTTTAATAAAAATAAATGCTGATGTGGCAATGTATGTGGCAATCTATGTGACATAAAATAATATTTTATTTTAAACATTAGTCATGTCAATATTTTTCATCTATCACTTAATAGCAAAGGTCATTTTGATACAATACCAAAAGGTTGAGGACTAAATTGACACATTTGAAATGCTAAGGACTAAATTAACATATAGCCTAAAGGATAGGGACCAAATAAGCAATTTACCCTATAATTTATTTATAATAAATGCATACTAGTAACTACTATAATTATCAAGTACTTCATTTTTCCATATATAATAATAAAAACTCTAAAAATGTTATTGGTATATAACGTTTAGAATTATTATTTTGAAGCTATCATTTAAATAATATAACATTAACGTAAACATTAATATGTGTGTGTGTGTGTGTGTGTGTGTAAAAAATAGAATAATTTAATACTCATAAACTTAAATAATTTTGCACTCATAATTTCGGCCCTTTCAGCTCTTAATCACTACCTAGAACCAAAGTGTCATTGTCTCTAAATAGATAATTTTTAATTAATTATTAGATGGTTAATGCATGCATATGGAAAATTCATGTTTTTAGAGAAAAGAATTAGCTGAGAATAAAAAATTCTAATTTTTCATCTTCTCAAAAAAAAATTATACTTTTTCAGTAAAAATCTATCATGTTTTTAAAGATTAAATGTAAAATTAATGATATTAACAAATTAAATAAAGATTCCAAGACCATGAATGACCAAAGATAATGTCAAAATCATAAAAGATAATTCAAAAGGGTAGTTTATTAGCTAACTAGATTGATAAGTTTCACATGCTTTAAAATCTTTAAACAAATGATATAGAGAGTGGCACTGCTTACTCTCTTATGGAAATTTAAATGCGAATCACCCAATGGTGGTAATGTAAATTAGATTAAGCAAAATTAAACAATCTAAGAAGAAAAGAACATGAGAGAAAAGGAAAAATGTAGAGAACATGAGAGAAAAACTAAGAGAGGAACCATCTGACTGATTTTTGGTTCATATATGCTGACTTGTTTTACCAATAACCGATATCCACTAAAATTAAATGAATGGTCAATATCAAAACAAAACCAAATTAATGGTTAGGATCTATGTGGGTACTGTATCCCAAAAAATAAAGAGGGTACAGTAGAATAATCCATACATTATATATTTAATCATCTATTCTACATTTGTTTTTGGAAACATTCTCTTTTGGAACCCAAAATGCACACTTATTCTTCAAGTAAGTCACACGATCCTAAGAAGATTGATTTGATTCTACAAGATAATCACCGCATGAAAATTCTTCTGGAAATTGAATGACTTTTGAGAAAATTGTTATGTTTATATTTATGTTTATGTTATTTTAGTTAAATGTTATTTTCAATATAATAATTCTAAATGTGATATGTCTATAACATTTTTAGTTATATATGGAAATAACAAAGTAATTGATAATTATAGTAGTTATTAATATGCATTTATTATAAATATATTATATATGTAATATCCATTCTACCTTTTTTCTAGGAAACTTTGCATCTATTTTACATATGTTTATTCTGATGAAATGTTTATTTATATGATAAAATATAAATTCAATTATAAATATATATTATAATAATGATGTGTAAAATTTTGACATATCAAAATTTTATGTGGCAGAATATTTAAAGGCAATTCAAAAATCTACTATCTTCAATCTTACATACATTACTAATCACTAACCTATGTGATGCACGGAAAATTCATCAAAAAATCTTTATAAATGATACATATTTAGTATATATGTTTATTGGTACATTTTTTTAGTTGGAAAAGAGATATAAGTCAAATGCTTAGTCATATTCCAAAGTTGAATGCTAATTCGAAAATTAAATTTATTGAAAATATAATTGATGTTGTCTAATACATTTTCACTTTGAATTTATTAAATTTTATTAGAACGAGAAACCTCATTTGACGTCATTCTCAACAAAAAAAAAAAAAACCCTCATTTGACGCTAATAGGCATTTACTAAACTATTCTCTCAAGAAAAGAGAGAAAATAAAAAGTATTTACTAAACTATCTAACCATGCAACTATAAGTTGACCATGTAGATACATTATAAGGTATTTACTAAACTATCTAGCCATGCAACTATAAGATATTTACTAAAGGATGTTAGTGGTGGTGTGGTGGAGCTTGGAGAGATTGTGAGGGAGGGAGGAGGTCTAGAGGAGTGGAGCTGTGGAGGTTGAGGTTTGAGAGGGGTGTCAATGGCTGTTTGGATATTTTATTTTTTCATGCAGAAACGTTAGTGTTAAAAATGAGGTCAACACCGTTAATGGTAACTTGGATAAATTCACCACATGTAGTCATGTAACTGGAGAATCTAAAGAACCACACATAAAGCACTATACATAAGTTATATATATATATATATATATATAATTAAAAGACTAGCCCATTGATCCAGAGAGAGAGAGAGAGAGAGAGGACTAGCTCATTGTGATGCCTCTAGCCGAATAATAAAGCCAAATAAGCAATGAAAAAACAAAAACAAAATCTAATATTAGCAACCATCCCTATAGCCAATTCCTTTGCACACAGGACTCCGCCACACTAGAATCGTTGTTTTCCGCCACCTCAAGTCACTTCACCGACTCGATCTACTCTGCATTGGTACACTCTCTCCTTCTCTCATTAGATGTCAGAATGTATTTGTTGCTCTTTTTTATTTTTTCCTGGTTATTTGTTGCTCTGTTAGTCCTAAAGAATTTATATACTAGAATTGTTTTTTGTTTTTTTGGATAAAAATTTTAGAAGATACTGTTAAATGTATTATTAGAATAAGACACCGAGAACACGAGAATTACATGGTTCAGCCTTGTCAGCTTACATCCGCGAAGGAATCCCTTAAGGGTTATATCTTTATTATGTAAGAGTATAGTACAATAACCTATGTTACAATAAATCCTAACATGAGTATATATAGGCGACTAAACCCTAGACTACTAGTACAAGTAAGAGTGGGCTTGGGCCTATTACATTGGCCAATATTTCTAATTTAAATCTCTAACACCCTCCCTCAAACTCAAGGCAGAAGCTCGATGAAGGCTTGAGGTTAGATAAGTATGAGAAGATCACTTGGAGATGCCTTGAAGAATGCCTTTGAAGAAACCACAATGAAGAATATGCCAAGTGACTGATTTCGGAGCTTCAAATGAAGAAACAGAGTCCAAAATTGGAATCTACACTAAAAACTAAGCAAGATAGGCCATTTTGGAAATTTTAACTTTTAGTCAAAGGTTAACGCAAAAGTCAAAGTCAACAAAAGTCAACAGATCCTGATCAAAGTCAACGTTCAGTGCTCATGGGTTAGATTCGGGTGGTCCGAGTCAGGTCTGTCTGGGTCAACGGTCAGCTAGGTGACGTGGTGATGATGAGGCGACACTGTTGACGTGGCTAGATGACGTGGCTGATGACGTGTCTAGGGCTGACATAGCTTTTTGATGACATCATGGATGACATCAGCTACAGTTTTCGGCGCATGGCAAGAGCTTGCAATATTCACCGGCGCGTGGCGGAGAAGCCAGAAGCTAGGGAGGCGCGTGGATGCGCATGCAAAGTCGGATTAGTTCCAAATTTTAAAGCTTTGTAGGTCGGTGGACTGCAAACCCTTCATGGTGGCGCGTGTAGCTAAAATCGGATATAGGAGGGGAGAACCTTTGGCGGCACGTGGGGTTGTTTCCGAAAGTCCAGGAGCGCGTGTAGGCGCGTGCTCTTGCTTCTGGTGACCGAAGTGCAGGGTTTTCCACACGGGAGGCCAAGGAGCATGGCTGTGTAGTTGGTTTCTCAAAAGGAAGTCTTGTTTTGCAGAAATTTGAGATTGATGTCACGAGTTTGCTTGAGTTTATAGATCTTGGACACAGCACTGAGCTACGGTGACTACGAGATGCCGTGGAGTCTAGACCCAGCAAAGAAGCATGTGTGACTTTTGATGGTAGTGTGCACGTGATATCCTTCTTTGCTTGCTAGAGATGCTTGTTTGATACCAAGAATGAAGTTTGACTCTGATACCATGTTTAATGTATTATTAGCAACGCAATATTTTATACCATGTTGTATATGCTAAAGTGGATGCAGAAAGGAAAGCATAGAATAGGACACCGAGAATACGAGGGTTACGTGGTTCAGCCTTGTCGACCTACATTCACAGAAGAATCCCTTAAGGGTTACATATTTATTATGTAAAAGTGTAGTACAATAACCTATATTACAATGAATCCTAATATGAGTATATATAGGCGACTAAACCCTAGACTACTAGTACAAGTAGAAATGAGCTTAGGCCTATTACATTGAGTCAGGGCCTATTACATTGGGCCAATATGTCTAATTTAAACTCTAACAGATACTACTAGATATTGATACTGTACTTATGTGTGGTTTATAATTGTTATACTTTTTTAGTTTTACTGTGTTAGATGTACAGATTATACATATCATAGTGGTTGCTTGATATGAGAGGAGACGTGTCCATCTTCTTCCCAAGTTCCTCCTTACAAGACGAACCAAACCCCGAAATCCCATATTAGTTCCTACCTTTCGACTTTCAGTGCCTCTGCCCTTGAAAAACCACGTCAAAGCCCAACAGAAAATCATAACACTGCAGTATACCACCCGTCAAGATAAAGGGCGCCTTGATCAAGTCCAAAAAGCTCCGAATCCTCCTCCAACATGGCCGAATGGAAACTGCTCGTAGGCTCATCAAGACCCTTATTCACTCCAAAGATCCAATCTTTTCACCCTTCGATCTTTTCACCCTATTCTCTATCTCTTCTCCTTCCATGAAGCCCGCTTTCTCGGACATGCTATTGTTGATTTGCTCAGAGTCCAAAATGACAATTGTCAATTGACAAACGAAGCCACAGAAGAATTGCATGCATTAATGAAGAAAGGCGGTACTTTTTCTTCTTTGGCTTCTTTCAATATGTTGCTTGAGTCGTTGGTGGCTTCAAAACAGTTTCAGAGAACATTGGATTTGTTTTTGGAGATTGTGGAGTTGAGTATTCGACCCGATAGGTTCACGGTTCACGTATGGTAAGGCAGTTCTGGCAGTGGTGAAGTTGGGAGAGTTGAACAGGGCCTTTGAGTTTGAGTTGCTGAATAGTTTGAAGAATAGCAGGGTGAGTCCTAATTGTTTGTTTACAATGTGGTGCTTAGTGGGTTGTGCTTGTATTAATATTATAAAAAAAATAATAAAAAAATTAAAATTAAAATCACTGACAGCATAAGACAAACTCATTGGACAGATTAAAAGTTGAAGTTCTTAATAGAAATTATTCCCTCATATTCAAATTCATCTTTAGTTGCTTTTCAAAAAAAAATTCAGCTTTAGTTGCGTTATCCGCATTAAAACCAAGTTTGGCTCAACAAGAAAACTCTTAGGTACCTAAGAATAACTCTGCTTAACAAACTCGTAACATGATATATTACAAATTGATTGAAAGGACTTTCAAAATAGGCCAAGTAACACAATAAAGTTTCGTAAGTATAAGTAAATGAGCAAATAGTTTTTAAGTCCCTAACAAGTCAGCATAAACAACCTTACCATAGGGATGAGTACCATTCTAAATAGGGCTGGTTATGGGTTAGGTTGGCTCAGTTTCAGGCCCGATCTACACCTCGACCTGATAAAACCCTAACGTGCACCTTTTTAACCTGCCCAAAAGTTCGGTTTGGGTCTTGGGTCGGGCTTTAGGTCCGTTCTTTTTCTTTTGGGTGTTGTAAGAGCATCCACATTAGTAGATGCAAAATCGTGTATAATAGAAAAAAAACACCACTTTTACACATTTTGCCTCAAAAATACTCCACATTAGTGCTTCTAAAAATATGTAAAGATGTGTAAATTTATACACTTGCTATAGTAACCGTGTATATTTACATGGTTACTGTAACTCGTCCATATATTATTTTATTAATTTCATGTTCGCACCTTTTTTGCTCTCTTTTCTCCATGCACAACAAACTCAGTAACTTCTCCTCTCCTCATCTTCTTTTTCCTCAAATGTTCACAAACACACCCACACACAAACACATCCACACAGACAAATCAACACAGAGATACACAAACACACCCACACACAAACAAAACCCACACGGACAAACCAACAAAGAGACAGATTGTTGCTTGATCAGAACGATCGGTGCTTGACTGGAATGATAGGAGCTCGTGGGTCTTACTTGATTGGAGCTCGTGGGTCTTGCCTGACCGGAGCTAGGGAGATTTGATCGAGATGGGTCTTGCCTGATCGGAGCTAGGGAGATTTGACCGAGCTTGATCAGTGCTTGACTGAGTTTGATCGGAGAGTTGATTTGTGTTCGAGAGTTTGATCGGTGCTTGACTGGTTTGATTTGTGTTCGAGAGTTTCGCTAGGAATAAAGCATGGCTTGGTTGGTGCTTGACCAAGTTTGATCGGAGAGTTTGATCGGTGCTTGACCGAGCTAGGGGAGAGTTGATCTATGTTCAGAAATGGGTATAGAGACGGGTATAGAGAGAGAGCAACAAATTAGAAAAATGGGTAGAGAGAGAGCGCGCGTATGTAAAGGGGGTAGTTGAGAGAAATAATAAAAAAATTGAGAAAATTAATTATTTAAATAAAAGAGATGATAGAATAGATAAATTGATGTGGGTATTTTGTAAAAATGGATGTGTAAAATACACTAACTAATGTGGTTGCTCTAAGAGGGGGTTGTTTTGAACTTTGGATTCTTTCTATTTAAAATTATTGTAATCGTTATTTATTGGGAGTGTTTGACCAACTTTAAAATTCTATAACAATTTTTTAAAAAAGATTTGTTAAAAGGAAATTAATTAACTAGTAATAACGCCTTTATTATTATTTTGTATGGGATTAATGCTTGCTATGAAACCTAAGGATAGATATAAAAGGAAATTAGGATTTTATTTGGCGTTAATGACCCAACTTAGTATTGGAAATTAACTACGAATATACTCCCCCTCTTAATTTATTTCCTTTCAAAGCAACTTTTAAATTTCAAAACTAGTAGTAGGAACTTGTATTACCAATAAAAACAAATAAACAATCCAGAAATTTCTGGTCTTTTTGTAAAAGAACCAAGATGCAAACAAACACCAAAATCGACATTCATCAAGTTTTAGTGAATATATAGCACATCACACGTTATCATCAGATCAAATTAAAAATCCCAGAATCAAGGGCTTCAAGGTAAAAAGGAACCTAAATACCTATGTACTTCCCATGCAATGGTAGCTACTTCATTACTTGAGTCCAAGACAACAACCCCAACAATTTGGATGGAAAAATAAATAACACAAATTTCCACCTTAAATCGCCACAGCCAAAAGCAAAATCACCTTTCAAAATCAATAACCAAATGGGTCTTCTGAATCATACCCCAATAGTTATAATCCCCTTCAATTAAAAGGCTTCAAACAGGCATCTGAGAGTAATTAATATTAATGGTTAAAAAAATTCTTGGAAACTTGGAGTTTGTAGAATTGGCTATAGAGTAGAAAGTCGTTGAAGGGACAAAGTAAGGAGAAAACGGGTGGAACCAAGTTGGACATGAAAATAATATTTGAGAGGGAGAGAGAGGGAATGATGGGACAAACATGATCAAAGAACCTAGAGTTAATATAACCATTAACTCTAATAGTGTTTCTACGATTTTATAACTATTACACATATATTAGTTGATCAATACATTGATGGTAAAGTTTTTTATTGTTAAATAAAAGATCTGAAATTTAATTACCGCCTACACCAAAAATCGATTAATATTTTAATCTGATGATAAAAAGTATAATTATTAAAAGTAGATATTATACTTTGAAACTCTAAAAAAATAAAAACTTAAATAGGTGATAAAAGAATATTTTTAGGAAAATTAATTGAAAAATGATAATAATTAATTCTTAAGATAAGAATTAAAACAAGAACATAAATACCAACTAAATGAACGAAGTTGCTATAAAGAGGAACTCGTGTCATCATAATATGTATAAATCAATTGTGACAAATTGTATGATGAACATAATAATCCTTCTAATCCTAGTTGGAAGTTATTTAAGCATCAAAAAAAATTTTTTTTTGATACATTGATATTTGATATATGAGATAGGGAGATTTAAACCTAAATACTTCTTTTTCAAAATATCAAAAAGTGTAAATCAATTGAACTACAAATTTATTTATTTATTTTTTTTTTTCAGTTGAGACTATATTTAAAATAGTTATTGATACCGTACAACCTAGCCTAATATATAAAAAGTTTATTTTATTACCTTGACTTTTGAAATTGATTTTTAGATTTTTTGAAAAACAAACACACATGAGAAAGAGAGAAAAAAATTCTAATACAAAAACACACCACAACTCCGTAATAGTAATTTTGTAAATTAAATAAAAATGTAGTTTTGAAAAAATCCACCCCAACCCCAAAAAAAAAAAAAAAAAAAAAAAAAAAAAAAAAAAAAAAAAAAGCCAAATTAGCAACAACAAAAACAAAATCTAATATCGGTAACCATTCCTTTAATGGATTCCTCTATACACGCGACGCCGCCACACTGGAAGAGCTGTCGGCGCCTGCCTCTGGTTTCTCCGGCGACTCTCCTCTGTGGTTGGTACTCTCTCTCTTTCTCTCATCAGATATCAGAATGTATTTGTTGCTCTTTTTTTTTTTTTTTTTTTTATATTTAAGAAGCTGTTACTCTGTTAGTCATTAAGAATTTAGATACTAGAATTAATTGTTTATATATATATATATATATATATATATTGGATAAAAAGTTTAGAAGATACTACTAGATATTGATACTGTGCTTATGTGTGTGGTATATAATTGTTATGCTTTTAGTTTTACTGAGTTAGATGTTCAGATTATACATTATATATTTAAATATGATAGTGGTTGCTTGAATGTGAGTTTCTTTTTTTTTTCTTTTTTTGGTTGAAATTGAAGGCAAGTTGAGCATAGTTTCATGATGAGTTGTGTTGTTGTGTATATCATCTGTGATTTTCAAATTTTGGATTTTTTTATTTTTTGGTTCTTAATTTAGAGTTCTGGGTGTGGTGTGTTATTGCATGCTTTTCGGTGAAATGCAAAGATTTTAGCTCCTCAAGTATTAACTATGAAGGGCTTTAGACTCTTTTGGATTTGTAATGTGCTTGCTTGATTCTAAGTTATGTGGTTTTAATAGACATAATAATAGTGTATAATTTTGATTACTTTTTGGGTAGGTTAGTGCTGAAAGCCCCAAATGGCAAGGCGTGTTCATCTTCTTCCCAAGATTCTCCTCACAACCCGAACCAAACCCCAAAATCCCATTTCAGTTCCCCTCTCTTGTTCCCTCTGCACAGCCTCTGCCCTTGAAGATCCCACTCAAATCCCTACAGAAAATCAGAACCCTACCACCCTTCAAGATCAACAACGCCTTGATCAAGTCCAAAAGCTCCGAATCTTCCTCCAACATGGCCGAATGGAAAATGCTCATAGGCTCATCAAGACCCTTGTTCACTCCAAAGATCCATCCTCTTTACCCCTTGATCTTTTCACCCTCTTCTCTATCTCCTCACCTTCCATGAAGCCCGCTTTCTCGGACATGCTATTCTCATTTTGCTCAGAGCCCAAAATGACAACCAAAGCCACAGAATTGTATGCCTTAATGAAGAAAGGCGGTACTTTTCCTTCTTTAGTTTCTTTAAATATGTTGCTTGGGTTGTTGGTGGCTTCGAAACAGTTTCAGAGAACATTGGATTTGTTTTTGGAGATAGTGGAGTCTGGTATTCGACCTGATAGGTTCACATATGGTAAGGCAATTCTGGCAGTGGTGAAGTTGGGGGAGTTGAACAGGGCCTTTGAGTTGCTGAATAGTATGAAGAATGGCAGGGTGAGTCCTAAAGTATTTGTTTACAATGTGGTGCTTAGTGGATTGTGCAAAAAGAAGAGAATGAGGGATGCGGAGAAGTTGTTTGATGAAATGCTGAAGAGGAAGTTGGTGCCGAGTTTGGTTACGTACAATACTTTGATTAATGGTTATTGTAAAGTTGGGGAATTGGAGGGTGCCTTTGGTTTGAGAGCGAAGATGAAGGCGGTGAATGTGGCACCGAGTCTTGTTACATTCAATTCATTGCTTAGTGGGCTTTGTCGGGCACTGAGAATGGATGATGCAAAGAGGGTGTTGGAAGAAATGGAGGCCTGTGGATTCATACCAGATGGATTTACTTATAGCATTCTATTTGATGGGAATTCAAGGTGTGGTGATGATGAGGCTTCATTGGCTCTGTATGAAGAAGCAATTGGAAAAGGGGTAGGGTTTAACAACTGTAGTTGTAGCATTTTGTTAAATGGGTTGTGCAAAAAAGGGAAGATGGAAAAGGCGGAGGAGGTTTTGAAGAAACTAATTGAGAATGGATTTGTTCCAAATGAGGTAATGTATAACACAATTGTAAATGGATTTTGTCAAAGGGGTGATGTGGACAAAGCCATTTTGACGATTGAAATAATGGGAAGTCATGGGTTGCAGCCGAAAGGGGAACAATGATAGAAGCCGAAGATTTGGTTTCCCAGATCACTTTTTGTGGTTATAATCCTGATGTTATCACATACAACTCCCTAATCTCAGGATATTACAATGTAGGAAACATCCAGAAATGTCTTAGTTTGTATGAAAATATGAAAAAGTTGGGCATTAAACCTACTTTAAATACCTATCATCCTCTAATTAGTGCATGCAGTAAGGAAGATATGTTGCTTGCAAATTATCTGTTTTATGAAATGTTAGGAATGTGTTTGTCTCCTGATCAAGTTGTATATAATGCAATAATTCACAGTTATGCAAAATATGGTGATGTTCAGAAGGCATTTGCTTTGCATCGTGAGATGATAGACCGTGGTATTCATGCTGACAAGATGACCTATGATAGCTTGATTATGGGGAACTTTAGAGAGGGAAAGTTGTCTGGGGTGAAGGATCTTGTTAATGATTTGAAGGTTAAAGGATTTGTTCCCGTTAGAATTATTGGTTAAATGATTAAATTTACCATATTCCAATAGGTTAAGCTTTTGGGATAATCGGTAATTTAACATGGTATCAAAGCATGCGATCCTAAGTTCGATCCTTGTTTCCTACGCTCTATCTCCCATTTAAATTCTCACGTGTTAGGCCTCACCTATTAAAAGGTGATTTTAGCTCACACGTGAGGGGGAATTGGTTAAATGATTAAATTTACCATATTATAATAGTTTAAACTTTTGGGATAATCAGTAGTTTAATACGGTATGTTTGAATTATGGTTAAGTGATTAAACTCACCATTTCTTAATAACTTAAACTTTTGGGACAATCGATAATTTAACATGGTATTAGAGCATAAGATCCTAAGTTCGATCCTTATCTTCACTTTACCTCCCATTTAAAATGTTATATTTCTACTTGTTGGGCCCCCACTTATTAAGGGGAAGTATGTTTTGTGCAGAGAAATGGCTGATAATGGTTTCCTCCTAAATGCATGTACATGTAATGAGCTTACCACTGGCCTTCGAAAGGAGGGGATGTTGCAAGAGGCCCAGATTGTTTTCTCTGAAATGAAGGTTAAACTAATGGATGATTGGAGCACTGCTGATGATCTTTCTGCTGTTGCCAAATAGAGATGTTTGGTGTGGTTAAGCTCTCAGCACCACAATTTGTCGATGAAGAGCAGAGCTGACCTTAGAAAGGAGGGTAGGTCAGATGTTGAAGAAGCAAATTTTTGGCAGGCTGAGCTGCACAATGGTGTATTAGCTGTTGTGAGGATTTGGTGGGAGGTACTTAGTGTGAATAACCTTCTAGCTTGAAGATTGATCTCCAATGAAGGCCACAGGTATTCTATTTGTGTAGAAATTTAAGGAATTAATATGTTTTATGGTTTTCTTTCCATTACAAAATTATAGTACTGTACCATTAACAGCCATAAGGATTATTATGTTCCATTGAATCATTTGTTGTATAGTCTTGAGTTTTTTTTTTTTTTTTTTTTTTTTGGTTTTATATTTCATTCTTAAATCATCAGAATTATCATTCTTGAAGTTTCTTAGTATTGAAAGTGGTGGCTCGATATTTTTTTAATTTAAATACTAATGATTCCGCTCTTCCTCAAGACACGTGAGTTTCCAATGCAACAGATTCAATGTTGGGGTTATAAGTTACAGAATGGCATTACCTGGTCAACCTCTTTAGAAAAGGACGGTTTGATAATTCTAAATTACAGGAACAATGCTCTAAATGGATTACATAAACATCTAGAGTAGATTACTAATATACATGTTTTATTAATAAATTAATTATATTGACTTGGTTTTTACATTTTCATAAGATAAGTAAATGATAAGATGCTTGCTTTTGTAATCCAAAATTTAATAGATAGAGCAAAATGACATGAATTGGGCAATTTTTAGTGTTTCCATTGCCATGAAAATATTGTGACATTTTCATTGTGCAGGTATTGAATGCTAAGTCAGCCATATGCATTCTGTTGTATAATGCAATTGAGGACATCTTCTGAATTTAAACCTGGCAACTCTGTAAGTTTATCACTTTTAAAAAAATTATAATGACAGTTTGACAATTTTGTAACAGTATTTCGCTTTATTTATTTTTTTGCAGTATGGCCATTTCTTCCCAGATCCACAGTATGAAAATGTTCAGCACATTATTTGTTGTGATTCTTATGCCAGATATGATTATGACTTAGAGTTTGCCAATAATGTTGGATTTCCAAGGTACGTTAATATATTTTTTATCATAGCTCTTTCATCTCAGGCTAAAACATAACTGATTCTTGATGATTATACCATAATCAATATGCATGGCTTTGAAAAAGAAAGGGATGGAAAGTCATATTGATCAAATGAAATCTATCATAGGTTGAATTTGTTGTATACTTTCATTGTTACTTAGTTTTTCTTTGTTGATTCTAGCACACTGCCTATGTGCTTATTTTTCCTCTATATCTTCTTACATCTTTTTTCAATAAAGTTTATTACTTATCAAAAAAAATCTTGTTTAGTATAACATACATGCACACACTGACATGTAACCCTAAGTCTTCTACCATCAAGAACTCTTAACGCTAAAATTTTGTAAGCCATTGCTCACAACTTTAAAAATAAGTTGTGGACCTCAATATTCAATGCTTTCCTACATCAATTTTCGTGGTTTGATCTCAAAATTCCTAATTGAAGATAATCTCAAAATTCCTCATGATTAGATAATTTGGATTTAAAAAAAAAAAATTATTTCTCTCTCTAAAATCTAAATCTTAAATCACATAGCCATTCATTCAAAATCTGATTCCTTACTTCCTGAGTTCCTAATATAGCACACATGGTGAAGATGTTTTTATGTTTTGTTTTTTAAACTGCCTCATAATGTTTGAGCAGATCTAAAAGTTTTTAAGATGGTAAAAGAATGCTTTATTAAATTTGTGCCTTTGGATCACGTAGAAGAGTGACAAATTGCTAGACGTGTGACTGTGAAGATGTAAATATTTAGATCTTGTATTGCACATGATGTTTTCAGGAAATCTTAAACATGTCTAGCTATTAAATTGAAGCATGAGCAGATTGTTATTGAATTTGAGGGAAAACTGCAGTTCTAAATGGCATTCTCTCCAGTTGGTTATATTTTTTCTCTTTAGATTGTTAAACTATCAGTCAATGTATTTACGCCTCATGTATTCACCACATCATGTCTTCCTCTTTCTCAAACTAATTTATCTTTTCAATTTTGTGCTCTAAATTTTCTTCCAAAAACTTGCTTCTTAAGCTGGATATGATGAATGTGAATTCGGAGCCATGCATTCCCTTAAACGGCAACTAAGGATTTGAACTTTGCAATATGGAGTCAACTTTATGACAGTTTTGACCCTGATTTTCTTAATTCCCTCCCGTCTTATATCATTTCAAATTTCCTTTTTCATTCTTCTTCATATTCTGTTGTATCATACCATGAAAATTTCAAGGAAGATTGTTCCTTGTCACTTGCTTTGTTTTGTTCAAAGTACTTCAATAAATTCTAGACTTGAGTTGTATAAGATATTTATAGAGTTTTCTACGAGAATGATTTGTTCATAAATTTCACTAACTATAGTTTTTGGAATTCAATATAGTTTTGCATTAGAAAATAACAGCAAGCTTCTACCTTTTCATGGTTGCAAACTATTTTAGTTCTCACAAATGATAAATTTGATCTTATCCATCGCTCTATTTGCCCTTTATTTTCTAATGCTCTACTGTTACAAGAAGTATGAAGAAGGAAGTAAGAAACTTCAAAGATTGAGTGAGGACAATTCTTGATCTGAAATTGCATTTCCTAAGAACTCTGTTCGAAGGGTGTCAGCTTCAGGAAGTCTATTTTTCTCAAACATTTTAGAGTTTAAGGATAGTTGTAATTTCAGAGCTTAGCTGAGATGTTCATCTTTGTATACTTCCTGTGTACCTTATGTATTCTGTTTTTTTTTTTTTTTTACTAATACAACTTCATTTCTTATTAAAAAAAATTTATTACTTGAAATTAAGATTTATGCAGTCACAATTGCATATCAGCCAAATTGATTTCTCCAAAATCTATTTCTTACTACAAGGGTTGAAGTTTAGACTGCTCACAGTAGTTCTACCAATGGAAAAGATCCTAAAAGAAGAGACTCCCGTAAATAATTCCAGCTGAGGAGAGTAGTAAAAGGCTTTAGCAAAAACTTCCTATTTTGAAGTAGATGATAATTGATGGCCCAAAAGACAAATAACATAGTTGGCCAGGACATGCGTGGATGGTCAGTATATATCTGAAGGTAATTTATCTTCTTGGGATTGGCATTCTATAAGATGTACTAATGTACCACCACTTTGGTGAAATTCCTTGGCAATAAGACTTGCGGTGGGATGTATTGATTTTAAGGTAATCCATTTCATTTGGTTGTCCTTGTACCTGGTTTTCTTTATGCATTTTCAAGGTGTTATTTTTTTGCTAAAATCTTGAGGACCAAGTAACTTTAACATGTCATGAGTGAGCTGGTATTATTGAGAATGAAATGATGGTCTATATAGAATATACTAGCAGTTTTAATCTTGCATAACCTCTTTGCACTTCTTTATATATATATATATATATATATATATATATATATATAATTTGTACTTATAATGCATTCTGAGTATACAGGTCGGATGCCCTAAGACCCTTCGCAGAATTACATAGCCAGCTTCAATAAGTCATAAGGCGTAGAAACTGAGATCCAAAGACATCCAATGAAATAATGATCCTACAAATTGTGATTTAATCCTTAGTAGAAACTCCTTAGTCTTCAAAAGTCCTATTGAATTAAAACACACATTTTACAAATATAATTTCTAATAACCTCTAATAGAGATATTAACATATAATAATAAATGAAAAAACAATTTCATATTGTACCTTTAGGTAGGTGCAATTTTATGATGTTTGTAAGCTCAAATTTTACTTAAGTTATTTAATTTCTTAAAATTTTCATATAGTAAATTGAAAACAATTGTCAGTGGACAATATGATAATAATTTAGTCATTGAAAGTTTAAACATAAAATATTATATAATTCTATAGTGCTTTATAAAAATACATAACCATGTTAGTTATGATCAAATGCGGCATATGGTTCAATCAACATGTATGTTGAAGGCAAAGAACAAAAAAGTCCAGGAATTGTAATTAGCATTGTTTAGATCTTTTGGCAAGTAAAAAAAACATTGATTGTGCAATACAACACTGCAAAAGTGAGAGTTTTGTACATTGAGTATAACCTTGTATAATACACCACTTTGATAGTAGTATTTGTATAATAAATCAATGGTCTATGTCATAGCATCCAAGATCAAGCAAGTAGTTTTTAAACTTCATTTATGTTTTAGCATTAAAAAAAAAAAAAAAAAAAAAAAAAAAAAAAAAAAAAAAAAAAAAAAAAACAAAACAAAACAAAAAGTGTGCTTTGTGCTACTTCAAAAATCACCAAAAAAAAACCTTGCCTAAGTCATACTTCATTAAATGAGCTTCACTTTTGCCAAGCCAAGCACTTAGATAATGACCTTGAGACTTCGAGCTTTGAGCTTTAAGCGCACTTTTAACAACATTGGTTCACATTTCATACTATATTTTTGAAAGATTTAAGTCTTCATTGCCAACCTTGCAGCGTACCTTTCACTGTCTTAAGCATCACCTATTTACTTTGAAAGCTAGAATATAAATTTCCATAGCTCCATTGTCACTAGTTAATAAATCAGCGAGTTATCAACGACTTCCTCACTATTTTAGCATATAACACTCCAACAGCAAGTTATCAACACTTTTCTCTGGGTTACAGACCTCACGGAAATAGCAAATTTAGCTAAATTATGTTGGAAAGGAAGAATTTTAGTCACTATTTAATTGTGAAAATTGTAGAATATGCATGCATTAGTGTTGGGAAAGACGTCTCTTTAAGAGCTCGGGGCTGATAACTTCACTCAAGCTATGCATGATTTTTCTGATGCCATTGTTCTTATTAGAGGAGCGCAAAATGATGGCTTTTTTGAGAACTATCTTATTGAGGAACTGGTCGGTTATGGAAGTGGCCTCGCAAGTGTCATGAGTTTTGTCCCCTTACTAGAAGATATTTCTCGGAGCGTCTTGGAATACTTGAAGTAGAAGACAAGTTTCAGAGTCAAAATCACAAATTACAGATGCGGGAAAAGGTACGAACTTATATAGTCATCATTTTTCCTTATCTTCTAGGAAAATTTACAGAGTTGTGGAACGTTGGCCCACCAAGCTATGTGTGTGAATATTGTAATTCAATATTATGGTATGAAGATATCATTTAAATAATATAGCATAAACATATATACAAACAAGAGAACAATTTTGTACTCATAAACTTAAAAAATCTTGTGCTCAAAATTTCGGCCCTTTCGACTCTTATTGCAATAATACCCCTTTAATCACTAGCTAGAACCAAAACGACATTATCTATAAATAATAAATAGATCATTGTTAATTAAATATTTGATGTTTGATGCATACATATGGAAAATTCAAGCTTTTAGAAAAAAGAATTAACCGAGAATAACAAATTCTAATTTTTCAACTTCTCAAAAAATTCTACTTTTTCAATTAAAAAAACTATCATGTTTTTAGTGGGTAAATGTAAAATAAATGGTATTAACAAATTAAATAAAGATTCCAAAACCATGAATGACCAAAGATAATGTCAAAGGCATAAAAGATAATTTAAAAAGATAGACCTTTAGCTAGCTAAATTGATAAGTTTCACACACTTTAAGATCCTTAGTATATATATTATAATATAGATGTGTAAATTGTGATACATATCTAATATATATTATTAATCGCTAACATGTGTAATGCATGGAAAAATTCATCGAAAATATTTATAAATGATAAATATTTAATATACATGTTTATTTGTACACATTGTAGTTGGAAAATAGATTTGCACTTGATATATTCTGTAACATTACAAGCAAACGAAAATTTTTTTGGAACTTGAAGGGAGTCTCAAAAGATTATCTATTTTTAGAACGCTAGATTGGAGGGCAAAAATAATTAAATATACTTTTATTGTAATAAGAGGTAAAAATGCTGAACATAGTAACAAAAATTTATTCTCACATCTTGATATCGTAATATACACATATAGATTCCTAAAAGGCTTGATATCATAATATATTCAAATACTGATAGAATAAATTTCATATTTTATGACATTTGTAGTTTTAAATTTCACTTGTCAACCAAATTAAAAAGTTAAATATGATAGTATGCGTGATTTTAGCACTACCTCTATATTAATTTATGAGTCAAGTAGGCATAATAAAAAGAAATCTCATAGAAGTGGTCCAAGACATGTTAGTTTCTCTTTGGGAAAAGTTTAAATTCATTGATTCATTCATTTTTCTTAAAACACATGATGGATTAAAATATAGTTCTATATAAAATGAATAAATAAAACTTTAAAAAGTTTTAAATATACTAACATTAAAATAAATTACTTTATAAAATTTAACAAATCGATGTTTAATTTAGAATGTTCGTCTTTTAATGTTAAAATGACACTATCAATCGTGATATTGTTTGTTAGTACAAAATTATTGTTAATATGTTTACATTTACATTTATGTTATGACTAGTTTTGATTACAGGTGCCTTGCACGTGTGTGATATATTTGTTATATTAAATAAATAACATAATTTTTTAACTTATAGTTAATATTGAAATTTAAATACAAAATATAACAAATATTGATAATCTAAATACAATAATAATGTTGATCATAATAGATTTTATATTAAATTAAGAGCTTGAATATCATAAGCTTATAAAGTTGAGTATATACAGCTAGGGATGGCAATTTTGTCCCGCCCCGCTTGACCCGCCCCTCCCCTGCTTCGCCCCGCGTGGGTTTTCCCCGCCCCGCAAAGGTGGTGGGGCGAGGATGGGTTTAGATTTTTTAGACCCGCCCCGCCCCATCCCCGCCCCTCCCACATTGATAAGGGTTGAATTGTAAATTTTTCATACTCTAAAACCCCACTATTTAAACAAATATATTATCAACTTATTTAATTCTACCTAACATGGTTCTATGCCTCTCTTTTCTCTCTAGCAAAGTTGGAAATAAGGTATCAATTTTAATGTTTTCTTTTGTCTTTATTAGAAACAAATTTAGATTCCATTGATTCATTGATTTTGTACTATGAGATTTTTGTTTTTAGTGTGATATTGTCTTGTTAAACACTTAGATAATATTATATAATTTTTGCTAAAAATTAGTTTGATTTGATAGGATGAATTTATTTGTAATTTCAATTATATTTTTATTAATGAAATAGGTTTTAATTTTAAAAAATGTAATAGTTGTGAACAAATCAACAAAAAGTAAAGTTTTACAGGGTGGGACGGGGCTTCGCGAGGCCCCAAGGGGCGGGGATGGGGCAATAAAATTTTTCCCGTCATGCGGGGCAGGGCAGAGATGGGGCAAGACAAAATTATGCGGGGCGAGGATGAAGACCCCATCCTTCGGCTCCCCCCCCCCCCCCATTGCCATCCCTATATACAGCGTATGAAAAGATGGCTCAAAAAAGAATATTTTTTATATATAATATTTTATGTATACTTTTTTACTGATATAGCATTGTAAATTGACACCACAATAAAATAAATATATATAGTAAGTTTCCTTAGTCTTGTACAAATTAACCAAAATGGAGAAAAGCCAATGACATAGACCTGAGTTAAAGGCCAAACCACACACAAAGTTAATGCAAAAACTATTGTTTGAAATTTTATATTTTGTTTTGAGGACAGGGTGAAGCAACATTAGTTGTAATTATCATCTCGGAGCTATAGAAAGCCATTCAAGCATCTGCACATTTCAGTGAGGATAGATCTCGGAATTCCAAAATGCTATGTCAATTTGTAAATGGGCTGGGTACACTAATTTGTTTATAATTTTCACATTCAACCCTGAATGGCCTGTCGATAGACCAGATATCATTGTGAGAATTTTTAAGATCAAATTGGATTCATTATTACGTGATCTAAAACTTGGCAAGCATTTTGGAAAAGTAATTGAAGGTATAAAATATAACTCATTACTCTTTGATTGTTGTTTAGTTTTTAAATGGTGTAATCTATTTAATTTTTGTAATTTTTTTTTATGTGTGAGTACAATTAATTACACAGTTGAATGGCAAAAAAAGGGCTCCCCTATGCTCACATACTTTTGTACCTATACCTAGATGACAAACACCCCACACCTGCGGATATAGACAAGATATTTACTACCGAAATATTAGAAAAGATTACTAATCCAGGGGATTATGTGGTCGTTTTAGATTACATGATTCATGGTCCTTGTGGTTATACCAACCCAAAATCTCCATGCATGGTTGACAATAAGTGTAGGGAGCATTTTCCAAGAGAATCTCCCTTTATCTCTCTCCTGTATTCTTCTTCCCTCTTTGTCTCAGTGATCTATTTTGTCTATCGGTAAAATAGGTGGATGAATCAGTTTTTATGAGTACAAAATTATTCTCTTGTTTGTTTATATGTGTATGTTTATATGTATATTTATGTTATTTTATTTAAATGTTATCTTCATAACAATAAACACAATCCCAAGAAGATTGATTCGATCCTTTAACATAAACACATACTTATTCTTCAAGTAAGTCATACAGTCCCAAGAATATTGATTAAATCCTATAAGATAACCACAACACGAAAAAATTTTAGGAACTTGAATGGAGCTTTGATTGTCTATTTTTGGAGTGCCAGGTTGATAATTATATATGTTACTATTACAAAATATTCTTTTTCTTGTATATATTTTTATGTTTATGTTACTTTATTTAAATGTTATCTTTGGTGTAATAATTCTAAACGTGATATACCTATAACCGTTTTAGGAGTTTGGACTACCTCCAGTACTTTTTTTAATCGGATTCTCCTTTTGTTTTAATGAGAAACCGCCGCATTACTCACTAACTAAATAAAAAGTAGAGATTAAAACTCACTACTACTTGCAATTGTGTATTTAAAACAAAATGAATTCACAGTTAAAAAAGTATTGGAGGTAAGCCACAGCCCCATTTTAGAGTATTTTTATTATATACAAAAATTACAGCATAACTAATAATTATAATAGTTATTAATATGCATTTATTATAAATTATATATGTAAGGACACGACTTCGATATATTGGCCCAAGATTATATGGACCAACCTAAAGGGCCCAAAAACAATGAATTTCTAGAGAGCGGAAAAAGAAAGCTGGACTAGATTGATTCAGACAGTCAACAAGATGAGTTGAGATCACAAGGAGAATGAAATAAGGAGCTTAAATTCAGGAAACGGTCCTCGGTCGGAGTCCGAGGAGGTTAGCTTTGGTATTTATTATTTTCTATGTGTAGATACAAGCTTAACTCTCAATGTTTTTCGTCTCGCACTCTCCTATGAAGAATTTCCTCTCATTATATATGTCCTTCCAAATCATCCTGACCCCACACTTGTTGATTATCTGAATCTTCACTTGAATGCCTGTCCTATCATGCATCTTTCTTGACCTTCTGTAAGTTGTGGTGGCCAAGATTGCACTGTTCAGGTGTCTTTTCCACATAAATACAGCTAGGGGGTTAGCTGCAGAGTCATTCAATGCGGGGCTGGCAGCCTTCCTTTCTGATATTTTTGAATATTTTCCTGGTGTACGTATCTCTTACACCCGTCCAGGCTAGCAGAACCTTCTGGGACGTTTCCTTTGACCGGAAGAGCTCCAAGGCTTATTCCAATTTTGAGTACCCGAGGTGGTATTATCCTCGGCGTTGTTCTTAGGGTTCCCTAATTTGTGTTCGGACTCTTTACAATTCATCTCGGACATTATGGGTTAAGTGGGACCGTCTTTGGACTAATCATGATCCTCAGTGTGGACTTTGAGCCCAAAGCGCAGGCCCATTTCTCTTGTTGACCTTTTACCCCCACAATAGCCCCTCGAGATGCTTCTTTCTGGGCTCTTGGGCAGAAAGGAGGATTTCAATACCCCGCCACTTGTCTATGTTCATTCTCGGCTCATTTCGGTTGGCAGAGGCGTCTTTTAGATTTCCTAGAACGCGTTTCTGACGTTGCGATATTCGAGGTGTCTCCTCATTAAATTTATAAGGCTCCATATCTCCTACGTTCTACGGTGAGATGTAGATCGAACGGTTAGGATTTCAACCAAGGCGTAAGCGGGATTTTTCCCGCTTTCGATTGCCTTTTTGATATAAATATCGTTTTGTCCAATTTCTTTCCTACTTTTGCATTCATTTGACTCTAGATCACATACGTTGAATCCTGTCAGCCGTTCTTGTTACCTGTGTCCTTCCCAAACACCAAAGTCTATCCGAGGAGACCTTCTTAACTTTTTGTAAGTCTTCATATATCCTTATCCTTTCTTTTTCCATATTGTAGTATTTATTTTCGTCTATTTTCTGAACCCCTTTTCATATCGGTCCTCCATCCTAATCTAAAGTCCTTTAGGTTTCGCTAGTACACTCTGGGAATGGGTAGATTTAAGGGTTTGGTAGACTCTGAGGAGGGGATAGCGAGGTTTAAGAATGAATATAGGATTCCCTCTAGAGTAGATATTAGATATTGTGAAGAGGGCGACTGGCACGAGAAGAGGCGTGAGGGAGAGGTTGTGATCCCTATGATCGCGTTTATAGAAGGAGGGATGAAGATCCCCATGGGCGCGGTTATGATGGATTACCCTCTAGCACACAGGTTGGCCCCCACCCAATGTGTTTAGAATTTTAGGCTGTGTAGACGCATTGAACGAAAAATTAGGTCTAAGATTAACACACCATGATGTCAATTGGGTTTACAACCTCCACCATCTCAAGGGTCAGGGGTACTACCTGAAATCACGATACCCCGAGGTTAGGTTAATCCAGTGTTTGCCCGAGTCTAATAAGGGCTTAAACAAAGATTTTTTGATCGTGTCAGACGATTGGCATGATGGCTTACATTGCCCAACGAGAGAGGGGGAACCAGGTGGGGTTTTAGTTTAGGAGGATCTGTTTTAATTAATGATTTCCATGGTATTGATCTCGGCTCTAACGCTTTCTTTTATCGTAATGACTTTGTAGACAAGCACGCCGCTGAACCTAAGCTCGGACTAGTGAACAAGGAGAGCTTGGACAAAATCCTTAAAGCCGAGGTGTTTGTGAACTCGGATGGCCAACTCAGAGCGGCGCACATAATTTTGGGTTACAAGCCCATCTCGACCAGTTTTCAAGCATCAAAGTGCATCATAAAAGCCAAAGATCCCCGTCTTCACTGGATCAGTGTAGCGGTGCCTGAATTTCTTCTCTCCGAGGGCACTTCCATCCCGGCAGGCGAGCTTCCCACATTCCCGATACTCGACGGGGTGCCCGTAGCTACTTCGTCCCAACCTAACATCAAGGAGGAAAAGGAAGAGGAAGAGGGAGAGAAGGAGAAAAAGTTAGTTGAAGTTTCAGACTCGGAAGAGCTCTTCGAGGTTTTCAATCAGCCTTCGTCTCCAGAAGTAGTTGCGTGCGTCCCTAGTGAGCACGTATCAAGCTCCGAGGATATGGGGATTCAGAGGAAGCTGAGATCATCCTTACAGGAGCTGTTAGAATCCCAGCCAGGGAAGGATGGCCCGGGTAAATCTGTACAATCCAAGCAGCCGGCTCCTCCCACCATCCTACCAACTCGAGCTGACCCCCCTGAGCACAAGAGAAAGAGGGAGGACAAGGGGAAGGAGATAATGGAGGTGGGAAGACAGCAAACTTCCCACGAAGTTGAAGTCCCAAGAGGAGGGAAGCATCCCCGGACTCAACAGACGCGGTCGGCGAATGAGATAGAGAGGAGGGGCGGCCACAAGCCTGTAGCTCCGATCTGGGCCCTACGCTTGGAGTTGGATGGGGCCCTTCTAACCGAGGACGCCTCTATGGCAGGGCTGGATACGTGGTAGATGTAGTGGAGCAATCCCTGCTTCTGCCCAAGGACATGGCCGACCTTAGGCTGATAAGGCAGCACGAGGTGTTCGCGGGCCTTAAGAGGGATTTAGCAATAGTAAGCCTTAGTTAGTTAGTTAGTTAGTGTTTTTTTTTTTTTTTTTTTTTTTTTTTAACTATTCGATCTTGTGCACTCTCTTTGTAGGCCATTCAAGCCGCCTTTTACGCAGAGGAGATGGTGGGGCTTACTCACCGCCAGGCAAAAGATGAAAAGGCGAGGAGGATTTCGGCGGTGGACACCTTCCGCGTGGCCGAGAAGAGTGTCCAAGAATTGAGGACCAAATTGGCTGAGGAGGAGAGGGGAAGGAAAGTGCTGCGGCCGCTCTGGACAGTGCTGAGAGGTAGGCCGAGAGCCAGAGAGTTCTACTCCGAGGTGCCGAGGACCAGCTGGCCTCTTCCAAGCAACAAGTCACGGCGCTCCAGAAGAAATTGGAGGAGGTCCAGAGGGCAAAGGAATTGGCTGAAAAGGCAAAGGAGGAGGCTGAGAAGGCAAAGGAGGATGCCGAGAAGGAGAGGGACGAGGCGGAGCAGTGAGGGTACGACATCAGAGTGGCTGAGACCGAGGATGCCCTTAGGGCGGAGGTTTCGGGGGTATGCAGAAAGTACTGCTCCGAGGTATGGATCGAGGCCCTCAATCAAGCCGGGGTTGAGGCTTCATCCATGCTGAGGAAGGCAAAAAGTATTTACTACCCCCCGGCCATCTGTGTCACTCCTTCTGTCGGTCGTCCAGCAAGCCCTCAGCTCGAGGTGACCGAGCCGGCGAAGAGCAGCTCTGACGTGGCCCCTCTCCCATCCACTGTTCCTGAGGGCCAAGAGAAAGAGGTTAGAGCGCACAAGGGGGTGGTTTCTGACACTACCCTGCCTCCTACTGCCCCTGAAGAGCTTGCCAAGGAGAAAGAGGCACCCAGGTGGAGATCGTGCTTGCTAGTCTCCCCATTCCTCCTCTGGGTGATCCTAAAGGTTCAGATCAGGGGACCACCGTGGCTGCTGCTCAACAGGCCAACGCCCCTCCAACTGGGAAAATAGTAATAAAGAAGAATAGGCCCTCATGGAACCCTCCGTTGTAATTCTCCTTCTTGTTATTTGCTGTTTTTTTTTTTTTTTTTTAGTGAGGCTACTCTCTTGTACTTTCACTGTCTTGTTCCCTAATTCATATTAATGAAAAGTGCAAATGAATTTCCAGACTTTGTGGCATTTCACATTCGTGGTGATGTTTTTTTTATTAGCCTTGCATATAGTTTTTGTAAAGAACAATTAGGAAGAAAGATAAAAGAGAGAGAAAAGGCCACTAGGGCGATTTCCTACGTGGCAAAGTATAAATCGAGCCTTAAAGATCATATGTACTGTCATGATATGCTGTTAACTTTACTAACGATGTGAACACTAAAAATGAAATGAACCACGTCAACACGTCTATAGATGCTTTAAGTGATTCCCACGAGCTTGTGTTGGGACAAAAGATAGCCCTTGAGGTCGAGATAATTAGTTAGGAATGCTTAGGTATCTCGGGAGGATGTTAGAATGATGTTTTCGCCTTAGCAATTGGTTTGAAGAGGCAGACATGCCTTTGGTTCTTTTTGCCACTTGGGTAGATGTTCTGTGACATTACCTTCTCCAGAGCAGGTGGCCGAGGAGTTAAGCATAGTTTTGGAAATATTTAATACTTAGAAAGATTACGTCTAGCATTAGTTTTTCCAAAGCAGGTGATCCGAGGAACCAGGCATAGCTTTGGATCTGTTTAATACTGAGAGGGATTGCAATTGGTATTAATTTTCCAAAGCAGGTGGTTCGAGGAACCAGACATAGCTTTGAATCTGTTTAATACTGAGAAGGATTGCAATTGGTATTAATTTTTCCAAAGCAGGTGGTCCGAGGAACCAGGCATAGCTTTGGATTTGTTTAATACTGAGAGGGATTGCAATTGGTATTAATTTTTCCAAAGCAGATGGTTTGAGGAACCAGGCATAGCTTTGGATCTGTTTAATACTGAGAAGGATTGCAATTGGTATTAATTTTTCCAAAGCAGGTAGTCCAAGGAACCAGGCATAGCTTTGGATCTGTTTAATACTGAGAAAGATTGCAATTGGTATTAATTTTTCCAAAGCAGGTGGTCCGAGGAACCAGGCATAACTTTGGATCTGTTTAATACTTAGAAGGATTGCAATTGGTATTAATTTTTCCAAAGCAGGTGGTCCGAGGAACCAGGCATAGCTTTGGATCTGTTTATTATTTAGAAGGATTGGTTATCTGTCGTGTAACAAGTAATGAATACAAATATAACAAAGTGGTCTTTTATTAATAGTAGTACCTTTTCAGGTTGTTTACATTCCAAGGGTACAGCACTGTCTGATTCTCTAAGTCTTCTAAGTAGTATGCACCAATTCTGACCACAGATGTGATTCGATATGGCCCTTCCCAATTGGGTCCCAATTTGCCCCATGCTGGATTCTTTGCAAATCCGACCACTTTTCACAACACCAGATCTCCAGGTGCCAAAGGCCTACTTTTCACGTTGGCATCATATCCCCACTTTAGCTTATGCTGGTAGTAAGCTAATTGGACGATGGCATTTTCCCTCCGTTCATCAATTAGATCAAGACTTCTCTCCAGTAGGTTGTCATTGTTGCTCTAAGTAAAGGAGCTCGTCCTAAGTGTAAGGAATCCAGTCTCCAGCGGGATGACAGCCTTGGCCCCATAAGTTAATGAAAAAGGAGTTTCACCAGTTGACTTCCGAGGTGTAGTTCGATACGTCCACAACACATGTGGAAGCTCCTCGACCCACTTTCCTTTCGAATCGTCCAATCTCTTCTTGATCCCACTTACAATGACCTTATTCACGGCCTCGGCTTGCCTATTCCCCTGAGGATAGGCCGAGGTGGAGTACCGATTCGTTATCCCGAGTCCACAGCAATATCGCCAGAAGGATTTGCTGTCAAACTGAATACCATTGTCCGAGATTAGGGTATGGGGAACTCCGAACCGGGTGACAATGTTTTTCCAAATGAATCTTTTTACATCTGTGTCTCGAATGTTGGCCAGTGGTTCTGCTTCAACCCACTTGGTAAAATAGTCCGTGCCCACCAGTAGATACTTCTTGTTTCTGGCGGCCTTGGGAAAAGGGCCTACAATGTCCAAACCCCACTGAGCAAAGGGCCATGGGCTGGATAGAGGGTTGAGCTCTTCGCCCGGTTGATGAATGTTCGGGGTGAATCTCTGACATTGGTCACATTTCTTACATAATCCTGGGCCTCCCTGTGCATATTAGGCCACCAATATCCTTGAGTGAAGGCCCGATGAGATAAGGACCTTCCTCCGGTATGGCTCCCGCAACTTCCCTCATGTAGCTCTTCAAGGAGGACTTCAACCGCCTTGGGGTGGATGCAAAGCAGGTATGGACCAGAGAAGGACCTCTTGTACAGTTTCTGGTCCTTGGACAGCCAAAAACGGGGAGCCTTCCTCTGTATCTTATCTGCTTCTAGTTTACTCTCAAGTAAACTATCATTTCTAAGGAAACAGGTAATAGGGTCCATCCAGCTTGGTCCTACCCTTACCTGATGAACGGTTGGCATCTCTCTTCCCAATCCACAAGGTTCCATGAGATCTTCAACGAGAATTACCTTGGGCAGGCCTTGCGCCGAGGATGTTGCCAGCGTTGCAAGCAAATTGGCATGTGTATTTCTGCTCTTGGGAATTTGGACCAAATTGAAAGATTCGAATCCAGACTGCAAGTGTTTTACCTGGCTCAGATATCTTTGCATTCTCGTGTCCCTGGCTTCTCAGACCTGCCCTACGACTAATCTGGAGTCTGAGAATATGTCCACGGTCCTTCCCCCCATTTTTTGGATCATAGACATCCCGACCAGTAGAGCCTCATATTCCGTCTCGTTGGCAGAGAATCCAAGTCTTAACAATTTCTCGATCGTGATGTTCTCGGGTAAAATTAGAACCAGCCCCACTCCGGATCCTTTGAGGTTCGAGGCGCCGTCAACGTACACCTTCCAAGACGATGCCTGTTCAATAGAGGTTACCCCAACTGAATTTCCATCCATGCGGTACTTGTCTTCACCTTCTCCTAATGGGGCTTAGGAGAACTCAGCGAGAAGGTCGGTGAGGACCTAACCCTTTATAGAGGTACGCGGCATGTACTTGATGTCGTAGGCTCCCAACCTTGTTCCCCACTTCGCGACTTTGCCAGTGTAATCAGCACTTCTAAGCAAGGCTTTGAGTGGCAATTGGGTCAAAACCACCATTGTATGCGCCTGGAAATAATGCGGCAGCTTACGTGTGGCATGCACTACAGCTAGGATTGCTTTCTCCAGTGGTAAGTATCTGACCTCGGCTTTGTGTAAGGATTTGCTTACATAGTAAACGAGCCTTTGTATCCCATTGTCAACCCTCGGTAATACCAGGCTTATCGCATAGGTAGCCACTGCGATATAAGCAAATAGGACCTCGTCTGCCTCAGGGCTGGATATTATTGGCGGCCGAGAAAGGTAGTCTTTCAACTCCTGGAATGCTAAGGCACATTCCTCGGTCTAGCGAAAATCCTTCCACTTGTTCAATAAACGATAGAAAGGTCGACACCTATCTGCAAATCGAGATATGAAGCGGTTCAAAGCAGCCGTCATGCCCGTCAATCTTTGCACCTCCTTCAGGTTCCGGGGTGGTTGTAGTTTATTAATGGCCTCGACCTGGTTTGGATTCACCTCGATTCCACGGTGAGTGATCATATAGCCAAGAAACTTTCCCGATCCCACTCCAAAAGATCATTTGGAGGCGTTGAGTCGTAGTTTGTGCCCTCTCAAGACTTCGAAGATGCTTCCGAGGTCGACAATGTGATCAGCCTCCTTTTTTCTCTTGACCACCATATCGTCTATGTAGATCTCGATATTTTTCCCCAGCTGCGCTTGAACATTCGTGTCATCAGCCTCTGATACGTAAACCCTACATTTTTTAGCCCAAATGGCATTACCTTGTAATGGTAGTTGCCTATAGGAGTGACAAAAGCCGTTTTCTCCTAGTCTTCCAATCCTAGAGGTATCTGATAATAGCTTTGGAAAGCATCCAGGAAGCTCATCCGAGGATGCCCTATGGTTGCATCCACAAGTTGATCTATTCGGGGCATGGGGAAAGGGCCTTTTGGGCAAGCCCTGTTTAGATCTGTGTAGTCGACACATACGCGCCACTTGCCATTCTTCTTCTTTACCACTACAGTGTTAGTGAACCAATCGGGATAAAACACCTCCTTGATAGCCCTAGCTTGCTTAAGCTTTGCCACCTCTTCCTTGACGGCCTCAGCGTGTTCCTTCGAAGAACGTCGGGGGGGCTGTTTCTTGGGGGTAACAGATGGATTAACGTTCAGATGATGGCAAATGAGACTTGGATCCACCCCCGGGGCTTCATAAGGATTCCAAGCAAACACGTCGAGGTTAAGCCTCAGGAATCGCACTAATTCCTCCCTTTCCCGAGGGGGCAATTCAGTGCCAACTTGAAAGAATTTCTCAGGGTCCCCATCGACTAGAACCTTCTCCAAGTTCTCACACTTTGTTTCCTTGGCTTCTTCAGCAGATGTTGAGGCCGAGGACTTTAATTGCTAAGAATCTTTGTCGGCTGTGGCCGAAGACTCTAATCCAAGTTGTGTGTGATCACAGCCACCAAGCACTGCCTGGCTGTCTCCTGACTTCCGATTAGTTCCTTAACCTGATCTCCAGATGAGAATTTAACCTTGAGGTGGAGTGTAGAGGAAACAGCCCCCAGGGCATGGAGCCAGGGTCTTGCCATAATGGCCGTGTATGGTGAGAATGCCTCCACCACAATGAAATCCACCTCCACCACCCTCTAACCAGCCTGGACTGGTAGTCTGATTTGCCCCTTTGGAATGACTACCTTCCCATCGAAGCCAACCAGAGGTGAGTCATAGTTGGTCAGATCCTCCTACCTGAGGTTAAGCCCCCTGTACAAGTCTGGGTACATGATCTCGGCTCCACTGCCCTGGTCGACCAGTACCCTCTTGATGTCATAGCCTCCTATCCTGAGAGTCAAAACTAGGGCATCATCGTGGGGTTGAATGGTTCCAGCCTTGTCTTCATCCGAAAAACTAAGAATTGGGTAAGCCTCCACTTTGGCCCTCTTCGGCTCATGGCCAGAGTCTCCGATACATAGCCCAGCTACTGCCATTACCCTGGAGGGGTATGATCCTGTTCTTCCTGGGGCGGCGAGGATGACATGGATGGTTCCTAGAGGGGGCCTCGAGGGATGACTGCTTTGAGTCGCAGAACCTTCCTGACCCCCTTGCGCGTTTGGCTAATTCAGGAATTGCTTCAACTTCCCTTCCCGGATCAATTGCTGAAGGAAACTCCACAAGTTTCTGCATTCCTCGGTCGTATGCCCCCTCTCCCAGTGGTACTGGCAGTGTAGACTTTGATTGCGTTTTGCAACATCACCAATCATCTTAACTGGCCATCTGAAATATGGTTCGCCCTTTATTTTCTCCAGGATCAGATGCACTGGCTCTCGGAATAGGGTGTTAACAGCTTGGGCAACGGGGGTCTCCGCCTGCCCTCCAAAATCCCTTCGGAGTCGACTGTTGTTGTAGTGGTCCGACTTAAAATCCCTCCTCTCCTGAGGGATAACCTTACCCTTGTCCTTTCCCTACTGTTGGTCTTCTTCAACTCTTTTATATTTGTCGATCCTGTCCATGAGCTGGCGTATACTCGTGACTGGCTTCTCGGTTAATGACCTCCTCAGGCCATGCTCGGCTGGCAAGCCAACCTTGAACGTTCGGACCGCGACATCGTCAAAATCCCCATCGATCTCATTGAACATTTCCCAGTACCTGTCTGAATAGGTCTTCTGAGTTTCTCCCTTTCGCATGGACAGGGAGAGCAAAGAATCCAAAGGTCGAGGAACCCGACTACACATGATAAAATAGGATCCAAATGCCTGTGTGAGCTCTTTGAAAGATCCAACCGAGCCGGCCCTCAGACCGTCAAACCACCTCATCGCCACGAGGCCCGGGAACACTTTGCACATTAGGGCCTCATTCTTGGCGTGTACAGCTATTCTTTGATTGAAATAACTGCATGTTCAACGGGGTTGGTGCGGCCGTTATACATCGTGAACGTGGGCTGCGTAAATCGCCAAGGAATTATCGCGTCCTCGATCCTACTTGAAAAGGGGGACATGGAGATCCTATCAAGCGCCTTGCTCATTGCGTCACTCCCCAGACCTTTCGAGGCTGACCCCCTGTTCTTGCATTCATGACGGTAGTCCTCTTCGCACGAGAAGGTTTCACTAGGCGGTGTCCTTGATTTTCGCTTGTAATTTGCATCCTTCTCACTGTCAGAGGATAGATCAGATGTCGAGGGGCTTCTCCTTCTTCGCTTGCGGCGCAGCTTTCTCTTCAAGTGGTAGATCTCCTTCTGCATGGATCTAGCATGCTCCTTGTGAGAGACGTGGCTATCACCCTTGGAGTGACTCTCGCCGGTATGTGTGGTATGCACACTTCCCTCACAACCTTCTAAAGGAGTTTCCTGTCGATGGGATCCCAACAATTCCAATTGATGTGGACCTGAACCTACCATAGTTGACTATCTAATACTCTAATCACTCAGCTTTCCCATAGACAGCGCCAATTGTACGGACACGACTTCGATATACTGGCCCAAGATTATATGGACCAACCCAAAGGGCCAAAAAACAATGAATTTCTAGAGAGCGGGAAAAGAAAGCTGGACTAGATTGATTCAGACAGTCAACAAGATGAGTTGAGATCACAAGGAGAAAGAAATAAGGAGCTTAAATTCAGGAAACGGTCCTCGGTCGGAGTCCGAGGAGGTTAACTTTGGTATTTATTATTTTCTATGTGTAGATACAAGCTTAACTCTCAATGTTTTTCGTCTCTCACTCTCCTATGAAGAATTTCCTCTCATTATATATGTCCTTCCAAATCATCCTGATCCTACACTTGTTGATTATCTGAATCTTCACTTAAGTGCCTATCCTATCATGCATCTTTCTTGACCTTCTGTGAGTTATGGTGGCCAAGATTGCATTGCTCAGGTGTCTTCTCCACATAAATGCGGCCAGGGGGTTAGCTGCAGAGTCATTCAATGCGGGGTTGGCAGCCTTCCTTTCTGATATTTTTGGATATTTTCCTGGTGTACGTATCCCTTACACCCGTTCAGGCTAGCAGAACCTTTTGGGACGTTTCCTTTGACCGGAAGAGCTCCAAGGCTTATTCCAATTTTGAGTACCCGAGGTGGTATTATCCTCGGCGTTGTTCTTAGGGTTCCCCAATTTGTGTTCAGACTCTTTACAATTCATCTCGGACATTATGGGTTGAGTGGGACCGTCTTCGGACTGATCATGATCCTCGATGTGGACTTTAAGCCCAAAACGCAGGTCCATTTCTCTTGTTAACCTTTTACCCCCACAATATATATATATATATATATATATATATTACCATTTGTTCTACCTTTTCTTAGGAAACTTTGCATCTATTTACAATTTAAAGAACATATGTTTATTTATAGGATAAAATCTAAATTCAATTAGAAATATATACTATAATAATGACGTGTGAATTTGTGAAGTGTCTTAAAAGGTAATCCAAAAATCTACTATCTTCAATTATATATATTATACTAATTGCTAACCTGTGCAATACCCTCTCCCTTGTGTGTGTGTGTGTGTTTGTTTCTCAAAAACAGAATGGGTAACCTTCTCTTAAAAGTTATCATGGCTTTTGAGTAGAATTGTGGTGTGTCTTTGTGTTAGAATCTCTTTCCCTCTCCCTTATGTGTGTGTGTGTGTGTGTGTGTGTGTGTTTCTCAAAAAAAAAACAAAAAAAAAAAAAAAAAAAAAAAAAAAAACCTATGCAACGCACCAAAAAATATTTAATATATATGTTTATTGGTATATTTTGTAGTTGGAAAATAAATATACAAGTCAAATGCTTAGTTCATATTGCAAAGTTGAACGCTATTTTTTTTTTTTTTAATAGGAAAGTCGAATGCTACTTGAAAATTCAATTGGTTGAAACACAATTGGTGTTATCTAATACATTTCCACTTTAAATTTATTAAATTTTATTTGAATAAGAAACCCCATTTGACACTAACATGTATTTACCAAACTATTCTCTAAAAAAGGTATTTACTGAACTATCTAGTCATGCAACTATAAGTTGACCATGTATATCTATTGTGTGCAAGAATGTGGATATGCACACATACACACAAAAACAGACACACAAAAATAATATATAAATCTGCTAATGGAGACTTGCAATTGGTATGCACTTCGCTTCATTTGCCATCCATCCGAAGCAATGGAAAAAATTATTTAACTTTTATATTCTTTCATTTCTTTTCAATTCCATTGTTCCTAAATTGTTGTTTGCATTCAGATCATAATTGAAATAATCTAACCAATTGAGAAACTTGGGAAAATAAGTTTTCTCAAGTCAATCAATCAATTTATGTAAAACAAAAATTTATTGGGATATGCAAGAGAATTATTAGCTACAACATTAACCTAAATCCTTATCCATCATATTTTATCCTCCAATTAAGTAACCATAGACGACTTTGACTCCAAGCAAAAAAATTATGAAACTTATGTGAAATAAGTCTACTATTGTGATATGGTTAGATGACTGATGCAGAATCCGTTAGGTCATCTATTGCAACTGAAACAAGGAATTTAAATCTTGTCAAGATGTATATTCCTAATTTCCTATGTGGATTGGTGGCAGAATGGACATGTTTCCCATTTAGCTTACTCTTATATTTCTCAACATGTTTTTATAACGTTGACTAACATTTTCACTATTGTTCTGTCTTTTGTCCTCCTTTTGCACTGCAGACAATTTTGAAAATATATTTAGTTACTTTCCTGCAACTTTAAACAACAACAATTGGTAAGTTTCTAATGGTTGAATAAGAGATCTTGGTTAATCCCTGCATACACCAAAAATTGATTGGTTTCTTGGTTTGATTATAAAAAGCTATCATCAAAAGCGAGCGTCATATGTTGAACCTCTCTCAAAAACAAAAGCTACAACACAAATAAAAAGTTATAATTTCTTTGGACGAGGATGTACGTTATGCACCTTGCACTAATGCATAATTCCTCTTTGATAGCATTTCTTCTTACTTAATTTCTTTAGGTCATTTTCCTATATACTCATTTCTTCTTGCTTAGTTTCTTTTGGTCATTCTCCTGTATACTTATTGTGTACTTGAATTTTTTTCTCACTCCAATAAATTTTATTTTTTATTAAAAAAAGTTATTAGAAAACTTTGTCTTTAGTCTCACACCATTATTAAGATTAGATTAGTGATTAGTCACACCTACTGTCACCTATATTGGTCTGTTATAGAAGATTGCTTGCAAATTACTTGTATTGCTTTGACTTTCTATTGTGAAATTGATTGCTTTGGAACAAGATAAGCTTATACGTGTTAATGTTTTTGATGTAGGACAGAATTTTTTTTTAACTTTTGTGATTATTTAATTATGGTATTTTTATGTAAAATTTGTTATTTTAGGTTTAGGTTTTTTATTTCCTTGTTTTCGAGTGTTTTTAATGATTTTAGTCAAATTTTGTTCCTGTTATGATTAGGTATTAATTAAGAGTTATTTTAGAATATATTTTCTTGTCTGTTAAGTTTTACGGAACCCTTAAATAGGCTTTTAAGTCTGTAAATGTTTTTTTAAAAACAATTATTCAATCAATAAAATTCAGATTTTTGTCTTTCTATTTTCTGGTGGTTTCCAGACATTTCTCCTCGTAGATTCAAGAACCCTCATGGATTCAACGTTATTTTCAAAAGCAAACGTGTTTTCTTTCTTGTTTTCTAGAAGTAGACGTGTTCTACTTCTTGACTCTTCTACATCTAGCATCAGTTGGTATCAGAGCTTTGACTTATCCTAGTCTGGTGGCTGACATATGAGACAGTAGCAATTTTGGTGATAGAAAACTTAGCAAGTATTACATGATGTACAGCTAGAACTCACAAATATCTTTGCTAGGATACCGTAGTTGGAGCACGGAAACAATAGGGATAACTGTCGTAGAAACATAACTCATGGGCAACCTATTTGTAAGCAAATTTCATATAGGCCTTATAAAAGAATTGCAAGTTGTAATGGTTATTTTTTAAAATAAGATTTTCTTGATTGGTTACTTAATCTAGAGGATTTATTTGACTTTGAGAATATTTATTATGAGAGAAAAATCAAACTTGCTTTGTATAAACTTAGTTGGTATGCCTCTTGTTGGTGGGTACGAATACAGACTGATAGAACTGACAAGGTAAAGACGAAATTCGTTCATGGCCAAGGATGAAAAAGATGTTTGCTATCAACTTTTATCCCTTGGATTGTGAAGAACTTTTGTCATACACAAAACAAGATTATTATTGTGCAAGAAGTTTATACTTGAATAATTTTGAAGACCATTAAAGGAAGAATTGCATGTTGAAGAAAATATTATTCTTGAAGATTATGTAAAAGTCAAAAAAAAAAAAATATAGAGATTTTTTGAAGAAATTAAAGAAGGCCTTGTTCTAGAAGAAGATCCTAAAATTGAGAATATTGTGGAAGATCCAATTGAGATTAAATATGAGGATGAGTCCATCACCCACAATCACCAGGTTCCGATTGAATTGTTGAAGATGACTACACGATATGTTGATTTTCTTGGAGTAGAAAATTTTAATGTTTTTATCAACCCTTTTTTGATTGATGTTGCAAATAAATTGATGGTATGAGAAGAAATTTTATGCTACAATTTATGAAGGATTTAAGTTTTAGAACTGGATCAAGTTAATAAAGGATTTAAAGTAATTGTTTATTTGGAGCAGAAGATTTCAGATTTCAACTATCAACACGAAGATGAGTTTTCTTCAAGTGGAGGGGTCTAATGTAGGACAAAATTTCCTTTTTAATTTTTTTAATTATTTAATTATGGTATTTTTATGTAAAATTCGTTATTTTAGGTTTAGATTATTTATTTCCTTGTTTTTAGGTGCTTTTAATGCTTTTAGGTCAAATTTGGTTTCTATTATGGTTAGGTATTAATTAGGAGTTATTTCATAATATATTTCCTTGTCTCTCAAGTTTTACGGAGCCTTTAAATAGACCCCTAAGTCAGTAAAAAAAATTTTAAACAATTATTCAATCAATAAAATTCAGACCTTTGTCTTTCTATTTTCTGGTGGATTCCAAAATCTCACTCCATGTGAATTCAAGGACCCTTATGGATTCAAGAAGCCCTCTTGAATTCGAGGTTATTTTTAGAAGCAAATGTGTTTTGTTTTTGTTTCTAGAAGTTGAAGTGTTCTATTTCTTGACACTATCGCATCTCCCATCAATTTCTTTTGGAACATGTTGTATGAATTAATTTTTCTTCTACATGTCATTAGTTTCTTTCATCTGATAACGACACATCCACCCAGAGTGATTTGGGTCAAAATTGCTAGTTTAATATCAAATTATAAAAATACTGTTGTCTTGAAACAATTTGTGAGAATGGCATAGATCATAAAATTTCATCTTCAAATCACAATTTCAAATTGAAATTGGAAGTTAAAGATCTTAGTTGTCAATTCACAAGTTGCTTTAGGCATAAGCATAAACTACGTAGCCTAGGCCTGTCAAGAGAGAATATTCCTAGATTACCTAACAAATGGTTCTCCCTACGTTATAAAATAAAAATATTGCGATTCGCAGGTGGTGGGTTGCGTCCACCTATATTCATGAGGAATTGAGGACATTTATGTTCTAACATGCATGGAACCTTGAGTTGACAACTTCCCCATTCATCTAATTCTTACAAAGTAGGAATGAAGCTTAGTAGGCTCTGAGCCTCCGATACCAATTAGATGTTGGATCTTTAGAAATTTTAGCACTAATATAGGATTATTAATGATATATTGAAGGATTCTTAGACAGAATTGATGCTCAAAAGTAAAGTAGTGAAAAGATTGGATCTTAAAGGAATTGGACGATTGTTTGGTCTCATAACAATAAATAAAATTAGAAATAAATTAATAAAAATAAAACCCTAGGTAATCATTTCTTTTTCTTCACCCTGCCTCGCCCTTCTTCCCAAGAGTTGTTTTTGCTTTGATTGACAAGCTGTAAGGAAAAAGGAGTGAGAGAAATAATTTGTATAATATTCCACAACTATTGTGCTTGAGCCAATTATAGAATTTAAGATGTGAACTATCAATCATTATCTGGTACCTGAATATTGATAAGCATGTTGACTCTTTTGTCACTTGTTACCCCAAGAGATTCCATCTCAAAATTACCTGTTGAGTTTGGGATGAGTACCCACACCCAGTGGGGACTAATTAGATGCCTTGGAGATATTATTATTATTATTTTTTTTTTAGAGAGAGTTTTAACTTATGACATCCACTCCTGATTATAGTTATTTATCATCAGACCAAGATACCAATCAGTTTTTAGTGTAGGTGGAGATTGAATCTCAGATTTTTTTGAGAGTTTTAAACACCCTCATTAACAAAAGAAAAAACTATTTAATCCTAGAACCAAAAATTCATCCAAAATATATATATATATATATATATATATATATATATAGGTATCCACATTTAATTGACTTAGATTCTTCTTTAAAAAAATGACTTACGTCTTTATAATCTTAAGAAATCTCCAAAGTCCAAAATTTGTACTATGAAAATTTAATAAGATTAAAGATATTTTGAAGAATTTCTTATTGTAGGATGACTGATTGATCTTTGAACCCAAATTTAAATTGAATCATCTTCCCTACTTTGAGAAACTCTCTTTAAAAGCATCTACCAATTTACATTAGTTTGATTAACCTTTAAACGGATGAAAAGGTTTTAAACCTTTTTTTTTTTTTTTTTTTTTGCCAATGATAGTGACCACACTCCAAAGAGTTTCGAACATCTGATTATTCCCCAGATTTTTAACGCGATTAATCTTTTTTAAAACCACCCTCATACTGGAAAATATCTTTTTTAAAACCACCCTCAATTTGCCAGACCTAACATGCCAAGAAGAATCAGTGAGAGTAGATTACCGGCAAGCATTATACTTTTCTAGCCCCAGTTTGCAATACTAAGGATTTCACAAGTCTGGAGCAATTCCTATTGTACTTATTCCTTTATGAAGATATTTACAACTAAAGAATTTGTTTTTGAGAAATATTACATCCACAACGTTTTCATTACACTTTCACAATAAATCATAAGTGATAAGTTGTTATTAATTCTAATTTAAACATCCAATATTGAAATTAATTTTTTGCCTACTAATAATAGACGATAAAAACTTGCTACTTAAGATTTTTTGTGAACATATTATAAACATAGCATTTCTCTTTGTTGTTTTTTTACTGACCTCCAAAATGAATTAGGATCAACTAGACTAATTAATTCCCGTCAAATTCATTAGGTGCACTTGATATATTCTGTCGTCTCTTATATAAAGTGGACCAATTGTAGGTGCATTAGCATCAGAATGCATATTAAGGTGTTTTAGAGGATACTGTAGCAAAAAATTACCAAAAACATACTCATTTATGGTTATGCATTATTGTTCAAATTTTTATACATCGCTACAATATCTTTTAAATATAGATGATCATTGTAGCAAAACATAAAAATAAAAAAAATAAAAAAATTCCACACGGTACTCAAGAAAAAATTTTAAAAAAATGATGTTGGTAACCAAAAAAAAAAAAAAAGAATAATGCATAAGACATAAGGTATACTGTTAAAGTAAACATGTAAAATAGATAAAATAGGTTGTTGGTGCAGCAAAATGTGTTGGTTTTATGTATATCTCCATATGAATGCTCTAAGTTCCCACATATTATTTGTTATGATGTGATGCAATAATTATCTTATTCATATGATATAGGTCTTTTTGGCTAAATATTCGGTTTTTGAAAATTATTTTGTTACAAAGCCTCTATAAAAACATATTTAATGATGTAACCTCTTTTTATAACTCGATTTTCAATGTTGAACTCGATTTTGCTAAAGTAGAGTTATATGCAATTCAGTGGAATGTAGAACTCAAGTTTGATGACTTCGTGTTCCACGTTTGCCACATATCACTAGACTGCATAGAACCCGACTTTGGTGAAATCAAGTTCTACTTTGAATTCAATTTTTAGAAAGTCGAGTTCTGAAAAGATACTACGTAACTACATAAGTTGCAATAGAGGCTTTTTAACAAAATAATTTTCAAACACTGAATATTTAGCGAAAAAACATCTATAATATATGCATTATTTTTCTCACAATATGTATTCTTCACAACCATGCAAGATCATAACATGAAAAGGAGTAACTAGTCAATAACACGAGCAATGTAGAAAAAAATTTAACAAAATATGATTTTTGTAAAACTTTTTTTCTAAATATTAAATTTAATAATTATGATTATCATTAGTAGTATGTTATTTACCATCTAAAAACGAAATATAGTAATTATGGAAGTTTTTTTTTATACAATATAGAAATTCTACTCTAGCCTAATTTAATTGTATATGTGTGTGAAAGCTCCCTTCTGGAGACTTGAACCCCGGCCCTTACCCCTCACATCCTACAAGCATTTATACTTGTGGAAAGATCATCGCATCAAAGGTGTGCGGTGGCGTAATTATGGAAGTTATTAGTAGGTAACTATGGTACTTATTAATATTTTTTTATACTAATTGTAGCAAGCTTTTAAAGGAAGGTTAAATATATAATAAATTTTAAACTCAAATAAAATATATATACCTTAGAAGTAAAATCCCCCCAAACCCCCCCCCCCCCCCCCCACACACACACGTTTCAATTAGATCAATAAGTAAAGTCTTTTGTTGTCGAATAGAAATTGGATGTTCAACCCCACCTACACCAAAAATTAATAAATATTATATCATATTTATAATATATATATATATATATATATATATATATGCACACACACATACACACACATTAAAATAATGAAGTTTAAAATGGTAAAAGCTCCAAAACTTTTGTTGCAAAATATTATAAGGTCAATTAAAAGTCTAAAGTCTTTAGTTTTAGGGATAATTACAAATTATCCACCTGTGATTTGCCTCAAATTTAACTTACCCACCTGTGGTTTCTTTTTTGACACTTTACCCACCCATGGTTCATTTTGTCTATACTCCGTAGCCCACCTCTAATCATTCTGTTACTCTAACACGTTTCATCAAAAAATCAAACAAGAAATCAAATCAAACACTCCTCTCCCACACACTCTCTCATGCTTGCTCACAGCTCTCTCTTTTTTACCCTTTATTTGGTTTCCGAGAAAACCGTTGGAAAATTAATTTTTTTTTTCCTCTTCTTCTTATTAGTATTTGGTTGCTAAGAAAACTGGGGGGGGGGGGGGGGGGAGAATAGAAATGAAGTAGCTAGCTCAATGGAAACTGAAAATGAAGGAAATGAAATTTTTTTAAGCATAGTTGGTGTTTGGTTGCTGAGAAAACTGTGGGAGAGAATGGAAACTGAAAAATCTAATCCTTTTTTAGGAGGTCAAATTTACTATTTGGTTGCAAAGAAAATGAAAGTAAAAAGAAATGGAAGTGAAAAAGAAGAAGAAAACATAACTCAAAACCCAAATCCAACCCAACGCCATGCTCCTCCTCAAAACCTAGACCCAATCCAACACCGTGCTCTTCCTCAAAATCCATACCCAACCAACACAGCCAACTCATGCTCCTCCACAATCATCACCCAAGCCACCATGACCCAAAGCTACCAACAATTTGAACTGGAGTGTGAGAGATGAGAGAGGCATGGACAGAACAGAGAGAAAGAGGGGCAGAAAAAGCATAAGGAATGAATTAATGTATGGAGAAGAAAATAAGTTAATGGGTTAAGTAACATTTTCCTTTAGTGTTATTTTCTTTTGAGTGTGTTACAAAAATATATTTTGTGATTTATTGGAGTTCTTGAGACAAGTTTCTAAATTCTTACAAATAGCATCTTTTGATCTTATTTTCTCTTGTTTTAGTGTCTTTATGCGATTGTGGGACTTTGTTCTCTTGGTTTTTTTTTTTTTTTTTCTTTTGATGTTTGATTTAAATTCCCTTTCGTTAATGCAATTGTTGTGGGGTTTGGGGATTGTTGAAGTTGTTATGTTTGTATTTTGACTTGGGTTTTGGGGTTGTATTTTGATAGATTTGTGGTTTGTACTTTGATGGTATTTCTTGATTTGATTTCTACTAGTTTTCTGGGTGTATATTCTTCATGTTTGTGAATTGTGAGAAACTAATAACATATTTTAATCTTGTTTTTCTTTTGTTTTTTTTTTTTTTTTTTTTCTTGTTTTGGGAGGAGAGAGACATAAAGTGGGTGTAAAAAGACTTATTTACCCCTCTTTTTTAATAGAGATGGGTAACAAAGACTAAACGAAAGTAACCTCAGGTAGGTAAAGTGTCAAAAATGAAACCACAGGTGGGTAAGTTAAATTCAGGCTAAACCACAAGTGGGTAATCTGTAATTATCTCTTTGTTTTTTATATATACTAGCCATCTACCTGCCACCACACGGGATATCCCTTATGAAAAAAGATATTTGTTTTAAATGTTTGAATGCTTTTACGTTACTTTTTAATCACCTTTATTTTTCAATCACCTGTTTAGAATTTTTATGATTTTTTTAGATCTCTATTTTCTTCTATTATGAATTAAATTAAAATTTTCAATATACATTTAGTATTTGGAACTACTTTAATTGGTAAAACTAAAAACTAACCACATAAAATTTTTAAATTGTTAAGTACCATAAAATTTTAAGAAAAATATATTAAAAATTAGTTATTGAAATATTGCTTTAATTTTTTTATAGCTATAAAATAAATAAAGAAATTATTTTCAATTTGATGTACGAGAACTCTAATAAAGTCTAGTTTGAAACACTATTAATTCACACCAGTTTTATTGAAGCCATTGGATGATTGCATTTTGCTATAAATCAAATAATTTATCCAAATTATTCCAAAGATAACACATCTTCAAGAATTTACTTATAGTTTTACTTCAATCTAAGCCATGCATCCAAATATCACGTTATCCCCTTATCGATATATGCTATAAAAATTGGTAAACACCTAACGTTTGCATTCCTAATTCTAAAAAACGTTGGCATAGCATTGATAGCAATGAGATCAAACCAAACCTTTTCCTTACATCTCTCAAGACAATGAACAACAACACAAATTGATAAACGAGGTTGGGACAAAATGGGCAAATGCGCTTTTCACACAAACAAAGTAGCGTTCTACCCCCTTTCCCAAACTAATTAGGGAATTCCTCTCTTTTGTAACTTGACAATATGAGAGTCGAGTTTTTATGAAGAACTCGATATTCCTATGATCGAGTTAATCTGACCGTTGTGCCACGCTGGCGCAACTGACGTGGCTTTTTTCCAATAAAAAATGGTTGTGTAGTTATTCATAACTCGATAAAACTAAAATCTAGTTTTCTTCAGCGGTTTGAATCAATAGGACCCTAACGTCTCACAACGCCTATTCACTCACTCTCTCCCTATACAATCTCTCTCCCTCGCTCTCTGCCATCACTCTCCCTCTACACTCGCCCTCGCTTGCTCTACGATTAAGCTTCCCCACTCTCCATCAGTCTCTCTCTCTCTATCCAGTCTCCATCAGTCGTCGTTGCTTCCCGTTGTCGTTGCTTCCCGCCGCCATTGATTACAGGTACGATCTTCTCCTTTGATATCTTTTCTAATTTTGGTTAATATTAGGTTGTGTTTTATGTGGGATTTTGATTATTTTGTTGAAACTTACTTAAAAAGTAGTAAATTTACTAATCAAGATGAGAATTTTGTTGTCTTTTATATGCTGCAATGATGATGATCTAAAGTATTTCTTGCTATATGGTTATGTCTGTGTGATTTTCTCATTAATGAGAATTTTGTTGTTTTTTACATGCTGCATTGATTATTTTCTCATTAATGAGTTTAAATGTGCTTGGCGTTTTGATGGGGGGTTTTGACAAATTGAGTGGTGGTGTTTCAGGGACAAAATGGGCAAATGCCCTTTTCACACAAATTAAGCAGCATTTTGCCCTCTTTCCCAAACTAATTAGGAAAATGCCCCTCTTTTGAAACTCGTTTTTCTCAAAATCGAGTTAAAAAAAAAAAAATTTTGTAAAGCCCTATAGTGACGTTTTAAGGAGTCTATAGCGACGTTTTCAGGATCTATAGTGGCGTTTTATAACTCGACCTCCATGAAATCGAGTTATATGGAAGTTTTTTCATTTTTTTTTTGCCTATAACTCGACTTTATAAAGATCGAGTTATAAAACGCTGCTATAGGTCCTGAAAACGTCACTATAGGCTCCTTAAAAACGCCGCTATAGGGCCTAACTCAATTTTTAGAAAATCGATTTTCAAAAGAGGAGCATTTCCCTAATTAGTTTGGAAAAGGGGGCAAAATGCTGATTAATTTGTGTGAAAAGGGCATTTGCCCATTTTTTCCGGTGTTTCAGTGATGTCTCTGGGATTGTGTAAAATGTGTCTTATTCAATTGTAGGCATGATTTTGTTATAGTTGTTGAAAATGGTGTCGAACTAATTACGTTTGAGTCTAAATAGTTGTTGAAAATGGTGTAAAATGTGTCTCATGCCTCTAGCAACAACTGTTAGCTCTGAAGCAGAACCCATCTCGTAAAGATTGGTTTGGACAAAAATTGGTTCTATTGGGTACACAGGTTAAGAAAAAAATGATGAAAACTTTGAGACTCTGGTTGTTTGAAGCAGTCTTTAGTAAATCCAAGATGTTCTGCCCATAATGACTTCCTATATACATAAATCTATGAAATACAATACACATTCACATGAAATAGAAAGTCAGTTACTGTAAGTCCAGTTAAAAACCAGTAAGAGTGATGAAATGGTGGAGTTTAGTACAACAACAAACAAATTAAGTTCTTTCATATCCCTTAAAAGTTTTACTACTCATTGTTTTTGGTATATCTAGGTTTTTATAAATTTCATTATTTCTTGAAATTGACACTACTTTTTTTTTTTTTGCATATTAGTCCAATGTGGAAAATTTTAAGTAACTTTACTGAAAAAAAAAAAAAAAAAAAAAAAAATTCATTCCCTAGTACCCTCAGCTTATATGTGCAAATGTATGGCTGGAGAAGCTGATATAGCAAGCATAGAAGTTCTTTTGCTTGCAATACAGCTCCTCTTTTTTTTTTTTTTAAATTGACCATATGAAGGGGGAGAGGAATAATTGAACATTCAATGGTCCTGCACCCTTTGGTGAATTTGAGAAGGGCTAACTCCTAAAATGTTGAAAATAGACCTAACAAGCAGGGAAATAGGCTGACTGAGCCATGGTATGCTTACATGTCTAGTGGTATAAATGTAGAATAATTAGTATAGGTTTCTAGATATTAATTTGAGAACTTGAGACCAAATGACCTGCAGCTGTAGGGATCTTAGTGGTCCATCGTAAACAGGCAATTGCATAGGACATAAAACGGGGAGCTGTCAAGGATGACCTTATAGAGAGTGTTACTTTGTTGAAAAGACCAAGTTTGATTGAACAGGTCTAAGAATAGAATACCTAAACATTGAGTTGTTCCAATTTATATTTACTATGTGACTGCATTGGTCATAAGCCATAGAGTTGAATTTAAATGTCCTTGGGGGAAGATCACATATTGTGTGTTGCAAGGTTAAATTTAATGTCTTCCCTCCATATGCAGCCCCTAATAATTGTAATTGATATTTTCGCTGTTAAAATCACTCTCAAAGACATCATAAACCAAAAAGAACTATCACATTTAAATATTGCTCAGATGTTGAACATCTAGGTATCAATCAAGTTTCTAGCACATTAATTAGTCATTTGTTTGTTTTTTACTTTGGTTACAGATAAGAGGGAAAAAAAAAAAAAAGAAGGTGCTTTTATGTAAAATTATGGCAAGTTCTTCTTTATTTAAGCTTTAATTTGATTGCTTTTGGATTGCATGTTAAGTAGAGTTAAGAAGTGATGTTGACAATCTTGTTGGGATCATAATATGTCAAAAAAGATGTATCCATGCTTTTATTTTATATTAATTGTGGTTTACTTGTCAGATAATTGCTAACAATTTATTTGCTTCCATGTCAAAGATGCAGGCACTAGATAGAGTGCAGCCTGGACCCGACGATCATACCTAGTTGACCCGGTAGCCGAATCATCGGTCAACACCGCTTTGTAGGGGCGTCGCCGACGACGGGTAGTTGTATTATTAATACATGCCTGCTTTATAATTACCTCGTGTGCACTACCTAACACAATACTCGTCCGTGTGCAGAAGGTGTTGGCATCATAAAGGTTCGACGTTGTAAATGTGTATTACCGCAGCGTGGGCTAGACCCACGTATCATGCAATACATAGATGCAACAAGTTTGATCGGGTTATTTAAGGTTCTTGATATGGAGGTCGACCACGCCTTGATCATGGCCTTGGTTGAGCGGTGGCGTCCAGAGACGCACACGTTTCACTTACCCCATGGAGAAATGGGTATCACCTTGCAAGATATCGAGGTGATGCTGGGGGTTCCGGCGGATGGGTTTCCTGTCACTGGGAGGACAGACATGCAATGGAATGTGGTGTGCAAAGAATTGTTAGGCCAAGAACCTTTACCCATGATACCAAACTCAAACAAGTCTACCCTTACTGGGGCGAGGATAAAATACAAGTGGCTTAATGCACAGTTTGCCGCTCACCCAGCGGCAGACACTGGTGACGAAGTCGTGCAGCAACATTCCCGCTACCACCTACTTGTACGGATGGGGGCCCTGTTGTTCATGGACAAGTCTGCGGACCGAGTCTCACTGTTGCCTCTGCGAACCGAGTCTCACTGTTTCCCTATTGTACGGATGGGGGTCCTGTTGTTAATGATGCATCTTCAAAATTCACGATGACATCTTTAAATTCTTGCCAGCTACTAACTAAATCAAAAGTTTGTGTTGATTGTTTGATTCTGTCGTTATACACCATTTTTACCTATTTAAGATAAGAGAAAATAGAACTTTTAGCCTACCATCAAAAGAAAAGAAAAAATTTCAAAACTTTATATAAGCCGAATGATTGTAAACTCATAAGATATTAATTAAATTCTAAACAAAAGGCCTTCATCTATAAATTTAACAAATATGGGTCTTTTCAAAACAAGGGAATCAAGGCATATTAGAATATAAATGATATTTTCAAAACTCAAACAATATATGCTAAAAATTTGATTAAAAAAAAAAAAACTAAGATTGTACAGTTTGTAATTTATTAATAAAATTTTATGAGCCCAAAACTATAGCTATTAATCTACCTAATAAGTAGACAATTTAGTATTTCTTGCTCTAATTGTTAAAATCCAGGATTACAAACATGTATATAACTACAAAAAACATTTTTACATTGTAAGTTATAAATTACCTTTGCTGAATTGAAGGTTATATTTTTGGCTTCTAGTAGAATACTAATCGACTTCGGAAGAAATAAGTGTTAATCAGTGACATATGAGAAAACATAAAGACTTTTGACACATTACCTCTTGTTGTTGACCTAAATGAAAAGTTGGCTCGTGCTCTTTGCAGCAAAGTCATAGAGCACAATTTAATTGCAGCATGCAACTCCATAAGATGTCGCCACTTAGGCTGCCTTAATAGTCCTAAAATTATTAAAAGTTGTAGATTATTAATTACTACTTTATTCATCTAATTTTAGAACCATAGGAACTTATGCTACTCACCATATTCATCAACAGGAGCTTGATCATAATAAGCTGTGATGATACATGTAGAGCTTGTTCTACAAAATTTGTTCCACCATGGTACTAAGATAAGGAATGTAATTTTAGACATTGACATGATTAGTTTAAGGTAACTAAAAGGCTTATGTAATTTCCATCACTAAAATTTAAAAGAAAATATACTTAGATAGAAATATGATAACAGTATTTGATGAGAATTATAACTAAAATACCATACCATGTAATAATTTACATAGCTTCCATTTCTTGCAATAAAAAGTGCTACTTGAAATTCAATGTCTTCAGCAGACCATATATATGTCTTCCCTCCATATACTTGATAGCTTGAAGAGAAAATTAAGTACAGTTAGTATACTCTTAGAATGATTAATAGTTATTTTGTTCTCATTCATTGAAACATTGTTAATGACTAATGCAATTAATCTAGTACAAGTTTTCTATTATGAAAAAAAGCTTTTGCAAAATCATCAACTTGGATTCATCTTAAAGCCATAAGGATGCTCCAGTACCCTCCTCTAAGTCTGGTTTAGATTGAAAACCCTAGTATCTAATGGTGTCACTTAGCTTTGAATGTTATGCATATGAACATGGGGCTGAAAATGGAATGTGGATCTCACCCTATATCTTTTACTATTTTTTGCAAATCAATGCTAGTCATTGTTTTAATTGCTTGTTGACTTCATTTTGTTAATATTTTGTACACAATGTTGGAGTTCTTTTACTTTCTGCCCAATAATCCCTGAAGATTTTGTGTACGAATAGAAGCAAGAAATTCCATGCTTTCCACATTACATATCACAAACATAATTTGAAATTAGTATGATGTCTCACTATCACAAACATAATCCATTTATGCAGATTGTATGGGACCCGTACACACATACGCTGGGCTTCCTACCTGCGTATTACACTACCGGGCAGCATATTTAGAGGGCCGAGGTGCCATTGATATACTTTTGGATAGTGGAGGGGCATCATCCTGAGTGAGCTTCCATCAGTTTGAGATGAAGCAACCAGTTCCACTTGTCGTGGATACGTCGACTGCCCTTCACAGGATGTCCCTCTAGGGTAAATGGAAGAAGGACTAGGCAGCAAAACATGTTGTCCATATTCAACAATGGGCTAACCAAGGGGATGAAGTTCGCACTGCCTCTCTCTTGGACGACGATGATACGTACCTCGTTGAGTACATTACGTCGTACAATTGCAACACAAGGCAGTACATAACACTAGAGTCTGCGTACTGGGAACTCATGGTGAGGCAACAATTCCTTCCCCTTTGTTGAAACCATTGTTCGATTAAATATCTTCAGCAGGTTTATCATGCATGCAAAACTCCACAATAATTATTGTCGTTACATCTCTATGACTTTATCTTTCATTATGATTTAAAGTCAAAAAATACTACATGATTTAAGTTCTTCATAAATAAGTGAATTTGTCTTGATCCAATTTGTTTACGTGAGGAATGGTTAATTGGCAATGACCAATGATGACCACACCTTTGTTCATATAATTACATTCAAATTTTAAAAAGGGCGGGTTAGGTTTTATTCTTTTATTTTTATTTTTTGTTTTTGGTTGGCTTGTAATTTCAATTGGATGGTGCAACACTTTTTAGTAGTGATAATTAGACATTTCATGATAGTTCACAGTCACACTAGATAGTCTTACCTCCAGGACTGAAAGCTAATTACATATTTTATGATAGATATTACCTTTAGGACTGGGAAGTCCCTTACTAAACTATTGGACTACTAGATTCAAGTATGATATATGTTGTAATTTATGGTACTTTCCTTAATTGAAACTTTAAGCTTGTATTTGATATTTTCAATTCATTGGATTCTTGGTGTACCTTAGGAAATAATAACTTCAAAATATGTGTCTTGATTTCAGTATGATATTAATGGAGTTGTAACTCTGGTGAGGCCTAGATACACAAATGAACTTCAGATATTTTCACTTATGCTAAGATTCAACTTATGTACAACCAACCATACATGTTTTTCGGAAGTATTATCACAATGTTTAGATTGCATAGCCATAAACATAATAGGAAATTGCAAATTTCTGAGTTCTTGGGTGTAACTACAAATTTTTGCACAAGGGGCGCCAACCCCTATTTTTATACACTATCTTTTTAAAGATTTTTAATAATTATAAGTAATATAAGGATTTCATTCGCAATGTTTACTACTTTTTTCTTTTGATTCTAGAACATATTTATCCATGTTTTGCATCATACATGCGTTCCTGCTTTTATGACGCCCTTATTTTGTAGGTTTGGATGATGATTAAGTCTATACAGAGGTGCGACGAAGGTTCTGACATGCACAATGACCTTACATATACACTAGACCTTGTGGAGGAGCTGGGTTGACTTAAATTGGCGAATATGCTCACAGAAGCATCCGACATTGGTACACAGGCCTCGGGTCACGGCAGGCAAAGTGGTGGGTCTCGAGGGGGTGGACGTCATGGAGGCGGTCAAGCTAGTCATGGTTGTACAACCGAGCTAGATCCTATCTACAAGGAAGGGGATGACTCGGGTGCAGAAGAGTCATGGCTTGGCACTAATTAGGTACTATCCGATGATGGCGGCAGGACACTGCGATGCACGTTTGGTGCTGGCGCTGGGCCATCCCACACTATCGATCATGAGGACACTGTTCCAGCCTAGACTACGTCCCGTGGTGCTAGCACGGACTATGAGGACCCTTCTCGTATGTCGCCCCCAGTTTTCAATGGATCTGCCTATGTTTATAGGATGGAAGACAATGAGAGTGATGATAACTCTATTGAAATCATGGATGGCTTTACTAGGGGGGAGGGTTCAAGTTTGAATCTTACACTTTTGTAAGGAACTGGTTGATTTTGTAAGCCTGTTTACTATTAATTTCATGCGCATGACTTCATATTTTCATGTTATTTTAGGATCAGCTCATGGGGTTGGAGAAATCGAGTAGGATGCAAAAGTAGCCCGTTAATTAAACCTGAATCTACTTGCAATAAGGATGTTGTGTCTTTCTCGCATAACCAATGTCCTAAGAAAGATGGTGGTGTAGCTGAAAATCTTGTGAGAGCCAATGCTTTTAAATCGAAAAATCCCCTTTTCACGATTATCATTCATCCATCATACATTAATGGCAAGGATCGTGTGGTAAGCTTTCAGCTGAACATATTGTTGGGTTTTAGAGATGCATGATAACTTTGATTTTTCATAAATCAATTAGAAAGCATGTAGCAGATAGTTGTCGCTGGACATTTTGTTGGTAATGATTTGCTTCTTTGTGTTTTTAGGGGAATTGAAGTTTCATTTATATTTAACAGTATCATTGAGATATCAAATAGTATCATCTTAGGTGGTAGAAGGAAAACACATGCTATATGTAAAGTCATTATGAATAACATGATCAAATCACTAGCATCCACATAACTGCCCTTCAACCATCAGCATAACAAATAATAGTATTGCCTCAAAACTACTTTTCATTCAAATGGGTTCAACTATTTTTGAAATATATCTTATTATTTTTTGTACAGAGTTTACCCCATGGCATTATCAACAACTTACCGACAAAAGGCCTTACCAAGGACTACACCAAAGGAAGTATACTCACTGTGAAGCTCTAGGTTGTGGACCGATTATGGCCTGTGAAGTTATACGTTTATGAACGAAGCGTGGGTTCATCATCTGCCATATCTGCTGGTTGGTCTACATTTGCGAGGGAAAATATTTTGTGAAGAGGAGATGTTTGCGTATTTGAGCTGATTATGAGGGACGATGTTGTGTTAAAAGTCCACATTTTCTGATGCCTCAATTAAGTGGTTACAAACTTTGCATTTCTAAATAATGTATTATGTAGATTGTATGGGAGCTTATTATTTTCCAAGTACTCTGTTCAGACCTTTTTATTCCTTTTTGTTTTTGGATTAGATTGAATCAAGGTTGGATGTTTTGTTAGATCTACAGTCCTGGCCTTATTTGTTATATCTTCCATAGACTTGCTGTGTAACTTGGTCATGCCCTACTTTTTCTAGCTATTTATTATATTTGTCTCTATTCTTATGCCCTTATTTTGTTGGATTTCTTTGAAGAAGAATAAACAGTAAACAGTTGGGAAAGGAAAAGATCAATGTTAGATCTTTCTGTCTCACTCTGTGTGTGTGTGTGTGTGTGTGTGTGTGTGTGTGTGTGTGTGTGTGTGTGTGTGTGTGTGTGTGTGTGTTTTGCAAGCATTAGGTATGGATGGTAGATATGTTACTGACCAATAGGTAGCACAGTGAAGGTGAGTAAATAACATAACATTATGCAGGAAAATAATGAACAATGAAATGGCTACACAGAGTTGATCGAATAAGACCAAGATTACGTTTCCCTTGACACTATAGGAAATTAGTCTTTCATTAACCCATGACAAAAATTGAGTTATGAAATGATTGTTGCATTACACTCACCACTTGTCCCATGAAATGGTAGCAATTGTTTGTGTGTGGTTGGATTAGTGACGCTCATCATTAATAATTTCATGAAGCAATACAGACCTGTCATAAATTAAAGTAACCCAAAGAATTTATTAGTTCACGTATCTGCTTCCTTTAACTCGATTATTACATGAAGCAGTCAATTTATGTGCAAGACAAGTTGGATGCTTCTTGGATTCCTTTGAGTTCACACTGCACATAACTCGATTCTCACATGATCAAGTTATATGGAGAACCCCTCTGGACACTTGGATTCCTCTTGGATTGCATATGGATCAGTCTAAATATCTGGGCTAGGTGTGGAAGCCCGATGAACATAACTCGACTTCCGGATAATCGAGTTATGTGCTAGACAAGCTGGACCCTCTTGGATTCCTTTGGATTCCTCTTGGATTGCATATGGATCAGTCCAAATATCTGGGCTAGGTGTGGAAGCCCGGTGAACATAACTTGACTTCTAGATAATTGAGTTCTATGCAAGACAAGCTGGACCTATCCAAGTCATCCTTTGAGTTAACACTGCACATAACTCGAGTATTTAATAATCGAGTTATGTGGAGGACCCCTCTGGAAACTTGGGTTCCTCTTGGACTGCATGTGGATCAGTCCACATATCTGGGCTAGGCGTGGAAGCCCGGTGAACATAACTCGACCTCTTGACAATCAAGTTATGTGCAAGATAAACTAGACCCTCCTTGGATTCATTTGAGTTAACACTACACATAACTCGGTTTTATAATAATCAAGTTATGTGGACGACCCCTCTGGACAACATAGGTTCCTCTTGGACTGCATGGGAATCAGTCCAAATATCTAGGTTGGGTCGAGGACCACACTACACATAACTCGATTTCCATATCATCGAGTATTGTAATAACTCAATTACTAAGAAATCGAGATATGTGAGTACACACCATTATAAACTCTCCCCCAGTTCTGCAGAATTTGTAGCTATCCGAAATTACATCTTCGATTGCTCTCACTGCATCTGGCTAGAATCGACAAATTTTCGCACAAATTCTTGGAAGATTTGGCAAAGAAAGACTCTTTTAACCATTATTGTCTTTAAAATTACACATTGGTGGTGCGTTATTCTCCAATTTTTGATTGATGCTTCAAACTTCATTGTCTATGTAAATTGTGATGAAATTTGGTGTTTGGCTAGTCAAATGCTTTGTTGTTAGTAAGGTTACTTGCTTATCTCATGGGTTGGCTTCGACTAGTCTCCTTCCACAAATTGAACTTGCCAGTGGCTCCATATGTGTGTGGTAGCCCTTATGCTGTTTGTATGTCTGAACTGTACATTGTGCAATTTAATGTTTTTTGTACAAGTTAGAGAAACTTGCTACATATAGCTAGGAATTTTGAAAATGTGTCAGGTCCTACATCCATTTATACGTTTCCTGTATACTATTATTGCTGTTAGAATGCTTGCTATCGATGCGTGACATTATTGATCATTTTGAAAAAATTCAATATGTTAACAAATTGCATGTTGGCTCTTTGAGTTCAACTAAAGTTTATATACTCTACGTCTCTATCTTTAAATTATTGACTCGGACCAAAATGCATTACAATTAATTCACCAACTAAACAACCTATGAATAAGAATATTGTTTTTTCATTGTGCTGCTGTAAACTGCTCTAGACAGTACATTGTAAGGATGATTTTCTACACATGGTAGTGTGTTATTCTCCAAATTTTGTTCTTTACTTCAAACTTCATTGTCTATGTAGATTGTGATGAAATGATTTGTTTGGCTATGAAAATATCAATGGGTTAGGTAGTATGAATGTTTTGTTTATCTCTTCGTAATGCAGTATATGGTTCTACTTTTTTGTGAGCTGATCGTGTTTCCACTACTGACCATCAGTTAGTTATGGCTCCAAAGAGGGCTAAGAGGGGAAAATCCAAAGCTACATCCAAACTTGAAGTGGTGTTTGATCAATTAAGGTTCCTCACGCCCGAAAATGAGCAAACCTTTGAAACCTTGATTAAGCGTAGGCGTATTTGGGGAGAAAGGCAAATCAATCTACATGAATTGCATACTTTTGTCCTTGAGAATCTACAGTGTAGGCATTGGCTGTCCCTATGTACAAACATACAACCCCCTCCAACTGACTTGATTAGAGAATTCTATTCGAATCTCTCATTGCATGAGGATCTTGATGGTCATAAAGTGGTATCATCCATATGTGGTGTATTGTTTACAATAATTAGGGATCGTGTATCTAAAGCTCTTGATGTACCTCTAATTGGTATACCTACTTATCCATACTCTAGGTCTCCTCGTATTGATGATGTTATGGATGTTCTTTGTGGACGATCAGTCACTTGGGGTTCTGACCGAAGTATTAGCTCAAGTGAGTTGACTGAGCTTAATTATATCTTCTTTAGGATAGTTTGTCACAACATTTTCCCTATCTCTCATATCCATACAATCCCTGTAGACAGGTGTATCTTTCTTTACGCCCTCATCACCAATAGTTCCATTTGTTTTCCTTCATTGAAACCATTGTGGAGGTGCGTAGGAGCAAGTATAAGAGGCATGGTTTGTTTTTTCCGGTTCTCATCCATAGGGTCCTTAAATATTTAGGATTAAAGAACTTTCCTTCCCAAGAGTTAGTTCATATCTAAGCCCCCATAGGAGCCAAATTTCTGAAATAGCAAAGTTCCCAAAAGAAGTTTGTCGAACCCAGTGTTAGTTCATCCAAGAAACCACGAGTACGGTCTACTACTGGAGATGTATCAGATGAGAACATTCATGGGGATCCCACAGCTACTATTGCCGAGGATGGCGATGATGAGGTAAATGTTGACAATGCTGCTGCAGCACATATAGGCCCCCCTCCTCCCTCTCTTCGTGCTATGATGGAGACCATTATGACAACTCAGGTAGCCCATGGGCAGCTTCTAGATGGTCTTCTTCCCGAGGTTGCAGCTCTGCGAGCGGACTTAGCTGACTATAGACGTCCTATTCCACCTTCTCCACCATCTGACTCTTGATGATTGCCATTGACCATTGTACCCAAGGGGGGACAAATTTTTTGTAGTTGCTATAGCATAGTTGGAGAATTGTATGACAGTTCTATGAAGTGGCTTTTAGCTAGTTGTATATTTTGTTATTTTAGTGGCAGTTTGAAGAACATGGTATCTGTGGAAAGTAATTTGATATATTAATATGATGTTTAGCTTTATGCCCATTGTTACTATTATTAGTATTATTGAAATGGTTCTAACTGTAAGAACCACTTTTTCAGACCCATACTCACGTGAATACATAATTTGGAAATTAAATGCACAGATGTCCCATTTACATCTAATGTTGCAACTACTGCCCACCTTTGATGTGACATTGGGAACATTTAAAATCATGTTCATATAGTGTTTTTCTAGCCTGTATTAACATAACAAGCCCTAATAACTGAAATTGTAATGCTTGGACCATGAAATGAGGTTATAAATGTACCACAATAATGATCTTCTTTCTACCCCGCTAACTTCGTAGATTGATTAAGATATGAGTCGCAACACCTCAGCATCAAATCATACAATGCGAAACAGGTTTGGATCTACTTCAACAAATGAATAATCACAAGTTCCAACAGATCAACAACTACATACATACACAAACCACTATGGAGGTAAATGGGTTGGAAAGAAGAGAGATTCCGTTAATATGCCAATATACACGTACGAGAGTCTTAGAAGGGTCGGGCATATCATGGTCGGCAAACATACAAAACTAAGTATAGATACCACAGCAATAGAGTTCGCTGTAGCAGAACCACCATGGTCAACTCTATACGAGAAGAGGTGTGAGTTAGAGGTGTATTGTCAATGGCATGGGTTACGAGTTCCTAAGGCACGCTCAGACGAGTTACCTAAAGATGAACCTACCAACATACTTGCTCGTTTTGAACAAGAGAACAATCAAATGCAAAGGTGACTAGACCATTTTCACGCAATCCAAAAAGCTAGGAAGCATCTAAAGTGGAAGGCGCAAGAGTGAGCCATCAAGTCTATTAATGAAATTACTGCGTTAGATGATGAAAAAGATATTTCAGACTTCTTAGATTCAAGCAATGACGATTTCCAAAAATTTCTACCTATGAACATTAGACATTGTTGTTAATGTCTACACATTCTGTGCAATACCGAACGTTGTTTTAATTCCTGACAAATGATCATCCATCTTCTTAAACTTGGACTCCACTAATTCTTCTTTTTCATCCACATCTTCAACAATCCCCTCAATAGGATTATTATTGGCAGTGAAGGCATTTAAGATTTCGTCGTCCTCATTGTCAGAATTATCCTCAGGTTCAATATCACTCAAAGTAGCAGCAAGTGCCTTGCTCTTCCCAATGCTCTTGAGATATGTGGGACACTCTTGTTTCATATGACCGAAACCTTGGCACACAAAGCATTTAGGTCCTGCGGGAACAGTGTATTGACCACCATCCTTAACATCCTTCTTCCTTTTATCTTGGCTCTTAAACTGAGAGGAACTAGATTACCTACGGTCCTTGTCGAAGCCCTTACCATTTGCATTCTTCATGAACTTCTTAAATTGTCTTGTAATGTAGGACTTCATCTTAGAATCCTCATCATCTGAAGACTCATCAGTTTCACTGCTCTTGGCCTTCAATGCCATGCTCTTACCCTTACTTGACTTGCCAATTCTTATTAACCCTAGCTCATAGGTCTGTAGGTTCCCAACCAGCTCTGTCAGACGAATCTTATCAATATCCTTTGATTCCTCTATCACCGTGATCTTGGCATGGAATCACTCGGGTAGTGATCTGGGCACCTTCCTCACAATCTTGGGTTCAGGAATGGTTTCCCCAAGATTAAAGGCTGAGTTCACTATTTCCTTAAGCTTGGCATAAAACTCATCAAACAACTCATTCTCCTCCATCTTTATTTCTTTAAAGCTTGTAGTGAGCCTCTAAAGCTTTGAATCCTTGACAGCCTTTGTTCCCTCATAGGTTGTCTAGAGGATGGTCCATGCTTCCTTAGCAGTTTCAGTGGAGAATATTCTCATTCGTGATCACACTGAATAAAGTATTCAATGCTCTGCTATTGAAATTTTCCGCCTTGATCTTTGCATCATCCCAATCAGCCAGCGCTTCCTCTAGCTTGGTCCAACCAATCTCTACCGCTTGCCACACCTTCTCATCTAATGACTACAAGAAAGCTCTCATGTGTACTTTTCAGTATGCATAGTTAATACCATCAAATAAAGGAGGTATAATTAAAGACTATCCTCTATCCATGACAAACAGGGGTCAATGGATCAACATAACAAAGATTAACCTAATCAGAGTGTGCTTGCTCAAATACAACTTGATAAGGCAAAAACGTATTGACCTCTTGTGATGAATTAATCAATTAATTAGCCAAGTGAATTAATTAGGTTCAATTACATGCAATGAGCGTGGTAGCATAAACAAATCACCAATTAACTAGAGTATGCAGCGGAAAACAAATTGACACGGTGATTTGTTTAAGAATGGGAAAAATCTACACGGCAAAAACCCTACCGAGTGATTTTAAGGTCACCACTCCCGAAATTCCACTATTATCACAACAAGCGGTTACAAGTAAAGGAATCTCATTACCTTATACCAACCTACAGTTGAACCCTTACCCCAATACACAATTGAACTTATTCTGTAGTGACAATTTCTCCTTTTGATGCACAGCCCCCAAGTACATGACTAACCAATTGTGCGGATCCCAGTACGTGAATTCAATCACCAACTAGAGAAATTTGTTGGTTGCAAAGTTCTTCAGTTCATCATACGATGAAGATCCAAAAAATGTTTGGTCACAAAACCCTACGGTGCACATACATAGCAACTTCTTCACAAGAGATGAACTAAGGAAAAACTTTGTCTCTGGTCAAAATTTGCTTAAACAGACTTTGCTCAATGCTTGTGCAACTTGTGACACTTTTACGGCCCTTAAAATAATCCTTTTATATGTCTAGAGTTAGGAGAAAGGAAGGCCCAATGACATTCACGGATCCCAAGAAAACAAAACAGAGAATTTTTTTTTCTTAAACCTCAACAGATAGGAGCTGTCGAGAAGCTATCAAGCAGGTGTCGAGCACACGGGGCTTGAGACAGCTTACTGGAGCTCGATAAATGCAGCTGTCAAGCTTTAATGAATTTGCACTTTTCAGCTTGTTTCTTGGACAGACCTGAATGACTTTAACACTTGATCTTGAAACAAGTTTCTTGAAGTATCAAACACATCCTAAATCTATCCAATTACATGTAAAGTGTGTTTTGTTAAAGGATTAGCTAATTACATAAAAGAATGACATATGTTCTTAACAAATGAAAACACATATGTCCTAACAACTCACACAACACACTATCACAACGATATTTGGTTTGCTTAGAAATAGGCTAAATGCCTAAAGCCTAATTAGCCTTTAAAATGTTTCATTCAAGTTATTGGTTTGTTGTAGCATTGATCCAAAGCTCCTTAATGTTGCAATTGTGATGATCGGAAGCCATTGATGTAAACCTTGGAAGCATAGTTTTCTTCATGTAATTTTACATTGATGTTGAGAAAATGTAACTACAGCGCATATTAGCAAAGACCCCCTAAAAAGTTTATAAGGGAATATGGGAATAAAACTCTCTGGTGTTGCTACACTCACTGCTCATAATAGTAGCATTTGGCAAGTGAGGTTGGAGAAGGCTAACATAGCTCGGCACTTTTCAGCCAAGTCATGTTCACAGTTCTGCATGTGCTGTTCAACAGTTCAGCACTGTTGAACCTTGTTCAGTTATATCATCCATGCTCATATGAATACACAGATATGCAACCTTTTGCAATGCACTATTTTCAAGGATGCAGAGGATCTCTCAAAAGTGTAAGCAAAATTTTGGGGGTGAGCTGTCCACCATTGCTACACTGATGATCGCAGTTCTGCATGTGATGCTCAACAGCTCGACACTGTTGAACCCTGACCACAAGTACCCATCCTCACTCACGTGAATACACAGATATGCCACCCTTTGCTATGCACTATTTTTGAGGAGGTAGAGCATTCCTGATTTGGTTATGCATCAATTTTGGGGGTGAGCTATCCACCGTTGCTACACTAATGTTCGCAGTGCTGCATATGCTGCTCAACAACTTCGCACTGTTGAACCCTGTCTAGTCATATCACCTACACGCACGTTAATACACAGATATGCATCCTTTTACAATGCACCGTTTTCAAGGATGCAGAGCATCCCTGAAAAGTTTACGATACATTTAACATAGCTCGGCACTGTCTCATCAAGTCATGTCAGATGAAGTACAAGAATGCTGAATAGTCTTCAACAAGACATACCAAACTGGTCAGAGAAAAGTCTTAAAACCACATCCATCAGATATAAACCGTACCAGTGATTAAAGTCCCTAATTAAATATAAGCATAAACATTACTAGTTTTAAATTTAAATAGGTTATCCTAGTCCGAACTCAGATGGTCAACCACGTGAAATATTGAGACACTAAGCACAACAGGCTTCCTCTCAATCATCTCAAAGACACAAACATTTCCTTCTTCTAAATTATTGTCTTTCGAAAATGCAACCCATCCCTTCTCGAATCTCATTGCTGAATATGTTTTGATGGGGGGTAATAGCACAAGACATTGAAGTGTGACAAATTTCTTCCCAATAATATACTTGGTAGAAAATTCAGTAGGTACATACTACACAAGAAAGAGAAACAACTAAGCATAGAGCATATATGTTTCAAGTGGATATTTAAGAGAACATCATGATCACATTATGTATAAAGGCTCACCATATTATGTGGCCGCCAGATACCCATGAAAGAAGGATTTTTTGACTTGAACTTTTCGGCTGCTTGGATTGCTCTCTCTCTCTCTCTTCCTCTGGACATGCTAGAAAATTTTTTCGTAACAAACTTTTTTCTGACTTCATGCTTCATGGGTTTGTACATTGAAGGAGATATGTTTGTATCATCTTCATCTAAGTCTATTATTCCTACCTGATGATCTTCCAATTTATAGTTCTTGGGGGTCAGCTGTCCACCATTGCTACACTGATGTTCGCAGTGCTGCATATGCTGCTCAATAGCTTCGCACTGTTAATCCCTGTCCAATCATATCACCTACATGCACGTTAATACACAGATATGCATCCTTTTGCAATGCACCATTTTCAAGGATACAAAGCATCCCTAAAAAGTTTATGATACATTTAACACAGCTCGGCATGTCTCATTAAGTTATGTTAGATAAAGCACATGAATGCTGAATAGTCTTCACGTGAATAAATGCGCAACCTTTTTTACAGCACACATCACCAACCCGCTACTATAGCACAAGTTATAGCCATATCAAACAGCTACCTCAGCGAACCACATGCACCAACAGACACCACTATATAACCAAGTCATGTTCGCAATTTTGCACGTGTTCCTTAACACCTCGCCATTAAACAATACACTGTCGAGTCATATCATCTTTATTCACGTGAATACTTACCCTTACATATAGTCACATCCATATAAATACTTGCCCTTGCAAAACCCCTATATAAAGTCCCACTTACATCTACCCTTGCAAAACATCTACACATACCGAAGTCCCATTTACATCTACCCTTGCAAAACATCTACATATACTAATCTGAAGTCACATTTTCCAATGTCAATGCGCAATTGGATGCTACCTCGTTTTCAAGATAACTATAGAAGGGAAAGAGATTTTGATGAGAGGGAATACTATGCCGGACTGCGGCGGGAGTGGGACTTTCACGTGAACGAGTCCAACGCTCTGCATGATGATCTCGTGCGACTCAGAGTGCCTCTTGTCAAACGTAGCTCGATCACACTGCCACAACGAAACATGCACCAATATGAGCATGCAGTGACTAAAATAAAAAAGAGAACAATCTTATGATACTCCGTAGGCCCAGGTATCACATGCTACAACTAGCAGAGGAGATGGCCGCCGCAACAAACAGGCAACTCACTCCAGCAGAACGTAACAATGTCCTCAACTACGAGGACTACGTGTCAGAATGAATGCCTATATGGTGTGTGTCTCATGTCTACGGGTTAAGTTAATAATGTTAGTAGCGTTAGTGTTCGATATGCAATGCATGCATATTGGTGGCATCGTGTAAGAATATTTAAGTTTTCTGTGTTATGTCGTAGGTACAGCCGCCGTAAGTAATAGGCAACTCACTTCGATGGAACGTAACAATGTCCTCAACTACGAGGATTACCTAATTGAGTGAATGCTTATGTAGTGTGTGTGTGTGTGTGTATGTGTGTGTGTGTGTGTGTGTGTGTTATGTCTAGGGTTAAGTTAATAATGTTAGTAGCGTTAGTGTTCAATATGCAATGCATGCATATTGGTGGCATCGTGTAAGTTATTTTAAGTTTTCTGTATTATGTCGTAGGTGCTTATTGAAAAACAACATGTGTGGGAATATTTAACTTTTATGCGTTATGTGAGAATAATCTAGATTACAAATAACGTGCATGCTCCACACAATCAATAATAAGGTTTACATAGTACAAATGCAACAACAGTGGCACACATACATATAAAACATAGTTAAGCAAAATAGTTTTCCAACAAAGTCTAATTACACCATGACACAATTACTCTTCATCTGACATCTTCACGTCTGACTAATAAATGGGATCAGCAAGAAATGATTGCATGAACTGAACGTGCTCGTACCACCCTCCCTCCACTGACTCTCGAATCTCGACTTAGGTTCGATATCGATTAAAACGTATCTTCATTCGATTATTTTCTTCTCTTATGTGGTTCAATGCTTTACGAAGTTCGTCGATCGTGTCTCTGGGCATCTGCGATGCCACTCGCCGAGGCACTAGCAACTTAAAACCAACCAACTCATCATAAAACATTTTTATTCATGAAATAACCAAACCCACTTCTGTCTCATGGTATTGTATTCGTAAGCACTATTTCGCAGATTCGGATTGATTGGATAGCTGAACTCATCTTCCAATACCCAACAACAACCCATAGCAGTGAACACATCGTGAGGCCTGTAGAGTTGTGGGTTGCCAGAACCAAACATTGACGCTGAATACAATAACATCAAATGATCAAGTTAACAGTATGCGTCAACTATTGGTAAATAATGTAATTCTGCATAAGATGGTACACAACAAAGATATTCATAAATTTGTGTACTATTACATGCTAAAAATGAAATACTAACACTAACATTTGACCATAAACATTAGACATTGTTGTTAATGTCTACACATTGTGTGCAATATAAAATGTTGTTGTTAATGTCTAACCAATGATGATTATGTACACGCCCATATATGATTATGACCAATGATGATTATGTGCAATACAAAATGTTGCTATAGTAAAGATTTCATTCTCTTGTGACCAACATTTACTACAACAAACAACCAAAATCACACCAATGTACTTACTTCACACTCATTCAACCAAAAAAAAAACAAACAAACAAATTCAGTACAATATCAAATGAACATACCATTGCCCTAAAATTCTGGTGTGAGTTTTTTACCTGAGGTGATACAAATTTCAGTTGAGTCCGAAAGCAACTATGGATCTGTGGAGCAGAGTGAAAATCAGTTCAGACGGAAAGCAAGACACTCTGAAAGGGAGGAGATGTTCATCTGTTATACAAGAATAACTCAATTTTACAGAGTTCGAGTATGCTATAGTAATCGAGTTATATTAAGAGACAAGAACCCGTATGCCTGACACCAAGATAGTCTGAAAACAGGTTTAACAAGAGCATAACTCGATATCAGAGCACTCAGTTACATAACTCGATTTTATAATAATCGAGTTATTTAGGGATTCAAAAAAGAAAATGCCATGCTAGTTGTCCAGCGTGTCACAAAGCTGAAGCTAACTCGATTATTTGATAATCGAGTTCTTCACAAAACTCGATTTTACGTTTGTTGAGTTACAAAAGAGGGGCATTTCTCTAATTAGTTTGGGAAATGAGTGAAAACGCTGCTTTGTTTGTGCGAAAAGGGCATTTGCCCAACGAGGTTGTTAAATTCAGACTTTCCTGGTTTAATTATAGGCACATTACTCAACATAGAATTGAGTATAGGTTCAATTACAGTCAGACACTCAGCGTAGATCTCTCTCTTGAAAGTGGAAGGAAAGAAGCCTGGCAGTAGGATTTGAGTATTGTCTCACCAAAAACAAAAAATTATTTGAATATTGTTTATAACTTCTTATGGGCTTATGGCTAGCTATGAAATGGAAGAGTACTTCACAACGAAATACACAAACACAAGCACTTTATTTCATTCAATAACTCAAAACTAAGATTACGATTCAAAAAAGATTTGCTACAATTGAAAGTCACTACATGCATGGATAATGATTATATGAATTAACTCAAAATTAGAAACCTATTACATAATGGTTGTTCCTCCTATGTTCGGCCTTTTCAACTCTTATTACAATAATAGTATATATATAATTATTTTTATGCCTCAAATCTGGGGTTCCAAAAAAAGACAATCAAGCTCCTTTCAGGTGGCATTTGGTATGGAGGAATCCAAATTACTTTTGGTATCCAGATTTTTAGGATGTGATGCCTTGCAATCTGGATGTCTAGGAATGTAACTATTTTTATATTTGGTTTAATTGAGAATCTAATAAAATTCCTAAAAGTGTGAGATTATAATGTTTGTTTATTCCTAGGAATCTTAACTAAATTATTTATTTTTCTCATTCTATCCTTATATTTGTAAATCCAATATAAGTCTTTTTCTTTTAAAAAATATTCCCCTGAATAAATAATGAAAAAAAAAATATAAACTATAAATTATGACAAATTCATAAAAAATATAATCTAAAAAAAGAAAAAATGAATACATTAACAGAGTTGTTTATCCTGTTTATGTTATTTTGGCAGGAAGAGATAATGTTGTTGTGGAGGGAAGAGATAAAGACAAAGGAAAAAATATTAATAATTTGTTTATATTTTATCTCAATTGCTTAAATGATAAGGAAAAAGGGTTGGCTAAAATTGTCAATTAATAAAAAAAAATACAATTTCCTTTAAGTTTGAGAATCTGGATACTCAATTGTTTTAAAGGGAACCCGCATTCCTACTAGAAGGGGGTTAAAGGAGGAATCTAGATTCCCCTAGCATCTGATTCCTTAGTGTGATTTGCAACCAAACATGGGAATCTTTAAACATTCTTAAGAATCCTAAAACATTGTCCTGTATCAAACACCACATCAAGGTCATTCAGCAATGATAAGTCTTTTGGCCCTTTGACTTAGTGGTTTCTAAGGCCTAATGATATCTATAAGATCCTAAGCTCGAAGTCTCTTGTCAACATCTTGGAGTGGCCCCCAAGGGATTCCCCCTTATAATTACCCGAAGTATGTGGGACGGGAGGACTGCACATGTCTAAGGGAATGGTCACATATTTGAAGAGGTCTAGAAACCCTTGTTATCAAAAAAAAAAAAAAAAATCATTTTTCACCCCCAAACTATTAAAGTGTTTCATTTCATCCTTAGTCTTTTAAAAATATCATATTTTGATCCCTATTTTTGTCTCTAAACTATTGAAAAGAAAAATATTTTCAAAGTTTAATGTTGAAAAAAAAAAATTTCAAAATTTAGGGATAAAAGGCAAACTTTTAGTAAAGTTAAGGATCAAAATAGTATTTTATCCTAAATTAAATAAAGATTCCAAGAACATGGTAATAGTGTTTGTTAGTGCTCTATATAGGAGAGTAAAAAAAGATGTTTATGATTAAAAATTTATTCTCTTTTTGTATATATGTTTATTTTTATGTTCATGTTGACTTATTTAAATGACAAATTTTAATCCCACGTGCCTTGCACATGTGTGATTTGTTATATTAAACAAATAATATAATTTTTTATGTTATATTTAATTTTGAAATCTAAATACAAAATATAACAAATATGGATAATCTAAATACAATAATAATGTTGATCATAATAGATTTTATACAAATATGAATATCACAAGTTTATAAAGTTGAGTATATACAACATACGAAAAGATGCCTCAAAAACCACTAAATAGATCATTGTTAATTATTTGATGTTTGATGCATGCATATGGAAAAATTCAAGTTTTTACAAAAAAGAATTAACCAAGAATTAAAAAATTCTACTTTTTTATCTTCTCAAAAAAATATACATTAAGTGATATTAATAAATTAAATAAAGATTCCAAGACCATGAACGACCAACAATAATGTCAAAAGCATAAAAATTAATTTAAAAAGATAGTCCTTTAGTTGATCCATGGTGATAGGATCTCAAGAACGCTAGAGCTACAACCTTAACTATTTTAATAATAAGTTTAATTGCAAATAATGTTCTTTTAGAAAAATTGGGGAGACGTTTTGTGCTTCTTGCAAGGCTTTGGTTAACTGTGTCTGATTATGGCAGCTAAAGGGATTATTGTTTACATTGGAAGGAGACTAAGCTTATTAGAATGACTCCTATTTTCATTATATTACTTTCTCTATGAGCCATCCATGGGGGGCTAAATTAATAAGCTTCACACACTTTAAAAACGTTAAAATCATTATTACATATATTATAATACTGATGCGTAAATTGTGATACGTATTTAATATATATTACTAATCGCTAACACATGTAATGCATAGAAAATTCATCAAAAATATTTATAAATGATATAATACACACACACACACACAAACACATACACACACACACACAGTTTGTAGTTGGAAATATATGTTTATTGGTAGATACCAAGTTTTAATTTAGAATGTTCATCTTCTATTGTTAACAAGACACTTCAATGGTGATATTGTTTGTTAGCGCTCTAAATGGGAGGGGCTAAAGTAATAAGCTTCACGCACTTTAAAATTGTTAAAATCATTATTACATATATTATTATAATAATGCGTAAATTGTGATACTGATGAGAATGCAAATTGTCATATATTTCTCTCTTAATGCTTAGTCTTTTACACGTACTTGGTGCCTAAATGTACTCATTATTCTTATATTTTGATTTAGGGTGCAAATGGAGGCATTAAGTGCAAAACGTAGCTAATTGGGCGATTCTGGACAGCTTTGACATCTCTTCGTAATCTCAGCATAACTCTCTCATTTGATCTCCGATTGAGATGATTCAAGATGCTATGGAACGCCAAGATAAAGACCTACAACTTTCATGTTTTAAGTTTTGAGAGATACGGGCCGCATCAAGGTCGAAATTGGGCTTGAAGTTGCTGCACCTGCACTGTTGACGTTCTGGAATATACCTTTGCCTACAATTCTAATATGCAATCTGATGCGATTTATTTATGGAAGCTTCCAGATCTGATGCACGAAAATTCCAGCTGAAAAACACCACTTTCCTAGTTATATTAGGGCTTTGTTTTATTTTTAATATTTTACCTTAATTAGTCAGATTTGAATATTATTATTTAGAATATTTTTATGAGATTTTGTAGGCTTGGGAAAGGGGGAATTAACGTAAAAAAGAGGGAGGAGAAATCAGAATTACACACACGCCTCTCTCTCTCCCCTCTTCTCTAATTTTCTCTTTTAAGTTTTCTGTCATGGCCTTGCGTGGCTAAACTTTTATACTTGGTCGAAGGAAACTGAAGCCTTGGAATCAATAAAACTGTGAGTTCTAATTTGTTTTTATTGTTCAATCTATGCTTTGAATATTGGATGTTCTTCTATGTCTATTTTCATGATTGTCTTGTTTAATTACTAGGAGGCCTACTAGTTTATTATTTGTTGCAATCTACTGCTAGGTTAGATATCAAATCCGTAATTGTTTGATCTCTCTAATTTGTGAAGCAACCAAGATTTAATGATTTGATGCGTTAGAAATTATTAGATCTTAGGAAGAATGCACGACTAAATTAAATACAACCGCTTGTGCTTG